>BSBM01000012.1:1360000-3760000 GCA_027924585.1 Larix kaempferi | reverse complement strand
GGTATTGTAAATACCTCGATCAAGAGTTTAACAAGACCTCGATCGAGTGTTTAACGAGACCTCGATCGAGATATGTTCAAGCTCTCGATCGAGGTATTTGCTTGATCGAGTGTATGTAAAATAAGCTCGATCAAGGGTTCGTCTGTGTAAAACAAATATAAAAACGAACCCGGGAAATGAGTTGGACAATTAATGTTTCCAACCACCATTCCCTCGTAAAAATGACAACCAACCTCTATATAATTACTAAAGAATTGATGAATAACACTAATTTAACTCATTACTAGTTTTTTTTCGATTAAAGTTATTTGAATTTGATGTTATTCAATTCTAGAGCTTGGTGAATTTGATGTTGTTCAATTAAAGCTTGGTGATTTTGATATTGTTCAATTAGAGTTCATTAGACATGTAAGATTTCTTTGTAGACATATTTCATAACATATTGTTGTTTGTTTTCATTGTAGTTTGATGGGGAGTAAGAGAAAAAGACAAAGAAAGCATGCTCGTCAAGGTAATGACAATGAAGAGCGTAAGAACACTAGAGAAAGGATGAGACAACATAGAGCAAACTTCAGAAAAGAAGAAGATGCACATTTGGTGCAACAAATTCCAATTGAGGGCAACCAAGGTAAATTATTGAATTACATGCTATCGTAATTTAAATATCATGCTACATAATTTACAAAATTAGTAACAATTTTCCAATCAATTTAACTAAATTTCATAATTTAATTTGTTTCATATTTATTTGTAATGATATTCTTATTTATTTCATCCATTTGTTATTTAAATTTCAAAGTTTGCAACAATTTTTATGTTAAATGAACAATTTTCAATTGGCTAACAAATGTTAAATTGGAACAATTTTCAAATGAAACATGTAAATTTAGATTATATTTTCATGTTAATACATGTACATATTTTTAACTATTTTCAAATTATTTCAAAGTTGCTAACAATTTTCAAATTATGTTTCAAAGTTGCTTTAACAATTTTCAAATTATTTCAAAGTTGCTAACAAATTTCAATTTTATTGTCCAACAATTTTCAAATGAAATGTACACTTGGATTCTATTTTCAAGTTAAATGTATGTACATATTAACTATTTCAAATTTCTAAAATTTACTAACAATTTTCAAATTAAATGTACACTATTTTCAAGTTAAATTGTACATATTTAACTAATTGCAATTTTCTAAGTTACTAACAATTTCAAGTTAAATGTAATTTCAATTCTTGTTTTCTTAGAAAATTCAATTTGAAAACAAATGAATGAATATTTTGAAATGAACATGTTATGATAGTTATGTATTAGTTAGAAAATTCAATTTGAAAACAAATGAATGAATATTTTCGTAGTTATGGTGGTTGGCAATATTTTCATAGTTATGAATATTTGAAAACAAATGAATGTTCAAAGAGCTAAATTGTAATGTTTACTTTTAAAAAAATCCATCTAAAGGTTCCATCTATCACATACTTTTATTTACATAACATGACATATCACCATGATAAGATTAATGATTAGAATCATATATTTTGTTAGGACAAATTGGAAATAATTATTTGCAATGTTTGCAACCTTGCATTGATATGTGAAGCATTATTTAAATTGAGTTTGATTTATGGAGATTGTGAACGAGGGTTTCATAGATTGGTTTAATTATGAATTTTATTATCTTTTATTCTTTCCATTTTTTATTTGAAAGAAATATGTTTTTGGTGCGACTATTTTCAAAAATATTTGAGGGTGAATTTCTATAATGATTTTAATGGGTGCAATGTTAATGTGGGTTGTAAATTTGTAATGGTTTCAATAGCAAGCCCAAGACTCTAGCAAAACATTCACCATTAACAAGTTCACTTTATCACTTATTGAATGTATATATATAAAAAAAAAAAGTTTTAAAATTGTATGAGTGATCTTTAAAAGAAGGAATTATAGCCCAATCAATTAATGCATTGTGAATGAAATGATGTCTCTCATTTAACACCTATTTATTTAAATTTCTCAGGTTTATAATCAAATCAACTTACACTTCAAAATATTTTCATAGTTAATGTATTTCCAATTCATGTACCAATTTTTTCTATGCATTAATGTAGGGATAAGTTAACTTTTTTTTCCTATAGTAGGTATATAATTTATATTTCAAAAATTTTAACAATTTTCAAGTTAAATGGATAATTTTCAAGTTAAAAATTGATAGTTATGTATAATTAGTTGGAAAATTCAATTCACACTCAATTTTCAATTTGTCAATTTCTACATCAAATTTCAAGTTATAGTATCAATTTTAAAGTTCAATGCACAATTATCAAGTTATTAATAATTATCTTGAGTTAAATATATATACTTGATTTTCAAACTTTACTAGCAATTATCAGACTAAATGTACAATTTCAAGTTACATGTACATATTTAGTTATTTTGAAATTAAGTTACAAACAATTTTCTTGTTTTAATATATTTTCAATACTTGTATCAAATTTTTCTCAAGTCACTAGCAATTTTCAATTTGTTAATTTACATGTACAACAAATTTCAAGTTACTAGCAATTTTAAAGTTAAATGTACAGGTTACAAGCAATTTCAAATTTTACTAGCAATTTCAAACTTTACTAGCAATTTCAAACTTTACTTCTAGAACAATTCTCAAGTTTAATTAAGTTAGCAGTTTCAAGTTACTTGAGTAATTTCAAATTTCAAGTTACTAGCAATTTCAATTTTTACTTAGAACAATTCTCAAGCTAAATGTATTAGTTGGAAAATTCAATTCACGTGCAATTTTTAATTTTTCAATTTTTCAATTTCCACATCAAATTTCAAGTTACTAGCAATTTTAAAGTTCAATGCACAATTATCAAGTAAACAATTTTCAATTTGTTAATTTACATGTTATGTAGGGAGAGATTATGGTCAGAGATCACATCATGGTGATCAAGAATCACATGACCCTGTGCCCCCTCATAATCTTGATCAGCCATCACATGACACCTTTCCCTCTCACATTAAAAGTATAATTGGGAGTTGCAGTGGAGTTGGAAGGGGTGGAAATTTTCTAGAGGATTGTGCAGTTGTTTCTACACAAGAAGAGATTGGGAACTCGATCCCTGGTCGGAGAGTTAGAGAGCATGTCAATAACATAATCAAGTCGTATTTTGAACAACATTCAATGATTGCACAAGCTCAAATCCTACATGGGTTGATAAAACACAAAAAATTGAAATGTGCCACAAAGTTGTTGGGTTTTCAAGATGTTAAAACAAAAAAGACATGCGAGAATGCAATAGAAAATGTAAGAACTGCATTATCTTCGTTTGGAAAATTAAGAAACAATGATACCCGAGCTGCTCGTAGGGAAATTACTACAGCTGTTGTGGCACAAAGCACCTCAAGAAATCGAATGGTATCAACAATGGCATCATTGCTCAATGTTTCCAAAAGAACATTGCTCAAATATACTAAATTCAGGGTCTGGATAAATGAAAATGATGAAGCTGCTTGTTGGGCTCTTATTTGTAAGGAACCCTATTGAGGCAGGATGGCAGCAGGCATTAGAGAGAAGGTGATAGAGTTTTGGGATAGCCATTCTCATGCTATTCCAGATCGAAAGCATGTCTTGCGACAACGTTTATCTAGAGGCATTTATCAGGAGCACTGTAAGCATGTGATGGAGATGATGGGAGTTGCACTTTATGAGGAATTCCAAGAAACCAATCCTGGTGTTCAAATGTCATTTAGCATGTTCAACAAATTGAAACCGTGGTATATTAGGCCGAATACGATTCGCGACACTTGTTGCTGCCAGTACCATGTTGAATTTCAACTATACTATGACACATTTCTAGATTTTTGCAAAAGGCACTGGAACGGTGTACTAGCTCCTCACACAGTGTGAGATTTTATTTGAATGATACTATGCAATAGGAATCCTGAACACGTGTTTTTCAATAAGAGGTGTGTAGGTGGAAGAAAATGACATTAATGCGGTGATTTGACATTGTTCCATAGGAACTTTCCTATCAATCCAACACACCATGGATTGTCAGATATCACCATTAGGTGGAAGAGGTACGAGTACGTCACCATGAATCCAACATCTTCTTCATATGTTCCATCCAAGAGGATCGACTTGCTCGATGATGAGATTCATGTTTCAGATTTCATGGAGAAGTTTCAAAGTCAGATTTATAAATACATAAAGCACTCCCATAGGTCCAGGTGGCAAGCTTCGGAATTCAAACATTCTCGTTAGGTATTTGAGCAAGGCACAATCTTATCAGTGGTAGACTTTGCTGAGAACTACACCTTTGCTCCTCAGAGAGAGATACAGAGTGAGTACTATCACTCCGACCAGGTGTCTATCTTCGTACATGTATTGTACAGACATGCTCAGGAAAGCATTGATGGTAGGGATAACACTCCTCAGTCACGTGAAGTGATCAAGGAGTACCAATTTTATGTTAGTGATGATCGTGAGCATGACACATTGTTCGTTCAACACTGCTTTGGGTTGATTTATGATTCATTCAGGAAGAGAGGCGTATCATTTATTGGACACTGGATTTGGTCAGATGGGTGTGCAGGGCAATTCAAATCAGCACGCTCATTTTATTGGTTGAGTCGCCTTCACAAACAGACAGGAATCCGACACACCTGGAGCTTTTTTGAAATAGGGCATGGAAAGGGTGAACATGATGGCGCAGGTGCATGTGTGAAATGAGCACTTCGGAGGTACCAGATGAGTCATGGTGCAACCCGACTCAAATGCTCCACTAAAGTAGTTGATTGGTGCACACGTCATTTGGGACATCAAGGTCGCGAACAAGCAAGGCCGGTGTGCAGGTAATAAACTCCAAACTCAATTAATAAGCTAATAACATTCAATATCATCATTTCCAAAAGAACACATACTCGATAGGAATTTACATATGACAAACTGAATTCCATGCAGGTTCTTTTAGGATGTTTCCCTTGGAGATGTTAATAGATCCATGCCATGGTATTGTGAGACCATCCCTGGTACGAGGGAATTACATTCTGTTCAAATTAAAGACATGGGTGACATATTTTCCATTGAAACGAGGAAGTATGATTGTTTTTGCGATTTTTGCATTGATGAAAATGGATGCAGGCTTGATCACTGTGAAAATGATGTATATGTGAAACCATGGAAATATGTCTCTCTTAATCTAAAGGGCCCACATCCAATTCCAACATGGCAAGAGATGCACACTGAAGAGGAAATGGTCTCATTAGATCATGATCGAGTTTTTGATATGGTTAGGGAAGGTACAAGAGTCTTCATTAAGTTAATTAGTTCATTATATATTACACATATACAAATGTTGTAGAAATTCACGTAAGACATTTGAATAATATTTGTAATGCATCTTGCAGGTGATGTATTCGTTGTAATTGCACCCCCCCATAGCCAAGAAAATGTGGCATACTATTTGATGCGATGCACATAAATAAAAAGTAGGTTAGTGTGACCCTACCAAAATGGGGACTTCACATGCCAAACTGGAGACATGGTTCTAATGGGACACTTTTTTGAAAAAGTGAAAAAATAGGGTGCTCATATTATTTACAAAGATTTTATGCCTGAATATATAACATGTCAATACAATCATTTGGTGGTGGCAGCTCGGATACATCTAACAGAAATCAAGGTGAAGAGAGGTGAGCCAAAGAGATGGAAGATGACAGAAGTTTACCATGATCGTATCATGGAGACTTGCATTCCTATAACCCATTGGCCAGATGAATGAGTTACATGTATGCCACTTGCATCATTGACATAGTTTTCATGTTGTCTTGTGTAATATTTTTTTGGAGATTTTTGTGGAGGTTGTTTTATAAATGTATTTTTGTAGATGCTTTAATGTCAAGAATACAAATACTAGATGGGAGGCTTTTGTGAAATTTGGGTCATGGTGCTCCAATGTGAATACACTTGAATGTATGGTCAATTCTCCATGAAATTCATCCATAATAGTTTTATAGATATTTGTTTAGATGCTTTAAAAACAATATTAAAGATCTAATAGATAGTTGAATTGTAATGTAATTGAATTGTAATGTGTAGACAATATAATTTAATTGTAAAATTTCAATTTTAAATTGTAATGTACATTCTAATTTTAAATTTTGATTTCAAATACAATTGTAATGTAATTGAGAATTTAAAATACATCTATACAATGTGGAATTGTAAAATTTATATTTTGAATTGTACAATGTATTCTAATTTTAAATTTTGATTTCAAATGCAAAATTTTATACATTATAATCCATTCATTGTATTTCCTCATCAATTACATTGTATTTCATTATCAATTATATAAAAATATTATCAAATACCAATTTATTGAAAAAATGTTTCATTCAACAATAATCAATTATTTTTGTTATCAAGAACATATCAAAGTTATGACCAAATGCGTTTGCCTCTTCTCATTCCATTTAATAAAAATATTGGCACTTGGTGCTACATGGAATATAACATAGGAGATAGAGGGTACAATTCAACTAAAGGGCACTTACACACAATCTTTGAATATATTTTCATGCAAACAATACCTATTGTTGGCACAACTCACAAACATTCACTGTAATTTCTAACCATCAAACCTTCTCAATTTTTGGATTGCATGCATCAAAAACCATCTTTATCATGCAGTTTTGCACGTGGCATGGAATCTCTTTGAGAGAAATTAGTTAGTATTATATGGCCTTGCTTGCGTAAAAAAATCTCAATTATCAAACCAAAACACAACTTGTACATGCCTTTGTTTTTGATAGACATGGATTACGTAATAATGAAAGTTGAAACGTAAACGTAATAATAACATGGAAACGTAATAACTTGTACATGTGCCTTCATATATGCAACTTACCTAGATTGATCAAATGGTGCCATTATTTCCATTTGTCATCAAAACATAAACCATATGACAGTTGTACAAGCATAGTTTCTACCATAGTTGTACAAGCATCTGCTATCAACATATTTTCATTTCTTATATTAACTAGGTGGTTATGCTCATTGCCAAGAAAACAAACCATACTTTTATGACTTTATATTAGAGCACACACTTAAAAGAAAAGAACACAAAGATTACCTACATACTATATAACATGTAATTAGAGAATTTTGTCTCAAGGGATATTTCACACTCTCAATGGACAAAAACATTCTTGTATGTACAACAACACATTGAATTTTCAATTGAAATTACACATTAAATTTTCCATGTAATTGAATTGGAATGTAGAAATTGTAAGTGAATTGTAATGTGTAGACAACATAATGCAAAATGTTAATTTCAATTTTCAATTTCAAATGTATTCTAATTTTAAATTTTGATTTCAAATACAATTGAGAATTTAAAATACATCTATACAATGTAAAATTTTAAAATTTAAATTTTAGATTGTACAATGTATTCTAATTTAAAATTTTATGTCGAGTGCAATTGTAATGTAATTGAAATTGAACTTGTAAATTGAAACAACACATTGAATTTTCAATTGAAATTACACATTAACTTTGAGATTTTAATTTTAAATTGTAATTGAATTGTAATGTGTAGACAACATAATGTAATTGTAATTTCAATTTTTAATTTCAAATGTATTCTAATTTTACATTTTGATTTCATTTATGCAGTTGTAATGTAGTTGAAAATGAGCTTTTAAATTGTAATTGAATTGGAATTTAAATTACACATTAAATTTGAAATTTTACATTGTAATTGAATTGGAATTGTAATTTCAATTTTAAAATGTATGTATTCAATTCTAAATTTTTGAAGATGTTCTGTAATGTAGTCGAAATTTGCATTTTAAATTGAACTAAATTGTAACTACACATCGAGATTGAACTTTTATATTGCAATCATTGCACATTAAATTTGCATTTGAAACGACAAAACATAAATTTGTAACTGTAATAACTATATCCATATGTAATATAAAAAAACTTGATTGATTTCAAATCAAATACAAAATACACATGAAGACATCAATATGATAAAATATACAAAATATGTAACAAAATATCCAAAGTACATATATGATCAAAGTCCATGTATAAATGATAGAAATCCATATCCAAAACATGAAAACGTATACATAGATCATCCAAAATATGAAAATATCCAAAACATGGAAATGTATAGATCATCAACTCATTGGCCACTACCCCCACGAGGGCCTAGATGCTGGCCATGAGACGGTAAACCATCAAATAATGCCTCGATATCTGTCGAGTCAATGGTGATATCCGACATCTAGGTAGGAATTTGGGTAGATAGCCCTTCATCAGGACCATGTGCTCGAGTTGCATCCCAATCATATGTGAAATCCAATGCAACATCGACACCCGCCCGTAGCGATTCCTGTGTAATATGCCATTGGATGTAATAAGTTAGATTTATTAAAAATTAAAATTAAAACATAATTTAAGTTATAATTCAAAAATGGAAACATAATGTACACAAATAAATTACTAAATGTGATTAAATAACATGATTTGGAACATAAATTAAAACTCACCTCTGTGTCTAAACCTGGCTGGTCAGGACCTTCGCGGTCCTCATGTCTATCATCAGGAGCAATGCCCTTTTCTTTTGCCCTGTACAATTTGGAATTCATTTGAAGTTAACATCTAAAACATAAAATCTCGAAAATTAAGAAATAAAACATAAATTATTTAAACTGAGAAATAATAAACTCAAATTAAATTAGAACATAAATTATAACTTACCTCGATTACTGCCACCCACGGGTTGGGACAAGCGGATGGACCAACCGATGGCTCACTAGCAAAGCACTGATCCATGAATGTGCTTCCCTGCATGGAGCAATAGAATACAACTCCCTTAAGTATTATTAACCATTCAATTTACGACATATAATATGATGTAACATGAAGAACATATATACATAATTGTACAAAAGTATACCTATCCTGTAGCGACACATCTATGATACAACTCAAAGTATGCATCTCAGGCTGACTCAGCATATCCTAGTAGGGTCTCGCCATCGAAACTCCTGAGCATGTCACTAGGGACATACTCTATCTATGGCTCTGCAGGTGCAGGGGGTGTTCTAGATGCCTCTCCATGCGCAGCAACAATAGCACTGCCCATGGCCGTGAACAACGACTCTGAAAGGTCCTTTCTAGCCTCTGCAGCAAGCTGGGATGATTGTGCCACATCCCCCGACATGATAACCATCCTATCTGGAAACGGTACCAACCTCGGAGGGGGTGGCACTAAGGCAAGGTCTCTCCGAGCTCCAGGACATTGGTAGGAGCATCCCCTACCATCCCCATAGAACTCTGACCCTGTGTTGTTGTAATCTGGGTGCATGTCCAAAACAAACTCTGCATAAACATGTTTTGCAAAGTACAATGGGACCTGGTCATGGTGGGGGAACATGCCCCACGCTTCGACGAATCTATCATATAGATGTGGTGCAGCAGCCTCCAACTTAAACTCCCGGAGTCTAAGCGGTTGACCAGAAGGGCGGTCAGGTGGGATACCAAATAAAGTACCCTTGACGTCATGCCCTCTTATGGTGACTTTGACATCCTCCCATTTGTGGATCCCAATGACATCCCGTCTCCTCCTCTGGCATGAATGACTCCAAATGTCACTGAGAGGTCCCACCCTCTTGTAGAGGGACAACATCTCATCAACTGCTGATAACATCATGGATAAAGATCGCCGTGTGGGAGAATCCTCCCTCAATGTGCACACACATGAGTTCACCCACTCTTGTTGGGAAGTGATATCAGCGAGAGTGATCCGGGTGACCTCATCGTCGTACGATCCCCCTGATGGGGCACCTGCGATCCAAACCAAAACACAAATGTTACTAATATATATATATTATAACTTGCAACTGAAATTCAATGCATTATATACTAAAAATTTACTGAAAATGTATCTAAAAAAAAAATATGCACCTGATGCACTCGATTCTTACCGCACGTCCCCCACCTGGGGATCAACATGTATGTCCTCGACATGAACCGACACACTAGCTCTCCTGCTGCCGCCACCAGTGGTAGCCAACCCCGGCGAACAGGAGTGTTGCCGATGGCCTCCCTCTTGGGCGATGTCGGATCCTCTCGTGCGTTGCGGAGCACGAAGCAATGAAGCTCTCTCTGCATAACATTTCAATTTCTAATTCTAATTCTCTTTCAAATTTCACATTTAAAATTCAAATTCAATTTTCAAATTATAATCCAAATTTCACACTTCAAATTCAAATTCAACTCAAATTTCAAATTCTATTTCAAATTTCACATTTCAAACTCAATTCAAATTCAAATTTCGATTTAAATTTCAAATTTCAAATTTAAATTTCAAATTCAATTCCAAATTCAATTCCAAATTCAATTTCAATTTCAAATTCAATTCCAATTCAAATTAAAGGCCGCCACTGGACTAGAGTTTGCTCCTAATGATCCTCAACCATCGAGTGAGAGGAAGGTTCCTACAACCACTGTTTTAGATGATGACAATGTTTCTTAGTTTAGCATTATTTCTCAGGGATCATAGGCATATATAGGTCACAACATATCATCTTTTTTGCTTTTACTGTGCTAGTTTGTTACTTGAGATTGTAAATGACAATCTAATGTTTTATATATGACCGGGTTTCCCTAATGGTTGACACCAACACTCTGAAACACTTTCATATCTTTTTGATGATTAATATAATTTCGTTATAGCTTTAAAAAATATAATAATAATATTTTTAATTTATTATATTTGTAAATGTAATGAATTTATTTATAAAAATGTAGTGCTCAAGTTTATTATTAATGTGCTAAGATAGTTATACTTTTGTTGATTCAATTTCTAGTATTCTTTATACATTTATTTAATGTGTTATAAAACATAATACTTTCCTTCCCGATAACTTATGGCATTTTTAATGATTACTTTAATTTTGATTTCATTTTAATATATGCAATAGATAATCTTTAAACTCCCTCACTTGGAGGGAGTAGGATCATACCTGGTCTGAACCACACCAATAATCGACTTGGTTGGATTTTGGGATGTCTCCTCCCAATGTAATCTTTAAACTCCCTCACTTGGAGGGAGTAGGATCGCACCTATTGTGAACCACACTAGCAATCGACTTGGTTGGATTTTGGGATGTCTCCTTCCAATGAGCTAACAAAAATTAACTTCAATAGATAATCTTTAAATCTTAAAGGAAAATATATTTTAAATTATAATATTAAATATATTTAAATATATTTTATATTCTCAATCTAATAAATAAATAAATTTATTCTATATTCCTAAACTAATTTGTATTTTATTGAGAATAATTAAAAACTTTAAATAATTTAATTGACTATAAAAATATAAAAATAATATTAATAAACATATGCTACATGATAATTATACACAATAAAATAACTACTATACTTTTAAACCTTTTAACTATTTTACAATTTTATTTTTTAATAAAAATAATCAATTACTAATAATCATCATATAATTTGATGATTATTGAAAAATCTTAAATATGCCATGAAATCAATGTAATAAGATACAACTTCCATTTTTGCCTCACATTGATTAGGAATGGCACTTTGATAAGGAGTTGTCTAAAAATTCAACGATTTGGCTTGGACGAGGGATTTTCACTAGAATCCGACATTTTTTTATTTTGCAAAATCTGAATTTAACTATGTTTTAATGGTGATTTTGATGATAGAAATGGATTCAAGACCATCAAAACCCCCCGTGGCAGCCAAAATTTTAGAGATTGAGAGTTGTAACCTGGATTTTTTTAAAACTCGGTCCGATTTTTTCAAAATCCTGCCAGAAAAATCAAAATTTTCCGTTTGACATCGTATAACTTTTAGGCTACACACTTTGATAAGGGAGAAGGGGATTGCCTAGACATGCGTTTTGTTATAAAAATGAGTTGAGTCACTATTTTTCAATTTTCCGTGTGATAATTTGTGGTACCATGTGATAATTTGTGTTATATGCCATGTATACTTGTATTTTTCAATGCATGACAAACTTGGACTATGATGTTTTCATATATATATATATATATATATATATATATATATATATATATATATATATTTGTTTTCAAACTATTGCATTCTATTACGATGTTTTCAAACGAATATATATATTTTCTTAAGGCATGATATTACTTAAATATATTAGGTTTTCAAATATATATTATATGTATACTCATTTGCAAGAGGTGGTTTGAGGGGTGAGTTTCACTAGGGATCATTAAGGATAATATGGTATGGGATGTGTGTTTGTTGACCCTTTTAACATGTTTCAATAAATATTGGCCTTGTTGATTGTCTTAACATGTCATTGCTGACAATTGATCCTACACATTTGTTACAATGGTGAGTGATTAGGTAACATGGCATGAACAAGTCATCATTGATCCTACTTACTAGTTAAAATGGTGGGTGGTTGGTGTGATAGGTTAAAGAGAGGTTATAGTTGATAGTTGATCCTACATGTTGGTTATAATAATGCGTATTGGGATGATAGGTTCTAGAGATCTTGTGAATGATCGTTGATGCTATGTTCTAGTTATGGTAGTGGTTGGTTGGTTTATCCTACATGTTAGTTACAATAGTTGGGGGTTGGGGTGAGAGGTTAGATAGGTCATAGTTGCTAGTTGATCCTCATGTTGGCTATGGTAGTCATTGGTGAGGGGTTCACTAATTCTAAATGGTAATGGGTGGTAGTTAGTTTGGCTGGCGTGGTGTAGTTGATAATTGATCCTACATATTGGTTATAGATGTAGTAGATGATTGGGTGACATGTTATTCCTTGGTGGGGTGGGTGGAGTGGGAGAGGGTTTATGATTGGAAACCCTTTTGACTTAGATGATGAATATTGGCCTAGATCTTACCTCCCTAACAAGTCATAGTTGATCAATGATCCTACATGTTGGTCATAAATGAATGATTGTTTGTCCTACATGGTGGTTACAATATTAGGTGGTTGGATGATGCTACATGAACTGGTTATGGTGGCAAGTTGTTAGGTTATGGTTATGATTAATAATATATGATTATATATTATTAATATTCATATTTTAATTTTTTATATGATATTATTAATATTAAATATTATTATTTTTAAATAAATTAAGTAAAAATTAATAAATAATATATGATTATATATATTATTAATATTCATTTTTTAATTTTTTATATTATATTATTAATATTAATTTTTTGTGATGTTATATTGGTAGGTTTAGAGTTATAGGTTAAGTAATGTAATATATGATTATTTTTTTTCAATCCTCTTGGTGTTCGCAGAGGATTGAAAAAAAATGGGCAGCATTTCTGCTTGTCAAAACACATTTAAAAATAAAGTCGGTAGCATTTATGCGTTGAAATGCTACCGGTTGATATAAATAAAAATATACCAAATAATTTAAACAAATAAATGCCAAAAAAATTTAAAACCCTAAACCTATTTCAAATTTCAAATGGTTTTGGTTTTTGTTTTGGAATGGTTTTTTGTTTTAGTTTCAAATGTTTTTTTTTTCAATTAGTTTGGTTTCAATGTTGGTTTTCGGTTTGAATGCTGGTTTGGTTTCAATGGATACATCCTAACAAATTCATAAAAACCAAATAAAAGCTAGATTTTATCAAAAACACAATTTTATATAACACAAACAAAATTTAAATGTTTTTTAAATAACAAAAAATATGTTAAATTCCACCCACCTGGTGGAATAGCAGACATAGTGAAGATGTTGTTGTGAGGTGGTGTTGGCATGGTGAGGTGGCGTGGGCATGAGCTCGGTCGAGGGCCTCTAGTTCCGATCGTTGTGGCCGTCACTGTCGAACACTGCAAAAACAGGGACGGTCGGGCCCTGTTTTGTTTTTTTTTTCCCTGTCTCAAACCCTCGATCGAGGGTTTAACCAAGCCCTCGATCGAGCAATAGATCAATCGAGGGTTTGTTCAGACCCTCGATCGAGGGTTTTAAAAACCCTCAATCGAGGTCTTTTAAAACCCTCGATCGAGGTCTTTTAAAACCCTCGATCGAGCATTTAAAACCTCGATTGAGGGCTTAAAAAGACCTCGATCGAGGGTTTGGAAAACAAAAATTTTCGATTCCATCCGCCAAAAATGGTGAACCACATTCGTGGATTCACCCGTATGTTTTGTCATTCTTTAAACAATGTGATCAACATTTTCCTTTTCCCCTTTGAGGTTTGTTGCACCTACCCAACACAAAATTGTGAGTCCTTATCATAATTAGTGTGGCCTTGGACCATTACTTTTAACTCTATACCATTTCTTACACCATGAGAATGGTCCCTTGTGTTACAAGTCTCAAAATGGAAATCATATCATGCATGTGGGGCAAAGATTCCCTATGCAAGGCTTGTGCGATGGCTTAGTGGGGCATGTATATCCAATGAATGGAACTATTATGGCCCACGCATTTGTTGAATGTCTAGTGGATCTATTGGGAATGTTATTTAATATCTACAAGAGCTATATGTCTATTGAATAAACCAAATATTTCTCATTTTTTCTAGTTCAATGAAATTCCTTATATATAAATTCTATTGTAGTTTGAATGTTTCAACATCACTTTGAAAAAATTATGCTATATCCAATCTTTTGAAAAATGTTGCTAATCTTTATCCATTTTTTTTCTAACTGAAAGGTACAAGTGGATGGAAATGTAGATTAATCCATAAAATGATTTGACTTTGTAATTGTAACTGGTGAAGAACGTTCTACCTTTGGCATAGTTAGGTGTCAATTAGATGCTACATTTGCAGAAATTTGTCAAGAAATCGTGCTTGATGGTATCATTGGATATCCTGTTGATTTTACCAACAATCAAGGATATACTTTAAATGCAACACAAGAGAAAATATGGAAAGCTACAAAAACACCTATAGGCATCAAGAGGAAACTAGACACATTGGATATTGAAGCATTGCAATCAAATGTAATGGAAAGAACACCAAATGTTGAAAGCATCGAAGAGAACATGGAGGAACCTACGCATAAACAAGCAAGAGTTGAAGTTGAGTGTGATTCGGTAGAACAAAACCTAGTGTTGATTCTACTATATTGGCATATTGGGAACAAAAAGTGAATAGTTTAATGGAAGAGTTTGTTGAGGAGAATCTTACTCTTAAAGTATATTCAGAAAAGGGAACACCTTAAATAAAGATCTGTTGTGAAAGTTGTGGTATTGATTATGGAACAGGGGAAATATCTTTGGCAACATGGACACTTTGCAAATTCAAAACAATCACATGAAAACAATGTCCTCATCAACATAACATTTCAAGGGTGGGAAGTAGTGAAACCCCTTCATGTAACATAGAAATGCAAAAAACAATGATTGGAGATCGATTTGAGATAGATCAAGCCATCAAACTACTAGATGATTTCAACAAGACACAAGATCCAAATTTGTTCAAAGTGGTGGAAGCAACACTTGTAGGATACGGGGAAAAGAGAAAAGTAAAAGTGGAATGTACACGGTGCAATAAATGGTTTTATTTAGTATCAATAAGTGGTAATATTGTTAGTTCTCTAAATGAACACATGAAATCAAAGAAGCACATTTCTACTATAGATGAGGCTTCACATAATACAATTGGGTTGAGGACTGGCACATTTGGGAGACCCATGAATCCTACCAATGATAAGTCCCAACAGAGTTTGACTAGGTTTTTGGTCCCATCATCAACACCACTATGACACAGGGGTTCTACAGGTGCAAATACTTCTACTTCGGGTATTTTAATTTCACAAGCTTAAATTTAATTTGAATATGACATTGAACAAAATTTTATTTGTTATCTTCAAATTTGTTTGCTTTTATTATCTTTTTGTAGATCATTTATCTCCCTTGATACTACAATGTTGGGGGTATTGGTATCCGTATATTGATAGAAATGGGGAGAATTGAACACAAAGATCATAATGGATGATCAAAGGGGTAGGAAATTATGGGCCATAAAGAAGCATACCAAGAGGATGCTATGTTATCATGGCATCGAATGTCGTATTGATGGTACATATAGGAACATTTATTGCCAGAGGGATTCTGAAACAAGGATCCCTTTTGAATCATTGATATGCAAGTTTTGTAAGTTGATTCCAAACTTTGATGACTTTAGGATGAATTTATATCGTTAATCAAGGAGCCCTGTTAAAAGGCATGGACTATATACAAGGGAAGGGAGAAGATTAGACTTTTTGACTCAAAATGAGCTCAGAAATGTTGCAAGGGTTACAAATACTAGCTATAGATCAACAATGAGAACTCTTCGGTGGGAGAGGACAAAGGTTGTTATACTCTCTATTAGAATAAGGTCCCTAAAGGACAAGTTGTTTGAACTTGCAGAAAGGAAATATGTATTTAGGTTTTGCAAGGATGTGTGTGAGGCACATAACCAAGGAAAATTACAAGGTAAAGATGCAGTTTGGGAATTTGTTCAAGATATATTTCACAACCTGACACATCCAAAAGCAGGGAGAAGGTTTTGTGCATCCACTAAATCCATTTATGAGATGATTAAGTTATGGGGGAGTCTTCGATTACATAGCTTCATTATCTTGAATTTAGATGGTCCTTCAATATCTACAACTTTAAGGCAAGTGAGAAAATCACTATCATATATCCCAAGGGAGCATGAGTAAGCTTTTTAGGCAGTTGGAAAGGTCTATGCTTCTTATAAATCCAAACATGGTATAGAGGGTCCCATTCCTGTATGCCTTGATGAAGATGAGACTGTTGTGAAAAAATATGTTAGGTGGGTATAAAAAAGTGATACATTGGTGGGTTTTTGTGGTAATAAAGAAAATCATCAATGCCAATCACATTTCTCGGTGACTGTGGGTGAGGGAGATGCAGGCTATAATTTTATTACAGACACTTTTAAGAACATTGTAATTGTCCATTATGCATGTGTCATTATTGCAAATCCTTTACATGAAAAACTTCCCAGTTTGGTTGTGGTTGTTCATCAAACATGCAATAGGTTCGATGCAAATTTTGTTGCTAAGCAATGGGAAAAATTAGAAGTTATGTGGAGGAAACATGTGGAAAACTGTTTGGGACCTATTATTGGTCATTCATCTGATGGGGATAGTAGAAGAAGACAACTTATCTTGAAGGATTATTCTTCAACAACAGGTATTCGATATCAAATCCCTTGGGAAGGGTGTAGGTTATCTAGGTTGCATGATGGTAGCAATGTAACAGGACTACATGACTAGGATTACATACACAATAGAAAAAAGCTAGTCAATCCTTTGTTTAGTGGCCGATGAGATTTGATTCTTGGAGAAGAGTTGATAAGTTTTAATCATGTCATAATGTTTTATAACACTTTTAAAGTAGATGATCACAAACTTAAAATTGAAGATACAGAGAGGATGGATCGACAAAATTGGGGTTCAGCGTAATGCATTGCTTCAATGCATGTTAAAAGGTGTTTAAAAGAGATGAGAAGTACAACAAGTGGCAGGGTAGAGAGAACATTAGGTACATAGATTTATCTAATGATTGTTGTTGTCTACATTGACATTTTTATGTCTCATAGTTTGACTCTTTGGGAAAGAGTGCAAAATGCTCCAAGAGTTTAGCATTTCTTCATGTTATGGCTATGTTGGGTACGAAAACAATCTCATATTAATGCGAACATAAATTTCATTAGCAAAGAGGCATATCAAGATGTGAAAATTTCATGCCACTTTGTGGTTTTAATGATGATATTGTTTCGAGATTATTACTCTAACTTGCCATGTGTATTGTACTTTACTGGGTCAGAAGTGTGTGAGAAATTATTTAGCAAAGTCGGTGGGATGGTTAGATCAGAGAGGGATTATGATTTCACTAACTTGCTTCATGTTGTCGGAACTCTTAATAGATTTTTCGAAGAAGAATCAAATCCCCATGGGATTCACTTTAATAAATCTCATAAGAGACAAGAAAGCATTTGGAATAAATTGCACCAACAAACAACAGAGAATCATGATGTATTATCACATTATGGTTCAATATATACAGATGATAAAATTATAAAATCTCTTAAAGTAGGATTGAATGATGCAAAAATTTTTTTATCAAGTCTTGGCATGGAACCAAAAGGACACACACAATCATCTTTGTGGTCTAAACCATGGATATAGGATCAAAAGTATCCAACATTCCAATTAGTGGAAGAAGTAGTTGACGATTCTCCACCGAGTCACTCCAACTCAATATTCCAGTCTTCATCTTCATCCATACTCAATGTTAGTGAATTGCAAACAATTAAAAGTGAGTGGAGGCATGAGTTGGATGAAATTTTAGATACCATTGATGAGAATGTGAACAAAACTACCAAACCAGTGGTATAGCTTGATGGTAAGGATATGTTCAAATCTTGTTTGGTTAGTCAGTTGAATGGAAATCCAACACTATCCAAAGATAGGTTGACTAAAGTGAGAAATGGGGTCTACTTTAGGCGAGATGAAAAGGCTTCAAAAAAGGGTGTTTCAATCGGCTTTGGAATTGGATCGAATTGCGGGGTGTTGTTTGAGAGAAACTCAATACCTATAGTTGAACATGGCATAAGAAAAGGTGTATCTCGGAGTACCAAAGAAGGTGTTTCTTGTGGAACTTGATACATTGGAAGGGTTTAAATAATGCGAAAGAAGAATGGAAATATGGTGTTTGATTACCATGATGACATCGATCTTTTGGATAGGCCAGAAGGTGTTGAGCTTCAATTTTGTTGGTACAATAAAATAAAAGGGCAATGCTTGTACAAGTATGATTTGACAAATCATATTTTTGTACAACTTGAATCTGTTATAGCAATGGCCAAGTTATCATACACCAATAGGAATGACAAATACAAATTAGAAGAAAGTGATCACAATTTATTTTTTCTGATTTTGTCAATCTTAACAAGCTGAATTTAAAGAATATTGTAATTTATTTTTTCCTATTAATTCCCATCTAATAGATAATTTATAAATAATTATTGGTTGTATTTTTGTTGATTCCATGTAGCAATGTCATCTTTATTTTATACTTTTTGGCCTCGGGCGCAATGAATGGTTTGAATGGTGAATTTTGGGATAAACCAACCTAATTTTTGCCACCTACTTTTTTGTGTAAGTTTCTTTGACCATTAATATTTTGTAGTCGTATTTCAATTTTCAAGCTACATATTGTGCTAGTGTAACCATCCATATTATGATTTTAAATTGAATTTCAATACAGATTTGGATTTCACATGATGATCTAATTATTACAGGTATATGGGTTGATGCAAATTCATGTGTCATTCATGATGTTAACCTCATGTCAACAAGATTTAAAAATCAAGGCTAAAGATGTTGGAAGGTTCTCAATCAATCAAATTGACATTGTGGAAGATGGAGAACTTGCTTTCCTCTATGCTAGTGGTCATTTAGAGCTGATGTCAAGATCATTTGATCAAATACTTTATCTTTACGTCTTTTCAAAATTCAAGGCAATGCCCCCTTTAAATTTTTAGTAGTGGAAATCGAGAAGGTGACTCTTTTGAATACAATTTTTGTCATATATAGCATCATAGCTATAAGATAAACTAGTACTCTTGACTTAACAATGATTTTGACTTATCATATCTTCCATTTCTCTTTATAAAAATATATGTGAATGTTTATAATTTGTTTAAACTTTATGGATTTATGTGTGAGTTAATTTTTTTCATCATTTCTTCTTCTAGCAGAGACTTGAATGTTTTTGTAAAGATCTCAGAGCAACTTTTGTAATTGTATTTGGATTTTTGAAATTCTAATAATATTGCAACTATTATTGTTAACTCTACTTTGTGTTTTTATTTTTGTGGGGTTACTCTTTTTGTTGCTTAGCGAAGTTATTTAGATACGAGGTATGATTCTTGGACTAACATGCACTACAATATTGCAATTTTGTGGCATTGAGATAACCAGGGTGATAGCATTTTGTTCTTTTATGGAGAATGTTATTGATGTGATGTCCAAAAGGTTAATTTTGCCACTTGTTATGAATATGTATGCAAGATTTCACACTTTCTCCATAATTGAGGTTGAGTTTGCTAGTGTTAAAACTAAGGTAGTCTTGTAACATTATACATTTTGTTGTTCTATACGAGGCCAATTTCCAAAGTGTATTTATTTTCTAGATAGAAGTCACATTGCAGCCTATGACACTGTTCAATATGCTTGAATATGCATTTGGTTCTTCGTCAGGAGAGGTATCTAATTAGGAGTTCTACAGTTGAACAATTGTATTGTATTTTTTGTCGGCATTCTAGTAAAATATCTATCTCTTCATTTTTTTAGGTTGGGGTTTAGGTGGGTATTGAGATTCAATCAAAACTTGCTCCACGAAAACCAAGAAAAGTGAGATTAATATTTCTTGGCTCACTAGAACCAAGAAAAGTTAGATCAATCTTTCTTGACTAATTATTTCTTTCAACTTTTTGTATTATTCTTTAACATTTTCACATTGCTAGTTAGGAATAGTTGTTAGATTGAGTTATATTTTGCACATTCATAATTGTAATTTCAATTCATATATGCAAGGCATATGTCTTAATATTGTATTGGAACTGACATGAACATAGGTGAAAATCTAAATCTTTATTTACATACCCTATGTGTTATCATTACCGTGAAATGGTATTTTATAATTAGTTTCACCATCTGTGTATATTTATAACTATTGCATGCTTGAAACTTAAAAATGGAGATTTTTCCCTCTCATGTAAAGATTAAAAAAAAACTAGATAGAACTTAAGAAAAGTTAACTAAATTTTGTTATTTCCCTTGATTGCAAGAATAAAAGTAGAGGAAGTGGAGACAATTCAACGCATCTTGTAAATGAACCAAATCCAAGCTTTGCACATGACCATATGGTGTTATTGGAAAGTAAGAGGATTTTTTCTATGTTCACTTAGGTTCAAACATCAATGATGTTTGTTTTGATAGTAAGGTAGGGAAGTCCATCCACGAACGGCTTTCAATTTTGCGTTTTTATGGACTTTAATTTATTAAGCTTATAGAAAACATGAGATCTCTATGGATATACTTGCATTTACATGATAAAATTGGTGGATTGGCAGGATGTGGTGTGTAACATCTACAATTCTCATATTTTCCAAGCATTTCAGTGACTATTGGACATCAGTATTTTACATTCTTTGTTACATTGATCTCTTGACTAGGTTTCCTTTTACTCATTTTCCCTTCCCCGTTACTATTTCATTGGGTATTTCACTATCCAATGCTACAAATTGATCAGTTGCCTCTGCATTCTTGGTGGGATCATTATTAGCATTATAATATTATTTTACTTAGCATCCTATTTTATTATACTAAAGTGCATTAGGGCTCTTGCTTGTTAAAAATTGATAATATAATATAAAGGGGGTATTAAAAATGGGTTGATAAAAATGGATATTTACAATATCT
This sequence comes from Larix kaempferi, assembly GCA_027924585.1. Lineage (NCBI taxonomy): Eukaryota > Viridiplantae > Streptophyta > Pinopsida > Pinales > Pinaceae > Larix > Larix kaempferi. Next base: position 3,738,477 of record BSBM01000012.1, on the reverse strand, counting down.
GGTGAAACTAGGGGTTTTCTTAATTGGAAATGTATATTGGGAGGGGGGTTCAACAATGCAATTTTAAGAGGCATTTTCCAATATTTAGTGAAAATAAAGATATTCTTTAATATCCTACGAATGATCGTGCTATGTAACAAGTTCATCGAGTGAACCCCCCGTGCCCCCCACAAGGTCCATATAATGAAAGAAATAAAATTTTAGCTAACTTTAGAAACTTAATTGGGGAGGACAGAGACAGAAGAGAACCATCCCACCTTTTACTATCCACTTACCTTGACACCATTATTGCTTCCATTAGTCATGCTCATGGTCAATTATTTGATATATCCAAATATAGGGTGAGGATGAGAGAGTTGTGCTTTAGTGAAATGAATAGGGAAGAGGTTATAAGATTGAATATAACCAAACAATTCATTGTTCAGTTGTTCATTGACCCTAAAACCAACTAAGCACTTGATTTGAGAAACATGGGTGCTTGTGATGGACTAGTGCACATTCCAAGCATTGAGAGACCATTGAAGAGATCGATTGTTTATGATATTTGATAAAACTCTTCGCAATAACAGGGAGGGTCCCTTGTATTTTCTCCAAAAAATTTGGGTTCAATTTATTCTTGGTAACCATGTCAATTATTTGGACATTGGTGAATTCTGAGGCGTTGGTCTTGGCTTCGATTGGGATTGAGAAACTACCAAACGTAACCCACTAAGAGAGCTAAATTCTCCTAGACACATACCCGAGCTCCCAACCACCTCAACTCTATGATAGTATTTGAGCTACTAGTATCGCAATAGCATCCTTGCTACACAATCTAGTTAAACATAATGCATTTACAGTAGTGTCTCATTGAGGGACATCATCTAATGATGTTATACCACCTGACATCGAGATTTCATCTAACTAGGTTGGTCATTCTTGTTCGAGGATAGTCGCCTCTCAACGATGCTCTCATTGTAGACATACTTGTCATAGCCTTAGAGAGGATCTTATTCAAGATAGTTTATTGGATGAGGTTATTATGACATAACTTTTATATTTTCATTGCTTATGTATTTATTATTACATTCGACAAATATTTGGTAAATATAACTTTAAAGTATTTGTAATTGTCTTTTTATCTCACATGTGTAGTCGCTACGAGATGACACCCCTACATCTAGATGACAAGGCACCTCATCTTCCAAACTTGATGGAGTGGTCATTGTAGCTTGTTCCGTTGGGGATATTCACACCCACATATTTAGATGAATATATGTTTTTTTGTCCTTTGTTTGTGTGTGTATGTTTTCAATGTTTAATATAAACATTCCTAACTTGATTTAAAGATCAAGCACAACTAAAACATGCAAACATATGATTTCGTTTAACTTTCTAAGTAGCATAGTGCATTATAAAACAATTATATAATAATAATAAAGTGCACATGACTCCCAAAGGGCCACCTAAATAACCTACATACAAATGAAGTGCCAGAGAAGAGGGATTGTAAAATGATGGCATTCTTAGTGGCAACCCACTCCTAGATTACTTTAGTAACTCTACACTTTTGATGCACATGCTTGGAGGTCTTTATTTTGCAACAAATCAAACACAAATAATCTAGTAAACTTGAAAACAGAAGTCTTTCTTTAATTGTTAGGTTTTTATTGACCAACAACAATCCAAAAAAAAATCAAACAACAATAATCTAGTAAACTTGAAAACAAAAGTCTTTCTTTAGTTGTTAGGTTTTTATTGACCAACAACAATCCAATTAGCATCTTGGCCTTAGTGGATGAGTAAGATTTTAATATATCTTAACACTTCTTGACCCATTTGATTCCAACATCTTGTATGGCCAATCTTGTTATGCATGTATGTATTAGAATACTTTATCATGTGGATTTCTCAATGGATTGTGTATAGAGAAAGGAAATGTTGAACTTTTTATGTGTTTAGTAGATAGGAAAAGGTTCATAAATTTATTTTGAATGTTGGATGAGGAATTGTGAGAGTTTAGTTTTATCGTCCTGAGAATTTAAATCTAATTGCAAACTACTAAAATACCAACTTTGGAGCCAAATAAATGCTACCAATCAACATTGACTAAATTGCAATAGAATGCTTAGAAACAAGTGCCACATGTTAAAATTGAGATTATTATTTCCTAGGCCATTTAAACTATAACAAATGCACCAATTCACATCGAACATTAAAGAACTAAGAAAGTGAAAAATCTTGGCACAAGAAAGTTGAACTATGAGCTTCATTTTAAGGTTGAACATGCCTAAAGAAAGAGAGCTTTGCATACACAAGTTGCAAACTATCATACAGAAGTAAAGAACATTGCATACAGAAGTTGATAGTTAGACAAATTCATGCTTTACACCAATGTAATCATCAAAAACATGTGAAGGTACAAGTTCAAATTTACAAAGGTCTTGGTCTACACAACATATAGTCATGAAAGACAATGGAGCAATTTTGAATATATTCATTCCAATTTGTGAATAAACAAAGTGTCTTCATATTTGTACATTTTTCACTTTTACCATTTTCTCAACTTCCTTATACTTTATCTCATCGACTCATCGCTACCACCTCGCCCCATTATTACGACGTACTTTTTTGCACAGTCAAATGCAATTACTAGTTATAAATCTATTGTGGAAAGGACCCCAACCTATTAAAATTGACCCATATTATTTTATTGGTAAAATCAACAAACCGATTCTAATTTGAAGGTAGAATAATCAAAGTATCAAAACAATATGTAGTATTTACATTCATCCGAAGTGTTAATTTTAAGGAGTAATCTAAATATTCTAAGTTTTCTATCTTTTGAGGGTATATTTTATGTTTGTTTTATTTGGACACCTGTTGGAAATCTTCAAAAAAAACTTAGAGTCACATATATTAGTTGTGAAAATTGCATAATGTGAGTACCATAAGGGTATTTGAGGGTGTTGAATCCATCTATGCATTCAAAAACACAATTTAAATGATTCCAAATTTTGATTTTACCAAAAAAAATTAATGTGATTTCGACCAAAAACCACAGAAACGTAAAATAAATAGACTAATCCTAATTTTAATATTTCATTTTTTTTAGATGAAAAATATATATATTTTTTGTTTGCTCAAATCTCCTTGACTTGCGGGAGTGGCCTGTGGTTTGGGAAACTGCGAGCTAGGGGCATCTAAGTCGGGGACAATCCCCCTAAGTCGTCAAAATCACCCAGGGATTGTCCCCAACCTGGACCACACCAACCTCAACTCTAAGGGGAATTGAACTTGAGTCACCTTGCTGACGAGACCCACACCTGAACCGAGTAAACTAACCGAAATTGACGAGACAAAAAATATTTGAATGAATATATATAAATATTGTTATACATGAAAAACAATTTTACACTATGTAAATGTGATTGTGATATGATTTATATTTTTGACCCATGTTAAGTTCAATTGTATTATTTTTCTAAATTTAATAAATTTGATTTCATTAATGTTAAACATTTCAATTTACTCCTTAATACATGTGATTTTAAATTTTTTCATTAATGCTAAACATTTGAATCGACACTTGTAAAAATGCGATTTCAATTCCATCTTTAATATGAGATCTTGATAGCACTGTCTTGAAAAGGAAAAAGAATTTAATGAGCGAAAATATCCTAATAGAATATAAAAAAATATTATCTCGAAGACAGCTTTTACAAACCGGTTTGATAACGTTATTTCCATTAGCTAGGTAGGTCCCATTTCTAGATAATCAATCATTTTCTTTGTAGAAAGTTTTATTGCCACCTCACCCATGTGATCTGGATCAAGAGTCTGACCAATAATACCTAAGGAATCTATGACTGTTTACTCCAGTGATAAAAGTTAAAAGACCCTCGAAGTCTTACATGGTGAGAATGCTCTACTTAGAGAAAGCTAGATATTCTTCCCCGTGAGGAGACTTCATAAAGTAAGCACGACAAACCATGCACGCGAGGCGACAATTGACATAATTAAAGGTGTCAAAGAAATCATAGCGTGGGAGCACGGTCGCCACCACCTACCACTCTCGTGACAACTACTTTTTAGTGGTGAAAGACGAGTATTTTTAATAGCTGTTCTGTTCAACTTTTTAATATTCCTTTTTAAATTCCATCACAATTTGGAAAAAATTAACTACGAAAGATCTCTGATTAATATGTCAAAATATTCTGTTCCCGTTTATAATTGGCGTCAAGTTCCGACAACAGCGACGATAGGTGCAATGATTCATTTCTGTCTCCGGTCGCTTCTTTCCCGCCCAACAGGTATAGGCAAGGGCGGTCATAAGTTTCTGACGGGTCAACCAAACAATTATAAGTCAATCCGGGCTATGTACATGTATCTGCAAATGCATTGAATGCTAATGGTCGGATGGTTGATGGTAAGGGTACAGTCATAATTTTGACATAATTTAATTTGAAGGGTTTTCATTGGTTTAATGGAAACAAAATGAAAGATGGATAACGTTTTATATTTTTATTGTTTTTATGGAATTTGGAGTAGAATTTAAAAGTGTTTTTTATTTGTTAAATGGTTTATTATTTTTTATAATATCTTAATTTTATCTTATCCATTATTTTTTTATTGCATCACAACTTCTTCTTAATTTGCATGTAATAATACTTTTAATATTATTATTATTATGCATAGTGGCATCTATTTTTTTGATGATTTAGCTAAAACATAGCATTTTTATGCCAACCTGCTTAAGTCGTAATTGTTTTGACTAGAGTATAAATAAATTTTAAGAAGCCTCTTGTTTCCCAAGTTGTTTATCTTCATTTTGAGATCATTTGTCATAAAGCCCTTTTGGACTTGCTCTATCCTTCTTCATGATTCTTTAGAGATGTTGGACCCCACAAGTCCATAATAAGCTTTCCACTCTCCACTGTAATAATTTTCTCAATGTTGTAGTTCCAGTTAAGCTTGTGCTATAGATCGATTTCAAAATGTTTGTAAAAGTCATTTCCTCCAAGTTGTTGTTGTTATACATGAAATTAACATAGGTGAAGTTTTAGAATTTGATTATCATAAATGCATATGATGTTGTTTCATTTCCATTATATATGTGTTTTTTGTTTTTAGTTCGTCCCAAGAAGAGAATATACTTTTCATTTACAAGTCAAAGTGATTTGGCTTTGCATTAGTTTATTTTTATGTTAAAAATTTTCATAACATTTTTTAATGTTTTCAAAGAAGTTTTTTTTTGTAAATTTAAAATAAATTTGAAATTTTATTATTCTATTTTGTGATTAGTCAATAGTTTATGGATAAATTTATGAGAGTGTGACTTTATTTTTAACACATAGAAATAAAATTAAAAATATTTAATGTGGAATTCTCTAAAAAGTGCCATGTGGCAACAATCACATGCTATCATGGACTTATAGGTTGTCCTCACATGTTGTTTTGATTTTGTTGTAATCAATTCTATATAGTTTTATGTTAATGTTTTTATCAAAGACAATTACTTATTTAGATGATAAATTTAATAAATGATCTTTTATGTTGTTACTATTTCATAATTACTTTTTCAATTTGTACATTCAATTTATAATTATTTACTTTTTCGATTTTTACATTTGGCAAACTAGTCACTTTGTAGCATATTCACTTTTGTTATTATTGAATTTATGTTTGAATTTTATTTCAATTAATGTTGTGTATTGAATGCATGAAAAATGGTCATAATAGCTAAATATTCATTGGATAAATGTGTTTCTCAAACTTCCTTCTTTTACTTAGATGTTATTCTAATAAATATAGATCTATCAGTGTATATTAACACATTAAAAAAGCTGGTTAAAACAACTAATATAACATCTAGTTCCACTTACAAAATGGCTCTTGTCCATATATAGCAACACCATAGAATACTTCTTCAAAATGATAGACTAAATTCCTTATAACATGCCTAACACAGTACTAGAAACTAAATACTTTAATATATTGTCCAAGCAAACGTTGACAAAATAAGTACATCAACTAGAAGAACTAAACAGGGCCATGCTCACTACAAATTTCTTTAATGATTGGGTTTCCTTCCTCTTGCCCATGAGAGCTTGAGATGTCAATATAAGCCATATAAGACTATTGCACTGAATCCTTGTTCATCTCCTTGAAACCTTCTAGTGGTTCATTCTATGAGTGACCCCCCATAGTGATTTCCTACTACACCTTAGAGGCCATGGTTAGCCTTTCCAACTATCCTCTCAGCTCCTTTACCTTGCTTTCCAAATCATCAAACCTATTATCTACCTGCACAATGTGACAAGAAAGCTGCTCCACAATGGCTATTACTCACTCACGCTGAGAGTTAAGCCTACTTAGTGTAATGTGAAGATACATAATAGCTCCTTGGATATCCTTGAGCCCAGGGCCTATACCCGAATGGGCCATGCTTCCCACAGAATCCAAGTTTCTCCTCAAACCATTAATCCCCAGTTCCCAATTCCTAGAAGTGCCTAGATTATCTATTATGCAATAAGCATGCGAAAAAAACAATATGAAAGTACCCAAGGTTCTGCCCCTGTTGTCTTTCAACCTAATCATGCCCTTCCGAAATAGCTGCAATTACGCCAACACCTTCAATTGCTACACGAATCTCTGTATAGAGAATTCCCACTCGCAATAACACTATTAAATAACAAATCCATACAATTGAGACCTGATGATTGATAACCCACCGCCAAGAAAATGATGGAAACCTACCCCATGCAGGAGATTAATTGCATCACAGTCTGCGTGCCTTGCAGATTAATGTTTTCCCAATTGGCATGCATGTTCGTGCCGACCACTAAATGCTTCATTAATGCGAAGGGGGGAGGGTGAGAAGAGGGTCACCATTTTCGTTGGGGGTGACCCCCATTTATAACTAAAACACCTCTCTTAAGTGCCATCGCTTGGTTTGCAAAGTGATCAACTTCCGCATTATTCTTCCTTCATACATGTATTATGCTTACTTCCTTGATTAGTTGAAGTGAGTCTTGGATTCGATGTTGAAGTCCCCAAGTTTTCTTCATATTTTCGAGCTTGTTTCCTTGCTCGAGTTACCAAAAGGGAGTCTCCCAGTATTAAGGCTTTGGAGATCTTGTGTGAGATGATGAGTTCTAATCCTACTAGTAATGCATACCTTTTTGCTTGATTATTCATTGGTTAGCCCATTCTCCATGCAATAGTAATCTTTTTATTTCCCTCGGGATCCATTAGGATCCCACACTTCTACGCCTCTAAACACATTAATATTATTAATGTAGTTGTTGCTAATATATTTACAAACCTCTCATGTGTTACAATAATATTGAGACACTACTAATCACATCTTTTTAAAAAACCCATAATCCTTGCTTCTTATATAAAAGTTTAAATATATTTATGCAAATTGCATTTTATAATGATTTAATGTATTTGAAAAACTTTTAATTTCCATACAATAATAATTTACATTTTTTCCTAAATATCCTTGCTTCTTATATAAAAGTTAAATATTACTTGGTATGACCTTCGTGAGGTCAGTTTTTGGATGTATTTAGAATTCAGCTGCTAATATTGTATATAAAGTGATGGAAATCAATTTTGAGAGACCATTTAGGTCATGTAAAATATCTCTTCTTTATTAATATAAAGCAGGAACCTTTTTTTTGTGAGGAAAAAAATAAAAAATAAATATATTTATGTAAATTTCATAATATATTTGAAAAAGTTTTAATTTCCATGCAGTAGTAATTTACAATTTTTCTTAAATACTCATAACTTTTCAACCACTTTACTAAGTCAATAATATTCAATAACTATTTATTTAGTAAGTTTAGTAATTTACAATTTTTCTTAAATATTCATAACTTTTCAACCACTTAGTAAGTCAATAATATTCAATAACTATTTATTTAGTGAGTTTAATGTATTCATGGAATAATGACTTTCAGAAAACAAATTGTTTATGTTTTCTTATATAATCATTTATGTTTTCTTATATACAATTATGATGACCGTATTATTATTCCCTATAAATATACTTACCGATAGTTAATCAATCTTTTTTAAATATAAAACTTAATATTAATAATTAGTTATTAATACCAAAAAAATTGTTTATATAAAAATAACTTTCAAAACATAAATTATTTCTATTTTCTTCTGCACATTATTTCTGTTTTCTTATACACAATTATGATGACTATGAGAAAAGTACTATTTTTTATGAAGTATCATTAAACATAAAAAGCTTAATACTAATAATTAGTTATCAAAACCAAAAGTTTTATAAATACTTTAATATCTTTTAGAAATTTATTAAAAATAAAGTAAAATTATTGAACACAAGTATACATTATAAAGTAATTTAACATAAAATCAAATCAATACCATTTACCAACTACCAAAATTACAAACTATATTATAGTACTGACAAAACTCACGAGTCGATGATATATTATTTTGAAAGATTTTCTTAGATATTCTTAGATTTTTCTTCTTCTTATGAACTGGAATTGACGTGTAATAAGGCGATTTCTTTTTATGTAGAAAGATAGGAGAGTGATTGACTAGTTATTATTTTGCAGGAAATAATTTTCCGTCCGTTACAAGAAGGTCGAGGAATGAAGGTTTGGTCAGATAAGGCGGCAGGTGAGCAAGGAGTGGTCATGGTTGCGCAGATAGTGGCCCCCACTTGAGAAAATTTCAGGTCTAGCTGGACACAAGCAAGTGGAACTGGAATTTCTGTAACGGACACTGGCATCTCGTCTCGGTATAAATATGCCTCAGTTACCATACTACTCACTCTATCTGTCTAGGTCTCTTGAGTCATTTCGTTTTGTGTTTGTCGGTTGTGGAGTTATGGCGTTGGCCGTTTCTTCTTCATGTGCCCGTGAGTGCATTTGCATTTTGGCTCTGGTTTTGTTCGCATCGCAGTGTGCGGGTGATCATGGCAGACTCAGGGAAGCCGAAGCCGACAGAGTCCTCAATCTTCCCGGCCAGCCGCCGGTCGATTTTGCTCATTATTCGGGATATGTGAGTCTGAATAAAAACAGCGGCAAGGCTCTGTTTTACTGGTTCTTTGAAGCTGCTGAAAATGCATCAAAGAAGCCTCTTGTTCTCTGGTTAAATGGAGGTACCTAACCTTACCTTACCTGCTTTCGCTTCATGCCTCCTCTTTGTGGTATGTGTGAAAACACAACTTCATAAAATAGTAATGAAGTAAACTAGGGTAACGGACAGATGAGCAAGTAATGTTAGGGTAACGGACAGATGAGCAAGTAATGTATCTTTCATGTGTAAATTCAGGACCAGGTTGCTCATCCGTCGGCTACGGAGCGGCTTTGGAATTAGGGCCGTTTCGGGTGGAGAAGGACACACCACACCTTCGTTTAAACAAATTTTCTTGGAATAAAGGTTATACACCTTTTTCTTGCCACATTGCTTTGATGGAGCATTTAGGACTGAGTTGGATGTATACTGATCTGTTTATGCTCAACTTTACATCTGGACAATTTATTTCCATTTTAATATATGTATTTCTCTGCTTCTTTTCCCAATCGCATTTATCGAGTAGAAATACAAAATTTAATGACGTCCTCGACTTGATATCTCAACTACTTGTTATGATCTGAATGAGAGTGTTATATGAATTGCAAGTTGCAACAGCTCATCATATCCAAAATTAACTAAGAGTACTTGTGCTTTTAAGCCTAATTTTATGATAATTTTTATTGTTTTTTACAGTGGCAAATATGTTATTCTTGGAGGCTCCTGTTGGAGTAGGCTTCTCTTACACGAATAGATCCTCGGATTTGAGCGAACTAGGAGACAAGATTACAGGTACAGCATTACAGAATCTGATTTTCTTTCTTCGAGTCCTAGCATTATGTTATACTTTAATCTCGTATGCCTAGAGAGGAAAAACAATGAATAAAACGCTATTCCGCTTGAATTTGCAGCCGAGGATTCGTATACTTTCCTGTTAAATTGGTTCGAAAGGTTTCCACAGTACAAATCCCGTGAGTTTTACATAGCCGGAGAAAGCTATGCAGGTAATGGACTAAGCACTAGGGTCCAGGGTTTCTCCTAAGTTTCTTTCTGAAATGCATATTTGAAGTTCAGCTTCTTCTTATGTGCGTTATAGGTTTAAATGTTTTACTTGAACAGCACAGGGCAAGGCTCAAAGCACATCAATCAACTTTATTTTTATGTGCTCAAAGCACATCGATGAACTTGTTTTTGTCTGACTAAACTAAATTAAAAGCACATTGATAAAGTCATTTTGTCTGATTGTAAACTAAATTAAAAGCACATCGATAAACTCATTTTTGTCTGATTGTAAACTAAATTAAAAGCACATCGATAAACTCATTTTTGTCTGATTGTTAACTAAACTTAGAAAAGAGTCAGAGTTAAAACTATGGAAGATACACTTTTCGAAAATTGATTTACATACTTCGCAAGATGAAGACGGATATTGAATAATGAACCTTGAAGTTGCTATTGTCTGTATCAGGACATTATGTGCCACAGCTGTCGGAGGTGATAGTCGACCGCAACAACCTTACAACCAAGGATAAGGTCATTAACCTCAAAGGCTTCATGGTAATGACCTTAGTTTCTAACCTGCACGTTCTATTCATCAAAAATAATCTTTGCATATTTGTTATCTGATAAAAACTTACATTTCTTTCTTGAGCAAACTCTTGAATTGATTTTCTTGAAGAAAATTCCCTTTGGATCAATTCTTTGTGTTATTTCTTTATTGAAGGTGGGAAATGCAGTGATGGATGATGATCATGATCTAAATGGTATGATAGATTATGCATGGAGTCACGCAGTTATTTCAGACGAAAATTATCACAGTTTCAAGGATTCCTGCGATTCGAAGACAAATAACGAGTCATCATCCCTGTGTGATAGTGCCATCAGAAACTTTATTCAAATGTACTCGGATATCGACATTTACAGTTTGTACACGCCTGTTTGTGTGCGCCGGCTTGATAAAACCATAAAACGCCTTGCCGTATCCACAAAACTGTCAAAACATGTATTGAACATACTTTTCACTCTCTTCTCTATAATGATCAAGTTCTTTCTTGTTCATCATTATTTTTAGTCATTGACAGTTCTAATCTCATTGTAAGGTGTTCTCTTCAACGTGTAGGACCTGTGGCATAAATTACCTTCTGGTTATGATCCTTGCGTGGAAGATTATGCAGAGGCATATTTCAACAGAGCTGATGTGCAGAAAGCACTACATGCAAACACGTCCAAAATTTCTTATCCCTGGACACTCTGCAGGTACGAGCAGAATTGTATAACTCTTACGCGTTCTAGGGATCTCTTATTTTTATAGCTTCCTTACCTCACTAAAGAAAATGTCTTTTTTGTATACAGCGAAGTTATCTCCTGGAACGATTCTCCCACCTCCGTTCTACCCATTTTCAGGAAGCTCATCAAGGCCGGTTTAAGAATATGGGTATACAGGTATGGACGTTTATTTTCTTGATGAATAGGCTTAAAGGAGAGAAAATTTTCTTTAGTTAATTCACCGGATCGAATCGCTGGAATCTGGATGCCCGTCCAGCCATTTGAATGTTTTGCCTTGTAAATCCAGGCCCCACATGGCTGTCGATTTATATTCATGGGATATGAAATGGGAACGCTAATATTTTGTAATGCAAATCTATAAAGGCGCCAAGAGCTATATATATTCTAGCCAACATTTAAAACACATTATATTTTTCACACCTTATTAATTAAGTATTTTGATCTTTAATGATCATATTTTAATAATAGAACATGGAATATTCTATTCCATATTTAAAACACATTGAATATACTTTTCACATCTTACCATATTACTCAAGTATTTTGATCTTTGCTCATATTTTGAATAGCAGAGCATGGGATGTGCCTCATCTTCTTTGTCTCATTCTCTACCTTGTCATTAGAGTAGAGGTTGTAACTCTCCTCTAGTCCTTAATCTTCCTATTCGGCTAACTGATGCAAATTTAATTTAAACCGACATTTTATTAGTCTTCTATGTAACAGGTCTTCTTCCTATTTCCTCTTCTAAGTGATGCAAACTTAACCTATACCCACATATTATTAGTCTTCTATGTGATTTTCTACCGCAGATAATGATAATGCTGTTTAGTATATGTGATGATTTGGTTAATCTTGCATTTATAAAATTTCAAATCCTCTCCTTTTCTCCATTACCTTCAATCTGGCAAATGCTGCCCACTACCTTCAATTGCCCTTCACTCCCTGATAGCCAGCTGTTTATCAGGCAAGTCAGTCTCTGTCATTCTCCATTTCTCAAGGCTTTGGTACCATTCCTTATCCAGCCCAGAGATTAATCTGGACATCTAAAAAGTTAAAGAATTTTATGCAGAGATTTGGAACGAAACATTGCTAATCTAAGATCTTGAACATTATTGTTCGACTTCAGTAGAAGCAGTCTATAACTCGAATTGATTGCCTTTGTTTGTAGTGGTGACACCGACGGGCGAGTTCCTGTAACTTCAACACGGTATAGCTTAAATGCCCTTGGGCTTAAGATAAAAGAAGAATGGAGTCCTTGGTACAGCAGCCAGCAGGTAAATACATGGCTCTACCTTTTTGCCGAACTCTAGTTTGCCTGTAACATATCTTATAGGGATTAACTGTGGTTCTGATGGCTAACTACAGGTGGGAGGATGGACCATTGGTTATGACGGGCTCAGGTTTCTTACAGTCCGAGGGGCAGGGCATCAGGTGCCGATTTTCACTCCTAAATCTGCTCTCTCAGCGTTCAGTCATTTCCTTCGAGGGTCACCTCTGCCCAAATCAAGATATTCTAGTTAATCACACATAGACAAGCTCAAAAGGAGTCTAATGTTTTCTGTTGATGGTGGTGAATACAATTTCTCCTTCTATCTAATCACAGTCTGGAGAGCTCTGCAGATGGCATGAGAAGTGTGCGATTAGTGATGTATCCCATTTCTACAAATACAAACAGAAAATAGTATAAAAAGTTGGCTATTGCTCTGGGCTTCCTTTTGGAGCTCGCAAAGGCTACAACCCTACTGCGAAGAGTACAAATACCCAACCCAAAAAACATTGTCAATCGTTCTTGCAGTTGATGTAATAATAAAAATTGTTTGACGTGGCACCTTCATTCTTTCGTAATTATTAGTTCTGTTTTTCCTAAACAGGAAAAATGGTTTGCAAGGTCATTAGCGACAAGCTTGCTTCAGTTTCCTAGCGTTGCAAAGCTCTTGAAACTTTTCCATGTCCCTCTCTAGAGTAGTATGTCAGTATGTATCCCGGGGCTAATTCCATAAAGCGGCTTTGAATAGTATATTTCTAATAGAATTTTTACATACTAATGATCTAAACAAAAATTGATATAATCCACCACCCCGAAGCAGTTTTAACTTTAATTCAAAAGTAAAAACAAAAACCATTCACCATAAGTACTTACTCTGCCAGGCTCATTAGCGACAGGCTTGCTTCAGTTTCCTAGCATTGCAAAGCTCTTGAAACTATTCCATGTCCCTTTCTAGAGTAGTATGTCAGTATCCCGGGGCTAATTCCATAAAGCTGCTTTGAATAGTATATTTCTAATAGAATTTTTACATACTAATGATCTAATAAACAAAAATTGATGTAATCCACCACCCAGAAGCAGTTTTAACTTTAATTCAAAAGTAAAAACAAAAACCATTCACCATTAAGTACTTACTCTGCCAGGTTCATTAGCGACAGGCTTGCTTCAGTTTCCTAGCATTGCAAAGCTCTTGAAACTTTTCCATGTCCCTTTCTAGAGTAGTATGTCAGTATGTATCCTGGGGCTAATTCCATAAAGCGGCTTTGAATAGAATATTTCTAATAGAATTTTTACATACTAATGATCTAGACAAAAATTGATATGGGTGACCCAGAAGCAGTTTTAACTTTAATTCAAAAGTAAAAACAAAAACCATTCACCATAAGTAGTTACTCTGACAGCATTGCAAAGCTCTTGAAACTTATCCATGTCCCTTTCTAGAGTAGTATGTCAGTATGTATCCCGGGGCTAATTCCATAAAGCGGCTTTGAATAGTATATTTCTAATAGAATTTTTACATACTAATGATGTAAACAAAAATTGTTATAATCCACCACCCAGAAGCAGTTTTAACTTTAATTCAAAAGTAAAAACAAAAACCATTGACCATAAGTACTTACTCTGCCAGGCTCATTAGCGACAGGCTTGCTTTAGTTTCCTAGCATTGCAAAGCTCTTGAAACTTTTCCATGTCCCTTTCTAGAGTAGTATGTCAGTATGTATCCCGAGGCTAATTCCATAAAGCGGCTTTGAAGAGTATATTTCTAATAGAATTTTTACATAGTACTGATCTAAACAAAAATTGATATAATCCACCACCCAGAAGCAGTTTTAACTTTAATTCAAAAGTAAAAACAAAAACCATTCACGATAGGTCCATAAGTACTTACTCTGCCAGGCTTATCCATTAACCTACTGTCTGCCCAAGAACTCCTTTCTGCAGGGTCAAGAACACGGCGAAGAACTCCTTCCAGCAGGGTCAAGGCCAATCAATGCTGTCAGGTCTGGTACAGACCCCTGTGACAATTTAAAACGTAATTATTAGCTACAGCCTTACAGTGCCTCCTTTTATTTTGGCATTTTAAATTTACTCTTAATTCCGCTTTTCTTGTTTGGCAATTTAAATTTACTGTTAATTCCGCCTTTTCATTTTCGGTTTTTAAATTTACAGTTACCTTCCCTTGGAGTCTGGACTGTTTGGTATTACAGGACTGAACGTACAGCTTTTCTCGTGGATAAGGGGGCAAAATGTAGCCAACTTGCGTTGACAAAAAAAGATGTAAACACAAACTGTCAAAATTAAAATTAAAATTGAACAATCCAGTATGTAAAAGTATATATATTGATCTAAACTTGTGAAAAGGTCCCACCAATTTTCTTTTACTTACCAGTAAGAATCTTATGGATCTCTCCTGCTGGAGGATGGTCGCTGCAACTGATATTTAGGTACAATGTTTTTTAAAAGTGCGAGCCTTATATTGAATTATTTTCGTTGCATCGGTAGTGAATAATTTCACGCACTATTAAACTGATCAAGAACTCTGCCTATGTAAAACTGACCTTTACGTTGAAGTCCCTAAGTTATGTCCTCTCTGACTCTACAGTTTCATCTCTTGTAGGCCCTCTGGCTCTGCCTTTAATAATTACGAGTCTTGGCACTTAACTGTGGTATCATTGAACTCGGATTTTGTTACATATTTTTGCTCTTCCGTTACCAAGTTATGTCCGTCCTCTCTGACTCTACGGTTTCATCGTGCAGGACCTCTGTCGTCTGCCCATAAAGTCTTAGCACTGAACTGGGGTATCATTACATAGTCGGATTTTGTTACATATTTTTGCTCTTCCAGCTTTTATTAAGTCCGTTTTCCCGTTGTGTTTCTGCAACACGGGCCTATCCATGTATTGGGAATATTTTATTTATTTATTCCTTTTGTCAGTCTGCCCTGCTAGTGGTTTTTATGAGTTTCCAGGAGTATCTTCGTATCATCAACATCGTGATTTGTGATACTCGAAATTTTTATTAACATGTTTAGGGTCCGTGCGTCTCAATCCTTTATCACCAACATCGTGATTTGTGATGCTCGAAATATTTAACATGTTCGAATATATTAACATGTTAAGTGTCCGTGTGTCTCGTGTCAAAGTAACAGCAAGGATCTGTGGTATTTTGCTAAGCTGGACCGCAATACGTACAATGTAAAAGTTTTCGCCTAACACCCTCTTTGACCTAAAATGTAAAACTTTCCATGCTTTCCCATACACAACCACAAGACTACTTCCATTCTATGAACGTACGTACAACCACAAAACTCATGCTTCCCATACACAACCACAAGACTACTTCCATTCTATGAACGTACAACCACAAAACTCATGCTTCCATTCGAAGAACTTAGAATATAAAAGATGGGGAAAATACAAGTATCTTGAGGGCAGTTAAATCCAAAAAGTAAAAATGTTAAACGTGTAACTATCATAATAAAATGGTGGTTCGTACAACCAAAACTACAAGTGTTGGAAGGTAATTTCAAACCTAATTTCAACGAGATGGGAACGCGATGGGAAAGGTGAAGCTATAAAAACAATTTCAAACTTGATGTTGCTGTTAAACGTGTAATTAACAAAATAGAAGAGTGTAGAAGGTAATTTCAACGTGATGGAATATTATTTAATGTATAGAAGAGTTTAGAAGACAATTTTGGGTTTAATTTATGTTAAGAATTGTAATCTTAATGGTCATGAGTTGGTTAATTAGTTGAGTTTGTTAGTTAATTAGGACACTTGGCTATCCCATAGTATTTCATGTCCCATAGTATTGGACAATAGTATTGTTGTTATGTAATCCTATATAAGCTTGAGGTTACTAATCAGAAGGAAATGAATATGCCCACTTGTGTTCTATCTTTTATTTGCTTCTCTCTTGTATATTTTAACATGGTATCAGAGCGTATGGTCTGATCCATACCTGTATTTGAGGTAAGACTTTTCACATAGTGGAAAGCGCACACACACACGAGACGAGAACACATACGCGTGGAGTAGATCTTCACAGCACCAGGGCCGAAACTATTTTTTTTTTTAAATTTTCTTTGAAAGCGGTCGACGCACCTGTCCCTTTTGGGAACTGCGTCGCCCTCTCGCCCGATGCACCTTCAGAGAAGGAAGAGCGCGTCATCGATGCACCGTCATAGAAGGCAATTAAGCATGTCGTTGCCGCACTCGCAGTGAAGGCAAAGTGTGGCGATCATTGTTCACTTACACGGATTTTTTCTGGCGCAGCCTTCAGTGCACTGTGTTAGCTATAGAAGTAGCGACAGTTTGTTTAAAGGACAGTCATACAAAATGACAAGTACCAGCATGAAGAAGATCTCCGGACCAATGTTGACCGGCACAAACTGCGAGTTTTGGTCAATCAAGATGAAGACGTTTCTCCAACTCAACAAATGTTGGGATATGGTTGAAAACGAGTTCATGGAACCAGCAACCACTGTTGTGGCTGCTATGTCTAATGCTCTCAAGAAAGCCCTTGAAGAAAGCCGAGATTGAGATCTCACTGCAAAATGGTTGATCCAAAGCTGCATTGAGGAGTACATTTTCCCATGGATCTCAAGAGCTGCCACTGTATATCAAGCATGAAATCTCCTCGCAACTGCATACAAAAGTACCGACAGAGTTAAAATGGTAAGACTTGAAACCCTTAGACTTCATTTGAAAGTCTTAAGATGAAAGAAACCGAAATTGTAGATCAGTTCATGACTAGGGTTTCGAGTATTGTGACTCAATTCCAAACCTATGGCGAGGCCTTGGAACAAAAGGTTGTTGTTCAAAAGATTCTTAGATGTCTCACTAAGAAGTTTGCTATGGTTGTTACTGCCATAGAAGAATCTAAATATCTATCCAAGTTTACCCTAGAAGAGTTAACAGGGTCCCTTCTGTCCCATGAAGCTCTACTCAGTCAAGAGGAAGAGTCTGTCAAATGCATTCAACACTCAGGCTTCATTCAACAGAGGTCGAGGCAGAGGAAGTAGAGGACGAGGAAAAAGAGGAAGAAGTTCTCATTCTACAGAGGATAGAACTGCTCATGAAGACTCAGATCACGGTGAGCACTTTCACAACTCTCAAAGAGGGAGAGGCAAGAGATGGACTAATAGGTCCAACATTTAGTGCAACTACTGCAAGAAGTATGACCACTATGAACGAGATTGCAGAAAGAAGCAAGTAGTTCAGAACAGTGGCAGAGCCCATGTCTCCAATGTTGAAGAAAGCTCATTAGAAGTCATGTTCCTCTCATGCCAAGCGATTGAAGAAGAATATTATTCAGATGTATGGTTGCTAGACAGTGGCTGCAAAAATCATATAACACGTAACAAATCATTGTTTTTTGATCTAGATTCATCCGTCAATACAAAAATCAAGCTTGGTGATCATTATCTTGTTCCTGCTCAAGGCAAAGGTATTGTACCTGTACTTACCAAACATAATGAAAGGAAGTCCATACACAATGTATTCTATATTTCTAATATGAAAGTCAATCTGATCAGTGTGGTTCAACTGATTCAAAATAAGTATGACGCCAGGTTTATTGATTCATATTGTGCTATCTATGATAAACCCCTAGCAGAAGACTCTTAGCCAAAGTAAAAATGACCAAGAATATAATATTCCCCCTCAATCTGAGAAGTGCTATCCTGTCACAGTCATAAGCACATATTGTTTCCAGTCTAGATGAAACCTGGTTGTGGCACTGTAGGTATGGCCATCTACCCTTTCAGAGTCTCAGTCATCTACAAAAACAGTCCATGGTTAAGGGGTTACCAGTTATGAATGAACAATCCAGTTCTTTTGAAGACTGTACCTTAGGGAAACATCAAAGGGACAATTTCCCCACCTCTACATCTTGAGCCAAAGAACACATTGAGTTAGTTCACACAGACCTATGTGGACATATGCAAAACCAGTCCATAGGAGGTAGTTTGTATTTTTTGACCTTTATTGATGATTACAACAGGAAAGTCTGGATCTACTTTATCAAACATAAATCAAATGCATTCTCCAAATTCAAAGAGTTCAAGGCATTGACTGAAAAGTAGTTAGGTAAATCCATCAGAGTACTCAGATCATATGGTGGAGGTAAGTGTTGAAATATTGTAACTTTAAAGAATATTATATTTGTACTTTATTATTCCGGAGATGTTTCATTCCTCCGATGGGACTTTGCTATGTATCCGGAGATGCTTATTCCTCCAAGAGATTGTGGTAACTAGGGTTATTAGATCTCCTAGGAGAGGTTGGCCCTGAGTTAGTTATTTGAGGGTTATTAGACTCTCCTAAGAGAGGTCGGCCCCATAGGGTAAAAAGTCACTCGCAAAAACAAGTATAAGTAGAGGAGGATGTTCCTCACTTATCTCATTCATTCATCCACTTGGAAGTAGCGCACAAGCGAGAGAGAGGTCTGCATAGGAGGAGGAGGAGCTTTTGTTTTGGTTTCTACATCTTGTATTTGGTTGATCATTTATATTAAGGAAAGCTTTGCTGGGTTTTCTACCCCATGAAGGTTTCTCGGGGTAAATTCTTGTCTATCTTGTGGTTATGTTTCTTTCAATGATCTTGCTAGTCAAGTTAGTATAAACTTAACATGGTATCAGAGCTAGCCTGAATAAGACATCTTTCACAAGGTGAAAATCTCTCTCTCTCCTCCTCCGGTGAAAATTAGGGTTTCTGCAAAAGTTGGAATTTTTGGATTTTGATTGCATGGTTGGATAGCCCTCCTCAAAATTGAAGTTTTGAGCCTTGGATCGAGGTTTTTGGTTGGGTAGAACTTCGGGAAATTCAAACCCTAGTTTGACCAAAAGTGCAGAAAACCAGAGAACCAGAAAAGCTGTGAACCTATGCACCAGAAAACCAGAAAAGAGAAGATCAGAAAACCAGAAATTCTGTTGCAGATTCGAAAGGTGAAAAGTTGAAGTTTCCAGAAGCAGAACACACCAGAACTTCCAATTCAATCAAGCACATCTCCTGGTAAGTGTTATTCTATCTCTTGAGAAACTTCAATCTCTTTGACCCATGGAGAAGATGGCTCCAAGCACTAAGCTTGAAGACAAGCTAGAGGGTATAGAAAATTTTCGGGCATGGAAATACATAATTAGCCTCATTCTTGAAGAGAATGATCTTGCCCAGTATATCAAGGATGAGATTGCAGAACCTGGAGGAGATGAAGCCAAAGAGAAGTATAGGAAGGATTTGATTAGGGCAAAGAGAATCATTGCTGATTCTATTAAAGACCACTTGATTCCCCAAGTGGCATCCAAGAAGACTCCAAAGGAAATGTATGATGCCCTTTCCAGAATGTATGAGGGAAAGAACATCAATAGGAAGATGAATCTGAGAGCTCAATTGAAGAGCACAAAGATGAATAAAGGAGAATCTGTTCAAGACTATTTCTCATGGATCTCCCAGTTCAAGGAACAACTAGATGCTATTGGAGATACCCTTGATGAAGATGAACTAGTCATGACTGCTCTAAATGGTCTCACTAGACCATGGGAGTCGTTTATCCAAACCATGTGTGCCAGAAAAGAGAGCATGAAGTTTGATGTGGTATGGGAAGATTGCATGCAAGAAGAAGCTAGGGTTGCCAACAGAGAAGCCCTGCTCAAAGAGGATGACCAAGCTTTGGCTACACACACCAGAAAAAAAGAAGGAGCCACTTCAACTTCTAAAAGAATGATCACATGGAGTCTCAACCTACTAGTAATTTTAGAAGGAGAGAAAGAGCAAACTCAGAAAGAGATCTCTCCACAGTTCAATGTTTCAATTGTCTCAAACTAGGACACTTTGCTAGAAATTGTACCTCACAGAAGAAGAAGAAGTTTATTCACAAAAGACATCATGTACACCTAGCAGAAGATGAAAGTGAAGAAGAAGAGGAAGAAAGGCCTCACAAGAAAATATCTAGAAGAGAAGAAGAAGAAGAAGAAGAAAGGCCCTTCTTCAAGAGAAAATATAGAAGGAACGAAGAAGAAGATGCAGAAAAGTATGTTCTATTCTCTACACTTTCTGGATCTATAACACCTAGAGAGAATACATGGCTTATTGATAGTGGTGCTTCAAAGCACATGACTGGACAAAATAAAACTCTTTCAAAACTGGAAGAGAAGACCTCCCCACGAAAGGTGTCATTAGGAGATGACTATCAATATCCCATCAAGGGAATTGGTGAAGCAAGCTACAAGCTTGATTCTGGAACACCATTGAAGATGAAGGAGATATTATATGTCCCAGGATTGAAGAAGAACTTACTTTCTATCTCAACACTAGATAAGAAAGGTTATAGGGTTGCATTCATAGATGGACAAGTACTCATGTGGTCCAAAGGAAAATCAGTTGAGGATGCAGTTGTTATTGGTGAAGAGGAAGGAGGTCTATACAAACTCAAGGGACATCTAGAAGCTGCCCTTGTTCACGAAGCCACTAGCCCTAGTGAACTATGGCATAGGAGGTTTGCTCATATTAACTACAAAGCACTACCTCATGTGAGTAAAGTAGTCATAGGACTACCATATTTGAAGATTGATCATGATGGCACATGCAAAGGATGTGCAAAATGGAAGAATATCAAGAACCCATTTCCAAAGAGTGAAACAAAGACTAAGAGTATTTTGGAATTGATTCATTCATATGTATGTGGACCAATGCTCTCCACATCTTTGAGTGGACATGAATACTACCTTACATTTATTGATGACTACTCCAAAAAGACTTGGATATACTTTATAAAAGGGAAAAATGAAGTCTTTGGAAAGTTCAAGGAGTTCAACGCATTGATAGAAAATCTTTCAGAAAAGAAGATCAAAATACTCAGGACAGATAATGGTGGAGAATACACTTCAACAGATTTTGAAGTCTTTTGTAAAGAAGCTGGAATCAAGAGGGAGTTAACCACTCCCTACAATCCTCAACAAAATGGTGTTGCAGAAAGAAAAAATAGAACCATTATGGAAGCAGTGAAGACAATGATACATGATCAAGACCTACCTATGTATCTATGGGCTGAAGTAGCTAGGACAACAATCTATGTGCATAATAGACTATCTCATAGTGCTCTTGAATTCAAGACCCCAGAAGAAGTGTTTATAGGAAAGAATCCTGAGGTAAGCCACCTCAAGATATTTGGGTGTCATGTATATATTCACATTCCAAAAGAAAATAGAACTAAATTAGACCCTTCCGGAAAGAAGGGAATATTTGTTGGATATTGTGAAACATCCAAGGCATTCAGAATATAAATCCCAGGATTTCACCATATGGAGATTAGTAGGGATGTGACATTTGATGAAGAGACAGCTCTCAAGAAATCTAGGAAGTGCCAGTATGAAGAAATATATGAAGAAGATGCACCTCCCAGAATTGCAGAGACTATTCCCATCCCTGAAGATGTTACACCTGAAGACCATGATATGATAGAACCACAAGAACCCCCCATTTCAAACATTTCAAGGAAAAGAAAGCCAGCATGGGCAAGAGATATTATATTAGGAGCAGAAACGTATGGAGCTCCTGAAGGCTCCACTAGAGTGATCAAGAAACCAAAGACATTCTCAACCTATGTGGCTTTAATGTGTGATCTTGTAGATCAAGAACCCACTTGTTATGAAGAAAGAACTCATAAGAAGGAGTGGGTAGAAGCAATGACTGAGGAGTACCAGTCAATAATGAAGAATGATGTTTGGGATATAGTTCCCAAGCCAAAGGACAAGAGTGTGGTATCCTCCAAATGGATATACAAGATAAAGCATGCTGCAAATGGCAGTATTGAAAAATACAAGGCAAGGTTTGTAGCCAAAGGGTTCTCTCAGAAAGAGGGAATTGACTATGAAGAAACATTTGCACCAATTGCAAGGTACACTTCCATTAGGACTATCATGGCACTTGCATCCATGATGAAGTGGAAATTACACCAGATGGATGTAAATACAACCTTCTTGAATGGTGTAATTGAGGAGGAAGTGTATATAGAACAACCTCAAGGATTTGAGGTGGAAGAAGGAAAAACCCATGTGTGCAAATTAAAGAAGGCCTTGTATGGGTTGAAGCAAGCTCCCAGAGCTTGGTATGGAAGAATTGACAGTTTCTTGACAAGCTTAGGATTTACCAAAAGTAAAGCTGATCCTAATCTTTATCTCAAGGTTATGGATGATGAACCTGTCACATTGCTGCTATATGTGGATGATCTATTTCTGACAGGAAATGAGAAACAGATTATCAAATTCAAGAAGAAACTCTCTTTAGAGTTCGAGATGAAAGATCTCAGATTGATGCACTACTTCTTAGGTGTAGAAGTATGGCAAGGCCCAGAGGGAATCTTTCTCAACCAAGGGAAGTATGCTGTGGAAATCTTGAAAATATTTGATATGTTGGAATGTAAGGCCATGGCCACTCCCATGGATTCCAACTTGAAACTGTTAGCAGATGACTGATCAGAGTTAGTGGATATGACTCTGTACAGACAGATTATTGGGTCATTGATGTATTTAACAAATACCAAACCAGACATATGGTTTGCAGTGAATACCCTGAGTCAGTATCTAGTGGAACCTAGACGAGTTCACCTCATAGCTGCAGAGAATGTGATGAGGTACCTAAAGGGTATGATCAACTTTGGTCTATGTTATCTTGGAGATCATGGTTTCAGATTGTATGGCTACACAGATGCTGATTGGGCAGGAAGTGTATCAGACATGAAAAGCACATCGGGAGGATGTTATTGCTTGGGATCTTCCATGATCTTGTGTGGTTTAGCAGGAAACAGTCCAGTGTGGCCCTCAATACAGCTGAAGCGGAATATATTGCCGCTTGTTCTGCTAGTTGTGAAGCAATATGGCTTCAGAAGTTGTTATCTGGTTTATTTGACTTAGAGATGGAACCCACTGAGATCTTGTGTGACAATCAGAGTTGTATCAAGATAACAAAAAATCTAGTCTTCCATGATAAGTCAAAGCACATTGAGATCCGATATTTCTATATACGAGATATGGTGCAGAAAGGAGCTATCAAGCGCGAGTATGTAAGCACTATCGAACAAGTTGCTGATATATTGACCAAACCTCTGTCTCGAGTAAAGTTTGAGTATTTCCGAGACAAGCTTGGTGTAGTTCAGAAGGACCCTCCTCGAAAGGGGGAGTGATGTGGTCACTTATGATGAGATTGCCTGCATCAACAGTGAGGTCGATGATGTGGATACCTATATTGGTGATGCCGACATAGAGGTTGGTGGATGGTCCTTAGACTGGGTCCAAGTTGACGAGGGGATTGCATCATCCCTGAACACATGTTCTAAAAGGATCCGTAGACATATGTCTCCGAGAAAGAAGAGGGATTGCATCATCCTTGAACACATGTTCTAAAAGGATCCGTAGACATATGTCTCCGAGAAAGAAGAGGGATTGCTTCATCCTTGAACACATGTTCTAAAAAGATCCGTAGACATATGTCTATGAGAATGTGGAAATTGCATCATCCGCAGACTTCGGTCCCAGAATTGATCCGTAGATTGGTGTCTCCGAGAATGTGGGGATTGCATCATCCCCGGACTTCGGTCCCAGAATTGATCCGTAGATTGGTGTCTCCGAGAATGTGAGGATTGCATCATCTCCGGACTTCGGTCCTAGAATTGATCTGTAGATTTGTGTCTCCGAGAATATGGGGATTGCATCATCCCCGAACGACGGTCCCATAATTGATCTGTAGACTGGTGTCTCCGAGAATGTGGGGATTGCATCATCCCCAGACTTTGGTCCCAGAATTGATCCGTAGATTGGTGTCTCCGAGAATGTGGGGATTGTATCTTCCCCGAACTTCAGTACTAGAATTGATCCGTAGACATTTGTCTTCGAGAATTGATGATAGGACTGCATTGTCCCTGGACATTTGGTTCAAAATGTACGTGATAGGGTTGCATCGTCCTTGGACTCATGTCCTAAAGTGATAAGGATTGATCATCCTGTAAGTAAGATCTGGATTGTATCGTCCATAGACATGAGAGATGTCTTAAAGTGGGTAGGATTGATCATCCTAGAATTGGATCGTGTGTAGATCAAGAGGATTCAGATGCTGTAGATCGAGAGGATTCATATGTTGATCGACGATGCTGATGATCGTGTGATGATGATGTTGATAATCGTGTGATGACGATGCTATTGATCGAGAGGATCCAGATGATGATGTTACTGTAGGTGTTCGAGTGTTGCAGAAGATGAAGATTCAGTACTGAAGATGTTGATGTTCCAGTATTGAAGATGTTCCAGTAACTACTTGAGTTACTGATGATGTATAAAGAAAGCTTCCAATGATTTATAGATGTATCATGTATCATGTAGTTGATGACTCCTTGCTCCTGCAGATGTTGTTATAATATCATTCTCGTTAAGGGGGAGTGTTGAAATATTGTAACTTCAAAGAATATTATATTTGTACTTTATTATTCCAGAGATGTTTCATTCCTCCGATGGGACTTTGCTATGTACCAGAGATGTTTATTCCTCCGAGAGATTGTGGTAACTAGGGTTATTAGATCTCCTAGGAGAGGTCGGCCCTGAGTTAGTTATTTGAGGGTTATTAGACTCTCCTAGGAGAGGTTGACCCCATAGGGTAAAACGTCAGTCGGAAAACAAGTATAAGTAGAGGAGGATGTTCCTCACTTATCTCATTCATTCATCCAATTGGAAGTAGCGCACAAGTGAGAGAGAGGTCTGCATAGGAGGAGGAGGAGATCTTGTTTTGGTTTCTACATCTTGTATTTGGTTGATCATCTATATTGAGGAAACCTTTGCTGGGTTTTCTACCCCATGAGGGTTTCCCAAGGTAAATTCTTGTCTATCTTGTGATTATGTTTCTTTCAGTGATCTTGCTAGTCAAATTAGTATAAACTTAATAGTAAGTATGACTCACATGATTTTGCAGAGTTCTGTAAACAACATGGCATCCAACACCAGTTCACTATTATATACACTCCACAATAGAATGTGGTTGCTGAACGGAAGAACAGGACCATCATGAACATGGCCCGAGGTATGTTTTCATACAAAAAGATATCAGATGATTATTGGGCTGAAGCTGTTGCATGTTCAGTTTACTTACTGAACATATCTCCCACAGTAAGTGTTAAAAATAAGATACTCGTAGAAGCATGGAGTGGCACTAAGATTAGTGTTTCACATCTTAGAATATTTGGATGTGTGGATTTTGCACACATACCTTATGAACTAAGGAAGAAACTAGACAAGAAGAGTGAAAAATAAATCTTCATTGGTTACCGTGAACATCACAAGGCCTACAAACTGTATAATCCTGTCACCAAAAAGGTTGTGGTGAGTAGAGATGTTAAATTCCTTGAAGACAAATGTTGGAATGACACAACAAATATTCAACAGAATGACAATCTAGTACCACCAGAAGCACTCAGAATGCCCATATTAGAGGTACAGCAGCAACAACAAGAAGCAACACCAATAGACAGTCCACCACAGAACCAGAGAACCAGAAGCTTAAGAGAGTTATATGAACATACTCATGTTGTTGATGAGCAACTACAATATGGTATATTTTCCTGTCAGCCAACATCATTTGATGAAGCAGTAAAAGATGCACAGCGGGCACAAGCAATGAATGAATAAATTGATTCTATTGAAATGAATTAGACTTGGGATCTTGTTGATTTCCCATCAGATAAAAACAGTATTGGAGTAAAATGGATCTATAATATCAAACTCAATGAAAAAGAAGAGATAGAGAAGCACAAAGCAAGATTGGTTGCAAAAGGATTTGCTCAACAATATGGTGTAGACTATGATGAAACCTTTGCTCCAGTAGCAAGTATGGACACCATCAGAGTTGTATTTGCAATAACAACTCAAAACCAGTGGCATGTTTATCAAATGGATGTGAAATCTGCTTTTCTCAATGGCATACTTGAAGAAGAAGTCTATGTAGACCAGTCACCTGGTTATGTAGTCAAAGGTCAAGAACACAAGGTATGTAAGCTGAAAAAGGACTTGTATGGTCTAAAACAGGATCCATGAGCTTGGCACAACAGAATTGATTTTTACCTCATCAATAATGGGTTCAATAGGAGCAGCTATGAATCCACTATATATGTCAAAACAGATCAAGAAGGTAACATTATGATTGTATGTCTTTATTTTGATGATGTGATTTATACTGGAAACCTGATGCTAGAGGAATTTAAGACAGTCATGAAAAAGGACTTTGAAATGACTGATCTTGGCCTTATGAAATATTTCCTTGGTCTAGAAGTTGACCAAAGTGAAAATGGCATCTTCATTTGTTGGCATAAGTATGCTATAGAAATTTTGCAGAGATTCAGAATGAATAAATGTAAACCAGCAGAAACCCCCATTGCTATAGGAACCAAGTTATGCAAGAATGATGAGGGACTAGAAGTAAATTATACAATTTACAAAAGATTGGTAGGCAATTTAATGTATTTAACTGCAACTAGACTTGATTTGATGTATGCTGTAAGTTTGATCTCTAGATTTATGGAGTCTCCCAAAGACTCTCACTGGAAAGTTGGTAAAAGAGTTATGAGATATGTTGTAGGCACAATTGGTTATGGACTTTGGTACACTCATTCACTAGACATTACTCTTACAGGGTACACTGACAGTGATTTTGTAGGCTGTATTGATGATAGTAAAAGCACATTTGGCTATGCTTTCCATTTTGGTACAAGTATGATTTCATGGGCCTCTAAAAAACAACCCATTGTTAGTATGTCTTCTACAGAAGCAAAATATGTCGCAACAACTACAACAGCATGCCAGCAGTTTGGCTAAGAAGACTTTTGAAGGATATGGGACACACAAAAAAAGAACCAACATCTATTTATTGTGACAATAGTTCTTCCATTCAATTGTCCAAACATAATGTGTTTCATAGAAAGAGTAAACACATTGACACTCGCTATCACTTTATATGTGAGTTAGTCAATAATGGAGAGATCACTTTGATGTTTTGTGGCTCTTAGGGGCAATTGGATGATATGTTTACCAAACCTTTGGGAACATATGCATTTGAATTTTAGAGAAAGCATTTAGGCATTGATAGTGTTTAGAATACTATCCCATTTGAGATTAAGGGGGTATGTTAAGAATTGTAATCTCAATGGTCATGAGTTGGTTAATTAGTTGAGTTTGTTAGTTGACTATGACACTTGGTTGTCCCATAGTATTTCCTGTCCCATAGTATTGGACAATAGTATTGTTGTTATGTAATCCTATACAAGCTTGAGGTTAATAATAAGAAGGCAATGAATATGCCCACTTGTGTTCTATCTTCTATTTGCTTCTCTCTTGTATATTTCAACAATTTCAACAAGATGGAATATTTATGTTAACCTAAAGTTAGGGTTATTTAAGTAAATTAAAGAAATTGCTTTTATAGTAAATTTATTTAGATTTAGGTGTTATAATATATAAAATGTTTTATACTATTTTATTTAGTATTATTTGGATTTATGCAATATGGATTATATTTTTTAAAGATTATAGGATATTAGTTTTATGTTATTTATAACAATCTTGCTACATTACACAATTACAATAGAAAATACAACAATTTTATCTGATTAGGTTGATAACATGCAAACACTAGAATAAGATGCAACATGTACCAAACAACTATGTCAAAATTATGTTTTGGGCTTGACTTAGATGGTCAACATTTTGTTAATTAACGTGACATGAACACATTAGCTACAAAACCATATTATACATAAATATGGTTTCGAGACCAACCTCTATTCAAGAGGAGCATAATTTGAAAGAAAGTGCATTTGGAAGAAATCAAATAGAGCTTGTTGAGCAAGATTAGAGAGTAGAAATCAAAGTGAACTTGCTTATTATCCTTCATCAAAATATTGTAATGTATTTATACTAAAACACATCTAATTAATTCCTAAATAAGGATGGAGAGGTTGAGTGATTATCTCAACCATCTTGTTAGAAAAACAAGATCACCGAGCAATAATAATTAAACAAGATGCTAATATAAATCACATAAACACAATACAAGAGAGACACCAATATAACGTGGGTCACCCAATCTAGGCTACGTCCACAGAGAAATTTTCAGTCATTTTATTATTATACCAACCAACAAATGAAGGGATACAACCTGCATCACATCCACTGCAACTTCCTCTTCAATCTCTCTTACACAATCACATAGATCTTTACAATGATACAATACATAACACAATCGTATTACAATTGTTAGATTTTCTACTTTTAATCAATATTTATCTAGGATTTTAACTGAAAGAATAACATGCACAACATAACACAATAGAAACAAATAATTTCCTCGGGGAAACCATAAACGATAAAACACCGCAACTTCCTCCGAGATAGAATCGTCACCAATACAATATCACAAAAGTAAAACCCAAAAACAAAGATGGTCTTCTGTAGTTCCTCTTGTTTTCCTCCTATGCGAACTTGTCCTCTCTCTCACTAATGCGAACTTGTGAGTGAGTGTGATGTCCAAATGAGAGAGCTCCACTCTCTATTTATACTTTATCTTTCACTTGACCTTTTCACTTACTAGGTCGGCCCCAGTTGTACCTGACTGGGTCGCTTCTCTAGGGGACTTAATAACCCTATTCTAACTAACTCTTGGGGGATCTTTTGCCCCGACTTAAAATGGAGGATTTAACTCAATGACTTTACATGACCAAATGTTAATGACATCCTCGACTAGAGGAATAAACATCTCTGTCGGAGGTACAAATAAAATACAATAATAATACTTA
Source organism: Larix kaempferi (assembly GCA_027924585.1). Lineage (NCBI taxonomy): Eukaryota > Viridiplantae > Streptophyta > Pinopsida > Pinales > Pinaceae > Larix > Larix kaempferi. Next base: position 3,709,046 of record BSBM01000012.1, on the reverse strand, counting down.
TAAAATACAAGTGAATATCTTCCGAAGTTACAATTACATTAACACTCCCTCTTAACTAGGAAGGTATTCTCTTGACACAGTCATCAACACATCTGGACACAAGTCTTCGTCGTTGGATCATCAATGCTGGAACATCATCATCAACACTGGATCATTGTCGTTGCTGCTGCTGCAATCCTCATCATGTCGATCATAGATTGGTGACATCTCTCGAATATACTCATCATAGGAAGTTCTACTGAGCCAACCCTTTTTCATGCTGGATGTAGGCCTATCCCTCATGTAGGTCTTCATCATCTCTGTGAGCAAGCCATCAAGTAGGTACAACCTAGGACAAGTCATTACATTGCCTCTGCAAACACCTGTGTCCTATTTTCTCCTCATTGTCTTCAGATCATCTTATCGTCACACGGAGCACAACCCAGATGCACATCACATGTCCCACAACGATCAACCCGCGTCTACCAGCATGGGAGGACTTTCCTAGCATCATGTGAGATCCTTCCTAGGTGCACACGCAGTGTCTTAAGACTGGTGGACGTCTCCAGTATGGGAGGCACGAATCTACCACCATACAAGACCTTGTCTACCAACATGCGAGGACTTTCCTACTAGCATGTGAGACACAACACATACATCAACCGACATGGGAGGAATTTCCTACCACCATTCGGGAAAGGCTCAACACTTACATCAACCAACATGGGAGGAATTTCCTACCACCATTCGGGAAAGGCTTGGACATTACATCTACCAACATAGGAGGACTTTCCTACCACTATGCGAGAATGGCCCGACCCTTACATCTACCAACTTAGGAGGACTTTCCTACCACTATGCGAGAATGGCCCATGTGCATCTGCGTCTTCCAGACTCATCACTTCCTCTTGGAATGAACCTTGATCTGGAGAACAACAAGCTTCTCTCTGAAGTACTCGAACTTCACTTTAGCTAGCAGCTTGGTCAACACATTGGCTATCTGCTCGTCCGTCACAGTATACTGGATCTTCACTACTCCTCTCTACACCATATCCCTGATATAGTGGTACTTGATCTCAATATGATTCGAATTGTCATGGAACACTGTGTTCTTGGACAACTTCACACAAATCTGGTTGTCACAGAATATACAAGTCACCTCTAACTGGAGATCAAACAAATCAGGCAATAGCTTCCTAAGCCATACTGCCTCACAGCTAGCCGAACTAGCTGCAACATACTCTGCTTCGGTTGTACTCAGTGCCATGCACGAATGCTTCCTGCTAAACCAAGAGATCATACCGGACTGAAGAAACATCTCGAACTGCTCTTCCTATCTGCGACACTGCCTGCCCAATCCTAATCAACATAACCCTGCAGGTTAATCTTCTGATTCACATCATACTTGAGTCCATAATCAACTGTACCCTTCAGGTACCTCAATATATGCTTTGCAGCAATCAGGTGAACATGTCTCGGATCCATCAAGAAATGGCTCAATATGTTCACAACAAAGCATATGCCAGGTCTTTTATTCGTCAGGTACATCAATGACCCAATCATCTAATGATACATCGTGGCATCAACTGACTCTGATGAAACATCACATGGTAGCTTCAATTTCGACGCCATAGGTGTGTTTATAGCCTTGTAGTCCATCATTCCGAACCTCTTCAAAATATCCAGTGCATACTTCCCTTGTCCAAGGAATATCCCATCCGCATTCTTCCACACCTCCATGCCTAGGAAATAGTGCATCATACCCAGGTCCTTCATCTCGAACTCTACGGCAAGTTTTCTCTTCGTACAAGGGTGGTTAGTACGCAGTGATTTATCACGAGGCTTGGTGTTTGGGTCGATTTTGACAACCGGTGTGTTGGGGTCGTCGTCAAGCATTTGCATGTGTTCCTGTAATGCGGGTAATTGTGGACATCGATGAGTTGGATGGCCTAACTCATCACACAACGAGCATTTAGGAGGAGCACGAAACACAGGGGGAGGTTTGACTGCTTTGGGAGGAGGTACCGCAGTGTATGGTTGTGGGCCTCTGCCCCCAGTGGGCTTGACAAGAGGAGGGGGATTCATAGAAGATGAAGGGGTAGTGACATCGGGAGGTGGTTGAGTAGAAGTGACAATGGGTTGCACCGGTTGCAAGACGACATTCGGTGTCGGCGAGGGAACGGGAGGCGAAATATACCACCCGGGTAATCCCAAGGTTAACCCAGGAAGACTAAGGGTAGCCATAACCAGAGCACTTACTACGCCTGAGGGAGGGAATAGAAAGGGGATTGTGTGTTGGTTTAGGTAAGAAGGGCGGTTGATTGTTGGGTGTTTGTGTATTGTGGGATAGGGTACATAGGTCAGATACTTTGGGCGCTGGTGACGGGGGTGGGATGGACTGGAATGTAGAAGTCATCGACGTGTTGGAGTAAAGTCCGGGTCCCACGGAGGAAACAAACGAGGTAGTAGCACCACAAACAGGTTGTTCAACCATGGGGAGAACATTTTCGGGTGCAGCTGGGGCCTTAGGATCGTAATAGGTGAGTTGGTCAACTTTGACCACGCGTCCCTCATAGGGGAACATCATGGTACGAAAAACGGAGGAGGAAACCGCCCGCATGGCATACATGTAGCTGCGGCCAAGTAAGAGGTTATAATCAAGTTGGGCATTGATGACCTCTATGTCAATGAGCACGGTTTTACCAGCCAGCTGGACGGGGACATTAGCTAAGAGACCTTAGGGTTGAGACGAACGGCCGTCGTAGGCTCGCAAAGCGGTGATGGACTACTGGAGAGTAGGGGATCCCAACTTCTGCCAAACGAATGTGGACATAACGCATGTAGAGGCACCTTCATCGATAATGCACCGATGGATGACAAGATTCCGAACGGAAACAGAAACTCGGAATGCTAAAGTGGAAGGCAGGCGTGGTTCGGACTGGTCTGAATCGAATGCCATCAGTTGTGAATCATTGGGGTCAATAGCACCAATGGAAGAGAGCAAAGTTTTGCGTTGTGAAGGACAGTTTTTTAAGACTTCTAAAGCAGGCATGGCTGCGGGAGACTGGACTAAGTCGTCTACAATGCTGTAATTCAACGCAGCGCGAGCATTGGGGTTATTGTTGATGCGACGAAGTGGGAAGAGAGGTGCTTTAGAGGCGCCATCGAGTGGAAACGGAGGTATACGTAACTTCTGATCAGTGGGATGAGCGTTAGTGTTGTTGTCGGCGGGAGGGTCTTCAGGGGTGGAGCCATATTGGTTCCGACGGATTTGGAGGTTGACATCAGCGGATGACATCATTAACAAGTGGTGGGTACCTGAATCGAACATGGGTTGATCAGGAGCGACATAAGTGATCTGTTGTTGTGGTGGCGCATTGCCTTGAGGGGGAGCCAATGACTAAGTGTTCACTACGCCATGGGTTGGTAGGGGGTTTTGCAGCACCAAAGGTTGCTGCTGAGGGGGTGGGGGGTTGGGTGGCGCCTGAGGAGCCGCGTGCCCTTGGCGATGGGCATCATCAGTCCAGAGTTGTCGAGCTGGCTCCAAATGTGGGCAAGCATGTGTGTAGTGGCCATAGACCCCGCATATAGAACATGGGTGGTTTGTTCTGAGGTTATTATTTTTAGGCTGCTTGGGATGACGATCCGGATTCTGGTTGGGAGGGGCAACATTGTTGTTATTTTGTGGAGGATTGGTAGGTGGTGGAGCTTGATGATTTTGTTGGTTGTTGCCGTGGTTACGTCCTCTTCCACGGTTTTGTTGTCCACCTTGGTTGCGTTGGTTATTTTGATGTTGGCGCTGATTGTGTTGTGTGTACACTTGCCCTTGAGCAGCGGGAGGATTTTGGTTTGCCGCAGGTGCGGGAGCAGGTTGCGGTGGATAATAAGCTGGTGGGGCTGGAGGTGGTCCAGTTACCTGCTGGGGTTGTTGGTAACCCTGAGCTATTGGAGGTGTTGGGTTAGCTGTTGGAGCTTGCTGTGGGTAATACACTGGTTGTGGCGGGAACTGAATTGGGTTCTGGTTAGCCGGTTGGTTATAGTATGTGGGTGGTACATATGCCGATGGCGCTTTCCCATAGAAATGTTGTGGACAAGAGGGTCCATGAGTGTGATGAGTTTGATTCGTTGGAGCGTAGGAAGTTATCGCTCCAGAATTAGATGTAGCCCTAGAGAGGTCTAGAGGATTTATGGTGCTCACCATGCTAAAAGGTTTAATTTGCGGTGTGACTTGGCCAATAATACCATCGGCGGCATGTGATGCCCCCTGCGCGTCACCGCGTGAAGAATCTCCTCGTGGGGCGTCTGGTATGATGGTGTAGAGATAGCCTGATTGGGCATAAATTAGGTCGAATTGCTGAGCTTTTAGGATAGCTTCTTCCTCTGACTGGGGTCGTTCGGAAGCTACGTCTTTTGCTATGAGGGGTAGGAGTGATTTAAGAAACCAGTCCAAAAATATACGGTCATCCAGTTTAATCTTACAGAGGCTACGTCGCTTGCGCCACTCATGGATGTGGTCCGTGATGTGGGTAGCTATGTTTTGTCTGCAAGACAACATTATTTCAACTCCTGCATCGTAACGTACAGGTAGCTGAAAAAATTGAAGGAAAGTGGAGGCGAGGAACGTGAAAGTATGGTGGGTCCCATGTGGTTGTTCGATGTACCACTTGCCTGCAGAGCCAGTGAACGTTCGTTGCAATAGTCTTAGACGAATGGAGTCATCCACTATGGAGTTAGATGAACACCATAGGTGAAAAGACATTATGTGGTTTTGAGGGTCCTCCCCAGGTTTTCCTTCAAACTTGGGTATGTCCGAGGGGAGCTTCGTAGGCATGGGTGGCCATGTAGGGTTGTGCCGGATAGGATCATTGGTTAGCCTGGCTAAGTCTGGTAAGTTCAGACTTGCCATGTAAGGTAAACTAGTAGATGGGTGTGTCGTAGTGGCTGGGACATAACTATTCATGGTGGCATTATGTAGTGGTCCAGTAGCCCCTAAGGGTATGCTAGGTATTGAAGGTATGTGTCCTCCAACTGCTGTGGTTTGGTATGGGCCAGCGTTTCCAAGTGCAACATGGGTTACACTAGGGTTAGGAATAGTACCAGGAATTCCTGGGATCTGGGTTGTGGTAATGAGAGGGGGTGTGACCCCTATATTTGGCATACCCATAATAGGAGGTAGTGCAGTGTTGGGCATTCCTAAAGGTGGAGTGTCCCCCACATTAGGCATGCCTAGAGGGGTTGTTGTTACCATGGATGGCACAGTAGTGGAAGGGTTTTGTGGATGTATCTCCAATAGTACTGATAAAAAGTGGGTCGTATTGTGTTCCAGCCATGAGGTTGGTTGGTAATAATTCAGTAGGGTTTTCGGATTCAGCCTCAGAATCAGATGTGAAGTGAGGCGTGTCAGAATCGGATGACTTTATGTTTGGCCGATGACGTGTCGAGTCAAGGGATAAGGCTCGACGTCGGTGACGTGGAGAGCCAAGTAGACTGAACTCTGGGGTTTCACCCTGAAAACGACGAGATCGTCTAAAATTCTCAATGGTGAGAAATAAAAAATTTCAGTGTAAGGTGGTGATGTAAAAAACTTGAAACCCTAATGCAACAATGAGTGCAAAAAGGGGAGTGAAAATAAAGGCTCTCAGGCCAAAAATTCAATCTCAAAAAAGCACTTATTATAGCAGCTGTGCTATAATAAGTGGAGGGATGCAACAAAATTGGTCAGAATACCAACAGTCAAATAGTTTCTACAAAAAAGAGGTGCTACTAGACCAAAGGTGGGTAATGTATCATGCAAACACCTAACTAGAAGTATTGTGAGTCAACAAACGATATCCTCTGCAAGGTGATGAAATCCAAGTCAGATGATATAGAGTGTTGAATCAACGGCTAGATCTCCCCCTACCGGGAGGGAAACCGGGTAGACAATCCTAAAGAGTGGCAACTAGGATACCCTGTTCATGACACGTTCATAAAAGTTGAATCTGCCGTTTGGTCCTTTTACCGTAGTATCCCCATACAGGGATACCCCGAGAACTGCGAGAAGTAGCCTTCGGTTACTGAATGGATTGCAGTATTCCACTCAGGCCTCCGGAACAACTCTGGTGACTTCAACCCTCCTAGGGGAGAGGCCTTCCGATAAACTGGTTGTGACCGTGCCAAAAAATACTGGGGGATTTTGGTTCCCTAATGGACAACAACTATGTCTCAAATGTAATAACTGAGGGGTGTTATTGGAACACCTATGCCCTCAATTCTACCTAACTACAAAATTCTTTTAAGTGCTCCCCAAGTGGGATTAAAAGTTGGTTGAGTTTAAGGTAAAATTTAAGGCTCAGTTTAAATTAGTGGCAGAGTGGGTGCAAGTGTGGTATTTAAACTGAAATTGATTTGCCTCGCTTGGGCGATTTTACAAATGAAAGAAAAGACGCTTCCAGTTTTGCAAAAAATAAAGGCGTTTTAAAAATGTAAATGCTTGAAAAAACTATTCAAAAATAATGGATCTTTGAAATAATTTAAAGGGAAGCAAATAGCATGAATATTCAAGAAATAAATGGATCTCTTAAAAATTGCTTGGGCAAAGTATTGAGCAAATAAACAGTAAAACCTTGATCTAGCTAAAATGCAGAAAAATCTCTCTTTCAATTTCTGAAAATTTTTAAAAAGACTTTTTAAATGACCATTCTAAATAGTAAAAAATTTCTATGGCTGTAAAAAATGCAGGAACTTTAATACTGTAAAATGTGCTAAATGGGTAGAAAATACAGCAAAAAATATTTTTCAAAAAATTGGCCGAATTGAAAAAACTTGCATCGCGGGTTTCTGGAAAACAGCTCAATGGGCCGCGCGGGTTTCGGCCGCGAAGCCGCGATGTGCAGCGCGGATTCCTGTCACACAGTCCCGATGGGCAGCGCGGTTTTCAGCTGCGAAGCCGCGATGTGCAGCGCGGAAAATGGCCGCGAAGCTGCGCGGAAAAAAAGCCGAAAAGTCGCGATGAGCCGCGCAACTGTCAGGCAAAAAACCGCGAGGCAAATGCCGAAAACGGACGCCGAAAAACGAACCCGAAAATGGAAATTTCAGGCTGTTAATGGCAATAGAAGGGGCCAAGATCTAGAACAACAATGGATCTGCTGTCTAGGATGGCAGATCTATGGATTAAACAGATAAAAACTAACAAAAACTAAGATCTAATGCAAAAAATTGAGATCTAAGAATTCGAAGCCAGCGGAGTCGCCAAAAACTGTTGGCTTGGTTTTGCAACCAAGCTTAGTGCAATGGGCACCTGCTAACTAGTAGCAGCAGTTTCAATAGAAATAAACAACAAACTACTTTAAACTATATTAATCATAGATCTATGTGAAGTAAATAAGCAAATAATGGAAATATTATAGAAAGCAAAACAATTAACAATGTGTAAAAGAAACGATTTTGTATTAAGAATAGGGGCAAGCAAGTGCTTGCAATGGTAATACCTCCAAGTGGTGAAGATTGTTGAGCAACTTCCAAGGTGAGTAGCTCCAAGCTCCAAAGGTCTCTTCTCCAAGATAGCTACAATAGTCAAAAGCTCATGGGAGATTTTGACAGCATGAGGATAGGAAGATGGATGGATGGAAAGTGAGGAGCCCCTACCACCTTTTTATAGTTTTTGGTAGTGGGGAATACCATTATGGTTTTGAGGAAACCAATGGTATTGACCAACATGGTTTAGGTACCTTTTCCCTCCTTTTTCCTTTTTTGAATATTTTGAATATTTTTATTCCCTTTTTAATATTTTTGGGAATTCTGGGCCATTTTTTAGGGTTTTTTATGCTTTTTGAGTGGAAAAAGGGGTGTATTAAGGTCTTTTGGTGACCTTTTGGTGACTTTAGAGGCTCAAATGGTGAAAAAGTGGAGAAATGGGTCATGTGAATAAGGAAATGAGCTAGTGAGCACTTTTTGGGTGTTAACAATTATTTCTCTATATGTTCATGAACAGAGTTCATGACTCTGTTCATGAACAGAGTTCATGACTATGTTCATGAATAGAGTCATGAACTATGTTCACGAATAGAGTCATGAATAGATCTTATAAAATTATTTTAAAATAATTTAATTTGTATTTTTTTTTAATTTGGGTAATAGTAAAATAATCTTTAAAATAAGAAATAAACATAAATAATTATTTCAAAATCTTATAAAATAATTTAATTTGTATTTTTTTTATAATTTGGTTTGTCTTCAAATTGTAAAAGGTAAATTGACAAACATACAATGTCACCACATGATACTTCAATGTTGTGAGGCATTTTGACAAAATTCAGGAAAAATGATGAGAAGTGAAAGATTTTGATAGATTTGACGCAAGGTTTGAGGTTTTGACATTTTTTTTTAAGGAACTATAACATTTCTGAATGTCAACAAGGAGAATTAAACTAGAGATATGCATTACAAACCGACAAAGATAGAGGTTTTGAGGTGTTCATGAACAGAGTTCATGAACTCACCAACAGAAAAAACTCCAATTTATCATAAATTAAATTGAGAAATTAAATTGAAAAAGTAAAACAACATACCTATGTATAATTTTTAGTTAAACAACATACCTATATTTAATTTTTAGAGCATACCTATATTTAATTTTTAGTTAAGCAACATACGTGTTTATTTTTCAATGTTGAAACCCAATGACGAAACCGAACGCGAGCGCTTGAAGCCCAACAACAAACCAACACCAACAACTGAAGCCCAACAAAACCGAGCACCGAAAAAACGAAACCAAAACCTTCCAACAATGAACCAAGATTTAAATATCAAGAATAACAAAAAAAAAAAATTGAAGAAAATTTCCTGCATTGGACGCTGTCCAACTCCACGACGACCAACCACCATGCCAATTGGACGATGTCCAACAACGCAAAGAACGAGCACCCTGCACTGGACGTTGTCCAATTCACGACAAACAAGCACAAGGTGGCAAAAGGGGTGGCACAAAACATGGAGATGAAAGGGGTGGCGCAAAATAGGGTGGCAAAAGGGGTGCCAAAATGGGTGACGAAAGAGGGTGGCGAATGGTGTGGTTAGAGGGGTGGTGGAACATAGTATCCGAGGGGTGGCGGAGTCCACCAACAGGCATGGACAGGTGGCAAGATGGGTGGCAGAGTCCACCAATAGGCACGAACGGGACCAGCCTGCAGGCGGTGACAACAAGAGCCGGGTCCAACAGTAGGGTTCAGAAACCTGCAGGCGAAAATGACAAACAATGGTCGCGGCGGAGCTTTTATGCAGAAAACTTATTCGGCCAAATAAATAAAAAAATGACGGACTTTTTTCATGGCTGGAAATGCCTCGCACACAAATCAAGGTATCTATTATTTCTAACGGTGAACTGTTAGAATTTATTCGGTCGAATAACATAGCAATTATTCGATCGAATAATTTTGGTTATTCAACCGAATAGCTTCAGCTATGTTTCTTGGGCACCTGATTCTCATGGAAGTGTTACCCAACTTCGCGTTTTCACCCTCATATCTCTCACCTAATGTGCCCTCCTTCATGTTTTGTAACCCCCTTATGCATTAGTGTGCCTCCTTGTGCACCCTCCTTCCTATTATCAAAGGGTATATCATGTATTCCTGTCATCATATTGTTATACCTCTCTTTACTTTATGATGTTCTCTTTGTTCCATGAAGTAACATATGATTCATCTTAAATGACTTAAGCTTAAAAGAAACATTGGCATAGTGGGGTAACTAGAGTTAAAATTGATATATCCAATACCAAACTTATTTTAATTTATCAAGCATTGGATTGTGTGGTTAAACCAGAACACAAATGCCAGTACGTGAAGGATTTTTAAATATGGTTTCAAGCTAAGTTTAACTAATATGAATTCTTGGAAAGGTACTCTCCTTCAAGGCACTTACACGATTGGGGACAGTTACAAATATTTATGGAACATAGTTCAACTCCTCCCTATTTTCTTTTTGTGGAAATATGAGTGTAAGGAACTATCCTTTGGGACACTTTCACAATAAGGGACATCTTCAAATATTTATGGCACACATTTCAACTCTCCAATTTTGGCTCTCTGCAAAAATATATATTGTTACACAGGCATATGCTCCTCACAACTTCAGGACAACAGGGCACCAGCTGAAATGTTTCATCACATCATCCATTTTGCAAAACTCCATGAAACGCACAGTGAAATGCTTCGCCAGTGTGAAGGTGCATTTTGCAAAAATATGGGCTTGTGGGAACCCCCTCCTAAAAAGTGGGGCATCTATATGAATCCTCAAAAAAGGTGCATGTATGGATGGATCCTATGAACTTCTTTTATGAAAAAAACTAAAAGAGAAAAAAAAATGATAAAAAACAAAATTTTCCTAACCTAAATTAATGCCTCTAGATATACAATTCCATCTTCATTTGAAATTTACAATTATGATTTGGAATTTTAATTTCTCTTTGAGATGTCCATTTTTCTTTGTGAAGAGTGTCAAGCCATCGATAAAGAGGAGGAAGTCGTTGCTTGTGACCAAGCCACCAATGGGGAGGCACTAGAATCTATAGCCAAGATGGAATTATTATGCTTGTATCCATGACCAAGCCACCAAATAAATTCATCATCCTTATTTTGGATTTTGCAGGGGATTCTCGTGTTTAACTGTTAACATCCTATGTTTAAGAGATTTGAAAACCAAGTGTTTGTTTTTTAAATGTTTAAGAACCAAGGTGAATCTTATATTCTAGTGTTTAATAGCCAAGAAGATAGTTACAAACATTTAGATATGAGGTCTCCTATGCCAGGGACCCTGTTGTTCCCTTGTCCCCCATGACACTACCGGGGGTGTCTTGACATGTCCCTCCCAAGTGCATTTCCCAGCTCCCATGTCTCCACATCCCAAACATTTGGTGAAACATTGGAAATAACAATGTAATGCTACTTTTCAAGATGAAACATCCCCTCTTAGTTCAAGGGAATTGAGGCTTTTTAAACAAGAACTGGCTTTACATGTTAAAGCCGAATTCATTTTTTTTTTTCTTTTGAATCCCTTCCCCTATTGGGGCATATACTCTTATGATAACATTTCTGTCTTAATTAGGACAAGAATTTTCTTGTATTCTTCTTGTTAGATTGTTGTAGATCTCTTTGTTCCATGGTGTACTCTTTGTTCTTGAAGTCATATATGATGCATTTCTTTAAAAAATGCAGGACTCTATCAAATTTTAATTGACTTGAGCTATAAAAAACATTGAAATAATGGAGTTCAAAATTGCTATATTCAATACCAAAACTATCTTAATTTATCAATAAATGGGTCAAGTGATTAAACCAAAGTACTTTGTGTGCTCAAACCTGGGTTCAAAACCCCTAGAAAACATATTTTCTGCATTCATGCTGCCAACAGAGTTAACTATCACATCCAAGGTCAGTAGAAGTCTCAGTGACATTGATAGCCCAAGGATGTAGAGTACATCAATGAATAGTGCTAGGTTCAATTCCACTATGGAATTTGCATAATAGGAACCTCCCGGTCATGGTATTTGAGCCAGGTAGAGCCAACAGTTAACAAAGGGCCATTTACCAACAAACGAATAAAAAATGTGCATATGCCCAAAACCTCGGGAATGATAATAACTCATTAGTCTAACCTTTAATATGCTTCTAAATTGTAGACTTTTTTTAACTCCTTATACAATACCAAACCTAACTAGGGCTATATCACTAATTAGAGCAAATCCTTGGTTTTCCCATGCAAGATTTACTATTTAAAACCCTAATGGGTTACCAACAGGGTGTTGGTTCACTGGCTAGGTAGATGGAACATTAAGCCATTCACCTAGGTTTCATTCTCATTGCAGAACTATACAGATCTATCAAAAATGACCTAAAATTTGTAAAGTAACTCACGAGTTGTTAGGTACTTTATTAAAGCATAAAAAATGATGGACTCAAATTTGAGTTGAATTTAAAGAAACACTAATAGAGTGTAATTGAATATTTGAACTATGTTATTCTGATATCAATCTTCTCATAAACTATCAAGCACTATGATACATCTCAAATTATGGAAAAAAGTATATGCATGATAAACCCCTATAGATCAAACTTTGATATGCCTCACTGCAGTCCATATTTACCTAAGCAGAAAAGCCTTGGTGAGGCCATGCCAAATAAACTATGCAAAACCCTATCTAGTTTGTTGATTAGACTTGCCATCATGGAACTCTTAAGCTTTAGATGTTGGGATATTTTTGTTACTGCTAGGTGGGTATGTGATGTTTTGTTAAGATTAAGTAGTTAGGGAAATTTTGAAATAGATTGAGGCTTTTGATTCCCATTGAGTTGGCTTCCACTATAGCTCGTAAAAATTGCTCGTCTACTATTGTGAAACACTAAAATAATAATAATTCAAGTAAACATTTCCTACCAAAGAATGGCCCAAAAACACTAGATCATGGTACCAATGGGTCATTCTACAAACAAAGTAAGCATTTCCTACCAAAAATGACCAAAAAACCTATCAAGATACCAATGGGCCATTGGTTCCCACTAAGGAAGTGGATGTGATGTTAAGCCATCTACCAATATTTTTGGCCAACCCTACCTATATGACATGAGTTTCAAAGGTGTGAAGACTGGTGCAACTTTGGCATAATAGAACCTACTCATACTTGGCAGAAAAAATCCTCTCTTTGTTGTGAAGCCCTTTTTTGAGCCATAACCTTATGCTTGTACCGGAAAAGCCCAACTTTCCTTTCTTCAGGTGAGTAAGAGACAAACTGCTGGTAATTTTAATGTTTATCTAGGGAAAAGGTAATTTGGCAAGTGCCCAGAGTTACTGAGAGCTCTATAACTGAAATAGTGGACATGAATAACTAAAAATTTGTGAGGATCCAATTTAGATCTCCCAAGCCATAGGGAGGTCATGAATTCCTAATAAGCAAATACCTCAGACCTCGCAAGCCATACTGAGGATTTGGGTGTATTGTAGCACAAAGTTCCATTACAGCGTTGAGCTTCGTCGACTTAAAATTGCCTTAAAACTGGGGATTTTATTGTTAATATAAGGGATTGGTTATTTTGAGTGCCAAAGATAACTCACACCTCTACGAGTGAAATAATGGACAGGGATAACTAAAGCTCATGAACATCCAGTGGAGATATAAGCACATCACTAAAAATCGCAAGCCATATTTAGGATGTGAGTGTTTCGTAAGCACAAAGTTCCATTGGACCACTGAGCTTTGTCAACTTCAAATCAACTTAAAACTACGGATTTTGCTGTTAATTTAAGGGAAAGGTGATTCGAAGAGTCCCTAGAGTGATAAGACCTCTATTAGTGAAAAGATGGACATGGATAACTAAAAATTCGTGAGCAACGGATGTGGGATTATGGGTTAGTCATCGTTGCATTCATCAATCCTAACAAATATTGCAGGTTAGTCATAGTGGCAAGTCAGGGGGTTGAACCCTGGGGAAGACAAACAAAGGCTTCGATTTAAAGGCCAGTAAAATAGATAAATAAACAAGGTATGCACACACATGCTTCCAACAATCAATCAAAACCACAAGTTTGTAAAGTTTGGCATACCCTTTTTTTGTGAGATTTTGAAATGGACTTGTCTCTAGGAGGATGAATATGAAGACAGCGTTGCTTGTAAGCTTCAATGGCATTTAAAGGACTAGAAGACGTAGAAACAAAAGCCACCACAATTTTTTCAATGCTGCCGTTTTCTTGCTCATAAATATGCAATTTGGAAGAAAATTTCTCCTCAGAATTATTATTGTTTTCATTCTTCCTACCCTTTTTAATTCTGCAAGAACATTTCTAGAACATTCTTGAACATTCTCAGTTTTAGGGTCGTCGTTCAGGGAAAGAGGGACAATGCATAAACCTAACTCTTATGGACTTATCATAGTAATCTTCACGGTCCTATACATATGGTTCTTAGTCTCGCTTCTCTGGATCGCATCAGCTATATGTGAATGTCAGAAAATTCTTTGACGAGATATTTCTTTCCAATTGGATGAAATTGGTGTCCCTTCATCTGTGAAACAATAAAATTTCAGGGAGTACCTCCGGAAGTATGGATGTGTCAGATGCTCGAACTCTTATACCTCTATCACAATTTCTTCAAGGGACTCGTTCCGCTAAACTCGTTTTATAGATCCAACGACAAAGTGTATTCAGTGTCCACGAGAGTGTATGTTGGTCAGTGTGCTACTATCTCGGAACCTAGCTCTGTTTCTCACACCCTTAATGCGGCCAAAAAGTGCTTTCCCTATGCTGGCTTGCCATTCCGGTATTATTCCTTCTCAGATGCATCCTCTTCTTCTTTTGACAAGACTTTTACGCAGAAAAACAATGGCTCTCGGAAGAGAGGCACATATGTTTCCTTCATAGAGCGGGCCAACACTAGTGTCTCTCCGAATGTTAGTCTCAAGCAGGCCGTCGTTCCATCTGAAAGCATGTAGCCAATGCCCATGGTTTGCACAGATCCTTTTTACAGTGGTGCGTTGGATGCCCAATTCTTGCCGTTAAGTTGGGGGATGCAGTGGAAAGTGTGAAAACTTGAGGCATGAAAACCAAAGGACAACGAGCCGTATAGCACATCGGATAAACTTGAAAACCAATGGATATGAATCAAACACGCGGAAAAATATGATTAGTTGGACAAACGAGGAATCTGCTATAGTGGGCGTAGAAAGTATTTGTTGAATGATGTAATTATAATAGTGTCCCTTGTTTGTTTCTAATAATGACATCTAAAAAGAGTGGTAGAATATAAACCTTTCGTTTTCCTAAATTAACACATTGTAAAAGCATATAAACAATTTCAATTGCGTCGAGACGTGCTCTACAACTCAGTATGGGGGAGATCTTGTGAGTCGAGTGTTTGTCCAGTTTGTAGAGTGTTTGTCGAGTAACAAAATAATACAACGTAAATAAAAAAAGAATAATTCAAAGTAAAAGTAATAAATATTATGTCGGCCATAAAGAAAAAAGAATAATACAAAGTAAAAAGTAAATATGAGACTTAAACTAGAGACTTTAGAGCTTAGGATTAGGTGGTAAATATTATGTCGGCCATAAACAAAAAACAATAATACAAAGTAAAAAGTAAATATGAGACTTTAGAGTGTTTGTCCAATAACAAAATAATACAAAGTAAACAAAAAATAATAATACAAAGTAAAAAGTAAATCTGAGACTTTAGAGCTTAGGATTATGTGGCTCAGGTATTGCACTCAAGGAGCTATTCAAAAAGAGGTTTGCACCTCTGGAGATTTGATCCCTCTCCGTGCTTGATAGAAACTAGGATTTGGATTTAGACTGGTTATATAACATCACAATTTTAATTATATAATATCTTATAATCATAACATGAACATAATAACATGGTTGCTTCCATTGATTACTTATACATACATATACTAGTGTCTTGTAAGATTGATTCATAAAATAGACCTTATAAAAGGAAACATAGACTAAAGATGGATTCATGAAAGAAACCTTATGAAGGAAAAATATTATTCAAACCACATAATTAAAAAATGACATAAAGAAACCTCCTTGCCCATATCTCCTTACTTTGTTACCATGAGTCATGTGGCATGAATAGGGTAACATTTAACAAGAGGAAAGGATAATCTTTGGTTCTTATGGTTCAAAAAAGTGCATAAAAAACTTTTTTAAGTGTAGATAAAAAAGATCTATTTTAAAAGTAAGTATTGAAAGGGATTAAATTTATTGAGGTGTAAACTCTATTTTAAAGTGTAGATGTTGAGAAAGCAATTTAATTGATTTAATCTGTGTAATTTTATATATATACCATTGTAAAAAGTTACACAACCCTACTAAATTGTAGAATGTTCTTCTTCAACATAACAAAAATATATATAAAACAAAGATAATAAATATTTACATTAAAATATACCTGAATCTTCCAAAAATAATAAGTATTTAGATTAAAATCATACATGAATCTCCAAAGGATCGAAGATAGATAGAAACAAAGATATGTACCAGCAAAGATAATAAATATTTGCATTAAAATTTACATAGAGAGGGATATGATCTGGGATACGACTCAATCCATATGAAGAATAATAAAGGATAATGGCTTGGGATGTGACAAAGATATGTACACAGCAAAGATAATAAATATTATTTGCATTAAAATTTACATAGAGAGGGGCACGATCTGGGATAAGACTCAATATCCAAAAAGGATCGAGGGTCTGCCTAAAGATATGTACAAAGCAAAACTCATAAATATTTGAGTTAGGATCTGCCTTGGGTGATCTTATTTAATCCCAAATCCTTTCGTAAATCTTTAATCTCTAATTGTTATTGTAGAAAGCAAAATTCTCAAAATAGGTGAATTAATGAAATGCATAATATTGCCTATTTTTAAGGCTTGTTATGTCTCTTAGACATATATAAATAGCCTGAGCAGATTAATTGGGGTGCTCTGATCAAATTTGTATTCAAATATTTGAATTTGAATGGTTTTAATTTAAAGTTTTCTCAAAGCAGTATTTATTATAACTTTCATTGGGGTCAGATACACTGATGTTTGCTTCATTTTTCTCTCCCTTAATGGGATTCCCTCCTCTTCTAGGAGATGTAAGTGGACATCAGTTGGTTAATTATTTGGAAGGTAGTAGCAATAAATTATACAGACACTACTAATGAGACCTATGTACCACGAGGCTAATCTATAGTTGAATATATATATAGGTTGTCTAATATTATCTATCGACAATGTGTCTAACTTATTCACAACTCTCTTAGAAACAAAAAAAAGTAACATTTTGGATATCACTATTGACAAATTGACATGATATTTTAACGGAAAGAAACATCATTTTCCTTTTTCTTCTAGTACAAATTAGGCACATTCCCAAGGCTATAAGTTATTTTGAGAAAACTCAATACTAATGATATAAAACATAATCTATCAATGGAATGTACATGAAAAAAAAGAGGTTAACATAACAATGTTATGTTCCTCTAGCGTTAGAGCTTTTAAACATTGGAAACATGGATTTTTTTTTTAAATAAAAGCATTTAGAAAAAATAATGTTTAAAAGATAAATATTCCACAAATATAAGTTTCTAAAATAGAAATTTTTCAAAAACATAAACAATTAAAAAATAATAATCATCATCACACTAGAATTTGAGGTCTAAAACAACTAAATGTGGAAAAACACAAAAAAAGTAATACCCTATTGACCATTTATCAACTAAGTGCTACAACTAATTTGACTGATAGACTTATAGTGCTTGATCACGCACTTGAATCTTTTTTGTTTTCTCAAGTGTCCTTCCCCCAACGACAAAGGTGGTATTACAACTCTGAAAGACTTAGACTAGAGACTAGTGCATTTAAACACTCTCATGGAACCGCCTATGAGAGTACTTGTCACCACTTTCCACGTAATTCCGGTGAGGATAACACGTCTTTATTCATTCATAAATAATCAACTAATTACACTAATTGTGGTTTTTCAATATAGCATCTTTGTTGGTCATAGTCTCTCTACGGATAAAGAGGAGGGACGGTTGAAAAACAAGGAAAACAATATTAGGCCTTATCGAAAATTCAATGTCCTTAATCTCATTAACATGTCACGCCACCTAATATAACTCACATACTATACAAACCCAAGTTGCAATGATGGTCGCTAATGTCTCCTATGTAGGTTTTCCATTTATTTGGATTGGGAAAAGCAACCAACAAGATCTTATCCAATGGCAGTTAGGTACTCTCCATTTTTATGGTTTAAAGTCTAATGGAAATTACTATTCATTGGTCTTCAAAGTCCTCTTGAGTTAATCTTAAAATTGATATTAAGTTAATTATAAACAACATGTGTGAGTTCTCATTGAATCATGGATATATTCTGGTGGAGTCACATGTAATAAAAATAGTCACTTTATTTACCAAACAAGTGTGTGAATTTATTTACGGTGTTACATGGGTACGCGTCCCCAAGGGTAGGAAACGCGCTTCCACGCCCCCACACGTTTCAAAAACTTGGAAACCCCATTGGAAATGCCCCCCTCCCATGTCCCCATTTGAAGGAAACTCAAGGAAACACAGAAGGGAAACGTTTCCCTCATAAAAATGACGTACCCACATTTCCTTTGATAGTTTTTACCAAAACTTAAAAAAAAAAAAAAAAATTAAATGATAAAGGGCCATGCCATCCACTATTTTCCTTCTTAGTAACCTCGATTTCATTTTGTTGTTCAATATGGTTGTATTTCCAAATTTGATTTATAAGTTACATCTATGTATGGTTGTATTTCATTTTATTTCACTTGATGTATGTTGTAACTTGTAAACTTGTATTAATCTTTAGATTATAAAATTAAAGACTTTAATGACTTATGCTCCAACTTTAAATTTTTATGTATTCTAATATAAATTGTGTAGTATTCCTAGCAGGGTTCCCTATGTTGAATACCCCGATGTACCCTTCGACGTTTCCTAAAATTTGGGGGGGTACTTGTGCATATGTTGTTTCTGCGTTTCCCCACTCCCGCGTCCCTGCGTCCCGGAAACTTGGGGGAACATTGTTCATTTACCAATCAAGTATGCGAAGTTGACATTCCAAACATGTGTTTCCACCTACGTTCTTGTTTTTATGGCTTCCATCTTATAGCAATAGCTATTCGCAAAGAAGGGGGTGTTGCCACCTCATGACTCTTGTTTCTAATTTATAAAAGTTGTCATTAGGGGAGGGTTGTCT
The DNA here is from genome assembly GCA_027924585.1 of Larix kaempferi. Lineage (NCBI taxonomy): Eukaryota > Viridiplantae > Streptophyta > Pinopsida > Pinales > Pinaceae > Larix > Larix kaempferi. The sequence goes on along the minus strand of BSBM01000012.1, from coordinate 3,690,318 downwards.
ATTCTTGAACAGGGACCAGTAGTTGTTATAGTACTGGTCCCACACAGCCACCACATATTGACATAAAAACATCCATAAATTAAACATATATATTCCATATTAAGTGCAATACATATTTAATTTAAGTCCAAAAATTGCCCATTAACTGACTGGGTCAACAAGTGTCCATAAATAGTCTTGGAGTGCAAAATAGTACAAAACATCTTGTCCAAAGTACATACAGATCTGCTCATGGATCCAAAAGTACATTAACAACTATTTAACCCAGCTTGTATTTCACATCAATTGCAAGGTAACCATCAACTGAGGACCCACGAATATATATTGGAGCCTAAATATCCCAGCATTCATTTAAACCTGTTCAACCATTCATTACAACCTGTCCAAGCAACAACCAAAAGACTGTCAGCCATAATTGCCTGCTTGTTCAACATCCCAACCCACTGTGATCAATAAATGACAACTACCCATTAAATGCAACCATTAAATAGATGAAAGCACAAGGATCATGAAACAGATGAAGGCACGAGGATCAACCATGACAAGCTCCCAACCATTGGATCACATCTAAATCAATCCACAACACACATTCATTTTTGAGAGATTGCAATCCATGTGCACACTTCTTACCAATCCAATTCAACATCAAACAACTATAAAAGAACCACAACCTTTATTGCGGAGGCATTTCAGAAATTCGAACTGCATAGAGTGTGCACAGTGGAGACATACCATCAGAGTGTGTGCATAGTATAATCACAGTATAATCAGGTAACTGCATAATCAGTGTTTCTGTTATTTCCATTGTTGTTAGTGATATTTCTATTACCTAAACATTGTTGTTATTTCCATTGCTGTTAGTGATATTTCTGTTACCTAAAAAGCTTCCAGTTTGCTTCTATATAATCAGAACCTGTAGTATTATTTCCAGTTATGTTATAGGCAACTTCCAGTTTTCTTCTGCATAATCAGCTTCCCCTTTAAATGTGCAAGTTGTTGTAGGCATGGCAAGAGTCAATGTTGCAAGGAGAACAAGTCATCGACTGAGCAGGGGTGCCCAGCTACACTGCACCTCATCGGACGAGGAGAGGGTCGATCCTTCAAATGCCAACAATGCACCCAGCAATGTTGTTGAGAATGACCATGTGGTGGTAGAGGACATTGCTATCCCACCATCAACCACAAAGCCACCATCAACAACAGTTCCAGGAACAAGTTCAACCACCAAAATCAGTGCAATAAGAGGCTGGACAAAAGAAGACATGTTAGCTACCATTGATGATATAGAGTTCAATGGATATTCCATTCATGCTGCTGCTAAAAAACATGGATTTGCTACCTCATCAGTGCATTACTGGATAAATGGGCTCACACATACAAAGCGCAGAGGGCTTGTTACAGTTATGAGTGAATAGGAGGAGGCTGAAGTGGTTCAGTGGTGTAAGGAGATGGCTCAAATGGGACATGGGCTAGAGCTGATACAACTAAAATCCACAGTAGCTCAAATATGTCAAGGGAGGCCAAACCCCTTCAAAGATGGGTTTCCTGGAAAGTCATGGTGGTTTGGGTTTAAAAAAAGGCACCCAGACCTTGTGTTGCGTACAGTTGAGGGCCTGGATAGAGATAGGGCTCTAAATCTATGCCCTGCAATTCTAACAAAGTTCTATGCCACCCTTTCTAGTGCATTCGAGAAACATGATTATGCTCCAGCCCATATATGGAACTGTGATGAAACAGGTTTACAGGCAGGAAGGAACTGTGGCATGCATGTGATTTCCAAGAGAGGGAGTCATAATGTGCCTAAGATTTTGCCTAGGAGCAGGGAGTGGATCACTATTCTATGTTGTGTTAATGCAATTGGTGCTTCAATCCCTGGATTTTATCTATTTAAAGGTAAAACTCAACTCAAAAACTATATACAGAATTGTGAACCAGGTGCATGCATGGTTGTATATCCCCATGCTTGGATGGCTAAAGAACTCTTTCTGAATTGGCTAACTCACTTTACTGCATCTATACCAGGCGGTGTCTCACCTGTAAACAGACACCTGCTGGTTTTGGATGGACATTGAAGCCACATTGTTGTGCAAACAATTGAAGAGGCTAACAATTTGGGCATCGACCTATTGACACTGCCTACTCATACCACTCACAGATTGCAACCCCTAGATGTCAGTGTGTTCGGGCCTTTCAAGAACTATTTCAGGGGTGAGCGAGCTTCGTGGATGGTAAAGAATCTAGGGGTGGAGGTAAAAAGGTTTGAGCTAGCCGAGCTTGCAGGTAAATCCTTTAGAAGGGCTCTCACACCATCAAATATCAAGGTTGGGTTTAAGAGGAATCGGATATGGCCACTGAATTTTGAGGCTCTCATGCATGATACTAGTTGCAGCCAAGCATTTCAACTGGATGGTCAGGAAGAAGGGGATGTCCAAGCACATGGTGATGGCCAAGGAGATGTGGAAGTAGGGGAAGACGTTGTTGCTGCTGATAATATCATATCCCTGTCTCAAGGAGGACCCTACAGTGGTGATGATGATGAACATGTGTGTGAAACACAATATAACAATGAACCAAGTGACAGTAGCATGGAGGTTGTTACACCAACTGAGACAACTGCAACTTCTGCTTCTGATCTTCTCAATGTCTCTATGCAAGGGACAGTTGCTACTTCTGCTTCTGATCATGTCAATGAAAACATTGATCATGCACCAAGGAGCAGCAATGGGGAATTGTCTTTGCCAAGCCAGGTTACCCCACCATCATGGCTGGCAGAAGCCATGATGAATTTGGACCAAAATATTGTCTTAGGGACCAATGAAGAAAGCATGAACATGCCTTCACAGCCACGAGAATTGGAAGATGAAATTGTTCATTATTTTGTGGACAATGGAAAACTGGAAGAAGATAGTCTCCACAATGAGGTTCCAGCTAAAGAGGACAATATGGTTCAGATAGAGCAGGAGAACATTGACCCAAATATTGAAAGGCAAGTGTCAAGCAAGGTGTCACGGCCACACTTGGGCAGCAGACTTAGTGAACCCAAGGGTGACGTGCGGCACTGCTAGGACGTCGGTTGAGGGCTTGGCCAACTCAACCTTCGCACCTACAGACTACGCCTCCAATTTACCTGCGGAATAACCTAACGTTTCACACTTCTCTGCGGAACGTCATTCACTTAACTCTGTTACACTTCTACTTAATCATTAGCCTTGCCGGCACACTTAAACGTTTTAACAAGTTTAACATATGCAGCAAAGAACAAAAGCAAAGGTACACAAGAGATAAGTGGTTGGGTTGCCCAACTGGTAGAGCCCGTAAACGTTATATATATATAGAAGAGATTACATCAGAGTGGAGTTGCCCATCTGGCAGAGCTCCTGGTGCACACCCAACAGGTTGCTGCACCAACGAAATGCAAAGAGTTACAACATGTAAAAGACTGTCTCTCCTTAGAAGCCCAGCCTTCCTGATGAACCAAAATCAGACTCCTCGCTTCGCTTGTTCTCTCTTGCCGAATCTCCTTGGTTTCCTTTGAACGAAATGAATGCACTCCTTTTATATGCTTCCATTCCGAGTTGTCCGCGTGCTTCCTTCACGAGCTCGTCGGCTTGCTCCCATCCCGAGCTAACTTTCTCCCATCCCGAGCTGGTCGTGCTCCCATCCCGAGCTGGGCATGCTCCCATCGCGAGCTGGAAAGTCTCCCATGATGAGCTGGAAAATCTCCCATGACGAGCTGGCTTGTCTCCCAACCCGAGCTAGATTTCCTCCCAAAACGAGCTGGACTGTCTTCCAACCCGAGCTGGCTTTTGCTTCCAAAACGAGCTGCTTTGCCTTTGCTCCCAAAACGAGCTACTTCAGCGCTTGCTTGGTTTACACCTTGGGTTGCTTGCCCATGTTCTAAGTGGGTCAAGCACCCATGCTTTGCATGTTCTCGCATCCGTTGCCTACCACATGCCCCACTTGCCTTGTGGGTTCTTGCCCAAGTCCAACTTGGTGCAAGTCTTGCCGAGGTGTGTACCAAACCCCAAGGTTCGTTTTTCCAAGTGCGCCACACTCCCGGGTGCCGTTCCGGTGGTGAGTGTGGGCGCTTGCCGCAAGGGTAGTTTCTCGTTGCCGCTGCCGAAGTACACTTTCCCATATGGGCTCTTGGACCCTGTCGCGGACCAAGTGCGCTAATCGGGTGTGCATGAATCTTGGGCCGTGACAACCTCCCCCACTAAACTTGTTGCCGTCCCGGCAACGCCATCCGTTTGTACCACCTGCTGTAGCTACAACGTCTGACTTTCCCACAGGCATGCTTCTTGACCGCTTAATCCGAATCCAGAATATGTGCCTTCCGTCATGTTTCCGTTCGTTGCGCTTCTCATGAAAGACTTGATTGGGTAGCTAGTCCAATCGTTCTGCCCTTCCTGAGACAAACTTCATCCATTCCGCAATCACCTTTCCATCATCGTTTCAGCGTCCTCAAGCTTCCTGTACTTTTCTTTGGCGAACGCAATTTGTCTTTAGGCCACCTTTCCAAAGGTGCCTAGGGCCTCACCACCGTCGCCAAAGATGGTGAGCCCAGGAACTCTGGATCATGTGAAGAGACATGGGCGGTGCCACAAATCACCGCCGCAACTATCTCCTTCACCAAACTGCTTGAACTCATCCCTGGCTGCCTTGTTTTTAGTACTGAGCTCTTTGAATCGCGCCCAATACTCTTCAAAACTCGCACCATCCGCAGTCCAAGTATCATCCGCTACTTTTGGGCTGTCATGAGAGTCAACAGAAGACAACTTCTCTGCCTTCACTTGCTGCGACCGTAACTTGGCCCGCTTCTTTGCTCCCTTACTTAACCCTTTGAATGGCTTGCCTGCCTTGTCCTCGCACGTTTCAATGTGCCTTGACTGCTCCAAGCATGCCATCGACACTTGCTCTTCAAGAATGCCTTCCTTGGCCTCGACTTGCTTAGTCATTTCTTCATTCGCTGATTCCAACAGTCGCTTGCTTTCCAAGTGAGCAAGCACTGCTGCTAACTCTTGTGGATTACAACCAACTTGCTGCAACCTTTCTTCTGTCAACTTGGATTCTGGAATGCCTATGGCATGAACGCAGAATGCCACAATGTCCTCCGCATCACGTAAGGGCACATCTTCCTTGGTTTCTGCTCCATCCGCAACTTGCTCCAAAATCTGTTTTGTTGTCTCACCCAACACTTCCTTGTGCTGTTCTGGTTTGACTGAAGTGTCCTCACCGTGCGACACCCCTGATGTGCTACATTCGCTGTGCTTCATTGGTGTTGGCATCGCGACCACTTGCTTGCCATCACGCTGTCTCGAAGACACTGCTGGATTGCTTAAGGCTTCGATCTGCTCCTGGACCGAACCCAAGCGTTTCTCTAGTGCTGCTAACCTGTCCAACTTGAATTGGCTAACATCCTTGGCCGTTGTGTTTGTTTTGGCTACTGAAACTGTCTTTTTACCGCTGCAATACTTAGGCAAGTTCTTGCACATGCTAGGGTCTTCAAAAACCTGAACCGAAGACACCCTTGCCCTGCGTCCTAACTTGCTCTTCTGCGTCATTGGTAAAATCCATGTTCCAGACTCTTCCATAAACACCAAACAACCTGCATGAGGAATTGGCGCTGCCTTGGCTAACCGTAGAAAGTCCTGTCCTAAGATCATCGAATGATCGTCCAACGGAACAACTTTCAAGTCCATCCTGCCGTGCCATCTTCCTACTCGAATTGGGGCTGCTGTTATCTTCCCTGTCACATCTCGGATCCCAGAATTCGCTGCTTTGAACTTCGCATGACTGAATTCCATCCCACTGTGCAGTGATAACGCAGTCCTGCTGCTTATCAAACTGTGCGAAGCTCCCGTGTCTACCAATGCAGAAACTTTCAGCCCACTAACTGTTGTTTCAACAAAGTCTAGACCTTGCTGCACTTCGCCTTGTTCTTTTCCGCGACCCCTCGCTGTTTTGCTAAGACAAGCTTCCACTGCCTTCATAGCTTCCACAACTTCGTCTTCTTGCTGAGGTGCCTCAAACACCCTCAACGCTGCAAAATGTGCGGTTGGACCCTCCTGCGCATCTAGAAATGGCCTATGTGGACAATCTTTCACATAGTGGTCCCTTCCGCAGATATAGCACTTAACCTTCTTTACCTTCGGTTGCTTCAGCTGCTTGCGGTTCTTCTTGCCTTGAACCTTTTCCCTTGCTTCAGTCCTAGCCTTTTCTTCAGCTGCCTGTCTAGCAAGTTCTTGCAACAACCGTTCTTGCTCAGCATGCCTTTGGGTCGTTCTGTCAAGAACTTGTCCCATTTCTCGCATACATTTTGCTGTTTCTTCCAACGCATCAGACAATCGTTCGCAGCATGCACCTACTGCTTCGAATGTCGCTTCCGCTGAGTCTTGGGTCTGTTCCTTGCTTGAACCACCTTCTTGGTTGTTTACAAATGGTGCCAACACCTGCAACAACTTTTGAACGAGGGTTTCCAGCGTCTCGAACTCTCCCATCTGACCAACGTTTCTGAAACCACTTGGTTCCATTTGGATGTTAAGTCCTTGCTCGACTCAACTCCCACCTTCGCACAAAGTCCAATCTTTGCACAAACGCACGTTTTCTTCCAAACGCACCCTTGAGTACACTTCTGGGCACTCTCCTGGTCGTTCTTTGTCTAAACGCGCCCTTGGAACCCTACTTGGACGTTCCAAGCCAAAACGCACAAAACTGGGCGTTTCCCTGCCTTGCTGCAGCTTCTGAGCGGACCTGCTCCGAATGCGAGCTACCGGACTGGCTTCCAAAACGAGCTAGCTTTGCTCCCGACGCGAGCTGCCTTTGCTCCCAACACGAGCTGGAGTTGCTCCCAACGCGAGCTGGATTTGCTCCCAACGCGAGCTGGATTTTCTCCCAACACGAGCTGGTCTGCCGATCTTCCAACGCGAGCTGGATTTGCTCCCAACTCGAGCTAGTCTGCCAGTCTTCCGAAACGAGCTCAATCTCTGTCAAAAACCCTTGTTTTGCAAAAGCTAACCCTTGGGTCGGGTAACCTTCGTTTTTCCACTTCCGCGGAAGAGAGCACAAACCCTTGCTCGATTTGCTGCCCTGCTGAACCCTTGCACCTGGGCTCTTTGTTTTCCACCTGTTTCGCAAGCTGTAGCGACGAGCTGTTCCGCAACCCTGCTGCAAAACCCTGCTCTGATACCACCTGTTCGCAAGAACAGTGGTGAAGAGCTGTTTCACAACCTTCCTGCAAAACCCTGCTCTGATACCACCTGTCACGGCCACACTTGGGCAGCAGACTTAGTGAACCCAAGGGTGACGTGCGGCACTGCTAGGACGTCGGTTGAGGGCTTGGCCAACTCAACCTTCGCACCTACAGACTACGCCTCCAATTTACCTGCGGAATAACCTAACGTTTCACACTTCTCTGCGGAACGTCATTCACTTAACTCTGTTACACTTCTACTTAATCATTAGCCTTGCCGGCACACTTAAACGTTTTAACAAGTTTAACATATGCAGCAAAGAACAAAAGCAAAGGTACACAAGAGATAAGTGGTTGGGTTGCCCAACTGGCAGAGCCCGTAAACGTTATATATATATAGAAGAGATTACATCAGAGTGGAGTTGCCCATCTGGCAGAGCTCCTGGTGCACACCCAACAGGTTGCTGCACCAACGAAATGCAAAGAGTTACAACATGTAAAAGACTGTCTCTCCTTAGACGCCCAGCCTTCCTGATGAACCAAAATCAGACTCCTCGCTTCGCTTGTTCTCTCTTGCCGAATCTCCTTGGTTGCCTTTGAACGAAATGAATGCACTCCTTTTATATGCTTCCATTCCGAGTTGTCCGCGTGCTTCCTTCACGAGCTCGTCGGCTTGCTCCCATCCCGAGCTAACTTTCTCCCATCCCGAGCTGGTCGTGCTCCCATCCCGAGCTGGGCATGCTCCCATCGCGAGCTGGAAAGTCTCCCATGATGAGCTGGAAAATCTCCCATGACGAGCTGGCTTGTCTCCCAACCCGAGCCAGATTTCCTCCCAAAACGAGCTGGACTGTCTTCCAACCCGAGCTGGCTTTTGCTTCCAAAACGAGCTGCTTTGCCTTTGCTCCCAAAATGAGCTACTTCAGCGCTTGCTTGGTTTACACCTTGGGTTGCTTGCCCATGTTCTAAGTGGGTCAAGCACCCATGCTTTGCATGTTCTCGCATCCGTTGCCTACCACATGCCCCACTTGCCTTGTGGGTTCTTGCCCAAGTCCAACTTGGTGCAAGTCTTGCCGAGGGGTGTACCAAACCCCAAGGTTCGTTTTTCCAAGTGCGCCACACTCCCGGGTGCCGTTCCGGTGGTGAGTGTGGGCGCTTGCCGCAAGGGTCGTTTCTCGTTGCCGCTGCCGAAGTACACTTTCCCATATGGGATCTTGGACCCTGTCGCGGACCAAGTGCGCTAATCGGGTGTGCATGAATCTTGGGCCGTGACAACTTGTCACGGCCCCACCGTGACCAACACTTGAAACGAACATGCGGATGCCCGGGTGCGCTAAAGGTGGGCGCATGCCACATGGGGCAAGCCTTGGAGAGTGATGGACTCCTTGGCACACCTTGACCCAACTCGTGTTGGGAGTTCGTCGGCAAGCTGGGCACGCGGACGAGCAAAGCACAACGTATGCGACCGTCGGCAAGAAACGGACCAAAGGATGGAACGTGCGGAAGGCGGGCGCGAGGCAAGCGTTGGACGTCGGCAGCACACTTGGGCGCTCGACCCACATAGGTGTGGGCGCGCGACCCTGCGGAGGGGCGTTGGCCGGAAAGTGCGGAACGCGCTAAGGCACGGCACACTTAGCGTGGGCGTCAAGTAATGTGGGCACCCGGATATTGCGGAAGGCGCGCGGTATAAAAGAAGGAAGGCTCACTTCATCAAAAGCAGCACACGGAGGTTATCAAGTTCGCACGGCTCGCGGAAGGGTTCATGACTGCTTGAGGAGAATCAGTCTGTGATGTAACTTGTAATTTCTGTAAGGGTGGCTTGCTAGTTTGTGCAGCACCCAGGAGCTCTGCCAGTTGGGCAACTCCATTTATGTAAAGACTCTGCTATATATATATAAAAGGGCTCTGCCAGTTGGGCAACCCATTCACCTATCTCTTGTGTTGCGTTTTCTGGTTATACTTGGTTTATTTGTTTAAATTGCTGAAGGTGCCGGCTAGGGAAAATGACTAAGTAAAAACGTGAACAAGTCATAAGTGTTGCATATTTGCTAAAGTGTTTCCGCAGGTACAGGCGTAGTCTGTAGGAGTGCCGTTGCATTAGCCAAGCTTGCAACCGGCTTCCTAGCAGTGCCGCACACCACCTTGGGTTCAATAAGTCTGCTGCCCAAGCGTGGCTGTGTCAGGTGGTATCAGAGCAGCAATCGGTTAGGGTTTGTTGCAGAAGTCAAGGCGAGGCTTCATGCGAGGGTTTGGTGGGAACTCTCCAATGTTTGGAATGATGGCTGGGTTGCCAAAGTCCAAGAAGAAACAGCGAAGGTGTCTAAGGGTGTGGACGTTGTTGCTTAGCGAACCTCCAAGAACGCAGACGCAGAACCAGTCGTTGGATTGGCTAGCTGGGGCGTTAAGGTGGAAAGATGCGGCACGTTCTACACTAGAGAGCCTAGCGGAGGAGGCGTCGGTTTGGAAAAACGAGCTTCCTGAGAAGCTGCGGAAGCTTCTGGGCGCAGGTGCCGAGCTAGGGCACGCGCCACCCCACACAGTCGTGCTTGCTGAGAAGTGCGCTAAGGTGACGGACGTTTCTGGTAGAACGTGCGGTGCGACCAAGGAAATGGGCGTTGCGGATGGGTGCCGAGATGGGCGCTCTGCGGCCCAGAAGTGCGTTTGTGACAGACGCCCAGAAATGACGAAGGTGCGGACGCTTGGTGCCATGAACGATGACCAAGGCTTGCACGAGTTGTGTTATGTGGACGTTGAGACAAATGGACGGAAGGTGCGGGCGCTGGTGGATACAGGCGCTTCGCACAACTTCGTGAAGCTGGAAGTAGCGGATGCGATGGGGTTGAAGAGGAAGGACTGCGGCGTGCACGTCAAGGCAGTGAACTCCAAGGCCAAGGCTTCTGCAGGCGTGGCTTACGAAGTGCCGGTTCAGCTAGGACGTTGGACGGGTAAGTTGGACTTCACAGTGATGCCCTTGGACGATTTTGACATGATTCTTGGGCAACAATTTCTGCGAGGTCAACAAGCGGTGCTGTTGCCGTTTGCGAATAAGTTGGTTATCTTTCGCGGAAAGAAGCCAATTGTGGTGAAGACGGTGGAAGGAAAAACGAAGGAGCATGAAAAGTTGGTTTCTGCTCTGCGGATAAAGAAGGCTGCTTGAAGGTCGAAAACGCAGATGTATGTTGCAACACTTTTGGAAGAGTCTGATGCAGAGGTTGTGGGGATGCCTACACCTCCGTTCCTCTCTGAAATGTTGGCTACGTATGCGGATTTGATGCCAGAGAACCTACCGAAGGGTTTGCCTCCAAGAAGGAACGTTGACCACAGGATTGAGCTGGAACCGGGTTCCAGACCAGTGGCTAAGGCGCCATACAGGCTATCTGGGCCAGAGTTAGAGGAGCTGAAGAGGCAGCTCACAGAACTCCTAGATGCCGGTTTCATAAGGCCATCAAGGTCGCCCTACGGTGCTCCTGTCTTGTTCCAAGGAAAGAAGGATACCCCGGAATTGCGGATGTGCTTGGACTACAGAATGTTGAACAAGCAAACGATCAAAAACCGGTATCCACTTCCGTTGGTGGCTGATTGTTTTGATAAATTGGCTAAGGCACGAGTGTTCTCAAAACTGGATTTGAGGCAGGGTTACTATCAAGTCAGAATTGCGGAGGGAGACGAGTACAAAACAACATGCGTAACAAGGTATGGCAGTTATGAATTCTTGGTTATGCCGTTTGGGTTATGTAACGCTCCAGCGACGTTCTGCACATTGATGAATGATGTGCTGCGACCGTTTTTGGATAAGTCGGTTGTGGTGTATCTGGATGACATTGTGATTTACAGCGAGACGTTGGAAGATCACAAGAAGCACTTGGAAGAGGTGTTCAAGGCGCTGAGGGAGAATCAGCTCTATTTGAAATCTTCTAAGTGTGCCTTCGGTCAAGAGGAAATTCAGTTTTTGGGCCATCGGATCGGTCATGGCACGATTCGCATGGATGAACGCAAGGTGGCTGCGATCCAAGACTGGGTTGAACCGAAGACAGTACAGGAGGTACGTAGTTTTCTGGGTTTAGCGAACTACTACCGCAAGTTTGTGGAAGGGTATTCAAAGGTTGCTACACCCCTCACAGACTTGCTGAAGAAAGACAAGGCTTGGAAGTGGTCCGAGAAGTGTCAAGGGGCTTTTGACGAGCTCAAACGCAGACTTGCATCCGCACCGGTACTGCGGTTGCCTGACTTTGAAAAAGAATTTGAAGTACAGACGGATGTGTCCGATTTTGCCATTGGAGGTGTGCTGATGCAAGATGGGCATCCGGTTGCGTATGAGAGCCGCAAGCTCCAGGATCGGGAGAGAAGGTACCCGGTTCATGAAAAGGAGATGACTGCAGTAGTACATTGCTTGAGAGTGTGGAGGCATTACTTGCTGGGTAAGCCTTTTGTTGTGAAGACAGACAACATAGCGACGAGTTACTTCGCCACACAGTCCAAGCTGTCACCAAAGCAGGCACATTGGCAAGATTTCCTTGCTGAATTTGACATGATTCTTGAGTATCGGCCAGGGAGGTTGAACGCTGCTGCGGATGCGTTGAGCAGGAAGGCGCAGTTAGCTTCACTAAGTGAGCAGCCGATAGCTCAGGTTGTGTCGGATCTGCGGATGAGGATTCGAGAAGCATTGAAAGGAGATTCAACAGCTAAGGACATCCTTGCGCGGATAAAGAAAGGTGATGCTAGCAGGTTCAAGGAAAAAGATGGACTCCTGTTCTACGACGATCGCTTGTATGTGCCGCAGGCTTCGCAACTTAAGAAAGAGTTGTTGAAGGAGTGTCATGATTCGGTTTGGGCAGGGCACCCAGGGCAGCACAGAACAAGGGCGTTGGTGGAAAAGAGTTTCTATTGGAAGAACCTACGGCAAGACATAGAGGAGTATGTCAGGACTTGTCTCGTTTTCTAGCAAGACAAGTCAAGTTCGCAGAAGAAGGCAGGGTTGCTGCAGTCGTTGCCTGTGCCAGAACGGCCATGGGTTAGTGTATCCATGGATTTCATCACACAACTGCCGGAAGCGCAGGGGTATAGCGGGATAGTCGTTGTGGTAGACCGTTTCTCCAAGTACGCTACGTTTGTGCCGATGAAGTCACAGTGCAAGGCAACAGAATTAGCGAAGCTCTTCTTCCAGCATGTGGTCAAGTACTGGGGCTTGCCACTTAACATCGTTTCGGACCGAGACCCACGGTTCACAGGCAAATTCTGGCCAGCATTGTTCAAGTTGCTTGGGACGCAATTGCTCAAGAGTTCGGGCTTCCATCCAGAGACGGACGGGCAGACGCAGAGGGTGAATGCGATCTTGGAAAGCTACTTGAGACATTATGTACAAGCTGATCAGAAGAACTGGCCAGCACTGTTGGATGCGGCACAGTTCAGCTATAATATGCACATAAGTTCGTCAACGGGCTACAGTCCGTTCGAGTTGGCAACAGGACAGAAACCATTGACTCCGCAAGTGATAGCGACTGGGGAAGTTGGCCCTAGTCCTGCGGCAAGAGAATTTATGTTGGCATGGCAAGACAGGCTGAAAATGGCTAAGTCTCATATGGAGGCAGCGGCCGAGAGAGTGAAGAGAGCCGCAGATAAGCACCGTCGGCATGAAGAGTTTTCTGTTGGAGAAAGCGTACTCCTAAGACTCGGAAAGGAGCAGTTTGTTCCTCCTAAGGGCCTGGCCAGCGCCTTAGTGCGGAAGTATGACGGACCTTACGAAATCTTAGAGAGGGTGGGCAAGGTCGCTTACAAGCTAAGACTCCCAGAACAGCTGCGGGCATATCATCCGGTCTTTCACGTGAGTCAGCTGAAGCGTTGCCGGGTTGATGCAGACAAGCCGGAACGGCAGATTCCTACAAGAGCTCCTGCGATGATCGTGGACAGACCAGATTGAGAAGTAGAAGCAATCTTGGGGCACAGGTTCAATCGACGAGGCAAGGACTCAAGATTGGAGTATTTCGTCAAGTGGCGGGACTTACCAGAGGAGGAGAACAGTTGGGAGTGGAGTACTTCGCTTTGGAAGGCAGAAGGTCTGATCAAGGCGTTTCAGGAGCAGCATGGGCTCCCACCCCGACGGAATCCCAGGAAGTCACGTCGCCGGGACGGCGACAGGTTAGGTGGGGGAGCTTGTCACGGCCCCACCGTGACCAACACTTGAAACGAACATGCGGATGCCCGGGTGCGCTAAAGGTGGGCGCATGCCACATGGGGCAAGCCTTGGAGAGTGATGGACTCCTTGGCACACCTTGACCCAACTCGTGTTGGGAGTTCGTAGGAAAGCTGGGCACGCGGACGAGCAAAGCACAACGTATGCGACCGTCGGCAAGAAACGGACCAAAGGATGGAACGTGCGGAAGGCGGGCGCGAGGCAAGCGTTGGACGTCGGCAGCACACTTGGGCGCTCGACCCACATAGGTGTGGGCGCGCGACCCTGCGGAGGGGCGTTGGCCGGAAAGTGCGGAACGCGCTAAGGCACGGCACACTTAGCGTGGGCGTCAAGTAATGTGGGCACCCGGATATTGCGGAAGGCGCGCGGTATAAAAGAAGGAAGGCTCACTTCGTCAAAAGCAGCACACGGAGGTTATCAAGTTCGCACGGCTCGCGGAAGGGTTCATGACTGCTTGAGGAGAATCAGCCTGTGATGTAACTTGTAATTTCTGTAAGGGTGGCTTGCTAGTTTGTGCAGCACCCAGGAGCTCTGCCAGTTGGGCAACTCCATTTATGTAAAGACTCTGCTATATATATATAAAAGGGCTCTTCCAGTTGGGCAACCCATTCACCTATCTCTTGTGTTGCTTACCCCACCATCATGGCTGGCAGAAGCCATGATGAATTTGGACCAAAATATTGTCTTAGGGACCAATGAAGAAAGCATGAACATGCCTTCACAGCCACGAGAATTGGAAGATGAAATTGTTCATTATTTTGTGGACAATGGAAAACTGGAAGAAGATAGTCTCCACAATGAGGTTCCAGCTAAAGAGGACAATATGGTTCAGATAGAGCAGGAGAACATTGACCCAAATATTGAAAGGCAAGTGTCAAGCAAGGAGCAACAAGTGTCAATGAAGGGCCGGTTGCTTGGTCGGTTCCTAAAGCTACTAGTAGAGAGAGTGTCAACAAAAAGAAAGCAAGCAACAATAGACAATCTTCATCTATGCCAAAGTTCACAGTTACTCACCTCAGAAGACTATATAAAACTATTGGTTGAGTCTGAGCATAGGAAACTTGAAATCCAGGATTTAAAACAGAAGAAGAAGGACTTATCTAAAGAAAAGAAGGCTGCAAGGATTGCTGCAGCAGAAGTTCGAGCACAGGAAAGGGCTGAAAGAGAGAAAGAAAGACAAGAAAAGGCTCATCAGAAGCAGATGGCAAGGCATGAAAATGAGTGGAGAAAGGCTCAGCAATTGCTTCAAAAAGAACAAGGGCTGCCAGAAAGGGTTGCTAGTGATGCAAACATGGTGGAGGGGAGTAGGATGATGCCGAACACATTGGAACATATTCCAGATAATACTCCATGTTTCCAAGACCTCCTAAACATCCAAGGCCCCCGCTATCAACAAGTGCACATGCCCACTTTATTCCCTCCTACCATTGCAGGTGTCAATCGTGTGTATGATTATAGGGGGGGTCAACCTACTGGAGGGGTTAGCAGCACAAGTGTGCACTATGGCTACTCAATTCCTCCATGAATTCAAAAGGCGAATTGGATATCATATGGAGGCCATCAGCCACAACCTAACCAACCATTGTTAGGTAGGCCAACCAACTTGGATCAAGCATGAAACTCAACAACACTGGGTAGTGAAGATCTTGGAGGACATCCTTCATAGGGGTGTCATATGGGGTGCCAGCATTTTTGTTGTGACCACATTGCATTGTGGATTTTTTGTAATCACTGGCTCTAATGTTTGTAACATGGCCATTTTGGATACAATCCTAGACCATTTTGGATACAATCCTAGGTCACAGCGTTCCCTAATGTTTGCGACATTGTAATCAGGGGTTTAATATACAATTCCATCATGTTTATGAATTATGTTTGTTGTTGGTTTACATTGCAATCCCTGCAGCAGGGTTAGGGTCTAGATCCTTAATGAATCTTTAAGTGTGTTTTTTTTAATGTACAACTTTTGAGAACCCCTCTACATTAATCTTAGTAAGTCCAACAGGTTTAGGGCTGCAGTATTAATCATTAGATTCATTACATTTTGTAATCTCTAAAAAGCAGCCATAACAAGACCGCCGTTGTTTTCAAAAATTGATCATAACCCACAAGTCTAGTCTAGCAAGAATGGCTAAGTCTAATGCAAAGAGTATTGATAACCATGATAGAAAAAAATGGCTCCAAGTAAATTGTTGTATTTGTAAATCACATTAGAAGTGGCAGCACAGTATTGAATTCCAGTAACTATCTATTAACTTCATAATTCCAAAGACAAATTATAGAAGCCTGAGTGTCATACTAATCAACATAAAAGGCCTAAATCAGGCATAGTGTGTGTTTTTCAGGGTTTATGAATTATGTTTGTTGTTGGTTTATGTTGCAATCCCTGCAGTAGGGTTGCATCCAGATCCTTAATGAATCTTTAATGAATGAGTATCATACTAATCAAATACAGCTGCAGTTCAGTTTGCCTATGAATTATAGTCTGCATCCCTTCTCTGTAATATTCAAAGAAGACATGATACTTTATAAGGAACCAAGAACAAAATCGATATCCTTTTGAAGACTAGAGCAACAAACAACAATAATCGATCCAAAGTCATTGTTTAATAAAACTAGGTGTATATAAATGCATGCTATGGTCTACCCAACAACAAATTGAACATTCTACCTACAACCAAATCAGCAAGAAAAACTGACAGCACCAATCATAGTAGATTTTGAATATGAAATAAGTGCAGAAGAAAGTAAATGGCCTACAAAATAATTTCACACCATAAATTGGCCCATAATGCAAGTGAAGTGCACTTGATGTTAATAGTTAGAAGTAAAAACTGCATCATATACTTGTAAATTGAAGCCCATATACCTATAAAACTGCATCATATGCCAATTGTGTGGCCAACTGTACATTAAAGTAAAAGCTAATCTCAGTCCTCGACTGCTAACTCCAACGCTTTTGCGCAGTTGTTGATATAAAAAAATTAATTATGTGTATTCTCCCAATAAGATGAGACAATGGCAGAAGTCACTGCTGTATGATGCAGTTTTAAGTATTAACTATTAACATCAGGCCCATGCAGTTCCAAGAATAGACATCCATCCCATGCAACAATAACCAAATTCATAAGCCAACCCTACTGCAGGCCATGCAACAAAAACCAACAACAACTGAATTGCAACAAAACATAATTCATAAACCCTAACCCTACGACAGGGATTGCAACATAAACCAACAAAAAACATAATTCATAGACCCTAACCCTACGACAGGGATTGCAACGTAAACCAACAACAAACATAATTCATAAACCCTGACCCTGCGGCAAGCATTGCAACATAAACCAACAACAAACATAATTCTTGTACCCTAACCCTGCGGCAGGGATTGCAACGTAAACCAACAGCAAACATAATTCATAAACCCTAACCCTGCGGCAGGGATTGCAACATAAACCAACTAAAAACATAATTCATACATCCTAACCTTGCGACAGGGATTGCAACGAAAACCAACAACAAACATAATTCATAAACCCTAACCCTGCGACAGGGATTGCAAAGTAAACCAACAACAAACATAATTCATAAACCCAAACCCTGCGGCAGGGATTGCAACGTAACCCAACAACAAACATAATTCATAAACCCTAACCCTGCGGCAGGGATTGCAACGTAACCCAACAACAAACATAATTCATAAACTCCAACCCTGCGGCAGGGATTGAAACATATACCAACAACAAACATAATTCATAAACCCCAACCCTACGGCAGGGATTGAAACGTATACCAACAAAAAACATAATTCATAAACCCAAACCCTGCGGCAGGGATTGCAACGTAACCCAACAACAAACATAATTCATAAACCCTAACCCTGCGGCAGGGATTGCAACGTAACCCAACAACAAACATAATTCATAAACCCCAACCCTGCGGCAGGGATTGAAACGTAAACCAACAACAGACATAATTCATAAACCCTAACCATAATTCATAAACCCTAACCAGTGTCTCAAAACATAGTATAAGGACAAACCACCAGCTTAATCTCGAACCCGAATGCAGGCATTGCAACAAAACCAACAACAAACCTATTTTTCCAAATTAAACCAGCAACAAACTAAATTCTCCATATTAAACTAAATTTTCCAACAACAACAACAAACTAAAGCAATGTTAAACCTTGAAGTGCAGCACAGAAGGTCCACAAAATCCCCAGCAGATTAGGAGTGTTGAAAAACACGTTTGCAAAGATGGTTGGTAGGAAACCTACTAGCGAGCCACCGGACGAAGCGAGCGAGCCACAGGACGAAGAATCCGAATGCAAGACGAGCGCAGCTACCGGCCGAGGAGCGAAGCCACCGAACGAGGCCACCACAGCCACTAGAACAGGGACAGAAAGCCACCATCACCACCATCGAAACCACGAGAGGCGGAACCCCACATCTCCACGACTGAAATGGGAATACTGCAAGTCGCCACCACAACCGAACACAACAACGCTTACCATCGAGCGGAATGTCGCCATGTCCGAAGCAACAACCAAGACGGAGTGGTCACAAAGGGGTGCGGGAGATCACCAGAGCCGAGCGCCAGGTGAACAGAAACAGGCGGAGGGAGCCGCAGCAGCGGGTGCACAGACGATCAACAAACGGGGCATCAGAACGCCCACACTCCGGGCCCGAACAAAAAACAATGGAGGGTAATACCTTTCCCGGGCGAGGCTGCATGGGACCGTGAAAAGGCACCTGACATGTGCGGCGTTAAAGCGCCCACCTACTAGACAAGTGGCGTTGCCTCGTCGGCGTCAAAAAGTGCCACTTAGACCTTGCCAGGTGGCGTGGGGGGGGAAACCAGGTGGGGTGTCCAGGTACTGGCATCCCTCCCCTAGTGTTCGAAGAAACTACAAGATATATACTTCACAATGAAGTTTAAAAGTTGGGATCCAAGCCAAATGCATTTCAATATCAGGTGAGTGAGCCACTAGCATTCATGTTATTGTAGAATACAAAGGAAATTCACTATCATCTAATTTAGTTCTTCATAGATATACACGTATAGTAAAAAAAAATACACACTGCACAAAATGAGGCCTGCAATAAATTTCTCTAGGAGATTGGATGTAATAGGAGATTGGGTGTAAAAGCACGAGTTGGTATAAAACACATTAATAAATTCTAGGGAAAAACTTGAGGAAATCTAATATTAGTGTGCTCGGAATGGATAAGCACAATCTGGTAAAATGACAAATCAATAGATTATGAAGACAATGTAGATTCATAAATTAAAGATGAATTATGTACCACTCCATAGTTCTGCAGAGCTTACCTTTATAGTATCTCTTTATTTGACTTCTATGAATGCAATCCCCTTCATCTGAGCTATGTGCGAAATCATTCGGTGAAACTAAGCAAAGAGGTCAAAGTTATCTGTATTCAAATGTAATAAAAGCTGAGCTTGCATAATCCATTAGCTTAATTTTTTTTGCAGTTATCTTAAAATGTTAAAATGATTAACCATGGACATTTTGACAGAGATCTACTGCGGTGGACGACCTCGGCTGTTCGCATAATAGTCATGCGAGCGTACTACACGCAGGTAAGAGACATGGCATGGCGATACCCTCATGCACTGATTTCACATGTGAGTCGTGCCACACTGCCATGGCATGCTTGTTCATGAAACAATCGCATGAGATTTGGGTGCAACTGTGTCTCATAGAGGTTACAATAGTATGTAACTGTCAAGGTCCATTCATTCAAGTCCCGTCACCATCCCTTCAAGTATACTTTTTCAAAATGGCATTTAGGCATCGTATTCCCCAGTCCCATCACCATCTCTTCAAGTATACATTTTCAAAGTGGAACTTAAGCATCGTATTCCCCCCGACTATGCTACAATTATCACCATTGGATCTCCTTTGGATGTGTCTCCAGATTCCCCCACGGAGTAGTCCCACCTAGTCCAGTTGCATCCAACTCTTGTCAGTTGATAATAATCCATCTTCATAGGTTGCCCTGGTTAAGTACTACATTGAATGTTGGCACCTGTGCTACTTATTATACCACTATGGTTAGGAGCCTATTTAATCCACATCACAATGCTACCATCATACTTTTTCATCATTTTTCAACCTATTGATTGGTCTATTGAGAAGCTCTTATGTTAACGTTTCATTGCATTCCCTTGGCTCCATAGCCATATACTTTTTCCACCATCATTCCATCCCATCAAGAGACTTACTCTTGCATTATCCTTTATACACATGCAAATCATCACTCTTTGGTTGCATTTTTAGGGCACCTATCTCATTGATTTTAATGTATCCAGATTTTTTTTATTTTTTTAAATAAAAAATTACAAAATAATCCTTTAAATATTTTAAAAACAAAAACATTACTAGTCATATTATTTCATCATCAAACGTTATCTCCTTTTATAACAATAATTCTGGTCACTCTTGGTCAAATCATTTGCACTAAGTTACCCATATCTACAGTGACTCTAGTTGTTTACAATATCTCCCTTATCTAAGTCAACTCCATCACTATGATTCTCCATAATTATATCCACCAATTATTAACCTTTCAATTATAAGTTATGGACCTCCTCATCCTCTTAGTCTACCTTTATCCACACCATTTATAGTCCCCTTCTCCATAAGTCGTCATTATGTCTCTCTTATAACTCAACACTTCTTTGTGGTGTGTTAAATTGGTTCCACTCACTACCTAGATTATCCATCCTTAAGGCCCCATCCATAGTAAGCCATGAGTCACATACTCATTGGACAAATTTGTAAGACATTGTTAAAGTTTCAATCCATTACACTTGGTTATTTTTTTATCCTTATATTATTTAATGGACTCTTCATTCCTTCACTCTTGCAAACTTACTCCCATCAACCTAAAACTCATTTTATTCTAGAAGTGGAGTGAGAAGGTTCTGATACCTTTCTCTCCATTCCCATTCTCAATGGTTGACCCTGGACCATGTAGAGAGATTCATCATTTCTCTCTAATTTGATAGGATTTCTTATTTTAAATGTCAATTAATTATCATATTAGGGAGAGTCATATATAGTAGCAATTTCATCCTTGTATATTTAGTTGAACACTCCCATACATGTGTGGCTTTCTTCCAACATATTTTTTTAACCTAAAGCAAAAGCTACCCTTTAGGTAACTCTCTACATATTTTGGGGTCCCTCTCTATTGGACCATCTTTTACTATTATATTGCATACCTTTGGGCATCGATGTATCCATACAAGATCTTCAATTAACAACACCCTTTCTCAAAGCTATCTTGAAATGTAAGGATTATGGTGTTCAAATTTGGCCCTGAGTGCCTTTTTTTCTATTGTAATTTACTGTAACAGTTTCATGAGAATGGGACTACTTGCCTTGTTTGTAAAAGTAATTTTGTTTTTCTTATAGGTGCTCTTCATCACTCCTTTATGAATAGTCCTTCCCCCGTGGTTTCCTCTCTCTCTCTCTCTCTCTGATTTTTTACACATGCATTTGGGAAATAAATGATGATGTATTTTGGCTATACATGGTGCTCCTTACATCAGGGGGGAATTGTTATTTCCTTAATTTCATTTACATGTAGTATGCAACTAGTTATTCCTGGAGGCATCACCAATTCAGAAGAAAACAATATAATCATACTACCTCATGGATATTTTTCACACTAGCAAGCAAAGTCAAACCTTTAGTTAACTACTTCTTTGATTGCCTCAATACCATACTTCCCTTAAATTGTGTGAACTAGGGGAGATACTTTGATACCTACATGAACTTGATAAAGGTAAAACTCAATTACTTTCTAGCACATTAATGGAAAAGGACTAAGTTTAGTAGTGCTAAGGAGGCATAAAAGGTTGGTTTGAGCTTCCATATCATGAATTCTTGGTCCTTTGGCCTCCAAATGGATCTAATCGTACACATGGGATCCCACTTGGATGAGGAGCATTCATTTCAAAGCTAGTTCACTAGTGAAGCTCCAATTTCACGTATAAAAGAAATCCAGAGGGTTGCATTTGCAAAAGAAGAACTACAAGGTTATGCTAGAGGAATGAATTTGAAGATCATGCATCTCTCTCTTTCATCTCTACCATCCATATCTCTCATGCTTGTACTTGTGCTCTTTCACCAAATAACCAAGGTTTATTCTACATACACCATAGTTGGAGAGAGAATTCAAGGAGGAAAAGGACCCATCCAAGGTGAAATTTATGTTTTCTTATTGTTTATTTGATGCTATAATACTCTTGCATGAGTTCTACAACTAACAATTGTTCTTTTATTAGGGTTTTGCTTGCCAATACAACAAAATCCCACCCCTTATATATCATTGTTATATTGACCAACATGGCTACAACATAAACATTTAGTATAAATTGTACATTTATATTTCCATCCCACAATTGTGATACTTTCATTGCAAAAGAGTCTCTTCAAGATGTGACACTTTCATTGTAAAATAGTCTCTTCAAGAATAGAATATGCAATAGGACAATGTATTCTTATTCAATTAGTTTCATATCAAACATAAGCATCTTGAAGAAAAAGCTTATATATTGTAAAATAAATTAAACATATATCTTTCAATTTTTTCTTCATAATACCATTACCATGCTCTAATGATTGGAATATCAATATTCAAGTATCATTGATGGTGTTGGTGCTTAATATCAATATTCAAGCACTCTTGTAGGGTTGGTTAAGAGGTAAATGGGAGTGGAAACTGGGATTTTATGAAGAGCTAAACCAAATATCTAAGCCGAGGTTGAGGTTGATTTAGGATTTTTTGAAAAACTAAACCAAATATCTAGGTTAGGGTTGATTTCTTAGAAAAGACGCTGGATTTGTTTCACCTTAAGGGTACTAGGTTTCTTTAATGCATGCTCATACATTTTATAATGTGCCTTAAGTTAGTAGCCAATTATGCTTTTATATGCAAATTAGTATTCTTAGATTCTAAAATTAATTTAATGTTACATCTATTAAAAAAATGTTAATTTATTATAAATATGCACCAAAGAGAAAAGTAATTAAATACAACTTTATAGAATCAAAATCAGAAAGAAAGATCAAACATAATATATATAAATATATATATGCTGGGCAAATACTCCAATTCAAAACATGATATTCTTCGATTCAGATTCCAATTCAAAACAAGGATGTGGTTCACCTTAACAAATCTGCAGATCATGAAATCCTTCTTAATACAAATCCTTAAAACTAACTAATCGATTCAACACTTGCAATGTTTAAAGTTTTTCAACGTTTAGTTAAGAAAGCCCTTCGTCTTCCCGTATTGCACAGCGTCATCAAAGATCTGGTCGATGCCAAATTCAAAGGAGAAACCACTGTCCACCAATTTCTTCGACGAAAGGTTTACTTTTGTGATCGATGGCACATCCTCAAACCTGTATGGACACACAAGCATTCCATTACTCGTTATATATATATATATATATATATAAAAGAACATACTAATATGAAAAACAATACCAATACTCACTGGGTTGGCACACTGTACTGCGGATAGCGTTTGGATAAGTAGTCTGCAAGCTGTGGTACGGAGGTTTGGATGTGGGAGCATATGTATCGACCCTGCGCAGCCGGGTTCTCCATCAAGAAAATGTGGGCGCTGCAGACGTCGTCCACGTGCACCAACGAAAGGCCCCCGTATTCCTTATGTAGACTTTTAAAATTCTCTATCATTTGGAGGTTGCCAGTGAGGAGGACAAGGGCCAGCTGAACGGTGGAGGGGAGGTTGGGGGTAATGGAAGACCCGGCCACAAGCGAAGGGTTGATCGTCACCACATCAAGCCCCTCTTCTTTCCCATATTGCAGAGCTGCTTGCTCCGAAAGTGTTTTACTAATCGCATATGCCTGCACCATTTAAAATTTAAAACCAACTTTCTGTTTTCAGGAACTAAACAAATCTTGCTCCGAAAGTTAAAAGTTTTTGGTTATGTAGATACCCAGACAGGGGGCTTTTTGCTCGGGAGGAAATCCACGTCTGTCCAGCAGGTTTCGTCAATGTACTGATTCTGCTCCTCTGAGTCGTTAAAGCAAACAGTGGCCGCAGAAGATGTGACCACCACGCGTTTTACGGTTTGGGCCTTCTTGCAGGCCTTGAGAACATTCAGCGTTCCGTTGATTGCTGGCTTGATCACATCGTTCTGCACAGCAGCAATTTCATCTCCTTAAATATTCAGAACTAGATTCAATTTCGATACACAGGTATTGACTGTTAACCATGATGGTTGATAGGGAGATTATATCGTAGAGCCATTTTCTGGCACCTGTAGATTGTTATAGATTTGAATTTGGCATAGTTATGAAATTTTAGAGTTCATGGGTAAGTAGATCGTACTATCTGATTGCTTGGAGGCTTGGACGAGCCTTCACTCCGATGGTGTCGAACTTCCTTTCTTCATGATCTGGGAGGTGTGGCGTGCTCGCAATGCATACATTTTTGATGATCTGAAACCTCATAGTGCATCATTATGCAATAAGATCATTGCTGCCCACAAGGAATACCTATCTGCATTTGGTGGGGGTGTTGGCACGAGTACGCGGACATTGAGAAATCGTATGACTCCTCCTATTCTTGTCTTTCCTTGTGGTTTTTTTGACGGGGCTGCTGTTCGTTTGAATGGCACTGGGGTGCCGGAGCAACCATTCACATCACCAATACTATCTCTGTTCATTATTGGCTGAATCTGGGTATTGGTTCAAACACACGAAGTGAGATTTGCGCCCTATGGCTCTTATTATTTTGTGCCCGGAAACGGTTGATTTCCTCCCTGGTTATTTTTGGTGACTCACGGGCCATTATCGACTGGGCTAAAGGTATTGCCTCTCTGAATGTTCTCCTGCTCAAACAGTGGTTGGAGGAGGCTAGAAAGCTCATGCTTTAATTTGAGCACATTCACTTTGAACATATCTTCCGGGAGGTCAATATGGAGGCGGATATGCTCTCGAAACGAGCCCTCAACTCTCAGCCTGGGGTCATCATGTGGCAGGAATGGCGGGATGATTTGCTTTTTTCTCATGGTTCCTACTTATTACACTGGTCTTGAGGGAGTCTGGCATATATTTCTCTTATATTTTTCTTTCCATAGGTTTTTATGCGGCTGGATACTTATATGTTTTGTAGTTTACTTGTGCAGATACTTGATACGCCCAATATCTTGTTGGGCAAATATATATTATCTCTCATATATTTTTGCGGCCTTATCTCATCCACTTGCAGATGCTGACTCAGATAGGGTGTAATATTAGTATTACACTCCATTCCCTGCAGGGGTGATTTCGATTGTTATGTTTTTATGGACAGCTATATTTTGGACTTTTTATGGGATGCCTATATTTATGATGTTATGGCATTTTGCTTATCTGATTTTATTGGTCTCATAGCAGACTGACTATGGGTTATGGCAGCCTTTGATGTCTGTTTTAGTCATACCACTTGATTTTCATATTGATGATATAACCGGTTTGTTCTGGGGACTACATATTGGTAGATATGCATGTATTTGAACAGTGACTTGACAGTTGGACATATTTTACTATTTCGCATATTAATAGTAAGTTATATTTTTCTTTGAAAAAAAAGATAGTACTATCTACCCAAAAAAATTATGCCTTTGGCATTTTGAAAAATTATGCCCTTGGCACTTTGACTATTAGACAAATCTTTAATTGCATTAAAATTTAGTAAAATTGAGTATAACTAATTTCATGAATCAAAATGTCAAAATTTTTCTATAAAAGATATAAATTACTTATGATTAATAAAATAAAGGTTAAATGGATTTTATAGAATATTTGTAGATTTGTAACAATCATGGTTATGTAGGTTTTGTAGTTTTGGATGAAAGATATAAATTACTATAAAAGATATAAATTACTCATGATTAATAAAATAAAGTTAATGGATTTTGTAGAATATTTGTAGATTTGTAACAACTATGGTTATATAGGTTTTGTAGTTTTGGATGAAAGATATAAATTACTCTTGATTAATAAAAGTGAAATGTATTTTATAGAATATTTGTAGATTTGTAATAATCATGATTATGTAGGTTTTGTATAGTTGTACAATTTGCTCCAAATCATGATAGACCATGAATTCATTGTAATGTTTTTCTTATTATTATAACAAGTAATCATAGTTTGGGCTTTATATCTATATCAGTATAGATCCATCTTAAACCCGTATCTATTAAGCACCAAGAGGGATCCAATTTTTTGAGGTGTATTTCTTTTTTTAAATTTAAACTCAAGAAATTTGATCTCTCTTGATTGATAGATCGGCGTTTAAGTTTTAAGTTTTTATTTTATAAACAAACATCTATTTTTAATTACTTTTCATAATATTTTATTTTATGAACCAACATGGATTTTTTTTAAATACTTCCATAATTTTTTTTTGAGCGGACATGATACTTTACTTATTTTTACTTTACTTTACTTTATTTCTTTTTACTTATTTTTACACGCAATCACTTTTTAAGTTTTATTAGATGTAATGCTACATTTTTAGGTTTTATTAGATGTAACGGTACATGACATTAGAAGATCTCCCCCATACTGGGCACCTCGTTTCACTCGGTGCAATAAATTTAAAAAATGTATTAAATTATCTAAACACAAAGAGATTTATACCAAATTTTATAGCATTATATTTACTAAATAGATTTATATTAAACTTTAGATAGATTGTAAGATGCATTCTATATGTTGGTTATATATATATATATATATATATATGGGCCTAATTGTTAAGAACATGTATTCCTTCCTAGGAAGTTACACTTCAAATCCGGAGTAGAGTAAAAGCAATTTAAAAAAAAAAATCATAATAATCTTTTTGAGGTGACCTTTTCTAACAAAGGTTTTCACCTCAAAGGATTGTATCATTCTCACCAATAGACATCTTTATTTCAAAATTGACTAGAAAGCACATGATTAAGAACAAAGTTTTGTACCTGAAAGGATTTGATCCTTTTGATTGCACCTCAAAAGATTTGATCCTTCTCACCAATAGATATCTTTATTTAGGAATTGACTAAAAAGTACATGATTAAGAACAAAGGTTTGCACATCAAAGGGTTTGATCTTTTTGAGGTGACCTTTTCTAACAAAAGTTTGCACCTGAAAGGATTTGATCCTTCTCACCAATAGACATCTTTATTTTGGAATCGACTAGAAAGTATATGATTAAAAACAAAGGTTTGCACCTCAAAGGATTTGATTCTTTCGAGGTGATATTTTCTAACAAGGGTTTTAACAAAGGTTCGCATCTCAAAAACATTATCCTTCTCAACATTAGGCATCTTTATTTTGGAAGTGACTAAAAATATATATGATTAAGAACAAAGATTTACACCTCAAAGAATTTGATCCTTCTCACCAATAAACATAACTAGAAGAAAACTAAATATTAACAACATATATATGATTGGCCACGACTTTCCACAATGTTAACGATATATGTATGCTTGGCCACCGGTTTCCCCTCAATTCTACCTAACTACAAAATTTGGCCCTCTGCTCAACCCTACACTCGTTTTCCATGGGAAACCGCTGCCTCCACATGTAATAACTACATTGTTTTGTCGAAAATTGATTTTCTTCTGCTAACTACATTGTTTTGTCGAAAATTGATCTTCTTCTGCCTCCGGACGAGAAATGGCCCCCTTGAGCGAATCTGGAATGGCCTTCACTGAGCAAAACCCTAGCTCTGGGGATGGCCCATTGGCACTGCTTTTGGGTCTTCGGGGCACACTGTGGGGGGTCCCCTAGCTGAAACCCATCGTCTCGGACCTGCCAGAGTTGACGGATCCACGAACCGAGCCACGGTCCGGGTGCTACGGGCATTCTAGTCGGGCACCCCAGGGCCATTCAGGGACACCTCGAGGATTTTCCCCAGGGCCACGGAACCCAAACCGGCGAGCGAACATGGATTTCATCGGCCCCCACAGGTCCACGTGGCCACAGTGGACCTGTCCACGGTGGCCACGCATGCCCGGGGGCCTCCAGACGAGAAATGGCCCCCTTGCGCAAATCTGGAATGGCCATCATTGAGCAAAACCGTAGCTCGAGAGATGGCTCATTGGCACCGCTTCCGGGTCTTCAGGGGACGCTGTGGGGGGTCCCCTAGCTGAAACCTGCCGGATTCGACGGATTCGCGAACCGAGCCACGGTCCGGGTGCCACAGGAATTCTAGGGGGGCACCCTGGGGCCGTTCAGGGACACCTGGAGGATTTTCCCTGGGGCCACGGAACCCAAATCGACGAGCGGACTTGGATTCCATTGGCCCCCACAGGTCCACGTGGCCACAATGGACGTGTCCACGGTGGCCACGCATGCCCGGGGGCCTCCGGACGAGAAATGGCCCCCTTGAGCAAATTTGGATGGACCTCACATTGGGATCAAATTTGGAAAATCATCCAGCGGGCACTTATGGCTAGCGTTCCCAACCGAAACCTGCCTAGACACACCTACACGACTCCCTGGAACCCGGTTTTGCTGCACGGTTGGACTTCTATGCCCCCGACAGGTATCCAGCAAGTGTCCCTGAAGGCCTTTTGGATGCGAGACGAAACGAGCCATAGAATGACGACCATGGATCCGATCGATGAATCGTCAACTCCGTTGGATTCAGGACGTCGGGATAGTGCTAGGGGCGCCCCTCTCCTCCGGTCCCGTGGCCCCGGTGCCATATTGTATGTCCATCTTGGAAACTAGGGTTTTTCTCAGTGAGGGAGTGTGCAATTTTTGCACACGGGGGTCAACTCTGCAAAATCATCCGCCAGGCACTTACAACCAGCGTTCCCAGCTAGAACCTACCTAGACACACCTGCAGGACTCCCGGGAGCCCGGTTTTGCTGCACGGCTGGACTTCTATGCCCCCGGCAGGTATCCAACAGGTGTCCTTGAAGGCCTTTTGGATGTGAGACGGAACGAGCCATAGAATGACGACCATGGCTCCGATCGACGAACCGTCGACTCCGTTGGATTTAGGACGTCGGGATAGTGCCAGGGGCACCCCTCTCCTCTAGTCCCGTGGCCTCGGTGCCATCTTGTACGTCCATCTTGTACGTCCATCTTGTAAACTAGGGTTTTGCTCAGTGAGGGAGTGTGCAATTTTTGCACGCGGGGGCCAACTTTGCAAAATCATCCATTGGGCACTTACAACCAACATTCTCGGCCAGAACCTGCCTAGAAACACCTGCAGGACTCCTCGGAGCCCGATTTTGCTGCACAGTTGGACTTCTATGCCCCCGACAGGTATCCAGCAGGTGTCCCTGAAGGCCTTTTGGATGCGAGACGGAACGAGCCATAGAATGACGACCGTGGCTCCGATCGACGAACTGTCAACTCCGTTGGATTTAGGACGCCGAGATAGTGACAGGGACGCCCCTCTCCTCCAGTCCCATTCCCTCGGTGCCATCTTGAACATCCATCTTGGAAACTAGGGTTTTGCTCAGTGAGGGAGTGTGCAATTTTTGCACACGGGGGTCAACTCTGCAATGGTGATGGTGACGGTGATGGTGATGGTGATGGTGATGGTGATGGTTATGGTGATGATGAATAAGATGGATTAGTGCTAGGGTTTGGGTGAGGGTTGACGTTAGAGTTATAGAAGGAAATTGAATTAGGGTTAGAGTTAGAGTTAATGATGATGATGACGATGGTGGCGATGATGAAGACGTTGACGATGGTGGCGATGATGAAGATGTTGACGATGGTGGTGATGGTGATGGTGATGATGAAGAAGATGATGATGATGGAGATGTTGATGAGGAGCCTAGAGATGATGTTGGTGATGATGATGACAAGTCCCTCTAAGTGGTTATCTATGATGATGGCAAGTCCCTCTCAAGTATAGATCTCAAAAATACCACCCTTGAAACCTTATGATAACTCCCTACCCCAAGTGGAAGACCCTTCTATCCATACATGGATTCCTAGAAGGTTTCATCTACCAAGTTAAATTTTCAAGACCATTGTAATAGACTATGTACTTCAAAAAATTTCCTAAAGCCTAGGTAATTCTAATCTTGAGAACCTATCAAAACCACTATCTTCAAATGCTACAAACATAAATTGATATATTTAAGAAAATACTAACTCAACTTACTCAAATTTGATCCAAATCACATCACCATTTTATTCAACATAAAAGATAAGCATGGAACAGTTTAATACATATAGGAAAAATAAAAAACATAGGCAAAGACATGTATGTATGTATGTATCAACAAAAAATGCATGTACCAACGAAATAACATAAAACTACACATACCTCGATGTAGAACATAACATTCTTTGATGCAATTCTTTCTCTTATGTAAAGTTGACTGGCCTCATTCAATAAATCCATCTGGATCCTCTCTGTTGCTAATTGTCTCCATCAATCTCTCGTGCTCTGAATGAGGTAGGTAGTAGCGTACCTTGGTTGATCTCTTACTTGACATTGTCTGAAGATGGATGTTTGTGCCAATGATCAAGTTTGTGAAGTGATACACCACTGAACCTGTTCTGTAATCCATGAATACATGCCCACTAGTCTTTCTTGACTTCCCATCTATTGTAAGATATTCCCCCTTAACCACCATCGAGCCAGTAGGAAATTCAATTCCTTCATCGTCGATTAATGATCCGTAGAGGGTTTTCTTACCTTGGATGCACCGTGCCAACCAATAATCCATGCCCCATTCATTGTCTTTCGGTGCAACAACTGCGTATATGTGTCGTGGTTGTACAAGATCTGAGATATGCTCGTAGTCTGTAGAAATCGCTGACTGGCCCTCCTCTAACTACGTTGTTTCAACAACTGCACGTTGGTCTACTACAAGTGACACACGATCCCATTCATCAACCCAATCCATGCATTCGCATTCATCCCATTCACTGCTGCTACAAGGGTTGCAAAAGCATGCAAGCTTTCACGCCCATATTTCAAATATGTGGTTGTTTGAGCTTCGAACTGAATGAAATCCATGTGTTCCTTGTACTGTGCCGCAACTATAGGAATGCGATCGATCTATGCCAACCACTAGCCAAAAATTTCTCGCCACAGGTCCTGCCACCGATGATGTTTGTTGATCTCTTGCTCGTTATGACATTGTTGCAGAGAACCATTGAACTATTGATTCTGCATCTCGGATATGAGGTTCCCTGTCAAACCTCATCTCTTCCCTTCGTAGTGTGGTCTTGATGCATGCACTAGTCCCATCATGCTCGCCTTTGTCGTGCTCGATCTCAAAATAGTTCCAGATATGCGACACATTGCAAGTCTTATGCAAAGTACTCATCCATTGGAATACTCGGGCAGTTTTGAACTGGCCTGCACAACCATCCGACCATATCCAATGCTGACCCATCTGTATATCTCTCTCCTTCAACTGATCATAGAAAATTCGAAAACAATGTTGCACATAATGCAGATCATGGGTTCTATCATCACTTATGCAAAAGTTTGTCTCCTTCAGTATTATCCTCTTGTCATTGCTGCTCTCTGGCCCATGCCTATACATAATATGTACCATGATGCTGACTTGGTCTGAATGGTAGTATTGACTCTGGATTTCATTTTGTGGCTAAAGGGTGTAATTTTCTGCAAAATCCACAATTGACACTATGGTTCCAACGGGAAATGTGTCCCTACATTTTCTGTATTGCTCATCTTTCCATCGCGCTACATGCACATGTTGAACATACTGCTCGGTTTTCTCGTAGAATTCCGTCAAGAAGTCACATACTGGTACCTGTTACCATGGAAACAAGGGAAATATTACAATGTGGCCTTTGGAAAAATGTATATGCCATAAATTGAACGTGTAATATGAAAAATATGCAATATTCATTTGTACCTGTGACTTTACCAATGCAATCTTTTTACATTCTCTGACACTGTCTAATTGATAGGTCACGTACTTGAAGCTCTATATCTCCACACCCATCATGCCAAATTTTGTGTCCTTGCTTTCATGAATGCAATGGTTCAAAAGAGAAAACCCACTGCACATAGAACATGTCCCATATAGACATGATTTTTTATAATACTTTTGTCCTTCAGGGCTTGGACACATGATGTTGTGGATAAAGTCTCTTGATGCATTCGGTGGTAGTATGGATTCATTGCAGCCCCGCACAATGTTAGTATGCAAATCACAAAATATATGTTTATATGTGTCATAATAATATTCATATTCTACGTGGTATCTACAACAACAAGTGTTCCGATCAATTCATATACGAACGTACCATGGTTTTCATTTCTCAAAGGACCTTTGGCCAAGGTTCAATTGTGTGTGCTTGTTCCTGAATCTCTCATAGAGTTCAGTCTGTGTGGTGTCAACGAAGTGTTTAACATGGGGCTCACGTTCAGCAGAACCTTTTCTCAGTTTTAGCACGTCTCTTTGGTTTGATGAAGGTGTAGTATGATCATGCCAAAATTTTTGTACTAACTCCTTAACAGCATCAATTAGCTTCCTATCTGCACGAGGCAACCTACCAACAAAATCCCAACAATCGTTTCCACCCGGAGTGTCAAGATTTTCTCTTATAACAGAGTACTTTTTAATAGTTTTTCTATTTAATTTAAGTATGTGAGAAGTGTGTGATAGCAGGTGACGTTGCCTTGTGGACTTGCTTAAAACTGATTCCACTAAAACACGACGAGCCACACAAATATCTTTTGTACGAGACTTCTTCCCAATCGCATTAAATGTAGATTGGAGATTTCTAACAATATGACTGTTGGCCTCTAAACTTTTAACCATCTTTATTCCCAAAATTCTCCTAACAACAGCTAAAGAATGTGACTTTAACAAGCATAGCAATAATTGACATTTACCTACATCACCTTTGGATTCAAAATATTCTTTGACAATTTTGTTGCATTGCCATTCGATAGTGCATTTTGGCAACTTTCCTTCAATCCCCGACATAGCACTCTCATCCACATGAATATGTCTAGGAGTTCTTCTTCTTGCATTGGACAGTCAAGGTAGGGAGGGTGTACATGAGACATGAATACCAGAGCTTGTTTGTTGTGGTGCTTCGCTCATAGATTGAGCCATAATGGGAGTGTGGTCGACAGGGTTGTGGTCTTCTTGGGGAGATTGAAAATTAAGCAAGGCTTGTATGTCCATCTCTACACATGTAGCATCTCCCAAAATTCTTGTGTCGTGAGGAACTTCAGAATGACTTGTTGATGGATTGTTGGTTGGATATTGTGTTGATGTTAGAATTTTAGTTGGGTCTGTTGGACACGACCGCTTTACCCGTGGTTCTAAACAAGAGGTTGTCATGTCAACAACTGTGTTAGGATCAGTGGCGGGATCTGGGGCAATGATAGGACCATGTCTCAATCTTTCCATTCCCAACCTGGCCTTTTCTCTTAAGTCATTGACCTTTTCAATGGGAAGATTCCTTCTATTTTTTTTTTTTGCGTTTCATGAGTTTCCCATCTCCAAAAGTCTCTTTAACACAACTATCAAGCCTACCCCTGCAAAAGAAACAACAAATAAGATATTAGTGCCATTATACAATGAACCTGACACATTCCAACATAGCTTACCACTTTACAAATTAACATATACAACTACATACTATGTTGGTTTATTTGTGTTCGAATAAACATCATTATCCCTTACAATTCCAACCAATATAGATGATGTTTGGTCAAGTGTAGAGAGGAGAAACTAGTGTCTTGCCTGGCCATGAATTCATAAAAATTATGATAGTAACACCCTACAACAGAGATGGCTAGAGATGCCTTGGGAATAGTTTGATAGTTTTTCTACATCAAATAAGGTAACCTTAATTAATTGCATTTTTTGCTTTCTCCCTTAATGTTATCAATTCTAGGACTTTGCACCTAGTTTGATTGCTTTGTCTTCCTAGTGGAATGGTATATCCTTCCATTTGAGGCAATGTCCTCTACCATCGTAAATTACTAGGCTATATAACACATTAAGGAGTTGAAGAAACAACAACAAGCTATTTCCTTAGATCTATAAACCTTGAGATGATAGAATGTGGTTTTGAGTTTAAAATACCCATGGTTGAATTCAACAATGAATCACAATAGAATGAATGTATACCTTGTTTTGTGCAAAACCTTTAGGAGGATGCAAAGGTTTCTAACAAAGATCATGGTCTTGGGAAGGGTGATTAGAAGAAATATAATTTGACCTTTCAATGTGCAATATCTAGGGTGGGGAGGTGTTGGAGAGTGGGGAACTAGGGACTATACCAACAATCATCATGTTGAATAGAGCGTGAAGTGGGGAAGTCTTGGTTTTTGGAAAAAAATCATTGTTAGAGGTGAGGGGATATTGCAAGGATGGTAAATATGGATGAAAATTATCATATTTGGATTCATAGAGAAAGGAAAGGTGCATATACTTACAGATATCCTCATTCAATACAATGGTATTGAATAAGAGATGAGAGAGTTGAGGTTTTGTGGATGAGTTGAAGTGATATTTTTAGTTATGTTTAGTGATTGTGTGGTTTTTTTTGCTAGCATAATATGAGGTGAAAAGAACAAAATTAACTTGGGAACTAATTACACAATGAGGAGGTTGCATACTTCATCTTGTCTAGTGTTCATATGAGTTTTTTTAGATGTGAACTTGGGAAATCTTCTTGTCAAATTCATTGTTGTCTATGCATGGATATTGTTGTGGGAATATGACAAAAACAAAAAGGCATGGGCTCATCTCAAATATTGTGAATGAAAAGACTCATATACAATTTACCATACCTCTATAGAAATGATCTCCACTTACAATGGAAACTGGTAGCTTGAATGAATCCACTAGATTCCAAGAACATTGAAGATGTTTGATAGATTCCAAGGGTGATTTTGTGTCTAATAGATCAAAGAGTGTCCAAAATATCAATGAGTGTGAGCCAATGAGCAACCTGTGAGAGCTTGAAAGCCGCGGAAGAAGTGAAACCCATGATTTTGGTAGAATTCCCGGGAAACAGAGAGCTCTGTTTTTTTTTAACTAGTAACAGGGCCACACACGTGTGTTAAAACACGCACATGCGTGTTTTTCACGCGTACACGTGAGGAGCGCGCACGCGCCCTTGTACAACATATAAACCATTTATTCGCCAACGTTTACACCATTTTATGCCAAACCTTCCCCCCACTTCAAAAATATTTGCATAAATTGGACTCGGTGATAAAGTTTGAAGGGTGGGTCTTAATTTTTATTGGAAAGGCTTACTCTTTGACACATTTGATAATTTATGGTTGTCTATGCACCCGGACCCAACTGACATTGTAAGGTGAGGATGTGCATGCATAATAATCCTTATTTATTACTATGCGATGAGGATTTAAAAGGAAGAGGATGTAAAGACGTGTTATTTTTATACGTATTTTGATGGCGAGTGTCGAAGAGAAACGTGGTGATAAACCACAATTCCTGAGCCAAAACTTGTTTTTTTAAATTTTATTAATAAGCATTGTGGTACTTTGGTCCAAATGTTTTTTCTAACTCATTGTTTCTCCATATTGTCTACCTACTGCCACCTCTCTATATCAATGCATAAAATCAACCTCTACTTGGTTTGTGGTTATAGTTGCATGCCATTGAGTGTTGTTTAGAGTTTCCATGAGTCTGTGACATTCATGCAATAAATGAAGTCTTGTAGAGGAGGATTCATCAAAGAGGCAAATTGAATTTCATTTTGACAAAACACATCTTTTGTAAAGATCGAATGCCATGAATGCATCCTCAGCCTACCATGCAAGACTTTGGATATGTTGAAAAGCATTGAACATCATCGAAGAATGAAAACCAGTTCCTCGAGATCTTATTGAAACATATTGAGCTCAATTGAATTCCACCTGGGCCTTAATTGAAAATTCTAGACCTCACGCGTCATCAATAACACATAGAATCCATGACACTATCTCTCTACAAGGAGCCTCCTCCTCCTCCTCCTCCTCCTCCTCCTCCTCCTCCTCATCATAATCATCTTCGTCATCGCCAGCATCATCATCATCATCCTCATCCTCATCATCCTCGTCATCATCATCATCCTCGTCATCATCATCATCATCATCGTTATCACCCACTTCCTCATCATCATCCTCATCATCATCCTCATCATCATCCTCATCCTCCTCCTCCTCCTCGACATCATCTTGGTCATCATCTTCATCATCATCTTCATCATCAACATCGTCATCATCAGCATCATCATCATCCATCATCTTCTTCATCATCTTCATCATCATCATCATCTTCGTCGTCATCATCATTATCAATGATGATGATGATGAAGATGATGGATGATGATGCAGATGAGTACGAAGATGAAGATGATGATGTTGATGATGACGAATATGATCACCATCATCATCCTCCTCCTCCTCCTCATCATCATCCTCATCATCATCCTCCTCATCATCATCATCCTTGTCATCGTCATCATCATCGTTTCCATAGTCATCATCATCGTTATCCCCCACTTCCTCGTCATCATCCCCATCCTCATCATCATCACCATCATCATCTTGGCCATCATATTCATCATCATCATCATCATCAACGTCATCATCATCATCTTCATCATCATCCATCATCTTCGTCATCATGATCATCATCATCTTCATCGTCATCATCACTATCAATGATGACATCCTCATCATCATCTTCGTCATCATCATCATCATTAATGATGGATGATGGTGCAAATGAGTACGAAGATGAAGATGATGATGTTGATGATGACGAATATGATCACCATCATCATCCTCATCATCCTCCCATTCCTCATCATCATCATAATCATCTTTGTCATCATCATCCTCATCATCATCATCCTCGCCATCGTCATCTTCCACGTCATCATCATCATTTCCATAGTCATCATCATCATTATCCCCCACTTCCTCATCATCATCCCCATCGTCATCATCATCATCTTGGCCATCATATTCATCATCATCATCATCATCAATTTCATCATCATCATCTTCATCATCATCCATCATCTTCATCATGATGATCATCATCATCACTATCAATGATGACATCATCATCATCATCATCATTAATGATGGATGATGATGCAAATGAGTATGAAGATGAATATGATGATGTTGATGATGACGAATATGATCACCATCATCATCCTCATCCTCCTCCTCCTCCTCATCATCATCATAATCATCTTCGTCATCATCATCCTCATCATCATCATCCTCGTCATCGTCATCATCATCGTTTCCATAGTCATCATCATCGTTATCCCCCACTTCCTCATCATCATCCCCATCCTCATCATCATCTTGGCCATCGTCTTCATCATCATCATCATCATCATCAATGTCATCATCATCCATCATCTTCGTCATCATGATCATGATCATCATCATCATTATCAATGATGACATGATCATCATCATCTTCGTCATCATCATCATTATCAATGATGATGATGATGAAGATGATGGATATCATCATTAATGATGGATGATGATGCAGATGAGTATGAAGATGAAGATGATGATGTTGATGATGACGAATATGATCACCATCATCATCCTCATCCTCCTCCTCCTCCTCCTCCTCATCATCATCATCTTCGTCATCATCATCCTCATCATCATCATCCTCGTCATCGTCATCATCCACATCATCATCATCGTTTCCATAGTCATCATCATCGTTATCCCCCACTTCCTCGTCATCATCCCCATCCTCATCATCATCACCATCATCATCTTGGCCATCATCTTCATCATCATCATCATCATCAACGTTATCATCATCATCTTCATCATCATCCATCATCTTCGTCATCATCATCATTATCATCTTCGTCATCATCATCATTATCAATGATGACATCATCATCATCATCTTCGTCATCATCATCATTATCAATGATGATGATGATGAAGATGATGGATGGTGATGCAGATGAGTACGAAGATCAAGATGATGATGTTGATGATGAAAAATATGATGATGATGATCATCATCATCATCATCCTCATCCTCATCCCCATCATCATCATCACCATATTGGTCATCGTCTTCATCATCAACATCATCATCATCGTCATCATCAACCACTTGCTCATCATCATCCTCATCCTCATCCTCATCCTCATCCTCGTCTCCGTCATCATCATCATCATCATCTTGGTCATCGTCTTCATCATTAACATCATCATCGTCTTCATCGTCAACATCATCATCATTGTCATCATCATCATCATCATCATCGTCGTCGTCATCACCCTGTTCCTCATCATCATCAACATCATCATCATTGTCATCATCATCATCATCATCTTCTTCTTCTTCGTCATCATCATCATTATCAATCGTCATCATCATCGTCAACATCATCATCTTCAATCGTCATCACCATTGTCAACATCATCATCATCATTGATAATGATGATGATGATGAAGATGATGATGGTGATGATGATGATGATGAATATGATGATGATGAAGATGAGTACGAAGATGAAGATGATGATGTTGATGATGACGAATATCATCATCCTCATCATCGTCATCATCCACGTCATCATCATCATCTCCATTGTCATCGTCATAATCATCTTCGTCATCATCAGCATCATCATCCTCATTCTCGTCATCAACATCATCGTCATCATCCCCATCATCCTCCTCATCATCATCAACATCATCGTCATCATCCCCATCATCCTCATCATCATCATCCCCATCATCATCATCAACATCATCATCATCATCCCCATCCTCCTCCTCATCATCATCATATAAATTTAATTTAATTCAATTTAAAACATTATTAATTATTAAAAAATATATATTTTATAAAATTATTTAATCAATATGGAAAATTTCAAACTTTAGTAAAAACAACGCACACGCGCCATTTTGTGCGTGCGCGCATTTGGACGCATGCGCGCCATTTTGTGCGTACGCGCTTTTTAAATACACGCACACGCGCAAGTTTAGTTTTTAAATTTTGGCAGGTAATTCGTTTCCCACCAATGTGGTGGATGACTTGGCTGCTATGGTTTTAGGTTCGGGTTGCCAAAATACATATAATAATATAAAAAAATACATCTTATAACAAAATACATCTTATTCTATAACTTCTTCTATTTCGAGCATGATTCTGCGTATGCTACACTTGTCCCCTGTAAATGAAATTGCACACACTTGTAGAAC
Organism: Larix kaempferi; assembly: GCA_027924585.1. NCBI lineage: Eukaryota > Viridiplantae > Streptophyta > Pinopsida > Pinales > Pinaceae > Larix > Larix kaempferi. The sequence continues at coordinate 3,651,685 of BSBM01000012.1, read as the reverse complement.
TATGTGTGCAGATTCCGAATATGTAATTTTTTATTAAAACTATTATTTGTTCCTACTTTTTAGTTAATTTCAATTGCACTAACGTCAATCTTACACAAAGAGTAGGTTATTTCTTCCGTCTATAACTTTTTATTGGCTCACCTATTTTGAAAACGGAAAAGAACCCACACAAGTACACACAAAAACATACATCCTAAAAAAAAAAAATTGTTGATTGATTAGGTTAAGACCATGATATCGAGGGCTAATGCTGGGCCTCATCATTTTAGGGATGGGCTGACTTCCTTAATTAAAAATAAATAAAATTAACATAAATAAATATGGAAAAATAACACCGCACTAGAACGGCCTGTTATCTACAACTGTATATATTTTTTTTAACAAAAATCCACCATTTGAATACCGAACCAGAGGGCTAACGCAAACCTATTCATTATATTTTCTTAAAAAAATAACATACCAACCTTAGGAGAACCCCATTTTTTGGGAGTTATACTTAATTTCCATAAATAATATTTATATATTCCGAAAGGTAATCCGATTTTCTACGTTTGATCTTCTTGCACCATATTCCAAAAAGTTGTGTAGGTAGCTCTAATATTGCTTTTTGACATTCAGATTTATGTTTTTCCAGAAGTCCATTGTGACTAACGCGTCATGAGTGGCCTGCATTAGCTTGCACCAGCCCTAATAAGATTGAGATATTTTCTCACCATTAAAATTAAGTAATGTTAATGTAATGTATCCAATCTAATCACAGTCACATTAACTCAAAGATTTGAAAGATTAAGCACAATAATGGATAATTTGAAACAAAGGACCAACTGAATTGACTAGAATTGCAAGTGAAATCCCCAAACATCTGTAGACACTCCCAATTCTCCCAAGATGTAACACAGGACCTGCAAAATATTATGACAACCTACAACATCCTAAACAAGCTCCCAACTTCGATAGCTGCACTTTCGAGAATATGTCACGCTCGAGTAGACTCCTTGGTCTAAACCCAAGGCTTCAAGGCAATTGTCCATGGGACTTCTGTGGAAAATCCACTGCTTCTGGTGCAGTACAGAAGTGTTTGACCTGTGTATAAACCCCCAATATACTACATAAGTGATCAGGTACATAAATCAGAGTTTAAATGGTCTTTAGAAGGAATTTGGAGAAAATATGCAAAAGTGGACATCTTGACTAGTTAACTTTCAAGTCGAACCAAACAAAATTTAACCCTCCCAAAACTCAAAACTAGGGCTAGGGATGGGTTTGATATTGTATTAAGAATCCATGAAAACTGATAGAATGAAAATTAGTTGCATAGAAATCAATTTATTACCACTATACTGAAAACTAGTCAAATTGGGCATTGAAAAGATCATAGATTCAAATACACTTGAAAGGAAAACATGTAATATGCACCAAAAGAAGTATCACACTATGATTTATCATTCAAAATAATAGATATTACATAGCATATGCTGATTGGAGCAACATCCAAGTCTCTAGGGGCGCAATCTCTCATTTCCTTCACCAACCACCAAAACATTACATGAGAATAACTGAGAGAATAGATGCTCGAATTGATTGGGGCTTTGGCACATTATTTGGAACGTGTTGGACCTACGAATTGATGAGAACACCTACAATTAAACTCAATGAGAAATTCTTAATGCCATTCTCCTCATGAACTAGTTGAAGATTCAACTAGATGGTAGCATAGTAGGGGCACATCTCCCAATTGGGGACTAGGGGCACATCTCCCAAGTCTTGAAATATCATAGCTCTCAATGCAATAATCACACTCACAAAATATGTGCGAGTGGTGCACTCCTCTTCTTTTATAAGATTCTTTGGCTTCATTGACAAGCTACTCTTCATGTGGCCCACTTGCCTCATCCAATGCGCCCTCCTTGGATAAATTTGGACTTGAAGCTTTATGAGAATATTTCCTTGCTTTCTTGCCTTTTCTTTAGTCCGCTTTATTTCTTTTGAAAACTTCTGCTTTGTCTTGATTTTCTTCTACTTTCCTTATTTTCATAACTTTCCTTCTTTTTTGCCTCTTTCCTAATTTTATGTGCTTTCCTACTTTTACATTGTTTTCCATCTTTCCTGCTTTACAATGCTTTTATTCTAGTTTCCTCTTTTGAGTGACAACTCACTGGACCATCCTTATCTCCTTATGCACCCTCATGGGCCCCTTAGCATTTTCTAACTCATATAATAATTAAAAATAATTAAATATTCAAAAACATAGACTTTATCACTCCTATCTTAATTCATTCCAAAACACCATAGCCATAATTTATTCCCTAGCTAATTAAATTAATTACATAAAGTACTAGGCCAAAATTACTCCCTTATTAATTAATTTAATAATTTCCACTGGACCCCTTGGGTGTGGAGTGGTTAGTGGATTGACCATGGTTCCCTTATGGAAGGGACATTACAGTCCTCCCCGCCCAATATTGCTTTTCCTCAAGCAATTGCAAACATGGATGGTAAGGAACCTGGTCATCTTTCCCAAATTCTGCCAGTTGCAAACTATAGAACCAACAATGCCAGAATCCCATTGTTTTTGTTGATCTCTTCCAAACATCAATGGTGTCAGACACAAACCATCAATGCCTGGATCCCATGGTCTCCGCTGCATGCCATCCATCATCACTATTTATTGCGACAATCTGTCACTCCATGGTATGTCAGGATCCATCCACCATATTGGAAGTGTGCTACTCCCAATGAAATTCATCAAATCTGTGAGCCTCTCCAACAAGATGTGAAACTCCTCATGTGCGAATAGCATTCCAATCCCATGGTTCATGCTACAATCACATGTTCCACCCTAAGAGCTCAAGTGGAACTCTCCTGCAGTGTTGTGCATGAGACAAGTATCAAGTGGCTCTAGTAGATGCCATTTCTATTCACCATACTAAAGGAGGACCAAGGGTGTTTCCCAGTTATCAAAATCAAGTTGATAAGTAAGCACATGTGTCACTTGATTCTCATGAAGCATCAATAGAAATGGTCCCTCCACCAAACCAAAATTTCCTTTCACATCCTTAGGTGCTAGGAGTGAAGAAAAGTAGGCCAACTGCAACTCTCTAAAGAGATCATCCACTAAAACAATAAATGCATGGTCTCCATTGTTAGTTGGTCCAACAAGATTGTACATGTACATGCCTTATCCAAAGATGTGAATTTCCTCCATAGACGAAAGCTGAGTTCTTCCTTATGCAAGGAAAATGCCTCAACATGCTGCATGCCAATTTCTTCATGGCAACTTGCTTGCGCAACTTTCTTCCACATAGCATGAGCAAAACTCTTTCTGCAAGGTGTCTCCATGTGTGCCATGTAATCTTCCACCCAATCCATATGTGGATGAATTGCATCAAATGGAAGCCAAATTTGCATATGGTGTTTCTCATCTAACTCGGCACTGTGAGAGATGTCAATGAAATCATAAGTTGTGCTCTCACCTCTAGAAGTCCTCATCTTTGAAATGCATTTATCCATAGATGGAAAAATCTCACTGCTACTGCATGGTCCAAGTATAATGCACTCAGGTACATTTTCCATATATGAGTCTTCCTCATATAGAGAAAGATCATGATCCTTCAAGTGTGAAACAAGTGCTCTGCAACCAATCTCCATATCACTCTACCATCAGGCACTTGCATCACTGAACACTCCTCATGCTCACCTTGAACATGAGGCTCCTCCAATGCAACACGTGTGCAATCATCCACACACATCACCTTACTAGTAGTCCTGGGAGAGGGAAGAGAATCTCCCAAATCCATATCAAATTGCTCTTCTTCTGCTGCTGCTTTGTCTTCAGTAAATTTGACAGCCATGTTTATATTCATGAACATATGCAAGTAGTTTGCTTTCATCTTTTCCAACTCTCCTTTAATGATGCACAGTTCAGAGCTAGAGAGTTTCCCAACAACACCACCTTGTCTCTCCTCCAACTAAAATCTCCCAATAATATCCTCCATGAATCTATGTGCATCATCAGTTCTGGACAACACTTGCAACATCGTCTCTTCGGTGACTAGGAGTAAGCTCTCCAAGTCACTTCATGAATGCTTGACAACACCAAGTCTGTTGTCACATGTGATATCATCCACCATATGAGGATCACGCAGACTCCAATCCAACAATCCATCCTTCTTATTGCAATGATCCTCAACATCAAAAATTTGAGCCTCACAACTAGAGGACTCAACCATGCCAATCTCCTCCCTGGAAGTGGATACAATCTCATGATGACACAAGGGAATACAAAAATCGGAATTTTGTTCATACCTTTGCGTCACATCTTCCTCTTCATGTGGTATAGCTATGGTGGTCTTTCCTTCCCCCAAAATTTCTGGTTCACATCCAACTGATGTGTACTTTTCTTCTGCTTCACTAGGAAGCTCAAGTGGTGACTGGAAATCTGATTTATGTTCTTCTTTTGGATCTGATAAAAAAGGTGTATCACCACCCTCAATAGAGTCAATATCCTTTGCAGTGATCTTGAAATCACCAACAAAGAAGCTTGAATTTCCTAAAGTGGAACCTCTTTCCACATTGTTCACAGCTTCGCAACTTGTTGCTTGGTCTTGTGTTGCACATTGTTCTTCTGCCTCCTTGGAAAATTGCACATTGTTAGTTCCATCATGCTCATTTGATGGATTCCTTTTGACTGAGGGATTCATTCTTTCTAAATCATGAGAATCTCTAGATGCCCCTTTAGTCACTGGCTCATCGGGTGCAGAGCATTGTGATGGTGATGCTTCAATCTGCTGCAACATATGCTCTACTTCTCTACACACACCATTGAAACTATGACTTACTCTTCTTTGATATGTGCTACTACAAGGATACTCATTTTAAAAAAACCTTTCAAATTTGAAAGTGCAGAAGTCTCAGAAAGGAAAGACCTCCTGGATCTCCTTCCTCATTGTTTGGTATTCTCTAAGGTACTCAAATGGATTGCCTCCTAGAAGCTTCCCCCCATAGCACACTCTGCCATCAACAATACTGCACTTTGGTGGATTAGTCCTTCTTCCTTTTGTACACACAATATCGCACAAGGATTCATCATCCTCATGCAAAATTGACAAACCTCCCTCTATGTAAATGACCTCCTCATAATAAAAAAATGATTCTTCCTCTTCATACCAATTAGAATCGTTTCCACTGAACCAAGCCATGGTTGCAATTCTACTTTCAATTGAGTAATGGAGCTTGGTATTTATGCTCACAGGTATAGAGGACGATTCTCTCATACCACTGCAATATACCCAATCTTATCACAGGCACATTAACTCAAAGATTTGAAATATTCAACACACTAATGGATCATTTGAAACAAAGGACCAACTAAATTGACTAGAATTGCAAATGAAACCCCCAAATACCTGTAGACACTCCCAAATTCTCCTAATATGTAACACGGGACAAGAAAAATATTATAAATACCTACAATAGCCTAAAAAAGCTCCCAAATTCAATAGATGCACTTTTGGGAGTCTGTCACGCTCGAGTAGACTCCTTGGGCTAAAACCAATGCTTCAAGACAATTGTCCACGAGACTTATGTGGAAACTCCACTACTTCTAGTGCAATATGGAAGTGGTTGGAATGTATATAAACCCCCAATATTATACAAAAGTGATCAGGTATAGAAATCAGAGTTTAAATGGTCTTTAGAAGGAATTTGGAGAAAATATGCAACAGTGAACAACTTGACTAGTTCACTTTCAAGTCAACCCAAATAGACTTTAAACCTTCCAAAAATCATAACCATGGACGGTTATGGGTTTTAAATTGTCTCAAGAATCTATGATAACTGACAAAATGAAAATTAGTTGCATATAAATCAATTTATTACCACTATACTAAAAACTAGTCAAATTGGGCATTGAAAAGAACATAGGTTCAAATACACTTGAAAGAAAAACATGTAATTTGTAGAAAAGAAGTTTTGGACTGTGATTTATCATTAAAAATAATAGATATTACATATCATATTCTGATTGGAGCATCATCCAAGTCTCTAGGGATGCAATCTCTCATTTCCTTCACCAACCACCAAAAACTTACATGAGAATAATTGAGAGAAGAGATGCTCGAATTGATTGGATCTTTGGCACACTGTCTGGAACATGTTAGACCTAATAATTGATGAGAATACCTGAAATAAACTCAATGAGAAAGGATTAATTCCATTCTCCCCATGAACTTATAGCTAAAGATTCAACTGGATGGTAGCACAGTAGGGGCACATTATATCCCAAGTCTTGAAAGCTCAGAGCTCTCAATGCAATAATCAAACTCACAAAATATGTGATATTGGTGTGCTCTTGTTCTTTTATGAGCTTATTTGGATTCATTAACAAGCTACTCTTCATGTGGCCCACTTGCCTCATCCAATATGCCCTCCTTAGCTAAATTTGGACTTACAGTTTTATGAGAATCTTTCCTTGCTTTCTTGTCTTTGCTTTAGTCTAATTTATTGCTTTTGGAAACTTCTGCTTTGTCTTGATTTTCTTCTACTTTCCTTATTTTCATAACTTTCCTTATTTCATAAATCAGTTTATTTCATATTTTAAAAACCCTATTAATTTAATTTATTAACTTTCCTTATTAGAAATAAATATGAAATAAACTGATTTATAATAAATAAAAACAATTATTTTTAAAATTCTAAAATTAAACATTGAATAAACAAATTTATTTTTGAGCACTAATAAAAGGTCAAAAGTGTTTGACCATCAAGCAATTACTATATACCTGCGATTTTGAAACCCTTGGAATGACTTGAAAAGATTCCATACAGATAAATGTATGACTAGAGAAATTTCTTAGAGGCATATCAGTTCCTATTAGGTCGCACAAAACAACGATTTTACAGTGTATATGAACTGCGCATTTTGTACAGCATGGTAACATGGATGAAACATGCACGAAATTAGCGATAGAATAGTGTACCATACATTGACTGTAAAAATGTCTTTATATTCATAGGTTTTTATTTTTTGCACGAGATAACCAATTTTTAACTGGTTAAACTTAAGCGAAATGATCGCGTTCGACATTAATAACGAGTTGTGTTTGTTCCCATTGAAGGGCTGAAGAACTTGAGCTTTAGTGGGTTTAGAGACGTTGTCCTCGTGATGATTACAATGTAGAAATAGTTATTTTTTAAATATCTTAGTTTATTAGTTGTGTTTAGTCTAAAAACTAAAATAATTATCAAATATCAAAGATATAATTCCAAAAAAATAGAATGCTTTAGTGGGTTTAGAGACGTTGTCCTCGTGATGATTACAATGTAGAAATAGTTATTTTTTAAATATCTTAGTTTATTAGTTGTGTTTAGTCTAAAAACTAAAATAATTATCAAATATCAAAGATATAATTCCAAAAAAATAGAATTCTTTTAATTCTTTAACTGTTATTAAATACTAAAATAATTATAAAATATGCTACTATATGTTAAAAATTAAACATGATTTTTTTTTTAACTAAAAGTATGTATAGAAATGGTAGTAATTTGTGGTAAATTTATAGTTAATATAATAAATAATTGAGAAATGAAATATAAAGACTTAATAAATGGAAGAGATTACATGAAAAGAATGTTTTTAGCAAAAACAAGTATTGGACTACTAATCTTTCCATGGCCTCTTAAACCGTTCAAACAATATTGATGCTTGTAAAGAAATTTCAAAATTAGACCAGCAAATACAAACAAATTAATGATCTTACCAAGATTACAAAATTTAAGAAATTCCTAGAACAAGACAAAATTGTTATCCATTCTAATAAATCTAAGCTTTTAAGAAAACAACTTTTACAATCTTTTAAAAAAACAACTTTATAAATTAAAACATTCAATAAAAAAGAAAAAAGTTTGATTATTATTTATTTATATTTTTAATTATAATTAATAAGGTTGAGATATTTTCTCATTATTAAAATTAAGTAATATTAATAAATAAAATAATTAATAGTTAAATTATTTTTAATATTATTATTATACATATTTTAGATTTTGTTTTTGTTTTATTTTAAATTTTATAATTACAATTAGAATGAATATGGATGATATGCTAATTAGTTTTCCTTCAACATAAAAAGATTTTATTAGGCAAACACATGTCATACATCCCCATTTAAGTACTGCCGAATTATGTGTTGCATTGCAATTCATTCTAAAATAATTAAATATATTATGCAAAATGCATCATGTGTGATTGACGGAATTGCCAAGCTATTGTAACATCTTTACAAATTTATTTATTAAAAAAATTGTTATTATTTTATAAAAAATATATATATTTAAAAATAAAAATAAAAAATGATTAAAACTAACTTAATGTAATAAAATCACAAATATCCACAATGAAATTCTTAATGTTATTTAATTATTATAGCTAAAAGAAAACTAATATCAAAATGAGAAACTACTATAATCAAAATAAGAAATAACTCTCAAGAACTTCCTAATAAAACTAGGAGCAATTCTTAAAACACTCTCTTAGATTAAAAATGCTGATAATGAAAGTGACTTTTCACAATCCTTAATCTTCTACCTTATTAAAATTATAATACACTTTTCTCTAAACTACCACCACCATCATTATAATTTGAAATTAAATCATACATAAATGAATAAAAAATAATAATTTACATTTTAAAATTTTAAAAATTATAACTATCATATTTGAAAAATAAAATGAACCAATAAAACAAACACACGAAAAAAATCAATAAAACATACACACCAAACTATGTCACTATAGTAGATAGTGTATACTTAAAGATGCATAACCCAACCATAAAAAACCGGAAGAAGCTACCATTAATGACTCATACTTAATGTCATCAACTGGCACCCGTTCATTCTATCACGAAATCTATTTTTTTTTCCAGCGAAAAAAAACATACTATTGCTATTCAATATTGAATCAAATAGTACATGATAATCGGCTGCAAATCAGTGATCATACTGTCACGAAATCTATATAAAAGAGCCAATCAGTTTTTGTTTTTTAATTATTTTTTCAATAGAATTCTAACAAAAATAACATCTACAAATATCATTTAAATATCATCACAAATGGTTTTAAAAATATTTATAAAAACATTAATTTTTAAATTATAAAGTTAAACATTAAACTCATAATAAATGCACACAGCTTCCAAAGACAAGTGGCAAATTTATAATTTTCTTAATTTTTTTTTTTTTTTTTTTTTTTTTATAATTTAACAAAAGTCACATCCCAGCAAGGCTTATTTGTCAAATCAGACCTCAAAGCCAATTAAAAAATAGAAATTATAGCTTTCCTCCAATCAAAAATTAGAAATTTGTATTTCCAAAATTTAAAAATTACTTTTTATTTTTTAAAATATTTAGTTTAATATTCTATTTTTTATAAAACATTTGAAAACTATGGAAAAATATATTACAAAATGCACATTAACTAAAAAATCAATTGAAATTGACTGCAAAGCCATTGCTATATACTCTGCCTTATGCAGGTATAATAAATATGGAATAAAGTGATTTATAATAAATAATAAAATTTAAAATAAATATGGAATAAAGTGATTTATAATAAATAATAAAATTTATTTTTAAAATTATAAAGTTAAACATTGAGTAAACAAATTTAATTTTTGAAAACTAATACAAGATCAAAAGTGTTTGACCATCGAGCATCGAGCGATTATGTATAAGTGTGATGTATAATAATAGATTTATGCTCATTAAATAGAAGTGTACTGCAAGGCCCATTTCTCTCTGACATTGAGAAGAATACGTTGGGTAATTTGGGAGCTGGTTCCGGCTAGGGTTTCTATGGCGTTTCTAGGGTTTCAGTGGCGGCATTTGGTATTGCTCGGGCTGTGAGGGAGTGTTCACGGCGGCTGAGAATACAGGCTGCCTGACAGGTTTCCAAAAACGATAGTTTATTATGATGAGTTTCCTCCCTATTTTCCGGCCGGTAACTTACCTCTCCTGAGCATCGGAACTAGCTATCCGTCACAGGCGAATACGATGGGTGTGGACCACTGAGGTATGGGTCTCCGTGTTGGAAGATTATTATACTCTTTTATTGTTTGCGCCGGGAGATATTTACCTGCTACATTGGTTTTTTGGGGAGGTTTCTCACGGTTTCTGGTGGTCTTTCCCTGCTTCCCATGACCGGAGTCGTTGGTGGGTGTGACATTTGGGAATATCACTCCCGGTTACATCTTATGCTGTGATTTATCCTGTCTCTGTTAACGGGGTTTGCGACTGGAGGCTTCATTGGTCGGGGATTTCCCCTCCTACAGGGTTTGTGTTACATTTTTTGGCTATACCTATTTGCGGTGGGTATGGGGGACATGATGCCGGAAAATAACCTCCCGGCGGATGAAAATATTACCGTTTCCGACTACAGGATGGAGGAAGCGGGATGCTTCCTGCCGGCCACGCGCTTCAGGTCCCTCAAAGGGAAACGGCCACTTGGCTCGGTAGACGGTCAGCATTTGAGCCGTGGCAAATCTCAGTGTGGACGGGTGGAGGGGCAGCGGACATTGGTGGAGACCGTGGCTTCGGGCCCTTCCGTCGGTAGTGATTTGCGTTTACCTGTTGCGGCTTCACGGGGACCAACTGGCTCGACTTCCCGCGCTGCTCGTCGTCGGATGGGCAAGTATTTTCGCAGGCCTGGGGAGGTTTCACTTGCTGTGGGACGTGATATTGGCATGGAGGAAGTTGTGGAATTCAATATGACTGCCTTGGTTGGTAAGTTCTCCTATCATGCCATGAACCGTCGAGATATTGTCAGCTGGGTCACGGCTAAATGGAAACCTGTTTTAAATTACACACCTCGTGTTATTGCCTTGTCGTATGGATGGTATGGCTTCAAATTCAGACAGGAGGCACATTGTAACCGTATTCTGGAAGGTCTATGGCTCCATGGTCCTGGGAGTCTTATGTTACAGCGTTGGCATACGGATTTTGCCCCTGAGACGGCTTCGGTTCGCCTTCGACACCTATGGGTCCTTCTACCTGGTCTACCTCTTGCACTCTGGAACCGCGGGGCTTTCGAAGCCATTGGTAACTGTCTCGGTCGTTTTCTGCATGTGGAGGAGGGGCATATTCACGGATTTGATCGTCGGATGGGACGACTCCTTGTGGAGGTGGATATCTCCCTGGGCCTTATTGATGAAATTAATATCAGCTGGAGGGGTAGAAAGTTCAGGCAGCTCATTGATTATTGGGGAATCCCCTTCCGTTGCTCAAATTGTAAGGCGGTGGGTCATTTATGGAGACAATGCACTGCTACTGCATCTTCGGGTCGGAACTTGGACGGGGGTCCGTGCTGGTCATCGGAAGAGGGTAGTGAGCTTGAGCATGATGCCACGGGCGACATGGATGGCTTCTCCAATCGTGTGTCTGCTATTGATGCACCTGACTCGGCACTGTTCCGTAAGTTAAAAGCACAGGACCCTCTTTTCTTTCAGTCTCTCAATGAAATTGATATTTCATTTATCAATAATTTAGATTTAAACAATGGAAATGATGGTAATTACACATGTCGTAGCCAGCCCTTGTCGTCTATCTCCTCGGGTACTGAACATGGCACATCTGATGCTTATGGGGATGACGACCCTGTCACTATGCATGAACTGAATGAGAATGTGAATGAGCTACATATATCTGAAACCTCCCCTATCACTAAGGAGACCCCGGGATTCCTTTCCCCTGTTTCTCCGACGGTGGTTATTGGCAGTGAATCTGTGGATCCTCCTATTGTTTCTGCGGCTGATGGGGAGGGGGGGTTTTCGGATATCCCCCCTGGCCCGGACGTGGAGTCCGACCATTTTCCTGGGTGTCGCAATGATATGAATTCTACTAAGGAACCGTGTTTTTCTGAGGCCCCTGGGAGGGTAATCCATATCCCATCTTTTTCTGAGGTGGTGAAGAAGACACCCATCCCAACTTTCTACAAAAATCGGATATTAGAGGAAACTATGGTTGCTTCTGGGCAGGTGGCTGATGCTGGTGTTGTGAAACACTCCACATATCTGGGTGTCGATATTAATTCTTCTGGGTCGCCCTCACTTACGGTGGGTGATAGGGGCGTGGAAAAGGGGGCCCATAAGGGTGGACTGGCCACGGATTTCTCTCCACTAAAAACGAGGAGTGCCAGGAAAAACAAGATGGCCGCAACGGTGGGAGATGTTGCTGGCCGTTGTGGTGGGGACTCTCCCAACTCTTCTGATACTCGGGCTCTTAGAGGAATGAAGGCCCTTGCAAGGGTTAGGAAATGATCTTATTCTCTCTTAATATCCGTGGGGTGGGGGGTTTACCCAAACAATTGTCCCTCAAACGTGTCCTGAACATTACTAATCCGGATCTTATACTCTTACAAGAGACTATGGTGAGTGGGGATAAGGCCCGATCCTTTTTTAACAAAATCAAGCCGGGATGGATGATTTGCACTGTGGATGCCGTTGGCCTCTCTGGTGGCCTTCTTGCGGCCTGGAATCCTTTGGTCTTCAAACTTTGTCCTTCTGTTACCTCTCTGGGTATCCTACTATCTGGCAACATCAGGGGGCTGGATAAAAACATTAATATTATCAATTGCTATGGACCTTACTCTAACCGGATGGATTTCTGGGACCAGGCTGTATCGGATCATTTACTGGAATTGGAAAATTTAATCCTGGCTGGGGATTTAAACTTCACTTGGGGTGATGCTGAGGTCTGGGGCAGTGTGGCTCGGAGAGATCCACTGGGCCCATTTTTTGTAAATCTCTTCGAAAATTTTTCTCTGGTCGATGTGGCTCCGCAGCCCTTAGCACCAACTTGGAATAATGGTCGTTTGGGTGATATGTCGATTAGGAAGAGAATCGACCGGTTCTTTATTGCTGAAGCACTCTTGGACAGTCTCCATAACTACAGATCCTGGATACATCATATAAAAATTAGTGATCACCTGCCTATTATCCTACAGTTCGATGTCGAAGATTCAAAACTGTGTTATCCTTTCAAATTCAATTCTACATGGCTTGCGGATGAGGAATACACCCTGGGTCTGCGGGCGGAATGGTTAGCGGTGGATGTCTCGGGGGAACGCACTGCTATGGATAAGCTGGCGGAGAAACTTAAATCTATCAGAAATTACACTATTACATGGGAAATGAACAAGAAGGCTGCGATGAATAAGGAACTTGTTGAAATTGAGGCTGATATGAAGTTTCTGTTGACGCGTAATCCTGAGAATGGATTATGCTCGGGTGACGTGAACAAATTATCCTCTTTGGAAAGTCGTAAGCTTAAAATCCTCCTGGCACATGAGGAGACTTGGCGTCTGAAGAGTCGTGCCATATGGCTCAATGCTGGGGACCAGAATACAAAATTTTTTCACAGGTATGCGGATGCACGAAGGATGCATAATGCTATATGGGACCTGAATGATCATGGTGGCCGGAGGATCTGGGGGAATGATGAACTGATGGGGGAAGCCTCACGACATTTCCATGATTATTATTGTGATCCAAAGAACACTTCCTTGGCTGAACAATTCAAGGTTATTAAGGAATACCCCCGTATGTTCAACGATGAGGAGGGGATGGACATTTATAGGGATGTTACGTTGCTTGATGTGGAAAACACACTTCATGGATTTGCCAAAGATAAATCACCTGGGCCGGATGGATGGACGGTGGAGATATTTATTCATTTCTTTGATATTATGGGGGAGGATATCAGATTGGCGGTGGAGGAATCCAGGAAAACTGGCACTGTTTCGGGGGCTTTAAATTCCACATATCTGACACTTATCCCGAAAAAATCTCACCCGGATAGTTATAATGATTTTAGACCTATCGCTCTCTGCAATCTTGTGTACAAAGTTATTGCCAAAATCATTGCTGATCGGATAAAACCCATCCTGTCCAATTATATATCGATGGAGCAGTATGGTTTTTTACATGGCCGCCAGATCCATGATGCGGTGGGGGTGGCACAGGAAGTTCTTCATTCTGTGAAACTGAAACGACTGGAAGCTCTTATACTTCAGCTGGATTTAGTGAAAGCATATGATAGGGTGAATTGGGACTTCCTGAGACTGATACTGATTCAGATTGGGCTGCCCTGGCAGGTGATGAAGTGGATTATGGCTTGTGCAAACTCGGTAAATTATGCAATATTGATTAATGGACACCCTACTGATTTCTTTAAAGCGACTAGGGGATTGCGTCAGGGATGCCCACTATCACCTCTCCTTTTTATACTTATTATGGAAGGTCTGAGTCTTACCATCAATAAAGCAAAGAGGGATGGGCTGATAGAGGGCATTAAGATTACCAGAGATATTGCAGTTACACATTCATTGTTCGTGGACGATGCTTTGTTGTTTGGTAAGGGCAACCTGGACGAGTGGGTTCATTATAAGAAAATTTTGGACTTATTCTGCTCGGTAACTGGCATGACTATTAGTTACATCAAATCACAGTTTATTAAACATTCTCTGGAATTGGAGGCTGAAGCTGCTATTGGATCTATTTTCCCTCTCAAATTCCTGGAGATGGAGACGGGAACTAAATATCTTGGTTTTTATTTAAAACCTGATAATTACCGGTCACATGACTGGTCATGGCTTATTCGAAGATTTGAAGGTCGTATCAGTCACTGGAGCTTTCGTTATTTATCTTTGGGTGGCAGGCTGACGCTGGCTAAAAGTGTTCTGCAGAACCTGGGGGTATATTGGTTCACCCTCTGCAAGGTTCCTAGATCCATTCTATGCCACATACGCAGCAAGATGTATAACTTCTTATGGTCAGGTGGTGGTGTCTCTAAAAAATTTCACCTCGTTAAATGGACTGTCCTGGCGCGCCCTTGGAAACTGGGGGGATGGAACTTAAAAGATTTAGACCTTTTTGTACAGGCCTTACATGCAAAATGTCTCTGGCGTGCTCTTTTTGTCAAATCTGCTTGGGGCCTGATTATTAGAGCCAAGTATCTGAGGAATATATCTGTTGCAAACTGGTTCCGACTGGACCGTCACCCTACGGTTGGGATATCAAACTTTTGGAATGGTATGATGGGTTCCTACAAGATTGTCTCACAATGGATCGCTTGGAAACCTGGAAATGGTCGTGACATTAAATTGGGCCTTGATCCGATCGTGGGAGGTCCTAAGGAACATACACTCTCGGTTGATTTGAGGATGCATCTCTCACAGAAAGGATATGTCACACTGGCTCATGCTTTTGATCATTGTAGGGATGGACATCCTCGATGGATCACTGCTTCACAACTGGGCTTATCTGGAGCTATGGGGTTTGAATGGAATGTATATACCAGATCTTTTTACCAATCCAGACTACTCTTAAATGAAGAGGCTGATTCCTTATCATGGTCGTGGGATGTGTCTGGTGGCCGGGTCTCGGCGCATCTGGCATATGAGGCGTGCCTTGCCGAGTCTAATACTGTGGATACCTGGTGGAAGAAGGCTATCTGGAAAATGAACATGCCACTCAAGGTAAAGTGTTTTTCCTGGCTCGTGCTTGCAAATCGGGTGCTCACTTGGGACAACCTATGCAGGCGTGGTTACATTGGCCCTGGATGGTGTCCCCTATGCTGCTCTGTGGGGGAGACCGTGGAACACCTGTTTTTACATTGTGGCTTCATACGTGACCTGTGGAATTTGATTGCTGTTGGTGTCGGTGTGCAATTCTCCTGGGACTTTCACTCCCTTGGTGACTGCTTGGAATCTTGGTCACATCTGCCTGTTGTTTGTAAAGAACTCCCATACTTCATGATCTGGGAGGTCTGGAGAACTCGCAATCTTTGCATCTTTGAGGATGTGAAACCATTTTGTGCGGGATTATGCTACAAAATCATTGCTGCGCACAGGGAATTCACAAACACTGTTAAGTCTGCTGTGGGTATGAGTACTTGTCGGCTGAAAAATCGATTGTCACCTCCCATCTTGGTTTTCCCATGTGGTTTTTTTGACGGGGCTGCTACTTGCAGGAATGGCGTGGGTGGCTCGGGTGCAACATTACACTTTACATGTTCCATCACTGTGCACTTGTGGTTAAATATGGGTATGGGATCGAATACGAGAAGTGAGGTTTGTGCTCTCTGGTTACTATTATATTGGGCTCGGTTGCGGGGGATTCACTCACTTGTTACTTTTGGAGACTCTTCGGCTGTTATCTCCTGGGCAAAGGGTTTATCTCCACTCAATGTATCTGGCCTCACACATTGGCTGGAAGCGGCGAGGAAGCTCATTCTGGAATTTGAACATATCCACTTTGAACATATATATAGGGAGGTCAATCAGGAGGCTGATATGCTATCCAAACGAGCTCTCCATTCTCAGGCTGGATCCATCATGTGGCAGGAATGGCGGGATGATACACTTTTTGATAATGGATCCCATCTGCTACACTGGACATGATGATGTGTCTTACTTTGCTTTTACATATATGTTTTCTTTCTGATGTGGGCGATATATATCTTTACTCTTGACTCCTTGTACATATGTGCAGATTTTTGATATACCATGCGTCCAACTCCTTGTTGGACTTATTATTACCTAGTATTATATATGCGACAGACTATTGCAGCTGTGGATATTTGGTAGCAGCTGACATTTTTTGGGACCCGCTCCGGGGTATCAGTGCTGACTGGAGTTGTTATTTTTTGACTTAGTATATATGCATTCAGGTTATGTTACATTATATGTGGGGATCTATATCCTATCTGCTGTTGTGATAGGAGGTCATGATTGATTTTTGGGATACCACTCTGTCTGGATGTATTTAGGGGACTTGATATACTGCATGGTTTTGATATTACTAGACATTTGCTATCTGGCCTTTAAAACCGGTTTGTCCCGGGTTTATTCTGATCTAATTGTATAAGGTGAAGTTGTGGTTGACATTTGGACACATTTTACTATTTCGCATATTAATAGTAAGTTATATTTTCATATGAAAAGGCCCATTTCTCTAGATTCTCACAAGAACAAAGAAAGTTACATGGACAATTTTATAGAAAAGAAACTTTCACAATCTAGCCCTAATGGAGCACTGTCCTCTGTCCTATGTCGAGTACTTATAGAAATTGCCAAGTAATTATGTGGTCAGCTTTCAGGGTACTGACTGACCAAATTGCCAAGCACTTGTAACTTCTTTTGCAAAACCTGGCATCGGTACTAATACAAAAGGGGAGCTTTTGGCATTATGGCTCGCCTTGTTCTTTGCTGACAAGGCTCACATTCAACTGGAACAGATTGCGGGAGATTCCTTGACCATTGTGAATTGGGCGAACTATGTTGCATCTATTAATGCCCTGGCACTTTCTGCATGGATGGATCAGACATTTTTACTCCTCGGTCGTTGTCCTAGGTCCTCTATCATTCATATATATCGGGAGCATAACTCCATTGTAGACTCTCTCTCACGTCATGGACTTGCTACGAAGGCTGGCAAGATCTTCTATGAAATTTTGGAGGGTCCACGGGCTCCTCTTATAGGATGCTGTACTATTTTTGTTGTATAGTCTTATGCTTTCTCCTTTTTAGTTTTTGTTGTTTATGGTTTTTAGTTTTGGACTAGTTGGGCTGCCATTTTCCTGTTGTATTATTTTTTGTTAATCGATTGGATCTACTGTTAGGGGATTGGTATATCCCGAGTAATATTTCTTTTCGTCTGTTGTCTAGGAGACGGTTTCGGTCTCGGATCTGCCTCTAGTTGGTTTGTTGTGGATCTCTTTCTGGCTGTAAACACTTTCATACTTATTAATACAAGTATCGATTTTTCCTTGTGAAAAAAAACACTTATTTTGCAAAAGCGGAGCCATATTTGAACAAATATATTAAAGCAAGTATATGCAATCCAAACAATATCCATAAATGTTGTACAAGTTTCACATAAAACCATTATATTGTATTTAATTCAAACTTCCACATGGCAATGTGTAGAAATTTATATAATTTTGTTTTTGAATTTAATTTTTTAATGCAGAAAAAAGAAACGAAAACAAGATAAAATTTGTCACATCTAAGTTTTCATCCAGTTAAATAAGAAATATGGAATAAAATGATTTATAATAAATAAAAAACAATTATTTTTTAAGTTCTAAAGTTAAACATTGAGTAAACAAATTTATTTTTGAACACTAATACAAGGTGAAAGCGTTTGGTCAAAGTTATTACTATATACCTGTGAGATTGAAGCCCTTGAATTGACTCGAAAAGATTCAATTTAGATCATTGTATGACTAGAGAAATTTCCTAGAGGCATATCGGTTCCTATCTTAATAGGTGTCAGATGTCACCAATCTTTATATCGCTTCTAACGTCACCAATCTTTGTAATATCTCTTCTACAATATCTATATCTACTGATCCCCCAAAACAACAATTTCACAATGTATATGAAATGCACATTTGGTACAACACAGTCACATGGACGAAACATGCGCAAAATTAGCGATATAATACTGTACCGTATGTTAACTGTAAAAATGTCTTTATATTCATAGGTTTTCGTTTCTGGCATATGATTAGTAGCTTTATACATTAGTCTTAGATGGGGCCGCCGTTATGGCCGGGTGGCTGGGGCGGTCGGCTGTGGCCGTCCCCACCCAGGATCGACCCCGAGACCCCGTTCGATTCGGCGCTCTCGCCCTCCATTGAGCGTCGGTTTAACTACTCGTGAAAAAAGAAAAAAAAAACATTAGTCTTAGACCCTAATGGACATGAGATAATCAGTTTTTTTAGCTCGTTAAACTTAAGCTAAATGATCGGATTTGGCACTATAAATAAGGAGTTGTGTTTTCTCTCATTGAAGGGCTGAAGAACTTGAGATTTGGTAGTTCATTTTTAAATATCTTAGTATATTAATTGTCTTTAGTCTAAAAACTAAAATAATTATCCAATATCAAAGATATAATTCTAAAAAAAATAGATTTCCTTTAATTCTTTAGTGGTTATTAAATACTAAAATAATTATAAAATATGCTACTATATCTTAAAAATTTAAATATAATTTTTTTATACTGAAAGTATGTATTGGAGAAATGGTAGTAGTTTGTGGTAAATTCATAATTAATATAATAAATAATTGAGAAATAACATATAAAGACTTAATATATGGAAGAGATTAGATGAAAAATGCTTATAGACCAAATAAGTATTGGACTACTAATCTTCCCATGGCCTTTTAAGCCATTTAAACAATGTTGATGCTTGTAACCAAATTCCAAAATTAAGCCAACAAATACAAGTAAAACAATGATCCTACCAAGATTAAAGCATTTAAGAAATTCCTAGAACAAGACAAAATTGGTACTCATTCTAAGAAATTCAAGCTTTAAAGAAAGCAACTTTTACAAGCTTTTATGAAAGCAACTTCATAAACTACAAAGTTAGGTCTCCACTTTAACACTCAATAGAAAGGAAAAAAGTTCCATTATTATTTATTTATATTTGTAATTATAAATAATAAGGTTAAGATCTTTTCTCATTATTAAAAATAACCAATGTTAATAAGTAAAATAATTAGTAGTCAAATTGTTTTTAATATTATTGTTATACCTATTTTAGATTTTGTTTTTGTTTTGTTTTAAATTTTATAATTACAGTTAGAATGAATAGGGGTAAGATGCTAATTAGTTTTCAGGTAAACATACATCATGCATCACTACTTGGGTACTGTCAAATTATGTGTTGCATTTTAATTCATTGTAAAATATTTAAATATATTACGCAAAGCACGTCATGTGTGATTGGTGGAATTTCCAAGCAATTGTAACTTCCTTTGCAAAAGTGGAGTCATATTTGAACAAATATATTATGCAAACTGAACCGAGTGATTAGTTGGAGCAAATTAATGGAGGTGGACACACTTCGAAAAGTATCCATAAATGCTTTATAAGTTTTACATGAAATCATTATATAACATTTAACTCAAACATCCACATGACAATGTGTAAGAATATATATATTAAATTTAATTTTTTAATAATAAAAAAGACGAAAACAAGATAAAATTTGTCACATATAATTTCGATCCAATCAAATAAGAAATAAATATGGAATAAACTTATTTATAACAAGAGCCATGAAATGGCAATGTCCCTGACATTGCCACTTGCTGTATGTACAGAATGGTGTGGGACGTATGATAAATACAATGTATATAGGCCTTGAATTTTTTTTTAACTATAAAAGGTTTTAATAAGTTGGAATTGAATCAAAAGCAAACATGCATAAGACATTTTAAATATGAAGTAGAAAGTGTAAAGTTTGGAAAGGTAAGAAGGAACATCCTAGACATTTTTTCATTCGTTAATGTATCAAAAGAAGACCATGGCAGTTAGTTTCGCCGACAACGAAGAGCTTTTATGTAATAAATATTTCAATAGCAAAGAAAAGAGCTACCAAATATGTTGATGGTAAATTGTTTTTTCTACATAGCAGTGAACATTTATGTTTATTATAATAGTTACAACATGAATGAGGAACAACAGAATGTACAAACTTTTCCAAAACAAATTGATGGGGAACATCCTAGACATTTTACCCTATGCTAATGTATCAAAAGAAGACCATGTCTGTTTGTTTTGTTGGCAACAAAGAGCTTTAAAAGCAGTAAATATTTCAATAACAAGGGAAGGGACTGCCAAATATGTTGAAATTAAATTGGTTTTTCTACATAACACATTAAACATTGATGCTTATTATAATAGTTACAACATGAATAAGAAACAACAAAATGTAAAAACTCTTCCAAAATATATATCAATGCAGCAATCAAATGCTTGAAAAGTATATCATATGAAAAAGAAAAATTGTAAAAGAGGAAAAAAAGTATGTATGTCGGGAGAAGCATTCAAATGAAGTTGTGTTTCTGAATATATATTTATATATTTTTATCAAAATCATGACAATAGAGTTTGTCAACATATCGGATCCATAGACAGTGGTTGTATACATTGGTACAAAGCCGTGGTTGTTGACCATTCTGCCTGTGAGGTCATGCCATAAGCAATTGTTAAACAAAATTTGGTATTGCCCATTGGGAAATGTTTCTTTTTAGAGCCAAGGGAGAAAAACTAGTTGAAGAAGTTGTAGCATGGGCATCTATCCTTGTTCACCTACTTTCACATTAAGGCCAACATAAGAGAAAAAAAAGAAAACCGTGGTAAGACCATGATTGTATTTAAAAAAAAAATTAATAAAGTTTTTTATTTTCTTTATATGCGAGTTATTTCCAATCTACATAAGTATTTTCCAGAACTGGATATCTCCTTTGCAAAATTTCAGTAGAAATCATCATGGTCAATGTAGTGGCAAGGCTATTGAAATTTGCTTCCTGCACATTGAAAAAAAAGAAAAATATTATCATCAAAAGCAATTGACAATTGGAACTAAAACATGTTTTTACAAAAAAGTAAAAGGTGAAGAGTGATTGCAATGAGTGGAAAGACTGAGATTTAGTACACAACAAAAGTAGACACACAAGTATTATGCAGCAAGGTCTGTTGATCGATGCAGAAGATTAACATTTGCATCAAGATATAAAGGATTAGCTTCTGCAAGAGACTATTAAGTTTGTTCTTCATTTCCAGTCAAGACAGGATCAATGTTGTGAACACATCACAACCATGTTGAACTGTGGTAGATCCAAACATAGAACAAATGAAATCTGTGATTTTGGAAATATGATTGAAGCATTTGCAAATGCACATAAAAGAATAAGTTTGAGGTGGAAAAAAAATATTTTTTGGAAGGAATTTTCAAGTTCAATGTTGCAAGAAAAAGAGACAGGGAAAAAATGATAGAAATAAATGTTCCTGGAGAGATCTCCGAAAAGGTTGCCTTAATTCTCCTTCCTATAAATACCCTCCACATTAAATTATAGTTCTGAACCAGATTTGTTGGGAAGGTGGACTCTATTTTTTAGGCATGTACAATTTTACTTTTTAATGTTTTCTTTCTAATGATATGCATCTTTTTGTATTTGTGCTTCTATTCCACGAGCAGCCCTTTATGCTAGGAAATTGGTTGATCCATGTTTCTTGTATGCAATTTAATTTTATGTTACTAGATGCACATATGAACAATATCCAATGATAGAAAACATGTTATGTTGGCAGAGTCCAATTATTTGGTCGACTTGTATTCTTTGAGCATCCTATTGTACAAGTTTTACAAGTTTAGTAGCTTACTTATTTTGATTACTTGTCCCTAAATGGGATATGAGTTTGACAATATTTACTGACGGAGAGTCATGTTATATAGCTTGTATTAACTAAGCATTGTTTTGAACAAGGCCTATAGTTTGTCCCTTTTCTTTGTTGAATACTAATTAAAAATTTTGTGTTTTATGGAACGTAGTGATGAAAATAATTTAAGAACTACAAACTTGTTTTGTAAAATGAAGTAGATTATCTGGTTTGCATTCTGTGAGCATCTATTTGTACAAGAGCTACAGTTTCTCTATTTATTTGTTTTCCATATTCAATGTTTGATTTTTTTTTTTGCGAAGGGTAAGTGTTCTTCTTTATCCATGGGGACATATGAATCCTAGCTCCAGATTATCAGGATAAAGCCCACTTTGACATTGGTGTTGGAAAACTCATGATCAGGGTCCTATGCCCATTGGGGTTCGAGCATGGGTCATTTTCATGCTGACCTCGTCTCAATTACTAGACCACAGCCCAATGGGCATTCACTATTTGATTTATACTCTATGCATTAGTGAAGTTTTATATAGTGAACTCAATGCCTTTTTCCAAAGAGTTGGTTAATCTGATTGACACTCCTTGAGATTTCTTTGGAATTATTTTGATGGCTAGGGATTTCAAATTCTAATTTTACATTAAGGAATGCATTGATGGTGACTACACCAGTGACTGCAAAATTGTTTGCGCAGCAAGAGTCTAATTTTATGGTTTGTATTACCTAAGCATCCTTTCATGCAAAGGTTGTAGTTTTTGTCCTTTTTTTTTACATCAAGGAAAACCTCACAGGTAACCCAATTGATGCTTATCCACAATTTTGGATGGAATCCCTAGTAATCTTCTTGGCATAAGCTAGTGCGCCTCACCTAGTGGGATTCAAATCGGTCACTTGTTGGCATGAAACTAACCAAATACTTAGCAACATTAACGACAACCAGTTATACTAACCCCTTGGGATAGAATTCCTTTATTTTATATCCTTCTTAGCAATCATATTTTATTTTTAGGGTTGGAATATGTATTATTGAGGAATCAGTTAATGATTGCTAGCCTGTTTTGTAGGAAGAATACGATCATTTAGTTTGTATCCCCATTCTTTTACAAGACATATTTCATATTTGTTGCATGATCACTACAATTTTAAGTCAGCGTTCAATTGTGATGATACACTAATGAATGATTGTCTAGCAACTCTAGAGAGCTATTTTTGAAGAAAGTCTAGACTTTAAACATTGTTTATTTTGTATCTTCTAATTATACTTTTGCATGAAGTCCTTATCTTCTCTGTTTTTCATTCTTGAGGCCTATAACCTAGCATAATAGACAACTGCTTTGCACAAACAATTTTCTAAGACTAATTAATTTCTATAGATTTATCCCTAACATGAAATGAAAGTATTGCATCTTGAGTTGTGCAATTTGGAATTGAGAAGGGCATGTGTGTGCAGGATGGTTTTGAAAAAAAGCTCTACATGCAGGGTAAACAATATTTTGTATTCCTATTAAATAATTTAGAAAAGAGATACTGTAGAATATTTTACGAAAGAGATATGGAATCTAAATCGAGTACGTATATTGGCATATGATATATTTGTAATTACGGGGATTCCACGTTATAATCATTCCAACATATGCATTTGAAATTTAATAATAAAAAAAAGGAATATAGATTTTCTAATTACGGGATTCCACATTGTAATCATCCCAACATATGCATTTGAAATTTGAAATATAAATTAAATAAATATATATATGTCATTTATGGAAAATGGAAGGTTTTTGAATAAAATACTAAAAGAAGATAAAGGAGATGTACAAGCATTATATCAATTTATTTAAATCATGGCGGAAAACTAGAAAATTAATTCAATCAAAATGCATATGCTCCAAATTGAATAAGCAGATGAGGTTGGTAAGAATGGGCAACGAGATGTTATCAGAGCACAATTTCTAGTCATTAATCACACAAAATTCCAATCATCAAGAAAATGCCCAACACTACTTGTAAAATCCCTTGAATATATTAAAATTCGATTGACATGAGACGATAATACGCATGTAACAATAATGTTGGGCATGGCCCAAGTTGGTATACTTTGGAAGAAGGACATTTTTGGGAACTGTGTAGTGTGGGCTACAAAGTCAGATGGCACAATTTTGCGGAGTGCACAGTTCAAATTGCAGAGTCAGTTTTGTGCAGTTATGCTATTGCACAGTGCCAACGCAACTACTATTTTGGGTAAAGAGTATAAGGGAAGGTCGAGATGAGAAAGTGACCGTTTTGAGTAAAGCGCCTCCAGGATTCCCGGTAGTGGGTAAGGAGCGACGTAACGACAGAGGAAAGCGACCTGTCAAGAGAGTGGTGGAAAAACAATTAGAAGTTGAGCCACGAGGTTGATAGTGATGGGCGGGGTAAAGGGGCGGAAAGCGACAGGACACGATGTGGTTTTAACCGTTTTGGTGAAGACTACGGCTGTCAGAAGAACTTGTGAGCCACGAGTGGCCCAGCAAGGCATCCTGAAGCGAGCGGAGCAAGCTGTCGATGGCGACAGGCAGGGTGTCAGGTAACCGCACCAGTTTTGGCTAACCTTAGGATTTTGTCCCACTTGATTGTAAAGACGTGACCTAATGGAACGATCTATAAAAGGGCACATTTTGTAAGGGAAAGGGTTGAATAATATCTACTTGTGAATTGCTAAATCTTGAGTAATACTTGTTTTGCATTGCTAAATGCTATTGTAAAAGGCTCTGCAAGCTGCGTGCACAGAGACCTACTAAGAGAGAAGAGAGTCTGCAGTTGAGTGCCCAGACTGTAACTATTGTACCCTTCCCAAAGATAATACAACAACAGTTCCTGTGGATGTAGCTCCCATCCTGGAGGTGAACCACGTTAAATTTTGTGTTATGTGATTGATTGCATGCATTTAGATCTATGTATTTGCTTATGTGAATGGTTAAGACTCTGTTTATGAGTTCATGTGTTTTGCTTTTATATGTATTCTCCGTAAGGATAATGATGGTAATAATATGTTAAGTACTCACATGTATGAATCAATGTCGAATGCACCAGTATTTCGCAGTTAGATGAATGTATGAACTAGTCGGATAACACTTAGCGTAGCACCGGAAGTGCGCAGTGATATTGTTGTTGTTAGAGTGTATCGGGTTGCAAGGTTTCGACTATTATGCTTGTTGAATGCGTATTTTTGCATTAAATAATATCTATCAAGTTGCATAAGTGTTAGTAGAAAGCACAGTCATCAGTTGCGCTGTCATATTGTTGAAGAGACATCCCGCATCGCACAGTCCTTGGATGCGCGATAGCCTAAGTGTTCGTCGCAAAGAAGTGGAACTTCGCGCAGTCCAAAGTCTGCAGTGCGAGTCCTGTAGCACGCTGCTCACCAATTTGTTTAAACACTCATCACCTAGTTGTGGAAACCTGATTCCGCAGCCCCCCATTCCTCTGCCTCGGGTGAGACCTTAGTTTGTTCACAGATTGTTGCCGAAAGGGCCGGTGAAAAGGGGTTTTGTTTGTTCCTCGAACCGTGTAGAACCTGGGACTTTATAGAAAACCTCAAGAACAGTTAGACAACCACAAATGGTTTTGTTGCCACGCTTGAACTGGTGATGAGTACCGACACTGAAAATTGGCATCCAGACAAGAAAGAAATCTGGGATTGGTGTGACAAGACAGAAAGAGATTTTTCCATAAAGGAGAATAGACATCCGCATCTCTCCGACGTAGATTGGTTAAATAAATACCTGTGGAAGGATTTTCATCAAATTTTCTGGGAAACCTTTGGAAACGAGTTGCACGAGTGGTTATCAAGACTCGTAGAGCGAAAGAACTGTTTTCAACCAGAAGGAGTACCTACCGAGTGGACTCCAGAGCTCATTCAGAGGCTTAAAGAAATAGATAGCCCACTCTCGCAAGCAGTCGACTTTTGGGTTGACAGTATACTAGAAGGCTTTGTGACAGAGTTTGCTGTGGACATGTTGAAGTCCCACAACACAGCCGAAGTAGAATTTTTCAAAGGTTTCAGAGGTAAGTACCTCAACAATCCAAATTTATATATTAAAATGCTTTTAGCTGAGAAAGGAGTTTTACGAATGTAGTAAAATTCCTACAAGTTTTTGAATCTATAATGGTCAATAGCATATATAGTGACTCTGACGAAGATACACACAATTTGAGAAGTGGAAAAATATATAAGTATACTACTAAGAAGACTTCCAGTGAACAGGGACTCTGTGTAGACATTGATTTAGAATCTGAGACTAATAGCCAGACAACACCTCTATCAGCCTCCAACATCGCAGAACCCACCGGTTGTGAACACCGTGCCTCCTATTACACAAAACCCACCAGTTCAGAACCCTCCAGTTGTTAATATTCCTAATCCTTGGAGCGTCAATACCAGTAACACCGCGGGAGTGAGTAATTAGACCATCCCGAATCAAACCATTCCAACTCAGAATATTCTGATTCAGAACATTTCGCGCAGTAACATCCCTAACACCACTCAGACCACTGTGCAGAACATTGTACCACCTAGAAGGAGAATGACTAACGATATTAAGATGTCGATATTTAAACGAGCGGGTCTAGAAGACCCTGAGCAACATTGGTTTCTATGTGAAACCGTATGGAGTGTCAAGCAAGTTCAGGATGATGCTGTGAAGCAAGCGCAGCTCATCACTACATTTAGAGATAGAGCCTTGAACTGGTTCATGAAGTATTCTCAGGGAGATAATGGAACCTTAGTGGAGATTAAGGCTGCACTATTGAGCGAGTTCAAGAATCCAAAGTCAGAATCCCAATGTATAACAGAATTAAAGGAAATTAAGCAAAAACCTAATGAGATAATCTAGGAATTTGACCAGAAGTTTAAGACATTGTTACACCAGGTCAGTTTTGTCATAGCACGAGGAGTGGTTCATATCCGCATTGTTGCCCCATATCAGACTGTCATTGATGCAGTAGAAGGTGGCTTCGTAGGAAGAAGCCCTGGAGATCACGATGAAGTTAGAAGCTTCACCTATAGGAGAGACTAGCACTGGAATGTCTCAAATCTAGACCTAGCTAGCTACCCTAACATTACAATTGCAGGACATGAAAAAGGGGAAAGAACAAAGACAAGAAATATGGTTTATAGGATGCAAGGGAGAAGGACACACCAGGGATAACTGTCCTTTGTTTCAAGAATACCTTAACAGTGGAGCACCAAATCCACTGAATCATAACCAAGCGCCATGGTGTGAGATCTGTAGAACTAAAGGACACCTGCCAGAAGACTGTTACTTAATTCAAAAGTATGTGCGAACTTCTAAGAATTTATATTGCACATTCTGTAAATCAGTTGGACATGATGATTCCAACTGTAGAGCATATGACCTCATGATGGAAAGAAAATGATACTTAGAACATATGCATGGTGGTGGAGTATATAGAGTCCAAGAAGAAACTCCGCAGGACAAGGATAACACGCAGAATGATCAAGGCACATACAAAGGCCATGGAGGATTCCACGGAAGAGGAAGAAATGCTGGCCCAGGACAAGGAAGAGGAAGAGGCCAGATGATCTATTATAACTGTGGCCAGCCAGGTCACTTATCTAGAGATTGCACCAATGCATGTACTACTTGTAATTATTGTAAATCTGTTGATCATGTTATTGAGGCATGCCGAGTGTTAGCAGCAAAAATGAAAAAAAGAAAGAAAGATGTACGTAACCCGAATATTTAGTTGATCGCAACAGAGAAAAGGACCGCAGATCCAAGTATTAATGTTGTGACACGAAGTGGCGCTGCAACATGAAGAGATAGGAAAGTAGAAGCTTCAACTTCTGAAGATTCTAAAACTAAGCAAACCCCTGCTAAAGCAGTCTGGATCAGAAAAGCTATTGGGTAAACACCCGTTTTCAATCTGGAGAAGAATAAAGAAGTATTTGAAGAAGCACAAGACATCTTCAAAGAGCCAGCACCTATGTCACCAAGAATCTCGTTGAGAAGTGAAACATCGCATATGGAATATATGCCAGTAGCGTATGACAAAACGTGCACCGCAACAGAGACAGGCACCTTTGTTGCGCAGTTCCTATGGAGTTGCATGAAATTATTGAAAAGCGCAGACGTTGTAGTGGAATTAGAAAAATTGTTAAATCAATATGAACCATGCAGTGATATGGATACTGCCCAGAGCGTAGTTCATCACATCAAGAGCCACAAAAGGACAGGAATAGAAATGAGGCTCAGCGCGCAAATAGGAGATTATGAGATGGACGAGATCATCCTTAATTTAGGATCTGAAGTAAATTTATTGACTAAGCAGACATGGAAGCATATGGGGAGACCAAAGTTATCATGGTAAACCATACAGTTGAGATTGTACAACCAGCAGAAAGTCATACCTTTTGGGAGATTAGCCAATAGTATTGTTGACATCGATGGAGTGCAAAGTCATGCAGACTTCGAGGTTATCGAAATTGTGGATGATAGTCATCCTTATCCAGCATTGTTGGGTTCAGATTGGGAAATGGATAACCTCGCAATCATAAACTTGAAGACCAAGAAGATAATCTTCAAAGGGCAGGATATGAGGGTCATCACACCATTGGACCCTTCACAAGGAGAAATATACAGTGAGGCGATTCAGGAAGAATCCAAAGCACAGGATCTTGATCGCATTTACAAGATGACTGCGAATCAAGATGATTACATTAATCCTACGGTGGATGGAGCACTTAGTTGGCGATGTGACAGTTCTTGCATCTTAGACTCTGACGTAGGACTGGATAATTGGCAAAGTTGTATGCATGAAGTATCTGCAAGAAGATGCACGCAGATCACAAAGTCACTGCGCTGGATTGGAACCGAGGTAAGTCCAATCCCCACCTATGATGATTTGACTAATGTTTATTCATTTATTCAAGAATATACTGTATTAGTTGCAGCTGAACATCAAATACCAACATTAGACATGGCACTGCGCAAGACACCTTCCAGATGGTGGGATGCGCATAAGCAGACTTTTACTACATGGGATAAGTGCAGATAGATGATGCAAATCAGATTCGCGGAGAAAGTTACACTGAAATTTGAGAAGTATAATGAACAGACGGATCCGAGGGATCACATAGGAACTTGTTCAGAAGCATGGGAAAAGAGACCATAGACAGAATGGGTTCATCTGTTTGTGCACGCACTAGAGTAGATTCCATAAGATTGGTATACAGACACGGAGCTTCATAGAGGAACTACAGATTGGTCTCTCTTAACTGTGAACTTCCAGAGAAATTTTAGTTTTGAAGACGAGTCTCCGATCATAAATGAAGCTCTGCAAGTTATCAAAGAAAGAATATTCAGAAAGGAATGCCCAAGTATAAACGACGCATTAGAGGAAATCAAAGAGAAGGTGTTTGAAGATGTAAAGGTACCTGTGAACCTACAACCATAATGGGGAAGAACAATAGAACATGCCCTCGAGTGTTATAATCTCGCTGAAAATGAAGAAGAACAAGAAGAGAGCGATGAGGAGGATCCGCGCAGCATCAATACACCAGAGTACAAAGGAGTGTGCGATGTAGAGGGACCTCCATTGGAAATTCCAGATATAAGTGGACCTGTCAAGACAATAAAAGTGAACATTGGCACAAGTGAAGAGCCGAAGTTCGCATCCATTGGAGATTACTGGGACAATGCGACGGTCGCACAGATCGCAGACCTCCTACATGAATATCAAGATTTATTTCGGATGAAGTTTTCCAAAATGAAAGGAATTTTGGGAAACTTGGGAGTTATGAAAATACCTCTCAATCCAAGTGCAAATTCCTTATAGACTGAACCCCAGATATAAAGAAAGAGTAAAAGCAGAAATTGACAAAATGCTTGATGAAGGGATCATCGAGCCCGTCGAAGAGTCAGGGTGGATAAGCCCGATGGTTATCCAAGAAAAAAAGACTAAAGGTGAAATAATAATTTGCGTAGATCTAAGGAAGCTAAATGATGCTTCGCTGCATGACCCATTTCCTACTCCATTTACAGATGAAGTATTAGATAATGTGGGAGGAAATGAGGCCTATTCTTTCACTGATGGATTCTCTGGTTACCATCAGATCAGGATTGATGAGGCAGATAGGCATAAGACTACTTTTGCTCCTGAATGGGGATCATATCATTATACAGTGATGCCTTTTGGGTTGAAGAATGCACCAGCCATATTTTCCAGAGTTGTGGTGGCTGCATTCAAGGACTTTATCCATAAGTTCTTAGAGGTTTATTTTGATGATTGGACTATCTTTGGTTTGCTGAAGAACCATTTTGAAAACCTGAGAATGATGTTAGCTAAGTGCAGACAAGATCGAATTTCATTGAATTTAAAGAAATGTATTTTCTGTGTGCCCTATGGTATTCTTCTAGGACACATTGTGTGCAGACAAGGTTTGATGGTTGATCTTGCGAAGGTCACAGTGATTGTGAATTTAGCTGCACCAAATTCAGTGAAGCAGCTTGGCACGACACTGGGGCATACAGGTTATTATAGAAAATTCATCAAGGGTTATGCGCAGATAACTATGCCAATGGAGAAATTGTTGAAGAAAGAAACACAGTTCATATGGAATGCAGAATGTGAGCAAGGACAGGACATGCTAAAAGAGAAAATGGTAAATTTATAGTTAATATAATAAATAATTGAGAAATGAAGTATAAATACTTAATATATGGAAGAGATTACATGGAAATAATGCTTTTATCTAAAACAAGTATTGGATTACTAACATTTCCATGGCTTCTTAACCCATTCAAACAATGTTGACACTTATAGCTAAATTCCAAAATTAAGCTAGCAAATACAAACAAATCAATGATCCTACCAAGATTAAATCATTTAAGAAATTCTTAGAACAAAACAAATTTGTTACTCATTCTAAGAAATTCAAGCTTTTAAGAAATCAACCTTTACAAGCTTTTATGAAAGCAACTTCATAAACTACAAACTTCGGTCTCCACTTGAACACTTTATAGAAAGGAAACAAGTTTGATTATTATTTATTTATATTTTTAATTATAATTAATAATATTGAGATCTTTTCTAATCATTAAAATTAATTAATGTTAATGTAATGCACCCAATCTATCACAGGCACATTAACTCAAAGATTTGAAAGATTCAACACAATAATGGATAATTTGAAACAAAGGACCAACTAAATTGACTAGAATTGCAAGTGAAACCCCCAAACACCTGTAGAAACTCCCAAATTCTCCCAATATGTAGCACAGGACCTGGAAATTTTTATGAAAACCTATAGCAGCCTAAAAAATATCTCAACTTCGATAGTTGCAGTTTCGAGAGTCTGTCACTCCCGGGTAGACTCCTTGGGATAAACCCAAGGCTTCAAGAAAATTATCCACGGGACTTCTATGGAAAATCCACTACTTTTGCTACAATACGGAAGTGGAGGACCTGTATATAAACCCCCAATCTACTACATAAGTGATTAAGTACAGAAATCAGAGTTTAAATGGTCTTTAGAAGGAATTTGGAGAAAATATGCAACAATGGACATCTTGACTAGTTAACTTTCAAGTCGACCCAAATAGACTTTAACCCTCCCAAAACTCAGAACTAGGGCTAGGCACCAGGTTGAAATTGTCTCAAGAATCCATGACAACTAACAGAATGAAAATCAGTTGCATATAAATCATTTTATTACCATTATACTGAAAACTAGTCAAATTGGGCATTGAAAAGATCATAGGTTCAAATACACTTGAATGAAAAACATGTAATCTGCAGCAAAGAAGTATTGGACTGTGATTTATAATGAAAAATAATAGGTATTACATATCATATGATTATTGGAGTAGAATCCAAGTATCTAGGGGTGCAATCTCTCATTTCCTTCACCAACCACCAGAAAATTACATGAGAATAATTGAGAGAAGAGATGCTCGAATTGATTGGACCTTTCCCACACTATTTGGAGCGTGTTGGACCTGCGAATTGATGAGAAGACCTATAGTTAAAGTCAATTAGAAAGGATTAATTCCATTCTCCTCATGAACTAGCTGAAGATTCAACTAGATGGTAGAAGAGTAGGGTCACACCTCCCAACTGGGGACTAGGGGCACATCTCCCAAGTCTTGAAATCTCAGAGCTCTCAATGTAATAATCAAACTCACAAAATATGTGAGAGTGGTGCACTCCTCTTCTTTTATAAGCTTCTTTGGCTTCATTGACAAGCTACTCTTCATGTGGCCTACTTGCCTCATCCAATGCACCCTCCTTAGCTAAATTTGGACTTGCAGATTTCTGAGAATCTTTACTTGCCTTCTTGCCTTTGCTTTAGTATTCTTTCTTGATTTTGGAAACTTCTACTTTGTCTTGATTTTATTTTGCTTTCCTTATTTTCGTAACTTTCTTGCTTTTTTGCCTCTTTTCTAATTTTCTGCGCTTTCCTGCTTTTACTGTTGCTTTCCATATTTTCTGCTTTTCTTCCAGTTTCATCTTTTGAGTGACAACTCATAGGGCCATCCTTATATCCTTATGCACCCTCATGGGTCCCTTAGCATTTTCCAACTCATATCATAATTAAAAATAATTAAATATTCAAAAACATAGACTTTATCACTCCTAATTTAATTGATTCCAAAACACCATAGCCATAATCTATTCCCTAGCTAATTTAATTAATTACATAAAGTACTAGACCAAAATTACTCCCTTATTAATTAATTTAATAATTTCCACTGGACCCCATGTGTGTGGAGTGGTTAGTGGCTTGACCATGGTTCCCTTAGGGAAGGGACATTACATTCCTCCCCGACCAAGATTGCTTGCCCTCAAGGAACCTGATCATATTTTCCAAATTCTACTAGCTGCAAACTATAGAAACAACAAAGCCAGAATCTCATTGTTTTTGTCGATCTCTTCCAAACATCAATGGTGTCTGACACAAACCATCAATGCCTGGATCCCATGGTCTTTGTTTCATGCCATCCATCATCACTGCTTCTTGTGACAATCTGTCACTCCATGGTATGCCAGGATCCAATGCAATTCATCAACTCTGTGAGCCTCTCCAACAAGATGTGAAACTCCTCATGTGAAAATAACACTCCAATCCCATGGCTCATGTTGCAATCACATGTTCCACCCTAAGAACTCAAGTGGAACTCTCCTGCAGTGTTGTGCATGAGACAAGTATCAAGTGGTGCTAGTAGATGTCACTGCTACTATCCATACTAAAGGAGGACCAAGGGTGTGTCCCAGTTATAAAAATCAAGTTGAGAAGTAGAAACATGTGTCACTTGATTCTCATGAAGCATCAAAAGAAATGGTCCCTCCATCAAACTAAAATTTCCTTTCACATCCTTGGGTGCTAGGAGTGAAAGAAAGTAGGCCAGCTGCAGCTCCATAAAAAGTTCATCCACTGAAACAATAGATGCATGGTCTCCATTGTTGGTTGGTCCAACAAGAATGTACATGTAGTCCTTATAAAATATGTGAATTTCCTGCACAGAGGCAAGCTGAGTTCTTCCTTATGCAAGGAAAATGCCTCAACATGTTGCATGCCAATTTATTCATGGCAACTTGCTTGCACAACTATCTTCCACATAGCACGAGCAGCAATATTTGTGAAAGGTGTCTCCATTTGTGGATGAATGGCATCAAATGGAAGCCAAATTTGTATCGGTTGTTGCTCATCTAACTGGGCACTGTGAGAGATGTCAATGGATTCATAAGTTGTGCTCTCACCTCTAGAAGTCCTCATCTTTGAAATGAATTTATACATAGATGGAAAAATCTCATTGTTGCTGCATGGTCCAAGTAGAATGCACTCAGGTACATTTTCCATATATGAGTCTTCCTCAAATAGAGAAATCTCATGATCCTCCAAGTGTGAAACAAGTGCTCTGCAACCAATCTCCATATCACCTCAACAATCAGGAACTTGCATCACTAAACACTCCTCATGCTCACCTTGCGCACGAGGCTCCTCCAATGCAAAATGTGTGCAATCATCCACACACATCACATCACTAGTATTCCTGGGAGAGGGAAGAGAATCTCCCAAATCCATATGAAATTGATCTTCTTTTGCTGCTTCTTTGTCTTCAGCAAATTTGAGAGCCATGTCTCTATCCATGAACATCTGCAAGTAGTTTGCTTTCATATTTTCCAACTCTAGTTTAATGATGCACAATTCATATATAGATACTCTCCCTACAACATCACCTTGTCTATCCTCCAACTAAGCTCTCCCAATAAGATCCTCCATGAATCTATGTGCATCGTCATTTATGGACAACACTTGCAACATCCTCTCTTCAGTGACTAGGAGTAATCTCTCCAAGTCACTCCATGATTTCTTGACAACACCAAGTGTGTTGCCACATGTGAGCTCATCCACCATATGAGGATCATGCAGACTCCCATCCAACAATCCATCCTCCGTATTGCAATGATCCTCAACTTCAAAAATTTGAGCCTCACCAACAGATGACTCAACCATGCCAATATCCTCATTGGAAGTGGATGAAATCTCATGATGACACAAGGGAATACAGAAATCAGAATTTTGTTCATACCTTTGTGTCACATCTTCCTCTTCATGTGGTAGACCTATGGTGGTCTGTCCTTCCACCAAAATGTCTGGTTCACATCCAATTGATGTGTACTTTCCTTCTCCTTCACTAGGAATCTCAAGTGGTGACTAGAAATTTGATTTATGTTCTTCTTTTGGATCTGATCCAAAAGGTGTCTCACCACCCTCAATAGAGTCAACCTCCTTTACAGTGATATTTAAATCACCAACAAAGAATATTGAATGTCCTAAAGTAGAACCTCTTTCCACATTTTTCACAGCTTCGCAACTTGTTGCTTGGTATTGTGTTGCACATTGTTCTTATGCCTCCTTGGAAACTTGCACTTTGTTAGTTCCATCATGCTCATTTGATGGATTCCTTTTGACTGAGGGATTCCTTCTTTCTAAATTATGACAAAGTATAGATGCCCCTTTAGTTTCTGGCTCATTGGGTGCAGAGCATTGTGATGGTGATGCTTCACTCTGCTGCAACATATGCTCTACTTCTCTACACACACTGTTGACAATATGACTTACTCTTCATTGATATGTGCTACTACAAGGATACACATTTGGAAAAAACCTTTCAAATTTGAAAGTGCAAAACTCTCATAAAGAAATACCTATTGGATATCCTTCCTCATTGTTTTGTATTCTCTGAGGTACTCAAATGGATTTCCTCCTAGAAGCTTTCCCCCATAGCACACTTTTCCATGAACAATACTGAACTTTGGTGGATTAGTCCTACTCTTTGTACACACAATATCGCACAAGGATTCATCACCCTGATGCAAAATGGACAAACCTCCATCTATGTAAATGACCTCTTCATAATCAGAAAAGTATTCTACATTTTCATACCAATCAGAATCGTTTCCACTGAACCACTCCATGGTTGTAATTCTACTTTCAATTGAGTAATGGAGATTGGTATTTTTGCTCACAGGTACAGAGGACCATGATCTGATACCACTGTAATGTACCCAATCTAATCATAGGATCATTAACTCAAATATTTGAAATATTAAACACAATAATGGATAATTTGAAGCAAACACTACAAGAAAAAAGGTCATTAGTGAGGGTCATGCATGTGACGGATCTTTAAGGGTTGTCATCAATGTCTCATATGATGGCGGTCCTTAAAACATCGTCGTTATAAGTGACTTTTGAGATGGTCCTTCAAGGTTTGTCACCCAATCCCTTTTCAATGACTCTTTTGGTGAGGGTTGTTAAAGGCCCATTGCTAATTCTCTCTTAGGAGACACTTCTAGTGATGATGTTTTATTGGCCCTCACCAATACTCTTTTTGGTTACTTTTGGTGACTGTAGAAAAATGTTTGTCACCGTTGATCATTCTAATGAGTTTTTTATGACACTATGTGACCGTCTCTATAGTTTTTGACAAAATATAGTGGTTTAAGACTACTGCTATGGAGTCTTTTTCATTATGTGTCCAAGGTCATAGTGGTTAGAGTCAATCAATTTCTTAATAAGTTAGTGTGTCAATGGTATTAGGTGCAATATCACTTATTTTTGGGGGTTAAGTGTGATAGTTATGAGTATCACTTATGTCCACGGGTTAGTGTGACATTTATGAATATCACTTATTGCTTCCACTACTTTTACATTGAATATTTTTCTGCAATTCGGTTGCCATGTTTGCACCATCCAATCTATTCTCATGAGAAAAAATTCCAATAACTTTTGAACTGTTTGTTAGGAGTTCCCGAGAATCTGAAACTTATAATTTCGTCTCCTACTTATGTTCCTTGTCACTTGACAATTGGCTCAAAATTAATCTCACTTACTTTGTCTGTCACGTCCCCTCCCGTCCATCCAAGGAAAGGGAGGAAACATGGCTAACATTCCGGGGCTTATTTGACAATCTCAGGCCCCTTCATTAGTAAGAAAGTTCATGAATAAATAAAATCTTATGCGTGAAGATCATTCTTAATAAATACAACAGAATAACCATAATAACACACATGCATAAGGGAATGCATCAGCCTATTTCTTCTAGGCAAAATAATGAAACAATCATACAATAATCAATTCCATCCTCATGCTATGCACAAGCTTCATATCAACCATATTAAGAGAATCAGTTCATTTCATTAACATGAATAATTAACAGTCAGAACAGAGCACAGAATGATCACAATTTAAACCACAGAAAATACTTATCTCTAAGATAAAACTGTCCAATAACTGGCTATGTGAGAGAAACTTTCCACCCAACCATAGATCTCTGTCCAACCTATATTCTTTCAGATGAGATATCACACCAAAGATGGGATGTGTATCCACTAAGGAGGGACTAAACAAGCTCACTCACAGCCATGGTTTCACTCAAGCAGTCATGCTAAGCCAACACACAGTTGAGTTTATCAAGCATGCAATAAGAAAAGGAGGAGGATGTTAATCCAATGAGATCAACCACAGAGATACAGACATCTCAAGCTAAATTCAAGCAATCCAATCCTCTGTTCAAACATTCACACTTGGATTTCTCACTCTGTCATCAAATAACTAAATCCCATCACTGGATTTCTAGGCTGTAAAAAATTGATTTTCCAATGGATTTTTGGGTATCTAATGCTCTTGATTTCGCCCCAAGGTTCATATCTATGGATCCCCCATTGGATTTCACTTTCAATACCAAATTCTGGGCGTTTATGGCACTTCAAAGCGTGGGTTCTTGCAAAGTTGCGACTTCTGGTTTTTCTCACTGCTAGGCATGTGTAATGGAGGAAAACGGATATTGGGATGTTCAACAATGGAATGGGAATGAGGAAAAATGAATTCCCATGAGGTAGAGTTACTTGTGGGTCAAGGAAACAGAGCCCATACCCTGCCATACGAATTTCTGGACTGCCCATGCTCCATTGAAGTCATGGACTGATTTCTTCAACTACTTTTCTTACACATAATTAAATGCTAGCAAAGAAAGTCAAATGGGTTCTCAAGATGACATTTGGAAGCCTATGGTTCAATCCTGCAAACTCCTCACCACTCCCTAGTGGATACACATGGCCCCTTCTCATTAGTTGCTTCCATAGCCAATTTTGGTATTTTATTGCATGATGTTTATTTGCGTCATTTTTATAATGTTCCATGGCTAAATAACACATGGGTAACATAATATATATTCCTTTTAAATAAAATTCGAGCATCCACTAGCGGGGCCTTGGCCTTGAGCTCCACGCTAGGAAAACATACATCACATGTATACAATATTTACATTAAAAGCTAATATATCCTAAGGGTCAAAATGGGGTATTACATTGTCAAAAATGATGTCAAGGTTGGGGTTTTTGAAAGCTTCACTACACGTGACACTATCCTTTCTTTTTTCATTAGACACTATACTTTTATTAGTTTCTTTCTCACTTATGTTAACAAGTAAATGCCTTACATTTTGATAAACATAATAATTTCCATCAAAATGATGTTTACCTATTGTGTCTTCAATTCGTTGCTTTGTTTCTTCAATTTTATCAGTGGCATGAGGGGTATCATTTCCATCAAGTAATGAGAATTACTTAGTTGTCCTTTGAGTCAACACATGACTCAAGCCTCTTAGGTTCATCACTATCAATTTCCCTTTAGATGAAGTTCCACTAGCATGTGTAGGAACCATATTATTTAAGACATAATCAATTCGGTTAATTCCAATAATGAACGATACTAACTTGCTAACTAGATACGTGGACTATGGCCATTTAGGCCATGGAAGTTTGAGACAATAATAGGTATTTGATGCCCTTATATGTTATGGGTTGCACGCGTGCTACATTGATGCAACCAATGGGTTTTTCTCCCTGGTTTGAGAGGATTGGGAAATCTTCTTAGACCATTGCAATTATTGGTCTTCAACAAGGAATTACTAGTTTGAGAGGAAGATGAATCTAGCTTAGGATTCGAAACGTCGAAAACAAAAATGCCTACCGTGGATTATCCAAAAACCCATTTGAACTCTGCAAACCACGAAAACCTAAAATCCTTAAGGAATTACTAGTAATCATGTGTCATCAGCTCATGTTGACTATGTCCCTACTCTTTGTACACAACGCTCATTACTCCTACCAATTGAATTCTCTAGTGAAGTGTTTGGATCATTTCAACGAAGGTGGCTCACTGCTTTCGACGTCATGAGAAGTTTAATTAACCTTATCATTTAGAGCACTACAACAAATCACCCTTTTAGGGGCAGTTTTGGCTCGCGGTGGTCTTTATAAAACCGTCTCCAAAAAAAAATTGGGCCTTTGGGGGAGGTTTTTAACCCCACCCCCCCCAAAGTCTTGAGAATTGGACTTTTGGGGTGGTTTTTAAAAAACCGCCCCCAAAAGTCCAATTCTCAAGACTTTTGGAGGAGGTTTTAGAAAGACCTCCCTAAAGGTGTTTTTGAAGACGGTTTTCATAACCGCCCCCCCAAAATTCATGAGAATTAGACTTTTAGGGGCGATTGTTTAAAACCTCCTCCAAAATTTCAATTCTCATGACTTTTTGGGGGGGGGTTAAAGACCCCCCCTAAAGATATTTTTTAAGGCATATTTTTAAAACCCCGCTCCAAAAGTCTTGAGAATTGAACTTCTGGTGGTGATTTGTAAAAACCCACCTCCAATTGTTAAATTCTCATGACATTTAGGCAGGGGGTTTAGAAAGACCACCCAAAAATATATGTTTCAAGGCGGTTTTATGAAAACCCCTCCTAAAATTCAAGATAATTTTACTTTTGGAGGCGGTGTTTTAAAGACCGCTACCAAAAGTTCAATTCTCGTGACTTTTGAGGGGGGGTTAGAAGGATCGCCCCTAAATAGATTTTTCAGGTATGTTCTCAATATCCATCCTCTCAAAGACTACTAAAATTTACCACTAATTACCCTATAATTTACCCTTAACTAACCTCACAATTGACCTCTAATTACCCCCAATTAACCATTAATTGCACCTAAATGACCCCTACTTGACCACTAATTACCCCTAAATAATCCATGCTTACCACTAATTAACCCTTGATAACCTCTAAATGAACCCTACTTTTTTCCAAGGAAAATGTTGTGGAGATCAAACCCAAGGGATGCTTCCAAACATTCATAGATAGCATATTATCTAGTAAACCCATCGATGTAGACTAGTGTGCCTCACACACATGGATTCAATTAAATGTGCACATGCCTCCATGAACCTAACTAAATGCCCAACATCATGGGAAACCATTGGTTTAGCTAATCCCTTGGGATTAAATATTAGCCCCCACTTACCCACAATTAACCCATACCATTAATTACCCATCATTAACCACTAATTACCACCAATTAACCCTTAATTACCCCATAATTGACCCCTTATCAACCCTTAATTACCATAGTTCATGACCCAATAATTACCTCTGAATGACCCTTAATTACCGATAATTGACCACGAATTACCCCTAAATGATCACTAATAAATCTCTAATTACCCTTCATTTACCCATAACTACCCATAAATGACTCCTGACTCTGCATTGGCCCCGAGTCCATCACATAGGCCTTACAGAGGGAATTTTTGGCTTCTGAGTGGGATATGGTGGCCATTTTGGGATGTATAACACCATGAATAATCTTTTACAACTAGACCATGGTTTGGCATTAACTTCTAAGGCCTAATTTCATGTAGTTTCCCCTAGGTCTCATGGGTCATGTGTAGCACCCCAAAAAACCACACATTCCCTATTTATGAAATATTTAGCATATGAGTGAGATATGTCCATCATTTTGAGAATTAACATACCAAGGATGGTTCTTGATGCCCATGCCATGATCTAGGGATAAAAGGAAAGGCACTAGGCCATAACATATATTTCTATGGGGCTCACATGCCATGTTTCCTCACTTGGGGTATCACACATGCCCATAATACACAAACTTTGGCCTCCAGTTTGATATGGTGGTGATTTCAAGGTTCAAAAGACTTGATATGTTTCTTAGGGATAAGGGAATAGTTTGGTGCAAAAACCTAGGTTTTAATTCCATGTAATATATCTATAATCTTTACATGCCATGTGTGGGACCTTAAGGCACAACATAGGCCATGCATAGGCAATATTTGGCATGTAAGTAAGATGTGGTGTTACATTTGAATATTTAGTACACCAAGTATGGTTCTCACGACCCAAGTCATTTTCCAGGGTGAAGATCCAAAGTTTTGGTCCATAACATATGGATTTGGGATTCTACATAAGCCATCCATGAGGCCCTAGACCATATTTTCCCTGTGATAGGGATATGATGGCCATTTTTAGGTTTGTCACATCATGGATGCTTCTTGGTCACCAATCCATGGTTTGATGCCAAAACCCATGTTGTTGGGATAAAATATTTTTCTATTGGGCTCATGTGCTTTGCATAGTAACCCACATCATTGCATAGGGCCTTTGTAGTGAATCCTTAGCCTACATGTGAGATATGGCCACCACATTGAGTAGGGGCATAGTAGGGATGGATATTGAGGACCATTCCATGGTATAATGAAAAATCTAGGACCTTACACTATATCCTTTTACTATGGAGCTCATGGTCCATGTGTGTGGTCCCAAAGCACCATATTATCCCTCCATAGGGAATCTTTGGCCAGGAAGTGGGATATGGTGCTCGTTTTGAAGTTTAGAACACTATTTATGGTTCTTGGTGCCCGTGATGTGGTTCAATGCCAAAATGCAGGGTATTATACCATAATATTTGTCTATGGGGCTCGTGAGACATCCTTGTGTCCCTTGGACACCACAAAGGTATTACAAAGGGATCTTTGTCATGTGATCACGATATGATGGCCATTTTTTAGTTTGGCACATTGAGCATGGTTACCATGAGTTTAGACACAATCCAAGGTCAAAATATAGATTCTTAAGCCATAACTTTTTCCTCTAGGGATCATGGGATATTTGTGGGCCCTAATCCATCATAAAGCCTTTGCATATGGAATTGTTGGCCTATAAGTAGGATATGGTGTCCATTTCAAGATTTGAGATACCTTTTCCTCCTAAGTTAGTTTCAACTATTCCATCCTTACTTGACTCCTCAAGCATACCTATAGCAAGGCATAGACCAAGCACAATGGTAATGTGGAGACCAAGCAACCAATGGGGTGGAGGCAATGAATCCACAACGTAGCACGTGGTAAAAAGACATAAGACTACAAATAGTTGGACTAACATAAGTTTGCAAACAGTTGGACTGATCACATGATGCCAAACATCAAAGGAGGTATTTTCAGCTAGCTGGGCAAGATGAATGTATATTTTTTTGTAGAGAGTCAAAATTGTGTCCTATAAAGGATCAATGTTGCCCCACAACCCAATATGGCATTGAAGCCAATACTTACAACTTACCATTACCAACTTTCCATGAAATACGTTTCTTGATATTGGGGTTTCTAGGGTATGCACCTATTAGATGGATATAAATTCCATGGTTTAGGGGACTTTGAAATTATTTTGTTTAATTAATAATCTGTAGACAAGGGGATTATAGTCCACTTGCTTAACCATCACAAATACTATATAGAATAAAACTTTGATCTTTGATATTTGATTTATTCTAAGTGCAAATTTATTTGTTGCTAACCTCCAATAGGCATACAAATATGGATTTGTTTATGGAAGGGGTTTCCACTCTTAGTTTTTTTTTTCAATACCAAGACTCAATTAAGGATACTCAATAAAACTGATTTGGAATAGTTTTCACGCGACCTTAAATTTACAGATTTTCCATTAATACCCAATAGAAAATGTCTTCCATCAAATCATTTTTCAAATTTTCTCTTATTAGAATATGGATCAAATAACATTGTTCCACTTTATACTGCATTTATAGGATTGGGAAAAAACTATTTTCATTATGGTGCCACAAGAAAAATACTATCCCATGATATGCCCTTGATCATGAACCTGGAATGGATAAGGGGCCACTAAATTACTCATATATATGGAAAACCCAAGTCAACTACAAAAGACTCATTACAAGGGCATACTCATATCTTCCATCACCCATCACAGTCTACATGCAATCCACATATCCCCAGTGATTCCCTCATAATAAAGAATATCAACCTAAAGTACTATTGGTAGCTGATGGAGCGAAGGAGATTGATGGTAGGAAAACTATTTTTCAGCGTGCAATAATATGTGAGTGCCAAATTCCATAGAAAAAATAAGTTGCTTGTGGAAAGAGTCTTTTGGTTAGGAAAGATCCTTCCATAGAAAAAAATTTAGCGATGGGCCTTCCATAGTCATTGACACCATCATCGTCACCATCATCATCATCATCATCATCATTATCATCATTGTCATAGCCATCATCATCATCGTCTTCATCATCTTCATCGCCATCATCATCATTATCATTGTCATCACTGTCATCATTGTCATCATCATCATCAACATGATTGTCATCGTCATCCTCATCATCATCATAATCATCATTCATGTCATTATCATTGTCATCATCGTCATCATTGTCATTATCAACATCATCATCATCATCATATAATCACTTCATCATCATTCTCACCGTCCTTGTTGTCATCATGATTGTGCTCATGATCATCATCGTCATCATTGTCGTCGTCATTGTCATTGTTGATTTTTCCATGGTTCTGTAAACCAATAAACCAACCATGGTTTGATATTTATAGGTTATGTAAACCAATAATGGTTATCATAACCTAAATAATGGTCCATGGTTAACTTTAATGTATGACTCATGGTCCATGTGTAGGGCCCCACATATAATTACTTTACCTTACAAGCGTGATATGGTGGTCATTTCAATATTTGTAACATTGAGGATGGTTCTCGTGCCCTAGACCATGGCATGTGAACTAAATTTAAGGTCTAATTCCATATTAATTTGCTATGGGGTTGTTTGTGTTAAATTTTCAGAATTTACTTCAATCTGATCTAGGATCTTAACTGAGATAACAACATGTACAGCATATCTACAGCATATCAATCATGAACACAATAATGCAAGCACACAGGAGACACGGAGTTTACTTGGGGAAAACCATAAAGGTGAAAAACCCCAATAACTTCCTCAGAGATAGATAGAGAAATGATACAACCCAAGCATAAGAGATAGACATCTCCTAGCAGTAGCTTCTCCTCCTCCACAAGTGCGCCACTCTCCCGAGAGTGTGAGAGAGAATAGAATGATGAAATAGAGTGTCTCCCGCACTCTATTTATACTTGACTTGACTTGCCTAATAACCTTTACTAGGTTGGCCTTGACTTAACCACATAACATAATGCTGATTGGGCCAACACCCAATAGGGTGGTCTAATAACCCTTTGACCCACATGGCCGACCCCCAATAGGGTGGTCTAATAACCCTTCGACCCACATGACTTATACATGGCCGACCCCAACAAGGTGGTCTAATAACCCATCAAGTATAAGTTACGACACTTACAATATAAATAACGACACTTTCGTATAGAGGAATAATAACATCTCTATAGGAATACAAACACTTCCGTATAGAGGAATAATACCATCTCTATAGGAGTACAATATACATATATGAAATACATTCCGAAGTTACTTATACATCAACACTCCCTCTTAACTAGGAAGGTATTTCTCGACACAGGTCTTCTAGCACAAGTCTTCTTCTTTGGATCGTCGTCACTGGATAATCGTCATCGAGTCATCGTCATCATCACTGCTGCTACTATCTCAATCAATCTCTGAATCTACTCGTCATAGGAAGTTCTACAAAGCTAGTCCTTTTTCATACTAGATGTAGGCCCACCACCTGCACGTCTTCATCATCACTGGCCATACTGTGGAATCCTCAGGACTTATTACATGCATCACAAAACCTCGAAAGAGCATCCCATGATGTTATGGGTACACAACTCCGACCTGTAGGATCTCCCAAGGCGCTATTACATGTGACCCCACCAAAAAACCTCGAAAGAGCATCCCAG
Source organism: Larix kaempferi (assembly GCA_027924585.1). Lineage (NCBI taxonomy): Eukaryota > Viridiplantae > Streptophyta > Pinopsida > Pinales > Pinaceae > Larix > Larix kaempferi. The sequence goes on along the minus strand of BSBM01000012.1, from coordinate 3,606,872 downwards.
GATGTTACGGGTACACAACTTCGACCTGTAGGATCTCCCAGGGCACAAATTACATGTGGTCACCGCAAAACCTCGCAAGAGCATCCCAGGATGTTATGGGTACACAACTCCGATTTGTAGGATCTCCCAGGGCACAAATTACATGTGGTCATGGCAAAATCTCGAAAGAGCATCCCAGGATGTTACGGGTACACAACTCCGACCTGAAGGATCTCCCAGGGCGCTATTATATGCCACAGGACAAAACCTCGAAAGAGAATCCCAGGATGTTACAGGTACACAACTCCGACCTAAAGGATCTCCCAGGGCGCTATTATATGTCCTCCCAAAGCAATGTCTCAAAAGAGCATCCCAGGATGTTACGGGTACTCAACTCCGACCTATAGGATCTCCCAGACATGCTCATCTGCACAACTTGTTCCATGGACACAGAGTATCATCCTGATACTCACCATACATCATCCTGATGTACACATAATCATCCTGATCATCATCACTGCATCGTCCTGATGCATGTCATCTGGAGCAACATCCTGAAGCTCGTCAACCATGATCATCCTGATCATACAATGCATCTACCTAATGCATACCAAGTATCTACCTGATACATATCATCATACATGATCCACCTGATCATACAATGTATCCTCCTGATACATACATAGATACATGATCCGCCTAATCACACAATGTATCTACCTGTTACATATCAACATACATGATCTACCTGATCATACAAAGTATCCACCTGATACATATACCGATACATGGTCCAAGCATCCAACATGATGCATATACAAAATACATACAAATGATCTAACTGATCATATCCAGCATCCAACATGATGCATACATACATAAATGATCCAAATGATCATATCCAACATCCAACATGATGCATACATACATAAATGATCCACCTGATCATATCCAGCATCCAACATGATGCATATATACATAAATGATCCAACATATCATAGAAAGCATCCAACATGATGCATATACATATACAGAGCAGTAACTGGAGCATTGTCCTGATGCTCATCATCCATGATCCTCCTGATCATCATAGCATCGTCCTCTTCAGATCATCTCATCGTCCACGAAGCACAGCCCAGATGCACATCATTCAGCACTTACACCATCGACATGGGAGAACACATCTACCACCATTCGGGGAAGGCTCCACCCCTTACTTTTTCACCATGGGAGAACACATCTACCACCATGTGAAAAATGGCTTCAGCCCTTACATCTACACTATGGGAGAACACATCTACCACCATGTGAGAATGGCTCAGCAATTACATCACGACCATGGGAGAACACATCAACCATGTCAGAAAAGCTCATGTGCATTTGCATCTTCTGGACTCATCACCTCCCTTTGGAAGGAACCTTGATCTGAAGTGCACCAAGCCTCTCTCTGAAGTACTCAAACTGTACTCTGGCCAACGGCTTGGTCAATACATCTGCAACCTGCTCATCCGTCGCAACATACTCTGCTTTGGCTGTACTCAGTGCTACGCAGGACTGCTTCCTGCTAAACCAAGAGATCACACCTGATCCCATACTGAAGCAGCACCCAGGAGTGCTCTTCTTATCTGTAGCACTGCCTTCCCAATATGAATCAACATAACCATGTAGTTTAAACTTTTGATTCACATCATACTTGAGCCCATAATCAACTGTACCTTTCAGGTACCTCAGAATATAATTTACAGCAACCAGGTGAACACTCCTCGGATCCGTCAGGAACTGGCTCAATGTGTTCACCGCAAAGCAAATATTTGGTCTCGTGTTCGTCAGGTACATCAAGGACCCAATCATCTGACGATACACATTGATATCAACCGACTCAGATGAAGCATCACACAAAAGCTTCAGGTTTGATGCCATAGATGTGGCCATGGCCTTGCAATCCATCATCCTGAACCTCTTCAGGATCTCTACTGCATACTTCCCTTGTCCAAGGAAGATTCCATCTGCACTCTGCCACACCTCCATACCTAGAAAATAGTGCATCATCCACAAGTTCTTCATCTCGAACTCGGCAGCAAGCTTCTACTGCGTGTCAGCAATCAATCTATCTTCACTTGTAATGAACAGGTCATCCATATACAAAAGTAGTATCACTAGATTGCCTTCCTCAACCTTGTAGTAAAGGTTGGAATCCGCTTTACTCTTGGTAAAGCCCAAACTAGATAGAAAGTTGTCTATCCTACCATACCAAGTTCTGCACATATATGACTCCCTGTCATGTGTCTCGGAACCAAGTGGTTGCTCCACATACACTTCTTCTTCAACTACACCATTCAAAAAAGCTGTCTTGAAATCCATCTAGTGTATCTTCCATTTCATCACTGCAGCCAGAGCAAGTATGGATCTAATGGAAGTGTATCTGGCTACAGGAGCAAAAGTCTCTATGCTACCACCTGCAACATGCTTGATTTTGTAGATCCTCTTGGAAGTCACTACAGACTCCCCTTCAAGTCTTGGGACTACATCCCAAACATCGTCATAATTGACTGGTACTCCTCGATCATGGCATTCTTCCCAGATCCTGGGAACTTCAATATCTTCAATATTTTCAATAGATAACTTTATTGCTGAACAAATGTTGTAGTCCTTCTTTTGTAGGTGATGGTATACGATCTTTCCTACACAACAAGTTAAATTGCATGATTCGAAAACATCTCATAGTTTTCTGAACAAATTCTTACACATAAAGAAATATGTCATACAGTCATGCAATTATCTTAGCCAATGCTTCAATACAACATTTATCCATATCCCGTAACTTTCTAGATGCCTTCCAATCTCTACCAGAACATTGTTAAGAGTGTGCACAACTCCCAATATGTCAGCAAAGAGGTTTCATTCTAGATAAGTAGCAATGGAATGTTGTACAGTTCCATAGGCCACTTACCCATGTATATTAGTAGTATAATGTTCATTAATGCAACTATTCTAATATGCATAATACACAACCTAATTCTAGGAACATGAGTATATACATTATTGAACAGTATTATTTAAACAATAAAATATGCAAGGAATGATAATTCAAATACTTATCTTTGTTTGTTTGTTGGGTTGACTCCCTCTCAGTCTTTGCTTCTTTTCTGCAACTCCATTCTGATGTGAGAAGTGGTCAACTCTCTCTGAATATCTGCATCCTTGCAGAAACTACTAAAGTGTACTCCTTCTTGATCTTTGCTTCCTTGCAAGAACAACTGGAGTGTGCTTCCTCTTGATCTTTGCTTCCTTGCAGGAACAACTGGAATGTGCTCCCTCTTGATCTTTTCTTCCTGGATTACCTGTCCTTGAACTATATCCATCACTATGCATCCTTATTAGTATCATCATTGTGTTATCCTCGAGGTCTCATACATAATCACACATTCATTAGTATAATCTTAATACTATCAAAACACAATAATCTTAAACATGTATAGTCATGATCATTTCAAACACAGATAATAAACATTAGTATTCAAGGTTTCAGGGAAGTATTCTATTCCTCATGCATATTCTTATTTGATCATAGGACTCTTCTGGTTAATTAAATCATCAATCAAGATAAGAGACATAAAATGCATAAACCCTTGATTACTTACATTTCTAACTTTATAAATAAACATAACCAATCATACCAAGTATACTTATAGAAGGGATCCTAACACAATTCTAACTTGATATAGGAAAAACATACCTGGATTGGTATGTTAGCTAGTTGTGTCTAACATACCCACATGATGTCTTCTTGTTCTCTTCAATGACTTGTGCTAGTAACCTGCATATCTCATAGGTTAACCATTATAGAACCAAGTTATACATACCTCGCAAATAGATCTTCTAAGTGATTCATGACAATGGATTAATCTTTGTCCTCATGTCATCATGATCATATGTTCTTGAACTAGAACATGATTTGTCTTTCTTGGTGTACCTTTCATGTTAGCAGTCAACATAAACCTCATACAACACCATAATGCATTAGTACAATCATAAGTGTCAACACCCTAATCAATGAATATCTTCTATCATGCATTCATAATTTTATTAAGGTAATACAACAAGTCTAAATTTAATCAAGATTGTACTAACCGTAATAACATGAAGACAAACATACCATAAAATTAATCAAGAACAAATCTCGAAACATACCTGGATGAGTCATACCTGTCGATATTGCTTGTAATCTTCTTATGTAATGCCTTAGCCTCATCTCCCTCTGAAACAAGAACTTCTTCACTTATGCAGGTGACCAATCCATTCTCTTCCAATCCACTTGATTTGCAGGAACTGGATCTGGAGCTGGATTAGGGTTTGTTAGAGAAACCCTAAAAATTCAAACTTTGAATTTCAAACTTCTGAAATGATAGAAATATGTGCCTTGATGAGCTGATCAAGATGGTATACTCATAATTTGAAAACTGCAAAGTTTCACCCCTCAAATTTGCCTTTGAAACTTCTGGATTCACTAGACATGACCTCGAACTAGGGTTTGATAAATCCCACCCTTCTACCCAATCAAAAGGTTCGATCCAAAGCTTTGAGCTTCTATTTTTCTGAGGAGCTTCCAGCCGTGGTCACAGATTTCAAAAATTTCCATTTTTGCAGAAGCCCTAATTTTCCACTTTTCCGATCAAAGTCCCGAACTAGGGTCTGATCAAGCCCGACTTTCTTCCCAACCAAAAATTCTGATCTTGGTCTCTAAATTTTTATTTTGATGAGTATAATTCATCTGTAGTCTCCGATTACAAAAATTCCAAATTTCTCCGAAACCCTAAATTCCGGAAGCCATAAACGAAGGTGCTCAAAAATAATTCTGTTTTGATAGAAATATGCACCTGATTGTTTCTAGTGTAACTCCGAACTTTTTGATCCACAGGGTCTGAAAAATTTTCTTGTGATATCCCGACCTATCATCTTTCCAAACCCATAGGTCTGAACTTAAATGGATTCTCTGAGAGAGAGATTTATGTCAAGTGTCGCAACGTGACCTGTTTATGGGATAAAACAGGAGAGAGAACTTGTATGGCGTGCCACATGTCACTGGTTCAGTTTCGGCCTCTGAAAAAGTTACTTGAGAAAGTACAGTCCGTGCACTACCTGTCACTTCTTACGAAATTTCATTTGGAGCTTCCTAGCCCAATTTATTACCTTTTTTCCAAGGTCACCTGTTTATGACTGAGATCTGGAAGAGGCAGAAACCCTATATTGTACAGATCATAAATCACAAAGTAAAACGAATTAGAGGTTTTCCTTTGGACACAAGGTACATGGGGATCTTAACTTCGCCCTATACGATTTTCAGACTCTAAAAACTTTCCAAACTATATTTATAGTGAAAGTGCTACGATGACTGGTTTTTTCTATATCAAGCCCTAGCATTGCAAGTGCAACAAGTGTCATACATGCCATACCATGCCTTCTTTCAGGCTAGATCTGATACCATGTTAAATTTTCAGAATTTACTTCAATCTGATCTAGGATCTTAATTTAGATAACAACATGTACAGCATATCAATCATGAACACAATAATGCAAGCACACAAGAGACACAGAGTTTACTTGGGGAAAACCATAAAGGTGACAAACCCCAATAACTTCCTCAGAGATAGATATAGAAATGATACAACCCAAGCATAAGAGATAGACATCTCCTAGTAGCAACTTCTCCTCCTCCACAAGTGTGCCACTCTCCCGAGAGTGTGAGAGAGAATAGAATGATGAAATAGAGTGACTCCCGCACTCTATTTATACTTGACTTGACTTGCCTAATAACCTTTACTAGGTCGGCCTTATCTTAACCACATAACATAATGCTGACTGGGCCGACACCCAATAGGGTGGTCTAATAACCCTTTGACCCACATGGCCGACCCCCAATAGGGTGGTCTAATAACCTTTCGACCCACATGACTTATACAGGGCCGACCCTAACAAGGTGGTCTAATAACCCATCAAGTATAAGTTACGACACTTACAATATAAATAACGACACTTTCGTATAGAGGAATAATAACATCTCTATAGGAATACAAACACTTCCGTATAGAGGAATAATACCATCTCTATAGGAGTACAATATACATATATGAAATACATTCCGAAGTTACATATACATCAACAATTTGTCCATGCATGATAACCTAGACTAGTATCACATAATTTTCTATGGGGTTGTCGGTCCATATAGTTGGAGTGTTAGTCATTCTTAGTGTGCCATTATTGATTTTGGAGACTCTCTTTATCCTTATCAACTTATTTCCGTATACAGTTTTCATCAATTTCAGTGTTATGGTTAGTTGGCATGTCCCTCCCCAAGTTAAAACAAGTTGTTTCTTGTAAGGACTGTGGGTGAGCTTATTAATTGTGTCATCATCTTCATTGTACCCAACCTAATGCTCTTGACAATAAAGTCGTTGAATATATATACATTCCCTCAACTCTAACATTGTGGTTATATTCATGAAATCCTCCTGTCTCAAATTTGTTTACAGATATATCATCTTGGGTGTCCTTGAAAGATGAAAAAGGTCACCAGTAGCTAAAATACACCATGAGAATCTAAATTTTGACAATGGAAACTGCAATAACACATGTCCAACAAGACATAGTATTTGGATCCCTTAGGGATTATTTATGATGCTCTTATTTCATCAAATATCCCCTTTGTGATAGAGACTCATGCGAACTCTATTCAACCACTCATAGGCATTGTGAGTTACCATTGGTTTTCCATTTGCAAGAGGAGACCAAGTGTTCAGGGGTATTAGAGGATCAAATGGAGTAGAATGTCCAACAAAAAATTTTGCAATTTACAATACATCAACACAAAAAATTGGGATGGTAATGTAGTGGTGTGTTTTCAACAATCAAAATTTTTCATTAGATATGTATGGATTACATAGTTTAGAATTCCACCATTTAGTACTCTTCAAAACTTTCCAATTATATAAATACACATGGTTTTTCCTTCTAATGATTTGCCAGCAGCTTTCACAGTGTCGAATATATAATCATGATTAGTTGGGATGGGCATGAGGACGTTTGATTTTAGGGATTACAATTTGTGACTAGGCACCTATGCTTTATATAATATATGTTTCCATCATTTATTTTTCTTTGAAATATTTCTAATGATATAATAGACACACAATTTTGTATCTTAGTGATTGACATAGACACCTCTTTTTTACACAACTAATCTATGTGAATTAAGTACACTTCTTATGTTTGGTCCTTAAGTGCATGGTTTAAGTGTGTCTCTTGTGCGTTACTTATGTAATTTAGATATGTCACTTATGTGCATGAGCTAGGTGCATAGTTAGATGTGTCACTCATGTGCATGAGTTTGGTGTGAGAAAGGTTGAAGGTTTGTGGGTTAAGTCTTATTCATCTTTGTCTCTATAATTTTTTTCATTTTATTGTCTCTCCACTTTAGTATTATGCTTGGCATCAATGCTAAAAAGCGAGTGCATGCAACATTTTCCACCTCATCCATGTCATTTTCATAATCATCCTCATCCTTTTTATCACCATCCTTGTCATCATCATCATTGTCATCGTCATCATCATCATGATCCTCATCCTCATCATCATTGTTGAGATTTTCAAACCAAAGATGATTCTCATAGTCCAGGCCACGATCCAAGGTTAAAATACATAGTCTTATGTCGTAACATTTTCATTTATGGATCACGGGTAATGTCCATCTATAGCCTCCACCTTGTTTATGTATTTACATTGTTCAATAAACCACTGTAGTGGTGGAATTATAGCAATTGCTACACATGCACTGGGCATTGCTATTTAAGTGATTGAATAGTCGATGGCAAGTGGCATATGAATTATTATTAAGTGTTGTAAGGTGGTCGAGAAGGTAAAACATATTAATATAAAGCAAAAATTATAATAATCCATAAAACTTACGTAACAACATTTAATTGTGATCAGGCTAAAAAACACCATTACACTAAATTCAAAAAACAATTCCCAAACTCTGGTAGCCAAATTTTGTTAAAATTGATTGTTGGATATTTATAGAATGGGCATGTTGTTGAAGCCCTGGAGGCTCTTTCATACAATTCCCTAGGGAACTATGTTCTCTTGGATGTATCCATGATTTCAGGATATGTACAAAATGGCCATGGTGAAGAGGCACTAGAGATTTTTCGACAAATGTGACTCACAGGTGTGAAACCCAACTCTAATACCTTCATCAGAGTTTTGCAAATCAAGTTTGGTTGCAAGTGCCTCTCGAAAATCGCACCAGCACCTAACCCTGAATTTGCATGGGATCCATAAAATTCCATCTTCCAAAACCATTCAAATTTTTATTATGATCAAATGCACAAACACTACACAAATTTATTCCTCATTCATAAAGGCGAGTCCAGCCAGTATCGATCCAGTCAATCAGCCCTTGGTTCATGGATGAGACCATAAAAAATCCATCAAGTGTAAATTCATCTTTCGTTGTAGGGTGAAATAGAGTCATCTTGTCCCTCGTCTCTAATTAGGGGAGAGTAGTGTCTATTGGGGGTCTTGGTGATTCCTTTCGTATAACGAGCGGGTTGAGTTACATGTGCAATTATGATATCCTTCAATAGATCCATCTTTTGAGCTAGTCCCATTTCCTACCGAAATGGGTGAGTAGTAAGGAGTAAAGTGCCTAACTAATGGAAGTAGAAATATTCTCTTTTGGCCTGAACGACAGCGAATATATTGAACATGACAATGACCTCTTTTGGCCCTTTTGGCCTCCTTGCCTAAGGGCCATTTGCAATGATCGACTATTGCATATGGAGAGAAGCTCTGAAACAAGGCATGGAGATCCATGCACAGACCAATAAGAGTGGGCTTATTTAGTACTATGTCTTTGTTGATAATTCCCTTGTAGACATGCTTGGAAAATTTGGCAACATAGAGAATGCATGCAATGTGTTTTCCAAAATGCGCCAGTGAAATGTTATTTCCTGGACAGTAATGATGGCGAGCATTTTGATGGTTTCTATGCGCATTTCATAAAGAAAGAGAAAGATGTTTTGCAACCTCTAGACATGATATAGATAATTTTTCTATTATCTATTAACTAGTAGTCGTAAGGGAGAACATGTCTAACAACAATGAGAAGACGGTATTTAAGATGTTGGCACCTGAGAACATAGATCGATTCCCATCAAATATAGTCATGATTTCTTGGATAACGTTAATAGCTGGATGCACTCGGAATGGGTATTTGGAGGAGGCTATCACTTTGTTTCAACAAATGCAAGTAGCAACTTTGAAACCAAACTCAAATACGTGTTTTACAGGCTTTTTCCAACTTGAGTATTTCCAGAATACAAACTAAGTGTGCAAAAACTACTTCTTCTAGTTGGTTATGGATTTGGGGCCTTGTTTGTAGCAATTTTTGCTCAGCTTGGAGGAGGCATATTCATAAAGGCAGCAGATGTAGGTGTTGATCAAGTTGGGAAATTGAAGCAGGGTATTCCTGAAGATGATACATGTAACTTAGCTGTCATTACTGACTTGGTAAGGTTTCCTTCATATTCTTTTTCCCATTTCCCTTGTGATTCGATTTGTGATGCATTGATTTTATTTCCCCACAAGATGCCATCCAAAATTGCAATATTTTGTTACTGGATTTGTAAATCATGTTTACTCTCCCTTTCTTCAGAGGATCCATGCATATCTATTTTTCTACAATGAGAGATCTTTTTATCTCAAACTCATTAACAACCCTTCTCAAGAATTTTATAATTCAGAAGACATTCATTCTTGCTATTTAGTTATGCAATCTACAATGTCTTATGTTGAGTATGACCATTAGTGATATATCTTATTTCTTCTTTGTCCTCCAACTACATTTCAAGTTAAATGTGTTGTGTAGCACCTCTAGCTACATCTTTGAATTAGAAGTGTTGGAAATTAATGTCACCTACAGCTATTGCCAACAAATTTTAAAAGTTTTTGTTATTAATTCATTTTATGTACATGAAGTTATTTCTCACATAGCGGGTTGGATATGCTATGGAAAAGACAATCAATGTTGTACAAACAAAACATTCATATGGTGATTTAGTTCTTACTTCAAGAGCATCACATATAGGATTGGTGAGAACAAATTCTTATTATATGAGTATGAAGGAAAATTGTCACAAGGGGAACTTAGGACTACTTGATCATACTTTCTTTTGTTTGTTTGTAAGCTTTCAATGGGAAATCTATAATGAATGGAAATGACTATTATTGCACCAAAGTTTGACCTACTCACTTCCCTTTTGTTTGTTTGTGAAAGCTTGATTTTAAGCAGGTTTGATTCCTACTCTAATTGTTTGCCATTTTTTCAATTTTAATTCTCTATTGTTGGATTGTGAGAGAACATGTGTTTATTGTATTTAATTAGCTGGTAGATATTGGTAGAAATCCCTAATCATGCACACACATTGTTTTAAGATAATTATGATACTATACTATATAATTTTCTAATCTTGTACCAGTAAATGGCATCATCTATAATGTGTAATTTTATGGTCATAAATGACTTTGTTTCCTTGTCAACATAGAGTCGTGCAATGCATCTAGATGCATAGGTTGATTGAAGAACTAAGGACTAGTTATATGCTAGTTACATCCATCTAGAAAACCTATATGATAAAAATGGAGAGTTATACATTGGTTAGGAGTGGGTCATAGATGCAGGCTTGAACTATGGGTAATCAAGTTGTGGAGGTGCAAGATAGTTTGGGAACAATGTGTAGAAAAGGAATGCAAGATTTTGGTACAAACTGGGAATTATCCTTAACCTATGTGTAACAATGCCATTGATGATATTTCATTGACATCTCTAAGTTACCCATTCATATAAGCTCTAGCCGTTTAGGAGTACTCCAAGTATCGTTTTCTTTTCTCAAATTTCCCTTTTGAAACTTGGGATTATAGGTGAATTCGTTAAACTGTTTCAAAGAGGTTCTTTCATTCTATGGAGAGGTTGAAAAATTGGTTAAGTGTTTGATGTAGAGTAATATGATTTTGGGTGTTGAGTTGTTTGCTTCTCACTCCGCATCTCCGCATTACTTCTAGCATGTCAATGCAAAGATATGTTAAATTTTGAGCATTAATTCAATATATTCTAGGATATTTACTAAGAGAATAACATGTACAGTATATCAATGCATAACAATCATATCAAGCATGTCAAGCATCACAAGAATCAAAAGCATGAGAGACAAGAGACACAGAGTTTCCATGGGGAAAACCCTAAGGTGAAAAACCCCACAACTTCCTCAGAGATATAGAGAGCAATGGCTCAACCAAAGTACAACCAAAATACACCGAGATAGTCTCCTAGTAGCAGATGATCCTCCTCCTCACTAGTGTGCCACTTTCTGAGTGAGAGAAGTGTGAGTTTCTGAGTGATGAAAATAGAGATCTCCTGATCTCTATTTATACTTAACCTGTTTTCCTAGTTACACTATGGGACCGACTTGTCTAGCTAGGTACATCCACAATATAATATATATTTCAGGTCCGACCCCACACATGGTGGTATAATAACCCATCGACAAGTACACACACTTGCGACACTTGTCAATACACATGACGACACTTTTTTATAGAGGAATAACACATCTCTTATAAGGGTACAATAAATATATATGAAATACATAGATGAAATACATTCCAAAGTTACATATACATCAACACTCCCTCTTAACTAGGAATGTATTTCTCAACACAGATCTACTAGACAAGTCTTCTTCTCAGGATCATTGTCATCGATGCATCGTCACCATCAACGTCACTACTACTGCTATCTCAACCAATCTCTGACTCTACTCCTAATTGGAAGTTCTACAGAGCCAATCCTTTTTCATACTGGATGTAGGCCCACCACCTGCAGGTCTTCGTCATCACTGGCCATACTGTGGAAACCTCAGGACTTATTACATGAGTCACAAAACCTTGCAAGAGCATCCCAAGATTTATTAGGGGCACACAGCCCAACCTATAGGATCTCCCAGGGAGCTATTACATGTGATCCTACCACAAAACCTTGAAAGAGAATCCTAGGACTGATTACGAGCACACAGCTCAACCTATCGAATCTCCCAGGGCGCTATTATATGTGGTCACCACAAAACCTTGCAAGAGCATCCCAGGACTTATTACGGGAACACATCCCAACCTATCGGATCTCCCAGGGAGATATTACATGTGTTCATGGCAAAACCTTGCAAGAGCATCCCAGGACTTATTATGAGCACACAACTCAACCTATCGGATCTCCCAGGGCGTTATTATATGCCATAGGACAAAACCTCGAAAGAGCATTTGCCAGATATCCCAGGGCCAAATTATATTCCATAGGCAAAACCTTGCAAGACTATCTGCAGATCTCCCAGGGCCAAATTATATGTCCTCCCAGAGAAAAACCTCGAAAGAGCATTTGTCAGATATCCCAGGGCCAGATTACATGCCATGGGAAAAACCTCGAAAGACTATCTGCAAATCTCCTAGGGACAAATTATATGCTCATATGCACAACCTGATCCATGGCCATAGAGTATCAACCTGATACTCACCATACATCATCATGATGTACACATGATCATCCTGATCATCATCACTGCAACATCCTGTTGCATATCATCTGGAGCAACATCCTAAATCTCGTCATCCATGATCATCCTGATCATACAATGCATCTACCTGATGCATACCAAGTATCTACCTGATACATATCATCATACATGATCCACCTGATCATACAATGTATCCACCTGATACAAATACAAATACATGATCCACCTGATCATACATGATACATATCAACATACATGATCTACCTGATCATACAATGTATCCACCTGATACATATACAGATACATGGTCCAAGCATCCAACATGATGCGTACATACATATAAATGATCCAACTGATCATATCCAAAATCCAACATGATGCGTACATACATATACATATAAATGATCCAACTGATCATATCCAACATCCTCCTGATGCATATACAGAGCAGTAACTAAAGCATCGTCCTGATGCTCATCATCCACTGCTTACATCCACAGCCATGTGAAGGATCCTCCTTCTAACATGCTTGGAATGGCTTCTGCAAATGTGTCCATCACTTCTTCCTCGACGTGTCATCAATTCGAAGAACACCAAGCCTCTCTCTAAAGTACTCGAACTTCACTCTGGCTAGTGGTTTCGTCAGCACATCTGCAATCTGCTCATCCATCACAACATACAGGAGCTTCACAGCTCCTCTCTGCACCATATCCCTGATATAGTGATATTTGATCTCTATGTGTTTCGACCTGTCATGAAACATTGGGTTCTCAGACAGCTTCACACAACTCTGGTTATCACAGAAGATACCAGTAGCATCCAATGGGAGATCAAATAACTCAGACAGTATCTTCCAAAGCCATACTGCCTCACAGCTAGCTAAACAGGATGCAACATACTCTGCCTCAGCTGTACTCAGTGCTACGCAGGATTGCTTCCTACTAAACCAAGAGATCACACCTGATCCCATACTGAAGCAGCACCCAGATGTGCTCTTCCTATCTACAACACTGCCTGCCCAATCTGAATCAACATAACCCTGTAGGTTAAACTTTTGATTCGCTTCATACTTGAACCCATAATCCACTGTACCCTTCAGGTACCTCAGAACATGCTTTATATCAATCAGATGAACACTCCTCGGATTTGTCAGGAACTGACTCAATGTGTTCACAGCAAAGCAAATATCTAGTCTCTTGTTCGTCAGGTACATCAAGGACCCAATCATCTGACGATACATAGAGATATCAACTAGCTCAGATGAAGCATCACATAGAAGCTTCAGGTTCGATGCCATAGGTGTGGCCATGGCCTTGCAATCCATCATACCGAATCTCTTCAGGATATCTACTGCATACTTCCCTTGTCCAAGGAAGATTCCATCTGCACTCTGCCACACCTCCATACCTAGAAAATAGTGCATCATCCACAAGTTCTTCATCTTGAACTCGGCAGCAAGCTTCCTCTGCGTGTCGGCAATCAATCTATCTCCACCTGTAATAAATAGGTCATCCATATACAAAAGTAGTATCACATGATTTCCTTCCTCAACCTTTGTAGTAAAGGTTGGAATCCGCTTTACTCTTGGTAAAGCCCAAACTGGATAGGAAGCTGTCTATCCTACCATACCAAGTTATGCACATATATGACTCCCTGTCATGTGTCTCAGAACCAAGTGGCTGCTCCACATACACTTCTTCTTCAACTACACCATTCAAGAAAGCTGTCTTGAAATCCATCTGGTGTATCTTCCATTTCATCACTTTTATATTTCTCTATGATGCCATCTACAACATGCTTGATCTTGTAGATCCTCTTGGAAGTCACTACAGACTTCCCTTCAGGTCTTGGTACTGCATCCCAAACATCATTCTTCATGATTGACAGATCATGGTATTCTTCCATTTCTTCATCCCAGGTCTTGGGAACTTCAATATCTTCAATAGATATCTTTGTTGTTGGAACAAATGTTGTAGTCCTTCCTTTGTAGGTGAAGGTATATGGTCTTTCCTACAAAACAAGTTAAATTGCATGATTAGAAACATCTCATAGTTTTTAGAACAAATTCTTACACATAAAGAAATGTGTCATACAGTCATGCAATTAACTTAGCCAATGCTTCAATACAACATTTATCCATATTCCGTAACTTTCTAGATGCCTTCCAATCTCTACCAGAACATTGTTAAGAGTGTGCACAACTCCCAACATGTCAGCAAAGAGGTTTCATTCTAGATAAGTAGCAATAGAATGTTATACAATGCCATAGGCCACTTACCCATCACATGCATATTAGTAGTATACTGTTCATTAATGCAATCATTCTAATATGCACAATACATATCCTAAGTCTAGGAACATGAGTATATACATCATTGAACAATATTATTTAAACAAACAAATATGTAAGAAATGACAATTAAAATACTTATCTTTGTTCGTTTGTTGGGTGGACTCCCTCTGAGTCTTTGCTTCCTTGCAGGAGCTGCTGGAGTCCTAATCTGAAGTAGCTTCTTCTACACCTTTCTATTGTGGAATGTAGAGAGATGGTTGACTCCCTCTGAATATTTGCATCCTTGCAGAAACCACTGGAGTGTGCTCCCTCTTGATCTTTGCTTCCTGGATTACCTATTTTTGAACTTATATTCATCCTTGGTCCCTATGCATGCTTATTAGTATCATGATTGTGTTATCCTTGTAATCTCATACAAAATCATACATTCATTAGTATATTCACAATAATCTCAAGCATGTATAGTCATGGTCATTTCAAACAGAAATAATAAGCATTAGCATTTAAGGTTTATATAGGACTCTTATGGTTAGTCATAACATGTCTAAACCTATGATTACTCAAACCTATGACTCTTCTGGTTAGTCATAACATTAGATAAGTTAAGACACGTAATATGCATATACCCATGATTATTCAAACCTGTGACTTCATGAATAAACATCATCAATCATGTCATGCATACTTATATAATAGATCCTATGATACAAGAAACACATACCTGGTCACCATATTTGCTAGTTAGTTCTAGCAATGTGTTCTTGTTCTCTTCAATGACCTGCATAACTCATTAGTTAACTTTTGCAAAAACAAATTATACATACCTCTATGAGATCCATGACTACGGATGAATCTTTGTCTTTATGTCACCATGGCATGTTCAGGTTGTCCCTTCAATTTGTACAATCCTCCCTCTTGCTCTCCAATCACCACTGCATCATCAATAGTTTTACCCTTTGGCCACATTAGGACTTGGCCATCTACAAATGCAACCCTCATACCTTTTGCATCCAATGCAGAGATGGAGAGTAGGTTCTTCTTGAGCCCAGGTACATAAAGAACTTCTTTAATCTTTAGAGATTTTCCAGAATCTAGGTTGTAGGAGGCTTCACCATTTCCTTTGATAGGGTATTGGTAATCATCCCCAAGTTTTACCTTATGGGGTGACTCATGTTCAGATAGGTTTACAAAATATTCCTTAAACCCAGTCATGTGTTTGGAAGCCCCACTGTCAATTAACCAATCATTACAACCATGGGAGATAGTACCTGCGAGAGCAAAGATTATAACATACTTGTCTTCACTGAATGAGTCATCATCACTTTCTGCCCTAGCCTTCTTCTTTGGTGGTTCATCATCCTCGGCAGCATGAGCATGGAACTTTATTTTGCTGCCCTTCTTCTTCTTGCTGGAGTTGTTGTTGTTGTGGTTGTCCCTTTTGTTCTTGGGACATTCTGAATCAAAGTGACCCTTCTCATTACAAGTGAAACACCTTAGATCTTTCTTGTCTTTCTGATAATGATGGGAAGATTTCTTCTTGTGATGGGTTGGCTACCTCTTGAACTTGCCCTTCTTAGTGTGAGCTGTGAGAGCTTGATCTTCATTCCCCATCTTTTCTTCTCTTGCCACAAGCCTTGCTTCTTCTTGAGAACATTCCTCCCATAATCTACTGAAGGAGATTAATTTCTTTCTGGCATAGATCCCTTGGAGAAAGTGTTGATGTATATGTAACTTCGGAATGTATTTCATATATATTTCTTGTACCCTTATTAGAGATGTTTTATTCCTCTATAAGGAAGTGTCCTCATGTGGATT
The DNA here is from genome assembly GCA_027924585.1 of Larix kaempferi. Lineage (NCBI taxonomy): Eukaryota > Viridiplantae > Streptophyta > Pinopsida > Pinales > Pinaceae > Larix > Larix kaempferi. The sequence goes on along the minus strand of BSBM01000012.1, from coordinate 3,590,162 downwards.
GACAAGTGTCGCAAGTGTGTGTACTTGCCGATGGGTTATTAGACCACCATGTGTGGGGTTGGCCCTAAAATATATATTATATTGTGGATGTACCTAGCTATACAAGTCGGCCCCATAAGGTCACTGGGCAAACAGGTTAGTATAAATAGAGATCAGGAGATCTCTATTTAGATCATTTGGAAAGTCATATCTCTCTCACTCAAAAAGTGGCGCACTAGTGAGGAGGAGGATCATCTGCTACTAGGAGACTATCTCAGTGTATTTTGGTTGTACTTTGGTGGAGCCATTGCTCTCTCTATCTCTGAGGAAGTTGTGGGGTTTTTCACCTTAGGGTTTTCCCCACGGAAACTCTGTGTCTCTTGTCTCTCATGATTTTGATTCTTGTGATGCTTGTCATGCTTATTGTAATTGTTATGCATTGATATACTGTATATGTTATTCTCTCAGTGAATATCCTAGAGTATTATGAATTAATGCTCAAAATTTAACAAAAAGAGTCCCATGACCTAGGTAGGCCATTCAAAGTGGTCATAACAATTTCACCATTCTCCACCATTTCATCTACAGCTTCAAGTTGTTTCTTGATCTGAGAGACCTTGGAGAAATAGGATTGAATGGTTTCTCCATTCGACATCTTGACCCCTTTCAATTGATTCCGCAGCGTCATCTTCTGATTTATGTTCTTCCCTTCAAACAGCTTGGTCAAAGAGTCAAACATAGCCTTGGGTGTCTTTAGAGATGACACATGTGGAATAAGATGGTCTTTGATAGAATCAACAATGATTCTCTTTGACTTGACCAAGTTCTTCTTATGCAATATCTTAGCCTCTTCATCCTCTGGGATAGAGATGTCTTCTTTTATATATGAGTCCAACTCATTCTCTTCCAAGATTAACCCAATCCTATACTTCCAAGCTCGGAAGTTATTAGCCCCTTCAAGCTTATCCTCAATCTTGGTGTGGTGAGACATCTTAAAGAGTACTTCAAATGGAAATAGAAAAGATTTAGGTCTTACCACTTGAATTGCTGAAAAATTGGATCTGGTCCCGGATTAGGGTTTGTCGAAAAAACCCTAAAAATTCAAAATGTGAATTTCAACTTTCTGAAAGGATAGAAAGATGCACCTTGATGAGCTGATTAGCCTGGTGTATTCAGAATTTGAGATCAGCAAAGCTTTACCCTTCAGATTTTCCTTTTTGTCCTCCCAGGTTCACTAGGGAGAGCCCTGAATTAGGGTTTGAGTTTCTCAGAGATCTACCCAACCAAAAATCTCGATCCAAAGCTCTAAACTTTGATTTTTGCAAGAAGCTTCCAGCTATGTCTTCAGATTTCAGAAATTCCTATTTTTGTGGAAACCCTAATTTTTAGGGCCAAATATGAAAATGCTCAGAATTGAATTCTGATTGGACAGATAGATTCTCCTTGATGAGTAGAGGCAATCTACTATACTGCTTTTCCAAAATCTGTGGAGAGAAACTCAATAAACAAGAAACCCTAGTTTTCGTCACTGCACAATGTCTTCTTCTCAGGTTAGCTCTGATACCATGTTAATTTTTTAGCATTAATTCAATATATTCTAGGATCTTTACTAAGAGAATAACATGTACAGTATATCAATGCATAACAATCATATCAAGCATGTGAAGCATCACAAGAATCAAAAGCATGAGAGACAAGAGACATAGAGTTTCCATGGGGAAAACCCTAAGGTGGAAAACCCCACAACTTCCTCAGAGATAGAGAGAGCAATGGCTCAACCAAAGTACAACCAAAATACACTGAGATAGTCTCCTAGTAGCAGATGATCCTCCTCCTCACTAGTGCGCCACTTTCTGAGTGAGAGAATTGTGTGTTTTCGAGTGATGAAAATAGAGATCTCCCTATCTCTATTTATACTTAACCTGTTTTCCCAGTTACACTATGGGACCGACTTGTCTAGCTAGGTACATCCACAATATAATATATATTTCAGGGCCAACCCCACACATGGTGGTCTAATAACCCATCGACAAGTACACACACTTGCGACACTTTTCAATACACATGACGACACTTCCTTATAGAGGAATAACACATCTCTTATAAGGGTACAATAAATATATATGAATACATTCCAAGTTACATATACATCAACAAGATATTTACATTCCCCATTGCTTATCCCCCCACTTTCTCCTCCTTTTGCACTTTGCATTGTGTTTAGTTTGTGGATGCAAGGCAATGAGAGGAAGGCCCATAAACTTGAATTCACTCTACATCACCCTTTCACATGGATGTGGAAGCATGTTACTCCATTCTATATTCCTTCATCTCCACATTACATCTCTCAGCATTTCTTTTTATCATGTGGATGTAGAGGTGCTTGTTAATCCATTCCATTTCCCCACCTTCCATATCCACCTGTACCTTACATAAGATTCAGATGTACAAGTGACTGCATCATATGATCATTGATGACATGTCATTATTAATAAATGAGGTATGATGGTAGCTAACAGAAAACAAAATAATTTGTGGAAAACTCTGAGCATGTATCTTGACATATAATGATTTCAGCATGTGTCATGATTGAAAATCATAAAGAAGTTGGCTAATTACATAGGGTTTGTATTAGTGGTGAATACAAACCCTATAAGGCTCCTAGAAGGCAAGGTGAACCCTTTTGTGGAGATAATGTCAACTCATTGGTGTACAATAATAGAGATTTATTTTGGCTAGCTGCATATAAATGGTATTCATAAATGTGTGAGTATGAGAGGATGGAGAAGAAAGCTTGGGTTTTGGTGTTGGTGAATAAAAATATATGCCAAAGTTTTTGAATGTAGAGAGGTTGTTTACTGCTTTGTTAGGAGTTTTAACTCCAAATACTTACTAGTGAAGTTGAATGAAAAGGGGAAAATGCATATCCCCTTAACACCATCTACATTTGAAAGAATGTTGCACCTTTAGGAGTCGACTGGAATTTTCAATATATCTGATGCTAATGCTTTCTTGGATGCACATGGTGATGGTTTTGGTATCTTAAATAAATTTCATTCGTAGCCAAGCAATAATTTCCTAAGGCATGTTAGGTTACCATTGACCCATTGGTGGAGGCCTAAAAGCTTGTAACAATATAGAATAGGAATGAGATATGTGTCTTGAACATAGCCAAAACATGTCTATAACATGTGTAGAAATCTCTTGGAATTCAGAATTCATAAATTTCACCTCTTAACTAGAGGTTTCTCGTACCCTCACCTTGTGAATTCTCATCCTTAGCACTGTAATTAAATGTAGAACAAAATAGTAGCATAAAGTAAACAATATTTCAATCCTTAACAACCCAATCCTTTTGGAAATCCAAGAAGAAAAAATGCCAATGTGACTTGATAAGTTTCAATCTGCAAGGAAATATTATCATGCATAAACCAGATCTGAAAACTCACTTTTACAGCAGTAATAACAGCAGTGAAACATTCTTAACTTCTTCAATTATGATGTCAAATCACTTAACAAAATTTCCCTTTACTTATGTCAAATCAAAAAGACATATATATCTGTAAATTACAATTCATGAAGAACATACATGGTTAGAAATCAAATATGCAATTTACACAAATTGTGGACAGTTGAAAACTTCATTAATATACACAAGATGAAGTTGTTTCATGCTACGTCGTGACATGTATGGGGTGACATGATCATCATTTTCTGTGTGATCTTCTATCATATGGAGTGGTTCCACATATGACATCTATGGATGGCCCATAGAAACTTGATGTAGACACTTTCATCTAGCTCAGAGATACTTTCATCCTACTCAACCTACCTTTCCATATGCCAGAGACAGATGGGGACATCCACAAAGTACCAATGTGATGTCATATCCTCTCTACTTTACTTGTGGTAAATACTTTCTTAGGTGTGGACATAACAATAGGAGGTCATAGGTGTTACTCTATAATGGCTCATATATAGGAGGTCATAGGTGTTACCATATCAATAAGAGAGTGAATGAGATCAATAAAGAATATTGATTCATTAAGAAATTCCAATGTTGTATGCCTATGGTCCTTGGCAGCATAAATGAGAAGAGCAGTTCCTCTCACTTTGATTTTCAAATTAGAAGAATTTATAGTACGATTACCTAGTACAGTAATGCATTTTGGTGTTTTTGTAACCATGTACCTAAGAACTACAGGTTGATCTTAGCATAGTCTACAGAGAAATTCAATTTCCTTCTCTTGAAATGGTGGAATGCTAGTGGCCAAACACATAATTAATGGCTCCAAGCTGCAAGGTGCTTCGGTATGGGCTGTCCATAGAGGATTATTCAAAGCGCAACCTTGGTTTTCTTTATCCAGCAAGGAAAGTGCTTAAAGGGCCTCTTATGTCACTTTTCCTTCCAAATTAGTTGCAGAAAGAAGATATGTCAAATTAAGAACAATTCCACAATGGTGAATACCCTCGATGAACACATCATCAACTGGCCCATGGAATACCAATCTAGCAAGTACAATTGCTGCATGTTGATTTCCCCTCATGGTACCTTCCCTCAAGACTCTCGACAATGGTCGAATAATATCATATGCAAGAGCTTCTTCAACAATCTGTCTATCTAAAAGAAGATTAGCCAAAGCAACTATTCCCATCTCTGCAACATATATGTTTGAATATTTTTCAAGCTTGTTTAAAGGCGTGATTGCATATTTAACCATAAAGGCCACATTCTTATTAGTCTCAATCGATAAGAAAATTACAGTCCATTGGTTGTAGCTTGGGTGGTTGGGAGGAAAGATTGTTTCCCTCCCCACCTAGGTTCAATTCTTGTAAGTGACATGATGCTCTTGTTGAGCCCTTTTGTAATGATTGTATTTCAAGCTTTCCTTGATTCCTTCGGAATAGCAGGAAGGTGATTTTTCCGCTGAAAAAAATCGATAAGAAAATTGTTGCAAGTGCTTGGTTCGACTTAATCATCTATCAGTAATTTAATGTTTTAAATTATGATTTGATCAGAATTCCTCATTTGAGCTTGTCCCTGTGAGATTATTCAGCATGCACAGCATTAGATTGCATTAAACTTAAAATCCTTACAGTAAATAAATATAGAAGGGTATTTTTTATCCCTAACATGCTCATGTTTGAATATTCCTTCTATTTATTGTCTATTGTTGGTACTCTGAAATTCTTGAAAGTGAACTCCTTGTGCTACTACTTTTCCAACTTAAGGTATTTTTGTTTTGAGCATTAAATAGCTACCTGAATGTGTTTAACTTTTTTGTGTAAAAGTAGGTGTAAACTTGGTTCCTCTAGTAGAGGCTTTGTTAATCTTATAATCATTTGCGCTTAAAATTATCTTGGAAGTAATCTACACAGTTGGAATGGTCAACTGGGTAAATTATTGACTTTTATTATCCTTAATTCACTATTGAACATTTGACTCGTATGTGAATTTTGTGGCCATTTTTTGTTGTCCATATTTTTTCTTATATAACCAAGCACAAGAAACCCTTAAAGGCTTCATTGCTCTGTTGATGGGTGGTAACCAAGGTAAATTGATGGGTCTTAAGTTCCAAGCACCTCACCCCAAATAGATCAAGAGAATCGAACTCGTGACTTCCTCAACTTGGGGGAGAGATCTTAGGTCTGGTTCATGACCACTTGAGCCAACCCTTGTGGCTTTATTGCTATCAAATATGGAAATTTTCCTTAAATATTATGTAATTATTTCTCTATATTTCAACTTTGCTATACTCATGCATTTATTATAATGACCATCTCAATTATCGTTGTGGTTATAAGGACAATATCTCATTACTCTCTTCAAGATCGAATGTATTTTTGATCAAGCTCTTTATTAATATTGTTTCTCTCAAAAGCCTTCATTTGGATGGAAATATATTAATTAGAAAACAGTTTCATAAAGACATGATTTTGTTGTTGTGACAAGATTAACTGATTAGGTTGAAAGAAATATAGTGAGAGGGAGGTTAGGTTGAAATAGGGTTTTGGTTTTGACATGTTAAACTATGGGGAAAATTTTAAGAAGATACTTTGAAACATGTACTCTATAATTTAGTAAGCTTGCAATGTCTATGCTAATACGTAATTTTCATTAGCAGGATTGGAAGGATCATATGTTGGCTTAGCGTCAGTGCTGGAATCCTTGGAGTTTTGCTTGAAGCTTTGTGGATCGGAGGCTATTATTTTGGAGGATTTCTTCAAGGCGATCAATCAAGTCCATATGATTGAGGATTTAGTTGGAAATGGTTGTGCCTTATTGAACAATGCATACAGCTCACAACCAGAATATGAAAGGTGAGCAGCTAATAGTATTTGATCAAATGTGAAAATGAATCTCTGCATTTGATATTTTATATGATTTGTTTCTAAATATTGATAAGAGATTATTTGTTTAGGTAGATCGAGTAATAAGGCGATCTGATAGTTTTTTAAATGAAGCTACTAGTTAGCTAGTTATTTGGAAGTGACCCAATATATAACATGTATGTTTTTTTCAGGACTGCATCATTTTGTCTTTCTGTAGTTGCTAAACAAGAGAGAGTAGTTATGGAAAAATGGTTTCCAGAGTTCAAGGTGGTAGTTCATCAAGCTAAAAAATGCTTGGAAGATTGCAAAAGGGTTAGAGGATTGGTAAGTCATATAAATGAGAGTTGAGATGTCAATATAATGTGCCTTTATGTTGGTATAATCCATGTTTGAAATTTGCATCACGCATGTATAGCTTCTTAATTCGTTTCATGAGATGTTCAAATCATGTTTTTTTATCAATAGGAAATATATGTAGCCCCATATTACTCACTTCTAAACAAAACTGCTACTTACATCAATAGACCAAAAAATTGTTGTCCTTCTAACATTAATCTACATATTTAGTTTTTTAATTTTAGTTTGCAGAAGTCATCGTGTGTTCTTCGGTTTTTCAAAAGAACATTATAAAAATGGTCAAAGTGGTCAAGAAATTTATATTTTGAATGCAAAAGAAGGCATCAAATTTTATATAGTGGCCAATAGGTGCAACTTGTTGGAATATACTCACCATCATTTTTTATATTTACATGCCTGCATGCATTCTACATGCATCCAATCATCATGCATGCATCTACATGCATCCAGTCATCAGCATGGTAGTCTCCTCAGCACCCGGACCCTATGTTTATCCCCCTAGAGCCTTTTTTTAGCCCTCGGGAGCCCTACTACCTACCTAGTGCACCTTTTTTTCCTCACCTGGAAGACTAATGCGCCCTACTACACTACTTATATCACTAACAGTCAGTTGTAGCATTTATTGACTAGTTTATTCATTTATTGCTTAGTTTAACTGCCTGTAGCTTCCAGTTGTCTGTATTGGAGTGCCACTTGACCTACTGACAGCCCTATCAGCCTCATGCGCCCTCCTTGGAGTCTCCATCCCTTGATTTGTGCTCACATGACTCAGTTAGACTCATTTGACTGACCTTTGACCATTTGTGACTACTACCACTAATTGGATGATGTCTCCAATGCTATCCAAGCCACACATTGAGGAGAATTCGAATGAACTTAGGAGCCATTCGAATCCATTTGATTATATTCATTTATTATTCACTTTTCACGGTGCCAGCTTACAGTTGATGTATGATACAATAGTTTTTGTCATTTCTTGTGTTAATGAGTGATTATTGATTCAACAATTCTTCTTCTCTTCTCTGCTATTCTTGAGTGATTTTTAGTGAGGTTTTCTCTAGCTGTGAGATCTATCCTGTAGATTATCACATGGTATCAGAGCTGGAGTTAGCTATTCGAATTGCAGTAGTAGTAGTTGCAACAATTCTTTGAGCAGTTGTCTTTCATTGAGCACCAGAAGCCTGTGGATTTCCACAGCAATTCCTAGTGCAATTGTCTTGAATTCACTCGAGCAATCCAATGAGGTCTAGCTAGGTGTGAAGGATCCAGTCACATGTGCTCAGTGTCCTAAGGCAGTTTTCAATTCAAATTGCAGCAGATATCCAGTTACAATTCTCATTGTTTTGCAGGTTATCTCCATCATTCGAATTCATCTTCAATTCGACTTCAAAAACTACCAATGGATCTAAAACTAAATTCATTCAACTACTTCAAATGGAAGGCCAAGATGAACATCTTCATGAAGTCCAAGAGCCTCTCTAGAGTTTTGAATGGGACTGCAGTCGAACCCACTCGTGTAGTAGAGAAATACAAGTACTTAGACAAACTTGATGAAGTAGTAGGAGTGTTGCTCCTCAGCATTTTCAAAGACCTCCATTTTCATGTCATAGATATAGAAACTCCAAAAGAGGTTTGGGACAAGCTTGAATCTCTTATTGGACAGAAAGATGACTTGAAGGGTCATAAATTGGAAAATGAGCTCATCTCCTTGAGCCCAATCAGTTTCGAAACCATCACTGAGTTTCTCAACAAGTTCAAAAACTTGATTTCATATTTGAAGAGTTATGGGATAGAGAAGGAAGAGAAGCAACTCATCCTTGCCATACTATCAAAACCAGGCCCTGACTACTCAGTATTTGTCTCAACATTTCAGTTAGCGAATTTTTCCATCCCAAAATGGAAGTTTCCCACTGTTGAAGACTTCATCGAGTCACTCACACTTGAGGAGGAGAAGTTAGTTCATATGGGAATGATAAAACCCAAATTGGATTCAGCTCTTGCAACCACTGAGATGAAGAGAGCGAATGGAAAGGGTAAACAAAAATCATTTGGCAGAAATTCGAATGAGAAGAAGCAGAAGGAGGATCCAAATCAGTCAAATGGAGTTTCGAATCCTAAGAAAGTAAATCAAACTTAGAAGGGGAAATCCAAATGCACATACTACAATAGAGGATTCCATCCTGGGAGTTCATGTATGAAGAAGACCATAGATCTCATGGCTTCACTTCTTGAAAAGAATAACCTTCCAGTACATGCATGTACTAGAAAGAAAGAAGGTGAACCGTCAATATCAGAGGACAAAGAGAGATTCCATGCCCTCATGGCAGGTGCATCAACACAATCCTCCTTCATCATAGATTCAGGAGAATCAAGACACATGTCTTCCTCCAAAGATCTCTTTACTGGTTTCAAATCCACTGTTGGACCATCCATCATGTTGGGTAATGATTCTGAGGTCTCCTTTGAGGGGATTGGAAGAATCAAACTTGATCATGTGTACTTCTCAGATGTGCTCTATGTCCCTACACTCACTGCAAATCTACTTTCATTCTACTAGATGACCCACACTAGAGAGCCTAAGAGGGTGATCTTCTCTCCAAATGAGGTCGAAATCCAATACATGGTATCAGGATCTACCACTACAAAATGTGTTGCAAACCAAAAGTCGAAACTCTATGAGTTCTCCCATTTTCTACCTCTCTCTAAACAGTCTGCTCTTCACACTCATGCAAATGAAGAGAGTAGGCTATGGCATGAAAGATTTGGGCATCTCAACTACAATTACTTGCAAAACATGCATACTCAAGAGATGGTTGAAGGGATTCCCAAGATCAAGTTTGCTAAGGGCAACTGTCATGGTTGTTTGATGGGAAAGCATCCTGAAAAGAAGTTTGAGAAGGGGAAGGAAAGGAGAGCCTCTCAACCTTTAGATCTGATTCATAGTGATGTTGTAGGGCCATTTCCAGATCTATCTTTGAACAAGGAAAGGTATATTCTTACTTTTATTGATGATTATTCAAGATTTACATGGGTATGCTTTCTCAGATTAAAGTCAAAAGTATTTGGATTCTTTAAGTTTTCCAAGTCTTCTGCAGAAACGTTTTCAGATAGAAAGATCAAGTCCATTCGCACTGATAATGGAGGAGAGTACATCAAGGGTGATTTTCAAACCTTTTGTGTTGAAGAAGGCATTGAGATGCAACATACTGTTCCCTATACACCATAGCAAAATGGTGTTACTGAGAGGAAGAACAAAGCATTGAAAGAGATGGCCACCTGCATGCTAAAGTCGAAAGGGTTGCACCCTAGTCTTTGGGTAGAAGCCATCAACTGTGCCACCTATCTTCACAACAGAGTTCCTCACAAAGGACTCAAATATATGACTCCTTTTGAAGCATGGATGGGATACAAACCTGATGTATCTCATCTTAGAGTGTTTGGATCTAGATAATGGGAAAGGATTCCAATTGAGAAAAGGAGAGCCCTAGATCCACAAAGCAGAGAGTGTATTATTATGCATTGAATGCAAAGGCCTACAAGATTCTTGATCCTTCTACTATGACAACATTCCTTGATAGAAGTGTACAGTTTGAGGAATGACCTCTACATGATGCTCATCATGTTGAGCAAGAGAGCTTTCCTACCACACCTCCATTGCTTGATGAGCTCCAAGAGATCGAATATTCATCACATGATAGTTCAGATTCAGAGTATGAGAGTGAAGATGATGAAGAGCGAACGCTAGATCCAGATCCATAAGAACCTGAAGATCTAGCACCTATTAGTGAAGATGAACGAATGGAATACCAAGATCCAGATCTACAGCTTGCAGATCCTCCTCTTCCTAGATGGGCATCCACTACTCTTAGATCTTTCGGAGATCTTGTTGGATATCCACTTGATACGAGGAGACCCAGATCTGATTTTCAGAATAGAAGGTTTCATCCTTCTCACATTACAAATCCATTTCTTGCCGATAGATATTTCTTTGGTGGAGAAGTGCACTTACCATTTGGGGTGAGTGATGACATGCTACATTAGCATCCTTCAGTCTATTTTGAGGGAGGGATTTCTTCCCACTGGGTTTTCCCTCTTTCCTCACTTTATTTATTTAGATTGTTGTACGGGGTGACCTTTGGTCTTAGTCACCAGGGCCCTACCATTAGTTCCTTCAGTTGTTTCCTCATGTTTAGCTTGTGGAGGGGTGTTGGAATATATTCACCATCATTTTTTATATTTGCATGCATTCTACATGCATCCAGTCATCAGCATGGTAGTCTCCCCAGCACCTGGAGCCTATATTTAGCCCCCTTGAGCTTGGTTTTATCCCTCATGCACCCTCCTACTATTAGGAACCCATGTCTTTACTTTGTTAGTATATTGTTGTTGGACGCATATGCTTCGTAAGTCGTCCCGTAGTATTTGTTGATCCATAGTTTGTGTTATTGTTGTTGGCGCATATGCTTTGTAAGTCACCCATAATTTTGTTGATCCATAGTTTGTACTGGCCCATGGTTTTGACTCATAGTATTGGCGCCTAGACTTAGCCCATGGTTTGTATTGACACATAGTATTGACCCATGCTATTGGCGCCTAGACTTAGTATATAAGTGTGTGTTGAGGCCTATGAAGGCACCGTGAAGTTAATTGTATTGAGCTTGCTCAAAGGAGGTTGCCCCCTAGAAGTGGCCTGTGATCAATATAAAAGTGATTCTGAGTTCTATTATTTCTGATATCTTGTGTATTTGCATTAATTAATTATTGCAGGTTCATCACATCTGGTATCAAAACACTTTCTTGGGCTCGCTAGGTGAAATTTCTGCCAAATTTTTTTTTTCGCATTTGTTGCAGGTTCGGATTTGGGAATAATCCCTATCCGCTTAACTGTGGGAAGTACTTGGGCATAAGCCCTAAAACTCATTGTGAGGAGTACCACAGGAACCTCGAAGTAGCCGTCCCATTGAGAGGACCTACCAGCGAAAAGGGAAACGACCCCTACCTGATTGACTAGTTCCCATCAGTGAGGTAAACCAAGAGCTATCATTTGTGGCAAAGCGGTTATCAGTTTTACCTGAGCCGTGGAGTGAGGGGTACTGCCCCAATACGCAAGCCGTCAGACAGCATTGGTGGCCAAGTGAAACACCTGAACTATTAGGAAGTTGTACATACCTGGGGTCCATATCTATTTTTAGTTGAACTGTTATTGATCACTTCCGCTCTAGATCCAGCCGTTTCAGATCTATTTTGAAATTCGTTCCAGATCCAATCGTCGTTTCAGATCCAGCCATTTTTGATCCCTTCCGCACCATTGCAGATCCATCTGTTGTGGATCCCTTCCGCGCCGCTGTTGCTGATCCATTTCTGGAAAGGAAAAAAAAAAGAGTATAAAATTCTGTTTTTTGGCCATATCTCCCTTGTTTCAACTCTGTTTTCCCTGAAACTTCACTGACATCCCTGCAATCCCATTCTGCATATTTCATTCCTGAAGACCCTATCCCAAATTCCACTTCCCAAGACCAGAAATCCCACATTTGTCTATTTTTAGGGTTTGCCATAACTTCTTCAATTTTCACCAGATTGCCTTCAAATTTTACCATAGAGTTCCCGCTTCTGAAATCCCCATTTTTTGCTTATATGTCCCTCAGAAAGTGTCGAAAACCTAGTCAAACCCCAATTACCCCTCCGAGTTTTTCCCAAATCCAAATTTCCCCTTACTAAATAAGCTTGTGTTTGTGTTTTTCTATCCATTCCCCCCCACCCACAAAAAAAAAAAAAATCATGGTTATGGTTGTCACTCGCACAGGAGAAAAAACCATGGAGGAAGCACTTGCAGCCATCCAAACCAAACTCCAAGATTTGGATGAAAAATTTCTCAGCCTCCATCTTCAGCATTCAGCCATGAACAATAACCGACAACCAGAATCTTCTGCAGCCACTGGGTTCTCTTCTTCCGGCAATTTTCATGGGTCGAAGCTTGATTTTCCTCACTTCAATGGTACTGATCCGACTAGATGGATATACTGAGCAGAACAATATTTCAATCTGCATAATACTTTTGATGTCCAGAAAGTTCCACTTGCATCCTTTCATTTGGAACAGGAAGCCCTTCAATGGTACCATTGGTACATCAAAGCTCATCCCGAGCCAAACTGGACAGATTTTTGCCACGATTTGGTCCTAGTGCTTTTGATGACTTCACAGGAGCACTCACTAAACTTCACCAAATTGGAACAGTGAGAGAGTATCAGACAGAATTTGAGAAATTGACCAATCACACAGAAGGATTGTCTGATGAATTCTACAGGAGTTGTTTTATCAGTGGTCTCAAGGACGAAATCCGCTCAGAAGTCAAAATGTTCTGTCCCAACACAATTATGGAAGTCCTAGGGTTGGCTATGTTGGCAGAGGACAAGATCATAGCTCAACAACGCTCCAAACCCACCTTTGTTCCCTTCATAAATATGGGTTCCCAACGACCTCCCATCATGCTTGCTCCTCAACCAACTCCTATCAAGCATTTGTCTGAAACAAAGATGCAGGCACGCCGAGAAAAAGGGCTTTGATATAATTGTGATGAGAAATTCACTCGGGGACATAGATGTGTTCAACAAAATCTCTATCTCTTGGATGTGGATTCTCTGCCTGCCTCGGAACTTGGTGAAGAAGCTACAAATACAGTAGATGATCAGGTCGACATTCAACACCCGCCTGTTGACACCCCATCTCAGGATGACCCACCCGAGATCTCTCTCCATGCTGTAACCGGCGTCACCACCTCACAAACAATGCGGGTTAGGGGATACTTCAATAAGCTCCCTCTTACCATACTCATAGATTCTGGTAGCACTCATAACTTCATTGACCCTCGGATTGCCAAACAGGCTGATTGTTTTGTCCATCCTTGCTCCAACTTTGAAGTCATGGTTGCTAATGGGGGCACCTTACCTTGCAAGGGGAAGTGTCACAATGTGCGTATCTCTATGGAAGATTATAACCTATGCTCTAACATGTTTTCCTTGTCCTTAGGCGGATGTGATGTGGTTTTGGGCGTTCAATGGTTACGCACACTTGGCCCCATCTTATGGGATTTTGCTGAACTTTGGATGCAGTTTTCAGCCAATGGGACACAACACAAAATTATGGGCTTCCAACCATGGTCTCTTCGTGTCATCAGTTCACATCGCCTGGAAAAAATCCTTAAGAAGAATTCACATGGTGTCATTGCTCATCTTCCATTCCCTTCAGATGCACCCACCAATGGTCTCCACTACTTCCTTGGATAGATATGCAGGTGTCTCTGTTGCACCAGTGGGCTTGCCGCCTTCACAAGACCTTTCCGGTAAGCATTTAGTCGCATCTACATCTCAACGGGACATGATGGCTATTTTGCATACAGTACAGAAGTGGCAGCCATCCCTATTGGGGAATTATTTCTGCATCAAGACTGATCTCCAGAGTCTGGAAACTTTCCTGGAATAATGGGTCTCCTCCATAGCACACCTGAAATGGGTTATCCAACTCATGGGTTATGACTATGCGACCACTTACCAGAAGGGTAAGGATAATATGGTGGAAGATGCTCCTCCTCACACATTTGATGACCCAGTTTCTCTTACAGCTATTTCTTTGCTTGTTCCAAATTGGTTGCAATCTATTCAATGGGGCTATCTCTTCTATGAACTCCATGCTTCTTCATCAGTAGGGCACTCTAGGTTCCTCAAAACATATGACAGGGAACAATGTAACTTCTTTTGGCAGGGACTCAAAAGGACAATTCAACGGATGGTGGTTGACTATGATACTTTCCAGGTCAACAAGGGTGAAACGACCCTCCTTTCGGGACTGCTCAAACCCTTGCCCATCCCTCCACAGATTTGGACAACTATTTCTATGGATTTCCTAGAAGCGCTCCAGTGGTATAGTATCACATCTCAAAGGACACCATATGAAGCAGTCTCTGGACAGGCACCACCAGTTCTTCTTCCATACACCTTCAGCGGCTCCCCAGTTCAGGCAATTGACTCAATTCTTCGAAACCGTGATCAGCTTCTTATCATTCTGCAAGACAATTGTCACATGGCAAGAATTCGACTAAAACAACAAGCCGATCAGCACCGTTCTGAGCACACTTTTCACATCGTTGATATGGTTCTTCTTCATCTACAGCCTTCCACGCAATCCTCCCTAAAACTCCAAAGGCGCCAGTGGCTCGGAATGCAACCCGAGGATGCTACAGGGGACCCACTCCTTCATATTCTGCATCAATTTCCACATCTAAAGCTTTGAGGACAAAGCTTTTTCTAAGGGAGAGGGGATGTTAGGAACCCATGTCTTTACTTTGTTAGTATATTGTTGTTGGACGCATATGCTTTGTAAGTCATCCCATAGTATTTGTTGATCCATAGTTTGTGTTATTGTTGTTGGCACATATGCTTTGTAAGTCACCCATAGTTTTGTTGATCCATAGTTTGTACGAGCCCATGGTTTTGACTCATAGTATTGGCACCTAGACTTAGCCCATGGTTTGTATTAGCCCATGGTTTGTATTGGCACATAGTATTGACGCATGGTATTGGCACCTAGACTTAGTATATAAGTGTGTGTTGAGGGCTATGAAGGCACTGTGAAGTTAATTGTATTGAGCTTGCTCAAAGAAGGTTTCCCCCTCGAAGTGGCCCGTGATCAATATAAAAGTGATTCTGAGTTCTATTATTTCTGATATCTTGTGTATTTGCATTAATTAATTATTGCAGGTTCATCACACCTACCCACCTAGTGAGCCTTGTTTTCCTCACCTTGAAGAATAATGCGCCCTACTACACTACTTGGATCACTAACAGTCAGTTGCAACATTTATTGGCTAGTTTATTCATTTATTGCTCAGTTTAACTACCTGTAGCTTCCAGTTGTCTGTATCGGAGTTCCACTTGACCTACTGACAACCTCATCAGCCTCATGCACCCTCCTTGGAGTCTCCATCCCTTGATTTGTGCTCACATTACTCAGTTAGACTCAGTTAGACTCATTTGACTGACCTTTGACCATTTGTGACTACTGCCACTGATTGGATGGTGTCTCCAAATCTATCCAAGCCACACATTGAGGAGAATTCGAATGACCTTAGGAGGCATTCAAATCCATTTGATTGTATTCAGTTAGTATTCACTTTTCACAGTGCCAGCTTACAGCTGATGTATGATACAACATTTTTTGTCATTTCTTGTGTTAATGAGTGATTATTGATTCAGCAATTCTTCTTCTTTGCTATTCTTGAGTGAGTTTTAGTGAGGTTTGCTCCAGCTGTGAGATCTATCCTATAGATTATCACAAACTTCACTTGAGAATATTAAGGAGGGATTTTGACTTAAATAAGGCTTTCCAAATTGTTGCGGGGCAATAGATGCAACCCATGTAAAACTTGAACTTCAATACAATGAGTCATCCATTGGTGTAACTCTGAGCACAATTACATTATGTTTTTCCATGCCTCTGTAGATAGTAATTTGCACTCACTTGAAATTTACATGGGTTGGCCTAGGTCTCTTAATGATGTTGGTACATTAAAAAATTATTCCTTTTATAGATTATGTGAGGAAGGTGCAAGACTTAATGGTCCTCCAATACCCTTTGGGGGTTTTAACATGAGAGAGTACATCGTTGGGGATAATTTCTATCCACTCCTACCCTAGTTGATTGTATCATTTTTAGGGGAATTTACTTATGAACAAAGACTCTTCAATTTCAATTTTTCCTACACATGGAGTGTTGTAACTTGTAATGATTCCACTGATACACTGATTGAGGCTTGAAAAAAAACTCAATTGGAACTTTTCCATCCCATCCTGACATGCTCAGTTCAGATGATGTCAAAATACATTGTTATGGAACATAGTTTAAAACATAAATATCCATTGTTGTATCCTCTTATGTATATTTGTTGAGGTATTGAGTGACCTATTTGAGTATTTTGGAATAAGGGAACACATTCTCGAGTGAACCTATGATGTATTCATTGGTAGTTGAATCCCAAAGTGTGCACCATTCTTACAATGAGACATTCATTGTCTAAGCTACACATGCTACAAGACCATTAAGCACTTGCCTCGATTATTGGTCCATGGTATTGTTAACTACATTATACTTCCATTTGAATGATTAAGCCTATCTTCGAATAGAGGGTTCTGTATAATGTTATCGTGTTCATATGCAAAGCACCTATTGACTTCTCCCTTGAAACACCTATCATAAATTGTCCATTTCTTTTTATTGTGTGTGTTGTAGATACAATGTAATTTTGACTTGAAAATAGGAAATATCTCTACACATGATATTGAAAAGTTGAACCCTATGGCAATCCTTTAAGCTGGACACATGCTAGAAATTTGTACTAAAAAATTGGCATAAGCTTTGTAGTAACATCTTGCTCTAATCCTTGCAAAGAATATGTTTTCTTAGATATAATAGCATGTACCTCTCATTGTATTATGGATTCCCCAGTGGATACAAAACAAATTGATGCAACTGTGCCATATAAAAAAATTGAGGTTCAAAATTATATTTCCCACCTTTCTCTTGAAGTTGTAGCTCTTCCAACCCTTAAAGAAAAGAATTGGAGCTAAATTTGGATTTTCTAGCCTCAATGTTTCCAAAACATCAATTGTTTGTTGAGAAGACCTGCAATACATCAATATTCTTTTAATATATATTGGTACCAACGTTATTAAAACTGATTGAGGGTCAGATTGGGACTGGACTAGAACTAGCCAGAAAAATGGGTTTACTAAAAAATACATAATATATGCAAGTTTTAATAAAAAAATCTATATTTTTATGTACATCAATGTAAATCTAAACAATTAGACACAAAATATGCAAATTTTTCTCATGTATATAGCATGTAAAGGTGAATATAGCAACGTAGCACCAAGTGCAATACATATTTAAAACAAAATACATAAACTTTGAGGTTCTAAATGGCCTCTAGAGTCCAAAAAACATCATGCTACAACAAATAATGACATTTCATAAAACTTATCCACTATATTGGGTTCCTCCTTATTTTTAGATGTATAAAGGTCATCTAGAGTTGGGACTATACAGACTCCCTGATAGGAGAAAACAAGAGACAACTTCACCTAAGGAAAACATGGGTTTATGCATAAAAAGCATGGCCAATGAAAAGGAGGAAATATAGTATATTGAAAATATTTATGCAAATAAGGATGCTTAGGAAGCTAATTTGTCCATATAGAAGATGGTCATTCATGTTGTGTCAAAGGAAAAAGTACTCTGCAAATATAAAAAAAATGGACGGTTTTGTACATCAAAAATGAAAATTCCAGTTCCCAGGAAATAGTAAATACCCTCTTGGAAGGAGTATGATAGCCTCACTACTCTATTTCTTAAAGTGTTCCCTTAACCATTTGGCCATCATGTCTTCAAAATCACCTTATGAATGGCGATAAGGTGTAATGGTGTAACATCACCTTATGAATGTTCGAAGCTCTTCTCTAGCTCATTACATAGATTGGTTGGCATGGTTCTCACAGGACAATTTTGCATCTCTGAAGTAGATGAAGAAGAGATTTCCATAAGTGAACTTGAAATTTTAGGGATATTATATGTAGTCCATATTAGTTTCCCAATCCATTTATGTAGGCTTAACGAGGCTCAAGTAGAGCCAACAGAACATTGGTTGAAACATAAAATCAATTAAAAAAAATCATTTAGTTTTTGTTCATGTAGCATCATTGTTTCAAGCTTACATAATTGCTAGTGTCTCATAAGGTGTTGTTTTTATAGTCCTATGGAGACTTTGACTCCCTAGTAAATTCCTTTAGGAATAAATCAACATATTTCTAATAAAAGAAGTTTAGCTTAGAAAGAGAAACAACCATTAATATTTGCATAGCTTAACATAAATTTTCCATGTTGTATTTTGTGCCATTCGCTTTATGTTTCTGCTTGAAGTTGAGCAGTACTCGGGGAAGCAATTTTTAGAAATGGTTTATGTTAATATGTACTATGTACTTATGCATTATATATTATAGCCTCACTCTATGTAGAAGATGTCAATGTGTTCTATTGTTGTTTCATAAGACTTTGTGTCTTCACAAATGGTGAGGAAATAATAGTTTGCAAAATGTCCAAAATTATGAGGTTCACATAAAACGTATTCATTCTACATAGTCCCGGGTCCATTTTAGGAACAACTTTATTCAGGGTATGTTCCCCCTAGTTGATTATTGTCTGTACCTAGAGCTACTGATACAGCTCTAAGCCATTCCAAGAAGAAAATTAGTGATTCCCATAAAATTTCCTTCATAAAAAATAATTGTAAAATGCAATCAAGTAAGCTTGACAATATAATGTTGGGCACATTTTGAAAACATAATGTGTAGTTGTTCGGTATTACTTGTATGTTAAATCTTTAAATTTAGTATTTGATCATGTATGTGATTTACCTAATGGTTTTAGATGAAAGGGTGCGTGACTGGTATATCTTCATTTCCTTGTGTTTACCAATATATGTTTCATACTGACCTAGGCAGATAATTTTCACCCCAACAATTTTTGTCTCCTAGAAAAGTTGGGCCTTCCATTCCACGTTCCTTTTGCCATTCCTTGTGCTTGTTTTCACTACAAGTAAATGATGCACATTTATCTTGACAAAATGGGTTAGTACCTGCCAAAGGGAACACATAGCAAGATTGAGATGTATGTTCCTTTGAATTGCAATTGTGCCAGAAATTAGACAATAAATCTACTAATTTACATCCAAGCGCAACAACGAAATAATCTTGTAAATATCATACTTGTCATCCTTCATTGTGGAATTTGTAATTTTATGATGCCCTACTGACTATGATTTGATGAGCCTACACTCTTCGTTAGGGATGAGGAGATCACAAAGTTAAATAGTAGGCGTGCTTGCCGAGCTGCTGGAAAACATAATTAAAATAACATAGAATTTACCATAGCATTACATGAAACAAAACTGTTTTCAAACTCTTAATACTAAGCTCAATTTTTCAGTAGAAAACAAGACCTTGTGACTTTTTTCCTTTTATCAAATTATCAAGAAATATTGAATTTAAAATTTGACTTTAAAATGAGCTTTTTGACATTACATGTAAGTTGAAAAAAATTGATTGAGCGACCTTGTCATTAGAGTTACAACAAAAATAAGTGCATGATTTTTCCTTCATATTATAAAGGCATAAATAGAAATTTTAGAGCTCATTTCCTATATTCCAAAGAGTGGAGTTTAAATTTTGCTCTAAGGATCTAGAAAAACTGCATAAAGCATGTAGGGAGAAAGAAAGAGCGAAGGGGTTATCCATGTACCCCTCAATTAAGTGAAGTAGTTTTGAATGGTCATGTGGGTGTCCTTGACCAAACCAACCCTAATTAAGTGACCTTGCCATTGGAAGAGCCACAAAATTTGCGATTTCTTATTGTAATAGGAACTATGTGAGTTGTCATTTGGGTTGTTGAGATATTGTAACTTCAAAGAATATTATATTTGTACTTTATTATTCCGGAGATGTTTCATTCCTCTGTGAAGATCTTATTGTATATCCGGAGATGTTTATTCCTCCATCGGAATGTGGTAACTTGGGTTATTAGACTTCCCTAGTGGGAGTCGGCCATGTATGTGTTATGTGGGTCAAAGGGTTGTTAGACCACCCTAGTGAGGTCGGCCCAATCAGTTGTAATGGCGTATTTAACCCAATGGTTAAATACGAGCCTACATGATTTGTGTAAAAGAAAAGTCGGAGTAGTGTATAAATAGAGTAGGTGTATTCCTCATTTAAAACACACTCACTCACTTGAGAGTGGCGCACTTATGAGAGAGAGGTCTGCTATGGAGAAGGAGGAGCTTATGCTCAGGGTTACATCTTTTGTATTTGCTGATCATCTATATTGAGGAAGCTTTGCTGGTTTTTCTACCCCATGAGGGTTTCCCGGGATAAATCTGTGTCTCTTGTGTTTATGCTGTGCTTTTTGTTTCTTCAGTGATCCTGTATATGCTATTATTGTGAAATGGAATGTAATGCTGCTATTTTCTGTCTTAGCATATTAAATCTTAACATGGGTATGGTCCAGGAAATTGTGACGAGTGTTATTCTTCCCATGCAAGTTCAATTACTACAAGTGACATGTCGATCCCTTAATGAGAATGTTTGTGAAGCCTTGAGTTGTTGTGGAATCTCGTTTACCCTAGGTACCATGTGGGTACCATCCTCATAATGAGAAGAACCTCAAAATCACCACCATAATGCACTCGTGGGATGATATTTCCTACTAATTTCCTATGTGGTTTTTGTGGCCCCATGCATGGCCCGTGATCTCTACAAAAAATGTTATGGCTCAAGACCTTGACTTCAACCCTAAATTTTTTTATGATCCTGGAAGACCATCCATGGTATGATAAACCTTGAAATAAACACCACATCTCACTCATATGCCAAAGATTTCCTTTGTAGGACTTGTGTGGTGGTCCAAGGTCCCATGTATGAGCCATGAGATCCAAAGACAAATTTTATGGGCCGATAACTTGTATTTTTGTATCAACCCTGACTTGGACACCAAGAAGCATCCCCATTGTAGGATCGTATCGCATTGACATGATGAAGATTCCATTTATAAGGTTTGTATGGTGGTTTATGACTCCACAAATAGGTCATAATCCTTATATATGAATGTTATAGTGTATGCCTAGGTATTTTAGCATCAAACCATGAGATAGGCATTGAGAACCATTTCTAGTGTTAGAAAGAGGGAAATGTCTATCATATCCCACTTGTAGGTTAATGATTCCTCATGGAGGGTATGTGTGGTGGTTTGAGGCCTTGCACATGGACCATGGGATTAGAGAAAAAATTTATGAGCTAAGACCCTTATTTAACCATATATAATAACATGGGCCTTGAAAACAATCCCTGGTGTGCCCTACCTCAAAAACTTAGCCTATCGTGCAGAAATTGCATTGCACGTCACTTAGCAAAACCCTAGTTTAGAAAACCATCAAAATATACAACTTATGGTCCACGAAGCCACCGGGAAAGGGTGTCCCTAGCAGTACTCAGATGTCACGAATTCAACGGAATTGACGGTTTTTCCATTGGAGCCAAAATTTTTGACTTATTGTGAGTATCATCTCGCTTCCCAAGGCCATTCAGGGACACTAGGAAAATTGCAACCGGGGGTATAAAAACCAAAACCAAACCGAGCAACGAAATTGAGTTTCATTGACTCCTCTAAGTGTGTTTGGGAAAGGATGAGATGATTGCGATGGCCACACACTCACTTGATACATTTTTCAAAATCTTAGCCTATCGTGCAGAAATTGCATTGCACGTCACTTAGCAAAACCCTAGTTTAGAAAACAATCAAAATATGCAACTTTCGATCCATGAATCCACCAGGAAGGGGTGTCCCTAGCAGTATTCAGATGTCACGAATCCAACGGAATTGACATTTTTTCCATCGGAGCCATAATTTTCAAGTTATTGCGATTTTCATCTTGCTTCCCAAGGCCATTCAGGGACACTAGGCAAATTTCAACCGGTGGCATAAAAAACAAACAAGCAACGGAATTGAGTTTTGTTGCCTCTTGGATGTGTGTTTGGGGAAGGGAGAGATGACTACGATGCCCATGCAATCACTCGACACATTTTTCAAAATCTTATCCTATCGTGCATAAATTGCACTACACGTCACTTATCAAAACCCTAGTTTAGAAAACTATCAAAATAGACAACTTTTGTTCCATGAAGCCACCGGATAGGGGTGTACCTAGTGGTACTCGGATCTCACGAATCCAACAGAACTGACGGTTTTTCCATCGAAGAAACATTTTTCGAGTTATTGTGAGTTTCATCTCGTTTCCCAAGGTCATTCAAGGACACCAGGCAAATTTCAACCGGGGGCATAAAAACAAAACCGAGCAACAAAATTTAGTTTCATTGCCTTCTCCAGGTGTTTTTTGGAAAGGATGATATGACTACGATTCCCACACACTCACTCGGTACATTTTTCAAAATTTTAGCCTATGGTGCAAATATTGCACTGCATGTCACTGAGCAAAACAGAATTTTAGAACCATCAAAACAGACAAATTTCGGTCCATGAAGCCACCGGAAAGGGGTGTCCCTAGTGGTATTCAGATGTCATGAATGCAACTTAACTGGAATTTTGTCCATCAGAGCCGCGGTTTTCAAATTATTGCAAGTTTCATCTCGCTTCCCAAGGCCATTCAGGGACACCAGACAAATTGCAACTAGGGGTATAAAAACCAAACCGAGCAACAAAATTGAGTTTTGTTTCCTCCTGCAAGTGTGTTTGGGAAAAGATGAGATTATTTTGATGCCAACATACTCACTTGGTACATTTTTCAAAAATTATCCTATCGTGCAGAAATTGCATTGCACGTCACTTAACAAAACCCTAGTTTAGAAAACCATCAAAATATATAACTTTCGGTCCACGAAGCCACCGGGAAGCGGTGTCCCTAACGGTACTTGGATGTCACAAATCCAACAGAATTGACGATTTTTCCATTGGAGGCACAATTTTCGAGTTATTGTGAGTTTCGTCTTACTTCCCAAGGCCATTTAGGGACACCAAACAAATTTCAACTTGGGGCATAAAAACCAAACCGAGAAACGAAATTAAGTTATGTTGCCTCCTGCAATTGTGTTTGGTAAAGGATGAGATGATTGTGATGCCCACGCACTCACTCAACACATTTTTCAAAATCTTATCATATCATGCAGAAATTGCATTGCCCGTCACTTAACAAAACCCTAGTTTAGAAAACCATCAAAATAGACAACTTTTGGTCCATGAAGCCACATGACAAGGGTGTCCCTAGTGACACCCAGATGTCATGAATCCAAGGAAATCGATGGTTTGTCCATAGGATCCATGTTTTCCGAGTTATTGCGAGTTTCATCTTGTTTCACATGGCCATTCAGGGAAACAAGACAAATTTCAACCGGTAGCATAAAAACCAAACCGAGCAATGGAATTGAGTTATGTTACATCTTGCAGGTGTATTTAGGAAGTGACGAGAGGACCATGATGCCCACGCACTCACTTGGCACATTTAGAACATCTTATCCCATCGTGCAAAAGTTGCATTGCACGTCTTTGATCAAAATCCTAGTGTAGAAAACCATCAAAATAAATAATGTTTGGTCCATGAAGTCACCAGACAGGGGTGTCCCTAAAGGTGTTAGGATGTCAAGAATCCATCAAAAGTGATGATTTTCCCATATAAGCTTCATTTTTCTATTTATTTCAAATTTCAACTCTCTTCCCAAGGCCATTCAAGGATACCAAGCGAAAATTCAACCAGGGGCATAAAAACCAATCCAAGTAACGAAATTGAGTCTCATTGCCTCCTACAGGTACTTGGATAACATGAATCCAATGAAGCTTTGTAAGCTTTGCGATTATTATACCAATGATATGATTAATATGTTAAAAACTATATTCTTTTAGCCATGTTTACGAGGGGATATTATCAAGCATGTTATATTAAATTTACTTTTAGATTAAAAATGTAAACAATTCATGAACTTGATTGAGAGATGAAAACCATGGTTAATATGTTATTAAAGATATATATTGAATAACACGTTATATATAGAGATTTAATGATATAACAACTTTAGGCAAAAAAATGGTTCGAAGCGAATAGTATATGTGATTTCATATTTTTCTTCACTTTATATATAATCACCGGGATGTCTATGTTTCCTTGCCTCTATGTCTTGTTCTGTTGTGATATGAAAATTTATGGTGTACATGTGTGTCTATGTGTGAGTGTGTGCACAGTTGTGGATACACTTTATATGTGTGGTTACTATCTGTTGATGAGATTATGTTTATATTCATGGTTGTAAAACTCGTGAGAATGCATAAATTATCACACTAATCTTTTCAATATAACACAAAATCATTATGTAATGAAATTAATACTAATGTTTTAAATTGATTATTTCTTGTTGTTTGCAGAAAAATGGTGAAGATGACTCCTTAGATGATCTAGATTATGTTGTCACCAATGTACCAGAGAAATATGTTGTTGATAATGATGCAAATGGATTAGATGAAAATGATGATGAATATGATGTTGTGATAGATGAGGATGATGAGGATGAGGATGAGGATGATGATGGTGGTGGTGGTGGTGGTGGTGTTGATGGTGATGATGATGACGATGATGATGGTAGCCATTGATGCTACTATTGAGATTGTGGATATTTATTGCTTTCTCGATGCTACTAGACACATATTGTTATTTTGTGATGATCCAAGTTCATATTAAATTTTAGGTCATTGTGATTTGTATGGTAGATTTATGTTGACATATAAACTTTGACTACCCTTGATCATTTTGACATTTCTATATATGGTTATTAAAAAAGATATTTCTTGTGATATTGGTATTTTCACTATATATATTGTTCACTTGTTCTTTTAACCTTAATATGATGATCTGTATGATAGGTTATTGAAGTGATGATGTTTTATAATTTCGCTTCTTTTGATGAAAAATAATGGTGATGTTATCGTTATTATATTGTAAATTTATCTATATTGGAAGTTCTCGATGATATTTTCATGGAAAATTAATATATATGATGATGTTACTACTTTGGATAAATGGTTTATGTTTGTGTTAAATTTCTTCATAAATGCTATGCAATTAATTTCAATAATGGTATCTACAATTAATTTGAATGTTTCATTGTGTTATTTCAAAACTATGAAGTAAATGATATATGAGAACTATTGAAATTAATGAAATAATTATAATAATTTGATATAATAAATATATTAGCACACAATTGGATATAGTTGTAGGTGTTAAATAACAAGCCAAATGTGGTGCTAATAAGGGAACAAAATAGGAAGCAAAACTAGGAGCTAAAATGGAAGCCCACTATGTCATAGATCTAGAAGCAACATTGGATGCAATACCTAGCGCTAAGTTGGAAGTCAATTTTGATGCTATTTTGGATGTCAAAGTAGAAGCCAAACCAAAAGCTAAACTAGTGGCCAACAAAGAAACAAAATTAAATGCTTAATGGGAAGCTAAATGTGGCGTTCATGAGGAAGCAAAACAAGACGAAATTCAAGGAGCTAAATGGGAAGCAAAATGTGGCGATAGTGTGAGAGTAAAAATGGACGCTAAAGTGGTAGCAAAACATGGTGCTAATGTTGACATCAATAGAGATGAAAAACTAAGCATTAAAAAGGATTCAACACTTGACGCTAACGAGGAATCCAAACATGGCGTTGATATGGTAGAAAAATCAGATGTTACTCTGGATGCAAAACATGGCGCTACATAGGAAGCAAAATATGGTGCAACAATAGAAGAAAAATTTGGTGCCATTTTGGTAGCAAAACACGATGCAAAAAAGGAAGCAAAAATTGGTGCAAAATTAGAAGCAAAATTTGGTGCTTATTGGAAGTAAAATGTGGTGCAAAATGGGATGCTAAAGTGGTAGCACATATGGATGCAATATTGGATGCTAATTTGGATGCAAATGTGGCATGAATATAGATGCAAACATAAATGCTAACATGGTGATTTTAAGGATGCAAATAGGGTGCTAATGGGGACATCATTTAGGAAGCAAAAGAGGACGATCTATAGGAAGCAAAATAGGATGTTATTTAGGAAGCAAACCTCGACGTCGTTTAGGAAGCAAAATTTGACGCTATTTTGGAAGAAAAAAATGGGCGCTATTTTAGACATAAGAAAGGATGTTATCTAGGAAGAAAAAAAAGACGTTATTTTAGACTCTTTACATTTTGTACATGAAGCGTCCCATTTAGCGTCTACTTCAACCACTCAATGAAAAAAAATTACACTAGAAAGGGATGCTAAATGAGACACTAATTCCATGATTTGTTGTAGTGTTAGGATCATCTTCATCTTAGGGCCAAAGACGATCGTGTCCAATTTTGCTACAGAGCGCTGCTTAGAAGGAGTGAACAATGTGATCCTGAGCTCAGCAAATGGAAGATGTCCTCCTCTAAGTGGGATTCATGAATCATCAGGTGGATCTATGTCCATGTCTCGTAAAATCTGATATTCTTCTTGGATCCGTGTATCTTCCACAGCTTTCTTGATCCTAGATTCTTCCTCCTTTTGTTTCTCTAAATCAATTGCTTTATCTGTTTCCTCTTGTTCTTTTTTCTTTTGCTTTTCTAGATCCGTTGCTTCTTCTGTTTCCTTTTCCTCTTCTTCTTCCTTCTAGGATTATTCTTCCTTTTTCCTTCTTTCTGCTTCATGTTTCTACTTTATTTCTTCCTCTTGTTTTCTTCTTACTTCTTCGGCTGATATAGCCTCTTCTCTGCCCTTCTGTTGATCCGCTTCTTTTGCAGTCTCTTTACCTTGACTAGAAATTGATATGTATTTTCGGACAAATATTTTATTCAAATATTCCATATTTTTTTCCCTTCAATATACTTCTTCATCCTTTAAGAAGTGGTCTGTGTATTCAAAATGAATCTTACACGATGCGCAATGCTTGGCTGCTTTCTGCAATTTGTCATTTCTAATGAACACCTTCTCCCCAAAATGGAATTCCTCCAAGTCCTTTATGAAAACCTTTTCACCTTTAACCTTAGTGAATTTGTATGCCCCGATGGTGAAGGGGAGCGGAGGGTAATAATCCTTCTTATTTGCATTCAGAAAATTCCCAACCCCATTAATAAAAACTTGCCTCACAGCCTCTTTATGCACTACATAATCTATGGCATACCTCGGCATCAGAGAAGGAGCTTTAGTTCCTCCATACATTCAGATATATGTGCCTTCTGGGGTAAAGTAGTAATTCTCATATTCATTGATTATTGTCACTGCATTATCCGACAAACAATTTGGTTCTTAATTGAATATCATCCTATATAGCAAAATTATGAAATCCTCACATAGAATCTTATAGAAGCTTGCATATTTGTGAGCCCACATTATTTGGTAGGCGACATAGAGAGGGGTCTCAGCTGGGACCCAACAACACCCCAACTTGTGGAATGGGTTTCTTATCAATATGCAGTCAATGAGATAAGAGGACATGAAAAATTCTCCCTTTTTCTATGTCATTCATCCTTGTGCGGTTGCTACTGCTGATGCCATACTCTCTAAAATAATGTTCGCACAATTGAACATAGTACCATGGGAGGCGACATGATACATAATAGGCACCCAGCTAATTTTGTATATATTTGAGTTCGCTCTTCCAAATATTCTACTTAACTTCATCGCTATAACTCTAAAAAGTGTTTTCAAATTATGTGCATCGTGCTCTCCGCTTGCTCTTTTCCTTAGTTGTTTTTCGGGTATCAACATATTCTTGTCATATTCTGAATGGTCTATGTTGACCCCTTTTATCCAATCTTCTGTCATCGTGATTTTCGGAGGTGGTAACTTATATGATGTGCTAATATGAGTTGGTTTAAATGAAGCAAATCCTTCTCCATTTTCCCCAGCTATGATTCTTGAGTTGAAATCTATGTGGGGTAATATCCATCCTATTACCTTCGAAGATGGAAATAGCTTTGAACAAGTTGCGGCCTTGTGAAAACCTGATTTCTTTATATTCGGGTATACCATCATCTCTTCAATAGAGGCATCTAGCATGTTCTGGTCTTGGATAAGGTGGTATAATTCATCCCATTTATATTTAGGAACTACTCCAGTTGCAACCCTGGTGTCTTCACATAGGGTCTCCATCATGGTTTCTGGGACAATTTCGATATCGGATTCAGATTCCACGACCTTGGCTTTGCGCTTAGAAGATCGCCTTTGCATTTCTGAATCCTAGGGTGAAAACAACGCTAACGTATAAATATCATATCAAATAATCCAATGTTAAGGAAACAAACTTCAAGCAAAATGATAATGAATATACAACCTTTTAACCAAACTAATCCAAATAATGAATTGCAAATGTATAACCTGTCAATAAGCATTATTTGCGAGAAAATAAATATAGACGAGTTGGATTCATACTTCCATAATATCAAGTTTTGGGGTTCGAGTGTTTGTCTTGATGAACACAAAATGCACTATAAGTTGGGTTCCTTCGTTCTACCATTCATAGTTGATATTATTATTATTAATAGTTGGGGTCTTAGTAAAAAGAGTGAGAGTCCACAGATAAGATATAATATATAAATGGGTTATATGTAGAGCACTCATAATTTCACCCAAGGTATCATGCTACTTTCCAAACTTGTTTAACTAGTAATGTGTTGAAAGCGTTGAATTCACACCATTTAGGGTTTCGAGCGAGAACAAATGGTTTACTGTTTTGCTGAGCGATGTTCTGTCGAACAAGATTTTCAACAGTATACCCTGACTAGCGAGGATTGAAGACAATGAGGAGCTTAAGGTTAAAATAGAGTAGGAATGCATTGTAAGGTAATGGCTAACATCGCACCAACAAACCCTACGCGAAAAAATTCACTCGTTGTCCAATCATGGTCACAAAGTTGCAAGTTCTAAAAAAAATATTTTCATGAAGGGCCCCGAAGATTCAAATGAAAATAGGTCAACCAATGGTGGAAACTTTCTTTGGATTCGGGTCAAATAAAACAGCACAAACAACACTGGACTTGGAAAAGTCTCAAAGCAGTCTACTCAGGCAAATGCGCCAAACTCTACCCAGCTAAAGCACGTACCAACCATAAGAAGTTTTATGGGTAGAAAACGTGCTACAAACCACACCAACCGACGGCCATTTCTGAATACTGTCAAACATAGAGATTGAAAACCCCGCGGGAGGGTACGAAGAAAATGGTGTTTTTTAGGGTTTTCAACCACATACATAAATATTTTGGCCTTATACCCTACCAAGTTTCATGGTTTCAAACATAAATATGGGCGCTAAACAAAGTTCTAAATCTCCTTTTAAAAATGAAAGAACGTCACTTTTATGTGTAAAAGGGTTAATGGACACAAGATGCCTAGCTGGCAGTGCGAAATCGATGTCATTGTTGTGCTCCAATGGGCTAGGTGATCTGTCGTCCATAGATTCGCTCCACTCCAAACGGCGTTACAATTTTGATACAAAAACTTTGAAATCCCTTTCTTATAAATGACAAGGAAAAACCCTAGCGATAAATAATTCTCGGTAACCGTGCAAACACGGTTCAAAAATTCAAATTAAAACTCATTTTTGGTGACCCAATAGTTTATCAAAATTGTTTCGGACTGAAACATCATTTAGCGCCAAAATCGTTTTGGATGAGAACTCATTTGTTACTGATTCATTTCGGGCTAGAAACCAATTTGGCGCCGAACCAATTTATCTTTTGTTGCTGGGCTATTTCGGGACACTTTTGAAAAAATTTCAAACCTTTTGGGAGTAGCACCCTATCACAATATCAGCGGAAAAACCTTAGATCCAAATAACGTTTTGTACTGAAACGTTTCAGAGACAAATCTGGTTTTGCTCTGACCGTTTCGGTGCAAAAGCCAATTTTGCGCCGATCGCAGGAAAAAAAATATTCTTTTGATTTCTTTGGTGTAAACTGAAACTTCCTTTCGACATAAGGAAACTTCGGTGAAAAACAAAAAATGCTCTGACCGTTTCGGTGCAAAACCCAATTTTTCTCTAACCATTTTGGCACAAAACCCAATTTTGTTATGACCATTTCGGCGCAAAACCCAATTTTGCTCCGAACATTTCGGCGCGAAACCCAATTTTGCTTTGACCATTTCGGCGCGAAACCCAATTTTTCTCCAATCAGATTCAAACTCATTTCCCCCCCGACCGTTTCAGCGCAAAACCAAAACATCTCCCGACTGTTTCAACGCAAAACCCAATCTTGCTCTGATATAAGAAAACTCATTTTGACTTCAAAAAAATTCTAAGTGTCAAGTAAAATTTACAATCAAAGAAAGATGAAACTAAAAGACTCTAGTAAATCAAAAAATAAAGGGGGGGCCCTATAATTTTACACAAAAATTTGGGGATTAGTTTGCAGCTGCAACAATTGGCCACTGGTGAACACAGATCTCTGAACAAAAATTCTCATTTAAGACAAAATTGCTCCTATTCATTTACCATTTGTAATTTTAAAGTCACACATTTAATACTTATGTTAATGATTTAAAATATTGTATTTCAGTTGGGAAAAATAATTTCATGAATCATAATGATCATTTATTTCAGGAAAAGGATAGCCTAGATAAGGTTTCCCAATCACTCTCCTGAGGCCATAGTATGAAGTTCATTACTTGTCATGTATTTTGGTCGCTACAGAATATGACACCACAGGATTGTAGCAATATCAAACAGATGCATTCGTGTGCTCCTCATTCCTATGCTATTAGCATTTATTTTGATGATGTTGTTTAACACACTTTGATGTTCGAGTCCTTTCAGAAGTAGTTCTCTTTAGTCTTCAAATGTTTGTCGTGGGTTCTTCCATCCATAATGTTCTTTTGTGTGAGTAATGAATATTTATTTTCCTCATCATACTCACGGACGAAGAAGAACATACTGAAGTATCATCAAGCGTATCTTCTCGGTCGAATTTTTTAACTTTTCAATACCCAAATTTTCTTTTATGGATATTGGATCTTTCAGAGAACTTTGACTCCATTTATGTGCCTTTTGGCTATGATTTCTTGTAGCGTAGGATCATTTAAATTTACACACATATGCAAGTCTTGCTTCCTTTCCATGGGTCAGCTACAGTAGGCTACCTAAGAAAGTTATTTATATGTGAGTGAGTGGAGCCCCAAGATAGTAGTTTAGAATTCTCAAATCTTGGCTATTTTACAGGGTTTAATCAATTGAAATATAGAATGAACCAAGAAACAAATTTCCCCTTTTTAAAATAGAGTAACAATTGAATCATTAGTTTTATAACTTTACAAAAAGAAACATCCTTTTGTTTCGAAGCAAATTCTATCATTTTCATGATCCAAAATTCTTGCATGAAAATAACTTTATATCATATTTTTTTTCTTGCTTATCACTCCGAAAGTTTATCCAGTTTTTATTTGAAACAAAATCAGTTAAGTAAAAACAATGACAAACTGAAATGCAAACTCATGCAAATCTTAACAAAATAAAAGAAAGCAAAAGAAAAGAGGAAAGAAAACCAAATTATTTGTGTACAAAGGTTTCCCTACTCCTAAGAAAAGTATTGCTTGAGTGCTAGGCCATTGACGGGGATATTTTCCTTTTCCCCTTGTAAATTTTGTAACTTATAAGTTCTTAGGCCAAGCTTTTCAATAACTTGATAAGGGCCAAGCCATAAATGTTGAAACTTGGTATGATTACCCTTTTCTTCGTGTGGGTGATCCCACTTTAGAACCAGATGTCCTACCTCAAATTTTTTATTTCCGGACTTCCGATTATCAAACCATTGTTTTACAATATCTTAGTGACGGTTGAACTTATCCCTGGCCTTTTTCCTTTCTTCTTCAAGCTTTAGTGTTAATTTTTTAGCATTAATTCAATATACTCTAGGATCTTTACTGAGATAATAACATGTACAGCATATCAATCATATCAAGCATGTCAATCACAACAAGAGGCAAACATAAGAGACAATAGACACACAGAGTTTCCGTGGGGAAAACCCTAAGGTGAAAAACCCCACAACTTCCTCAGAGATAGATAGAGCAATAATACAACCAAGGTACAACCAAAGTACAAGAGATAGTATTTACTAGCAGCTCCTCCTCCTCCTCAACTAGTGCACCACTTTCTGAGTGATGTACAAGTGAATAATGAGATGTCCAAATAGAGATCTCTCGATCTCTATTTATACTTGTCCTATCTTGCCCAATAAACTAATGGGGCCGACTTGTCTAGCTTACCCTAATAACCCATGGTTAACTTAATCAGGGCCAACCCCACACATGGTGGTCTAATAACCCATCGGCAAGTTACGACACTTGCGACACTTATCAATACAAATGACGACACTTCCTTATAGAGGAATAACACATCTCTATAGGAGTACAATATACATAGATGAAATACATAGGTGAAATACATTCCGAAGTTGCATATACATCAACACTCCCTCTTAACTAGGAAGATATTTCTCGACACAGATCTGCTAGCACAAGTCTTCTTCTCAGGATCATCATCCTTGAATCATCGTCATCGTCACGGCTGCTACTATCTCAATCAATCTCTGAATATACTCGTCATAGGAAGTTCTACAGAGCCAATCCTTTTTCATACTGGATGTAGGCCCACCACCTGCAGGTCTTCATCATCACTGGCCATACTGTGGAATCCTTGGGACTTATTACGTGCATCACAAAACCTCGAAAGAGCATCCCAGGCTGTTAAGAGCACACTTTTCTACCTGTCAGATCTCCCAGGGCTGTATTATATGTGATCTCACCACAAAACCTTGAAAGAGCATCCCAGGTTGTTACGGGCACACAGCTCCGACCTATAGGATCTCCCAGGGTTGTATTATATGTGGTCATGGAAAAACCTCGAAAGAACATCCCAGGCTGTTACGGGTACACAACTCTGACCTATAGGATCTCCTAGGGTTGGATTATATGCCATAGGACAAAACCTTGAAAGAGCATCCTAGGACTGATTACGAGCACACAGTTCAACCTATCGGATCTCCCAGGGCTGGATTATATGTCCTCCCAAAGCAAAACCTTGAAAGAGCATTTGCCAGATATCCCAGGGCCACATTACATGCCATAGGGGAAACCTCGAAAGACTATCTGCAAACCTCCCAGGGCTGGATTATATGCTTATCTGCACAACCTGTTCCACGGCCATAGAGTATCAACCTGATACTCACCATACATCACCCTGATGTACACATGATCATCCTGATCATCATCACTGCATCGTCCTGATGCATGTCATCTAGAGCAACATCTTGAAGCTCGTCATCCATGATCATCCTAATCATATAATGCATCCACCTGATGCATGCCAAGTATCTACCTGATACATATCATCATACATGATCCACCTAATCATACAATGTATCCACCTGATATATAGCATACATGATCTTCCTGATCATACAACATATCCACCTGATACATATACAGATACATGGTCTAAGCATCCAACATGATGCATATACATATACATGATCCAACTGATCATGTCCAGCATCCAACATGATGCATACATACATACATATAAATGATCCAACTGATCATATCCAGCATCCAACATGATGCATACATACATACATATAAATGATCCAACTGATCATATCCAGCATCCAACATGATGCATACATACATACATATAAATGATCCAACTGATCATATCCAGCATCCAACATGATGCATATACAGAGCAATAACTGGAGCATAGTCCTGATGCTCATCATCCAACCCTTACATCCACAGCCATGTGAAGGATCCTCCTCTCATCATGGTTGGAATGGCTCCAACAAATGTGTCCATCACTTCTTCCTCGCAGTGTCATCAATCTGAAGAACACCAAGCCTCTCTCTAAAGTATTCGAACTTCACTTTGGCTAGTGGTTTCGTCAGCACATCTGCAATCTACTCGTCCATCGCAACATACAGGAGCTTCACTGCTCCTCTCTGCACCATATCCCTGATATAGTGATATTTGATCTCAATGTGCTTCGACCTGTCATGGAACACCAGGTTCTTAGACAGCTTCACACAACTCTAGTTATCACAATAGATACCAGTAACCTCCAGCGGGAGATCAAATAACTCAGACAGTAGCTTCTGGAGCCATACTGCCTCGCAACTAACCAAACAAGCTACAACATACTCTGCTTCGACGGTACTTAGTGCTACGCAGGACTGCTTCCTGCTAAACCAAGAGATTGCACCTGATCCCATACTGAAGCAGCACCCAGATGTGCTCTTCCTATCTGCAACACTACCTACCCCGTCCGAATCAACATAACCCTGCAAGTTAAACTTTTGATTCGCATCATACTTGAGCCCATAATCAATTGTACCCTTTAGGTACCTCAGAATATGCTTTACAGCAACCAGGTGAACACCTCTGGGATCCGTCAGGAACTAGCTCAATGTTCACCGCAAAGAAAATATCTGGTCTTGTGTTCGTCAGGTACATTAAGGACCCAATCATCTGACGATACATTGTGACATCAACAGGATCAGATGAAGCATCACACAGAAGCTTCAGGTTCGATTCCATAGGTGTGGCCATGGCCTTGCATTCCATCATCCCGAACCTCTTCAAAATCTCCACTGCATACTTCCCTTGTCCAAGGAAGACTCCATCTGTACTCTTCCACACCTCCATGGCTAGAAAATAGTGCATCATCCCCAAGTCCTTCATCTCGAACTTGGCTCCAAGCTTCCTCTTGGTATCAACAATCAAACTATCATTACCTCTTACAAACAGATCATCTACATACAACAGTAGTATCACGGGATTGCCTTCTTGAACCTTGTAGTAAAGGTTGGAATCCGCTTTACTCTTGGTAAATCCCAAACTGGATAGAAAGCTTCTATCCTCCCATACCAAGTCCTAGGAGCTTGCTTCAAGCCATACAAGGATTTCTTCAACTTGCACACATATGACTTCCTGTCATGTGTCTCAAAACCAAGTGGCTGCTCCACATACACTTCCTCCTCGACTACACCATTCAAGAAGTTTGTCTTGACGTCCATCTGGTGTATCTTCCATTTCATCACTACAGCCAGAGCAAGTACTGATCTGATGGAAGTGTATCTGGATACAGGAGCAAAAGTTTCTTCATAGTCAATTCTTTCTTTCTGGGAGAAGCCACGAGCCACAAATCTCGCTTTGTATTTCTTTATGCTTCCATCTGCAGCATGCTTGATCTTGTAGATCCATTTGGAAGTCACAATAGACTTCCCTTCAGGTCTTGGGACAACATCATAAATAGCATTCTTCATTATTGATTGGTATTCCTCGACAATGGCTTCCTTCCATTCTTTCTTTTCCGCTGCCTCTTCATAACTGGAAGGTTTTTTGTTCATGATATCACAGAGTAAAGCAACATAGCTAGTATGTGATCTGGTCCTCTTCTTTGCTCTGTGTTTTTCTTCTAGAATGCCATACTTTTCTGCATATTGAATGACCTCTCTATCCCATGCAAGTTTCCTCTTGTGAGAGTCCTTCTCACAAGGTGGATCTATAGGTTCTTGCGGATCTTCAATTTCACGATCAGAATCTGGAATTGCTTCAGTCATGGTAGTATCTTGAAATCTGGTTTCCTTTGGTTCTTCATGATCTTCAACAGGTGTCTTCCTTGATTTTATGAATGCTGAGTTTTCATCAAATGTTGCATCCCTGCTGACATCAATCTTCTTGAACCCTGGAAAGTATATTCTGTAAGCCTTCGAGCTTTCACTGTAACCCACAAAGATACCCTTCTTTCCTAAAGGATCTAGCTTAGTCCTCTTTTCCTTTGGGACATGAGAACATACCGGACAACCAAATATTCTGAGATGGTTGACTTCAGGTTTCTTACCAGAGAAGACCTCTTCCGGTGTCTTGTTGTCCAATATCTTCTGTGGTGTTCTGTTCTGCACATATACAATTGTCCTGGCTGCTTCTGCCCACAGATGCATAGGCAGATCTTGGTCATGCAGCATTGCCCGTGCTGCTTCCATGATTGTTCGATTCTTCCTTTCTGCAACTCCATTTTGTTGTGGATTGTAGGGAGCATTCAACTCCCTCTTTATTCCTGAATCACTGCATAGCTTCTTGAATTCTCCTGAAGTGAATTCTCTGCCATTGTCGGATCTGAATGTTTTGATCTTCTTATCAGTTTGGTTTTCCATCAAGGATTTAAATTCATTGAACATATCAAACACTTCTTCCTTGTTTTTCAAGAAGTAAACCCAAGTATTCCTGGAGAAGTCATCAATGAAAGAGACATAGTAAACATACCCACTCAGAGAACTGGAAGACATCGGTCCGCATACATCATAGTGGATAATTTCCAAGATTCCTTTTGCCTTGCTTTCACTGCTTGGAAATTCCTTCTGTATGTTCTTTCCTTTTGCACATCCTTTGCAAACACCTTCATGCTTGGTCTTGATTTCAGGAAGACCCTCTACAACTTTGCTTGCAATTGGTAGTGCTCTATAGTGCACATGAGCACGCCTTCTATGCCAAAGTTCACTTGGCTACATGGATTCATGTACCATGGCATGTTCAGGTTGTCCCTTCAATTTATACAATCCTCCCTCTTGCTCTCCAATCACCACTGCATCATCTATAGTTTTACCTTTTGGCCACATTAGGACTTGGCCATCTACAAATGCAACCCTCATGCCTTTTGCATCCAATGCAGATATGGAGAGTAAGTTCTTCTTGAGCTCAGGTACATATAGAAACTCTTTCATCTTCAAAGACTTCCTAGAGTCTAGGTTGTAGGAGGCTTCACCACTTCCTTTGATAGGATATTGATAGTCATCCCCAAGTTTCACCTTATGGGGTGACTCATGTTCAAGTAGATTTACAAAAGATTCTTTAAACCCAGTCATGTGTTTGGAAGCCCCACTGTCAATAAGCCAATCATTACAACCATGAGAGATAGTACCTATGAGAGTAGAGATTAGAACATATTCTTCTTTGCTTGATGAGTCATCATCATCACTTTCTGTTCTAGCCTTCTTCTTGGGAGGTTCATCATCCTCAGCAGCATGAGCATGATATCTCTTCTTGTTTCCTTTCTTATTCTTATTGAAGTTGTTGTCCCTTTTGTTCTTGGGACAATCTACAACAAAGTGTCCTTTCTCATTACATGTGAAGCATCTCATATCTTTCCTATTCTTTAGATGGGTGTGAGAGGATTTCTTGTAATGAGAGTGCTCCTTCTTAGGCTTGCTTCTTTTGGTGTGAGCTATGAGAGCTTGATCTTCATTTCCCATCTTTTCTTCTTGGGCTACAAGCCTATCCTCTTCTTGTGAACAGTCATCCCACAGTATACTGAAGGAGATTAACTTCCTTCTTGCACATATTCCTTGGATAAAGGAATCCCATGACCTAGGTAGGCCATTCAGAGTGGTCATCACAATTTCTCCATTCTCCACCACTTC
Source organism: Larix kaempferi (assembly GCA_027924585.1). Classification (NCBI taxonomy): domain Eukaryota; kingdom Viridiplantae; phylum Streptophyta; class Pinopsida; order Pinales; family Pinaceae; genus Larix; species Larix kaempferi. Next base: position 3,552,416 of record BSBM01000012.1, on the reverse strand, counting down.
ATCTACAGCTTCAAGTTGTTCCTTGATCTGAGAGACTTTGGAGAAATAAGATTGAATGGTCTCTCCATTCAACAGCTTGACCCCTTTCAATTGATTCCGCAGAGTCATCTTCCGATTTATGTTCTTCCCTTCAAATAGCTTGGTCAAAGAGTCAAACATCTCCTTGGGTGTCTTCAAAGATGACACATGTGGTATGAGATGGTCTTTGATAGAATCGACAATGATTCTCTTTGCCTTGACCAAGTTCTTCTTATGCAATGCCTTAGCCTCTTCATCCTCTGGGATAGGGACCTCAGAGCTTATGTAGGTGTCCAATTCATTTTCTTCCAGGATTAACCCAATCCTATACTTCCATGCTTGGAAGTTATCAACCCCTTCAAGCTTATCCTCAAGCTTGGTGTGGTGAGACATCTTAAAGAGTACTTCAAATGGAAATAGAAAATATTTAGGTCTTACCACTTGATTTGCTGAAAAATGGATCTGGTCCCGGATTAGGGTTTGTTAGAGAAACCCTAAAAATTCAAAATGTGAATTTCAACTTTCGGAAAGGATAGAAAGATGCACCTTGATGAGCTGATCATCCTAGTATATTCAGAATTTGAGATCTGCAAAGTTTCACCCTTCAGAAATTCCTTTTAGTCTTCCCAGATTCACCGGGGAGGACCCTAAATTAGGGTTTGAGTTTCCCAGAACTTCACCCAACCAAAAATCTCAATCCAAAGCTCTAAACTTCAATTTTTCCAAGGAGCTTCCAGCTATGTCTTCATATTTCAGAAATTCCTATTTTTGTGGAAACCCTAATATTTAGGGCCAAAACTAAAAGTGCTCATAATTGAATTCTGATGGACAGATAGATTCTCCTTGATGAGTAGATTCAATCTACCTTACTGCTTTTACAAAATCTATGGAGAGAAACCCAATAAACAAGAAACCCTAGTTTCTGCCACTGCACAATGTCTTCTTCTCAGGGAAGCTCTGATACCATGTTAATTTTTTAGCATTAATTCAATATACTCTAGGACCTTTACTGAGAGAATAACATGTACAGCATATCAATCATATCAAGCATGTCAATCATGTCAATCACAACAAGAGGCAAACATAAGAGACAATAGACACACAGAGTTTCCGTGGGGAAAACCCTAAGGTGAAAAACCCCACAACTTCCTTAGAGATAGATAGAGCAATAATACAACCAAAGTACAAGAGATAGTATTCTACTAGCAGCTCCTCCTCCTCCTCAACTAGTGCGCCACTTTTCGAGTGATGTACAAGTGAATAATGAGATGTCCAAATAAAGATCTCCTGATCTCTATTTATACTTGTCCTGTCCTGCCCAATAAACTAATGGGGCCAACTTGTCTAGCTTAGCCTAATAACCCATGGTTAACTTAATCAGGCCGACCCCACACATGGTGGTCTAATAACCCATCAAAAAGTTACGACACTTGCGACACTTTCAATACAAATGATGACACTTCCTTATAGAGGAATAACACATCTCCATACGAGTACAATATACATAGATGAAATACATAGGTGAAATACATTATGAAGTTACATATACATCAACATTTAGCACGGTATTAATTCGTAACTGCATAATTTCACTATTTGACCCTCGGGATGCCTAAGCTAATTGGAAGGAAGGGAGTAGTATGTTGGGAGGAAGAATAGCCAGTTTCCCAAAAACTAATGTGTAAGGAGAAACCCCTAAAGAATTCTTTGGAGTGACCCTATCTTCCCATAAAGCATTGGGAAGAGCTACACACCAATTTCTTTGGTTCTCAATAACAGTTTTCTTCAAAATTCTTATCAGATTATTATTTGTAGATTTTGCTAACACATTCCCTTGAGGATATTAATTAGATGACTAATGCAATTTAATCCATTTTTTGATATCAAACTCACTCATCTTGAAAGAGGAAAAATAAGAAGCATTATCAAAAAATAAAGAAATTGGAACCCCAAAAATGGTTTTGATGTTCTCTTGTAAAAATTTGATGACTGCATCTTCATTGACTTTGTGCAAAGGGATGGATTCATTCCACCACATAAAATAATCTGTGGCATTAAGAATATAGCGATGTTGTAATGAAGAGTTTGGATTGATTTCTCCGATAATGTATAAACCCCATTGCTCGAATGGTGCTGAAATGATGACTGGTTGTAGTGGTACTGCTGATTTAGATAGTTTATCGGCACTTCTTTGACATATATCACATTTTTCATGTGTAGGCATGTGCATCCTTGAAAAAGGTGGGCCAGTAATATCTAACTCTCAATAATTTATGGGTAGTGGTATCTCTGGAATAATGTCCTACTGCAGGACCACCATATAATTCTTTAACCACCTTTTTTGCATCATCCTTTTCAAGACATCTGATAAATACTCCATCATAATTTTTTCTGAAAAGCATACCATCAATTATGTGATACGAAGATGGTTTTAATCTGAGACTCTTATTTGCTTATAATTCCAATGTTCTGGGATATACCCATGTTGAAGATCATGTGTTAAATATCTATACCATGAATCAAGAGTGGTATAAACAGAACATGTCTCAATCAAATTCATTTCAGATTTGTTTTCCCAGCCATGATCTTCGTCATTTGGATGTTCAGTACGCAGTTTGCATAATCCTTGACCTTTGACAATGTTGGTGGGTTTAAATTCTAGGTCATATTCTTGTATCGCAGTCACCCAATTCCCACGTCTCTCTCCCAATTTATTTTGTACAAATAAAATCTAACAGTCGTATGAGCTATTACAACCTTGTTTCTCTTCTTTGGAATATAGGGTCTGAACTGCTTTACTATTTTAAATACTGCGTATGCGTGTTTGTCTACATCTGGGTAATTGAGTTCAGCTCACTGTAATCCAATGCTCATAAAAGATATTGGATATTAGTCTCCCTGCTCCCCTTTCTGTGTGAGCACTGCCGCAAGAGAATGATCTGAAGCAAAAGTATATATAATGAAATCCTTTTCAAAATATGGACTGCTTAATGAAGGCACATGAGCAATGGCATTTTTTATATCCTTGAACGTGTTATTTTCAATCTTAGTCCATCTGAACTACACACTTTGCTTCACCATTTGTTGCAAAGGTTTTACAATTTGAGCGAAATATGGCACAAACCTTCGAACAAAATTTATTGTGCCCATGAATGATTACATTGCCTTTTTATTATGGGGCATGGGAATCTAAATTATAGCTTGTGTTGGGACTCTTCTCTTTACAGGGGCTGACCCGGGTTCGGCGAAGTTCCTTTAAACCCAACAAATACCCCTTTCACTGGCCCTTTCGGCATCAACCTGCGAACAGGATGAAGTCTCATCCGAAGCGAAGATGGGGGGTTACAGAATCAGGTTTCTGTAACCATGGTGATGCAAAGATGTGGTAAATGACCTCGCACTGCATTCCTCGCTTAGCATCTACTTAACATAACATTATCAACATGTGACTACGCACTTCGCAGTTATCAACAACCTACTGACTTCGTTGAACCGTTGGTGTCTTTACTCTTATAACTATGCATTCATCATACTTAACGTTACTTCGTGACATTCATACACACGTGTTCCGCTTACTTAACATATGATTCACATTCACATACATACGAAATCAAATACATAAACATAACATAACATGAATACAAAACACATCATAGATTCATACACATAACACATGGATTTACGTGGTTCACCCCCCCCCCCATATGGGAGCTACGTCCACGGGAACTATTCCTATATTACTTGGAAGGGGTAACAGTTCCAGTCTGCGCACTCAACTGCAGACTCTTCTCTACAATAGATCTTTGTGCACTCAGCTGCAGACTCTTCTCTACAATATATCTATGCGCACTCAGCTACAGAGTCTTTCTCCCATAGATCTCTCTCTCAGTCTATTTCTAGTTCTCTAATGTATCTTACCCAAACAACCAACCCTTCCTCATACAAAAATAACCCTTTATATATATGTGGTCGAAGATCACATATTACAATAACTATGGGTCAACCTCCATAGTACCCTTAAACCAAAAACGGCGTGGTTCTCCTGCCGACCATGCTTTGCCTTAGCTTCGTTGTAACTTTGTTGTCCTTTTGCGCCACTTCTTCTAACTCTGACGCTTCTTCTGACAGTGAAGTTCTGACCGCGTGGCTCTGACACTGCAGTGATGTGTCCTTTACGACATTCCACTTCTTTACTCTCTATTTCGGTAGCTTTCAGTTCGTTGCTTCATCCTTAACTGCTTCAACTACCTCCGGTTGTCCTTAGTACTTCATCTTTACTAAGGGGACATGTCCTTTCCTGTCAACTTCACTTCACTCCATACCCTCCTCCCGGGAATTGTGGAGTTCCTTCTCCCAAAACTGGTCAATGTTAGGCCTCTCCTAATTGTACTTTCACCATCAAAACTTCTTGTACTTGGGTTGTGCCCAATAGGCCCCTAAAACTTACTTGTGGCTCATCCCCGAGCCACTTTCACTAGGCTTCTTTGACTGCACATCACTTGGTATGTTCGTCTTCGCAGCGAATTCCTGAAAAGTTGCGCTCAACTTCGCAACTGCTTCCTTAGTCTCTTGCTCGTATTATTTGATCGTTTTGAGCATCATCACCGATATGGGTTGTTTCATTTGATCCTTTATTGTACTCTCTGTCGTGCGAAGTTCTTGAAATTTCTCCTCAATTTCTTCAGAGAGTGCCAGTGCTTCTTCTTGCATAGGTTGTAACTTTGACGAAGTTTCAACTTCCTTCATCCTTAGTGCCTTTAGCTCCTTCTGAATCTATTTCATTTCTATGAACTTCTTGATCCTTTTCCTTAGCGAAAAATCCTTCATGGTCATGTTCATAGAATCAAGGTCCTTCTGCCTCTTCTGAACTTCATCCTGAATTTTCTGTAATTCGGGATCCTCTTGCAGTATATCCCAAACCTTAGTGACTTCTTCTAGCATGTCTTGACACCTCGCAAATTCTGCAAAATTGTTCTTGTTTGATGTCTTCATCTCTTCGACTCTCACTAATTCTACCTCTGGCGGAGTGCCAGGTTGTTTCCGAGACTCTAAGTCAACAATATTTTCATTGTAGCCAATATACATAGCTTCCATTTTTGCTTTGAGATTGTCCATGGCAGCACCAATCTTAAGGATGATCGCTTCCACTTCAAGCTCTTCTTCGTAGTCTGGGATCTTCGTACAAACTTTAGCTACGGATTTCGTCATCTTTTTTTGCTTCTCCTGAGCATTTTCTAGCTCATTTGTCTTCAGCATGCATTCATTCTTCAACTCATTATAACTATCTTCCAGCTTCAGATATTGATTTTATGAGATCATATCTTTGTCTCTAATTTATTCCACACCTGCAAGTGCAGATTATGCAGTCCTTCATTGGGAAACATTCCAACGTTAATGTCCAAATGTGTGAGACGCTTCGCACCTTCATTAAGTTCATTAGACGGGAATATTACGTTCATCGGATCTATGTGTACTAACCGGGGTCTCATCGTTAAAGAAAGCGCTTTTCTTTTTCTTTGGCTTGAATCCCATGTTCTGTCTTCGGAGTATGATTCCATTACTAGATCTCTCTGGACTTGTTCTACTCTTGCCACCATACTCTTCAGCTATGCGATGCTCTGTATCATGCTCGCTTGGAGTTCCTCTTGCTTGTTGTATTTTATTGTGAGTGTCTCTTCAAGATGCTCATGGAATCGGGTTATGATGTCATCGTAATCATCATCATGCAACTGCGCATTAATCGGAGTCTTAATTGCTTTATGCTTCTTTCTTTGTGATCCCTCCAACATGGTTGTGTCGGGATTCTTCCTCTTCTCTCCTGCTGGAAAATCAGCAGCTTTTTGTTGTTCTTCTCCTTGATCTTGTTCCTGTTCTTTAGCATTTGTTGGTTCTTCTTCTTGGTCCTGGGTATCATTTTCATTTGTGCTTTCCTCTGATGTAGTGATCAATGTATCTGGCACATCAATATTCCACTCGAGTGGCCAATCTTCAATAATAAGATCAATATTCTTCGCGTCCAGTTGGTACAGTCCCTCGAACCATTCTAGGTTATTTGGTCGTTCTCTCAGCTGAATGAAAATAAAGTGAAGGATGGCTTTGAATCTCATCTTGCGAATATATGTTGTTTTTATTTCCTTATGGATACGCGAAGTGCACTTGATTACTTCACATAGCTGCTCATAATATGTATACAACTATACATTATTTACCTTTTTCTTGTACGGCTTCGAATTGGCCCACATGTTCGCGAATCTGGGTCCATTGCAATCTCCAGCGAACACCAGTACATTTTTGTGATACTTAAGCAATACATTTTGTTGATACTTAGGCTCTTTCCAGCCTACGAACGCGATTAAGACTAACAACCAGCTATAATGGAATTGATGTCCATTGTCTTGCGTATCCACAACATCATCTAGGAACTCATTTAGAAGGTAACTTTCCCAATTATACTGGATTCCATCCTTGACCTTCGCAGCTAAGGAGATCACAGCACCTCGGTCGGTCTACATTTCCTTAGTACTTTTCCTGCGAGCAGCTGAACTGTGAACTTCTTTGCGACATCCTTGATTTGATCTGCTTGATATCCACGGGTTCCTTTCACCAAGTCGAATTCATTCTCATTCTCCTTGCAAGTTCTTTGTCTTTGTTCTTGCCTACGAATTCTGCTGCAGGTTCAACGCCTCTTTTGCTCAAGTGTGTAATTCTATAAATGATGTCTATGTTGATATCAATCTTGCAATCTAACCACAAGTAACCCTGGTGTATACATGAGAGAAATGTTTGCACAACCATTGTGAGCTCTGGGCTTCTGTCAAAATGCGAAATTCGCAGCAAATTCAAAAATCTTGATGGCTACAATGGCGCAATCTAGTCTTGCACTTGAATTGTCATTTTCTTACTGGTTTCATCATGTTGCCTACACGTGTACTAGTCCGGCTAAAATTGTGGGTACTTAGTTTCATGCAGCAAGTCATGATCTGAGAACTTGCATTTGGAATCTTGCCTAGTAAATTATCCTTTTTGCGCACATGACTCGACATGGGAGGCAGCGGGATATCATATTGTGGATTCCTCTTGAGTATAACAATTGGTGCATCCTCTCTTCTCGGAGGGATGTACTCATGTATCAGTAGAATCGTCTTGTCACGAGATCGTTTTGGCTGATACTCATTTGGAATTTCTACATCCTTCAGCTTCTCTTGCTCAGTAGCCTTCTGCTTATCTTTCTGCTTCTGCTCCGGTGTATTTCGCAGTGAAGCTCTAGAGGTTCCACCTCTCTCTGGGACTGCTTTCTTCATTGGCGTCTTCATGACTCCTTCCAAACCAGAATGTTGGAATTGTCTTAATATATCCTCTAGGATTTGTTGTTCATACATACACTATCGGATTATTCTTTCTCTTGGCTGGTAAAAAGCTCGGAAATTACATGCATTAAAAAATAAAAGTCACAGTAAAACTGGTAACTATGTGGTCCTTATTATTTATATGCACAATGACACTAAGGTGCACCCAAAAATGGATAAATTAGCATCAAATGCTATGTCTGTTGGACAAATATTGCTTAGATATTGGTCCTTCCCTTCTTTTAATGTGTCTTCAATGGACAAATATGCCTTAAAAGCAGAAAATCTGGTTCCCAAAAGTACTGCACAACAGCTACTTTCTGACCAAAACTGTAACGGCTAGTTTCCTTTAACTTCACGGACGGTTAGGTGAACGGCGAGGTTCACTTCGCATTTTCCTTCTTTTAATTTTACTTCTCAATGCTACTCCCTTCTTTTACTTCTCAACTTAGCTTGCTATATGTGCTTCGCAGCACATCTTCTTATATTGTAAAACTGCACATTTTAACAAAGTTGTTGTATGTAGTCTCTGCCCTTTGTTTTAGTGTCCAATTTCAACTGCACTTGACACTTAAAACCTTCTTGAATTGTTTAAATTCTATTCATAGGAGTAGGAAATGGGTCATGCAGAGATGCATCATTCAATTTTCTGAGATCCACACAAATTCTTATTTCACCTTTAGCTTTCTTGTCTTGAATTACCATGGGACTTATCCATTCTAATTCTTCTACTGCTTCAATGATTCCTGCCTCAAGCATTTTGTCAATTTCTGCTTTCACTCTTTCTTTATATCTGGGATTCAATCGTTAAGGTCTTTGCTTAATAGGCTTTGCATCAGGCTTGAGAGGTATTTTCATAACTCCCAAGTCACTTAAAATGCCTTTCATTTCAGAAAACTTGGTAGGGAACAAATCTTGATATTCGCGCAGTAGGTTTGCGATATGTCCTACTGTTTCTTCATCCTAGTAATCCCCAATAGAATAAAACTTTGGTTCATCATTTGTACTAATATTGATCTTTCTGGTCTTCATAGGGTTACTCAGATCTGGGATTTCCAAATCAGCTCCTTGTACATCGTGTTTTCCTTTAGACTCAGGTATATTCACATCACGAGGGTCTTCATCTTCATATTCATCTAGTGCGAAGTTATAACATTCAAGGGCATGCTCCAACTGTATTTCCCAATTTGGTTGTTTATACACAGGCAATGGGACATCATCAAATATCTTCTTTTTAATGATCTGTAAAGCCTCATTGATGCTTGGAAAATCATCCTCAAAATTGAAAGTCGATTGAAAATTATTTATCATCATGTGCCAATATATTATGTTTACGAAGTTCTGCTTTTGTATACCAGTTCTTTGGTATTTGATCCAATGTGTGCACAAACATATGAACCCATTCTGTCTTTGGTATATGCATCCATGATTTCAAGCAAAACTATATATGATATCTAGGATCAGTCTGTCCATTGTATTTTTCTTGTACAACCTCAGTTTGTTCTGCAAATCTGATCTCCATCAAGCGCTTACATTCTTCCCATGTGTTCAGGTTGTCTTTGTGCACATCCCATCACCTAGTAGGTGTAGCTCGCAATATTATATCTAAATCTATTAGCTTATGTTCATCTGAAATTGATGCTAAATATTCGTGAAGGAATTCATGGATATTACCCAAACCATCATAAGTAGGAATTAGACTTAACTATGTTCCAATCCAACGCAGTGACTTCGTTATCTTTGCACATCGTCTAGATGATACTTCATGCATTCGGCTATGCCAGTTCTCCATTCCTACGTCTGATTCTGATACGCAAGAACTGTCACATCTCCAGCTCAATGTTCCATCATCTGTAAGATTAATGTAATCTGCTTGATTTACTTTCATCTTGTAGATATTATCAAGTTATTGAGCTCTGCATTCTTCTCTTACTGGTTCAACATACCTTGTTCCTTGTGAAGGATCCAGGGGTGCGATAACCCCGATATCTAGTCCTTCAAATATCATTTGTTTTTTCTTCAAGTTGATAATTGCGAGGTTTTCAATTTCCCATTCAATCCCCAATAATGCAGGATAAGGATTATTTTCATCTATGATCTCAATAACCTTAAAGTCTGCTTTACTTCGCACTCCATCAATGTCAACAAGAACACTTGATAGCCTCCCAAAAGGTATAACCTTCTGATAATTAGCTAGTCTCAACTGTATAGGAGAACAAGATAGCTCTGGCTTCCCCATATGTTCCCATGTTTGTTTTGTAAGCATGTTCACCTCTGAGCCCAGGTCAAGAATGACCTGGTTCATTCCAAAATATCCAATATGTGCACTTAGCCTCATTTCTCTTCCTATCCTTCTATGGTTCTTAATTTGATGGACTTCTCTATGTGCATTGTTTACTGCATTACATTGTTCATAATGTCCCAACATGTTATGTAATTCCCCTACGGCGTTTTCATGCCTCAACATCTTTATGCAGCTCTATAGAAACTGTATGATAGGACTTGTCTGTTTTGGCAAAGTACGTGATCCATCATACGAGGTCGACATATCTAATACAATTTTTTTATCACTTCACAATTGGATCCTTTTGGTCAAAGGTTTTGAGTCCTAAAATCCTTTTCTTGCTTCCATGAATACCTTTTTGTCTTGGTTAGGGTTGAATGTGGGCATTTTTCCAACTGCTTTTCTTACCCAAGTTCCATCAGTAGGCTTTGGTCTATTTATGTGATCGTCATAAGTCGAAGCTTCATTCATCTTGTCATTTCCTATCAAAGCTCCACTTCGCGTCACAACATGGATGTTGTGATCTTTGTTTCTTTTCTCAGCTGCGATCATCTGAATGTTCTGGTTCTGTACTTCTGGTATTTTTTCTTGCATTTTGCCTAGCAAAATGGGACAGGATTCAATGACATGGTCAAATGATTTACAGTACTTACAATTAGTGCATGGGTTCTGATAGTCTCTTGCTAAATGTCTAGGTTGAGCACAGTTATAGAAGACAATCTAACCTCTTCCTCATCCTTGTCCAGTGTTACGTCCTCTTCCTCTGAATCCACCACATCCTCTATATGTACCTTGATCATACTGCACATTTTCATTATTGTTCTATGTTTCTCCATGGACTCTGTAGACATCATGTTTTCTTTCTATCATGAGTTCATATGCTCTACAGTTGGTATCATCATGGCCAATCGACTTACAAAATGTGAAGTACAGGTTCTTTGGTGTCTGTACATACTTCTGAAGTAGGTAATAGTCCTCTGGGCGATGTCCTCTACATTGGAAAATATCACACCATGGTCCCTGAGGTTGATTTAATGGATTCGGCACCCCACTAGCGAGGTAATCTCTAAAGATAGGACATTGTTCCTTGGAATGTCCTTCTCCTTTACATATAGTGCACCAAACCTCTTCACTTATTTCTTTTTATTTATTCATATCTTGCAACTGTAATGTCAGGTTTGCTAGCTATGTCTGTATTTGTACCATGCCTATGCTAGTTTCTCCTATGGGCGAAGCTTCTACCTTCATCACAATTTCCAATGCTTGTGCATGCGAGGTTACCTTCTATTGCAACAACGATAATCTAATGTGGGGAAACAGTGCAGCAATGAACCATTCTTGATGATGTTGCGGTGTTATTTCAAAGCTAACTTGACCTAACAAGGATTTGAATTTCTGATCAAATTCCCACACAGTCTCATTAGGTTTCGGTTTTATCTCTTTTAGCTCTGTAATGCACTGAGTATCTGACTTAGGCTTCTTAAATTCTCTAATCAGCACAATTCTAATATCAACTAGTGTTATGTTCTTTCCAACATAATATTTCATGAACCATGTTAAATCACTGTCTCTGAATGTGGTAACTAGTTGATCTTGTTTTATAGCATCATCTTGTACTTGCTTAACGTTCCAGACAACTTCACAGAGAAACCAATGTTGCTCTGGATCTTATAGACTAGTTCCTTTAAAAATAGGTATCTTTATGTCGTCTATCATCCTTCTTCTAGGAGGTGTAGGGTTCTAAGTTGATGAAGGTATACCTCTACTTGGCTAATTCTGAGTGCCTGTTCCTGCAGTATTATTACTACTAGTGTTCTGCAAACTAGTAATATTTATTTCCTCAACCATAGGTTTCTATGGAGTAATGGGATGATATCCAATGTGTCTAGGTTCTGTTTCACTATCATACTCGTCTCGATATGAATTTATATCACTTCCTAACTCAATTTCTAGGAATGTGCGAGGTTCAACTTCATGAGACCTATTTCTAGTGCTAACTTTATATCTTTTTCCACTACGCAAAATGCCTATGTCTTCGTCTGTGTCACTATCTGTGTTTTTGAACATTACATATTCAAACCCTAGGAATCCGATTGCATTCTTAAGACACATTTTTCACAGCATTTTAATGCATAAACTCAGGTTTTTCAGGTACTTACCTCTAAATCCTTGGAAAAAATATCCTTATGTTGTGTTGTAAGACTTCAAAGTGTCCACAACAAACTCTATAATATATCCTTCCAGCAAGCTATCCAACCAAAATTCTATTACTCTTGAAAATTGGTTGTCAATCCATTTAAGCCTCTGAATAAACTCTAGATTCCAAACTGTAGGTTATGCACCTTGAAAACATTTTTTTCATTCTACTATCCTAGATATCCACTCATGTATCTCATTAGCAAAAGATGTGAAGAAAACTTCATGCAATTCAGTGAATATATACCTCTGCAGCCATTGTTCTGTGGTAAGACGTGGATGTTTGTTTTCTTTATTCGCAAACTCGTGTTATGTCTAGCTTACCCAGTTCTATATTTCTTTCTTCTCTGGATTGCACATCAATATGACAGATCACCAAAATATTAGTTCAAGCACGGCATGGAACCATTTTTTGGTATGCTTAACTCCATATATATAGCATAGCAACAAAGCCATATGTTGGTTCTCTTCCCTTTTAGGATGACACATGAGCATCGCACATCACCGGCACGACAAGTCCAAATTCAGCAATGGAACCATTTTTGGGGACTCTTTTCTTTATAGGGGGCTGACCCGGGTTCGGTGAGGTTCCTTTAAACCCAACAAATACCCATTTCACTAGCCCTTTCAGCATCAACCTGCAAACAGGCTGAAGTCTCACCTGAAGCGAAGATGGGGGGTTACAGAATCGGGTTTTTGTAACCGTGGTGATGTGGAGATGTGGTAAATGACCTCGCACTGCATTCCTTTTTTATCATATACTTAACATAACATTATCAACATGTGACTAAGCACTTTGTAGTTATCAACAACCTACAGACTTCACTGAATCACTGGTGTATTTACTCTTATAACTATGCATTCATCATACTTAGCATTACTTCGCGACATTCTTACACACGTGTTCCTCTTACTTAACATATGATTCCCATTCACATACATTTGAAATCAAATACATAAACATAACATAACATGAATACAAAACACATCATAGATTCATACACATAACACAGGGATTTACGTGGTTCACCCCCCAGATGGGAGATATGTCCATGGGAACTGTTCTTATATTACTTGGAAGGGGTAACATTTCCAGTCTGCGCACTCAGCTGCAGACTCTTCCCTACAATAGATCTATGTGCACTCAACTGCATACTCTTCTCTACAATAGATCTTTGTGCACTCAATTGTAGATTCTTTTCTCCCTTAGATCTCTCTCTCAGTCTAGATCTAGTTCTCTAATGTCTCTTAACCAAACAACCAACCCTTCTTCATACAAAAATAACCCTTTATATAGATGTGCCTGAAGGTCACATATTACAATAACTATGGGCCAACCCCCATAGTACCCTTAAACCCAAAACGGTGTGGTTCTCTTGTCGACCATGCTTTTCCTTAACTTCATTGTAACTCCAATGTCCTTTTGCACTGCTTCTTCTGACAGTGCATTTCTGACTGCGTGGCTCTGACACTGCAGTGGAGTGTCCTTTACGCCATTCCTCTTTTTTACTCTCTGCTCCTATAGTTTCCAATTCGTCGCTTCATCGTTAACTGCTTCAACTACCTCTAGATGTCCTTAGTAATTCGTCTTTACTAAGGGGACATGTCCTTTCCTGTCAACTTCGCCTCGCTCCATACCCTCCTCCCGGGAATTGTGGAGTTGCTTCTCCCAAAATTGGTCAATGTTAGGCCTCGCCTAACTATACTTTCACCATCAAAACTTCTTGTACTTGGGTTGTTCCCAACATCTTGAATTATTTTTGGGTCTATAGAGATTCCCTTTCTAGAGATGATGTGTCCCAATAGATTTCCTTCTACTACAACAAATATACTTTTCTTGGGGTTCAATGATATAACATATTTCCTACAACGTTCAAAATTATGTTTTAAATGAAAAGCATGATCTTCTCTTTCCTGGAGAATACCATTACATCATCCAAATAAATAACAACACTGTGGCCAACCAAACCTCGGAATGCGATATCTATGTCCCTTTGAAATGTGGCCCCAACATTCATAAGACCAAAAGGAATTCTTCTATAACCGAATGTTCCCCATTTTGTGCGAAAGGTAGTCTTGAGTCGGTCCTTTTCTGCTACTAACACTTGATTATATCCTGAAAATCCATCTAACAAGGAGAACATCTCTGAGCCTGATACCAATTGTAATATTTGTTCCATCAATGGGACCAGATAATTGTCTTTTTCCGATGCTCTATTTAAATTTCAAAATTCGACACACAGTATTATTTCTCCTTATTTTTTCCCTACGTGTACCAAATTTGCAACCCATTCAGAATGTCAAACTTTAAAAATAATCTTAGCATCCAACAACTTCTTTAATTCTTTTTGTATTAAGGGTTCAAGCGTAGGGTGCATTTTTCGGAGTTGCTACTAAAATAGTTTTGCACCTTGTTTTAAAGGTATCACATGTTGTATGATACTTGTATCATAAGTCTTCAAATCATCATACATCCATGAAAAAATGTCCTTGTATTACTGAATTTTTTTAATGAATTTGCATCTCTCTCCAGGTGATCAACACTGTCCTAAATTTACATATTTAGGTTCCTACTTCGTACCTAAGTTCATCAATCCGTACTGCATTGAGGAGTTGTTTGTTTTGACATTTGTTGGCTTCTGAAATTTATGTTGTAGATTGAATAATTTTTCAAGAGTTTGTACTCCTTTTGGCATAAAATTTCCTTTATTGATATCTTTATCTTCTAATTCTGATTGGTGTTCATCTTCTTCAGTAATTGATTCTTTGAATGTATCTTCATCTGTCAAAAAGTTGATAATTTGTTCATCATCATTGAAAACTCTCTAATCTGTAATATTATCAGGGACAGATGGCCTAAAAAGCAATTCAATGGAACATTTTTTATTGGTCGGTACTAAACGTGAAGCAGAAGTGGCTAATAAATCAGCAGTGGCATTTTGTAACCTAGGGATGGCATTTATATTAAAATCATCAAAATTAGATATTAAATTTCATACCTCGGATTGATACCCTTTCAAGTGTGGAGATAAACAATGAATGGTGTTCCTTATCTTCCCAATAACTATCTATGAGTCACCAAAAACTTTTAAATTCTTTACATTTAAATCAATGGCTTTTTTTAGGCCTTGAACTAGAGCTTCATATTCAGCAGTATTATTTGTGCATTCAAATTCTAGTCTACAAGAGAGACATCGTCTATTTCCTTGGGAATCAACAAGAACACAACCGGCTCTTGCTCCCTCTTGTGTCTTGGAACCATCAAAAAATAAAGTCCAAAACTTATCCTCTATTTTAACTAGGTTATTATTGTCATATAGGTCAGTAACTAACTCTACTATATTACAATCAATATCATCAGCCTATGAAAATTGAAGTAGATCGGACTATGTGCCTGAATCATGACCAGTATTTTTTGCCTGATAATTCCCGGGTTCAATTTCTAAAAAACAATTTCCCAAAACAGAAGATGAAAAAATCACTGGCTCATTCTTTCCTTCTAACTCAGTCACATTATGCTTCATATGAGGTTCCTTCAACACTTTGATTTGGTTCTGCCTGTTTTGATGTGGCAACCACAAATGAGACCAATCTGTTGCAAAGTAACCATTCAACTTATTCAACCAATCCCTACTCAATATTAACCCATAAGCTTCTGGTATGTCTATTACCAGGACATCAATAAATTGACACTCTTGAATCCGCAGCCAATCTAATCAATACTTTTTTAATTTCCCCAATAACCTTAACATCTGATCTATCAAGATGGATAATCTGAGAAGGGGATGCTATGGGTTTCCCATTAATCCTTTTACAAATAGATAGTGGCATGATGTTAGATGAAGCTCCAGAATCTACCAAGCAGTTATGCACATTATAATTAAAATTTTCAAAAGTCAGAAGAAAATGAAGAGTTTGAGACTTTGATTTTCCACCAATACTCACTTCGTTAATATCAGCATCAGACTCAATCCTTTCTGATTGTTTATCCACTGTACTTTTGATTTTAAATCAAAAGCTTCCAATAACTTTCTTCTCTATTGTGGTAGATTACACATTTCAAACATAGATATATTTAGTTTTGTCTTATTTATATCTTCTACAATATCATACCCCATATTATGATTTCCTCCAGTATTTCCACCAAGATCATATTTGTTGAGTACATGGTTTTACTTGTTTATTGATTGATGTATTTTTCTCCTTTGCAACCCCTGAAGTTAATTTTGGTCGTGATTCATTTATACTGTTATTATTTTTTATGATTTCTTTGGTTGTTTTCATTTTGGGTAGTAACATACTTTGTCCTTCCACTGGTCCCTTACTCCTGGTAGCATAATCTACATATGAGACTTGTATTTCATCTACTCCTTCCTCGTCATCCAAACCCAAATTTGGATCCCAAACCCATAACACTAATGTGGTCTCTTCACTGTGATCTTTTGTTTCATTGGATTGGTCTTCATCATGATCCTCTTGATCTAATATTTGTGTATCCAATAATTGATTCATTACCAGAGTCGTCGAATTTATCCACTGTGTGCAAGTTTTTTCAGAATGATGCTCTTGGTGGAATGTGCAAAAGTGATCCATGCCAACCTCATCTAAATTAAAAACATCAGAATTATTTGATGGAGGTTGTGTGTTTTCTTCTTTTTTCTTATAGAAAGGCTTAAAATATTTCCTCACCAAAGAACTAGAGCCTTTTTATTTTTCTAGATCTATCATTTTATTAGATAAATTTTGAACCATTTTGACCACATTTTCCAATTCATTTGAAGATTATTCCTTAGGTATGGTTAACAAAAAAGGTTTATTATTTACTGTAGGTTTTTCTTCAGTATCCAGAGAGTGTTTCATAATACTATTTATGTTTGTTTCTACTTTATTTGCTTCTTCAAAATTTTCTACTAAAGTAGTCTTACAGGATCTCTTAACAAACATGAATATGGATGGATGAAGCATTGTGGTATAATATTCTACCAATGACTCTTCGGCAGGTTTCGCAGCAGCGCTGAAACTATTCAAGACAGTATTAAATCGTTGATTAAAGTCTTGTACCTTTTCCTTTTTATCCATCCTTAAAGATAATAACTCTTTCATAAGTGAAGCCAGAGTCCTTTGGTCACCGAACTTACTGAAAAAAAACCTTTTCGAAGCTGTCCCAATCTGCTATAGAACCAATTTGTAAGCTAAAAAACTAAGATGACGCTCTAAGTTCAAAGGTATATGGGAATAATCTGCACACAACATCTTCATGTTCTACATTTAGCAAATTTAAAGCTAAGTAAAATCTCTTTAAGTGCTAATCAACATAGATTCCTTTTCCAGGATCAAACTTAGGTAACACTCACTCTGGATTTTTAGGTAAGTCATGCAAAGGAGCAGGTAAGTTGAGTGATCCTCTATCCCTCCATGCAAGTGGTGGATTAGCATTGTGAGCCATGTTAGCATTAATCCTACGAGTTCGAAGTGAATGTGGGGGTGTGAGCGTTTGTATGTGCAGAGAAGTGATTGACTCGGGAGAATTGGGTCTTAGCTGATTTATGGGATCCGGTATGTCTTGTAGTGATAAATATACTAATTCTTCTAGTGACTCTACAAGCATAGAGTCTTTAGTTTGCACAATTTCCCGTCTAGGAGCTTGTCTTCTAGGAAGTAAGGGCACTAATGATAATCCTCCAAGTTTCCTGACGTAAGATTGAGTATGTCTCCTAAAATTATCTACTTCTTGATCAAGGGTAGCATATAAATGCTCAGTTTGATCAATTTCGAAATCAAAATTTCCTTGATAATCAGCCTCATAAATTAATTCTTTTGGTTGATATGTTTCAAAAGGAGACCCAGAGAAATTTCCTCATGGAAAACAATTTCCTCTACCAGCCATGCACTGGCGGACCTCCTTCTAGCGCCAAAAAAATGTTGATGCCCGGAAAATCCTAGCATCGACAGTAGGGATTCTCTCCAATGAATAATCCCAATTAGATCATTCATTGTTTGGAATAGGGAATCCATCTGGTTAACGATCTGGATACTGTAGATATGTTTTAAAAGCTTTACCAGTTGCAGCCCGGTCCACCGGTTTTTTTTGTTTAAATTATGAATATGCAGATGCCCTAATCTAAATGATGCATACCTATAATTGACAGGTAGAAGCCTCACAAGTGATGCACAGGTTCTTACCTCTCGTCTTACCACTTCTACATTATCAATCAGCTAACATTATTCTAATTTAACTAATCTATCCTTGCAAGGAGCGAAATTTAAAGAAGAGTAATATCTGAGAAAGTTTGTACAAATTCTACAGATAACCATTGAAGTAAAGCACTTACAATCACAATGAAAAATACACAAAGATAGCTTTGATGAAATTGAAGATCCGTTTATTACTCTTAATTACATAGACATTTGCATAAACTAGAAAAATCATTCATTACCATTAGAACAGTCCAATAAAGTAAGAAAGATCTCACAGCATTAAGATGAACACAAGAAGAAATAGTTCTGATCCGTTATCCATAACATTCCACACAAATCCCATGTAAGCTTTTCCCAGTAAATAGTCCCTTCTCATTAGCAGAAAAATATTTTTCATACCAAATGTCTCTAACTTCTATTACACCAGCCAAAATCCCTCTCTAATCCCTTCTCCCCTCTATTTATCTTTCAACAGAATTTGTCTTTACATCACCAATCGTTTCAACTACCCTCAAACTCTTGGATTGCTAAAATTTTGTCTTTTCTGTTTGCTCAGCCAAAAAATAGATAATTATTTACAAATTACATTATTTTGTCAGTGGGTCCTCCAAACTAGAAATACAACTGTCCCACAAATCAATTTCATAAAATATTACATTACATTGTTGAGGCTCCAATAATTTTAAAGAGACCTCATGAATAGATAATTCGTTCCCCATATTTACAAATCCTTTGGTAACTGATTTATAACTTCCTTCCAGAAAATAAGCATTCACAAATGCTTGCCCTATATGTTGTTTGAGATCTTCTTCATTAAGCACGTCCAATTTCCTGATGTACTCCAAGTATTCCTTTAAGTTGTCTTTTAATTATGTTAAACGTTGGCCGTTGGTAGGAAACTCGTACATGTCCTGAGCAATTGAGATATGGAACTTTTCATGCACATGAAAGATATCTTTGTAAATTTCTTCACACTTTGAGATGGTCTTTAGTACTTCCACTTGTACTTTCCTGGCAGCTTTTCTACAACTGTCTAGAAGAGCTATATCTAATTTCAGTTCAGCAGTTGTTTTATTCGGCAAGTGATCGGGAAGGTTTGGATTTTTTCCTTTCCATATAATTAACTTCTTCACCTTATTAAATGTACTTATCACTTTTTGTTTTACAGTGAGAGCATCTGCAAACATTTTCTTCATACTATCTATCATCTTTCTCAGTTTATAAATTTCCTCCGTTACCAACTCTTGCGAATGACAATTTTTTTCTTGTACTTTGCATGCATGTTCATAGAATGGTGTCATATATTGCTTTTGATTTTGAGCAACTTTGACCTACTCCATCAGAGATTTCCTTTCATTCATTCATTCATTCATCGGCCTGGGATTTCTGAGATTCCTTCTCAATCACCATTTCATTCACCTGGGATTGTAAATATCCATTTTCTATGATTAAATATTCCACCTGTTGATTTAATTTCATTTCATTATCTTCAACTCATTAATTTGAGAACAGAAATCATCTCATTCCCCTTCCATGATCACAAGTTGCAAATTTAAAGAATCCTTTTCATTTTCCAATTCCTGATAGTCCAACAATAATTTTTCCTGTTCAGACTCCACGGTATCCCATTTTCTTTTCATTTCAATTCCTTCACTTTTGGATTGCACCAAATTATACTTTAATTTCCACATCTTTGCTCTACTTCGCTCCAAATCATTCATCAAATTGTCAACATTATCGGCATTGGCCTAGGCAGCTGCTATATTTACTGAAGCTGTGAACTTAGGATCTTTGTGGATGCTTCTACCAAGGTACTTTCTTGTATAGTTACTATATATGGTTGCACACCCATTTTCAAACTCTTTTCGGTTCTTCTCAGGATCGTCTTCCTCTTAGGTTCAAAGACAATAGTGTCGAATTTTGCTACAGAGTGCTGCTTAGAAGGAGTGAACGATGTGAGCCCGAGCTCAACAAATGGAAGATGTCCTCCTCTAAGTAGGATTTATGAATCATCAGGTGGATCTATGTCCATGTCTCGTAAACTCTGATCTTCTTCTTGGATCCTTGTATCTTCCACAACTTTCTTGGTCCTAGCTTCTTACTCCTTTTGTTTCTCTTATTCAATTGCTTTATCTGCTGCCGCTTGTTCTTATTTCTTCTGCTTTTCTAGCTCGGTTTCTTCTTCTACTGCCTTTGCCTCTTCTTCTTTCTTCTGAGCTTCTTCCTCATTTTTCCTTCTTTCTGCTTCCTATTTCTATTTTATTTCTTCCTCTTGTTTTCTTCTTGATTCTTCGGCTACTATATCCTCTTCTCTGGCCTTCTGTTGATCTACTTCTTTTGCAGTCTCTTTAGCTTGAAAAGAAATTTCTCTGTCTTTTCGGTCAAATATTTTAATCAAGTATGCCATATTGTTTACCCTTCGATATAGTTCTTCATCCTTTAAGAAGTGGTATGTGTATTCAAAATGAATCTTACACAATGCGCAATGCTTGGCTGCTTTCTGCAATTTGTCATTTCTAATGAACACCTTCTCCCCAAAATGGAATGCCTCCAAGTTCTTTATGAAAACGTCTGCTCCTTTAACCTTAGTGAATTTTTATGTACTGATGGTGAAGGGGAGCAGATGGTAAGAATCCTTCTTATTTTCATTCAGAAAATGCCCAACCCCATTGATAGAAACTTGCCTCGCAGCCTCTTTATGCACTACATAATCTGTTGCATACATCGGCATCAGAGAAGGAGCTTTAGTTCCTCCATACATTAGGATATATGTGCCTTCTGGGGTAAAGTACTAATCCCCATATTCATTGATTATTTTCATTGCATTATCTAACAAACAATTTGGTTCTTCGTTGAATATCAGCCTATACAGAGGAATTATGAACTTCTCGCATAGAAGCTTATAGAAGCTTGCATATTTGTGAGCCCACATTGTTTGGTAGGTGACATAGACAGGGGTCTCAGCTGGGACCCAATAACACCCCAACTTGTGGAACATGTTTCTTATCAATATACAGTCAATGAGATAAGAGGACATGAAAAATTCTCCCTTTTTCTATGTCATGCCTCCTTTTGCGGTTGCTACTGTTGATGCCATACTCTCTGAAATAATGTCCTCCCAATTGAAGATAGTACCATGGGAGGCGACATGATACATAATAGGCACCCATCTAAGTTTGTAAATATTTGTGTTCTCTCTTCCAAATATTCTACTTAACATCATCGCTATAACTCTAAAAGGTGTTTTCAAATTCTGTGCATCGTGCTCTCCGCTTGCTCTTTGCCTTAGTTGTTTTCTGGGTATCAACATCTTCTTGGCATATTCTGAATGGTCTATGCTGACCCCTTTTATCCAATATTCTTTCATCATTACTTTCGGAGGTGCTAACTTATAGGCTATGCTAATATGAGCTGGTTGAAATGAAGGGAATCCTTCTCCATTTTCCCCAGCTATGATTCTTGAGTTGACATCTACGTGTGGTAATATCCATCCTATTACCTTCGAACATGGGAATTGCTCCGGACAAGTTGCGGCCTTATGAAGACTAGATTTATTTATATTATGGTATACCATCATCTCTTCAATAGAGGCATCTGGCACATTTTGGTCTTGGATAAGGTGGTATAATTCACCCCATTTATATTCAGGAACTACTCCAGTTGCATCTTGGGTGTCTTCATATAGGGTCAAGATCATGGTTTCTGGGACAATTTTGGTATCGGAGTCGGATTACGTGACCTTGGCTTTGCGCTTAGAATATCTCCTTTCCATTTACGAATCCTATGATGAAAACAACGTTAACGTATAAATATCATATCAAATAATCCAATGTTAAGGAAACAAACTTCAAGCAAAATGATAATGAATATACAACCTTTTAACCAAACTAATCCAAACAATGAATTGCAAATGTACAACCTGTCATAATCATTATTTGTGAGAAAATAAATGTAGATGAGTTGGATTCATACTTCCATAATATCATTTTTTGGGTTTTGAGTGTTTGTCTTAATGAACACAAAATGCATTGTAAGGAGGGTTCCCCCGTTCTACCATTCATAGTTGATATTATTAGTATTAATAGCTTGGGTCTTAGTAAAAAGAGTGAGAGTCCACATACAAGATATAATATATAAATGGGTTATATGCAAAGCACTCATCATTTCACCCATGGTATCATGCTACTTTCCAAACTTGTTTAACTAGTAATGTATTGAAAGCGTTGAATTCACACCATTTAGGATTTCAAGAGAGAACAAATGGTTTACTATTTTGCTAAGCGATGTTCTGTCGAACAAGATTTTAAATGTTATACCTTGAATGGTGAGGATTTAAAACAATGAGGAGCTTAAGGTTAAAATAGAGTACAAATGCATCGTAATGTAATGGCTAACATTGCGCCAACAACCCTACACGAAAAAATTCACTCGTTGTCCAATCGTGGTCACAAAGTTGCAGGTTCTAAAACATTTATTTTCATGAGGGGCCTTGAAGCTTCAAATGACAATAGGTCAACCAATGGCAGAAATTTTCTTTAGATCTGGGTCAAATAAAAAAACACAACCGACACTGGACTTGGAAAAGGCTCGAAGCAGTCTACTCAGGAAAATGCGCCAAACTCTACCCGGCTAAAGCTCGTACCAACCATAAGAAGTTTTATGGGTAGAAAACATGCTACAAACCACACCAACCGACTGCCATTTCTGAAAATTGTCAAACATAGAGATTGAAAACCCCACGGGCGGGTACTAAGAAAGTGGCGTTTCTAGGGTTTTTAACCACATACATAAAGGTTTTGGCCTTATAGCCTACCGAGTTTCAGAATTTCAAACACAAATATGGGCACTAAACAAAGTTTGAAATATCCTTTAAAAAATGAAAGAACGTCGTTTTTTATGTGTAACAGGGTTAATGGACACAAGATGCCTACCTGGCAGTGTGTAATCGATGTCAGTGTTGTGCTCCAACGAGCTAGGTGATCTGTAATCTAGAGATTCGCTCCACTCCAAAGGATGTTACAATTTTGATACAAAAACTTTGAAATCCCGTTCTTATAAATGACAAGGAAAAACCCTAGCGATAAATACTTCTCGGTAATCGTGCAAACGGGGTTCAAATATTCAAATTAAAACTCCTTTTCGGTGACTCGGTAGTTTATCAAAACTGTTTCGGACTGAAACATCATTTAGCGCCGAAATCGTTTCGGACGAGAACTCATTTGTTACTGATTTATTTCGGGCTAAAAACCAATTTGGCGCCGAACCAATTTATCTTTTGTTGCTGGGATGTTTCGGGCCACTTTTGAAAAAAATTCAAACCTTTTGGGCGCAGCGCCCTATCGCAATATTGGCGGGAAAACCTCGGATCCAAATAACGTTTCGGAGACAAATATGGTTTTTCTCAGACCGTTTCGGTGCAAAATCCAATTTTGCGTCGATCGCAGGAAAAAAAAATTATTTTGATTTCTTTGGTGTAAACTTAAAATTCTTTCCATGGTAAGGCAAG
The DNA here is from genome assembly GCA_027924585.1 of Larix kaempferi. NCBI lineage: Eukaryota > Viridiplantae > Streptophyta > Pinopsida > Pinales > Pinaceae > Larix > Larix kaempferi. The sequence continues at coordinate 3,528,868 of BSBM01000012.1, read as the reverse complement.
TTCGGTGAAAAACAAAAAATGCTCCAACCATTTCAGCGCAAAACCCAATTTTGCTCCGACCATTTCGGCGCGAAACCCAATTTTGCTCCGATCAAATTCAAACTCATTTTCCCCTCAACTGTTTTGGCACAAAACCAAAACATCTCCCAACTGTTTCGGTGCAAAACCCAATATTGCTCTAATACAAGAATACTCATTCTGACTTCAAAACATTTCTAAGTGTCAAGAAAAATTTACAATCAAAGAAAGATGAAACAAAAAGACTCTAGTAAATAAAAAATTATAGGAGGGGCCCTATAATTTTACACAAAATTTTGGGGATTAGGTTGTAGCTGCAACAAAGGGGCGACCGACCCTTATTGTGTTCAGTATTCTTGATATTTCTATAATTCAGGAAGGTACAACAGACCCTTCTTTTACAATATAAATAACTGGAATAGTGATCATAGAAAGGGTATGTCGATCTTTCTTCTCCTCGCTATTCTTGATATTTGCAGGATCTAAGAAGGGGTAGTCTATCCTTCTTGTGTTGACTATTTTTTATATTTCTATAATATAGGAAGGGTCGATTGTTCCTTCATGTATTCACCATTTTCTATATATCTACAATAGAGGAATTGTCGGTCGACCCTTTGTAGGTTCAATATTCTTTACATTTCTATCATAAAAGAATGGGTGGTTGACCCTTCTTGTGCTCAGTATTCTTGATATTTATATAAATCCAAGATGAAATCGAGCTCGTTCCATCCTATGATCAAGCCCACGGGGATGAATGAGAGGTGGACAAGTTGTTGAAGAGTTTTTAATGATATCAATATGGCATCAATGATGTGGCAGAACTAATATGGAGAAGCTAATGAAGCATAGTTGATGTGGGAGTGAGGAATGGAGCTGATGAAATAGGGCCTCGGCTTAGGGATTGATATTTCATAATTAAAGTGTTGTATTTGAGGACTAATTCTAGAGTAACTTAAGGATATTTTTTTAAAATAACAAAATTGTGGTTATTTTTTGGATAGATTTTATGACCCCTCATTCATCATCCCCCCCCCACTTACACATATAACTCCCAACCTCGACATACACTCACATGTATGAGTTTTCATCATGAAAATATGACAAATCCATAACTCATCATTTCACATCTAATCCACTACATGCAAATGGACATCTCACTATAATTCTACATCTATATATGGACACATACACTTCTCAGCCATATGTAGTTTAATTTCCTTACTCACCACACTGATCATTGTCTCACACTTCTCCCCTCGATGGTCATGTAAATATTCCCTCTATCCCCTGGGGTTTAGTCTAGTTCTGATTGCTTCTATGCAGAACAAGTCATTGATCATTTTGAACCACGGCTCATGTTGAATTAACATTGCAAAGTTCAAGTCTTTGTTGGAGATTCAAAGCCTACATTTAATGAACATTGCAAGGAATCGGGAGTTCATTTAGCGAAGGTCTTTGATGCACCTACCACATTTCACTCTCTCACACCCCTTTCTGCTACTGCTAAATTTTTTGGACGACTAAGAGAGTGATCATTTTCCAACTTGAACAAGCATGTTGAAATGATTGACACCAACACTCTTGCTTCGTCTTCATTTCTTAGTCTCCTCTATGTATGCAATACTACCTTGGAGGTTTTAGTCTCTCATCAAGCACACAGACGAAAGTATTCCAACTGCATTGTAGTCCTAAGGGGGGAAGGTGTGTAAAAGGAGGCCTCAATTGTCGAGTCTGATACATACTACAACATTACAAGGCAGGATGTAGTCCTTTTTGCAGATGAACTTTTGCAACACTATTTTATTTAGGGTGGGATGTAGTCCCTGATTTATTCACTATTGTATGTATGAAATAAATATGTTGTTCTTTCAAACTAGGACCAAGGCGATTTTCCACTAGCATTTGAATTAAAAGCACGATCTTTTATGTTATTCAATGTCTATTTGAGATACTAGTATGAAATGTCTTTATCTGTGTACCTAGAATTTTGAGTTTTTCCATCTTGTGGGATACTTGTGCCTCCCCCTTAAATTCAATATTGAGTCCTTTTCATAGCTGAGATATGCCCTATGCACCTCATATTTTAGCCATAAATCCAGTCAATTTTTTGCAAAGTATATCTTCATGGTACCTAGGGTGACATACTAGGATTTATACCTTCCATTTTTCAGGTTTCCCTCCCTTGGTCTAAGGACTGGCTCATTGACCTAAAGTGGAACCGTTATGGTTCTATCTGCACAACCCAAAGGGAGGCTTGGGTTTACTGGTAGAAAAGGAATTTTGCACTAAATGAGGATCAATAAAAAAAACTTTTGTGACAGAATTTGGTTCATTTTCCATGCCATTTTGACATAAGATTTTCCTAGCATCCTTTTCAAGGATAATTGTAAAAGTATTTCAACAGTACACATGAAACAATGGCAGTATATTTTGATGACTAAATTATTTATATCTTTCTAAAGAATTAGATACAGTTGCTTCAACTAATGTTGGAACGTTGTCAACATGTTTGAACATCCCTAAATATTAAAAGTGCAGATTCCTCTTGCCAATTGGAATCTTGCTTGGTCATGTCGTCTGCAAGGAAGGTATTAAAGTCCACCTAGAAAAAATGAAAGTGACCCTTGATTTGAAGCCACCATTCAATCCCAAACAAATAAGGACATATATAGGGCATACAAGATATTATAGAAAATTCATTAGATATTACTCAGATATAACATTCCCTAAAATATCCACTCAAAGTCGACATATAATTCAAATGGAGTGTTGAATGTAATGACTCATTTGAAATTCTTAAGAAGAAATTGGTTGAAGCCCCTATTTTGAGATTCCCAGATTGGTCAAAGAAATTTAATGTGCATGTTGATGCCTCAGGAATTCCAATTGGTGTTGTTCTAGCTCAACCTAGAGATATTTGGGTACATCACTGAATTTCTACACCAATTGGAAATTAAATAAAGCAAAAAGAAACTTTTCAACTATAGAACTAGAAGGATTGGGTATGGTGTTTTCCTTGCAAACGTTCTAACATTACTTACTTGTGTATCCATTTAAATTCTACACATATAATCAAGTCTTTAAATACCTATTGAATAAATTAGTTAATCAAGTGGGAGTGTGCAGATGGCTTCTATTATTCCAATAGTTTGTGTTTGAAGTTGTGGTTTGACTTGGGAAAGCTAAAATCAGTCTCGACTCTCAACCACTTGTCGAGAGTTGAATTTGTAGAAGAACTAACTGGATTTGATGACGACTTACTTGATGCACACTTATTCAAAATCAAATATGTACCACAATAGAATCTGTGGTCCTAATGATGTACTTAGTAGATGTGCATTGGACCATCAGAGAGTATCATTCAAGAATCACATTATGGAGCTACAAGTGGACACTTTCACTTAAATACATAGAAATATTTTACAAGCATGTATATGGTGGCCTACATTGTATATATATTGTAGACACAAAGTAAATTAGTGTAATAGAACGAGTTAAAAGTCCTTTGGTACTAGTAAACCCTGTAATGTCCCCATTTTGATAGGACCATGGAACAAACCTCTAACCCATTCAATCCATTAGGTTCAGGAGGAAAATTAAATAAATTGACTAGGAATAAAATTGGATTATAGTTGTTTTGTATTAAATTAAATTAGAGATGATGTAATCTTTATTTTGAATATTTGATTTTATTAATTATGATATGAGTTAAAATGCTAAGGGAACCATGAGGGTGCATAAGGATTTAAGGATGGAACTATGAGTTGTCAACCAATGTTGGAAACTGGAAGAAAGGATCCCAAAGAAAGGCGTCGGTGAAAAGAAGGAAATTGGAAAAAGGAAGGAAAAGCGGAAAGCAAGGAAAAGCATAAGGTGGCAGAAAAGCAGGAAAGTCATGAAAAGAAGAAAGTCAGAAGTTTCCTAATTTCTGCACTCAAGAAGGAATAGTAAAAGCAAAAAGTAGTCAAATAGCTTTAGGAAATTTATCAAAGGCTAAAATTATCCATTGAGGGAGAAATTGATGAGGCTAATGACTCCAAGGCAAAAACAACTTGCCAAGGAAACATCCACACAACTCGGATTTGAATTTCCAAGAAGGAAACTCATCCTTGGAGGGAAAATACAATTGCGATCTATAATAAGAGGCTTCCAACTCCATTTCACATATTTTGGCTCATTTTTGTTTGGTTTTGAGAGCTCCAAGATTTCAATTCGAATTGGGAGATGTGCCCCTGCTGCTTCAATTAGTTGATTCTTCAGTAAGATGTTTGGATGATGGAATCCAGCCATTTTCAATGATTTTATTGCAGGTCCTAAAGTTAAATCAAGTCTCATTCGAGATCCAAAACAAGTTTTGCGAATCCAGTAGTTTGAACTTATGAAGTTTTCCCGTTATTCCCCATGCTAGTTGTTTCTACTGAAATATGTCAAGCATGCGCCTCTTCTGAAAGGAATTTCGACTGATATGTCATGCAATTTTTTTTATTTTGAGATTCTAATATTATTCTGGAACTTCCATAATGTCAAATTCTGATATTTATATCATCTTCCAAGACCTACTCTAGATTTGCTTCAAAATTGTCTAGATTTCAGTAAACTTTCAATATTTGATCTTATGCTCAGTAAAATTGCATTTTGTTAGTTCCATGAGTTAATTAAGATCATAATGAACATATTCCATGTCTAAGTTTGAAAATTCATTGGCCTCTTATACTATTTGGAACACCCTGAACTCGGACTAGATGTGTAGTCCTGAATTGTCCTATCACTCAAACCACCATTTCGCTTTCCAACATCTGAACGACATTACATTTTCTGCATATATGACTGTAAGACAAGTCTATATACATCCGGTGAAGCACCAAGATCCGTTAGGTTTCCACAGAAGTCCAAGGGACTAAAACTACGTGGTCTTCGAACCATCCTGGGCGTGATGTACCCAGAGAACATTCCCATCGTAGTATGTATGGGATTACGAAACATATGATCAAAGTTTCATACCTTCATATACTTGCTTCAATTCATATCCTTGTCTCCTATCTTCAAAAGTCATGTGCTTGTTTAAAATTGTCTTCAAAATCCTAGCCAAAAATAATTAGTTCGTTCTCATATTTTCCGTTGTGTTTGTTTAAAGATTTGTAAGTTTTAATTAATGTACTCCATATCATATTAGGTACATTACAGTGGTATCGAATTAATTTCCTCTACTCCTGTGGAAAGTAAGCTCTCAATTTGAATAATTTGCAGCCATGATACTAGCACCAGCCAATGATGATTTTAAATGGGATGATGCGGAAGCATCCGGTTCTGATGAAGAAATCATCTACATAGATGGAGGATTACCACGAGATGAGAATGGTTACTTTTGTGATCAAATGGACAATGAATACCAAAGGGCTAGACAATCTACATTTTTGTAAGTCCTAAACTTCCAAGGCATGTTTTGGGCACTTCCCATGTATTTTGGTAGTTGACATGTTTTGGAAATCTTATCTTTGATTGTTAGACCTATCAAACACATATTGCTCGTAGAAACTTTGTAATGGTCCAAGAAACACCCCAAATGGATATTATATGCCAAAATTGCAATCCTACGAATTTGACATACCAACTAGGCTCCTCGGGGCCTACATTCATATTTGCCACCTCATCTCCTACGGTTAGGGTTTTGGATTTTAGGGTTTTAGACTTTCTATTAAAAGGTAGTTTTTGTTTGAATTGTAATATATTTCCCCCTTTATTGTCTCCTGAATTACACTTCGAGAGGGAGTGCCCCAAAAACTTCCTCAAAAGCACGCTTCCAAGTTGCTCCTTCCTAGGAAGGTTTTTTGGGAGTGTGCTCTTAGGGTTTTTTGGGAGTGTGCTCTTTGGGTTTTTTGGGAGTGTGCTCTTCGGGTTTTTTGGGGCATTTCTACCCCCTCTAGGAAGCACTGTGGCATCGTCACTCCTAAGGCGCTCTCATTAAAATTCTCCTCAATCATTCCTTGAATGCTCTTGTGGAATGAGTGAATTGTTTTTGCTCATGGGAAGCAAGGCAAGGTTCCAATTGGGAAAACAAGTCATGTCTAGGATTTCTTAATAATTAAAATTCTCTTTGATTCCATTTTCTCTCATTCTATCACTCATTTTAGTCATATTTGCTAAGGTTTTGAGTGGGCTTCTTGCTAGTTTTTAACAATTAGGTTTGTGAGATATTGGAAGGGGGGGATTGAAGGCTGCCATAGTTATATTTAATGCCCATTGGACAACTGAATAGGTGGGATTTAAGCCCATTCTTGCTTTTTTTTTCCATGTGTTGTAAAATTGTATATTTTCTATGTTGAATACTCAAGAATGTTTGCTTCTACTATTTATCATTATTCCTTCACCCTCATTATATTACAGAGTGTGATAGGTATGTGGTTTATCTTCTTGGTTTTATTTTGTATTATGATGGTGATGTTGAGAAATTAAAATACCATTGATAAGGAGGAATCAAGCAGTGGCCCATATTGTTTAGAGGAGGAAGAAATGGAAGGGGATGATGAAATGTATAGTGATGATGAAAATAAACCCAAAGAGAGTTCAACACCCTTATGGAAGTATGTGACAAGGCACGACGGAGGGAATGTTAGGCATGGCCCAAGTTGGCACAATTTTGATGAAGCACAGTTTTGGCAGTAGCACGGTTCGGACTGCGAAGTTAAAGTGGCACAATTTTTTCAATAGCGCAGTTCAGATTGCGAAGTCCAATTTGCGCAGTGGGGAGTGTGAAGTCTAAGCATGGCGTATTTTTGTTGATGCGTAGTGCTAGTGAGTAGGTAATTTTGGGCAAAGAATATAAGTAAATGTTGAACAGATGAAAGCGACTTGTTTTGGGTAAGCGACTCCACGATTCCCGGGAGTTGGGTAAGGAGCAGCGTGGAAGCAGATGAAAGAGACTTGTCAGTTAGAGTGGTGGAAACTGTTAGAAGCACATCCACGGGTCGACAGCGATAGGAAATCCAGAGGGGCGGAAAAGACACACCACTATGCAGTTAGAACCGTTATATGAGGACTGCAACTATCAGAAGGGCGTCAAAGCCAAGAGTGGCCCAGCAAAGCGGCCAGAGACGAGTGGAATAGCTTTCGACTATGACAGGCCGGGTTGGCGGGGTAAACGCACCATTTTTGGTTACTGTACGGGTTTTGGCCCATATGCATTGTAAAGACGTGACCTAAGGACACGATATAAAAAAAGGGAATTTTTGTAAGGGAAGGGTTGATCTCTGATAGGGATTTTTGGGATCCCTAAGTTGTTTTGTTGATCTCTGCTGAGAGACTAAGCATTGTAAAGAGGCTCTACAAATGTGTGCACAGAGACCCACTGAAGAGAGAAAGAGGCTCTGCAGTTGTATGCACAGAGACCTATTGTAGAGAGAATATTCTACAGCTGAGTGCAGAGACTGGACCTGTTGAACCCTTCCCACTAATATAATCAATAGTTCTCGTGGACGTAGCTCCCATATGGGGGGTGAACCATGTAAATACAGTGTTGTGTGCTTGAATATGTGTATTTGTTTTGTTTATGGTTAAATTCACGCTTAAGTTTCACTATGTATCTTTGCTTTTATATGTATTCTCTATATGAATGAGTGATGAGAATAATATGTTAAGTGTTGAACATATATGCTTGAATGTTGAATGTGAAAGTAATTCTGAATGTGATGAATGCATGAGTTATTTGGGTAAACACTAAGTCAGTGAAGTTTGTGTTAAGTGTGATTCCCTGAAAGCGCAACACTGGAAGTGCGCGGTTGCATTGTACTCCACCGTATTGCATGAGTTAGCAAAGTGAACAGTCCCTTATGTTGAATGCATAATTACACTAATTCAAAGAAGTCTTTAAGGTGTGTGACTGTTGAGAAGTAGCGCAGTCTGGAGTTGCGTTGTCCTATTTTTTAAGTGGTCATTTCGAAGTGCGTAGTCCCTATGTGCGCTATATCATAAGTGATAACTGCAAAGTAGGTGAAACTTCGTGCAATCCCACAATCTGTTAACGGCGCATCACCTGATTGCAAAAACCTGATTCTGTAATCCCTCATAAACTCTGCCTTGGGTGAGACCTCAGTCTGCTCACAGACTGTTACCGAAAGGGTCGGTGAAGAAGGGTTTTGTTGGACCAAAACTGCGCAGAACCCGGGTCAGTACATAAAAGTTAAAGAACGAGATTATAAAATCCCAACAAATGGTTCCGTTGTTGCGCTTGAACTGGTGATGTGTTTCAAATATTGGAATCCCAAGAGAACAGAAATATAGAAGTGGGTGGATAATACAGAAAAGGAGTTTGCAAGAAAGGAGAACAAACATCCGTGTTTCTCTGACGAAGAATGGTTGCAGAGATATCTATTTTATGATACTTACAAAGTTTTCTTCGCATCCTTCAGCAACGATATATACGAGTGGTTTTCAAGACTAACAGAACAGAAAAATTGCTATCAGGGAGGAGAACCTACGGCGTGTAATCCAGAATTGGTTCAGAGACTTAAAGCGGTGGATAACCCGATCTCAAGAGCAGTAGACTTCTGGCTAGATAGCATACTAGAAGGATACATTACAGAATTTGTTGTGGACATGTTGAAGTGTTACAGTGCAGCAGAGGCATATTTCTTCAAAGGATTCAAAGGTAAGTACCTGAACAATATCAGTCTATACATTAAAATGTTGTTAGCAGAGAAAGGTGTCTTAAGAATGCAATAAGATCCCTAGAAGTTTTGAGTCTGTAATGTTCAGTAATAAATATAGTGATACCGAAGAAAACATCCACACATTACGAAGTGGTAAAAGATACAAGTCTAGTACTGAGAAAAGGCCTGATGAACATGAACTTCGCATCTCTATAGAAACTGAGTTACAAGTTGAGATTGATAGCGAAACATAACCTCGAGTAGCTACCTATCAACCCATCACTCCGCAGAACCCTCCAGCTGACAATAGAAATACTGCTAACCCACAGAACAACAGTAGTAGTAACATCGCAGGAGCAAGTACTCAGAAAATTCCAAGCAGTAGTATACCTAACACGTCACATAACACTATGCCCCCTAGAAGAAGAATGACAGATGACATCAAGCTGTCGATATTCAAAGGAACGGGTCTAGAAGACCCTGAGCAACATTGGTTTATGTGTGAAGCCATGTGGAATGTTAAGCAAGTACATGATGATGCTATAAGACAAGCACAGTTAGTTACCACATTCAGGGACAGAGCCTTGACATAGTTTATGAAGTATTATGTTGGACAGAATAAGACTCTAGTGGATATTAGAACTACGCTCCTCAGAGAATTTAAAAAACCTAAGTCAGAATCACAGTGTATCACAAACTTAAAGAAATAAAACAAAAACCAACTAAGTCAGTGTGGGAATTTGATCAAAAGTTCAAAGTGTTGTTAGATCAATTGAGCTTTGACATAGCACCACAACAGCACCAGGAATTGTTCATAGTCGCATTGTTGCCACATATTAGATTATCGTTGATGCAATAGAAGGTTGTTTCGCAAACAGAGGCCCTATATATTGAGATGAAATTAGAGGTTTCATCGATAGGAGAGACTAGCGCATGTATGATTCAGATACAGACCCAGCTAGAAAATATGACATTACAATTGCAAGATATGAAGAAAGGAAAATAAATCCGAGAAGAGGTTTTGTGTACAAAGTGTAAGGGAGAAGGTCACTCCAAAGAATATTTTCCGGTATTTAAAGATTACATCAATTGTGGAGCTCCAAACCCATTGAATCAACAACAAGGACCATGGTGTGAGATTTGTCTATGTAGAGGACATCGGCCAGAAGATTGTTATTTAATTCAAAAATATGTGCAAACACCAAAGAACCTATACTGCACATTCTGTAAATCAGTTGGCCATGATGATACCAACTGTAGCATATGAACTCATGATAGAAAGAAAACATGATGTCTACCGAGTACAAGAGGAAACACCGCATAACAATGATAATGTGCAGTATGATCAAGGCGCATACAGAGGACATGGTGGATTCAGAGGTAGAGGAAGAAACACTGGCCAAGGAAGAGGAAGAGGTCAGATAGTATGTTATAACTGCGCTCAACCAGGACATTTATCCAAAGACTGCACGAATGCTAGTACTACCTGTAAATATTGTAAGTCTTTTGATCATGTCATTGAGGCATGCCCTATTTTGCAAGCAAAAATGCAAGAGAGGAGATAGGAAGCACAGAACCAGAACATACAGATGATTGTAGCTGAGAAAAGGAATACAGATTGCAACATTAATGCTGTGACGCGAATCAGAGCTATGACAGGTGAATATCAAAGAGCGGAAGCTTCGACTTCTGAGAATCATCAAAGGCTAAGAAAAACCTACTGAAGGAACTTGGATAAGGAAAGCAACTGGAAAAACACCTGCTTTCGAGTTGAACAAAGCAAAAGAAGTCTTCATGGAAGCAAGAGAAACGTTCAAAAATACAGAACCTATCACTCCACGAACCAAATTGTGAAGTGAGACTTCGCCTATAAAGGATATGCCAGCTTCGTATGATCATACACGTACTGCAACAGACGTAATGAGTCCTATTGCGCAGTTGTTACAGAGCTGCATGAAGTTGTTAAAACATGAGAATGCCTTAGCAGAACTACAGAGCCTGTTGAGTAATTACGAGCAGCACAATATAGTAAATGAAGCACACAGAGTGGTTCATCATATCAAGAGCCATAAAAGAACTGGAAGAGAGATGAGACTGAATGCGTAGATTGGAGATTTTGAAATGGATGAGATTATCCTTGACTTAGGCTCAGAAGTTAATGTCTTGACAAAGCAGACATGGGAACAAATGGGGAAGCCGAAGTTATCATGGTCACCAATACAGTTGAGTTTAGCCAATCAGCAAAAGGTTATACTGTTGGGCGGGGCCCAAGTGGGTTGGAAAAATATATAAGTATGGAAAATCGCGCGTAGCGCGCTGTAACAAGAAGAAAAGGCAATTTTGATAATTGCACATTGTGCGCCACGGCAGGAAGAGAAAGCAGTTTTGGTGAAAGCGCATTGTGTGCGGCAGCAGGCGACGAACAATTTGAGGTTTTGCGCGTGTCGCGCGATGGAAATGACTAAGGCACGAACGTGCAGCAGGACGATGCTCATGGTAGCGCATAATCTATTTTTCGGCAGAACATGGGTAAAGGTCAGACGAGGATATGACCTAGTTTGGGTAAGGAACAAGTGGATGACAAATGAAAGCGACCTATTCAAACGTGTGGCAGCAAGCAATTAAGAAGCTAGGCCACGACGCCGATGGCGACAGGCAGTTGAAGGAGTGGAAAGGGACAGGCCATGATGCAGTTGTAACCGCTTGGAGGACTGCTGCTGTCAGAAGAGCATGTGAGCCACGAGTGGCCCAGCTGGAGCATGCGGAGTAAGCTATCGACAGTGACAGCTAGGGTGGCAGTTAGCCACGTTGGTTTTGTAGACCTAAGGGTTTTTGCTTACGAATTGTAAAGATATGCCTATGGGCATAATCTATAAATAGGCATGATTTTGTATGGGAAAGGGTTGTTGGTTGGGTTGTTGAACTCTTGATTTTGGTTAAGTGTTGATTATTATAGAATCTTAAGCTTAGAAAAGCCATTGTAAAGGCTCTACAGCTGAGTGCACAGAGACCTATCTAAGAGAGAGAAGAGAGTCTGCAGCTGAGTGCGCAGACTAAGAACTGTTGTACCCTTCCCATTAAGAGCAATATTAACAATTGTTCTTGTGGACGTAGCCTCCGTTCGGGGGGTGAACCACATTAAATTCTGTGTTGTGTGACCAATGAGTTTTTATGATTGTTTAATTGCTTGGTATGAATGTTTAATGCTGGAAACTTCTATTATGTGATTGCTTTTATATGTATTCCCCGTAGAGAATGGGAATAATATGTTAAGTAATGCATGCGCAGAGGAATTTTAAGTATTCAACATGTATGAATCTGTCGATTGGAATGTATGAATCTATCTATTGGTCAAGTAGTGAACACTGAGTTTAAGTGCAGCGTTGGAGCGCGCAGTAACGTCTGTTATTAAACCACCCACAATTTATTGATAAGAACTTGAATGGAGTAAAGGTATAAAGGACGTTAAGTAGAATGGTTAGAATTGAACATCCTGGCAAGGACGCGCAGTCTCATGGATGCACCGATTCATTGAAGGTTGCTACGAGGTAAGCTCTTGATAGCTTACTGTCGTGACGCAAAGGTATCCTGTATCGAACAGCCATTGGAGGTGCAAGCGCAGTTGCGCGCTGAAGTATCCGACACGGAACAGAAGGTTTGCGCAGTTATCCATCCGCGCAACCTGCAAGGCGTTGCGCTGCTTATTAGCTTTCCCCCCATCGCATCACCCGGTTGTGGAAACTTGATTTCGCGACCACCCCCTGAGCTTCGCCTCGGGTGAGACCTCAGGCTATGCACAGCCTATTGCCGAAAGGGCCGATGAATTGGGGTTTTGTTGGTTCCTTGAACCGTGAAGTACCTGGGTATACACTGGAAACCTCAAGAAGGTGATCAACAGCCAACATATACCCTTTGGGATATTATCAAATGTTCTTGTTGACATTGATGGAGTGCGAAGTAGAGCAGACTTCGAAGTCATTGAGATCGTAGATGATAGACAACCTTATCCTGCACTATTGGGGATAGATTGGGCCATGGATAACCTTCCAATCATCAACTTGAAAAAGAAGCAGATGATATTTGAAGGGGAAGATATCAGGGTCATCGCACCTTTAGACCCTTCACAAGGACCTAGATACACTGATCCAATAAGAGAAGAATGCAGAGATCAAGACATGGATCGTATCTACAAGATGACAACGAATAAGGAAGACTATGTCAGCCCAACTGATGATGGAACATTGATTTGGAGTTGTGATAGTTATTTCATATCAGACTCAAATGTAGGACTAGAGAATTGGCAAAGTAGAATGCATGAAGTATCTACCAGAAGATGCGCGCAGCTTACGATATCACTGTGTTGGATTGGAACAGAGGTAAGCCCAGTCCCTACTTATGATGGCTTGACTAACATCCATACATTTTTTCAAGAATATATTATATCAGTTTCAGATGAACATAAGATAGAAGCATTGGATATAGCACTGCACGCTACACCTGCCAGATGGTGGGCCGCGCATAAGCAGAATCTGACCACATGGGAAGAATGCAAGCATATGATGGAGATCATATTTTTGGAAGAAACTGAGCTTGTACAAGTCAAATATGATGAACAAACTGATCCAAGAGAACATGTACACCATTGTCTGAAAGCATGGACACATAGACCGTAGACAGAATGGGTTCATCTATTTGTACACACACTAGAGCAGATTTTGAAGAACTAGTACACAGACACAAAATTGTGCAGAGGAACAGTGGAATGGTCCTTCATGATTAAGAATTTCCAAGCAACTTTTAGCTTCTATGATGAATGTCCAAGTATAAACGAGGCATTACGGGTCATTAAAAAGAAGGTATTCAATGACACACTAGAACCTGTGTATCACCAACCAGAGTGGGAAAGGCAGCTAGAACATGCCCTGGAATGTTACAACTTCGCTTTAGATGAAGAAGAAGAGGAAAGCGATGATGACAACCCACGCAATGTAAACATGCCTGAGTCAGAAGGAAAGTATGAAGTCGAAGGACCTCCATTGGAAATTCTGGATCTAAGTGATTCTGTAAAAACTCGGAAAGTGAACATTGGAACCACTGAAGAACCAAAGTTCGCCTCTATAAGAGATTATTGGGACGAAGAGTCAGTTGCGCAGATAGCATATCTACTTCGGGAATATGAAGACTTCTTTCCTATGAAGTTTTCTTAAATGAAAGGCATTTTGGGCGACTTGGGGGTTATGAAAATACCTCTCAAGCCGGATGTGAATCCCATTAAGTAGAGACATTATCGACTCACAGACATGGAAGATGAAGATACAATGGAAGAAAGGATACTACACTTGGTTGGACTGGAGGAAGATCGCTTCATTGCAGGCTTTCACCAGCAAGTGTAGAAGGACAGAGAAAAAGCATGGCATGATCGCCACATCAAGCACAAATTCTTTCAGGTAGGATACCTTTTCCTCCTCTATGATAGTAAATTCATGAAGTTTCCTGGAAAATTTAAAATGCATTGGCTAGGGCCATATATTGTTATGCATGTTACTAACAGTGGCGCAGCTTAGTTAGCCATATTAACAAGAGAAAACTTACCAGGTCTGATTAATGGAAGTAGACTAAAACCCTACAAAGACAGTCCTACTCCGCCAAGCCCTCAGTGATCAAAAGCGAATAAAATTCTAAGTGTCAAGTGCAGTTGAAATTGGACACTAAGAATGACAGAATAAAGAGTCTGCACACAATTTTGGTGAAATACGAAGTTCCATGAAGTATGAACTGCGCAGTGCACGATGGAAGTGCAGATGCGAAGTGTACACCAGAAGATGCGATGCGAAACATGAATTGAAAGCATAGCTGCGAAGTTAAATATGAAGGAGCACAAGTACCCAGAGGAACCGCGTAAATATATTTTGTCTGAGCTGTGAGTGCAGTTCGAAGAAACTAGCCGTTAAAATGTCAATCGGAAAACTGGCCATTATACAGTGATTTTTTTTACGCCCGCTTGTGCATTTAATGCAAATTTAGTCGTTCTAATGCATTCAATGAAGGAAAGGACCAAGATCCTCGATGGATTTGGCCAATGGTCATGACATTTAATGTTCATCTAGCCATTTATGGGCGCGGCTCAAGCCTAACTGCACCTATAAAAACTGCTAAGACCAGACTCGCGGGTTTTACCGTAAGTTTCAAATTTTCTCGTAAAGAACAGTTTCAGTTTTTTACAGTGAGTGCCAAGAAATCTCGAGAGCATACAGACCAACCTCCAGGTGAATGTCTGAGCAATCTATAGTTGAGCAGGTTGTGAAGGACTTCAAACGCTTTGGGGTTGTAGGGTTGATGAAAACACCCGATAAGAAATCTGTTTCAAAGAGAGGTTCTGCATCAAGAAGCTCACCCCAGAACATAACCAATATGCAGCGAAAAGATAAGGGACCCCTTAAGGAACCTAAGAAGCCAAAGGCAACAGGAAATTCGAATCCTAGACCACCATTGCCACCAGGAGATAGCCCCATTTACCTGACACATGTATATATCCCACCAAGAAGGCTCGACGCGCCAGCAGTTACCCTATTCAAGAACGCGTAGTATGACATTCTAGTACCACAGATTTTCGACGATGTGGAAATCCAGGGGAACCTACTCAGCAAAGTCGAAGGATGCAGTTCACAGGCCATAATCTCTTAGAATCAAAAGACCAGCAAGATCCAAAATATCCTCAATTTCAAGCTGACCAGTACATGTGCCGAATGGAGGATGCAAAATTAGAAAACCTCTGATCGTTCCACAAGAATGGGCTAAGTAGTTAACGCCCTCCGGCTTGATGCATCTCCTGCATATACCCCACTTTGAGCGAAGTCTCGAGTGTAATGCGGTGGTGCGCACTCTAATATCATGCACGCACCATGGATTCCTATGGCTTGTCTACAAAATTGACATCAATGTCGACCTCATCTACAGTATCACTCATCTCAGTAAGCGAGGCGATGATGTTGCAGGGGAGTTCGTGGGAAAAACGAAGGATAAAGAGCTTGCAAAGCAAATTAAATATGAATACAAATTAGTAAAGGGGAAACAGGGCTTTATCACAAATGGGATTGAAGACAAAGCCACAAAGTTCACCGTCCAGCTGCTCGCAGGAAAGATTTTGCGAAAGCGTAGACCGGCATAGGTGTCGGCCGCAGCATTTCTTCTCGCTACGAATGCCAAAGATGGGCACCCATACAATTAGGCTAGTTGTCTGCTGAATGAACTTTTGGAGGATGTCTGTTAAACCCAAGAGACGGGAAACACATTCCACTACACCTGGTTGATGATATTGATTACTTTTATAGGGTGGAAGGAGCCACTGTATCAGCACAACCTTCCAATGATAACAGGAGATTGCCGAGCTGCAAAGTATGCCAATATGTGGGAAAATGCACAGCCGGAACAACAGCGTGTAAATAATGAGAAATTCCACACTTACTATGGCCAATTGTGCGATGTAATATTGCGCACTCTACGCATTTCAAAGGATACAACCAAAATGTTTCTTCAGAAGATGATATTTAAGGCTGATTTGCACTCTATTTACATTCAGCCAAGGGCTGAAAAGCATAACCCAGTATGGTTCCCTATGGATTACCAGTTGGATGCGAAAAGGATTGAGCAAGCCATAGAAGACTGGCCACCAGAGTGGAAGGTAGATGCGCCACTAGAAATCCATTCTACATTAGATGAAAGCAACATTAAGGTTCCAATCATTGAACAGGAAACAAAAAAAGACACTGCTGAAGGGCCAAAAGGAGAAAAGCGAAAGGATCCTGAAAGTTTGGTACCAGAAAAAAGGACCAAGGAAGAAAAGTAAGGCAACCAAGACCAACCCAGAAGTGCAGTTGCATGAAGACGAATACGATTGCATCGCTTTACATGAGTATCTAGAGGAGGCGCTTGCTACAAAAGACAGTAAGAACAAAGAGGCGCAAGCGCAGTTGAACCAGAACCTCTCAGAGCTCAAACTTATGGTTGCGAAGATAGACCAAGTCCAGTAGGACTTGGTTCAAGAATCTGATTCGGAAGGTAAGACAGGTGAATCTAGCCAAAAAAGGAGAAGGCCATCGGTAGTGACAATGAAACCCCGCCTAGTCAGAATGCAACCACTCAACATCATTTTCTCGTCTAAGGAGATGGCTGAAGGTGCAAAGCAAGTAGAGCACCTTGACATTAACATTGGCATGATACCTCTTGAGGGGTTACACGATCTACATCTGCAGGTTGTCGAGGAGATAAGAGATAGAGACATCGTCTCTTACAACTAGAATGTACACCTAGAGGAGAGCTACAAACAATTAGTAGAGGAATGTGCGCAGAAGACCACATAACTAACCAAGGTGCAGGAAAAGTGAAGAAGGATAGAAGAGACAGTTGCTACCGTTTGCGCATAGATACCTAAATGCGAAGTGAAGCCAGAGTTAGAAGATACGATAGTACAGATTGGCAAGGTGGTAAGAGATCTGAAAGCAGAGATGACGGAGATGGAGATCGCCCACAAGGAAGAGGTTTCTAACCTCGCAACCCAGTAGCCACCTACTACACCACAAGATATGGGAGAAGGAAGAGTCGTAGCACTAAAAGCTTCAGCATAGACTATCTCTGCCGAAATAGCAAAATGTCAAGATTTGCTGGAAGAGGCTACAAAGGTATGGGCTATGTTGCAGGAGGATCCTGCCCTACAACAGATTCCAGATGATTTGCATCAACACCAGGAAGAGTTGGACGTTGTGAATGCGGCCATGAAGACCTTGACGCCTAGGGAGAAAATCCAAAAGTTCATGCAAGTCAAGAACTTAACAAAAGAACTGAAATTTTTGAGGGATAAGGAGACTGAGACATCGGCGAGACTACAACCAGTGCAAGAAGAGGCGCTCGCTCTCACTAATGCAATCGAGGAAAAACTGCAAGAACTCTGCACCACGGAGAAGATAGTCTAGGATTTTTCCTAGGAAGAAGTCTCCAAGGACATGTTGGAGACTGTTAAGGACTTAGAGCAAGAAACAAAGGAAGCAGTTGCGAATCTGAGCGCAACTCTTCAGGGATTCACTGAAAAATTGAGCCCTCCAGAGGACGAGGAGCAAGAGCCAAGTGGATTAGAGATGATCCATCAATAAGTGTTAGGGGCCTGTTGGGCATGGCCCAAGTTGGCACAATTTTGATGAAGCACAGTTTTGGCAGTAACACGGTTCGGACTGCGAAGTTCAAGTGGCACAGTTTTGTCAATAGCGCAGTTTGGATTGTGAAGTCCAATTAGCGCAATGGGGAGTGTGAAGTCTAAGCACGGCGCAGTTTTGCCAATGCGTAGCGCCAGCGCAGCAGGTAATTTTGGGAAAAGAATATAAGTAAAGGTCGAGCAGATGAAAGCAACCTATTTTGGGTAAGTGACTCCATGATTCCCGGGAGTTGGGTAAGGAGCAATGTGGAAGCAGATGAAAGCGACCTGTCAGTTAGAGTGGCGCAAACCGTTAGAAGCATAGCCACGGGTCGACAGCGACAAGAAAGCAAGAGGGGTAGAAAGGGACACACCACTATGTAGTTAGAACCATTACATGAGGACTGTGGCTGTCAAAAGGGCGTCAGAGCCAGGAGTGGCCCAGCAAAGCGGCCAGAGGCGAGTGGAACAATTGTCGAGTACGACAGGCCGGGTTAGAGAGGTAACCACACCATTTTTGGTTACTCTAGGGTTTTGGTCCCATATGCATTGTAAAGACGTGACCTAAGGGAACGATCTATAAAAAGGGCATTTTTGTAAGGGAAGGGTTGATCTCTGATAGGGATTTTTGGGATCTCTAAGTTTTTTTGTTGATCTCTGTTGAGAGACTAAGCATTGTAAAGAGGCTCTCCAGTTGTGTGCGCAGAGACCCACTGAAGAGAGAAAGAGTCTCTGCAGCTGTGTGCGTAGAGACCTATTGAAGAGAGAAGAGTCTGCAGCTGAGTGCGCAGACTGGAACTGTTGAACCCTTCCCATTAATATAATCAACAATTCCCATGGACGTAGCTCCCATCCGGGGGGTGAACCACGTAAATACCGTGTTGTGTACTTGAATCTATGTATTTTTTTTGTTTATGGTTAAGTTCACACTTAATTTTCACTATCTATCTTCGCTTTTATATGTATTCTCTATATGAATGAGTGATGAGAATAATATTTTAAGTGTTGAACATATATGCTTGAATGTTGAATGTGCAAGTAATTCTGAATGTGATGAATGCATGAGTTATTTGGGTAAACACTAAGTCAGCGAAGTCTGTGTTAAGTGCAATTCCCTGAAAGCGCGACACTGGAAGTGCGCGGTTGCATTGTACTCCATCGTATTGCATGAGTTCACAAAGTGCACAATCCCTTATGTTGAATGCATAATTACACTAAGTCAAAGAAGTCTTTAAGGTGTGTGATTGTTGAGAAGTAGCATAGTCTGGATTTGCGTTGTCCTATTATTTAAGTAGTTGTTTCGAAGTGCGCACTCCCTGTGTGTGCTATAGCATAAGTGATAACTGTGAAGTAGGTGAAACTTCGCGCAATCCCCCAGTCTGTTAACCGCGCATCACCTGATTGCATAAACCTGATTCTGTAATCCCCCATAAACTTCACCTCAGGTGAGACCTTAGTCTGTTCGCAGACTGTTGCCGAAAGGGCCAGTGAAGAAGGGTTTTATTGGACCACAACTGCGCAAAACCCGAGTCAGTACAAGAAAGTTAAAGAACGAGGTTATAGAAACCCAACAGGGAAATTGGGCTAAAACACTAAATTTACATGCCCCCATTATAACACAAATCATATCGCTTCATATAATCATGTGAGGAATCATCTTTGTGGGATCATGCGAAGTGATGAAAATAAGAATAAATATGTGGCAAAGTGCTGGAAAAAGTTAGAAAATTAAAAATATAAGAGGGAAGAGGAGAAAGCACAAAATAAATCCAAAAAATCAAAGGTTGAATATGAGACATCATGTTCGGTGATTGATCCCCACCCCCCATGTTAGTGGATTGTCACTCATGCATCATGTTGTATAGTAATATTAGGTTTCATTGACCAAGTTTATAGGGATGGCATGGATGTATAAGTGTTCAAGGTTCTATATGCATGTGGCATACCATATTCAAAGTGATGAAAAGAAGAGTAGAGGAAAGAAAATATGTGATAAAGTGTTGATGAAAGTTAGAAAAATAAAATAAAAGAGGGAAGAGGAGAAAGCACAAAAGAAACCCAAAAATCAAAGGTTAAATATGAGAGATCATGTTTGGTGATTGATCCCCACCCCCCATGCTAGTGGATTCTCACTCATTCATTCAAGTTGTAGAATAATATTAGGTTTCGTTGACCAAGTTTTTAAGGATGACATGTATGTAGAAGTGTTAAGTGTTCTCTATGCATGTGACATACCATGTTCTTTGCTCATTCTATTGGCATGAAATTGTACATGCTATTAACAATTTCCCTAAAGAATATAGAAGTGCAAGGTATGACAAATCCAAAATCATGGGACTTGAACAAGAAAAGAGCCAAATACCATTATGGTCTGGGATGATTTACAAATGCTTGGACCAAATATGGGGCATCCATTAGATCTTTTGGTTAGACAAATGCTAAAGGAAAACCATTGATAAATATTCTTAGTGTCTCTACGAGTGGTGTTATCTTCCTTTCATCCCATGACTACTCGAATCATTTCAAAACCAATATTAATATTGTAGAACCCTTAATTAAATCCATTCAAGAGATTGGGTTGTACAATGCCATTCAAGTCATTACTAATAATGCTACTAATTGTAAGGAAACATGAGCATTCATTAAGGGTATCTACCTATTGAGATCTCAACACACAAAATAAATTTTGCTAATGATTTTTAGATATCCCCTCTTTTATTTTTCTTGGTTATTATTATTTTTGACTTGATATCTTCTTATTTCAAGTTTAAGCATTTTGGTTTCAATATTCGAAGAATTCTTCTAAGTCTTTTAATTGTTATGATTTTTTCAAGATTGCATTTTTTTTGTAAGTTTTTGAACATATTTGATCTCTTCCTTTTAATTTTGTGAAATTAAATTTCAAATCACTCAACACATCGGCGGTTTTATGTTCAATTGACTTGAAATTTCAAACTTAAAAATATTCACCGATAAATCAACTCACATTTTACTAATAGGAATTGCTTTGTATTTCGCCAAAAAGCATGCTTTTAAAGTCACTAATGTGTTGATGTCCAAACTGCTTTATATTCCACCTATGTGTTATTGTCATAATTACTTTATGTTTCCTTCTTGGATTGATGTATCTAGGATTTCCGATCACCTCCCGATTCTGCTGGAGATGGACTTTGAGAAAAGAAAACAGTTTTTTCCCTATAAATTCAATCATTCATGGATTAAGGATGTTGTTTTCGTTGAATTGGTTCATAATTTTTGGAAGGATTACATAAGTGTTTCGGATGACTCTCCAATTCATTATCTTATTAAAAAATTAAGTGCCTTGAAATCTTTGGTCATCAAATGGGAAAGGAAGCACAAACTTGCTCAATCGAGGGATCTTTGTCAGATTGAAGATGAACTCTCTTTGGTTCTGAACATGTGTCATATGGGGTTGTTGGGTGTGTGAGCTATCTCAAATTAAAAACAACACCTAAGATTAATTATCAACCAGGATCAGTAAACTTAGAGTTGAAAGCAAAATATATGCCAAGGTAGAAAAGGTTCTACAGTTTCAGGTTTGTCAGACCTAAAAATGTTTAGTAAGGAAAAAGATCGTAAGATCTTTCAAAATGAAAAACCGAGTTAAATATTTAAGAATACCTTAAAATCAAAGATCAGAATAGTACTAGATCATACTACTCTACCTCTATGGTTAATTAATAAGAAAGATGGAAACAAATACTGGAACACAAACTACTCTAGAAAAGTAAGAAACTGCCAAATTCAACTTCCAGATAACAATTATGGACAAAATCAGAGCTACGGATATTAGATGTTTAATAGGGAGAACTTGTAAATGTACATAAATTTAGACTAAACCATCTAATTCCACTCTTCTTGATTACGTACATCAAATGTAATAGGAACCGGAGTTAATGTATCGTAATGACTTTCAAATGTAATGAGGAAGCTAAATGGAAGTAAATCTAACTTAACTTCTACAAACAAATGTAAACTAAAAATC
Source organism: Larix kaempferi (assembly GCA_027924585.1). Classification (NCBI taxonomy): domain Eukaryota; kingdom Viridiplantae; phylum Streptophyta; class Pinopsida; order Pinales; family Pinaceae; genus Larix; species Larix kaempferi. The sequence continues at coordinate 3,507,015 of BSBM01000012.1, read as the reverse complement.
AACAAACTACTACTAATTTTAAACATTATGAACTATTGTCTATCCATATGTGAACAACATGAAACTATTGTAAGGAGAAGCAATCAAAAGACTTAACAAAGATGTCAAACTGAACTATATTAGATTTGGAAGCAAGTAGAAAACTTGATAAAGATATTTTATTATTAATCCAGATCTTACAACATGAACATCTTCATTAAATAGAAACTAGTCTTAAGATTAACAAACTAAAACAACTCAATGAAATAGAATTATCAACTACCACTTGAAAATAAACTACTTAGGAACAACATTCATACATTCTGAACAATAACCAAGTAACAAAACAGATTAAAGAACCAAAGTTTGGAAGAAAGATGAGAAGAGGATAAAGAAGAAGGAAGAAAGGAGGAAATAATGATAACAAGTGAATTAAAAAACTCTAAAATAACATAAAACAAGATTAAATCACATCTCAAACTATTAAGGAGGAATAAGAAGAATGATGATGAAGAGGTAGAAGATATTAGATTCGGAAAAAGGCCTAAAATAATGCAGAAATCACACAGGTCCGAATGACGATCTGAACGCTGGTCTGAAAGACAGTCCGAATGACGATCCGAACGGAGGAAAATGGTTTAAAGTGAGGAAAGAAGAGTTTTTGAATGATTTAATTACCAGCTGGGTTTATGCAAATGATCCTACAGTGCACAGGAAGCAAGAGAGAGATGATTGGAGGCTAAGAAGTTATCTATGCAAATCATTACCTAAGGAAAAGAATAATTCTATGAGAAGTAGGAAGAAGGTTGGGAATAGAAGAAGGGAGAAGGGTGGAATAGAAGAAAGAAGAATTAACCTATAGCAAATAGAAAGAAAACTAACAGAGAAGAGAAGAAGGAAAGGAATGCTAACTATGGAAGAAGTTAAAAGAAATATCTATCTATGATGATGGAAGAGGGACTGAAAAGCAAACTACTAAACTATTGGTCGACCATTCTACTTAGAAGAAGGGAGATTGTATTGACAGCAGAATATCAATTACAGAAGGATGAAAATAATACACACAGGAAAATGAATTACTTACACATATAAGAAATAAACTACTAATTGCAAGAAAAGAAATGCAGAAAATGTGAATAAAACCTCCAGTTGATAAGGGGCCCTTCCCAGCAATCGGAGGGTGAACTAGCTCAACTTAAACGACTACCAGTAAAACATCAACAAGTTGTTGCTTCCATTAACTTGAGGAAAATTACAGAGTCTATCTTCAAACTATCTACGACTGCAAACGCTTGGACTGAGACTGGAGAACCATCGTAATTTAGAGAACTAAAGAAAAAAGACTCAAAGGCTTCACGAGACTAACTCGCCTCAATCACAGAGGCGACTATTTATAAGTTACAATGGGTGAGAGGCTCAACAAAGTCGACCTCTCTAATAATAGAGGTGTTTAATGTCTGTAACTGTTGATTAAATGATACATAACAGTGCGGGGGGGGGGCATCTACCCATCTCATCGGTGTCAATCCTTTCCAATTCGAACAGCTGAGCATTCGTCCCCTCAAAACATGAGCAGAAGCATATGCTGGAGTGTCGACGTGGGCACAGAATTTATGTTGGCATACTGAGCATGGACGTGGGAGCTATGTCGGCCAACTAAATGTGAATAGGATGACTCCTTCCAGAACGATGGCGTGAGCGAGAGCTGAGCAGACGTGCGTGATTCCGGGTTGAATGCGCAGACGAATCAAGGCTTGGAGCGTTGATGTGGACGTAGAATGCATTGTCAGGCTTGGTGATCCCAAGGTCGAATATTCTGGAACAATGGTTCATTAACCATCAACGCCACATGGAAAATAAAACCCATGTGTCCTCCTTTTTATTCAACGGTCTGAGATGCATCAACCATGGATTTCGCGGGCTGAATGGAGAGCTGAATGAAGAGCTGAAAGCGTTTTAGGCTGAGCACGTAGCGCATGGGCTAAAGGATGGATAACTTGCAAATCATAGCCTATCAATTAAAACCATAAATGTTAATTATGCCCAAAAACATCATTTAAATAATAAATAAACCATAATATACGAAATATAACAAGATTTGCACGGTAAATGAATTTGTGCATACCTGGACTATTTGATGGGCTGAATGGCTAAGAAAATAACTTAATAAAGCAAAAACGATAGAAATAACGCCACTTTGAGTAAATTAAATGGTCAAAAATGGTGACAATATTGGACACCAACAGGGGTCTGCTCAGGTTAATGTTCAGCAGTCTATAATGAAGCTGGAGCAAAGAAAACTTATCATTCTCACGTAGGAGGAGGAGACCTAGCGACTTAAAAGTCATGCATTATGAATTTCCTTAGGGGACAAAACAACAAATTTTTCCATAAGTTTGTCGATAATAGAAGAAATCAGAATTCCATTTGGTCTTTAAAAAACAATGATGGAAAACTTATTAGCAGTCAATCTGATCTTATTGAAGAGGCAGAAATACATTTCCAGGAATACTATAAGGATTCGGGCAGGTGTAAGGTTAGCAATCAAATAAAGGTTATTCGAGAATATCCGCATTTCTTCTCGGATCAAGAAGGTATGGACATTTTTAGGCTGGTTACTCTTACTGAAGTCCAGAAATTTATTCAGAAATTCGCAAGAGAAAAAAGCCCTGGTCCGGATGGTTGGACTACAGAGCTTTTTACTGAGTTTTTTTATTTAATGGGTCCTGATCTGTTGGCTATGGTGGAAGATACAAGGACAATGGCTAGAATCCCTGTGTCAGTTAATTCTACTTTTATTGCATTAATACCTAAGTCATCTTTTCCTGAAACTTATGAAGATTTTAGGCCGATCTCCTTATGTAATTTGATATATAAAGTTGTTGCGAAAATTATTGCAAATAGGATCAAGCCGGTACTCTCAAAGAAGATTTCAGCAAAACAATTTGGCTTCCTGGAGAATCGTTAGATTTTGGATGCAATCAGTTTGGCACAAGAGACATTCCACATCATTAAAACACGAAATATAAATGCTCTGGTTCTCCAAATGGATTTGAATCAGGCATATGATAAGGTCAATTGGGAATTCCTGAGACTTGCATTAATTCAAATTGGTATCTCTTGGCAAGGAAATGGATAATGGCTTGCATCTCCTCGGTGAACTACTCAGTTCTGGTCAACGGCAGCTCGTCTAAGTTCTTCTCTGCTTCTCGGGGACTTAGATAGGGTTGTCCACTATCACCATTGCTATTTTTTATTGTGATTGAGGGTAGTAGACTTATGATCAAAGCCAGAGTGGATCAACCGATCTCCGGTGTAAAGATTTCCAAAAATATCTTGGTCACACATCAACTATTTGTGGATGATATGATGCTTTTTGGGAAAGCATGCAAAAAAGAATGGGAAAAAATAAAGGAAATTCTTGATATGTTTAGTATCTCAACTAGAATGGTTGTTAATGAGAAAAAATCGATGTTTCTGGAGCATAATTTAGATGATCAGTTAAGAGGGGAATTATCAGTTGTATTCCACTTTAATTTCAAATCCTTGGTGATTGGAACACTATACCTGGGTTACTTCATTAAACCAAATGCCTATGAAAATCAAGATTGGTCATGGTTACTTAAGAGATTTGGTAAGAGAATCCATAAATGGTGTTGGCGGTGGCTGTCTCTGGGAGGTCGTGTTACATTGGTTAAATATGTCCTGCAAAACATTGGTGTTTACTGGTTTTCTTTGTGTAAGGTGCCAAAGTCAATCTTGAAGGCTAATAGGCAAAAAATTAATGGTTTTATTTGGTCAGGTCAGAATGTTCCGAAGCTACATTTGGTGAGTTGGAGGAAATTTGTTGCTCCATATAAAATAGGGGGTTGGGCTATTAAGAACATCAATTTTTTCTCCTTGGATTTATTAGCAAAGAGTCTCTGGAGGGCTCTGATGATAGAGAGTCTTTGGGGTTCGGTTATTAAGGATAAATATTTTTAGGGGCTCTCGTTGGCAATGTGGCTCAAATCCGATAGAAATAAATCTAAAGGAGTTCTAATATCTAGGTCGGTCTTTTAACATCGTTTCTGATTCTAGCTGATTGGGTTGCTTGGGTATCGAGGGATGGCCATCAAATTCTATTGGGAACTGATCCCATTATCAGTGGGCCTTCTCAGTATAAAATCTCACTGGAGTTGATCACCTTTCTCAAGTCACATGGTTACTACGTGCTGCAACATGCTACCCCGGTCTTCGTTTCATCTTCTCCTTTACAATCATGGATTAGTGTTGTTCAGTTGGGACTTCAGGGCGCAATGGCTTTGGAGTGGTCCCGATATGTTATGGAACTGTATTGTAGTAACATTCACCTTTCAATGGCTGAGGATTATATTTTATGGTCAAGAAACACTTCTTCTGGGCATCTAATGGCCGGTTTAGCTTATGAGACCTTCTTCCCTTTTATGATTTTGATCAACTGGTGGCATTCGGCGATATGGAACTGGAATATAGATCAGCGAGTTAAATTCTTCATCTCAATAGCGTTGGATGGTAATCTCTTGCTGTGGGGAAATCTGCAGAAGCGTGGGTTCAGTGGTCCGGGTTTTTGCATTCTATGCAAAAGAGTAGAGGAAACAACAATCCATTTATTTATCAACTGTGTTTTTTGCATAAGGATTTGGGAGGAAATCTGTAATATCTTCTATGGTCTTCCTGCTTGGTTGGGCTCCTCTCTATCAGCTGGTCTATTTAAATGGTTCATTTGCGATGCTCGGTTCGCAACTTTGGCTTGTGTCATTTTTTGGGAGATATGTAAATGTAGGAACTTGTCCATTTTTTAAGGAAAGTCTCTTCATCCTGCTTGGGTGGCAAGGAAGGCTTTGGATTCCCACAATGCTTCTTGGGTTCCTACTTTTTCAAAATCCTATGGGTCTCTGCCTTTTTTTGTTTTCCAAACTTTTGATTGTGCTGGTTCTTTTGGTAAATTTGATGGTGCCTCTCAGGATTTGGGGTGTGCCTGTGGGGCAGGGGCATATATTTTTGTCAATACTCAGTGCTATTACAATTTATGGATGAATGTGGGTATGAGTACCAATACTAAGAGAGAGGTTTGTGCTCTTTGGTGTATATTATATTTTGCAAATCTCATGAAGCTGGATCTTCATCAGATTGCGGGGGACTCTCAGGTGGTTATTAATTGGATCAATGGTCTTGGCCCATTAGAAGTTATTTCTCATTCTCCTTGGCTCGATTCGATCAGATCTCTACTACATGATCTTTCAGGTATTCAGTTTCTTCATATCCCTCGTGTGGAGAATGTCCAGGCGGATGCTCTTTCGAAAATAGCTCTTTCGGCGGCGACAAGTAAACTTTTCTTTGAGTTTTGGGACAAAGGTATCCTACGGGACCCCGGTTGGTTTCAGCTCTTTGGGCCTTGATGGGACATGTTTTATTTTGGCTCTTCTCTTATTGGGGCAGCGTTGTTTGTTCTCTCTCTGTTGGTGCAGTTTTTTTTATTCTTCTATGGATTTCTTCCTGCTAGGGGCAGCCATGTATCTCTCCTTTCCATATTTTTGGTGTTTGTTTGTCGCCATGGGTGGCAGGTTTTTCTTAGCCGATGGTTGGTTGTTTGTGTGTATTTTTGGCTATGGAGATTGCCTTTGTATTTTCCATCATATACTTAATATTAAAGTATAGCTATTTTATCCATGTGAAAAAAAAAATACTTCATATTTTTCTGATGCATTAATTCTGAAACCTATTGCAAATTGTCAATGCACTAACCTTTTTTTACTGTTCTCAATGCAATTTCACCGATGAAAATCCTAATTTTCATCAATACAATGAGGCCCACCTTCATTTTCAAAATCTTTTTGCTAATACATGGCCAAGTTAGAAACGATTTTGATTTAAGTTATGCCAACCAATTCTTTAGATTTTGTCGAACAATTTGTTGAAATCTCGTTGTTTTTGGGTAAAAGGGGTGGGACTTAGTAAAGGGGTTTATTTCACCAATAGTGCATTTAACCTCACATTTCTGTTAGGTAAAACAATTTCATTAAATGAATTCTAAAATTTTCATTGATTAAACTCTTGACTCTTTGTCAATATGACTATTGAACTAAAATCTTATCGTATTTCACCACACATGCAAAATGTCCCAACCAATCTTCCAATGAACTTCAACATGCTTGAGTTCAATTTTGAACTTCACCTATCCTTTTATGAAATCAATGGGTTTTGATTCTTGAAAGGAAATATATGATTTGATATTTTCATTATACAACATCAAATCAAAATTTGGTTTAAAATGCATATCTAGCATATTACTTCTCCATTCCATCAATTCTATTTTCGGAATTATGTTTTTAATTCTTTGAGCATCGGTGACCACAATGACAGTTTTGCAGTTTTGGTAACCAATTCAACGAGTATACGAGGTATGTTTTTTTAAAGCTTAGAGTTTTGATTTTTTCATAGGCATCTACGTTATTTTTGAAATCATGATATGATGGTCAGTTGTAATGGCACATTCCCATGCATCAATTTAACCAACAAAGAGGAGATTTATGAATTCCAAGCATCTAAATTTCATCCCATGGCATCATATGAAATTCATAAAGAATGAAATGCAGATGCAGATGCAGATGCATAAATAAAAATACAAAGCAAAAATAAACTCTGTCCACACACACCTAACATGCATATACAAGCATAATCATCACATATGACAAATAGAAACATTGCACATTCAAATACAAGAGAATACTTATCTTTAAACAAAGAATATCCAAGAAACCGGCTGTGTAAGAGAAATTTTCCACCCAATCGTAGGCACTCTGTCCAATATATATTATTTTTGCTAAGAGGCCACCCCCAAGCTGGGCTATGAGACCACCAGGTCGAAGGGAACTCCTACAGGCTTCTCTCTCTCACATCCCACAACCCATTCTACTCTCAATGATTAGCCAAATGCTCATTCAAATCTCTACAGGAATCTTATTCATCCATCACATCCTTGGCTCCAACAATACCTTCCCCACACAACACCCTTTTGGCTCAGGAATCCCATTCACCGATCCACGGTTCCCTCGAGTAATCCATCTTGCCATGTGCTTCCAGTGTGTGCATAGAAGGAGTCCAAGCTTATGCATGATGTTGGATAACCACATGTAGCCTTAATTCATGACTTCTCAAGCATTTTAGAGTAGCAAAACTCAATGGGTACAGGTTCTTACATTGCCCAACCTCTACACTCACTTATAACCCTCCAATTTCTCTCAAATTTGCAGTTATATTTCCAAATTTTAATTGTTGGGTTTGCAAAGCCTAGTAATTGGTAATGAACAGCAAAATGATAATTCTCTGTAGTGTATAAATCTACTGGTAAAAATATGCATAGTGAATAGTGGATAATAGACTCCCCAAAAGATGAGAGAATGGTGGAAAAGATAGCTAACATAACTTTTGAACATGGATGAAATGACTCTTAAAATATTCATATTAGTATATTCATCCCATGCTTTCATAACTACATGGGAATAATTTCCCTACCAACCTCACACATGCATTCAATGATTGGGTAAAATAGTAAAAAGGGAGTAATTGGTTCATTTATGGGAAATGATAGCAAATGGATGATTTCTAAGGTTTACACTTGGCAATAGAAGATTTAATCTCCCATAGGCCCCATTTCCTCTTCCCCTCTAGTGTTCTTTGCACAACCATATTGAAACATTTTATTATTTTCCAACATAATATTTACATAGCATTCGAATTGTCATGATAATCCAATCACACAGTCCATATAAAAATATTTACATCATACATTCCTATCCATTCACTAGTCGGGCCTTGGCCTTTAGATCCGCACTAGGAATTCATATTAGCATATTTGCATCATTTACATGATTTGATTTAATATATTCCAAGTCAAAACCGAAGGTATTACAATCCCCTTCCCCTTGGAATAACACCATCATCGATGTTTGCTCAAAATCAAAACAAAAATAGATATGCCTCTCTAATGGCATCCTCCAGCTCCCATGTAGCCTCATCGGGACCAAAGTGCTTCCATTGCAGCTTTACCTATCCGATGGCTCAGTTCCATAGTAATGCTACCTTCTTATCAAGGATGCATAGTGGCTTTGTTTGGAACTCTCCCTCGGGTTCCACCTGAATCACATCCCAATCAATCACATGGCTAGGATCATGTACATATTTTTTAAGCAAAGAAACATGAAAAACATTTTGAGATCTAGTGTTAGCAGGAAATGCAATTCTATATGCAGCTGGCCCTATCCTCTCAAGAACTTCAAATGGCCCATGTTATCTCAGTGATAGCATGGAAAAAATTCCAAGCTTCAAGGAACTTTTCCTTGGCCTCACTCTAAGGTAAACATGATCCCCTACATGAAATTTCCTACATACTATATTCTTATCTACATAGCTTTTTTTGTCTATCCTGGGATGCCTTTAAATTTTGCCTAATTCTTGCAACCTCTTGTTCCATTTCCTTAAGCAATTCTGGTCCAAGCACAATCTACTCGCTGGAATATCCCAAGTCATGGGTGTCTTGCACTTCCTACCATACATAGCTTCAAAAGGACTCATTCCTAGTGATGCTTACTTCCCATAGTTATACACGGACTCTACTAAGTGTAGATAATATTCCCACTCGGATGGTTTGTCCATCACATACATGCAAAGCATGTCTTTAAGGACATGATTTACCCTTTCTGTTTACCAATTTGTTTTTGACTGGTATGCAGTACTAAAATTTAACTATGTACCCAAACCTGTAAACATACTTTTCCAAAAATTAGAGGTGAACTTGGTATCCCTGTCTAACATTATTGCTTTAGGCAACCCATGCAACATGAAGATTTCCTTCATGAAAATATTTGCAATATCAGCCGTATGTGGACTTAACTGGAATAAAATGTGTTGCCTCAATTAACTTGTCCACCACCACCATGATCGAGCCATGTTATTTCACTGCTAGTGGAAAACCTATAATAAAATCCATGGAAAACACTTCCCATTTCCATTCTGGAATTAGCAATGGCTGCAATAAACTTGTTGGGTGTTGATGCTCAAATTTCACTTTCTGACATTTCATACATTTAGAAATATACTCAACGATATCTTTCTCTATTCCTAGCTAAAAATATTGTTTCATGCATGTATCCTGGGTGACCAAAATGTGACATTTTATGGATTTCATCCATGACAATTCTCCTCAAATTTGTCGCATTCAAAATGTGAATTCTATTTTTATAGGTAAGAAGTCCATCATCTTTCAACTGATAACCTTCATACCTCTTTTCTAAATTTTATTGCTACAATTTCTCTTTTATTTGCACACACTGCTCATCTTCAGCAAGGGTGTTAAAGATCTGTTGTCTCAAATATAATTGACAAATGCTAATGGTTGTCACATGCATTGCATGCATTTTTGTGTTGAGTGCATCAACCACTTTATTTTCATTTCATTTTATGTGTTTGATCTCAAAATCAAATTAATGATAAAAATTCCAGTCATCTAGCTTACTGCCATTTAATGTTGGCTACTCAAATAAATATTTTAGACCTTGGTGGTCTGTTCTCAGCTCTCATTTACTTCCCATTAAATAATGTCTCCACATTTTTAAAGCATGCACTATTGCAGCAAATTCTAAATCATGGGTGGCATAGTTCTTTTCATGCTCTTTCAGCTTCCTTAACTCATAACATACCACATGATTTTCTTGCATAAGAACTCCTCCAACTTCCTATTTACATGCATTTGTACACACTACAAAATCATTTTTTGGGTTTGCAATTTTCAGAACTGGAGCACTTGTGAGAAGGTTCTCTAGCAGTTGGAAGCTTTCTCCACATTTCTATGTCCATGTGAAAAGAGGTAATGGGGTGTGCAACCTTAGAGAATCCCTTAATGAATCTCCTGTAATAACCGACAAGACCAATAAAAGATATCACATCTGTCACATTCTTCGGCGTTGGCCAATTCATGATGGCTTAAAACTTATCGGGGTCCACTAATACTCCCTCTTATGAAATAATGTGACGCAAATAATGAATTTATTTTCTCTTTAAATCACATTTACTTATATTAGCGTACGCTGGTGCTTTATTAGAACTTACAAATCCATTCTCAAATGCTCTTTGTGTTCCTCTTTGTTTTTAGAGTAAATAAGAATGTCATCTAAAAACACCAACACAAATTTATCCAAATACTGGTTGAACACACTGTTCATGAGGCACATGAAAGTATTTGACACATTAGTGATACCAAATGGTACAACTGTAAACTCATAATGCCCATATCGCATTTTGAATGTTGTCTTATGGATGTCTTCTTCTCTAATCCAGACGTGATGGTACCCAAACCTCAAGTCAATCTTTGAGAATACTTTTGCCTCTCTCATTTTATCAAAAAGATCATCCATTTGAGGCAAAGAGTACTTGTTCTTTATTGTCACTTTGTTCAAGTGCCTGTAATCAGTACATAGCCTGAGCGTGCCATATTTCTTTTTCACAAATAGCACAGGTGCTCCCCATGGAGAAACACTTGGCCTGATATATTTATTTTCTAGCAGCTCTTGGAATTGTATTTTCAGCTCTAGTAATTCTATGGTACTCATTATGTAAGGCATCTTAGACATTAGTGAAGTTCCTGGAACACAATTAATTGTGAAATCAATGTCCCTATTTGGAGGAATTCTTAGCACTTCATCGGGAAATACATCCTTGAATTCTTGCAAGACTCGTTAATCCTCCAACTCGAGAACATCATTTTTTTATACCTTGTACATGTACATGGGTTACATACAATTGGCATCATTTTATACAAATCTTATTCATCTGCATGGTTGAAACATGTCTAATAGAAATTACCTTTGGAATTCCCTTCATTATCCTTGGGTTTCCTTCATTACTAATGCATTTGAAGGTCTTGTTGTAGCAATCAAGTTTCACTTTATGCACTACCAGCTAGTCCATTCCAATGAGAACATCATAGTAACCAAGTGGAAAAACATTCATATTTTCCCAAGTGAAGAGCCCATCCATTTCCAATGGACATTTATCCACCATCTCACTAACTTTCCTCTTAGTTCCAGTGGCTATTTGAACCAGCCATGATCTATTATGCTTTGTTTTATTAAAATCATAATTCTCAACAATTTCAGGAGTGATATAACTATGAGTAGATCTAGGGTTAATAAAAATGGAAATATATTGCTTACTAATCTTACCTTCAATCTCAACCATAGCTGATTGATGGTCTGTTTGACATTTTTCTAGCGCTACATAGATTCTAGGGACAGTCCATACCACTCAACCCACAGTTTTGGCCTCTTGGATGTTGTGAACTTGTTTGGCACTCCCATTCTGATGTGGACAATTTCCAAGCATATGGTCCTCTCCACATTACCAACACTGAAGCGACTCTCTTGGCTCTCTTGGCATGTCTCCCATCCTCCTAGCTGACTTGGTCACACCTTGTGGTGGATTCCTCTACTAATTTCTGAAATGAGGAGGCTTGAACCCCTTTTTTCTTTGGTCAAACCTCTCCTTCTTCTTGTTCTTCCATGCCTTATGAAATTCTAGCATGTTTTTTATTTAATCATAGCAGTACTTAGCCTTCATTATGGTTTCATCTAGAGTTTGAGGCTCATCAAACTCAATTCTGTCTTTATATGACTGAGGTAATCCACTAAAAAAACTCTGAATTTTGACCTTATCATCTCTAATATACTTGACATATCCCAACAATTCCAAGAATTTATTGGCATATTCCTCCATAGTCATTTGTCCCAATTTCAAATCATTGAATTCTTTTATTTTTCCCTTATAGTACCTATCGTAGAGGTACTTTTGCTTGAATTACTTCTTGAATTGATTCCACGCAATCTTCCTCTCATTGATCTTCTTCACTTGCCTAAGGTGATCCCACCATATAGATGCTCTTCCATTTAGATTGAATATGGATACTCTTTCCTTCATATTTCTTGAGTAGTCTTGGACTTGGAAATAATTCCTCATCCCAAGAAGTTATGCCTCAACTTCTTGATTAGATTTTATTTCACCACCAAATGTAGGAAATTGCTATGGTACCTCCCAAACAGGGCCCCATTGGGTCTCTAGACACTGATCTTTAAAAGCCACGTTTTTTAATTTTCTGCCAAATTAGAGTAGAATGGGCTTGGGAATCTCACTAATAGTTATGTGGCCTTCATCAATGGCATTTGAACACCTCAGGTCTCATCAAATTTCAAGCTAAATCGCTCTTGTTATGGTCAAAACAATTTTCAGGCTCCAGAATTTTTAATCTTTTCTGAAATACTGTCGTTCGATCGGACCTTCCATATTGGCCTTGTTATATCAACCTTTACCGCAACTCCATTAAGACAAAACCTAAGACGGTACTTTCGATACAACACTCACAATACCCTATCAGACTTGTCCCATCAAAACTTTCCTGGATACCATCACAACAAACCTTGAAATGGGACCTCTAATACAACACCTCTGACACACTTATCGGACTTGGCCCATCAGGACTTTTCGTGATACCATCACAACAAACCCTAAAATTGGACCTCTGATACAACATTGAATATACCTTTTTCGCACCCTTGATAGCAATACTCTGATAACTACGTCAAACCTCCTATATCGGAACTGTTCCTCGAGATGCAATTTTCGCACCCGATAGATCAACCCTGACAACACTTTAACAGGAATCCTTTGTTAGACTTAACTTTTTGGGACATCCTATGATGTAATAGTTTTTACACCTATGACATATTATGCCTATGACAGATCATCGATGGGTCTCTTCCCATCGAACGACTGTGATCACGTTTGAGATCTCATCGGACGGTTGTGATCACTTCTTGCATTTAACCGACCGATAAACTCCTGCATCCTCGATACATGTTATCTGGTAGACTTATTGGGCCTTAGACATCATGCTACCTACACATTCATCCGACATGGCTGATCCACGTTATACTCCTCTTGTCCACATGGCACGGGTGGGACGATCCATCTTAGTTTTCCCAAATTTCTATATTTTCATATTTACACAAAATTTTGATTTCCTCCGTTGCCAAATATCTTTGTTGCATAATAGAATGGAAATTTTTTTCACTGATAACTCTACAGTTTCAAAATTTCCTATATTCCTTAAACCAATCTATCACTCTTGCTGGTAGAACATGGATTGAACTCATGGGTTTTGTTAAAATAGTCTCTAACAATTAAAACCATAGATTCTTCTAAAAATGTTTATCAACACTTCATGTGCATCTCTGGTTTTCTACCTGTGATTGTAGATTCTGACCCATACAATCTTGGTGATGCAACCAATAGCTCGAATACCACTCTGCCACATCCCCATCCATCAATTTAACAAAAGAAGGAGAGATTTACAAATTTTGTGTCTCTAAATTTTGCCACATGGCATAATACAAAATTCATAAAGAATGAAATGCATGTGCAGATGCATAAATAAAAATACATAGTGGAAATAAACTCTATCCACACACACCTAACATACATATACAAGCATAATCATCATAGACATCAAATAGAAACATTGCACATTCAAATACAAGAGAATACGTATCTTTAAACATAGAAAATCTAAGCAATTGGTTGTGTAAGACCGATTTTCCACCCAACCGTAGGCACTCTGTCCAACATATACTCTTTTTGTTGAGAGGCCACCCCCAAGCTGGGCTATGAGGCCACCAGGGCGAAGCGAGCTCCTACAGGATTCTCTCTCTAAACCCACAACCCATTTTTCTCTCAATGCTTAGCCAAATGCTCATTCAGAGCTCTACAAGAATCTCACTCATCCATCACAACCTTGGCTCCAACAATACCTACCCTGCACAACACCCTTCTTTCTCAGGAATCTCGTTCACCGATCCACAGTTCCCTCAATCGATCCATCTTGCTAGGTGTTTCCCGTGTGTGCATAGAAGGAGTCAAACCTGATGTATGTTGTTGGAGAACCACATGTAGCCTTAATTCATGACTTCTCAAGCATTTCAAATTCGAAAAACTCGATGGGTATGGGTTCCTAGCTTTCCCAACCTCTACGCTCACCTACAACCCTCTAATTTCTCTCAAATCTGCAGCTATATTTCCAAATTCGAATTTTTGTGTTTGAACGGTCTGGTAATTGGTAATAAACAACAAAATGATAATTCTCTGTAGTGTAGAAATCTACTGGTAAAAATATACATAGTGAATAATGGATAATAGACTCCCCAAAAGATGAGAGAATGGTGGAAATATATCAAGCATAACTTCTGAACATGGAAGAAAATGACTCTTACAATAGTCATAGAAGTATATTCATCCCATGCTTCCATAACTGCATGAGAAGACTTTCCCCACCAACCTCACACATGCATTCAATGATTGGGTAAAACAATAAAAAAGGAGTAATTGGCTCATTTGTGGGAAATGGCAACAAATAGATGAGTTCTAAGGTCGACACTTGGAAATAGAGAATTTAATCTCCCATAGGCCCCATTTCCTCTTCCCCTCTAGTGGAATCGTAACCCCTCTAGTGTTCTTTACACAACCATCTTGGACCATTTTATTATTTTCCAACATAATATTTACATAGCATTCGAATTGGCATGATAAGCCAATCACACAGCCAATATAGAAATATTTGCATCATACATGCTTAGCCATTCACTATTCAAGCCTTGGCCTTGAGCTCCACACTAGGAATTGATACTAGAATATTTACATCATTTACATTATTTGATTTAATATATTCCAAGTCAAAATCGAGGGTATTACATGTAAGAAATAGAGTAAACATAGTTTTCATTTTCTACATTAGATTTTGTAGTTTTGCCTTCAATATAGTAAAGTGGGCCTGTCACTATTTTTGTATTATTTTGAATATCAAGTTATGAATATGCCTCCCAAGGATACTTGTTACTAGAACCCCTAAGCCTTTTCCTAAAGCGAAGAGAAAAAATATTGAGATTACAAGTGTCTAACATTGATACTGAAGATATGGTAGAGGTTTATGTCCTTATTATTCAACTTGCTAAACTTGATATTGAACCTATAAAACTAGAGTTTAAATACACTGAACTTTTACCAACTTTCTATATGGCATCTTATCTCTTGGATATGGTATGTGCTACCAGCTCATTTGCTAAGTTGGGATGGACTTGGAGTTTGTCTTGCAGTCCAATTAATGTTTATTGTCAAATTTTGTGGGAAAATAAGTATAGAAGGAGCTATGCTTTGATTTGTGACTAATTCTTTTCTCCTTTATATCAATTAATTTTTTGCAAGGAGTGTACAAGGCTAACAATAGAAGCCAAGAATTGTTGAGAAGTATTTGTAGTTGGTTCCTAGAGCAAGACTACACTTACCTCATGATGTTTGGAGTGACTACTTCACCTCAACTACTACCAAAATATGTGCCTAATAGATTAGTTGTTTATGATATTGCTTACCAACCAATATTACATGGACTAAATGCCACTCTTAAGAAAGAAAATAAGAAAATCTCCATCCCATATAATCTTCATGTTGGGAATTATGTCATGAATAGCTCAAAGACTAGTAAGCAAGAGGCTAATTTGATGTTATAATATAGGTTCTCTCAAGGGAAATTTAGATGGTATGATCCACAAGGATTGGTTACCAAACATTGCAATCTAGTTGGTCCAACTTGGCCCTATTCTCGTGAAGAATGGGAATATTAACAATTTTATGAAAATGTTTAATATTGGGACAATGCTTTGGTAAGAATGAAATCCAATGAACCAAAGGCCAAGGTAGAGGCAACCCAAACCTCTAAAACTCAAAAAAGACGGGAAGAAGAATTGAAGAAGAGACGGGACGAGGAACAAAGACTAAATGAAGAACAAAAGTTGAAATAGGATCAAGCAAAATAGGATGCTCTCAAAGAGGATCAAGGGAAGCATGTTATGACCCTCCATTGGGGTGCAACTTGGGGCCCAAAGGGCCCATTAGAGTAATAGCGGAGGCCATTCAATATAAAGTGTACTAGGTCCACTATGTTGTTATTATTAACTAAGGCCCGCCATGTTAGAAAATAAATGTATGAGACATCATTAAAGAAGGTCCACTGGGTAGTTAGGAGGTTAGGAAGTCAAAATTATACTGTGATTCTATAAATAAGGATGCAATTCTCCTTATTGGGGTGTGTAGAAAATATTGCATGTTGAGTTTAGCTCATTCGGAAATAGTCCCCTCGAAGAGGCAAGTGAATAGGAATTTATTCCTCCATTAAAATAATCAATTCATCTCAATAAAAGTGTGAAATATCTCAGTGATTCTCTTGGATACATTCTATGCGAATAATTTTTTCTTTTTCTTTCTTGCAAATTTTTGAAGAGGGAAAAAGAAGGTCGTGACACTTTGATCCATTTATGAGTATTTTTGTAGCATAATTTCTTAAATCTAATTGTAGATTTGAATTCCTGTTGGCCCGGTTTTGCAACCAGGCTTAGTGCTATGGGCACCTGCTAACTAGTAGCAGCAGTTTCAATAGAAATAAAAACAATAAACTAAATAAACAATACTTTTCATGAATCTAAGCAAGAATCTAAGCAAATAATGTAAACATGTCAAAATCAAGAACAAGAAACATAAGAAATAATTTTTTGTATTGAAAAATGGGGGGGGCAAGCAAGTGCTTGCGATATTACCTTCAGTGGTGAAGGTTGATGTTGAGCAACTCCCAAGATGAGTAGCTCCAAACTCCAAGAGGTCTCCTTCTCCAAGGTTGCTTCAATGGCTAAAAGTGCTCAGGGGAGATTTCAGCAGCATAAGGATGAGATAATGGAAGGATGTGAAATGAGGAGCCCCTACCACCTTTTTATAGGTTTTGGTGGTGAGGAATACCATTTGTGGTTTTGTGGAAACCAAATGGTATTGACCAACATGGTTTAGGTACTTTTCCCTCCTTTTTCCTTTTTTGAATAAAAATAATATTTTAATTCCCTTTTTAATATTTTTGGGAATTTGGACCCTTTTTGAGGGTTTTTTATGATTTTCTTGGAAAAATAATCTTTTTTAATGGAAAAAGGGGTGTACTAAGGTCTTTTGGTGACCTTTTGTTGGTTTCGGAGGCTCAGATGGTGAAAAAGTGGACAAATGGGTCATGTGAATAGGGAAATGAGCTAGTGAGCACTTTTTGGGTGTTAACAGATTGCCCCCTGATGTGTGAGGGCAGGAGCTCATCGTATGGCCGATAGACATCATAGTTCTTTTGTCCTTTTTTCTGGGGTTTAGGGGAGAGAAGAGACCGGTTGGAGACTGGAGCCACGGCCCTTGGAAGCTGCAAAAACAAAAAATATTACATGGCCTCAATATGAATGAGGTATAATCTCTGATAAAGGACGAGGCGGGCATTCCCATGCTCGTATCAAGACATATACAAAACAATTAGTCCCAAGAAGGGGGATCTAATACGTAAAGAAATATACTGGTACATCATAATGGTCCATAGGGGACATTATTGTGGGATATACTCATGATCATGGGTGATCTCAATAACTGATACACTGGAATAACTGTTGAACTGCTGAAACTGAAGGTGTCCAACATCTGTATGGACTCAATGACTGTGAGCCATGTGGAATACTGTCGCCATACGCAACCCGGATATCTATAGAAAAAATGTAACTGGTTGTATCCATAGGTAGACTCTCAAATGTGGAGGAGTCAGGAGGTATCCGGGGTCTTCGACTAATAACTGAACGGACCAATACCCTGTGCGAGTCTCAACGATGCGATCAAGGTGTTGAAGTCGAGCATGTGAGAAACAACCATTCGGAGAGGCACTGAGGATTCCTCTCGAAATGATTCGTAGGCACTCATCATAAATGGTAATGAGTCCAAGACACAGGGACCTCTAGGTCTATCCTCTGGAATCAATGTGGTTGTCGTCGACAGAGGGAGACCAGCAACTAACAAGGCAATGATGTTTCCTTGATAGGAGTACGAGGTGTAGAACTGAAGTGATGTAGTACTAATGGTAGGACTGACATACTTGTGGGGAAGGGAAATAACTGGGTCCAAAAAAATGGGTAGAATCAAACTTCCTTTGTTCAGAGCATGATGACATGGTTGACCTGGCAGCGTAGGGAACTGACTTGTAGGTGTGGGGATCATTGCTTTGACTGAATGGTATATATTGACTCTGGGGGGGAGGACGAGCTGATAGGTGCTGTCGAGGGATTATCAAGGTGATATACTGCAGAATAATCTGAACAAAGGCGACCAAAATGGGGAAGCTGCCATATGAGTAGATGTGATCTGTCGTGGCACCAAGAGGCACCATTGATTCCTTCTTCGTAGTTTTAATGAGCTCCAAGAAGGGATAAAAGTGTGCTCTGAAATGGTACGATCCTGTGGATTTTGTGAGCCCAGGACGGCTCATGCTCATGGTTGCTTTCATGTTTAGAGAGTCTGAAAGCGGTAAGTGGACTCTATTGGTGTTTCTTTTTCGTGAGTTTAGTCTCCAAGGCCCGAAAAAGCATAAAATGATGCGGATGGAGAACTCTTCTAGCCGATGTGACTAGAGTATACCTTTTTCGTAATTAGTCTACGAGGTCCGGAAAAGGGGTAAACTTATATCAGGTAGACGCCCTTTCAGATACGTTTAGCGAGCATGAAAGGAAGCAAGATAGCTCGGCGATCTTTTCATTGTTTTAGGAGTCAGAAAAGAGCTTAACAGAAACTCCCTAAGTGCCTTTTTCGTAAAGAGGGGTTGCTCGGCCCGAAAAAGGGATAAAATTATACCGAACAAAAATTGATTGATGAGGGCGAGGAAAGGTCTCAAGCATTGTCATCAGCGCGGAAAACTGGATCCGGTGACATACGGATTGTCGAAAACGGAGAACGGCCGATGTGGCACGCAAACCGAGGTGATGAGGGGGCGTGGAAAAAATGCCCGAAAAATATAAAGGTGAGAGCGAGAAATGATCTCAAGCATCATTACGAGCGCGGAAAACTGAATCCGGCGATATAAGACACATCGAAAATGGAGAACGGTCGATGTGGCACGCAAACCGAGGTGACGAGGGGGCGTGGAAAAAACGCCCGGAGAATCTAAAGGTGAGAGCGAGAAATGATCCCAAGCATCATCACGAGCACGGAAAACTGAATCCGGCGATATAAGACATATCGAAAACGGAGAACGGCCGATGTGGCACGCAAACCGAGGCGACGAGGGGGCGTGGAAAAGATGCCCGAAAAATCTAAAGGTGAGAGCGAGAAATGATCTCAAGCATCATCACGAGCGCGGAAAACTGAATCCGGCTATATAAGGCACGTCTAAAACGGAGAACGGCCGATGTGGCACGCAAACCGAGGCCATGAGGGAGGCTAAAAAATGGTCAAAAAATGGACCTCATGAAAACGGGAAACGGAAGGAACCTCTATGAAGTTCGCGCTGTGCTGATCCCAACGGTACCAACGGTTTGAGAAATGGACTTCGTATGACACCGCAATGGTTGTTTGAAATTTGTGGAATTTCTATAAATAGGACGTGGGGACCAATATGACTTGTCATTGTTACGTGCGAGTTTGATAGAGCTGTCAGAGCTCTTTCTTGATTTCCGGGAGATTTCACCGTTGGTTTTCGATTTAGCGAGTTGCAGGTAACTCTATTCGCCTTAACCTTGTCAATTATGTCTTTTTTGTTTGGCGGTGGTCCCCCGAAGGCCGCGAAACTCCACGTTGACTCTCCAACGTGGAACCGCGCGGGTTTCGGGGCTGAACCCGCGATGAACCGCGTGGGTTTTAGACTGACAGTCGCGATGTTCATCGCGACTGTGAGGTCGGAACCCGCGATGTTCATCGCGTGTTCATGGGTGATAGTCGCGATGTTCATCGCGACTGTCTGGACAAAACTCGCGATGTTCATCGCGGGTTTTTGCATGGATCCCGCGATGGTCATCGCGGCTTTTTGTGGAGAAGCCGCGATGGGCATCGCGGCTTTTTGTGTAAAAGCCGCGATGGGATTTTTTTAAAATTTTTATGCTGGGGCTAAAAATTTCCTGTGTTTTCTTGGCAGGATGTTGCGGAGAGCTCAGTCCGTGTGGCGGGAGAGAGAGATTGATGCCGAGATCATGTTGAGGATTGAGACTGATGGGGGGGTGAGACAGACCCTAGCCATGAGCGGACTCTTGAAGTTCGCTCAGATTCCTCCTATCCGTTCAGTGAGGCGACTCCTGAACAAGCTCGTGCAGTGGTGGGTGCCGGCAGAGGGTGCCTTCATTATTGGTGGTGAGAGATTAGAGATTACTCTCACTGATGTATATTTTTTGACCGGTTTGCCTCGCTTGGGTGAGGTGGGTGATATTTCTCCTAGGTTGCCTCCGGGTGTGGATATGGAGGACCTCTTACAGACCTTCTGTGTGGATGACGCTGTTTTGGTAAACAGCTCTATTAGTCTGAAGTTCCTACGTGAGTGGGATATGCGGGCTGTTGGTGCCTGTGTTCTGAGGATTTTGGGTGCTGCTGCACCACATCGTATGTCTGGGGGGCAGACGATGATGGTGGATTCCGTTCTACGGGGTACGTATTACGCCTGGGCGCAGATGTTCTTGGCCGGTGTCCGGAGAGATATGGACAAGGCCGTGAGAGAGGGAGGCGAGTTTTGTTACGCCTCTTTTTTATGCTGTTTTTTCTTCGACCGGGTGCCGACCTTGCGGCCACATGTACCCGTTCGTGCTGGTCTTCCGAGCGAGCCTCGTATGATGAGGTGGGGGCAGATGATGCCCCGTGCTGGCGGTGGTATCCGTGGCTACTTCACAGAGGACTTTTATCAGCAGTGGGAGCAGATGCCTCTGGTGATCGAGGACTATCCCTACGCCGGCATGGATTACAGAGGTGACGCAGAGATGCCTCGTGCCCCAGGACAGGCCTGGGGCTTGGACGGTATGTTTTGTGTTTTATTTGATGTTGTATCATATGTTGTTTGGTTTATGATGATTTTGTTATATAGTATCTAATGGTTTACTTGCTTTGTGCAGATGTGGGTCCAGTGCCACCACCTGACTATGTGGCTCGGCAGGGGCGGGCGATGGTGGTCGCTCGTCCCCCTGTACCTGTACGTCCTCCGCGTGGTGGAGGATATGCAGCTCGTGGGCGAGGGGTTGGCCCTGATGGTGACGCCATAGATGGTGTCCGACGTACCTTTGCCCGGATCCTAGCTAGGTTCCCTGAGGATGGTTGGAGGGATCTGGATCGGGATGTTTTGCAGGGATGTCTTGGTGCGCCACCTGAGTGGCAGTCGCTCCTGTTGAGGACAGCGGTGCTTGCGGCGAGGCACGGGGGTGGTGGAGGAGATGCTCCGGCAGGGCCGGCGCAGGGGAGGATACGTTTGAGGGATGATCCAGCAGGGCCAGCAGAGCGGCGAGTTCGGGGTCGTCCTGACCCAGCTGGGCCGGCGGAGGTGGAGTCGGAGGAGGAGCCGGAGGAGGAGCCCGAGGATCCTGAGGATCCAGATGAGTAGACGACATTGTACTTGCCCCCAAATGCTCATGAGCATATGGGGAAGCATTTTTTGTATGACAGATGTATTTTTTGTATATCGGGTGCTGAGGGCACTTATGACATGTTCACCATTTGATTTATATATATATGTGGATATATATTTTAGATATATTGTCGTGTATGCACGTGGATGCACATTTGTCTTTTGTATAGCCCGTGGAGGCACATGTTATGCACGTGGATGCAGTGTGTTTGTTGATTTATGTATGCCCGTGGAGGCACCTGTTATGCACATGGATGCATTATTTGGTTTGTTTGTTTTATGCCCGTGGAGGCACATGTTATGCACGTGGATGCAATATTGGTTTTTGTATATGCCCGTGGAGGCACATGTTTTGCACATGGATGCATTTTGTTTATGGATATGACATGATGTGATTGGTGTGCCAGTCGAGGATACTGTTGGCCATATTATCTGCTACACTATTGAGGTGTCTTGGGACATGTGTGAATGTAATGGATTCAAACTGTCTAACCATTTGTTTAGTGCGCAGGAATTTTCTGAAAAGACACGGATCGCGTACCTGGTAATCATTGTTGAGCTGGGAAACTAGGAGCTGTGAGTCCAAGAAAACGTTGAGGTGACGTATGCTCATCTGGAGAGCAGCGGCCAGGAGACCGGTCATGGCATCGTATTCAGCTTGATTATTGGTGGCGGCACCTAAACATACTCCATCGATGTGAATTAACTCATGTGAAGGGGAGTATATTACCCAAGTTGCGGAGGCGAGATTGGGAGACCAACGGCTTGCACCATCAGCGAAACCGATATGGCAGAGTGGAAGAGGCTCCATCTGTGGTCATGCAGAGAAAAACAAATATTTAGGTTTTTTGAAATTTTTTGTGAATCAAAAAAGATGTATGCCTATACTAAAATGGACGATGGTGTTCATGAGATTTTCTATGGGTAAAATCTTTTAAGGTACAACCCGTTGCGTGGGTTGCGCAGGGTGTTGCCTTCTGAATCGGTCAGAATGTATGCCCCCTGCCCGAGGCAGGTGTGTATGATGTAGGGGCCTTGCCACATGGACACGAATTTTCCCTTTCCGGTTTTATCATGAGCTTGATCGTAAGCAAGGACAAGGTCTCCCTCAGAAAAGGTTCTTGGGTGGACGCGTTTGTCGTAACTTAGTTTCGATCGTTGTTTAGCTGCTTCCATGTTTTGAATGGCTGTGCGCCGATCTTCATCGGCCTGCTCTAGGAGTAGTAAACGTTGCTCGATCGGGGAAGTGTCCGGTAGAAGTTCAACGGCGATGTGTAAAGCTGGGATCTGGCACTCAATAGGGAGGACAGATTCAACACCGTGAACTAAATGAAAAGGGGTAAAACCGGTGGCGGTTTTGGTTGATGTGCGGTAGGCCCATAGTGCCGGGAAAAGCATGTGATGCCAATTGGACTTGTGCTTGTCGACAGTGCGTTGGAGAATGGTCTTCAAAATTTTATTGATCGCTTCGACTTGGCCGTTTCCTTGGGGATAGTAAGCGGAAGAGAAATGGTGTTCGAATTTCAACATGGTTGATAACTCCTTCCAGACGGCATCTTCGAAGTGAGAGCCGTGGTCAGAGACTAACTGCTGTGGTACTCCGAAACGAGCGATAACATGGTTGAAGAAAAACCGTGCCGCAGTGTCGGCTTTGCAATTATAGGTCGGCATGGCTTCTGCCCACTTGGTGAAATAATCTACGGCCACAATGATGTGTTTGTGACCGCCGGCTGACGGGGGGTTGCAGTCGAGGAAGTCTATGGCCCATTTGCAGAATGGTCCAACAGTGATGACTGGATGAAGGGGGGCAGGGGGGGTTCTTGCTTTGGGGGCAAATAGCTGGTAGTTCTGGCAATGCTTGACTGCGGTGATGCAATCAGTGAATAATGATGGCCAAAAATAACCTGCCCGAATGATTTTCTGGGCGGTAGCCATACCGGAGAAATGGCCTCCACAGGCACCGCTATGACAATCGTTAAGGACTTGTTCTGCCTCACTATGGGAAAGGCAGCGGCGTAAGATAGTATCAATGCCGCGTCGGTAAAGTACATCCCCAATCAGTAGGTATCGGGGGGCGTGGTGTCGTATGCGACGGCGGCCATCACGATCGATGTGTGGTCGGAATTTTTGCGTACGAAGGTAAGTCAATATGTCTCCATACCAAGGGTCGTCAGACGAAATAATGAAGATCTGCTCGTCGATCAGGTCCGTTTGGATCACGGGTGATGTTGAGGAGGATGGGAGGTCCGTGATGAGGTGAGATAGCGCGAGGGCTTTGGTGCTTTTGGGAGTTTTGAAAGTGAGGTCATATTCCTGGAGGATAATGACCCATTTAGCGACACGACCTTGTAGGAGCCGCCGGGTGAGGAGGTAGACCATGGGGTTGGAGTCGGCGACAACCGTGGTATGACTAAGCAAAATATAGTGTCGCAGTTTTTGTACGGAAAAGACTACAGCTAGGGCTAATCTTTCCTCATATGGGTAGCGTAGAGGTGGGCCAGACAAGGTCTGGCTGACGTAATAAATCACATGCTCTTTGTGGGAGGCATCTTCTTGGACCAAAACTCCGGAGACGGCATGTTCAGACGCCGAGACGTAAAGGGTGAAGTTTTGAGAGAAATCCGGTGGGTATATCAAGGGGGCTTGTGTGAGAGCTTTCTTGAGGGCTTCGAATGCCGTGTCTGCTTGCTCATCCCAAACAAAGGGTATGTGGGTACGAAGTAAGCGTAAGAATCCATGGACTTTGGTGGCGTAATCAGGAACAAAGCGCCTAAGAAAATTGGACCGCCCTTGCAAGCTCTGAAGCTGCCGAAGCGTGCGAGGAGGGGGAAGTTCTAAGATGGCTTTGACTTTCAGGGGATCGACAGTGATTCCGTCTTGGGAAACAATGAAACCCAACAACCGGCCCGCCGGGACGCAAAAGACACACTTGTGTGGGTTCAAGCGGATTTTATACTTGCGACAACGCAGGAAAACTTGCCGGAGGTCGTTAAGGTGGTCTGATCGTTTTCGGGAACGAGCTGTGAGGTCGTCGAGATAGACTCGCAAGATATGGATCAAGTCGTGAAAGCAATAGGTCATGGCTCGCTGGAAAGTGGCACCAGCATTTTTAAGGCCAAATGGCATGACGCGGTAGGCAAAGGTGCCCCATGGGGTGGTAAAGGCAGTCTTGTACTGATCCTCCTTGCGGATGTGAATCTGGTTATATCCGGAAAACCCGTCCATGAAGGATAGGACCTCATGGCCCGCACACTCATCAATGAGTTGGTCAATGAATGGCGTGGGGAAATTGTCTTTTGGACAAGCGTGGTTTAGATCGTGGAAGTCAGTGCATACTCTAAGGGTGCCTTGCTTTTTGTTGACAGGAACGGGGTTCGACACCCAGGTGGTGTACGGAATAGGGTAGATGAACCCTGCGTTTCGTAGTTTCTCGACCTCAGCCTTAACAGCGGGGAGCTTGGCAGGGTGAATAGGTCGCTGTTTCTGACGAACAGGGGGTACTTCCGGCCATGTATCGATGTGGTGTTCAATAATGGCGGGGTCGAGACCAGGCATCTCGGTGTAGGACCAGGCAAAGACATCACGGAACTCTTGAAAGAGTTTTTTGTACGCCTGAGTTTCTGCTTGAGTGCAAGATGCGCCCAGCGAGATGAGCTCAGGTTTCCCTGGTGTTGTGGAAATGTCTATCTGTATAGTGGGGGAAATGTTTGACATGTTCCCTTCTTCAAAGGCATCCGGTGCTGGGATGGGGTCCTTTAACCAATCGACTTTGGTGGGTATGAAGTCTTTCGACTCGATCGATAGCTGGTTGGATGCGGTGGAGGTAGATGCTTCCGGGAGGAAGTACGAGCGATGATGCATATCATCCCAAGGGTAGTCGGGTGCAGTGAGTGTCTCCAAAATTTGCTCGTCAGTATTGAAGTAGTCAGACCATAAATCAAGGGGTTCTGGTTTGAAGGTTGTTGAAATCATATATATCGTATTGACTTCTTCTGACGAGGATGATGGTGGGGGGTGGATCTCCTCGATGAGGGGAGAAGATATCTCTAAGTCGGCATTGTTTAACTCGTACAACGCTGCTCTATAGTCAGGTAGATCAGGGCAATGGTGAGAGTAGTGGCCGTAAACACTGCATATAGCACAAGGATGGTTCGTGCGCAGTGATTTGTCGCGAGGCTGTAGAGGTGGCTCTAATCTGACTACTGGGATGCCGATGTCATCGTCCAACATATTCATATGCTCTTGGAGTGCCGGTAAGTGTGGGCATTGATGAGTTGGATGGCCAATTTCATCGCATAATGAACATTTGGGGGGAGCTCGAAACACCGGTGGGGGTTTGACTGCCTTAGGAGGTGGTATAGCAGTGTATGGTTGTGGACCTCTGCCCCCAGTGGGTTTAGAAAGAAGAGGGGGATCCTTTGACGTCGACGCAATCGTGAGACCAGGAGGAGGTTTCATTGACGACGAAGGGATATTGAGGTTAGGAGGAGGTGTCGTTGACGACGAAGGGATTGCGACACCAGGAGGAGGCTGATTTGTGGTAACAATAGGTTGTACCGGTTGGAGGATGACGTCTGGTGTCGGTGGTTGAACGGGAGGCGGAATATACCACACGGGTAATCCCAATGTTAGCCCGGGTAGGCTAAGGGTAGCCATAACCGGGGCGCTTACTACACCCGAAGGAGGAAATAGGAAGGGGATGGTGTGGATGGGTGTAACACCAATGTGACTGGGGATCAATGGTGGTTGACCACCGGACGTTTGCGTATTCTACGAAAGAGTACAGAGGTTTGCGACTTGGGTCTCCGGTGACGGTGGTGGAATGGCCTGGAATGTAGAGGTCATTGGTGTATCCGAATAAAGTCCGGGTGCCACAGAAGACACAAAGGAGGTAACTGCACTAGAAGCGGGTTGTTCAATCATGGGAAGAACATTCTCTGGTGCTGCAGGTGCGTTGGGATCATAGTAGGTGAGTTGGTCAATTTTGACCACGCGTCCCTCGTGGGGGAACATCATGGTGCGGAAGACGGAGGAGGCGACCGCTTTCATGGCGTACATGTAACTGCGGCCAAGTAAAAGGTTATAGTCGAGCTGGGCGTTAATGACCTCTATGTCGATGAGCACAGTTTTCCCACCTAATTGGACGGGTACCTTGGGTAATAAACCTTGAGGTTGAGCTGACCGGCCGTCGTAGGCCCGCAATGCAGTGGTGGATTGCTGGAGAGCAGGGGATCCCAACTTCTGCCAAACAAAAGTGGACATGACGCATGTGGAGGCACCCTCGTCGATGATACATCGATGGATGACAAGATTCCGAATAGAAACGGAAACTTGGACTGCTATGGTAGAAGGCAGCCGTGGTTCAGATTGGTCTAAATCAAAGGTCATCAATTTCGAATCATTTGGGTCAATCGCCCCAATGGCGGAAAGTAAAGTTTTGCGCTGAGTAGGACAGGTTTTTAAGACTTCTAACGCAAACATGGCTGCGGGAGATTGAGCTAGGTCATCTACGATGTTGTAATTGGACGCAGCCCGTGCATTGGGGTTGTTGTTGATTCGGCGAAGGGGGAAGCGAGGTGCTTTCGAAGCGCCATCGAGTGGAACCTGAGGTATACGCAATGTTTGATCAGTGGGATTAGCATTAGTATCCTTTTCGGCGGGGGGGGGTTTCAGCAATCGGTCCGTATTGATTCCGACGGGTTTGGATATTGACGTCTGCGGTGGACATCATCAATAAGTGGTGGGTGCCTGAATCAAACATGGGTTGGTCAGGAGCTGTGTAAGTAATTTGTTGTGGTTGCACGTTGCCCTGTTGGGGGGCTAACGGCTGAGTGTTCACCACTCCTTGTGTTGGAAAAGGGTTTTGTAATACCAAAGGTTGTTGTGGAGGTGGTGGGGGGTTGGGTGGAGGCTGAGGAGCCGCCTGCCCTTGACGATGGGCGTCATTTGTCCATAGTTGTCGAGCTCGCTCCAGATGTGGGCAAGCGTGGGTATAGTGGCCATAGACACCGCAAATGGAACAAGGATGGTTTGTTCGTAAATTAGCATTTTTGGGTTGCTTAGGTGGCCGATCGGGATTCTGATGAGCGGGCGCCGCGTTATTTTCTTGCGGAGGATGGGTAGGTTGTGGAGCTTGGTTACGGTTTTGATTGTTTCCACGGTTGCGTCCTCTTCCGCGGTTTGGTTGCCCACCCTGGTTGCGTTGGTTATTTTGGTATTGGGGCTGATGTTGTTGTGCGTACACATGCCCTTGAGCATTGGGGGGATTCTGAGGAGCCGCAGGTGCGGGAGCAGGTTGCGGTGGATAGTACGCAGGTGGAGCTGGAGGTGGTCCAGTTGCCTGCTGGGGTTGTTGGTACCCCTGAGCTGGTGGAGTTGTGAGGTGAGCCGGTGCAATCGGTTGTGGGTAATGCATATGCTGTTGTGGGAACTGCATGGGGGTCTGTACCGTAGGTTGAGCATAGTATGTAGGAGGTACATATGCTGATGGTGCTTGGCCATAACAATGTTGTGGACAAGAGGGTCCATGAATGTGATGGGTCTGGTTTGTTGGAGCATAAGAAGTTGTCGCTCCGGAACTGGATGTAGCCCTAGAGAGGTCTGGGGCGGGCATGGTGCTCACCATACTGAAAGGTTTTGCTTGCGGTGTAATTTGGCCAATAATGCCATCAGCGGCATGTGATGCCCCCGGTGTGTCACCGCGTGCAGAGTCACCTCGTGGGGCGTCAGGTATGATCGTGTATAGGTAACCTGACTGGGCATAGATAAGATCAAACTGTTGGGCCTTGAGGATGGCCTCCTCCTCAGACTGGGGTCTTTCAGATGCTACATCCTTCGCAATGAGAGGAAGGAGGGATTTAAGGAACCAGTCTAGGAAGATTCGGTCGTCTAATTTGATCTTGCATAGGCTCCGGCGCCGGCGCCAATCATGAATATGGTCAGTGATATGCGTGGCTGTGTTCTGTCTGCAAGACAGTAGGATTTCGACGCCCGCATCATAGCGGACTGGTAGCTGAAAGAACTGCAGGAAGGTCGAGGCAAGGGAAGTAAATGTGGCATGCGTCCCATGGGGCTGCTCGATATACCATTTGGCTGCGGAGCCAGTGAAGGTGCGTTGTAAAAGCCGTAGGCGGATTGAGTCATCCACTATGGAGTTGGAGGAACACCATAAATGGAAGGACATGATGTGATTCTGGGGGTCTTCTCCTGCCTTTCCCTCAAACTTAGGTATGTCAGAGGGAAGCTTAGTGGGCATATGGGGCCAAGCAGGATCATGTCTGATGGGGTCATTTGTGAGCCTAGCTAAATCTGGCAGGTTGAGACTTGCCATGTATGGTAGACTAGCGGATGTGGTGACCGAAACCGGGACCTGCCTAGCCATTGTGGTATGGTGTAGGGGTCCAGTAGCGCCTATAGGTATGCTAGGTATGGAGGGTATGTGCCCTCCAAAAGGTGTGGCATGATATGGGTTAGCGCTCCCAAGTGCAACTTGGGTTACACTTGGGTTAGGAATCGCACCAGGGATTCCTGGTATAGCACTGCCAAGTGCAACATGAGTTACACTTGGGTTAGGAATCGCACTGGGGATTCCTGGGATAGGGTTTGTGGAAACCGAAGGGGGTATGACCCCCATGTTGGGCATGCCCATGACAGGTGGTGGTCCTGTGCTAGGCATTCCTGAATGTGGAGTGTTACCCATATTGGGCATACCCAAGGGGGTGGTTGTTGCCGTGGATGGTACTGCCGCAGAAGGGTCTGCGGATGTCTGACCTATGGTTAATGTAAATTGTGGATCAACTGGTGTTTCAGACATATTTGTGGTTGGTGGTAACTCGGTGGGGTTTTCGGATTCTACCTCCAAATCAAAGGTGAAGTGGGGTATGTCAGAATCGGATGACCGTCTAATTGATTGACGATGTGTCGAATCAAGGGACAATGCTCTGCGTCTGTGACGTGGAGAGCCAAGTGGACTAAACTCTGGGAGTTCGCCCTGTAGACGACGAGAACGTCTAGAATTCTCAATGGTGAGAATATGTTTTGTATGTAAAAAATGTGTTTTAAATATCAGGTGGTGATATATATGTAAAAGACTCAAAACCCTAATGCAACCAAGGGTGCAAGAAGGGGAGTGAAAAAAGAAGGCTCACAGGCCAAAAAATCAATCCTCAAAAAATGCACTTATTCTAGCAGTTGTGCTACAATAAGTGGAGGAATGCAACAACTGGTCAGAATACCAACATGCAAGCGGCTCCTAGAAAAAATAGGTGTAACTAGACTCAAAAGGTGGTAAAGATCATGCAAACACCTAATCTAAAAGTATTGTGACTCAAACAGACGATATCCTCTGCAAGGTGATGAAATCCAAGTCAGACAATATGAATGTTGAGACAACGGCTAGATATCCCCCTACCGGGAGGGACACCGGGTAATCAATCCTAAAAAGACAGGCTACTAGGATACTCCGTTCATGACGCGTCGAGAAAAGGTAAATCTGTCGTTTGGTCCTTTGATCGCAATATCCCAATACAGGGATATCCCGAGAACTGCGAATGGTAGCCCTTCGGTTACTGAATGGGTTTCGGTATCCCACTCAGGCTTCCGGAACCATCCTCGCGACTTCGACCCTCCTAAGGGAGAGGCCTTCCCACAAACCGGTTGTGACCGCGCCAAAAAGTACTAAGAGATTTTAGCTCCCTAATTGGACAACTTCTATGTCTCAGATGTATGAACTGAGGGGTGTTATTGGAACACCTATCCCCCCAATACTACCTAGCTACAAGAATTCTTTTAGTGTTCCCCAAGTGGGGTTAAAAGTGTGTTCAAATTAAGGTACGTTTTAAGGCTTAGTTCAATTAAGTGATCGTGTGAGTGCACGTGAGGTGTTGTAAACTGAACTTTGAAAAAATTAAATGCTTTAAGGGAAATTTTCAAAAAATAAAGGATTTTTCGAAAATAAAAAGCAAATATTTAAGACTTTTTTCACTAAAAGGAATTAATATGCTTTTCAAAAGATAACTCAAAAAATAAAGGATTTCTTGGATTTATGAAAGCAAATGATAAACTCCTTTTTTAAAAGAAATAAATGGATTTCTTCGTTTCAAGAAAAATTGCTAAGGGCAAGATTCTAAAGAAGTAAACAAGAAAAAATTTGAATCTAGATGAAAATGCAAAATGAGTCTTTCTTTCACTTTCTTGAAAATTTTGAAAAAGATTTCTAAATATGCACTTTTAAATAGTAAAAAAAATTTTCAAAGCTGTAAAATATGCAGAATGCAAATACTGTAAAAAATGTGCTATGGGCAGAAAGTACAGTAAAAAATATTTTTCAAAATCGGGATGGCCGAATGAAAAAATTCAGCCGCGCGGGTTTTGGACGAACAGCCGCGATGGGCCGCGCGGGTTTTGGCCGCACAGTCGCGATGGACCGCGCGGGTTTTGGACGCACAGTCGCGATGGACCGCGCGGGTTTAGGCCGCACAGTCGCGATGAGCAGCGCGGGTTTTGACCGCACAGTCGCGATGAGCCGCGCGGATAAATGCAGAAAGGTCGCGATGGACCGCGCGACTGTCTGGAAAAAATCCGCGATGGACCGCGCGGAAAAAGGCAGAAAAGTCGCGATGGACCGCGCGACTGTCTAGCAAAAAGCCGCGAGGCGGAAGCCGTGCACGAAAACCGAGAAACTAACCCGAAAATTGAAAATTTTGGGCTGTTTATGGGGGCAAATCTCAGAACAGCAATGGATCTGCTGTCTAAGATGGCAGATCTATGGATCTAAAGGTTAAAAACTCATAAAAACTAAGATTTAAAGGCAAAACTAGAGATCTAAAGTTCAAACCAAAGCGGAGTCGCCAAAAACTGTTGGCCCGGTTTTGCAACCAGGCTTAGTGCTATAGGCACCTGCTAACTAGTAGCAGCAGTTTCAATAGAAATAAAAACAATAAACTAAATAAACAATACTTTTCATGAATCTAAGCAAGAATCTAAGCAAATAATGTAAACATGTCAAAATCAAGAACAAGAAACATAAGAAATAATTTTTTGTATTGAAAAATGGGGGGGGCAAGCAAGTGCTTGCGATATTACCTTCAGTGGTGAAGGTTGATGTTGAGCAACTCCCAAGATGAGTAGCTCCAAACTCCAAGAGGTCTCCTTCTCCAAGGTTGCTTCAATGGCTAAAAGTGCTCAGGGGAGATTTCAGCAGCATAAGGATGAGATAATGGAAGGATGTGAAATGAGGAGCCCCTACCACCTTTTTATAGGTTTTGGTGGTGAGGAATACCATTTGTGGTTTTGTGGAAACCAAATGGTATTGACCAACATGGTTTAGGTACTTTTCCCTCCTTTTTCCTTTTTTGAATAAAAATAATATTTTAATTCCCTTTTTAATATTTTTGGGAATTTGGACCCTTTTTGAGGGTTTTTTATGATTTTCTTGGAAAAATAATCTTTTTTAATGGAAAAAGGGGTGTACTAAGGTCTTTTGGTGACCTTTTGTTGGTTTCGGAGGCTCAGATGGTGAAAAAGTGGACAAATGGGTCATGTGAATAGGGAAATGAGCTAGTGAGCACTTTTTGGGTGTTAACAATTCCTCTCATAAAAATATGTGATTAAAAAAATCACTCAAATCTGAGTTTGAGAGAGAGGGAGATATGACCATTTGAAATTTACATTTTTTTTGTGGCTTTAGGTGACAACTATGGACCTTGTAGAGATCATAAATTTCGATAGAGTGATCATATTGCAGGAAGATAAGCGTCATTGGAAAACTATTTTTAGGGATTTCATATGACATATTATATGCCCTAGTTCCAATTATGTTATTCTCCTCGCAACAATTTCTCCCTCCATTGAAGAATGGCAAAAGTGGGGGCCTGTACCATGGGATAAACAAATCACAATAGCAAAACTTTTACAAGTGAAGCAGGTAAATTTGAAATCAATTCATGGGAACAATTTAAGTAGTAGATCACAAGTACAATTGATAGGATTTTTATTCAAATGGGGGATATTTCTCAGTGTCAAGCATACCACATCTCTCATCATTGAAGCATTTAACCAAGACAGATACACATTGTACGATTTAGAGGATGATTGTGAGGATTGTATATGGATAGTTGTAATATTTGGGCTGACAACTAATTCCATATTCTTATTGGATATCTCTTGTGTTGTTTCTTATTGTTGATATCTCTTGTGTGATCTAAATTTCATATTTGGTATATAACAAAGTAGGAAGAGGATTCCTAAAAAACAAAGTAAAAAGAGGAGGTTGAAAAAAAAAACAATGGAAGAACTAAATGAACAATAAAGGTTACATGTTGAGCAACATAAATTACAGGCATAGACAAAAAGATAGAAACAGGAAAGTATGAAAGAAGCTTTGAGGAAGAAAGAGGAGAAAGAAGCTGAAAATAAGAGATTGGAAGGATAAAAGGAAAAGGAGAGACATAAGGAAGAGGAAGAGGACAAATATGAGCAAGATGCTAAACAAAATACCAAGAATCCTCGACAAGAAATCCATGATGTCAATGAAGGCAAATCAAACATTGAACAATAAACACATGATACGAATACCCATATTCACCCACCTGGAAAAAAGGAGAAAGGATGTTAGAGGAAGTGACAACCCCAAGCATCATGTAGAATATTATTTCATTGGGTAATCAGAAAATTCCATATCCCATAGATGATGTGGCGGATTTGGAACTTATTACTTACAATAAAGGATAGAGAACAATTGTGAAACATGTTCAAAGAAAAAGGAAAATTAGTGTAGATAAATTCATTATTTGCACCACATAAGATCAAGTCATGGATACCAAAAGTGCCAAGATCATAGACTCATTGAATGACAGGTTAGCCATCACACAAGTTGCAATAGATAAGTTTCAAACATAAATTGTGAAGGTAGGTAAACTACATAAAAATA
Source organism: Larix kaempferi (assembly GCA_027924585.1). Lineage (NCBI taxonomy): Eukaryota > Viridiplantae > Streptophyta > Pinopsida > Pinales > Pinaceae > Larix > Larix kaempferi. The sequence continues at coordinate 3,473,557 of BSBM01000012.1, read as the reverse complement.
TTGCTTTGTTGGAAAATCAAGTTCAATATTATAAATATGCACAGGCCATGGTTTCTTCTTTTTTTAATATGCTTTGGAAGAGAATAAGTTTAATTCACAAATTGTTAAAGATTTAATGTTAAAATTTTCAAAACTTAGGAGAATTATAGTTTACAACTTCCATGTTGTATAAAGAAAAGTTGAGATGGAAAGAATTGCAAGAGAAAACATAAGAACATAAAGGTTTCATCGATCAAGCTCAGAATCACAAAAAATATGAAGCTCATAACATAAGGATTCTTAATGGAGAAGATGTTCATGAAATATGCTCAGAGGGTAAATGAAGATGAGTGGCTTAGTTGCATTAAAATATAAGATTCTAATGATGTTATAACTAACCTGTGCCAGTTACCAAATTTTGGCCCACTAGAAAACTTTTATGAAGTTGCTCAAGTTGCCAAGCCACTAGAGGATTCATAGGAACAACACAAAGCAAAGTTGCAATAAATATCTCATGTAAAAAAAGAACATTTGAAGAAATTCATTTATGATGAAGCCAAAAGGGTGGCTCGAATTCAATGTGCTTTACCTAAAGAGAAAAAAATATATCAAGATATTTATGATAAAACTACGAGATTTGAAGGCTCCACTTAGGCAACATATTTTTCCCCATTTCGATTTATGTAATAAATTATTTGAAAAATGGGGAAAGTATGAAGAAGAGATAGATAGGAAACTTAACCATGGTTCTCCTAGTGGTAGAGTTAAATAGTCAGTTATTGTATCTACTTTTCAATTTCTATTTAAATAATGACTTAGAAGTAGATGGGGCTTTTTGAAGCTAGGCTTTTTTAAAACACTTTGTGTAAAGATTGATTCTATCAAGAAGTTAATATTGAAAAGCTAGTTTTGGCCAAGAGCTTGTCTTTGAAGAAATTTATGTTGTATTCTTTTAAGTTTGGATTGATCCACTTCAAATAAATTAGCGTGGAATGTGTAGTAAAGAAATAATACATGCAACTGAAGAAATTTATGTTAGTATTTTTTGAGTCTGGATTGATCTACTTCAAATAAATTAGCGTGGAATGTGTAGTAAATAAATACGACCTGTAATTGGATAATTCTTTCTTATTAGTTATATTTTTTTATTCCACTCCAACAAATCTTTATGGTAGTTGGAAGTTTAAAAAACATATTTTAAATTTTTTATTACTCTTTAAAATATTCCATGTTTTCATGTTATTCTATTTTTCAGGTTTTCTTGTGAGATTCCTTTTACAAAATTTGTTGCTTTATGGGAATGATAATTATTTATGGTATTTAAATATGTATCATTCTCAAGATTAGAGTTTATTTTTTAGAATTTAGAATAAATTTCTCATTTAAAAAAACCACAATAAAGAAAGATCCATTTTCTACAACACTTAAAGATTTTAAAGCTCATCCAAAGGTAACCAAGTCATTAATTCGGGGGTTATTCCATATCTAACATGAAAGAGTATAAAGATTTTAAAGCTCATCCAAAGGTAACCAAGTCATTAATTCGGGGGTTATTCCATATCTAACATGAAAGAGTATAATTGGGCTTATTTCTTGGGTTTAACCCCTATTGTTTGTACGTGGAATTTGGTCATATCAATAGTAATCTAACATATTTTGGTTTGGGCATTTGGTTCACACGTTGAACCTCTCCATGCATGATATTATTAAGTTGAAGAAGAATGATTGTAAATGGATTGGTGCATTCTACAAGAAAAAGGAATAGAACAATAAAATTTACTACTAATCATAGTTATGTCCTACATTTTTTCCAATCACTCTAAGTTGGAGCTACTTAAGATTGCAAAGGTCATATTTGCTAGCTATTACCTCACCTTGAGGCACCTTTTGAAGGTAAGAAAGACATTGGGTAGTATGGTCTCAAGTGATTAATGACATGGTTTGAAAAACAAGGCATATGTAATTAATATCAGATTTTACTCTTGGCTTTCAAAAAGTCTAGAGGGTCCAAAATTGTTATTTTTAATGTTGTGTATTATGTATGTTGGTTAACTAAATATTTTTCAATGTAATCAACTTCATTACATATTTATGATAATGTCATATAATAACTAAAAAAAAATTGTAATGAGTTTTCTTTTTGCATCTTAGATTAGTGTGCAAAGGTCTTTTTAAACCTAGAAGTGTGCAAACACATAATTGAAACCCATGAAACCTTTCCACATGGAATAACCCACTAGTGGTTCATAAGGGGGCACACATCAACTCCTGTGATATGCCTCTGGGTCTTGGGCCCTTAACCCGTTTCCTTACTTATGAGGAAGACGAGTTTTTAGCCAATTCAAGGTAGTTTGAAGTTTTACTCCAAGACTATAATAATTAACACATGTAGACAACCAATTAATTAATAAAACATTCACTAATATAAAATAAGAAAAATAAATAGGAACAACTAATAAGATACTTCATAGAATTGGGTCTATATTTGACTTGGGGATGGCTCTGGTTAGGGTTTGGGGGGAGTTTTTCGGGACATTCTGTAGGAATGGGCTGAAGATTATGGTAGAGAGGGCATTTTTTTGAGCAACCACAACTTGGAGTCAAGATGGTTCTTTCGAACCATCCCAGTACCAACCAAGTATAAAAAACATGGGAAGTTATAGCGTACGTTGGTTGCTCTTGAAGTGCCTTTTTTGCTAGCAGTTTTCAGTTCTATTTTTGTGGGTTATTTTATTTTAGTACTTTCCCTATTCTGTGGCTGGCCTTGGCATTATTTGGAGTTGGTGGGCTCCAAATTGGTTTGGTGGGTCGTTCTGCAGGGATATTTTGTTTGGTGCCACTGATTTGTGTTCGTTCCTGTTTGGAATGTTGCTCTCCAGCTGGAGGTTTTGTGTGTGACACGGATCATTGGATTAGGTAAGATTTGACAGGTGTCGATCTTGGAGGGCTTTATGGGTCACAACTTTGAAGCCCTAGGGTTTGTTTCTCCCTTAGCTGAGGCGCGTGAACACTTTCCATTTACTGGTCCTGCTCAAGGTGGCTCTGTTCCGGTGGTTTCTAGGGATGTTCAAGCTTTGAGCTTGAATCCTACCAATGCAGTAGCATGGTCTAGTCGGTTTAAGGGGGCAAAAGCCCGGAAACGCAAACAAGCAAAGGTACTGAAGGTGCGTGAGGTTTGGATAGGTTCACGATTCCCCTGGAAACAACCCTTGACCGTATAGAGATGTTGGCGTCCAGAGCAATCATAGGTAGATTGGAGTTTACGGTTGGTGACCAGAGGGAACTTGTCGAATGGGTTAGAAAGCACTGGATGCCTATAGTGGGGGATTTGCCGAGGGTTCTTTAGCTCATGAATGGATGGATATTGTTCATATTTTCCAAAGCTGAGCATGTTGGTTCTATTCTTAAAAGATTCTGGTGCTTTAAAGAAGGCTCCCTCTGTCTTAAGAAATGGCACCTGGCCTTCGATCCATTGAAGGAAAAACTGAGCATTCACCATCTTTGGCTTCTTATCCTGGGACTGCCAATTGAACTTTGGATGGAAAACATTTTGATAGGTATTGCCAATACGGTGGGAAAGTTTGTAAGATTGGACAACTGTTCTCTTTTTGGCTATGATCGGAGGTCTGCAAAAGTAATGGTTGAATTCGAGATGGCCAAGGGACTGCTGGCGGAAGTTGAACTGGTCTGGGGTTCGAAGGTTTGGAGGCAAAGACTGGATTATTTTAGGGTTCCATTTAGGTGTTTCCTATGCCAAAATACTGGTCATACTAAGGCTCATTGTTAGGATCTTCTTTCTTCGGTTATCCATGATAAGACTTTGAATTCCTCTTTGGTTCCTGATTCTCACTTGTAGGTTCAGTCTTTGGACACTCTGGTGGGGCATGTGACTCTGGTTAAGTCTTATATTCCTGCTACTTCTACTTTTCACGATATTTCTGATGCAGAAATAGATGTGATATTTGATACAGATCCCAGTTTGAATAAGCACAGTGTTGTGGGGAACCATGATCTAAATTTTGACTCCTCTGAGGGGATTAAAGAGGATCCCCTTTCTGCTAAATCTAAAGTGTGTCGAGATTTGTTTGTTGAGGGATCTAACCTGGTGGAGGATGATATTCCCTGTCCTATTTTGGGTCATAGTAATGCTTGTTCTGATGTGGTTGATGAGGGGGGGGGGATTGTTAAATCTTAGGGTTTCAGAGCAGGGTCCTTATTCTAATGAGGATTCGTTACTATTAGGGGAAGCCGAGTATGGGGCTGTTGTTGGAGAAGATTCAATGACCTCTCTTCCTCTTTTCTCAAAAAATCCTTCCTCTAACCCTAAGGTTCAGTCGGTGAATTCGGTTAGATTTCAAAATGTAACTATAAGAAAAACCCAGAAGAAGGGTAGAAAGGATGGAGATTTGGGAGGTGAAATTGTTTCTAGTTTTATTCCTCTTTCTGGAGAATTGATTTGGAAGGGGCAGAGGTGGGAAATTCTGACATTGTAGGGGGTCTTAGAGCAATATCCCCCGTGGATAGAGCTCCTTAATGTCCATTTGTTCTCTGAATATTAGGGGTTTGGGAAGGGCTGTGCGAGTTAGGGCCCTTTCAGACCTAATTTTTACTACTCGTCCTGGTATCATTCTTCTGCAGGAAACCATGTGTGAGGACATGGTGGCGATTTCAAAAATCATCGACATCCTGGGTGGTTGGGAAGTCTCTACTGTCAGTTCTAATGGGATGTCGGGTGGGCTCCTAGTGGCCTAGGATCCGAGAGTTTATTCCTTTTCGGTGTATAAAACAGTTTGGGGTATTCTGTTGGAAGGCAGTCGTAGAGTGGATGACCTATTACTTTCTATCTTAAATTGTTATGCCCCCTATAGGAACAAAGAACTGTTCTGGAATGGTTTTCAATCTTCGGGGTTATTGAGCAGGAATAATATTATTGTGGCTAGCGATTTAAACTTTACTAGATTATCATAGGAAATTTGGGAGCCTACTGCTAAGGTGGATGTCTTGGCAAATTATTTTTTTGAGTTATTAGTTAATAATGACCTGATTGATGTTTATACATGTGCTATTACTCCTACATGGACCAATGGTCGCGGAGGTCATGATAGTATTCTAAAGCGATTAGACAAGTTCCTAGTTAAGGGACCATTACTGGAGTCCTATGCTCGGTACCGATCTTGGGTTGGTAAGGTGAAGACATCGGATCATTGGCATGTTTTTCTTCGGTTAGATTATTGTACCCCTCAACACAATTATCCCTTCAACTTTGATTGTTCATGGCTTTCAAATGAGTATTTTGTAAGGTTTGTTAAAGATGTCTGGTTACACTTGGATGTTGATGAGGAATTAAACCTTGTGGATCGATTATGTTTGAAGTTGAAAAAGCTCAAAGAGGAAGTCACGATGTGGATTCATCAAAAGAAAAGGTTGGATAAGCAGATTTTATTAAAAATTGAAGCTCAGCTGCACTTGCTATATTCATTCAATCTGGAGGCCTCTTTAGACAGTTCTAACTTTGCACTTTTGAAGAAATTGGAATCTGAGAGAGATAGTATTTATTTGAGAGAGGAAAAAGAGTGGCGACTGAAAAGTCGGGCTCTGTGGGTTGACTCTGGTGATAAAAATATAAAAAAAAAATCATACCTTTGCTTTGGCCAGGAGGAATAATAACACTATTTGGAAAATGTATGATGAGGAGGGGGTTGAAGTGGCTGGTGTGATGGAGATTCAGGCATTGGCTAAGAAACATTTTCAAAATATCTATTATGATGATAAGGGGTGCGATTTATTATCTCAGCTACAGGTGGCGAGACTTTTCCCTAAGTTTTTTTATGATAAGGAGGCTGAATATTTGTGTTTGGAGATCTCCTTGGAGGAGGTAGAAAAAACTCTTAAACTTTTTGCCAAGGAAAAGAGTCCAGGGCCTGATGGATGGACAGTGGAGTTATTTTTGCACTTCTTTGACATTATGGGGGATGATATTTTGCAGATGGTGGAGTTTACGAGGTTGCAGGGTTATGTCTCTGGTGTGTTGAATGCTACATTCATCACTCTTATACCTAAAGTTAGTGATCCAAAGTCATTTGGAGACTTCCGACCTATTGCACTCTGTAATCTTGTTTACAAGATTGTATCAAAAATTATCGTAGGTCGCCTAAAGCCGGTATTTTCAAAATTTATCACACCTGAGCAGTTTGGATTTTTAGAGGATCGACAAATACATGATGTTGTTGGCATCACCCAGCAATTACTACATTCTATCAAGTGTAAGAAACTGAAACCATCATTCTTAAAATGGACTTAGAGAAGGCCTATGATAGAGTTAGTTGGGATTTTCTTCGGATCGTTATGATTCAAATTGGTATTCCAGCATCTGCCATACAATGGATTATGGCCTGTGTGAACTCGATGAGTGTCGTTGTCCTGGTTAATGGCGCTCCTACATCTTTTTTCAGTTGTTCTAGGGGACTCTGTCAAGGCTGTTCGATGTCTCCTTTACTATTTCTGCTAGTTATTGATGGACTAAGCAGGTTGATCAAACAGGCTCAGAGGGAAGGTAAGATAACAGGTCTGAAAATTTCTAAAGATTTATTTATATCACATGTTATGTTCGTGGATGATGTATTATTATCTGGCAGTGACTCGCTGGATGAATGAAGGGATTATCAGGGTATTATGGACCTTTTCTGTAAGGCATTGGGTATGAAGATTAGTTTGAAAAAATCTTTCCTTTATGAGAATCGTGTTGAGGCGGATCGTATGCAGGACATTAAATCTCTGCTGTCTTTTAAGTGCAATAAAATAGTTGATGGCTTTACATATCTTGGATTCCAGCTTAAGCCGAATGGCTACCTTATCAAAGACTGGAAATGGTTGATTAAAAAGTTTGAGTCCCGAATTTCCCATTGGACATATTGCCTCTTATCCATTGGTGGAAAGCTCACACTAGTAAAATCTGTTCTGATTGGGACACCAGTATATTGGATCTCACTTCTTCCAGTGCCTTGTTCGGTGATTCATACACTCAGGAAACTCATGTTTAATTTCTTATGGACCGGAGGATTGAAGAAAACTAGCATGTCTATGATTGGTTGGGATAAAATCTCGCTACCTATAACTGTTGGGGAATGGGGGCTTAAAGATTTATCTGTCTTTAGTACTGCCCTTCGTTTAAAGAGCCTGTGGAGAGCATTATTTGGGGACACACTATGGTCCAGGGTTATACATCTAAAATATGTGAAATCAGAAATTACACACTGGTTGAGGACGCCCAAAAAGATAACAAGGGGTGTTTCTCCTGTTTGGAATGGATTTTTAAAGGTTTATTGTTGGCTTGCTGCTGAGACTTGTTGGAAAGTGGGGAATGGACAGAATGTTGCTATAGGTATTGATCCTATCATAAGTTTGAATGCTGAATATAAACTGTCGCCTGGACTTTTATCATTATTAAGGAATGCGGGATATTATACTTTAAATAGTATTGTCAGCAATAATGTGCAGAGCTATTGGATCACTGTCGATGAGCTACAGATTTCACGTCATTTTGCAGTCGAATGGGGTATTTATCTCCATAATCTAAACTGTGCCGGTGTCCGTTTGAGATGTGGGGAAGACAAGGTGGTCTGAGCTGGAAATGAAGCTACAGGGAGTATCACAGCTAAGATAGAATACAGTTATATGATCAAGAGGAGATGTATCTTTCCCATGCACTGGTGGTATAAGGTAATTTGGTCTCAGCATATCCCATTGAAACTTAAATGCTTCTTATGGTTCGTGCTACTGGACAGGCTTAAAACATGGGATAATCTATCTTTGATGGGGTAGATTGGGCCAAGTCAGTGTATACTTTGTAAGAACGGTTATGAATCTTCATCTCATATTTTCTTAGACTTTTCTTTCACTCAAAGTATTTGGGAAAATTTTTACCAATGTTTTGGCATTTCTATGGCATGGGGAGGTAGTAATGTGGAATCAAGTCTTCATTTATGGGTGAAAAACTGTAATATTCATACTACTCTTCCAGTCTTCATTTGTTGGGCTATTTGGAGGGCAAGAAATAAGGCTATTTTTTAGAACCTTAGTCCAAACTTGGAGAATATACATAATTCAGCTCCGTGTCTATATTTTAAATACCATATTGATGAGGCTAAACCTATTCAACGCATGATTGGAAACTTTCATCTTTCCTTTGATGATCCAGTACTATTATTTGATGGGGCAGCTAATTTGGGGAACTGTGGAGCAGGTGGGGTAATCTTTCTTAACCAGGAACACTTTTATACTTTTCAACTAAATTGTGGGAAAGGGACAAACATGAAAGCATAATTGTTGGCACTTTGGTGTGTTACTCGTGTAGCAAACCTCTTTGGGATGGAAAAAGTTAAAATCTATGGTGATTTGAGAGTAACGATAAAATGGGCGTGTGGCGAATATGATTTGAAGGTGCTGAACTTAGTTTATTGGTGCAATAGAATTCAGTCTGAATTGAGATCCTTTAGCTCTTTGACCCTGTCCCATATTTACAGAGAATTCAATGCTAAGGCAGATCAGTTGTCAAAGAAGGCATTGGGGGGAGATGAAGGTTATTTATTTTGGGAAGAACACTGTGATAACTTGATGCTTGACTCGGGTTCTATGTATTTTCTGGACTAGAGACTTTTAGACCTCTTTCGTTGGCTATGGTTTATGTACTAAGTATGTTTTTTGTAATTAGGGAGATTATCGGAAAACCTTGTTTTTGGTTTTTCTTGAGACACTGATATGTAAGTGGACATCATGTGCTATTTGATTCAGTATTGAATAACAATAGTATGCTTTTTTCGCAAAAAATATATATATATATATATATATATATATATATATATATATATATATATACTTCATAGAATTAGCTAATAGTATAACAAAACAAATTAGCTATACATTACTAGTTTCCATGAATATCGTGACTTTCATATTATTGTCGTTAGTGACAATTTGATATTCTAACTGGTATCCATGTTTATATTTCATTTAACATTTAATTTGAATAGAAAATAATATCAAGTGTGGGGTGGGGTGGGGTTCAATTCCCTCGCACTACAAAAATATTCTGAAAATAATAATAATAATAATAATAATAATAAATTAAAATATCAACAATATGATATTATTAGTATCCACCTCGTAAATAATATCATATATAATTTTTGGTATTTTTTTAAATCTATTTACTCTTTCTCCACTAGTGAATGCTTCATCCATTATGTTATAAGGTATGTATGTCATTAATAGCATTGGTAACATTTTCAGCCAAAGCTACTACATAACTCCTACTGAAGAGTTCACTTTTCCATAGTTCATGGAAATTCTTGTGTAAAAGTTTTCATAGTTTACTCAAACATGAAACTAAAACATTCTTTAGAAAATTGGTATCTTTATATTTTAGACTTTGATGGCACTTATCAACATTATAATTGTTAGTTCTTGTAAGATTGAGCTTGGTTTGATGACCACTTCACAACTCCTACATTACTCCTCTGCAATTTTATAATAGTAAGAGTATTGTTGCATTACCTCCCTTTTATATTAAGGAAGTTGTCCATTGATGGATAAATTGTTTATTTTCAACATTAAATGAGTTTTTTTTGGAAAGGCCACGTTCCATGCTAACCACTTCCACTTTCTTCTAGAGAGAGTAAAGCCTATTATTTTTTTCAAACATAAAAAGAGCTATAACATGTTATTCATGGATGAATCAAAGTTATAATTACAATGCCAGAGATGCTCATACCCATAGTTGCTAGAATGACTTCCCACAAATATGAAAAACAACTACAGATAAAAAAACTTCACAGCCCCAACCCTGAGAAACACATGAATACCTTTGACAAAAAACTGGTTAAAATACCAAAAAAACAATGGCCAAGACCAGCATAGAACAAAAACTGATCAAGGGCCATAGAGGCACCTAAAATTGGAACCCAATACCCCACATAACTGTTGTAAAGAGGTAACGGAGCCAAAAAAACAAAAAATAGGTATAACAAAACCCCCAAATATTAAAAGAGTATCAACTAGTAAACTTTTACATAGCCTTCATTCATCTTGAAAAAGTCATGAAACTCTTCATAATGAAGAACCCTTTTAGTCAAGCCTACTAGTTTTTTCGAAAGATGATATGCCAGACTGTTAAAAGATTTGTATATATGACAAATGGTAAGACCAGTAAAGTGTGCCTTCAGAGCCAAAATTATGCTACACCACTGATCCAATAAGGCCACATGAAGCTCAACCCTATTTTTTTCCCATTCCACAACAATCTTGGAGTCCCCAAAAGTATGAAGAGAGCCTAAATTCTTGGACTGAGCAAACCAAAGAAGGGCTCATAGTGCCAAGAATTCAGCCTGAGTATTCGAGCCCATGCCACACCCCATCCAAAGCAAGAATTGATGACTTTCCGGTATCCTTATAACTATACCAAAACCTAACTTTTCTACACCATCAAAGTAACCAGTGACACCTTCAGCTCGAAGAGTCGGTTCCCTAGAAGGCACTATCTTCTTTAACAACTGCTTCTTATGAGTCTCATTCTAACGCTTCGGGATTTTAATTGCATTTATCTGAGGCTGTGTCTCTCTTCCTTCAAATATATTAAGGTTTCTGGTTTTCCAAACACCCCAACACACAAAGGAAGGTATCTCCTTGTGCTGAGGGCATATCAAGTCCATGTCTGCAAAGAATCCTCAAAAGTAAATTGTTTCCAGCTATGTGGAAGTTGTAACAATGTCAAGATCTCATCCCATACAACGATGGAGAAAGTGCAATCAACAAAAATGTGGTTCATAGATTCTAAGTTAGAGCAAAGCACATTAGTCTATTCAACTATTGCACAAAGTGATACTAGATACATTAAATGTCCAAAATGTTAATGAATGATGCCTAGAAGCATAGTCAATTTTAGAATCATGAAAGCTCATTAACAACATTTGTGTAACTGCTGCAAAAAATGAAATTAGTTACGCGATGATTTTTAGTCTTTGCCTTTGCTAGCAGGGACTCTAGTAAACGGCTTGCTGTCTTTTTATTAATATACAAACAATTCCATGCATCTAACTTTTCTTTAACCTATGTTTTTGGTGAATATTTCAAATATCGCTTTTTCTTTCACCACTCAAATACTTGAACAAACCGGTTTTCGACCAATTAAAAACTTGGAGGTCTTATTTGGCCTCATAAAGAGGCCATTTTATTTTTGCTATGTTTTGAACTTAGGAGTTGCAAAATATGAGGATAGTCTTTTGAGTGTTAAAAAAATTGAGATGCATTAATGTTATCTCTTCGTTAACATTAATCTCTAACATTTTCTGTTATAAGGCTTTTTTCATGCTAAACGTCAACATTGATTTTCAAAGAGTTTGTGCCTTTGTGTCCTGGCCAAGTTTATTGGGCCAACTTTTGTTTTTTGGCAGGATAAGGTTGTCACATGTTGCATCTATGAATCTATGACAATGGTTGTGTCTATCATGGTGGCCATGTATAATAGAGATAGTACTAGGCATATGGAAGTGACATCGGGATGCATCTATGAAGGAATATCATAACCTTGCAGCTCGCACAGTTGCATCACAAGATTCATGGTATCAATGTCAAAAACACAAGAACAAGCATTGCAAGAATTGCATGAAAAGTGGCAAAATAAAGCAAAAGCAACATCATGGTGCACTTTCCCAGCATCTCTTCCTTGGTAGCCAATTTCAGGTCTCGTGGATGAAATGGTAAGATTCTATAAACAAAAAATGCAAAGATTGATTTCTTAATGTTTTCTACTTAACTGGACCAAGGCTTCTTCTTGTGCTTGCATTATCCCACACACCCTATGTGAATCATCGATCAAAACTAATTTAAGGTCATCTATTCCCAATTCCTTTCCGCTCGACCTTGTGTAGCGGGCTTGCTTCTAGCCAAACTCCTTCAACTTCCACTCCCCCTTCAAAGAGGAGCATTCAAATATGGCACAAGTTGATGAGGTTATAAATATTCTTTGCTAAAAACTCTCTACGTTCTGCCAATACCTCAATCGAGAACAAAACTAGGTATTTCAACTACTCTAAATGGTTTGATGAATGAATTGGACCAAACTCTTCAATTTATGGCCACCTTAAGATTGTCAAGCCTTTTGACTGTCATTCTAATATTTTGTTATTGTTATTGAATGGAAATTAACAACACATCTTCAAAACTGCAATTGATAATGACAGACATAATAGCAATCATGCAATACTTGGATACTCATACCTCCATCTCTTAGAGAAATAACATTATGAAATCCTATTGAAACATCAAAATATGTTATCCCATATGCACATCTACTGATTTTTAATTCTCTTTTTTGTTGAGAGGCAAGCACTCAACAAAGCAAAGATTGGTTATAAAAGTAGCTGGAATCATAGGAGTACACGGGTTATTAGCTTTGGGGATAAATTAATGAACACAATGCTACTCATATTCATTTTGAATATAGTGTTTTGTTGAAATTGTAACTTGATAGACAGACGGATTCGTACCTCCAATCTATATGCTCACCATGGCATAGACATATAAGGGATTTCGGATCCCTATCTATTAGCAGCAATCTGCATGTTCCTCTTAAACTGAGAATGAACTCCTGCAAGTATAGGATTTAGTTTAAGGAAAATTAGTCATCCTAAAAACAAAACTTTGCCATTTATTATATTCAAAGTGTTGTTGTAGTCACCTCTTCATTCTTAACATTACTGAGTTGATCCCTCGACGGGTCTACCCCCTGTAACATGAAAACAAAAACACACATGAGGACATGTAATCCTAGTTTAAAAATAGAATTACATTGTTATAGAATCTCCTACCATAAAAAGATTTTATTTCTGTTTTTTCAATCTAATTATAAGGATGCTTATAATATGCAAGTGCTTTTTTATTTTCGTTAAAATGATACCATACCATAGCATGCATGCAACTAAGTAGACAAGCACAATAGATCGCTCCAAAGTGTGCAATATGAGTGATCCTTACACATAAAACTTCACCAAAACAAGACCAAAAATGGTCTCTCGCGGGGCACAACAATGAACAAAAGATCTCTCTCTCTATATATATAATTTTATTTTTCTACTAGAATTTGTTTTTGATATGTGTGATTCCATGAACTACATGCTACCAATACATTTATAAAGGAAAATGCCAACACAAAAGATTACAGACTATTCAACCCATTCATTGTATTTTGTCAAGCACTGTAATAATAGGAACTTGGAGTCCAAGGAGCAAAGCAAAGAGTGGTTATAAAAGCAATTGGAAACAAGCTCTACTTTAGAGCCATGAAGTCAAGTCAATCAAGTATGTCGTGAATCGTATCAAGGCATGAAGGATAGTTGGTGACCAAGGCAAGTAAGTGAAGCTTGTCATGAATGAAAATTGCATGCAACAAGACTATTAGCTAACTTCTTTCTTAGTTTCTATGATTACATCTCCATATAGAAAGTGGGTTAACATCTCCTAGATAGATAACATCTCCATATATAAAATGGCTTAAGACAAAGCAGGCACATAATGGAAATATTGGATTAAAACAATAAAACATCAAACATAACAACCCTAGCATAAATATAATATTCGTTATTTGCCTTCTGTCTAGGGCTTGGCTTCTTACTGCTTCCTTTTATTGTATTTGCTAGTGGTGAGACTGGAATTCAAATTGAAACAAATGCTTGTTACCGCGTGGTTATAATAAGTGTGGCAATTCATGAAGACTGTATTGGGTGGTACCTCCCGAGGCGTATTGAACTCCAACTTGATGATTGGTACCTGCGTTCTTCTTGTGAACAGATTGGAACGGCCTACAGTGTTCAATTGTGTGTGGAACTTTCATAGAATCAAAGAAAACTTGTATTTATAAAACAATGGTGTTAAAGGTTTATGTGTCACTGAAGCTTTATGCTTATCTCATAAATTCTAGCCAAACTTTGAAACAAACAACTCACATATAATGATGACTTATGGAATGCTTTTTATGTGAGCATGGAGCCTCATAGGCCCAAGGCATTCGAAAGTCTAATCGTTGGGTACAAACCTTTATAATCATGTGCCTTTATAGTTTAATGGCCATAATAATATTGAAGCAAAAGCCAATAAAATTAGTTACTCGATCCCGCAAGCTAGCTATGGAAGCTATACTCCTTGGTGGTCTAGGCTATACAAACACAATCTTATGCCAAACGAACAAGGAGCACCTTGCTGGCATTACATTCACTTATCCCATTTTGTACTTTTTTTTAATAGGGAAAAATATATAATTCATGACCCATTATCTTTATTATAGTTTCTTTAAAATGAAAATTTGGACTCGCGTCTCTTTATTTTTTTTTCAATCGAAAAAAGAAATTTCTTGCTATTCATAAGGGTGAATCAAAGAAATTTACAATAATACCTATCTCATAGATAGTGTACGAGCATTCCATATGACTAATTATCTACCTGATCTATCTCTATCAGATAAACTTTTAAGTAACAGTGCTTCCAGGAAGCTTCAATATTGTCAAAATTACAGAGTGGGATCATCCTCAAAATCATTTGTCCAACAAACAAAAAACAATAATACAGTAAAGCTATTATATTCTAAGTAATTATCATTAGCATATCTGAACAGTCTCTGTTTCTGGGGGCGTTAGTTCATGGAAATGAGTAACCACAAGTATTCCTTCGCGTCTCTTTATTTATCTGCCCTTCTTTCAAACCCTTGAAATTAAGACCTTCGTTAATCCATATTTTATCACCTCCTACCTTTTTGTTCTGCTTTTCCCATCTCTATTTCAATACTCTCCTTCCACCCCTACACTATCTATAGTTACTGAAACATGAAATGATTTATTCACTGTCATGGGGTATGAATAAATGTATATAGTGTTTTGGCCTCTAAAACTAACTTTGCATAAGGTCCCTTCCATTAACACAACAAATTTTGGTTTGGAATTTAACGAAGAACAAGATTAAGTTGTTCCAACCACTGAAATTTCTTATTCTTGAACAATTAATCTGCCTTTGCACTTGCAACCAATAGAAAAACAAATATTAAAGGCAAGGACTTGCTACTAGGCAGCTCTCATTGTTCTTAAATGTGGTATGTGTTGAAAAATCTTGCTACTAGCTATTACTCTGTCTTTACTTCAAAGGAGAATGGCTCTACCAAGTATGAGATTGGTTATTGGTTTGAATTAATGTTATGATGATTTGATTTACATTAATTAATAATAATATTAAAGAATTTTATGATGATTTAATTGAGAATCATTAATATTTTATTTATAAAATATGGTTAGTATTTATCCTCCATTAACAAAGCAATTTATCGAAATTGTTTGATTAATGGCATGAGAGGTAAATATATTTTTCTCTTTTTCTAATGTGAATGCGAAGATTATCTTTGATCTATTGAAGACAATAAAATTATAAAATTTATGATTTTCTCTTTTTTTCATTTATTTCTTGCCAACTATAACTATTTCTTTTATCAATCTATCATTAAATCTAATCTATTACATATGGTATAGTAATTCTTGACTCCACGGGGAACAAGTAGAAAGAATTTTCCTGTGGCATTGGGAGGAAGACTAACAATGGTGCGGAGTCGTTAGGACTCATCAAAGGGCTGGATATTGCAACAAGCCTGGGAATAAAGAAACTGACGGTCTTAGGAGATTGATTAATCACAATTAGAGAAGTCGAGCGTATTGTCGCCAAAAGGAAAGACCCCATCTATAAATTGCACCATCTCTTGCTCCGCATCAGTAAAGACTTCAAGGAGCTCACCTTCCTTCATATTTTGCGGGATGTAAATGGACAATCTGATGAGATGGCGAATATTGGAGTCGAGCTATCCTATGGTATTCTAAGGCTTGATAATGACTATTTGGAAAACTCTTGGATCCCTTAAACCAAGGCTAGGCCTTTGGGATTTGTCTTATGACCCTCTAATCATATCCCCTCCTTCAATCATGGATACTTTTCATTTGAATTGCAACATCAATGAAATTTTTTGGGAATTCTCCCATAGAAATTTGATGGCTCTCCCCACCCTCGGCCGTCCCCCTCGCATGAAAGAATTTATTGTCCCCCAGTGACTTGCCAGTTGGCTAGCATGCAGGCTTGTTGTCATGGCTTATCTTCGCTTTTGGGCACCCTTCAGACCTCACTCTACCTTCGCCTCCCTGTTCCTCGTTGCCCTGAACTGTTTGCCTTTGTTGCTCGTTTATTGGAACTGTCTCTGTGTTGGAAGGATTATGGCTCATCATGGAGTTGGGCGGCCTCAGGGTGGTGGTGAAAACTACTACCGTGGTGATGGCCGCTGCCAGGGATCGGTGAACCCCAACTATGGCAGGTGTTGTAAGCCCGGAAGAGGCCCCAATGTTGGTTGCAACCGGGGTGCTCAGCTGGAGGAAATGTGGGGTGATTCAGTCCAAATTGAGAGCCATCCTAGGCTTGGCCCCTGCCGCAGGCACACAGGGGTAGGGAATTTCACTGGACAGGATGGGAAGCGTAACATTTCCAAATTTGAGGTGGAGTTTATGGACCATTTGCAGGAACTGGAGTTACAGGTAAGGATGATTCGTGGTGAGAATATTGAGTTTAAGAAAGTTATTTCCTGTCTCTACAACTTTGCAACTGCATCCCATTGTGAGGTTAAAGCTCAGAACATTTGTGTGGCTAAGAAAATTGAACATTTGGAGGAAACCCTGGGTCTGGCTTATCCCTGCAAGGCTCGGAAAATCAAAATCTCTAGCAATGAACTCGAGGACATCAACCTGAAGATGGAGAAACTGCAGAAGTTCATGGAAACCGCTGGGAATTTCGTGGATCTCAGCACTGAGAAGAATATAGCAGCAGACTCTGTGGGCGCGGCCATGGACGTGGGTCCTCATTAGCAACTTGTCTATTCTGGTCACGGGTTGGCCTTTCTAGTTCTATTGTGTTATTTATGTTTTCTAGTATTATGCTCAGGAACTCTGATACTTCTAGTATAGGCTCTAGTTATTTTGTTGGCATCTTGGTAGGGCTTGATGCCCAGATTTTATAGAAGACAGTTTATCAGAAATGTTCTTCTTCTGCATACTTCTTCTAGGGCAGTTTGTTAGATGTTATAGTTTTCACAGGACAGGAAGGTATCATGATAGTTATCAGCTGGAACATGATGAACTTGGAGTGATGGATGTCTTCCTCTCATGGGAGCAATCTGATCAGTCTTTTGTGATGTAATTTCTCTTTTTATATAATCAAAGTTGGTTAGCCGTTTTATGTTGGAATAAAACCTTTTATTATTGTGATCATAAGCGTTGAGGTTACATTATTTACTTTATCCCAAAAACAATAAAATGTACAACACATTGTTATGTCCCTCACATATATGAATTGGGACTATGAATTAATCTTAGCTATAAATTTTGATTTTTGTATTTGCATAGAGTTAGAATATAGTTTAAATAATATTTATTTATTTGCAATTTTTAAAATCATATTTAACTGCTATTTTATTGGTCAATACAGGATGACGTTGTACTAGGGATTATCCTCCATAATATGGTGTTTGGTGTCTATGCTGGGTGTTGTATGGTGTCTGCAGCTGGGGTTAATGCTGACAAATAATGGTTGTAACACGTACAAGGATTGTTTATTACTAAGTTAATGTCCATGGGTGAGTGCAGTCATTTTGTCACTCACGGCTCTGTTACGGGCACTAAGTCATTTGTATCCTCGTGCAAGCAGCGTGGAAAAGAGAGGATCGATCGATCCATCACTACCCAAGAGAGGAAATAGTCATAGCACCGCAGATTCAACGATTATATATTCATTCATCTCAACCTGGTTATTCATTCAGCAATGAATCCTCTTCTGCTACACCTTCGCCTCCTTGAGAATGGAGATACGTAAGTTGGAGAATGGGAGGGACAGATAATCGGAAGAAGACTTATTATATTTCAGATATTTGGTGTTAAATTTCTGGGAGGGTCTAATAAGAAGAATGCTAGAATTGAGGGAGTCTGAAATTTCTGGGAGAAGCCTTAAGCGACCCAGACGCCACTGAACAACAATATTAACAATCTAACAGGTACATAATCAATCTGGGTGTTTGTGATTCCTGTTTATAAGCTTTGATTGTAATGTAGGATGAAGAAATTCATTATTATGCCAAGATAATTGCCTCTGCATCTACACCTGGATTACCTGCTACTTCACTTTAATTTAAAAATTATAACTAGCATGGTTGGATTATCCACTACTTCACTTTAATTTTAAATCTTGAGTGACTGAGCGTATCCTTACTCCTGATATGAAAAACAACAGATAGCGATGGATGCCACCCTCAACGACCCAGACGTTGCTGAACAAAATAAGGGAGGATCTAACAGGTACATAAACATTTCTTATTTCCTGCTCTTCATACGAAAATGATAATGATGACCGTGACAGGAATTAGTGAATCCGGGCGTGTGTATGATCTCGTTTCTAATTTGATAGTAATGTAGGATGAATAAATTCCCATGCATTTGCACCTAAACCTAGATTACCTGCTACTTTACAGTAATTTTAAATCTAACATGGCATAGTGACTCAACATTTCCCTCTGACTTTAACGCATCCCTCTTCTTGAGCGTCGTTTTTGTGTTGTCTATTTGTATATGGGTTTTAAATGTTTTCCTTCCTGTAACAATTTCCACATTTCTCACCCTAGAAGGTTAAGCCTACCTTGCCATTGCCCTGAGTCCATGATCAAATTGTAAGCCTTGTTGCTTTCCTTTTTTGGCTTTCCTGCTGTTATAGTAGGCCCCTCATAGCCTTTTATTTTAGTTTTTGCATTTTATTTTAACACGTCATCCATGCATGGCATTCTAGCCGTCCCCAACATCGAATTCTAACCATCCCGCGTCATCTATTTTAACATGTCACAATGTCATCTATGTAATGGATTACCTTCCTTGTCGATCGGGTGACCCAACATTCCATGATAACTCTGAATCGCGTATCACAGATCTATAAGATACCGCTAAGATGTGATTTATAAGTTAGATTAAAAATTGAATTAACCATGTTTCAAATTTAATATTTTTAACTAAGTTATTATCATAAGCTATATAAAAAGTAATAAGTGTCATATGTTTATAAAAAGTAATTAAAGTGCAAAAATTGGTCATTCCATATAGTAAAAGTAATTAGCATAAATCTCTATGGAAAAAATAAATACTATATTTACGATTACTAATCTAATTTTAGTTTTAGTTAAGAAAGTTTCAAAAGGTGAAGCTATATATTATTGTATGCATGAAAAACTAGATAATCACATTAACTAATTATATAAAACTTTATAATATTTAATGGAGTAGTCTTTTTATTCTAAGTTTTGAATTTGAAGGTGGGTTTTGGTCGGAATCCGGTAAATTATTTTTAGTAAAATTCAAATTTAGAAATGTTTAAATTGTGTTTTTGAATCCGTAAATAAATTCATCACCCTTCGATACTCTTTAGCACTAAAATTATGCAATTTCCATAAATAATATATGTAATTCTATTTTTTTTTTTTAATTTCAAACCACTCTAAACAAAATAAAACAATATGTAAAAAAAAAATGAAAACATAAAATATTTACAATACACCATATTTAATATTATCTTATCTTTGTTTTTAAAACTTCATAATATCTAATATTATAATCACATTAACTAATCATATCAAAATTTCCTAATATTTTTTATTTTGTATTTTTGTTGGAGTACACATTTTCCAAACTTCATCAATTTCAAAACCACAAAATCGCATCAACTACAAAATCATATAAAACTTTATGTTATCTGAGTTTTGTTGTCATATTTAAGATTTGTGATTTATTCACTAATTTTTCCAATAATTTATTGTTTTATTAGTTTCCTATGTGTGTTTCAATGATAGAAAGCATGGTTTTGGACTCAACCCTTCATGTAGACTTCTAACAATTGCTTGGCAAAGTTGTTTTTTGTCATTCCTCCTACAACATCCATTCTCTTGCAACAATAAGTGGCAATGTCATTGCCACCTCGTGGCTCTTGTTATATTATTTTTATTATAAAACAAACATATTATATGCATAGCACTTTATTCAAAATATTATTAGCAAAAAAGTAAATAAAACAAATTTAAAATAAAAACTAAATACTATATATAATTTTTTATTATTATTATTTTATTTTATAATTATATACACAGTTGACAAAAGTAAATAAATTTTAAAAAATTTAATAAAATTATTTCTTTTTAACAATTTTTAACATTTTTTTTAGCCTTAAAAAGGGACTAGATTTTATGTTTTTTTATTTTTCTTTATTTTGAAGTATGGAGTCCATAGAGCTTCACTATATAGATAAAATCTCCAGTATTTCAAGAGCTGCAAGGTTTAAATTTATAGAAGCAAAATTTACATAATATATCAAATTATGATAAAATTTTAAGTTTCATCATCTTATTCATTGCAGGAAACTTCGATGGCTAAGTAGTTTTGTGGTAAAATAATTTTTTTTCCTATTAAAATTTTATGGCAAAAGTATCATATTTATATAGCTTCAGCCTTATAGCAATAATTGTTATTGCTATTAGCAACTGCGGGGACATTGCCACCTCGTGGCTCTTGTTTTTTTTTAACTGAAACGGATAATTGATATTAAAAAATAAAAAAAATGGTTATCCCTTTCCTGAGGCCAAATCCGGCCAATTACAATGTTCAAAAAATTTAGCAACAATTTGCTACAAACTGAAATTATTTCTTTAAAAAAATTGATGTCTATAAGCCATAATGTTGATCTTCTATCGATTTTGATATCATATAGATTATGCGAGTTGATCCATAACCAATGCATTTATTTGATTTTGGTCTATAACCGATTCAGTCAATTGATATTGTTCTATATCCATTGTGTTTTCTCTTTAACCATATGCATTCATTTGATAATTGCTTCATATCCTCAATCCATGAGGCGGATGCATGATGACTCGGTGTCTATCTGTGTGATGCCATGTTCCCGAGTCTACATGAAATCCTCAGTGTAGTGCCAACTGTTCTATTCGCATTCCATGGATCAGTTGCATGATGGCTCGGTGTCTTGATGCCAAATGTTCATGAGTATGTGTGATGGTTTGATCTATCTTTATGTAATGCCAAACATTCTAGAGTCCTTCGCTTCATATCATGGAGAATTCGGATTCTTCAATCAATGTCTGCGAGTTTGAACTGCTCAGGGGATGTGGTGATAGCAAGATTCTTTATTGGAGAATTCAATTTTCCCGGATTCAAGATTAGTTCCAACTTTTGCTTCCAAGTCTGCATCATAATTTATATTTCTCACGATATGGTATGCTCTGAATTGGTTGACTGAGTTTGCAATTTTCTAAATTCGATGGACAATCAGTTTTAGTGCCAAATTGTTGAAGTCTGTATTCGAATTGAGGGCTTTGATAATTACCATAGAATCTCCAAACACCTGTAGCATGTCAATTCTTTGTTCTTTGGCGATCTGACAACCTTTTATCAAAGCTAAGGCTTCTGCTAAGTTGTTAGAACAAGTTCCCAATACCCATTTGTATCTTAATCTCAGCGAAACTCCAATAAACAACAGAACCCCCCTGCTCCTGCCACTCCGGGTTTCTTTTGGATGCCCCATCAAAATGTAGATTGTCCATAGTTTTCTTATTCCTCCAATCATGAAAATCAGAATTGGAAAGTCTGATATGCCATGGTGGTGAGTATCGAGATCGATGATTTAGTTTTTTTTTAGGGATTGGGGAAATGGTTCCAATCCAATCCAATTCATTTGTGTTGATATTTGTGTCCATCCTGAGGTTGGAGGAATCCATGCATTCTATAAGCAAGCCCTTGGCTTGCCCAGCGACTTGCAGGGGGGTGTAATGGGTTTCGTGAAAAATGGCTTTGTTCCTGGCAATCCAAATTTTCCAACAGGTGAATTTGGGAAGGGTTATCCAGATTTGGGACCAGAGCTTTTTTCTGGAAAGGGGAAGAGGATAAGTGGATTTCCACTCCTTGAATAGGCAGGTGGTGGTATTGAACGACGAAATGGTAATATCAAGTTCATGGAGCATATGGTTCCGAACATTTTTTGAAAAATGGTAGTCCATTAATAAATGATCTAAAGTTTCAGAATTCTTGCAGCAAAGAGGGAACCAATGTGGGTCGATGATTCCTCTTTTGATTAGGTTGTCTCTGGTAAGCACCTTCCGATGAATAAGCGTCCAGATGAAGAAATTTATCTTGGGGAGTCCAAATGGATTCCAAACTAATTTCCATAAACTTTTTCTTGAGTCTTCATGATTTTGGAGAGCATTCATGATTTTCGAGAGCATTGAAACCTAGGACTATAGTGTAATTTCCTTTTGGACCCCATCCACGTTCATCCTTATCCTGGAGATGAGTAGGAGTGTAGCCATTCAATTTTTCAATGAGGAGACATCTGAAAGATTCAAGATTGGTTGGAATTGATATGTTTTTCCAACTCTGCCATGTGTCGAGAGTGTCCCAGAGACTGAAGTCGTTCAAAGTTATGATTCCTTCCTGCGTGAGCCATTGAAATATGTCATTGAGCTCTTGGATATCCTGTAATGGTATGTTTCCCATTATTTTATCAGTGAAAATATTAATTTTTCTTCCATCTCCAGGAACCCAATAGAGTTCTTGAGAGAAGAATCCCCATGCGGCTTTGCATAAGGACCATATTGAGGATCCTTTGGAGGTGGGCCTGCTATCCAGGTATCTCAGAATATTGCCAATAAGATATTTCTTTCTTAACAACTGACTTACACGATGCTGTCTATTGTGCATAATTTTCCAAAGCATTTTGCCTCCCAATGCCAAGTTTTCCTGGAGAGGATCATGAATTTGGAGGCCACCTAAGAGCTTTGGATGTTTTATAATGCTCCAATTCACTAAATGAATTTTGTTCTCTTTGTTTTTGCCTCCCGTCCAGAGGAATTCTCTCAGGAGTTTACTGATTTGTTCAGATACTCCTTTATGTGCCAGCAGGATGGATGATTGATATATAGGTAGAGTTGATAAGACAACTTTCACTAAAATTATCTTTCCAGCTATGTTGAGCCATTGTCCTCCCCATCTTTTGATTTTGGATTTAATTTTACTTATTGTTTCATCCCAAATTATGGAATTTGTGTGTCCCTGTGTAATTGGGAGGCCCAAATATGTAAATTTGTCCCAATGCTTGTGAACTTTGATTCCAAGGATATTTCCAATGTTGGTTGTGTTGATGTATATGTAACTTCGGAATGTATTTCATCTATGTATTTCATATATATTTATTGTACCCTTATAAGAGATGTGTTATTCCTCTATAAGGAAGTGTCGTCATGTGTATTGACAAGTGTCCCAAGTGTGTGTACTTGCCGATGGGTTATTAGACCACCATGTGTGGGGTCGGCCCTAAAATATATATTATATTGTGGATGTACCTAGCTAGACAAGTCGGCCCCAGAGTGTAACTGGGCAAACAGGTTAGTATAAATAGAGATCGGGAGATCTCTATTTTGATCACTCGGAAACTCACACTTCTCTCACTCAGAAAGTGGCGCACTAGTGAGGAGGAGGATCACCTGCTACTAGGAGACTATCTCAGTGTATTTTGGTTGTACTTTGGTTGAGCCATTGCTCTCTCTATCTCTGAGGAAGTTGTGGGGTTTTTCACCTTAGGGTTTTCCCCACGGAAACTCTGTGTCTCCTATCTCTCATGCTTTTGATTCTTGTGATGCTTGTCATGCTTATTGTGATTGTTATGAATTGATATACTGTATATGTTATTCTCTCAGTGAAGATCCTAGAGTATCATGAATTAATGCTCAAAATTTAACATGGTATCAGAGCTAACCTGAGAAGAAGACATTTTGCAGTGACGGAAACTTGAGTTTCTTGTTTATTGGGTTTCTCTCCACAATTTTTGGAAAAGCAATATAGTAGATTGACTTTACTCATCAAGGGGAATCTATCTGTCCAGTCATAATTCAATTCTGAGCATTTTCAGATTTGGCCGTAAAAATTAGGGTTTCCACAAAAATAGGAATTTCTGAAATCTGAAGACATAGCTGGAAGCTCCTTGCGAAAATCGAGTTTAGAGCTTTGGATCGAGATTTTTGGCTGGGTAGATCTCCGGGAAACTCAAAACCTAATTCAGAGCTCTCCCTAGTGAACCCGAGAGGACAAAAAGGCAAATTTGAAGGGTAAAACTTTGCTGATCTCAAATTTTGAATACACCAGGCTGATCAACTCATCAAGGCGCATCTTTCTATCCTTTCAGAAAGTTGAAATTCACATTTTGAATTTTTAGGGTTTTTTCGACAAACCCTAATCCAGGACCAGATCCAGTTTTCAACATTTAAGTGGTAAGACCTAAATCTTTTCTATTTCCATTTGAAGTACTCTTTAAGATGTCTCACCACACCAAGCTTGAAGGGGCTGATAACTTCCGAGCTTGGAAGTATAGGATTGGGTTAATCCTGGAAGAGAATGAGTTGGACTCATATGTAAAAGAAGACATCCCTATCCCAGAGGATGAAGAGGCTAAAGTATTGCATAAGAAGAACTTGGTCAAGGCAAAGAGAATCATTGTTGATTCTATCAAAGACCATCTCATACCCCATGTGTCTTCTCTAAATACACCCAAGGAGATGTTTGACTCTTTGACCAAGCTATTTGAAGGAAAGAACATAAATCGAAAGATGACCCTGCGGAACCAATTAAAAGGAGTAAAGTTTCAGAATGGAGAAACCATTCAATCTTATTTTTCTAGGGTCTCCTAGATTAAGGAACAACTAGAAATGGTAGATGAAATGGTGGAGAATGGTGAAGTTGTCATGACCACTCTAAATGGCCTACCCAGGTCATGGGATTCCTTTATTCAAGGAATTTGTGCAAGGAAGAAGTTGATCTCCTTCAACAGATTGCGAGAAGAATGTTCTCAAGAAGAAGCAAGGCTCGTGGCCCGAGAAGAAAAGATGGGAAGTGAAGATCAAGCTCTCACAGTACACACCAAGAAAGGAAGGTCAAAGAGAGAGCACTCTCATACCAAGAAATCTTCACACTATCATCAACATAAAGATAAGAAAGATCTCATATGTTTCACATGTAATGAGAAAGGTCATTTTGCTTCAGAATGTCCCAAGAACAAAAGGAACAACAACACCAAGAAGAAGAAGGGCAGTAGGAAAAGATATCATGCTCATGCTACTGAAGATGATGAACCACCCAAGAAGAAGGCTAGGGCAGAAAGTGATGATAGTGATGATGACTCATCAAGTGAAGAAGAATATGTTCTAATCTCTGCTCTCACGGGTACTATCTCCCATGGTTGTAATGATTGGTTAATTGACAGTGGGGCTTCCAAACACATGACTAGGTTTAAGGAATCTTTTGTGAATCTATCTGAACATGAATCACCCCATAAGGTGAAACTTGGGGATGATTATCAATACCCAATAAAAGGAAGTGGTGAAGCCTCCTACAACCTAGATTTTGGAAAATCTTTGAAGATGAAAGAAGTCCTTTATGTACCTGGGCTCAAGAAGAACTTACTCTCCATCTCTGCATTGGATGCAAAAGGTATGAGGGTTGCATTTGTGGATGGCCAAGTCCTAATGTGGCCAAAGGGACAGACCATAGATGATGCAGTAGTGATTGGAGAGAAAGAGGGAGGTTTGTATAAATTGAAGGGACAACCTGAACATGCCATGGTGCATGAATCCATGGAGCCAAGTGAACTTTGGCATAGAAGACTTGCTCATATGCACTATAGGGCACTTCCAATTGCAAGCAAGGTTGTAGAGGGTCTTCCTGAAATCAAGACCAAACATGAAGGTGTTTGCAAAGGATGTGCAAAAGGTAAGAACATTAAGAAGGCTTTCCCAAGCAGTGAAAGCAAGGCAAAGGATATCCTGGAAATCATCCACTCAGATGTATGTGATCCTATGTCATCCAGTTCTCTAAGTGGGTATGTTTACTATGTCTCATTTATTGATGACTTCTCCAGGAAGACCTGGGTATACTTCTTGAAGAACAAAGATGAGGTGTTTGATAAGTTCAAGGAATTCAAAACCTTGATGGAGAATCAAACTGACAAGAAGATCAAAACATTCAGATCCGACAATGGTGGAGAATTCACCTCAGGTGACTTCAAGAAGCTTTGCAGTGATTCAGGGATTAAGAGGGAGTTGACTGCTCCTTATAATCCTCAACAGAATGGAGTTGCAGAAAGGAAGAACAGAACAATCATGGAAGCAGCAAGGGCAATGCTGCATGACCAGGATCTACCTATGCATCTATGGGAAGAAGCAGCTAGAACAACTGTATATGTGCAGAACAGAACACCCCACAAGATATTGGACAACAAGACACCAGAAGAGGTCTTTTCTGGTAAGAAACCTGAAGTCAGCCATCTCAGAATATTTGGTTGTCCAGTATACACTCATGTCCCAAAGGAAAAGAGGACTAAACTAGATCCTTCAGGAAAGAAGGGTATCTTTGTGGGTTACAGTGAAAGCTCGAAGGCTTACAGAATATACTTTCCAGGGTTCAAGAAGATTGATGTCAGCAGGGATGTAACATTTGATGAAAACTCAGCATTCATCAAATCAAGGAAGGCACCTATCGAAGTTTATGAAGAACCTAAGGAAACTAGATTTCAAGACACTACCATGACTGAAGCAATTCCAGAAGTTGTTCGTGAGTTTGAAGATCCGCAAGAACCTGTAGATCCACCCCGTGAGGATAACTCTCAAAAGAGGAAACCTACATGGACTAGAGAGCTCATTCAAGATGCAGAAAGATTTGGCATTCCAGAAGAAGAACACAGAGCAAAGAAGAGAACCAGATCACATACCAGCTATGTTGCTTTACTCTGTGACATTATGAACAAAGAGCCTTCCAGTTATGAAGAAGCAGCAGAAAAGAAAGAATGGAAGGATGCTATGGTTGAGGAATACCAATCAATAATGAAGAATGATGTTTGGGGTGTTGTCCCAAGACCTAAAGAGAAGTTTGTTGTGACTTCCAAATGGATCTACAAAATCAATCATGCTGCAGATGGCAGTATAGAGAAATACAAGGCAAGATTCGTAGCTCGTGGCTTCTCTTAGAAAGAGGGGGTAGATTATGAAGAAACTTTTGCACTCGTAGCCAGGTATACTTCCATCAGAACAGTACTTGCCCTGGCTGCAGCAATGAAATGGAAAATACACCAAATGGATGTCAAGACTGCTTTCTTGAATGGGGTAGTTGAAGAGGAAGTATATGTGGAGCAGCCACTCGATTTTGAAATACATGACAGGGAGTCATATGTGTGCAGATTGAAGAAAGCCTTGTATGGCTTGAAGCAAGCTCCCCAAACTTGGTATGGTAGGATGGACAGTTTCCTATCTAGCTTGGGCTTTACCAAGAGTAAAGCGGATTCCAACCTTTACTACAAGGTTGAGGAAGGGAATCCTGTGATTCTACTTCTGTACGTGGATGACTTATTTGTAACAGGAGATGACAGATTAATTGCAGATACTAAGAGGAAGCTTGCTGTTGAGTTCGATATGAAAGATTTGGGAATGATGCATTATTTCCTAGGTATGGATGTGTGGCAGAATGCAGGTGGGATCTTCCTTGGTCAAGGGAAGTACACAGTAGATATCCTGAAGAGATTCAGGATGATGGATTGCAGGCCATGGCCACACCCATGGCATCAAACCTGAAGCTTCTATGTGATACTTCATCTGAGCCAGTTGATATCTCTATGTATTGTCAGATGATTGGGTCCTTGATGTACCTGACGAACACGAGACCGGATATTTGCTTTGCTATGAACACATTAAGTCAGTTCCTGATAGATCCGAGGAGTGTTCGCCTGGTTGCTGTAAAGCATGTTCTAAGGTACCTGAAGGGTACAGTGGATTATGGGCTCAATTATGAAGCGAATCAAAAGTTTAACCTGTTGGGTTATGTTGATTCAGATTCGGCAGGCAGTGCTGCAGATAGGAAGAGCACATCTGGGTGCTGCTTCAGTATGGGATCAGGTGTGATCTCTTGGTTTAGTAGGAAGCAGTCCTGCGTAGCACTGAGTACAGCTGAGGCAGAGTATGTTGCAGCCTGTTCAGCTAGTTGTGAGGCAGTATGGCTGCGGAAGCTACTGTCTGAGTTATTTGATCTCCCATTGGATGCTACTGGTATCTTCTATGATAACCAAAGTTGTGTGAAGCTGTCTGAGAACCCAGTGTTTCATGACAGGTCGAAACACATAGAGATCAAATATCACTATATCAGGGATATGGTGCAGAGAGGAGCTGTGAAGCTCCTGTATGTTGCGACGGATGAGCAAATTGCAGATGTGCTGACGAAGCCACTAGCTAGGGTGAAGTTTGAATACTTCAGGGAGAGGCTTGGTGTTCTTCAGATCGAGGACACTTCGAGGAAGAAGTGATGGACACATTTGTTGAAGCCATTCCAAGCATGTTGGAAGGAGGATCCTTCACATGGCTGTGGATGTAAGCGCTGGATGATGAGCATCAGGATGATGTTCTAGTTTCTGCTTTGTATGATCATTTGGATCATTTATATATGTATGTACGCATCATGTTGGATGCTGGATATGATCAGTTGGATCATTTATATATGTACGCATCATGTTGGATGTTGGATATGATCAGTTGGATCATGTGTATGTATATGCATCATGTTGGATGCTTGGACCATGTATCTGTATATGTATCAGGTGGATACATTATATGATCAGGTGGATCATGTATGGTGATATGTATCATGTATTTGTATTTGTATCAGGTGGATACACTGTATGATCAGGTGGATCATGTATGATGATATGTATCAGGTAGATACTTGGTATGCATCAGGTAGATGCATTGTATGATCAGGATGATCATGATGACGAGCTTCAGGATGTTGCTCCAGATGATATGTACCAGGATGGTACAGTGATGATGATCAGGATGATCATATGTATCAGGTGGATACAATACATAATCAGTTGGATTATGTGTGATGAGTTCCGAAGACACAGATGCACAGTGACTTTCCGACATGGTGGTAGATGCGTTCTCCCATGTGCATTGATGTAAGTGCATGTGCGTTGATGTAAGTGCAGTGCCTTTCCGACATGGTGGTAGATGCGTTCTCCCATGTGCGTTGATGTAAGTGCAGTGCCTTTCCGACATGGTGGTAGATGTGTTCTCCCATGTGCGTTGATGTAAGTGCAGTGCCTTTCCGACATGGTGGTAGATGCGTTCTCCCATGTGTGTTGATGTAAGTGCAGAGCCTTTCCGACATGGTGGTAGATGTGTTCTCCCATGTGCGTTGATGTAAGTGCAGGTCCTTTCCGACATGGTGGTAGATGTGTTCTCCCATGGTCGTTGATGTAAGTGCTGTGAGCCCTTCACGGATGGTGGTAGGTTGGTCCTCCCATGCCGTTGAGTGTAAGTGTTGTGTGTGTGTGCATATGGGTTGTGCTTTGTGATACTCTGTGGCTGTGGAAAGGTTGTACAGTAACATGTAAAAGATCCTGGGAGATCCAATAGGTTGAGCTGTGTGCTCATAATCAGTCCTGGGATGCTCTTTCGAGGTTTTGTTGACTCATGTAATTAGTCCTAAGGATTCCACAGCATGGCCAGTGATGATGAAGACCTGCAGGTGGTGGGCCTACATCCAGTATGAAAAAGGACTGGCTCTGTAGAACTTCCTATGACGAGTAGAGTCAGAGATTGGTTGAGATAGCAGCAGCAGTGACGATGATGATAACGATGATCCCGAGAAGAAGACTTGTCTAGCAGAACTGTGTCGAGAAATACCTTCCTAGTTAAGAGGGAGTGTTGATGTATATGTAACTTCGGAATGTATTTCATATATATTTATTGTACCCTTATAAGAGATGTGTTATTCCTTTATAAGGAAGTGTCGTCATGTGTATTGATAAGTGTCGCAAGTGTGTGTACTTGTCGATGGGTTATTAGACCACCATGTGTGGGGTCGGCCCTGAAATATATATTATATTGTGGATGTACCTAGCTAGACAAGTCGGCCCCATAGTGTAACTGGGAAAACAGGTTAGTATAAATAGAGATTGAGAGATCTCTATTTTGATCACTCGGAAACTCACACTTCTCTCACTCAGAAAGTGATGCACTAGTGAGGAGGAGGATCATCTGCTACTAGGAGACTATCTCAGTATATTTTGGTTGTACTTTGGTTGAGCCATTGCTCTCTCTATCTCTGAGGAAGTTGTGGGGTTTTTCACCTTAGGGTTTTCCCCACGGAAACTCTGTGTCTCTTGTCTCTCATGCTTTTGATTCTTGTGATGCTTGTCATGCTTATTGTGATTGTTATGCATTGATATACTGTATATGTTATTCTCTCAGTGATTTGTTCAGATACTCCTTTACGTGCCAATAGGATGGATGATTGATATATAGGTAGAGTTGATAAGACAGCTTTCACTAAAATTATCTTTCCAGCTGTGTTGAGTCACTGTCCTCCCCATCTTCTGATTTTGGATTTAATTTTACTTATTGTTTCATCCCAAATTATGGAATTTGTGTGTCCCTGTGTAATTGGGAGGCCCAAATATGTAAATTTGTCCCAATGCTTATGAACTTTGATTCCAAGGATATTTCCAATGTTGGTTGTAAAGACATTGTTCAAATTCCATCCGTAGGCTGTGCTCTTATGAAAGTTGATCTTGCCTCCTGAGGCATTGCAGTACCAGGTTAAATTTTGTTTGAAATTTCTAGCAATAATGGAAGAACCTCCTCCCAATAAGAGAGAGTCATCGACAAAGAGGGTGTGATTGAGAGGCATGGAGTCAGAGACTAGATTGAGACCTGGTAAGAAGTCCGTGTTTAGATCTGAATCAGTTCGTTATCAAAAGGAAAAGAAAAAATTACAAATTATGATTGATTTCCATAAATTTCAAATAGAATTCAAGGAAAAGGCTTATTTTGACCAAAAATTTCTTATGGAAAGGAAACTCAATTGGGAATTACAAAATAAAGATAACAAGATAAAATTTGACAAGAGTATAGTAGAAAGAGATGAAGAGTTTTCTCGCCTAAAAAAGCAAAATCAAAAAATATTTACACAGATCATGAAGTCAAAGGAGGCGAAGTAGTGGAATGAAAAATTAGAACAAGAAAAACAAGATCTCGAAAATAAATTATCCAAAAAAGATGAAGACAACTCTCACTTAAGAAACCTTAACCAAAGGTTGCTCGGGCAAATATTTTTTTTAAAAGAAGTAGAATCAGTAAACCAAGACCTTAAGGACAAAGTTCAAAAAACAAAGAACAATGATGAACTTTCATGCTTAAGGACTCATAACCAGAGTTTACTTACACAAATTAAGAAGCTAAAGCATGATAAAAATTCATTACAAGAAAGGGTAGAGCAACTTACCAACAAGGAGCCAAAGGTCAATAAAGAAACAATGACTGATTTCGTTAAAACAAAGGAGTCGTTAGAAGGAAAAATCTAGACATTAGAAAAAGGAACAAACATAGGCCCAATCAAATTAAAACCAGAAACTTTCAAAATTCGAAGTCTCCAGCAAAGGATCCCTGGGGAGCAATTGCATGAGCCCTTCTTACCAAGGATGCACCAACTACCTCAAGGCCCTTCAAAAGGTATCCTATACTACATACTATTCCAGAAAATTATCAAATTCTTAGATGTTCCAATCTCAAAGACGCCTAGTATTTTCTTTTTATGCTACATACATTCCCTTGATGGGCCTTCTTACCCCCTTAAATTATTGAGTTTAATGAAGGCTTGCATTATTGTGCAGCTCAAGGGAAGGCTATAAAATTATGGAGTTCAGTCAGAAAGGACCAACATGATGTACAACATAGACTATAAATTAATGGGGTTGACTTAGTTACTGGCAAAGAACAAGACTGCATATATTCCCATTGTTTCTACAGTGCTCAGGGCTCTCATGTATAATACCTATCCCCTTGACCAACCTAAGTGCAATGCAGACCAATAGAACATGCTCCTTGTTGTTGATTCACTTCAGCTTGACCACATTTATGCTGTTGCGACCAATGATTCCAGAGTCCATCGTGTTGGTGTTGCAACAGTTTTCAACACCATCGCACTTCTCCTACTTTCGTTGTCGTTTTAGGGAACACATATTTTTGTGGGCATTGCCAATCCTACTTGGGTAGGACTCGAACCGTAAACCCATTGTATGTATTCAACAAAAATCCTCTACTATATTGGTTATTGTTGCCATGGCAAACAAAACTTGTGGGTGTGTTATACTGATAGTAAAGTATTGTAATATTTTTGGGGACCGTTGAATGAGAGTAGACAATGAACGAAATAAACTATTATAGATGGATGATTTCCATTTCATCTTTTATGTTCACGTCTCTGGCTCAAAGGTTAATGAATGAGCTTCTCGTCCATCTAACATTGAGCTCAAAATGTAATGAATGAACTACATTTTCTCTATATATTTTTATGTCCCCGCAGGGGACTATATAGTTATCGATCAAACCAATTAATCTTTCCGTACAACTAATTTTTTTCCAATTTTCCATGGTTAAACTTTAGAAGACAATTTTTCTATTTAAATTAATTTCAATAAATTCTATTTATGTGCAATGGGATTGGTTCAAAATATTATGCAAGCCTTGGGGATTGTTGCCAACCCCCCAACGGCGGGCTGAGGTCATTCTTTGCACTGTCTCAGTCATATTGTCGGCTCTCATTTTTTATGTATTGAGTATTTTTCAATCTATTCACGTGAAGGATACAATGTTAATGAAATCTAGCATGCATGTTTGGACATTGCAAAGTTTTCATCGTCCATGAAAGCCATAGCTCCGAACACCAGAAACGACAACACTGCACACACGAAATTTCATTTACGACAAGCTTCTGAAGGAGTGCAAAGAGCCATTCCTCGATATTTGTTCATTCTTCAAGGTTGGGAGTGGGATGAAAAGGTACCTAACTTATGAACTTGTACAATTTTATTTTATATCATTTCTATCTATTTTATAACTAATTCAATTATTGGGATGCATAAGCAAACAACAGATCAAAGGTATTTTGTTGAGCAAAAATAGTAATTTGCGAAAAAATCAGACTCACTTCTTTTTAAGAGGAAATAAATCTTACACTTCAAAACAAAGGTAGCACTGGAGAGGGAATATAATAATGCATTTATAAATAATTTTATTTCCAAGCAGTCGTTCCAATCTCCCCTTTAATGTGTCATAGGTAACGCAAGTAAGATACTTGAGTTAGAACCCTACCAAGGAAAAAAAAATTCTGATCGAGAGCTGCACGTGGGAAATCGGGTTCTGCACACCGCCCTAACTCCCTGCGTTTGTCTTCAGTGCAATGGCCCCAGGAGGGGGCCCTGAGGCTCCTCCCACTCCTCCTGACCTCGATTCCTTCAGAAAATTGATCGCGGCCTGTGGTAAACGCAAGATGAATGAATCCCAGAGCAAGTTTGTCAAGAAATTAGATAACATCCCCATTGTTTCCTTCCCAGCAAAAGAAACATGCAGATTGGCTTTGAACCTAGCAGATCGCAGACTCATTGGGCAGTTCACAAGCCTCTGGCCCTCCCCCAAAGCTATAGAGGCGTGGGTGCAAAGGAACCGGAGACCGTTAGTAAAGGAAGGTATCCAAAGTCATTTTGTAGGTAAGGGCTTCTTCGTGTTCGTTTTTTATGAAGTAGAAGACATAAATCTCATATTTAGGAACGAACCGTATTTTATGGGCCCTCTGGGCTTGTACCTGAATAAATGGACACCCGATTTTGATCCAACACAAGATGTTCCATCGGCAGTCCCGGTGTGGGTGCGTCTCCCTCACTTACCTTTGCACTGCTGGAACCTAAAGTCTTTAGAATCCACTGGGAACGCCCTGGGAAAATACATCGATCGAGCTGATAAAAAGGACCAGTATTCCTGTGCAAGAATCTGTGTAGAGGTATACCTGGAAATAGGATTACCAGAAGCAATCAAACTAACAGTCGCAGGCTGGGCACACATTCAAGAATTGGACTACGAGCAGATCCCCTTCAAATGCAGGTTTTGTCATGGATATGGACACTTTGCGAGATACTACAAGAAAAAAGCTGAGGAAGATGCGAAAAAATCCAAAGGAGAGAAATGGACACAGGCTCAAAAAACTGCCTCGGACAAAACACACAGCAAGAATAAAGGTAAAGAGGCACCGACCGGGACTATCGCTCCCACAACAGGGCAGGAACAAGGGAAAGAAAATAACGAGCAACCAATGACAGAAGCCCTGAAAAACCATTTTGAAATCCTCAACGAAGTAGAAGGAAATCCAGAAACAATATCCGAGGAGATAGAGCAACAAACTCCCTCTCATGCAGTGGAGAAGGAAAATGTTGAAACATCCCACCACACTTCCCCAACAGGGACCTCCATCTCACCCTCCTATGCTAAGATGACAAGGAGAAAGCCACTGGAATCCCCAAGGTCATCAGAAGATGAGTCTTTTGAGAAGCCCTTGAAAAGAGCAGGTAGGAAATCTCACAAGGAAGCCCGAGAGGAAGAAGCAGAGAGACAAAAGATGCAGGGCAGCCAATCCACCATTGAAATGTCCATCGAGAGAAATACTAGAACAAGGCCCCAAAAGGGGGGTTCAGCCTACCCCAACCTCAGTAAATAATGCAGATAGTCTCTTGGAATTGCAGAGGCTTGGGGAACCCATCGAAAGTAGAAGCAATCAAATACATCCTGAAAATAAACTCTCCTGAGATCCTCTTGCTCCAAGAGACTAAGATCAAAGGGGAAATCCTCCTTGAGATCAACAATTCAAAATGGAAGAAAAATGCAGGGAAGGCCATCAGCGCTAGAGGCACCTCTGGGGGCCTTGCAACTCTGTGGTCAAAAGAAGAATTCCAATTAGAAATTTCTTTTGAAACCCAACACTGGATCTTTACCGAGCTCCGCCACTCTTCAAGTAAGCTCATCTTGTCTCTCTTTAATCTTTATGTTCCTGTCCACTACGCAGAAAATAAAGAATGTTGGCAAACTCTTTCAGATTTCCTTGAAATATACTCCCCTCAGAATATTATAGTTAATGGAGACTTAAATATGGTCTTTGAAATAAGAGAAAAGAGAGGAGGAAACATTGGCAGGGACCAAATGCTATCCCTGGTTGAGGAACTAATCCAGCACTGGGATCTTTTAGATTTCAAGCCATCGAGAGGACTTTACACTTGGACAAATAATAGAGTTGGAACCGATCACATTGCTGCTCGTCTGGACCGTTTCCTTGTCCAGAGCTCCTTTCTTCTGGAAAAGTGGATGATCTCCTCTAAAATTCTCCCTAAATTGACTTCAGATCATAAACCCATCTTGTTACAGCTGGAAGAAGAAGAAAATTTGGGCCCTATACCTTTCAGATTCAACCCACTTTGGATCGAAAAAGAAGGGTTCATAGAAACTGTCATTACAGCCTGGTCCACTTCAATGATAGGATCCCCTTCCTTTGTGTGGGAACAAAAGCTAAAGGCCACGAAACTAGCTCTGAAAGCTTGGGCTAAAAAGGACACTAATATCCCCGCTATGTGTAGAAAGGAGACTGTCCAGCTTCTAGAAAATCTATAATTAGAACTAGAAAGCAAGGAAATTACAATTTCAGAGTTAAAAAAAGAACAAGTGGCCCAAGCAAATTCTTTTCACTCCTTCCGACAAGAAGAAGAGTATTGGAGGTTAAAGTCCCAAAGTCTGTGGTTAAAGGCAGGAGACCGAAACACTCCTTTCTTCCATAGACAATATAGAGCTAGACTATCCAGAAATCACATTTCAGAAATAACCTCAATAGATGAGACAATCTTTAAAGGATGCGAGTAGCTTAAATTGGCAGTAGAAATTCACTTTCAGAACCTGTATAAAGATGACGGAGAAGGCTGTGAGGAAGCCACCTATGAATTTCTCTCCCACATCCCTCATCTTGTCAATAGGGAAGACAACACTGCACTCATGAAGCCCTTTTCTAAAGAAGAAATCAGCAGGGTTATTTGGTCCATGGAGCCGGACAAGGCCCCAGGGCCCGATGGATTCTCAATCCATTTTTATAGGCTATGTTGGGAAATCATCAAGACTGATTTACTTAGAATGATTAAAGCCTTTCATCATAAAGCTAAGGTGGGTGGCAGCACTAAATCCACCTTCCTTTCCTTAATACCCAAAGAAGTGAACCCTGGCACTTTCGATAGATTCAGGCCAATCTCATTGTGTAACGTCTCCTACAAAATTTTGTCTAAGCTCATGGCAAATAGAATCAAACCTCTCCTCGGGAATCTCATTTCTCCCACCCAAGGAGGTTTTGTCAAAGGGAGACATATCTTAGATAATGTGATACAGGTACAAGAATCCATCCACTCCAGTCACCAACGGCAGGAACAAGGAATGATCATAAAGCTCAACATGGCAAACGCATTCGACAGGGTAAAGCTCTCTTTCCTTTACAAAGTCCTTCTTGCCTTTGGATTCAATACTGATTTTGTCAACTTGATCAAATCCTGCACCAGAAAACCCTGGATAGCTCCACTATTTAATGGCAGACCGACCAACTACTTCCAAGCCTCGAGGGGAATAAGGCAAGGCTGCCCCCTCTCTCCCTTTCTTTACATCCTGATGGTTGATACATTGAGTAGAAAACTGACTGCTGAAAAGAAAGCAGGGATTGCTCCAGGTATCAGGATAATGAAAGGCCTAGAGCCAATCAAGCATGCCCTATTTGCAGATGATTCACTCCTGTTGGGTGGAGCCTCCATCAAAATCCCCAAGGTCTATAGTAAAATCCTTCAAGCCTTCTGCAGTATATCTGGAGCCCTCATCAACAAAAGGAAAAGCGTCGTGTTTGGGTGGAATGTAGATCTGCACACTATCCTTCGAATATCCCACCACTTGGGATTCTCGGGCTATGCAACTTGGGAAAAAATCAAATATCCCGGGCTTCCATTAACTCTGGGCACAAACAAGTCCTCACTCTGGACTGAAGTTGTATGCAAAATGAAGAACGAGATCAAAGCCTGGGGCGGACAATGGCTCACCAACGCTGGGAAACCTACTCGGATCAAGTCGGTTCTTTCCTCCTTATCGATTTACCAGGCATCCTTTCTCTTAGCTCCAAGATTGATCACGGATCAAGTCTCCAAACTGATTCGCAATTTTCTATGGCAAGGAGGAAAAGGAAATCACAGGAAATTCCACTTAGTTAACTGGGAGACTGTCAAACGACCTCTCTCAGATGGAGGACTGCAAATTCGTGACCCTGGGCTAGCCAATATTACATTGGGAGGCAAAATATTGTGGAACTTGTTTTCGAACAGCAGGCACCTTGTTAGCATCTTATTAAGAAAAAAATATTTTAAAGATGCCTCTCTCTGAAACCTGCAGGCCGAAAACATCTCCAAAGGCTCGATAATATGGAGTCTCTGTCACCGGGGGCTCGAGTTCTTTCAAAAACACCTGTACCGTATTCCTGGAAATGGAAGGAACACTCTATTATGGCAGGACAGAATTATGGGGCAGCCTCCTCTTGACATTCCGAAAGATATTAAAGGAGCTCGAGACTAGCTAAAGCGTCAAGGAATTAGCACGCTAGCAGATATCTTTGCATGGGATGAATCTGGAAACAGGAAAACCTAGGCCTTTCCATGCATGCCAGATCAGTTAAGAAACCAAAAGAACCTCCTGCTCACATCTCTCACGGACTTGGCACCAATTCACTTGCACGCGAAGGACAGATGGGGATGGGGGAAAAGAAGCAATTACACTGCTGCGCAGGGATTTGTCTCACTACAAACAAGTCAAACGTAGATACACTCAGCTTCATTCTGGAAACATGTTTGGGATCCACATAGTCTCCCCAAAATCATTTTTTTTTTGGACTCTTATGCACAGAAAAGTTCTAACGGGAGACAACTTGCTTAAGCATGGAATTATTGGACCTCACAGATGCCCCTTGTGTAGCAATGCCCTCGAAACCGTCGATCACCTGTTCATTGACTATGATTTTTCCCAGGAGGTATGGACTCTCTCTCTCCATGGTCTCAACATCAACTTGCCTGCATTTTCTTCAATTGTTACTCTCTTCTCCACTTGGCAAATGAA
Source organism: Larix kaempferi (assembly GCA_027924585.1). Lineage (NCBI taxonomy): Eukaryota > Viridiplantae > Streptophyta > Pinopsida > Pinales > Pinaceae > Larix > Larix kaempferi. The sequence goes on along the minus strand of BSBM01000012.1, from coordinate 3,435,372 downwards.
TTACCCCCATACAAGCAGTAGCAAGTCAACATGGAGCAGAATTTGGCCAACCATTCCTAAATATGTTTGTTGGAACCTTTGTCTAGCTAGAAACGATCATATTTTCAATAATATTCAGCATCTTCCCCGGAATGTGGTTGCAAAAGCGAAAGCTTTTCTTCTCGAAACAGTGGCTGCTCATCCCTTCAAAAAGGTTTACATGCTTCTCCCTGAGGAAAAAAAATGGATGGGCACTTTCATTTTTAGAGACAGGAAAAAAGGTGCAGAACGCCCCAGCATAACTCCAAAATGGCGTTTAAGAGACACGGATGAAGACTTTCAAATCTGGTGGAGATCTTAGGGTAAAGCCACAATCTTCTTTGACGGCGCCTCCAAAGGCAATCCAGGAACAACAAGAGCAGGCAGAGTGATCTACTCTCCAGACAGTATCAGAAAAGATAGCTTCAGCTGGGGTTTAGGTCAGAAAACCAACAATCATGCAGAAATTCTCGGGCTGCTAAAAGCCTGTCAAATCACCCGGGGAAAAGGAATAAAAGAAATACAAGTATTCGGCGACTCGGAAATTCTGATAAATATTTTAAATACGGATGATCTTTTTAGTAACCCAGCACTCAATAAGACTTTGCAAAGGGTAAGGCATGTGTTGCAAGACTTCTCCTCTCCACTTTTCTTCCATATCCTGCGCGGTTCAAACAAAGAAGCGGACACAATGGCAAACTTGGCTTGTCTCCTACCTCAAGGAGCTCTCAGTAAGAACGATAAAGATCCTCATAGGACACCGATCCCATAATTATTGAGTTTGTAAGAAAGGGGCATTAGCTGAGCCTTTTTAGATATTGTCGAATGCCTGTATCGATGGTTGTTTAGGCTAAGGCCCAACCTTATTCCTCAATTATAATTTATGTTCTAGTTTTAAAAAAAGAAGCCTGCCAAGGATTTGAATGAACTCATCAAGGTAAGTGTACTTCACAAATTTAATTCATGGTTTCCTCATTCTATTTTTTTTGAAAATTTGGATATATAGAATTTTTTTTTTATTAATTTTAATGGTTTGATTACGGTTTTCACAACATAATTTGAAGATTCTCTCAAATCTAAAATACATGGAAATTGATGGAAAGTTGCATTGCGACGACTTGGAAAACTTCCCTGCAAGTCTTTTACTTGTGCTAGATATGCGAATATTGAAGTTGATAAACTTTGAAGGGTTGAAAGAACTGCCTAGTGTGTTGGGTGATTTCGTAAAGAGTTTACGAGAACTAACTCTTTCAAATTGAAAATCTTTTAAGGAACTACCATATTCAATTTCAAAGCTTAAACCTTTAAGAGTATTGAGAATGCATTAATGTCCCTGTGTGCAAGAGCTTCCTCATGACATTAGAAACTTAGTATCATTGGTAGAACTTGATCTTTCGAATTGACAGTATTTAGCGCAGATGCCAAAAGGTTTTGGACTATTATATTCTTTTAAAATACTCAATCTCAGCCATTGTGAGAGTTTGAATGTGCTTCCTAACAATTTCGAGGAGCTTGTGTCATTAAGAGTATTGAATTTATACTTTTGCAAAGCCTTGGAGCATCTCCCTGTTGGCATAAAAAATATAACATCCCTTTATCATCTTGATCTATCACATTGTGAGGAACTGAAAGTAATTCCAAAAATCATTTGACTGTTGAAGAGGTTGTGCTTAATAGATATCTTGTCCTGTTCCAACTTAACGGGACTACCTAATGAGTTTTGCAACCTCTCCATCACAAACCTTAAATTGACCAAAATAAAAATAAAATTTACATTTAGACCTTTGCAATATATATATATATATATATATTCTCCTCCATCCAATCTATAGATACAATGATTGATCTTAATCTAAATAAAAATCAATCTAAGCTCACAGATCCACATCAACATCAACTTTTCGCATATTCTTTTGAAATATTGTAAAGAATTGTTTCAAATTACTCAATTATGACCTTAAGTTGATAATGTTGACTGAGGAAGTGAATCATTATTGATATATTTTCTTCAAAATTATAAATTTATTCACAATATCATAACCCTCTTAATATTTTATAGACACAAAGAAAAATAGAGAATGTATGCCCTATGAAGCATATAATTTATATGTAAGAATGTAACATCATAATTAAGTGTCAGGAAGAAAATATAAGATTGCAAATTTCTACTACATGAAAAAATATGATAGATTCATAATGTCTATATAGAGTTTAAATTTTTTATGGTTATACATTTTAGAATTTCAAAAAATTATGGCCTTGATTATAACTTTAATTTAATATTCTTGGAAAAAAAACATAAAGTAATATAAATACTTGTGTGTGAGGAGCACTAATGGAACATGTTGAATACTTGTTTAATACACTCTTTTAACATGAGACTATTTAATATACCCTTTTTAACATATACCCTTTTAACATGAGAATATTTAATAGACCCCTTTCTAATGAATTTAAAAGGATTGTTTGACAATATAATCCGTTGTTAATTACCAATAATCAAAATTAAAGTATTTCTTTCTATTTAAAAGATGAATATAATGATATATAATTTCAGAATTGATACAAACGACCATGAACTAATAGTAATACACAATTGTGAGCAATGAGTGGTTCGAGTATTGTGATCGTTTGTTTAAAAAAGGGGACCGTGATAGACATGTAGATAGGATTTTAGGGTTGGCCACGACCTTGGTAGAGGCTAGTCTTATGCACGCCACTCCTTCGAAGGAACCTAACACCTACTTCCTTCAATATAAAAGTTGTACATAAAAGCCTGGCCCAGTTGGTGATTCCCACAATAGAAAGCTGGAATCAGGTTATGTTGAATATGTAGAGGCTATATTGCATCTTGTTGCAGTTATTTTATGGATTTGGTTGACACATTTTTCATTTTTTTCAACTATCTTTGTTTCGTCAAAACATTGAAAATCAATTCGATGGTTAAGCAATTTTGTAGCAAAATAATTTTCTTTTGTATTACAATTTTGTGGCAAAAGTATCATATTATAGCAATATCTGTTAGCAATTGCCGAAATCAATTGTGGGGACATTGCCACCTTATCGCTCTTGTTTGTTTTTCTATCTGAAGTAACCCGATTTTGGCAAAAAAATTGTTTGTATTCTTAAAAGTGTAAGCTCAGGTTTTGAACTAGATTTACCTGACCAAGATTAGTGAGAACAGAGTCTGAAATTCAAGGTTTTGAACTAACTTTAGTTGACCATTTCTTACCAAGATTAGTGGGAATGGAGTTTGAGATTTAATAATACATGAAAAAATTCAATGTTTTGGAGTTTATTTTTTATGTCTTGGTGAAGTTTCAAGTTTCATCTAGATGGGTTAATTTTTCTAATTTTTGGGTAGAGTGAAATTTCTTTTCAAAGTTTCCATATTTCATGGATCTAATAAAATTGTTGTTAAATTTAGGAAGAAATTGTATTTAATAACTTAATTTTGATAAAAATAAAAATTATGTACTTCAAAAATCTTGTCTAATATTTTTTGTTAAGAATTATGTAAATCTGTAAGGTTTGAAATCTACATCTGATCCAAATCATTGGAGCATAGAACTTAGGCAAAAAATCTATGGTTGGATACACCAATTTGATTCAAATATTATTCAAATTTTCAAATGGTGAGGAGAGATAAATCATTGGGGTAATGGATCTGATTAACAATGGATCCCGTACTTGGATGATCTCCTATGTTCCACAGTTCAACCCACACCATACAATAGGTTGATAGCCATATATGTTATGTAGAAAATAAATACAACATTCCACACACAAATTCATTCTTAAATATCATGCCTTGCGTTGGCTCTTCTCGACTGGTGGAATTTGGTTTGATTAAAAAAAATGCAATTTTGATAATGAAATTTGCTAGTTACGCAAAACACAAAGTTTAACATTGTAAATAAAAAATTATAATTCAAAGAATAAAATTTAGACAATTAAAATTTTAATTTTTTATTCCAAAGATCCAACTGAAAAATGAGATAGGTTTACTCTGTAGGAAAGCTAACTACAAGAATAGCCTTAAGCATTTTTACTGAAATGTACATTCATTCATTGTTTTCTTTGTTAAGTTCAATTCAATATTTAATTTAATTGCGTGGTGAATACCTAATATGGTTTGTCATTTGATATGCATGTGTGTTATTTAATTGCACATGAATGTACGTCTCCTACAATTGGATTGAGGCATGGATGTTGAATACTTTATGAGATGAGACTGGCTCGACTATGGCCAACACATTCCATGGGACCCATTTCATGATTTCACATGTACAATGGTGAGCATGCTTGTACGTACAAGCAAATTTTTCACCTAATAAGTGAATGCACAAAATTTCACAAAGACATCATATGCTTTCTTGGAATCCTCTTTATGCTTATTGCTATAGTTTGTTTCTTGCTACCATATGTCATAGACATCACCACCTGGTGGCTCTTGTTTAATGGAATTCACCATTAAAAATAATCCATTACCTAATGTATATATTGTTTAACATATTATTGAAATGTACCACTAAACGAAAACGATTAAAATGATTATATTAAAGAGGTCGAGGAAGTTCCCAAGAAACCAAAAGAATAAAATAGTACATTCCAAGACAAAATTTATTGTCCTAAGAGATTAGGGTTTTCAAAATTATGAGAGTTCCATAATGTCTTACATTTACAATTCCTAACAAATTTGCCTAACAAAAAAACAAAATGACAGTACATAAGATAAACTAACATGTAGCAAACGAAGCTGAGACCTTAAACTAGCATATTATCCGCCCCAACTTCGAGCAGTGGCACTGTGGAATCTTCAAATCGAATCAATGCAATTTGTTGCACTGATTCCATTTCCATTTGGCCTGAGTTGGAGGATTCCTCTGCATTGGAGTGATTTCTATGAGTAAGTTATTGAAGAAGATAATGGTGCATTAAACAATCCTAAGAAAACTTTTCCAGTTCCCCCCTTGCATGTCAATATTGATCTCCAAGCGACCTCGGTGTTGTTCCTCCAATTCCAATTGATAGTTGAAACATTCCAACATCTATTCGATGCCATCCAATTGCCCCCCCCGATTCATCAAACAAACTTCCTGAGACCAACAATTTCCATCATGACACGACCAACATCTAAACCACTTTCATGGATCGTCTCCAACATTCCTCCTGCGGCATCAAAGGAAAGGATTACAATCTCATTGTCTCCTATACCCTGCAATGGAGCCTCGACCACCTTGAATCACTCAGCCAACAACCACAAAAATAACGAAAAAATCCCACTCGCACTACATGTATTTGCCATGAGGGCCATAATAACCCTCATACTATCAATGCCAAGCAAGTTGCAGAGGGCCGAAGGCACATAGAGGTATGATTACTTGCGTGAAATAAATGGTGTGAGATATGCTTTCTTTTGAGAGATTTCAGGGCCACGTGGTAGCAAGCCCTCATGCAAAAACCAAATTTTTTACCCTTTGTTAAAATTTCAATTAAAGAATTTAAGCATGCCTCTTTCATGATGCTCGGGGTGTGATTATCCATGGAAGACTTGAACACTAATAACCTATGGAATCCACCTTCTCAGTGGAGGCTCAACATCCTTCACTAATACGCATTTATCTAGTTGAACAACATCATTGGCAAGCTTATCAAGTAGACTGTTATTGTGTCTTTGTATATGTCAGAAGTTATACTCCTTGACTCTTTGGAGTTTGCGAGCAATTCTATCAAAGATGCTATTTTGAATCTTGTTATTTTTATTGACACCATTACGGACCTGGTGAATTAAATGAAAGGAATCCCCAAAATTATGATCCGATAATTTCCATTCCAAGATATAAAGCATAAGTTTTGGCATACTTATTTGTTATAATTCCTAGGCAATGAATATTGAGTAACTTCCTTTATGCGAAGGTCAATGAAGACTTTCTTGCACATGCCACCCCTATAATAAGACTTACCTAAGGGAGGGGCGCCAGTAGTTGCGCACCCTCCCTTTGTCCACATAAACGGCCACGTAAACAACCTCCATTTAGAGCCAAATCAGCACGGCTCGATAGTGTCACGTCTTAGGTAGGTGATGCGCTTTACTACACTTTAATTCACCTCAATCTTTGTGCTCGTCTTTCCCTTCTCTCGACCCTTCTCCTAACCCCGGTGCATTCTTGTTTGGGTCTGGAGTGTGGCGTTCCACCACCCCGATAATGGTCCACCCACCCTCGATTCTTTGCACACCCTGTTCTAGTTAACCCGTCGCAGTTTGGCTCCTTTGTGCTTGACGCACGGTGGTTTACCTATTCGTCTGCGTTTCGTTGTGGTTCGCCTACGTTCCGATGTTGTTTGGTGATGTTCGTAGTTGTTCGTCGTTTCTTTTGGTTTGAAGGAACCCTGTTACGTCGTGTCAAGGGTTCGAAGGCCGACTCCCTGGTGGTCATTTCTCGTTCGTCCACCCTTCCATTTATGGCCCATTTCGTGGATGTTCTCTGGTTTGTCTGCCATCTCGATTCTGCCCCATTTCGTGGACGTTCTTTGGTTATTTGCGCAGTATGTTTTCAGTGCAGCTTCGTCAAGATTTTCGTGTTGGTTTTCATTGCAATTTCATGATGGTTTCGGCTAACCCAGTTTGTGTATCTTGGTTGGAAAGGTCACGTTGCTTCGGGGTTGTTGGAGCGGAAAAAATATTGGACATCCTGCAACTGGTGGTCGGTGGCTCCATGTATTTTAGTCGGGTAGGGTTCTCATCTTGTCGGCTTCTAGTGTTTATCAACACTCTAAACCTCCTTGTGGAATTTGTGACTATGCTTGGTGTTGCATATTATGGTTATGTTTTCCATCTGTAATGGTTGATGGTTTAACTGCATATTTATGGGTATTGTTAAAGGTTTCGTTCAAGGGTTTATAGATATGCATATTTGGTTATGGTATGCAATTACCTGGAAAGCAACCCTTATGAGGAGATCTAGCATACTTACCTTTTAGGTATTTTTTGATAATGGGTTTGCCTACATTCGAGACTCCGTTTGCAGTCGTGCAAACATGAATATTTGCAATGTTATTGCAGGTCATTCTGTATTTGAGACTTTGTTTATAGTTATTTTAACTAGGATGTTTTCTAGGTTATTGCAGACCGTTCTGAGAAGAATTGATTTGCATCGATGTAATTGGGTCTTTGGCTAATTATGCGATAAATATCTCATATGTTGCATGGTGTAATTGGGTCTTGTATTTTGTATTCTATGATGAATTTGTACACGGGGTTAGGGTGTCGAAGGGCTTCATATATTAATTTGTTTGTGGGTTCTGCAAATCATATTTGCATTGCAAAGAAACACATGGTTATTTGTGTTTGTTGTCATTATGTTTGCTGACAATTATATAATTTGGCATGGTGATGCATTTGGTGTTGAGGAATGTGCTCTGTATGGTGTTTTTAGCTACAATAATGATGATATTGTTGTTGTTTGCTGATACTTGAAAGCCACAGACTTTGAAGACACACATTTAGCTTAGCAGTCTGCTAACCACCCACCCGGGAACCGAAACAAATTGCCCCTGTTAGCATAGTAGTTGATGATAGTGTAGTTGTGGCCTTTTTTTCCTTATTAGCTTATTTGTTAGTATATTATTTTTCCCTGAAAATTATGCCAAAATACTCAAATTAGTATATAGTGGACTAGTGTCCTTTTAAAATCCATCTACCTGATAAATGTTTAGAAGCTCATCATCTTCCTGTGTTGGCCTCAGTGTAGCATATGGTCAAGTACAAACAGTACTGCAGTCACCCAATTAGGAACCAAATTAGCACACCATGTGGCTTGATGATTTCACTTGACCATATGAAGGTGATGTCCCAAAAAATCAAAAACATTGCTTAATAGCTAGTCTTCAAAATTGATATAGAAATCAAAACCGCCTTAACCAATATTGCATTTACATCAAAAATAGATAAATGCAATGCCTTGAGCTCTAGAGAAAATTGATTGCATATATAAGACTCATTATATTGTATTCAATCTAGGAGTATAAGGACAACCAAAAACTGTGACCTAGGATTTAGTGTAGGTCAAGCCATCGTCATGCTTGACTAAAACTGCAAAAAAGAAAATGCCTTCATACCAAAGTCTACACTGCATGCGGTTAGGATATACACAAGATATCCTATTCTTGAGGTTGTTGGGTACCTTCACTGCCATTTCTTATTGGGTTTCCTAGTTGAGCCAAGAAGGGTGGCCTTCCTGACCATGTTTGATTAGGATGGGCGGGGTTGCTGGGAATGGATTGAGGCCAATTTGCTGCTTGCAGCTGTAACAAATATAAAATGATATATTAATTATAAATTATAAATTATTAAGTGAAAGGGTGTAACCCTTCACTATGCATGCTCAAGCCTATAAAGGCGAGCCTCATTGTAATATCTTATATCATCTATTATTCATCAATTATTAAATATGTAGCTTTTCAAGAATTCATGGGCGTTACAGAATTATTTGTGGGTTTCAGAAGTTTATATCACTTCATGTGGTATCAGAGCGAGCCCTTCCTTGGGACTCACTAATTCTGGTTTTTTACCAATAACTATCAAAGTTTCTAAGAAACTAGGCCTGTGGCCATCAAAATCATATTTTCTGAAAACTCCCCATCTTCGCAGCCCACATCTCACTTCACCTCCCATCTCCACGTCCCCTCCTTCTCTATGTATCTCCCCCATTTTCCATTTTCCTGCCCCACACCGCTGCCTGCTCGCCAATCCCCCATGTCTCTACACACTCCAGTGACAGCCCACCTGCTCGACCGCGACCCCGTGTCCGCCTGATCTCCCCGCACTCCACCCATATACTGTCGCGCCATCCCCCAACTCCACACCCCGTCAATACACGCTGCACATTCCAGCATACGCCCCTCTTGATCGCCCTGCATCCCTATACACTCTACCTGCACCTCCCTTCATGTCACCCTTCACAGCTTCCTTCTCTCCTACCGCGCCCCCCCAACCACACCACCTGCCAGCGCCTCCGGCTTACGCGTTGTTCCATTTCAACCCTCGCCACCCACTTCATCATTCCACTCCACATCCCTGCTGCATCCCACCTATGCTGCAACATCTGCCTCCCTCCGGCCACCTCCCACACCCTATGCCCTCCGTTGCCTCCCATCCTTCACCCACCTTCCTCTGCGTGCTCCAGGATCAAACCTCCACATCCACGCCAGCCCTAACTCATAATTATAAATAAATTATTATTATTATATAATAACCTAACCTTACCCAGTTATCGCCCCCACAAACAAAATTATAATAATAATTTATTTATGATTATATATTTTCTAAAATCCTAATTCTCCTCCTTTTCAAAAATTATAATAATATTGTTATTATTTATAATAATAATACATATTATTATTTAAAAATCCTTAACCTTACTCCATCAAAAAAAAATATTTATTATTATTTTTAATAATAATAATAATTATTTGACAATTATTAATTACAAAAAGGGAAGAAGAGAAAAAAATCAAAACCAAGGGAGGATTTTTCCAAAAAGAAACACATCAAGGATTATTACACATTTGCACTTACTTATTGTCGAATAAAAGAAGACAAATTGAACCGAAGTCAAAATTGCAAACTATGGCAAACACATATTTAGAAATGAAGTCACAGTTACAAGTAGTACTGGATGAGATAAAGAAATCTAAAGCAATCAATAATGATCTTCAATTCGAAATTTATTTTTTTTTCCCCGAAAAAAAAGCGTAATTTCATTTCATCCTTAAGAGTACGAAATTACATTGAACGTCAACACTCAGTATGAGTGGAAGAAGAAGCCACTAAATCTAACTTTTAACTTTTAAGCTTTTGTCTGAAAATAGCAGTGATGTTCTCACCACGTGAGCAATAACATCTATTACAAAGGAGTGTTAAGATCCTGAAGAATATCGGAATAGTTTACAAAAATGTTTTAAGCCAGCCTGTACATGTCTTTTAGGTGCAAAACTCCGAGAGTGTAAGTATTTACATTAACTTACTGTTCTGCTGAATTCATTAGAAATTCATCGAGCTACCAAAATTACAAAAAATTCTAAAGATCAATCAATAAAAGGTCTGTGGTACAGTTCCCTGCCAACCCCGTCTGTAAATTCAATGAGTTTCCAAATACCGGTTGCTAGCAGCAATCCTTTCTTCGAGGCTTTGTCCGCCTCTGTGTTGTTTTCTCGAAAAATGTGCCTGCAATTGAAAGTATCAAAGGTGTATGAGACATTCTGAATTTGTTCCAAAACAACAGCATTTCTCCGGTTGTTGCACTGATACAAGCCATTAACCCAGTTTATCACATTCAATGAGTCCCCAAACACTGAAATATTACTGACAGAGTGTTCCATAGCAAAGGAGAGTAAAAGCTTAAGGCTAAGAATCTCAGCCCAGTTATTGGTCCCTCTCCCGAATCCAAACAACATCACAAAAAAATGAGAAGGAGACAGAAATAGAAGAGCCCCTCCCACACATTGTTCAATCTGACAAGCCCCATCAAAGAAACCCCATGGCTGAGTTCGATCGATATCCACCGGTTGAATATTCCTAGGAATAGTAGCTTGTCTGCTACGCTGGAGAGCTAAATGGATGCCACAGTTGTTGATGGCCACTAAGGCTGGAAGTCCCAATTTGTCCGAGAACAAACAATTGTTCCAGGATATCCAGATTCCCCAAATAACAATAGGGGGAAGACCTTTGTAAGTGACAAACACGGGGTTTTGTGTCCACCGGCTCCAAGCCTCCTCAAGGGAATTCCCTTCCCACAGAAAATTTACCTTTAAGATTCTAGACACAACCTTCCATACCTCCTTGATAAAGCTACAATGGAGAAACAGATGTAGCACGTTTTCCTCATTCTGATAACACAAGTAGCACCTACTTGGACCATGTAGGCTTCTTTTTTGCAGAAAATCCCATGTTGGGATCCTGTCAACCAAGATACACCACATGAAAATTCTAGCCTTGAGTGGGCACTGTAATCTCCAGATAGATTTCCACCACCACACCTGCTCTCTGTCCCCGAAGTTCTCACTGATCCACTGATAACCATATTTTGGAGTATAAATGCTCGAGGGATCCCCATCCCATATCAAGGTGTCATTTCCATCTTTGAGAAAAATCCGATCCCTGCTAAGAGCTCTCAAATACAATCTTAGTTCGTTTTCCTTATCCATATCTAAACCAAAGGTTTCAGCTCTCCTCCAAATAGGCCTTCCCATCCAGAGATTCTCCACGTCCGCTAAATGATGGAGAACAAAAATATCCCTCAGCCTCAGTTCCTCGATCAGCCTAGCTGACAGTAGGTGCTGTGCTTCACAACCCACCCATGGATCTCGACCAATCCTCAGCTTCAACCCATTACCTACGTCCCAAACAAGGTTTTGTTCAATAACATGAAAGGAGGAGACCAAAGCTTTCCATATAACAGACCCCCCTTTATGGGTCTTGTGCGGGGTCCTAATCCACTCATCCACAGAATCTGGTTCAATGTATTTTTGAGTCATAAATCTAGCCCAGAAGCCCCCTGATTTGATTAACCTCCATCCACATTTTGCTGCCAATGCCTTAGAGAAATAAAAAATGTTTTTGAGTCCCCATCCTCCCAGAGCTTTTGGAACAGCCAATCTCTCCCATTTCACCCAGGGAGTCACATGTGCATCCTCCTTGCCATTCCACAAAAATTTGAAACAATTTTTCCTAGTTGCTTCCAGAATCCCCTTCGGTATCCATGCTAGGGACATCCAGTACACTGGAATGGCTTCCAGCACCAACTTCACCAATACCAACCTACCAGCTCGTGAGAGCCACCTGAAGCTCTAGCTTTTTAGTCTTTTTTCCAACTTTTCCAAAACCCAATCCTATTTCAAATAGTTGTTTGGATTTAAATGGAAGCCCAGGTATCTTAACCCCTCAGGAAGGGTACGAAGCTGGAAGGGGAACAGATAAGTGAAAGTGTGAAGTTCCTCCTCTCCCAAGAGAGAGACAGTAAGTGAGGATTTCTCATTGTTAATCTCCATTCCAGTTGCAGTGGAAAAGAGATCCAGAATTTCTTTAAATTTAACTGCTTCCCTTCTTGAACCTGAGCAGAAGATCAGAATGTCATCCACAAAGAGCAGATGTGTAAGCGAGGTTCCAGGTGCCACCAGTATCCCTTCAAGGTCTCCCGTTCTTTTAGCTTCCTTAATAGCCCTACTCAGGCTTTCGGCCACCAATAAGAATAACAAGGGAGACAGTGGGCAACCCTGACGCAAGCCACGACCTGAGTGGAAGAAGGGGGTCGTTGCTCCATTCATTAATACCGAGAAGGAAACTGTGGATATACAACTCATGATCCAGCGAATGAAACCAATCTCAAACCCCAAATGTGTTAGCATAAGTCGAATATAAAGCCAACTAACCTTGTCAAATGCCTTTGATAGGTCAATTTTCAAAATTACTCCTTTCTGCTTTCTGGATTTGATACTGTGTAAGCCTTCCTGGGCTATGCCAATTGCTTCATGAATCTGGCACCCTTCAAGGAATCCGAACTGCTCCTCAGAGATATGTGTAGATAAGATAGGTTTGAGTCTTTGAGCAATCACTTTAGTTACAATCTTATACACACAGTTGCATAAGGAGATGGGACGAAAATCATTGAGATTGGAAGGGGTGTCCACTTTGGGAATGAGAGCAATGAAAGTAGAGTTTATGCTGGTAGGTACTCTGCCTTCCCTTCTAGCATCCTCAACTAGCTGTAAGAGATCATCACCAATAATATCGAAAAGTGTTATAAAAAATTCAATCGTCCAACCATCAGGCCCAGGACTCTTGTCCTTCTAAAAACTATTCAAAACTTCCTTCAGTTCATCCCCTGTAATGCTGTCCATCAACATCCGATTATCATCCTCTTCAACAAACCGAGGAAAAAGTTGAGCTACCCTGATGACCTCCTCAATATTCACTCTATTGTTGGCTTTGAAAAGGTCCTGGAAGTGTTTAACCCCAACCCCTGCCAATTCGTCAAAGGTGGCCTGAGAATTACCATCAAAATCCTCAAGGCTCCAAATTGTGTTGACAGATCTTCTGCCTTTTGCGTAAGCATGGAAAAACTTAGAATTATCATCCCCACTTTCCAGCCAAATGGCCCTACTTTTCAGTCTCCAAGCCTCTTCATTTTGTAAAAGGATCATGTTCCTCTTGTCCATCAGATTTACAAGATGTTCCTTTGATGCCTGAGAGTCAAATCCACCGCCTGTTCCCTCAGAAATAGAGGTAATTTCCTCTTCAATAGCCTTGAGATCCCTGTCATCTCGACTCCTCTTATTTGCAGCCCATGTTTTAATAGGTTCCTTGAGTAATTTAATGTTCTCCGCAAAATGAAAGGCTGCAGTATGAACAGAACCCGGGTGATACGGTATTCAATGCTGGTGAAACAGTTCGAAAAAGGTTGGGTCTTCCAGCCAAACCTTATTGAATTTTATGGGCGCGGGAGGTTTGTTAGGCCCTGCCTTCAACTCCAGAAAAATCGGTTCATGATCTGAACATCCTCCCGACCCTATCCATTTCCTGACATAGAAAAAAGTCTCCACAATCTGTTCAAAAATAAGGAAACGGTCCAACCTTTTTGCCACTCTATCCAATCCAACTCTCATGTTTTTCCAGGATGGCTTCAGGCATACAGGCTCCACATCAATCCAATTGCCTTCTGAAAATTTCCTAATAAAAAAGTTTGAAAGAGGATCCACTTGAGCATGTGGCCCCCAAATCTTAGCATGCCCAAGAGAAAAATTGAGATCCCCTCCCAGGATCGTTGAATCACCCTTGAGCAGATCTCTATCCAGCAGGTCAGTCCAAAACGGTTCTCTATCACAATAAGGACGATAAATGTTAACAATAGTAAAAAGCATGTCAAAATCAAAAGACTTACAGGTCATGCCTAACACCGAGTGCATTCCCCAAAGAGAGGAAACACACACCTTAGCTTCATTCCAGCCGATCGCCAAACCTCTTGAGCGACCCCTGGCATCCAAACCCTCAAAACCCCAACCAGGAAACCAAACCTTAAGTCTACTAACAGCATCTTCACCACTACACATAGTTTCTTGAAACAACATAATATCAGGATGTTCCAGTTGCAACATCTGCCGCAGCGCAGGTCTTTTAGAGGGACCAGCAAGACCTCGGCAGTTTAAGGACATAACCTTCATCGAATCCCTTCCTTATGGGCATTCACCGCTCTAAGTGCCCTTTCAATAGACAATTGTTTACCCTTCTTAAGGTCCGAACAGGATCTGGACTTAGCATGGGAAATGAAGGATTTCCTGCCTCTGGGTTTGCGGGGTTTGGTCTTCTCTTTCCCCAGCCCCCTAGCAGGAAGCTTGTTCATAGACCTCAGGAAATAACCCGACTCCGAGGAGCCAGTGGGTGAAGAGGGTTCGGGAGATGTAGTCAGCAGATCAAGGGGGATTTCAGGGTTAATAACCGAGGAGCAATCTAACAGCAGAGGATCCACGATAGGGGGTGAATCCATAGAACAAAAAGGAACCGAAAGAGATGTCAACATCTGTGGGGAAATATGAAGATTCCTAAAGCCTTCCACCCAATCCAGACCAGGAAAAGTAAAGTTTTTAATAAAAAGACAGAAGGAAGGGTTTGAAAGGGTAACAGAAGAAGAACCTGCTGCCATGTCCGGTGACCGAAGGAAGGAAAGCAGAGGTCCGTCCTGAGCAGAATCCCGTAGCTGAGTAATTTTCGGCTCTTCGGAGACAACAGTGACACCCACAGCCGAGACAGAACCTTCCTCCTCCACATTGTCAACTACCTCCTCACCGCATGTAGGAACCTCTCCGTCCGGCCGACTCTCCAAAGGAACCCCCAAATCAGAACGCACAAACACCTGCGGGTCCTCAACATCCTCTTCCATTGTCAACCCAACCTCCTTAGCCACAATCCGTCACTTCAGAGTATTACCAAACTTCATACGAACAGGCACAGAGCATTCAATAGCCGGATGTCCGTATTCATGACATCGCCTACACTGGAAAGGCACATTTTCATAGTCCAGGGTTTGTTCAAAGGTGTAAGGCCCCCATTTCAAGTCCATGCCCTCATATAAACCTTCCCTGACATTGATACTCACGAAAATGCGCGCAACCTTCTGCATCGCCGTTTCCACAAAGGAAAAGTCTGCATCCAGGTAAGTCCCCAGAATGTTACCTATCCTCCTGAAATGTTCCTCGGTCCAGTAGTGTAAAGGAAGACCCGGAAGCTGAACCTAGAGTGGGATAACATCCATACATTCGTGGCTAGCATCGAAGAGTGGATTCCACGGCTTAAGCAATAGTGGAACTTTAAGGATCGACCAGTTTAAGCTTAATGCCCACTGCGCATGTGCATCCGAGGAAAAATGGAAAGCGAACCACCCTCCAGAGAGCCCAACAACACGGGGGATGTAACCACAATGACCAAGCCAAGCCCCCGAGGCCCACGAGATCACCGTCTTGTGACTAACAGGCTTTCCATAGACCCGACCCACCAGCACCGACTTGACCATCCCGACTATCTGTTGAATGCCGATGTCTTCCCCAAGCACGTAGTTAGGAGCTTTGCCCGAATTCTTAATCCATTTCCTTCGGCTCTTCACACGTTGTTCCTTAACTATCAACCCTATTGTTCTGACTTCACGACCGCATACCCGATGATCAGAATCCCCAGATGGGCTAGAAAAACCACGTTGTTCGGCAAAGTCCAGATTTGCTGCCACAAAACCTCCGGGAGAAGACGAAAAGCCTTCCCGTCTATCCTTACTGATCACCGTCTCGGCTCTAAAACCCTGCACAGATGAAGGAGGATTGAGACTGTCTGAGGAATTGATGAAGTCCGGCAGCTCCCCAATACCATCACTCAATGGCTCCGGAGAAGGTGAGGTACAGAAACCCCGAACACCCCAAATGCTCACGATGTGCTCCTCCGGCACAAAACTCTCTGCAGGACCTTCCCAGAACGGCGAGCTGGTCTGAAATGGCTGAATGACGGCCTCCGGGGTTGCATGAGGTCCATCGGGAGTCCGCCTTCCTGCTAATCCTCCAAACCCTAAACCACTATTCCCCTCGAAACTCCGATAAATGCCAGGTGGCGAGCACCAGATGTCTTGGTGCCGCAATGTGTCACTACCATAATCCACCTCGTCCATCGAAACCCTAAAAGAGAACAGGTGCCTTCCTAAGGAGAGAGTAACAGTAAAAAATAAAACATCCCGGTAAATAGTTAGAATCAGACCTTGTTACCATGGTTGAATCCATTCTTGGGAAACGTGCAGCTCGTCGTACAGGGCAGACGACCTGCTGTCGTCTGCATAGGGTTGCCCAGCTCCCACTGCTCTCCTCTCATCCTCTTCAATTTGAAATCATAAAGCAAGAAATGCGAAATCATTTAGCAGAACAAGAGAATCATACCTTAAAAGATCAAAAGTGAGAGCTCCAGAATAGGTTATTAGATAAGGATAGGGAAATTTCACATCTAAGGAGCCATAATCAAAACCTAGAAGATAAAATCAGAAACTTCAAAAATGTCGAAGAATCTTCATATGGAAGTAATAATGATTTAGAAGATGACATAAAGCGTCTAAACAAGCGCATCTTGGACAAAGAAAATGAATTAGCGCAAGTCCATAGAAAGTTAGAAAATCAAGAATCTGAGTTATGTCGACATCGACAACAAAAGGAAAAACTCTAGCAACAATATGACGACATTAGAAAGACACATAAGCTGGAGATCACAGTTGCCAAGAGCACGTTATCAAATAACAATGAAGAAATATATCGGTCAAGAAACCATAACAAAACATTAATTGGAAAAATCGGGAAGCTAAAAAGTACCAAAAAGACATAACAATTAAACGAAGATATCGAAGGAAAACTACTGGATAAAGAGGAAGAAAACCAGTACCTAAGAAATCTTAATCGAGAACTAGAAGAACAAATCGAGAAGTTCAAAGAGGACAAAAAATCGCAAGACGAAATGTTCAAGAAGATTCAAAGTAATAACAATCTACTAGAGAATAAAGCAGCGCAAATCCAAAAGGAAGCATCCAGGCTTCCCAGAAAACAAATTCAAGTTGAGGAAGAAGAAATAAATTCAAATTCAGTCTCCGTCACAGTTCAAAAGGAAGTCAAACCAGCAGAAAAACAAATAACAAGAACCCCTTATCGACACCCCAATTATAAACATCATTTTGACCAATGACAGGGTCAAAATGAACATACACAAAGGAATTACGATGTCAGACAAGCAATAACATCAAATCAACATACTAAGCAACAAACGAAAAGACCCATCCCACAAAGTGATCAAATAGCTCCGATAAAAATAGATCTCGAATGGACCACATCAGAGATGATGCGACAGTTCTTCTGTGGAATTCCTAACTCGTATCGCCTCATTTCATCAAGTGTCGCAAATACTAAAAGAAAGGATCTAGAGATGACAATTCAAGCAAAAAATCAGACATAACCTTTGTCTTCAATAAGCTTTGAGGTCAAAGCTTCCCTTAAGGAGAAGGCAATGTAACAAATATAAAATAATATATTAATTATTAATTATTAATTAAAAGGGTGTAACCCTTCACTATGCATGCTCAAGCCTATAAAGGTGAGCCTCATTGTAATATCTTATATCATCTATTATTCATCAATTATTAAAGATGTATATTTTCAAGAATTTGTGGGTGTTATAGAATTATTTGTGGGTTTCAGAAGTTTATATCACTTCAGCAGCCAAGGTGGAATTGAATATCCATATGTTTGACTTATGCTTGACACACTCGTATTAATTGGAGGTGTTGGATAAGTAAACATAGAATTGGCATTTGCACTAGTAGGAATAAAGTGGAGGGAAATACCAGGATGATGATGGTGGGGGAATTTGAATGTTAATAAGATCTTGGTAGGAGCATGTACTGTCTGCAAATTGCTCCAATGAGTTGTCCATCATGTTCCTTTCCTCGGTTTCTCTTGTAGTGTTGGCCAACAGTTCATCATCCTTGGTTGCTCTTGCAGTATTTGGTTCATCTTTTGAGCCTTTCTTGCCTCCTTTTCCAGCCTTTCCAACTACTTTTGATGCTCTCTTTCTTGTCGATTTTTTTCTCTTTCATTCCTCTCATGTGCTCGTTGTTCAGCTGCAATAATCCTTGCTACCTTATTTTCCTTTGCGAGATATTTCTTCCTTTGTTTTAATTCTTGTTTTGTTTTAATTCTTGCAATTCATGTTTCTTATTTTCAGATTTAACCAAAAGGCTAAGGTAGTCTTTTAAAGTTATCAACTATGAACTTCTGCCCAATCGAAGAATGTTAGTTGATCCTTGACTTTCTTTTGTTGTCACTCTCTCCACTGGAAACTTTAGAAATTGGCCAAGTCCAGGTGTGTTCCTCGATAGTGGTTCATGATCAACTAGGACAGTTGCTTCAGCTACATTATCTTCTTCGACCGCTTCCTGACTATCGAGGTCTGGTTCTTCTATCGACACACCTCCAACATAAAAATGGACAATCTCATCAGGCATGGTTGCTGGCTCCGAAGGCATGTTCATGCTTTCATCATTGATGGTTGTGCTAATGTATCTGCCCAAGTTAATCATGGCTTCTGCCATCCATGATGGTTGGGATACTTGGGTTGGCAATGTCAATGGCTCATTGTTGTTACATGGACTATGACACCCATCAACCACGTTGGAAGCATCATTGTCATTATTAGTATGCGCTACAAAATCCATATGTGTTTCGAATGGACCGCCTGGCTGCATGTTAACTTCTGCTGGTTCGTGATCATATTGTGTAGCGGTTACCTATTCATCATCATCATCATCACCAAGTCCCTGGCATCTTCCTTGAGACAAGGACATCATATTGTTTGCAACATCAACATCATCATGTCCGTCCACATGCTCTTGGCCAACCTAATCTTCCTAGCCATCCACATGCTCTCGATCATCGTCATCTTCCTCGCCATCCGCAACAAATTCCCAACTACAACTGGTGCCATGCATAAGAGCATCGTAATTCAATGACCAAATACATGTTCGCCTAAAATCCAACCTTGATATTTGAGGCTGTGAGTGCCCTTTTAAGAGCTCTACTTGCAAGATCAACTAACTCATACCTCTTCACCTCTATCCTGGGATTTTTCGCCATCCACGTTGCTCGTTTTGACCTGAAAAAACACTTGAATGGACCAAACACACTAACGTCAGGGGATGCAACCTATGAGTAGTGTGTGCAGGAAGTGTTAACAAGTCAATGCCCAACTTGTTGGCCTCCTCAATTGTTTGCACAACAATGTGGCTGCATGGCCATCTAAAATCAGCAGGCGTTTGTTTTGAGGGGATACACCACCTGGTATAGATGTTGTGGCATATCCAATTCGGGAAAAGTTCTTTAGTCATCCATGCATGGGGATGTGCAGCCATGCATGCTCTAGGTTCACAATTTTGGATGTAATTCTGCAGCCTAGTTTCACCCTTGAACAAATAAAATCCCGGGATTGAATAACCAATTGCATTCACACATGCCAGAATGGTTATCCACTCCTTGCTCTTGGGTAGAATCTTTGGCACGTTCCGACACCCTCTCTTAGCAATGACCCGCATGCCACAATTCCTTCCTGCCTGTCACCTTGTCTCATCGCAATTCCAAATATGGTATGGAGTGTATAGGTGTTTCTCATATGCACTAGCAAGAATGTCGTAGAATTTAGACACTACTGCAGGGCACAAATTTATTGCCCTGTCTTTGTTAATGTTCTCTGTTGTTATCAAAACTAGATTTGGATGCCTTCTTTTAAAACCAACCCACCAAGATTTACTAGGAAACCCATCTTTGAAGGGGTTAGGCCTCCCCTGACATATCTGAGCAACGGTTGATTTCAGTTGTATCAACTCCAGCCCATGTCCCAATTCTGCCATCTCCTTACACCACACAACCACCTCATTCTTCTCCTCTTCAGTCATGACAGTAAGAGGCCCTTTCCGCTTGGTATGGGTCAGGCCATATCTCTAGTAGTGGATATTTGAGGGTGTAATATTATGTTTTTTAGCAGTTGCTCTAGCTGATTATCCATTGAATTCTACGTCGTCAATTGCAGCCCTCATGTCCTATTCTGTCCATCCTCTTATATCACTGATATTTTTCGTTGCACTGGCACCATGCACTGTGGAAGATGGTGGCACTGTGGGTGATGGTGGCACTGAGGTTGATGGTGCCATTGTGGGTGATGGTGCCAATGTGGTCGATGGTGGAACTACACCATCCACCTCATCTACATGAACATTCTCAAAATTTCCCGGAGCATTGTTCTCATTCAAATCTCGGGCTATGTCCTCAGATAATTCAGTGACTCGGAGCTATGCAACCTTGACACCCCAGTATCTTGTTCTCCTTGGACAAGGAGCACTATTGACTCTTGCCATGGCAAGGAGAACCTGCACAATTATCACAGATACATGTATCAAACACAGATGTTGAATTGAAGTTTCTGCAAGTTTTTTTTTGCTGTAATAGACATATGCATCTACTTAGATAGAGATCTAATTGAATGGAGTTCATTGACACAGTACACTGGAAAGTTGATCATGCATTTAGTCGGAAATATGGATTTCCCAATAACAGAGTGAATATGCATGGCCAAGTCAAGGCAATTTAATCAAAGGAAATGTGCAATTTTGGATTATGTAGCTATTACAAAATGTACAATGTGCAATTTTGGATTCTATAGCTATTATTAAAGGCAATGTGAATGGAGAACGTTCGGTATAAGGGAAAGAACATCCATCTCACGATGGATTTTGTAGATATTACAAATAATGACAATGATGATTTTAGAAGGTTTGAGGTGTTCCGAGCCATCTTTCTTAGACTTAATATGTTTTTTTTAGCTGCATTCCCAGACAATAAATCAGATTGTTACAATCCTCCTCTGTTTGGTTAGTTTGGTGAATTAAAGCACAATAAACCGCAAGACCCAACCAATCCGTGGCACTACCACCTGTGATGGCGTAGCTATGAATAGTTGTTGTTTACGTGGTTGTTTACATGGACAAAGGGAGGGTGCACAACTACTGGTGCCCCTCCCGTATGGGTATTATGTTACATTCACCTAGTAAAACATATAAATGCATTTACTTAGGCACATAGAAAAACACTAGAAGGTGGCAAAGAGTGAGTTCTTGGATGCCTAGGAAGTGTTATTAATTGTTAAGAAGGCATCCAATGACTATGGATGAGTCCCCTCCTCTGTTGTTCTTAATAGTAGACGACGAGTGAGCCTTGATCTCATTGTTGTGTGCTTTGTATCATTTGAAGTTACCATCTCTAATTTGATTTCCAATTTCATAACTTTAAGAAGCATGCCTTTTTATTTCTGTCGATGTTGTTGATGGCATGGATAGTCCTAGTTAGTGAATTCATCATTAAGTGAAAAAAGCAATCTATGACATTCAATGATTCAATAGTTAAGTTTTATAGAAGCTCATATTCATATTTTCTGTTATGTCTATCGTGTAATTTTTGATGACTATTTAGGTAGCAGTTTGAAAGTAAAAAAGGATCTAGAATGTTGGCAAGAAAGCTGTTTTTTGTATTTTTGGTAATGTGTCTTGATTGTAATGGAGAGATTGATCCATAGTAGTTTTCCGAAAATTGTGGTGAAGTAGACTGTGTAACAATGATTCCTTGATGTTGAATAACAAGTTACAATTATTTTCTTTGTGAAAAAAAGAAACATCAGAAAGTAAACATGTAGATGAGAAGAAAGGCAGTGTTACATCATTATTATTTAGCATCACGCACATTATTGCTTATGAAACCTGGAACAAAACATCCATAATGTTGCTGAAACATAGAAGGAATAACATGAAACAATAAATTTGGGAGGTTGATTGATCTGAAACTTAGAAATTGTATGAATGTTGATAGTGTTGATGCACTGTAAGACTGTTGATAGTGTTGATGCAATGTATGAATGTCTGGTCTGTTGACTGTATCTGATGCACTGTTTGAATTCTTGGGATGCAAATAGGATTCAATTGTAGGCAAAGAGTTGTGATTTATAGTTTTCTACTGTTCAAATTGATTGGTGCATGGAATTGACATGGATTGCAAACGTGAATTTCAGAATGAGTGTCTGGGATTGAGTTGGCTCCGATCCAATGGCTGAGAATTCGAATTTGCCGATCCATGTGCTTTCAAAGAGTTTAATTGATGATTTGATGTTTTTTTTTGTAAAGTTGCAAAAGTATATTAATTTCGAGAGCCAAAAAATACATCAGAAGTTACATGTCTGTCAGCAATCTGGGTGGCCTAAGGTGATGAAGCCACCATCCCAGGTGCTCAAAGATGCTGAAAAAACTAAAATTGTACCAAAAAAAGGCCATAGAAAGTAGGCTTGCCCAATTGTAGTTCTGGGTCTGATTCATATTATACATAACATGCATAATAAAAGTACTAAAAAACAGACAGTAGAGTAGGTTATAACAAAAAAGCTGAGTATCACAATAATAACCTGGCACCCACACATTTCTTCTAGGAGCTTGCTTCAACATAGTGCAGGTTTGGCGCTTCTTCCATGATGGGGCAACTTCCAAAGAAGTCTTCAACTGTCCCTAGAGAGGGGAAAGTGGGTGACAGAGGCCTGGTGCTGCAGCCTGGGGGTGTGAGTTCGTCCCCCATATCCTTGTTGCTAACATTCTACGGAGGGCATGTAGTGGCAGGCATTGCGGAAGGGAGGGGTCGTAGGGAAGCTTCCAAGGAGGCTTCATTCTCGGGGAGACCTTCTTCAACAATATCGGGTGTATCCTTGAACTTCGACCCACTAGTGGGTTCTGCATTGCCTTCAATACCCTCTGCCTGCTGGATAACTTCAAACTCATTACTGCGCCCCAAGGAGAAATTGTCCCAGACCAGACTGGAGTCCATGGTCTTGAGACGCTCTCCCATCTTAACCAGGTTGGTTCTGATGTCCCTGAGTGTGACTTTGTTGGCGTTCCAATTCGCCGTCACCTCATCCACCAGGGTGCTCATCACATTTTTAATCAGCCAATAGTAATTGATGTTGCCTCCATGCCGCCTCGATGCTAGAATGGCCGTCACTCTGCGAGCTTCCCAGCTGTCGATAAGGCCGCGGGTAGAGGCAGAGACGCTATCGGCATATCCGTCCATAGCTACCTAGTCATAGGTGTTTCTGGCGTGTCTTCCCATGCCTCACTTGCCTCCACCCCTCCTCGGAGTTCCTCTTGGTCTTGTCATGGCAAAAGACTAGCAAAGAGCGATGCAAACCAGTGCTAGAGCAGGAGCAGCGAATAAAAATCTCGAGCGAACAATGACGCAAACCAGAGCCAGGGCAAGAGCAGTGTATGAAACCACGATGCATACGCAAAGACAAATGCGAGCCAACAAGCTCTCCTTAACCCAGCTGGTGGAGTTAGTGTTTTTGGTGGTCATCTCGGAGAATATGACAAATTAATGCACCGAGTACCTTCCAGCTCATTCCCTGTCGTCGAAGCGACTTCTGCATGGTGCCGGTTAAATGCCATGCCTCGATTACGTTCAAGCTGCATTGAATCCTTGCCGTCACTTGGCAACATGTGCTGGCAGGAGGCTCTTTGCAAACGAGCGATCTCGTCCAAGTGGAGAGCTTCGGGAGGATGCGAGCCCATTCTTGTGTCGGTGTCACCCGGATCCGGGGAATTGATGATTTGATGTTGTTTTATAGGGTGGGTGTCATTTATTGCATTGGGAGGTTTGGATTGTTGAGAAAACATGGACGAGAAGCTGATCTCCAGGCCATTTGCAACTTGCAAGTGTTAATGGATGATGGGATACAAGGGCTTGCTTGCTATGGATTGTTGCTCCAAAGGCAATCCGTAAGGGTTGATCTGATGGACAATACGTACTTGTAGATTCAGCAAGATAAAATGTTTTGATGTTTTATTTGGTATTTATGTCATGGCTTGATTGTATATCATTTTTCTACTATTGGCATTAAAATGATTCTTTGGTGGTAGCTTTTGGCCTAATGAGTTAATGAAGACTTTTTAGACTTAATTTAATGGTTGTTTATGCATTTAAAGAATACCTTCTTATAATAAATGATGTTTAAGTGTTCATATATTCGGTGCTGCGGAACCATCACCACTATTGGTCCCGCACAACAATAGGAGTCTCCCCTAGTGTTAGTGTAATGCTTTTCAAATCTCAAACAGATGTGACAATATATTTTTATTTATTCTTTAATATATAGAAAAGAAAATTAAAACCATTCATGAGTGGATAAAACATCCATTTATGGATAAGAAAATTAAAACCATTCATGAATTGATGCGTGAAGAATAAAATAAATATTTGGTTAAAAACAATTATAAAGCTGTTTAAAAAGAAAAAGTCAGAGACGTCCTTCTTCTGCACAATAATAAATACTCATTCTGCACAATAATAAAACAAGGGGTGATTCAGACTGTTGGGACTTGCAGTTGCGAGACTGTAGCACAGACGATGGGGCATACATACGAAAAATACGAGATTAGGAGGCGCAATCCCGACCCGCCCAATGCAGCCCTCGTGGTGATCGACATGCAGGTTTACTTCAAAGAAACGGCTGCTCCGATTCTCCCCGCGATTTGTCGCACGATCGAGTCCTGTCGAGCCCAGAACATCCCAGTCGTCTACACTCGTCACTCCCATAAAGACCCTTCCGACTATGGGATGCAGGAAGAGTGGTGGAACAGTGTCATTCGTGACGGCACTCCGGAGGCCGAGCTAATGCCCGAGGTTCGATCGCCTGACCTTAAAACACATCTGCACATGCTGTTGTTCTAATCAAAACAAAAGCTTCAATTGTCTCTCGTTTGAATGCAGGTCGGCAGAAGGGCGACCGACAAACTCGTTCACAAGCACACGTACAGCGGTTTCTATGACACCGATCTTGAAGAGTACCTGCGAGAGCAGGGCAAATCTGAAGTGATTATAACGGGAGTGGTGACGAATCTGTGCTGTGAGACGACGGCCAGGGATGCCTTTAATCGAGGGTTTAGGGTTTTCTTCTCCACCGACGCAACTGCGACAACAAATGAGGATTTCCACGATTCTACGCTCAAGAATCTCGCTTATGGCTTTGCTTATCTTGTCAATTGTCAGAGGTTAGAAGATGCTTTTGCTGTCAAAAATATCGCTTGATTCTGGGGGTCTTGTAAGTGTCAATAAATGCTTCTGTTTATTCGTGTTTAAATCTACACTATATATAAAATAAAAGTAGATGCTTCATGGTGAGGTCACTGGTTAACTTCTTATAAGGTTATCTACGAACATTTATAAATTAAGGTTTCGAGGGTTTTGGAAATCCTTAATCGCCAAAGAGGTTCTAGGGCGTGGATTTAAGCGCCGAGGCAGAATGAGCTACTGTGGCTTACCCCAACGCTCCTGCTGATATCTATTATTGGCTTAAATTTTTAGTTTGCTTTTCATAGAAACTTTTCTACTTCAGGTTTATCTTCAACTTTAGTTGTTGATGGTGTATATGGACCTTCTTTCATATTTACTTGTTATTTGTTCTATAGAGTTATATAAGTTGGTATTGAAAACTCCTATAACATGTCTACTATATGTTTGTTGAATGGAAAGTTGTGTTGCCTGTAGTTTGTTGGTTGATCGATAAGTTGGGTTACCTACAGTTTGTGGTTGAATGGTAAGTTGGGTTGTCCATTGGTTGAATGGTAAGTGGCGGACACTTGCCATGAGGAGTCCCGGCTTTGAATCTTGTCAACAACTCTTGTCTGCCAATCTGAGCACTGTAATTGAAGAGGCTGTAGTCTATTCCAATTCATCAACTGATGACATTGCTTGCCTGAAATCCTATGCTTTATTGTATGAACACTTTGCTTGCCCGAAATCCTATGTAGAAGCGCTTGCCCAGAATCCTATGTTTTGTTGCATTAGCACACTGGTGTCAAGTTGTTACCATAAATATATCTTTGTAAAAATAAATGAACTCCCTTAATATGGATAAATAAACTCTAGTCCTGAGGGCTAGTTTGAGTGGTTGAATGCCATGAGCTGGAAGTAGGAGGTCACGGTGTCAAGGCCCTGGGTTACCTATCTATGTAAATATTGAGGGCGTCACTAGATGTCCCCACTAGGTTAGGTTGCCAAAACTACAACCAAATGATCAACCTTGGGTACCATTCTCAAAATGAGGGGAAATGCTCAGAGGGTTTCTTGTGATGTGTATTCCATGGAAAAAAATATGGACCAAGAAAATCAAGGCATGTATCCTTTCTCTGTTTCTTGTCGACTGAATAATAGAATATAAATAATTTTTAGCTGTTAAATTATCTACCTCAGTTTGTGTTTAATAAATGGATACTGATGCAGGAGCATCCCCAGTTTGTGGGTGTACTAACTTTAAATTTTATAATTTGTCATTAACTTTGTAGGCTCAAATTTGTAAAAGGTTGAGGGTTGTCTCATATAAATAAGGCAACCTCACATCATTTGTAAATCATGGACAAGGGTTCAAATTATGTATTCTTTTCTTTTTCTTTTGGTGTATTGGGGCACTTGAAGCTATGCGCACCTCTCTTGGATGTCTTCTTTGCTTGAAGGATGAATTGATGATGTTCTAGGGTTTGAATTTGCACATGTTGAGTTGATGCTAGATTAGTTGTAATAACTCATGCTCAATGGTGACCTAAGATGCACCATCTTGCTCATTCTTGATTAATGTTGGTAAGTTTATCTCCTAACCCTAGTTTAACGTTGCTCTTGAAGTGCTTTGGATTGAGTTAGGGTTTTTTTGCTAGCATTTTACCAACTTGCTTGAGGAGACCTTCCTACCAAGGAGCTCTCCATTGTTTTGTTGAGCTGTTGACTTCTCTATTTGCCCTAATTAGGGTTTCACTACCCAACCCTTGAGGTTGCTAGCTTAGCCCTGGTTGCAAGTATTGAATACCATTTTAAGAGGAAGGACATTGACCTCGATCTCTCATAGCCCTAGGGTTTGAGATAAGAATCTAGTACCCTATCTATCAATCCTCTTTTTAATCAAGTTTTACATGTTTTATTTTATGAAAAAAATACAAACATATTTTACTACTGGTAAAAACCTTGAAAATCTAAATAAATTCAAAAATCCAAAAATACATGTGATTTGGTATTTTTGGTCCACCCTAAAATTTCTCCCTAAGGTTTTTTCCACAAACCCTAGAGGGCATCCTCTTCTGTGGAAGTGCATTGGGACATGTGAAACCCTCATACTTGATGAATTGGAGGGTGTGTGGTATTTTTGGCTTGTCCTACAACTTTGCCCTAGTTCAATTGTCCTCTTTTCCTTGAGGGAACACTTTTTGGAGTCATTGCCTTGGGAAGTGTGACATTGCCTTGGGGGACGTGAAATTGCCTTGAAAGGTGTGATATTATTTGGAATTTGTGATAAAGTGAATAACTCAATTATTGCATGATTATTGTGTCTTGTTTAATATTGTTCGACTTCGATAAGTCTTTGATCATAGCTATCAAGGTTTTGTGGAAGATTTTGTTGTATGTTGGTGGTTGCAGGTATCTTTCATTGATTAGGTTCTCCCCCTGGGTTTGGAGTTACCTGAAGTGTTGAGAGGTTAGATTGTGGTGACATTGGATTTAACCATCTCCTGAACTTACCGACACTATCCTTGGTCGACACAACGTAGTTGTGTAGGGATTCTAGTTTGAGTGGTAACACCCTTGAACCTGTGTATTTCTCTCCCAATTCTGTAAGTGATTCTGGCGAGCTTGTCATCCTTTAGAGGATGGGTGTTTTTCATTAAATTGAATAATGATTGAAGAATCCCTGTGTTACTGGGCAAATTAGCAAGGCTAATTCCCAGTAAGCATAAATAAGAAAAGTGACCCAATGTCACCTCGGTCATCGTTCTAACTTCTTCGGAAGTCGAAACCTCCAAGGAGAAGTGCCCTTATGAAATCCTGTAAAACATTAGAACAACCAACCAAATATATTCTATGCACTCCTATGGTTAGACCAGTGCCTAAATGGAGTCAATAATCAACGTTAGTGAGTGTAAAAGCTCCAATCAACATCAATCATTCAATGAAATGTGTAATCATGTATTTCAGTAATCAATATAGGATCAAAAGACTATATTGCAAATAAACTACAACCAATAACCAACTATGTATTAAGTTGTACTTGCCAAAATCATTCACTATGCAATTGACTGTAATGGTAATTAATACCTTATAAGCTATGTCACAGGGTTCGCCGAATTTGAACCTTGAGGTTCGAAATTCGGCGAACCTCAAAAAAAAATGCAAATTCGCTAAGTTTCGGGCTTGAAACTCACAGGTTTTGCAGTGGCGTCGTGTCTCTTTTTACTGGTCGGATCTCTCTGCTTCTGCCAGCGTCGGGTGTCTTTGCTTCCAGAAATATTCTCCCGCGTCGGATCTGTCTACCTTGCACGCGTCGGGTTTCTATGCTTCCAGCGGGAGATGCATTTTCGGGTTATTATTTCCATAGGTGACTTGGCTATCCATTGCTCTATTGCAAGCGTTGGGTTTCTATGCTTCCAGCGGGAGACACATTTTCGGGTTATTATTTCCATAGGTGATGTGACCATCCACTGCTTTGATGCCAGTAAAAATACTCTCGTTTGATGCATTCAACACGATCTCTCAACAGATCTCCCTCTGTATTGCTTTATTTTCGCACAGAATATGCATTTTCGGGGTGTTATTTCCGTGTGTGACGCACCTTTGTTTTTGGTTTGGAAAATAATTGCAGATCTTCAATACCATTAAATACAGTCTTTGTTTGAGTGTTGACGGCTAACTCATAGCATGAAGGTATTTTAAAATTTTAAATAATAAATAACTAGGTTTAGGTTATATATATATATATATATATAATGTGTATTTTATATATATTTTAGGTCATAGATATATATAAAACATTGCAAATTATTTTATATATATAATTTTTATTATATTATATTAATATCCTATAAAATATAGTCTTTGTTTGAGTGTTGATGGCTAACTCATAGCATGAAGGTATTTTAAAATTTTAAATAATAAATAACTAGGTTTAGGTTATATATATATATATAATGTGTATTTTATATATATTTTAGGTCATAGATATATATAAAACATTGCAAATTATTTTATATATATAATTTTTATTATATTATATTAATATCCTATAAAATATTTATACTTTAAAATATGTATATGGACGAACCTAATGCCGAACCTCATCAAACCCCATCGAAAAATTCGAACCTGAATCGAACTTAATGGGTTGCCGAACCCAAACTTGAACCCTAACCTTGTGACATAGCTTATAAGAGACAATAACCATTTCAAGTATGAATAAGATTGCATTAACTATTTCATTCATCAACCATATACACTAACTATGCATGTAAATATATATTATTAGTAAGTAAAGCATGTAACTGTATGTGATTGCAATTCTAGCAGCAACAACAAATGATTGAAATGATGCAAGGATCACCGTTCATCAAGAGTCAAATAGGGTTAGCAATATTACTAATGCAAGTGTAAACTAGATATAAGTTTGTATTCAATGTTTATTACTCAACAAATAATTAGCATCAATTTGATAGATGACCCAAACACCTTTAATATTAGATAATTACCAATCAGGTATGCAGAAGGTTGCAAGCATGAAATATAGTGGTCAGTGAAAACACCATCTAACATGTGAGCAATACGTATCATTAGTAAAACCACTACCAGTTTAAAGTGATGTCAATATATCCAAATCAGTTTAGGCAGTCAATTAAAGAGTTTTTACTAACAATCAGCACTAACCATTAATTGTTTAGCAGTACCAGATAACATCTCCAGATCTGTTATGTACTTATGATTATAGCAGTATGAGCAGTTTACCAACGTTTATCATCAACAGCAGTGAACCATCCAGATATATAGCATAGGAGTAACCTTTGTGAATGCTAAACAATTCAAAGTAGGCCTGAAAATCATTCAATTGTTATTATGAGTCAAGTGTTCAACCTAGACAATCCTTAATATGTAATTTAGCATTCGAACCAGGACTAAACTAGCTATGGCAATGTCACTATAGTCAAATCAGTTTTAGCAGTCAATTATTGCACCGAGTGAAACGAGGTGCTCTACAGCCCAGTATGGGGGAGATCTTCTAATGTGTGATGTAGCGTTATGTAGTGTTACATCTAATAAAACGTAAAAAGTATTTAAAAAAAATTCCTTTAATCATCTAATAAAACGTAAAAAGTATTTAAAAAAAATCCATGTTGGTTCATAAAATAAAATATTATGAAAAGTAATTAAAAAATAGATGTTCGTTTATAAAATAAAAACTTAAAACTTAAACCCGCGGATCTAGCAATCAATAGAGATCAAATTCAAGAGAGATCAAATTTCTTGAGTTTAAATTTAAAAAAAGAAATACACCTTAAGAAATTGGATCCCTCTCGGTGCTTGATAGATACGTGTTAATTGGATCTATGCTGGTGGAATATGCAAATATGTGTCATCAGCATAGTGAGAACCAGTTCAATGTCTAGTGCTAAAACACCTTTTACGAATCATTCACTAATAACTATTAAGCAAATAAGCACCAACTTAATCCACCAAGATATAACCTTCAGATATGTGCACATATGCATTTAATTAGCAGCAGAAATCATTCAAAAATCAGACCTTTCCGAGAATTAACTTATCTAACAACTGGATCCGTTTACAAGATTCTGAAGTATGTTGTTTAAGTAAGCATAACAGACCCCTTTTTGGAAATCAAGATCAAGCATTAAGTAACAATTTTAATACAATCTTTAACACCAAAATCTAACCTTGTTATGTTTTCTGTTTGTGTTTTGTGCAGGGAAAAGAGGCAACAGAAGGTAGACACAGGGTCTGCAATTTATTGCAGACCTGTGTAAAGGTAAGGGTTCGGTTAGAGAAGGAGCAGGGCAGCGAAGAAATGGGAAGGTAGGGCAGGAAGAGAGGAAGGGATGGAGGAATGAAGGAAGGGAGATGGAAAGGAAAGATGGTAGGTCTGTTTTAGGGTAGTTTTAGGGTTTTATATTTTAGGATTTTTGAAATAATAAACAAAAATAAAAACTAGTAATCAAATTTAGACCTAATTAAATGCCTTGATTTACCATGAAATCTAATATTTACACAAGAAAAAATGATAAAATTTGATAACTAGGGTTTATGGTTGCAAATTTTACAAAAAAAAATATTTTTGAGTTTTTGAATTAATTTTGAAAATTTTAGGGCTCCCACTAACTTCGCCCTAGGGTTTTTTAGGGATAAATAGGCAGGCCGAAATTGTAGGAGGAAGGGCCGAAATTTTAGGAAGGCAAAAAAATGCAAAAAAATTAATTTTTAAACTTTTAGGGTTTTTATCATAAAATTGCAGACCTAATTTAATTCTAACCCTAATTCTACCATGAAAATGCAAGATTTTAATCCTAAATAATAATTACAAATGTACAAAACTCAGAAATTTAGGTTTAGAAGTAGATGAACAACCTAGGGTTTCAAAATAAAGCTATCTACCCAACCCTAGGGCATCAATGAGAGGAGTTACCCTCCTTGAGATTGTACTTGGCAAGCTTGGCAACTAGGGCTAACCTCAACAATCTTTGAGATTCGTTGAGGAGATCTAGGCTAGCAAAACTTGAAGACCCAAAGCTCAAGCTTGAATGCAAGGGTGATCAAAGACAGAAATGAAATGCAATTCAAGACAAAATGAAGCAACAATGGCTTCCATTCAACCCTAACAAACATCACTTTCATACAAATTGACTAAGAGACATTAAACCAAAAGTATAGATACCTCCAAGTGCATGTGTTAAGCAAACAACTCTAGCCTCACCTTAGCAATGGCATGAACAATAGTAAAACTTCCAAGAAATGCTTCAAACTTGCATAATAACTTTCATCAAGGAGTGTGCATCCCCTTCAAAGAGCCCTAGTTAGGGCAAATAGCAGACATAATGAAATTATCCCAAGAGTTGATGTCTAAAAATGAAGTGAGGAGATCTTATTTATATGATCTCACACTCACTTTTACATAAAGTAAGGTAAATTTAATATTAAAAATGTCAACTTAAAATTAGAATTAAAATAATATAAAAATAATCAAAGTAGTGGGTAAATTGGGTGTTTTCCCCATATTTGACCCCTACTGGAGCAAAAATGGCTAAACAAGGTCAATTTTGATGAAACTGAAGGCTGAGATGCGGAGGGGGGGTTGTCATACCCCTATTAACCCCATAAAATAATGAAAATCCCTCAACGCCCCCCCTCAAATCAAGCACACTGCAGCCAATAAGAAGGTGATGTCATCCTTTGTGGAGGCCAGGGAGGCATGGCGCTGGAGTGTTGGAGCAGCAGGAGGGTGCAGAAGGATGCCTGGGTTAATGACATAGGCCCTAGTATTGAAAGAAAACATGCCACTAGTGTAAAAGTGCTTGGGGAATCATGTGGTCCAATGACCCATTCCTGAGGGCCCCGAACACCAACCTCAGGGTTTCAAACCCTTTTATGAGGCAGTCAGCAGTGCCATTAAGCCATAGTACCCCCAGGGGGAGCCAGAGAACTTGGCCATGATCCCATCCATAAACCGTGGCTATATCGCACCCTCCAAGTCAGAAAATAGGCTGCCATCTCCCTAGGGTGCATCTGGAACATGCGTTGGTACTGGTACAACGCAACACCCCGAAAACCATCAAGCTTTTGATGTTTGAAGAGATTGCAACCTTGATTCCTTGAGGAAGAGCATAAGCCCCAACGTGATTATTTGATGCTATTCCTAATCTCCATTCAAAGCTAAGTTCTTGTGTCCCTCGAAAATTATGAATGATCCCCCCCACACCTGCCACCCCTGGATTTTGTTTGGCTGCTCCATCAAAGAATAATGCATGCTTCTTTTGCTGTATCAACTAATCTTTAAACTTGTCCTCTGTTTTCCTTATTTTCCATCAGTGATCGTGGGACTGCTTGATTCTCACTCAATGTACCTGAGTGACCCCTCTCTCGAGATTTTTTGCTAGCCAATCCCTTTCCTCAACATGAGCATGAATGCTTGATGTCCTTTCCATCCTTTGCTTTTAATTGCCTCTGCGATAAGCCCTCGAGCTTTGGCTGTTGTGCACATGAGAGGCTCCAATTCTTATTGGAATATGGCTTTATTCCTCGCTAGTTAGACTTTCCAACATACATATTTTAGCACGGCATTCTAGGCTCTCTTTATGATTGGCTTATTTGTGAATGATCCTTTGTACGTTTTATACCACTGAAGTAACATTTCTCTTCCTCTATGGCTTTGAGGTTTGGGGGCCATGCCACAATGACTATGATTGGGCCTCATCGGAGAGAGTACAGATCCTCCACCTCCGTCGCATCATCAAATGCAAACAGACAGTCCTCAGTCCATTGTTCTTGCAGAGTTTGGCGCTCGACCTTTCTTGCTTGAGGCTATGTTTAGTCTTGTTGCCCTTTTACATTGCGTTTGGCGCTTTGCTGACATGCTGAAGGGGCGTGACTAATACCCATACTTGGCCTATCTCTCTTTAGAGGCCATCGCCTCAGCCAGCCCTTTGGGCCGCTCTAGATGCTGGTTTGCAGGTGTTGCAGACCTCTTAGCATTTGTTGGTATTTCGATGGTAATCCTTGAATGCGCCTGGATGCCTCTTACCTACTAGACAGGAGTTGAACATAATCACTAGAGATGGCATTTATAGATAGTTTGTGCAGGTCACTTGGATCAACCTTCGTGGGGTTACGTCCCAAGATGGCCTTCTACGCTATGCACTTCTTGGATTTGAGGGACGGTCTCATTGTTCGGCCCCCTTATTTATTCTGCCATTGGGCACACACTTCGTATTCCTTTAGGCCAGTTCAGAGTGGTTGCTCACCACCTTCGGATAGAGACAGACCACCAACTCGACCAATCAAATGGGATGTGTCAGTTATGTCACCTTCGAGAGGTTGAGATCGAGGAACACTTTATCTTTCGGTGTCCTTTTTACTGCGAGATCCGTGGGCGGTTTCATTGTCTTTTCACGGACCACCTTCTCAGTGAGCTCTAGACTTTGACTAGATTCTTCAGATATCTCGATCAGAGATGTCTAGCCTTATACTTCCAGGAGGCCCTTCGACTTTGCTTCTTCACCCTTTAGGAACATTCTCAGTCAAGACTAGGCTCCATTCAGAGTATCACCTCCTTCTTTTTAGTGCTTCCTTCCTCTAGGGGCACCAAGACACAGACAGATGGTGGCACAAACCTTGACCGCTCAGGTAGGACACGACAATTCACCTCTACCTCCGCCCAACACCAACGACGGGGACAGTCACGGTCCCATTGCGACAGACGGATGACTTCTTCCAGGTTGCGGCATCAAGTAACCTCCTCCAGGCAGTGGCGCACTACTCATTGTAGTTCCTCTTCTAGCTCTTCCTCTAGACAAAGTACTCTTCTGAGCTTCCTTCAGCTGGACTTGGATGGTAGGAGAGTTGCTCCCAATGCTTTTAGTGCTTTCAGTGGCCCATGACAGTATCACCATCACCATTTTTGCATCATAGTTCTTGGATCCACTCTCCTTCCTCGGATCAGCTCTTTTCATATCTCTCCTTGTATATAGTTTTCTCCGAGATCGGTTCTCTATATATAGACCTAGGTTTTGTTTTGAGTTCTGCTTTTTATCTTCTTATAGGAACCACTTTTACGCTCCCACTTTGTATTATTATCATGGAACTACACAGTCCCATTGACCTACTTTTGTGGTCATTTGTTGGACATTAATAAAATTATCTTATCTTATCTTATCTCTAGCTATCTTTCCAACATATATATTTGGCTCCCATATGGTTTGTTATAACAGTTTTAATGGCACATAATTGTCACAGTACTTTTACATGGAACACACCATTCTGCCTGCCACTCTTCTTTTATCACTGTGAATGACATACGCTTTCATGAATTCATGATCGTATTCTACAGAACTATGGTGCTATGGAGGAGGTCCACATACTATTGAGTGTTCATTGTCTATTAAATATGCTTCATGCATACATTCTGTCTATGTGAGTGTCATACAAGTGCACTGGATTGGCATGCCATTCCTATTATAAAGAGATGAAAAGTCTCTGTAGAGTGCTGCATCTAATGAGCAGATGCCCCAGCAGACCTGAACTGCTTATTTGCAGTGTGGAAGGATTGGGGTAAGAGCTTGGGTGATGGAATACAGACTGTTAAGAGAGCGTTGTCGTCTCACTCTTTGTCTGTTTACTGTTGGTTGACATGTGACACATGATTGTGCTCAGTTTCAAGTAGCAGAATGGTTGTTATAAATCAAATAACTATCAGTAAAAGTGAAGGAATTCATGCACCAGAATAACATTTGTCTGTCTCTAGCAATTTCCACTCATAAAAGCAACTTTATGATGAAATAAGACTGACAATTCAAAAATTAGGTTGAAGAACTGTGAGTGATTCCACTCCAGTTTCTGGGTTTCATTCTAGAAAATTTCAGATCACTGAGACATGAAAGCCTATTGTAACTGTACACCTTCACAATGTAGAAACCATAAAACCATATGAACATTTAAACCTAGGGTATTCAGCCTGTTAGTGCATATGACAGGCTGCACAGATCACCCTGTTTTTCTTGACAGAAATGGGTAATAATATATTATATAAAAAGGCCGAGGAAAACCCTTAACAGCCCAAGATTTACAGAATTGCCAAAAAACAAAATCTCTGCCCAAAGATCAGCAGAATCTTCCAAAATGCCCTCAGCTTCATAGGTCCATACTGTATACAAGATATTCTGAAATTTCCTATAGCTATACGGTCTAACAAACTGTCCTAATAAAACTATGCATTGAAAATACATATAAGAGTAACGTGATTAGTTAAAGACATGAGACTGGTTTCCTTGAGTGAAACCCAATATTATATTAAAATGCATTTCTGTTTCTCTGACCAGCTGCTCAATCTTTCCCCCCTGGTTATTGACCTTAGATTCAAGTCCATCATATTTATGGTCTTGTTGCTGTATGTAATTGTTGATATGGTCTATGGCCTGCTTCATCCCCTCCATCTGGTAATTCATCCTCCTCCTCATCCTCTTAATGTCCCTTATCTCACTGAGGGCGTCGCCCATATTCAGATCCCTACTCATAGGATAGGCCATGTTGCAGAGATCACCCTGTTAACATATACAAGAGAATGCTCAAGTCATGCCTCTTTTCATGGAGTATATCCAGTTCTGGATGTAAGAGAGTCTAAGGTGCAAGCCAAATATCTGGTTAGAATAAAAATTAATTGAGAAATTAAAACTTCATTGCAGTTCTGTCTGGGTATACTTGATCTGTTGATGTTCTCCTAAAGCTTTTTGTTGTAATCTTTTGTTTTTATCACTATTTAATCTAGTATGCAGCGCATCTTCCCTGTTCATTTGTTCCATTTTTTTTATTCATTTCATTTTTCAAATTAAATATTACCACATATAGATGATGGAATGAGCATTGTATATTTCTTTGGACGTTCGTTGTAGGGATTCCCATCCATTTTGATGTATGCCCACGTGTAGGTGGTAAATCAGGGATTCAAAGGCCAATTTCAAAGTTCAAGAATCAAGCGTTTGGAACTTTCCCAATGACTTCCAACCTACAACTCGTTGAAAAGCATTAAATCAAAGCCTAAATTGGAAAATGCCTAGCAGATGAGGACTTTCGTATAATGCTTTGTTATTTCTTGTTTCACGGTGAGCCTTTCTATATTCAAGCTTCATGTTTCAGAGAAATTTTTGAGGGTTTCAGTTATCGCACCCAGGCTTGGAATTTGACAATTACTGTGGTCTGTTGAGCTCAAATTTGATGATGCCTTTGGTTTTCAAACTGCCCTTTTCTGACGTTTAAAAAAATAGATCTCACCTTCGAAAAGAGCCTTCTGGTTAAAATGCACTTACATATGCAATGAAAATTTAAAATGCACTTTGCGTATGCAATGGAAATTTTAAGTTTGAACTAGTCTATCACTCTCTAGTGTCTTCATGGGTACAGGCATATGATCATACACATGCAGTGAAATTTTTAAGTTTAAACTAAGCTATCTCTATCTATGATGTCTTCATGGGTATCTATGATTGCTTCATGGGTAGAGGGATATGATCATAACACTGGATTCAGGAGAGGTCATCCTAAGTTTTATACCAATTATTATTAATTTTCTTGCTTGATATTTCTTAGAAATCTTATTCATACCAACCTCATACGGTGGAATTAGATAAAGAATGTATTGCATGTAAAATTGAATATGTTTCCTTTTCTTTTTATATGTCCTTTGTATCAAAATGATTGGATACAAGTTTATAACTTGTTTAATGTATCTTCCAAAACCCAAGCTAAAGCCTTAGCTGTACACGTATTTGTTGAGTGGGAAGGAATGGAATGGGCCATGGGCTTGGACACCTTGTTCATAGGATCGACTTTGAAATAGTTTTGACTTTGAAAAGACATTTGTTAGAGTTGATTGACTCTCTTATCTTAGCCATGCTCAAGGTCCAAGGGTTTATCCTTTGGTTGAAACCCTTTGGGTTTCTTTACAAGGATTTCCTAGCAACATGCTAGCACAAAACTAGCCAAATGTCTAACAACCTTGGTTAAGATAGCGTGTTGTACGTATTTACCATTGAGTAAGTTAGCTGAAGGAAGCACAATTTCAAGTCAACCATTATCACTCAGATTGGTTAATGCTTTTCCTAGCAACATGCTAGCACAAAACTAGCCAAATGTCCAACAACCTTGGCTAAGATAGCATGTTGTACGTATTCACCATTGAGTAAGTTAGCTGAAGGAAGCACAATTTCAAGTCAACCATTATCACTCAAATTGGTTAATGCTAGTTTAGTGGATGCTAGGTTAAATTATATATATATATATATATAAAGGAGCACAATTTCAAGTCAACCATTATCACTCAGATTGGTTAATGCTTTTCCTAGCAACATACTAGCACAAAACTAGCCAAATGTCCAACAACCTTGGCTAAGATAGCATGTTGTACGTGTTCACCATTGACTAAGTTAGCTGAAGGAAGCACAATTTCAAGTCAACCATTATCACTCAGATTGGTTAATGCTAGTTTAGTGGATGCTAGGTTAAATTATATATATATAACATCCAACATGCTCTCTTAGCCAATGTGCTCTCTAGTTATTAGGCACCCTTTTTGTAGGTGTTTTGAGTCTAATACACATTTCATAGGGTTTGTGGAGGTGTTCCGAGTCTAATACTCAACGTTGGTGGGGATTTTTCTCTTAATATTGTTTAATAATCGAATTTTATCCAAGGAGACATGGCTCTCAAGTGTCCCCTTCACATTCATCTCATTGTATGTCTTATAACGGTCCCTCTACATTGCAAGTGTCCTTCCTTAAATTCACCCTTAGGATAACTTCACGTGCATATTCCCCTTTCCAACATTTGCATTATTACAAATGTCCTTTTTAATTTTAATGATATTTTTCTTGACAAGTATCCTTTGTTTTTTCATACTATCTTGGTTTGTCTCTTTTGTTTATTCATTTTATTATTTGTAAATATTATTTAACTATCACTTTCTGCATAATTTCCCATATGTAGTTTCTAGGTTGTCAATGCTAATTTTATGCATAATTTCCCATATGTAGTTTCTAGGTTGTCAATGCTAATTTTATGCATAATTTCCTATATGTAGTTTCTAGATCGTGAATGCTAATTTAAAAGGGGTGAACATTTGAACCACTTTTTAGATTCAACATTCACATGTGCACACACACAAAAGGAAAAGATAGTCAATTAAAGAGTCATGCACACGCCCTCTTGACACTCTTTGCTTAGAAACCATTATGCGTTTGCATGCATTTTCTCTACATAAGATTACTTACATGGTTCAATGACTCCAATCCGCTACATAAGATTACTTACATAGTTCAATGGCTCCCATCCACTAATAATGGCAATGTGCAACTTAATGGTGGTTAAGTAACTTGCATGCAATTTCATCGTACAATATTTAATCATATAAAATCATTAT
Organism: Larix kaempferi; assembly: GCA_027924585.1. Lineage (NCBI taxonomy): Eukaryota > Viridiplantae > Streptophyta > Pinopsida > Pinales > Pinaceae > Larix > Larix kaempferi. Next base: position 3,396,206 of record BSBM01000012.1, on the reverse strand, counting down.
TCGTCTTATAAATCAACAATAGTCTATTGTTTGCAAGGTAGGCCACACAAAGTTAATGCTCCAATTTTAACCCTTGGAAATTATTGGATCATATTATGTATAAATTTTAAATGTGGTTATTATGATGGGTGTTGCACTATGTTCACTTAAATGAATGGCTTCGTAATGTAAATGATGACGACTAGAAAATGGTTGGACATATAGATATTGTAAATATACCTTATATGGATTGAATGGTAGAGTTACAATGAGGCACTTTATATTGCTATTAAAAAAGCAATTATAGATATGATTTGTAATGATCCATCGTTGTAGGGTGTATAAGGGGGTTGTGAGTCCACAAGAGGGGAAGATGAAAGAGGGGCTCACAGGAAATAAAGCTTTTAATGCCAATTGTTAGCTCAAGCACTCACATCCTTCCATAATGTACCTTAAATGAAGCTCACCATCACCTTTGACTTAGAAAGTGCCAAATCATGAATTCATAAAGTGTTTGTCGAGGGAAACTCTACCTCACATAAAGAGGAACCATGGGAAAGGCACCTTGTAGGGAGACATACACATTTTTTTGAAAATGTAAAACGCTCTCATTCCATTCCCTTTCCTTATCATATGTTAGTATTTCCATTCCCTTTTCTTATCATATGGCACTTATTCGTTGAGATTCTCATTCCATTTTGAATACTAGGTTACATTCATGCATGATATTGGTAACCCAAATTTGATTATTTGAAGCAATTCCTTGAAACCAAGAATGGGAAGGTTGCATAGGCATAGAGGCTAAGGCAGGGCTAAGGCAGGATAGGGAAAATGTTGCCTACATGGTATTGTTGCTCATTGACTTCTACTTGTTGAAAGAACTACTATGCTAGGCTTACCTATAGTACAATCAATGGTTGGATTCTTATTCCCTAGATTGGAGTATACTTTAGTAGTGATTTTGTGAGTGTCTATATAACAAAGAAGGAAATGTATAGGTTGTGTTATGAGAAGAGAGTTTATTGATTAATGGCTAGATGAAGTGCTTGGAGTACTATGTAGTGAGAAGATTGTCTTAGTGAAGAGAGTAATGGGTTGGGTTGAGTGTGCTATAAGCCCATTATTGGTTTCTTAACATTGGTGGCCTTATACCTTGGGATGGGGGTGCGGTTGGGCGATGAATCACTCTTACAATGAATTTATTTGATTTTACATTTATGCAATTTAACTTTATATTTTATGTTATGATCATGAATTTGTTCATGGTTTTTGTGTGAATATGGTTAAGAATGAATATAGGCATGCATTGCCATGTTTCAAGTGATCATATGTGTAAATTCTATTTGTTGCATTGTAATTCCGCAATTAGTATGCATTGTTAGTATGTTGGACCCCTTTGGAAGCCAAATTTGTTTACAAATGTTGACTTTGACTAGTTAATGGCTGGAATTTGGAATTGTATCAAGTGGGTACTTGTTTGTTGGCTTGGAGGGCATAGATGGTTACTCCACAACATATGAAACATACCACACTTGTACTATACACACCCCATGGACACACTTGTGCCACATGGACGACATAAATCGATACTTGCACAACATAAGCCACATAAGCATACTTGTGCTACTTGTGCCACTTTTTTTCTCCAATCAGAGGTTCGACCTCCACAATTGCTTTGGTCTAAGTCCCTTGGGTAGTCATAAATCACCCGTCGGTTGCCACTTGGGGGGTTGTATCGTGCCAACAAATCTAGGGTCCTCTTGCTGCAGGATCCTTGTGCCACTTGTTTATATGTAGGGATGGGGGAGTAGTCAACATTAGGCATGCCACACTCAATTGGCAAAGTAAGAGGGTGTGTAAATGAATAAATGCATTACTCAATTAAACTTTGACACAGTTTCCTAAATTGGGGTAGTAAGTAGTGTGTTGACCTTTTTACCTACACACTTTCTAACCATGACCAACATGTATGACCATGCAACTATATTTGGGCAACATAGTCATTCGAAGATAAATGGTAAAATGGTCAACACACCACATACAACCCCACTCCAGGGAACTTCGTGTCATATTTTGAGTAATGCATATATTCATGTTTTTATCAACAACATTATTCAAAGTGAATAAATTTTGAATCGTGGATCATCTACCCTGTGGTAGCCAAGGAGACTTATCATTGGTTTAGATAACATGGGTTGCTTTGACTAGCATAGGTAAACTGTAAGGATACATCGATTGTGGGCAAGGATACTTACAACCATGTTGGACAAAAAATTAATGGACTTGTGACAAGAAAGTATTAAGTGAGGATATAGTTATAATAATGAGAAATACTTATAATTGTGTTGGATAGTTCACCATATGATTATTGACTAAGACGAGTGCCAAGGAAAGACATAGTTATGGTTGTTAGGGATACTTGCAACTCTACTCGGTAAAACACCACATGTCTTTATCTCACTAACAAGTGTCAATACCCCCATAATCCCCTGATCTTTATTGTGGCATTGGAGTAGAGTCCATACCAAGAACATTGAGAGTAGTGGCAAGGTCAATACACTTTAGCCGTAGATGAATATGTCATTGAATTAATAGTATGGGTGGCAACACACCCACCCAATTGAGTCTCCTAAAGAATAATTACCATAGGGCACTTGATCATTCGACTGATGAAACACAACACAATTCACTTGGCTAGCCACCCTAGTTCTCACTATTCTATACCATTCTCTCTTGGATGTTGTATGCTTGGGGTTGGCTCAACACAGTGTTGATCTTCTCCCCTTGGCATAACTTGTTGGAAATCCAAAATTTTATATTTTCATATGGGGATTTTGCTTCGCATCAATATTTCGATGGATGCCACTGCACATTCGACATGCATAGCCAAGCCATGCAAATACTAATCCAAACTCAAGCTACAATTATAAGCCATACACCTAACCTATGCACTTATTGATGCACATAAGGCATGCAAGTATACCACATACCTAACCGCTATTGATGTTAGTGTTGGATTGAGGGTGAACATAGCTATTACATAAACCCAAGGACTTGCACCCCTAATCCCAAACATGGCCACTAAGGCACTAATCCAAGCCATTGCCCTAAGCCACCCATCTAACCTAAAACAATTAACTCATTTAGGTAATTGATGCACTTAACCCGCACCTCATTTGGCTTCGCCATTCATGAACTTTGCAATAGAACAAAAACCAACTTCATTGCATTAACATTCCAAGCTACTAATATATCCATTTACGATAACCTTATATTTGGGTACAAGTTGGCCCATAATTATTCAAAAGTATGCATGAATGCAACTATTAACATGCAGTGGAAACATATCAACAAATTATTAATGATTTTAGTGCAACAATGTTAGGGTTTAGTGTTAAGCACATTCACATACACATAACTTGCATGAATACAATGTGATGAAAAGGAATAGAATTAAACTGTAAAATTATAAAAAGAGATTGAGCAGTTATTTTCTTAACAAAAGATGGTCCAAGAAACTTGTTGCATAAGAGTGATTTGTTGCTCAACCATAATCATCTAGTGTAAATGCCACCACCAAGTTCGACAATGAGACCACCAAGGTGAAAAAACCAAATACATGCTTGCATATCACTCAATCCAACCCATTGCTCTCATGAGTCATGAATCTATGCACTACAAAGCAATTAGGCACCTCACCTAATGATCAATCAACCATAAAACTCTCTTCCATGCCATACACAAGGGAAAACTCTTTCCTTTCTCCACTCAACAATCCCTTAGGGATGTCCTTCACTTCAAGTGCTCTAGTTACACATAAAGGGTTCAATCCATTAATTGCCTTGTGGGAAACCTAGTGGAATATTGTGTTGGTTCTCAAATAAGCAATGAGCAATTATTTAGTGGGGGTGGGGTTATTGGTTTCCTAATTTGCCTTGCCTCTACACTCATCTACAATCGTCTATCCTTTTTTTTAGGTTTACAAACACCTCGTCGTTGCATTGGATTTGGTCACTTTTAGATTTGGATTATTGAGTAACCAAGGAGAACATATCATGGGAGTCGTGTGAACAATTGTAAGAATGATCGTGAGAGAATGTGATAATTTGCACGAGCTAGGAGAATAGAATGAATGACTTACACTTTCCCAAAATGATTATACTCCTTGATGTGGGTATCTAGCCCAAGTGAATATTCACACAAGATGCATTAGATGAATAAATCATGATCTTCACGCTTAAGATGATCCCTCCATCTTGCGGTTCTGATTTTCTGTTTTTGGCTTTTTAATTTTTTGTTTTTTTATAATAAGGATTGTTGGTGATTGTGTAAGTAATACATAATTACAAAATGAAAGAGACTTGATAAAGGAATAAGCACACACAATATAATTAATAAAGAAGTTTAGAAATCAAAATACACATTTCTATTCTAATAGTCTCAAATTTACCATGTTTACACAAATAGAGTAAGATTCAAAATTGTTCATTTATTAATGAGTTGTGCCTTAGACAAACATGATAATTAATACAAATTCAATACTCAGTTGAACAATTAGAGTTGTGTGTATCTTAGCCCCTCTCAATTTTAACAAAAAAAAGATTTTTGTTTTACAAAAGATTAGCAATTTTAATGACAGTATTTAAAAAAAATCAATATAATCAACTCTAATTAACATGGACAGAACTTTATAAAAAATTAATACAAATTAACATGTAAAATATGATTAAAAAGGGTTACTTAATCTTGATATCAATGAATTGAATCAAAAAATTAATAATTGTTTTAAATATGTACATTGTCATTTTTACATTGAATCTCTTATATATATATATATATATATAGTCAATTTTACATTGAATCTCTTATATATATATATATAAAGTAGGTCTCAACAGCTGGTTTTATTTACTATTTCGTATATTAATAGTAAGTTATATTTTTCTGTGAAAAAAGTAGGTCTCAACAAATATAAGAATAACAACTTTTCCATCTTTTCCATAGCAACAAAGGAATGTGTTCTTTAATCTATTGAATGAAATACGTGATTGCACAACATAAATGGAGACCAAAGTAAAAACACTCTTGAAAAGCATGCACAAACAACGAACTAGAGGACAAATAAGAGACATCTTTTAAATTGAGAAAAATATGAATTCAAACAATTCTAAAAAACTCAAATATACCAACATGCTACAAAAATGTTTAGCTTGTAAAGAATATATCAACTAGTATTATGTACAAAATTCTTGTGAATCCCAACCCAATATCCATAGAATGCATGCACATACAACAAAACAAAAAAAACAAGTTTCAACTTAGAAACTACCAGTTTAGACACCAACAAACACAGAAAATAAACACACACACACACAGACACACACACAGAGGAAAAATTTAAAAACACTAAATTAAATGGAAAAATTCACTTAGAAACTATACAATGGAGACTTGTCACTTCAATAGATAGCTTGGAGGGGCCTCAATAAGCAGTCGCTCAATCTGCTAGTCTGTAGCAAATGACATGCATAGAAATAGTTTAACCTAATTCTCCATAGACGATTACTCTTTAGTGTCCTCCATTGTATTTTATAAAAAAAAAAATAATTTTGAAAGATTGCACTTTGAAATGAGCAACAAGATCAAGGTTCACAGTAAAAATAGTGATATGGAAAACCACACACTTAGGTTCAATTTCTCACAAAATGAATAAGTTGTTATATATTGTACTTTGACTGGACATTTGAACAATAAAATCAAGGTTCATTGTAAAGGTGATATAGCAGGCAACCCATTTCTCATGAAATGAATAAATGTTCAATATCCTAAGAGACAAATAAGCGATTGTTTAAGACAAGCATGTTCATGCTTTTTTTTGTATAATTAGTTATCATTTTACATACTAGAGTAGGAACTATTAAAAAAGTAGAAATTTTATCTATTTACAAATAATTCCCACATAAATTGACAATTTGACACTAATCATTATAGATATAAGCCCATCAACAAACTACACCAACTACAACATGCTTGAACTACTTAGAGGTATAATGCAATTTATTTTTGTATGCTTCTTCCTACAAGTAAGAAGGATGACACCATGGATTATCATTATTTGAAAGGTTGCCAAATATGAGAAAGTTTACCAAGCTTTGCCATGCAAAGTGATGATAATTAAAGATTACTCGTTAAGAAAACCAATATAGAAACTGCAATGATACAAGCTCTCACTATGAATGGCTTTGTGTTATTTGTAGAGCATTGTTTGTTGTGAAGACTTGCAACATATAATTTTTAGTACTTTGGTTAGCTAACATTGATTAGGTTCAGTAACATAATTGTTAGTCATTAAATATGGGTTAGAAAGAGTCTTCAACTTTTTTTTTGTAGAGGCAATCTTGGGTATTGAACTTCAGAAGGTCCAGAAAACAACTCCACAATGAAAATTGGCCTACATATAGATTTCCCTTTACGTCCTACTTTGTCCAGGGCTTGTTGAGAGAATCACAAAAAACACATGTATGCATAAATTAGAGTAATCCTTCATAATGCTTCCAAAGAAATTCTAGAAATTTTGATTATCCACATCTTGCAACATTCTAGTTTAGGATACATGTAGTACACTGCTTGTAATAAACACTATTGAATTATATATAAGAAGCGTTGCTCATATTAAAATATCCAAAGTAAAAAGATCAATGAACAGTCTTACTTGTAGAGGCTTTTCAAAGGAGTAATCTGGGCATGTTTTCTTGTACCTCATAAAATGCTCTGTATCCATTTGCATAACAACATGATGTTGCTCTGGGTCAATTTTCCTCCAATCCTCATCCTTGCCCAAGAAAGATAGATAATAATTGGGTCGTACCCCCCTTTGACATGTTTGTAGTGGTTACGAGCAATTTTATTGTTGGTTGATATAATTGTGATGGTACCTAAGGGACATGAAAAATATTCATAACAAATTAGCTAAAATTCATATAATTTTTGTGAGTGCATTGAGACCCCTTTTTACCCCCACAATTTCATTTAAAACTCCTAATAAAGAGAGGTTTAAGTTAAACGATAGACAATCTGCACTTTTTTGACGATTTTCGTTGAAATTTGGTGATGTGATTTTTGAAATCATGATTTTCATTGTTCAAATTTCAAGTTTGATTGCAGAAATGGAAAAAAATGCCCTCGATTACCCTTGGGCACCCCGATCATTCAATTCCAACAACATAACCTACAATTCCAACAATTTCAACCAGATTTGGTTGAAAAGATCATTGGAAAGTGGGTGCAAATCATCTAACGTTTAGCTTTTTTCCTAAAGAAACCTTTATTGATGTTGAGTACACAAATCTCTAGAACAACATTCTAGTGATTGAGTCGAACAAATCACAATTGAATATAATGCTAATCAGATGTCTCACAATAAACCAATGCCCTTATTGTGAGACACTAGGAAATTGTTTAACCATGAAGGAGAAAATAGTCCATTTCCAATATTTATTTTGCTCTCAACTGTATTTCAGTGTGCTTCTCAAGATTTTGAAAAGTAAGCTTTGTTTACGTCCATGCTATGTGCAAAGGTTTTCAAAATATAAGATATTGAAGAAAAAATTGCTAAAGCATTCAAATATGAAAACAAACATTGCATAGCCAAATCATCTAGCATGTATTCAATATTGTCCTTAGAACTTAGATCGCATCACAACTCCAAAGATTCTCCAAGCATTGGCTATGTAATCCAAACCATGCCATCATTCTTCACGAGGACCCAAAACTACCCAACAACCCATATGGGCATCAATCTACCAAAAGAAATTACAACCAACAGTTGTTGTTCAATTGGATGAGTCCAAGTTAATGAATTTCAAACTTAAAATATTCACCTGTTATACTCTTCCAACATGCTTTCCTTTGCATACATAAAGGTGTGTCTCAAATTTTGTTATCTTAGGTTTTTTTGAATCCAGAAGGTGCACCCACTTCCAAAGGAATAATACATGGCTTGAAATATGTCAGTTTCATGTCCCTACAATTTTAGGTATTGCATTGCACGACTTCCAAGAGCTTTATGAAGCTCAATTGTCTTTATAGTTGTTGTCTTGGGTTCATCCTGATACAAATATAAATATTCTAATTGAAACACTATTAGAGTAAATAATGGATTGCAATTTGAGTAAAATAAGCCCCGCTCTTTGTTTTAGTTGTAAATATTACAAACAAATTCAAGAAACAAAGCACCAAAACAATCCCAATGACATTTCACTTTTTCAATTGTGGAGCCACAGTATATGAACCAATTTGTTATTGGCATAATTTTTTTCTTTGAGATTCATTTTTTTTAACAAGTTACTAAAGAAAGATTCCATACACTACAAGCGGAAATGCTTATCACACATTTTTTTGCAAAAAACATTCTACTCCTTAATGCTTTCCTAAAAAGTCTCATGAAAACTATAATAGGAACTTTGTAAACTTAATCCATTCTCAATAAATTTCAATTCCCAGTTTTTGCAAATGCAGGGCATTTAGAATAATTTCCTAAATGATTCTATTGGTCTAAGCTGAGCACTACGGATAATTTCCAAGTTAAAACTAGGATTTGAAGCAACCATAAGAAAAATAATGGAATTTTAAATTCTAGAGACGAGAAAGGGTTGCATACAATACAGGTGGTCATAATGTCTGATCTTTTACATTAGTCCATTGAATTTGATGTTTATCATGTTTGCAAGTTGTCTTGATTATTTAGAAAACTAACTACATAGAGAAAAGAAAGAACGAATCAACAAAAATGGATTTTTATCCTTAAATCTTTTCAACTTATAAGAGCATTATTGTTATGTATGGCCTTGGAAACCAAATAGCCCTTTCATAATCGACACCAAATTCCCCTATTTCTTAAGGTTTCAAGGAGTATAATATGACTACCTCTCATCTTTTGTTAAGTTTGAATTTCCAAACTCAACCAAAGCATTAAAGAGGAAGCCACTATAGTTGTGATTTTGTTGAAAGTATAAAAGTATTTTAATATGGCTACCACTCATCTTCAGTTAAGTTTGAATTTCCAAACTCAACCAAAACATTAAAAGGGAAGCCAAGGGAATCCATTATAGTTATGGTTCTGTTAAAATTATAAAAGTATTTTACAAAGCACTAAAATTGAATATGGCTATGTAACTTATCATCTTAAACAATATAGGTTTTGTTGAAAGTATAAAAATATTTTATAAAGCAGTAAAATTGAATATATCTCTGTAACTCATTGTCTTAAACAATACAAGGATTTCAACTAGGTTATCAAATCTCAGATTCAAAAAATTGTCATAGTTACATAATTGGATATACATACATCTCCCACTACCCTTTAACGTTTATAAAAGTGCTCTTTAAATTTTTCATCTAAAAATTAATTTCATTAAACTACCATTAATGTGCATGGCACTTAAAATCTATCCATTAATGTGCATGGCACTTAAATCTATCCTAATATCCTACCCTTTAACGCTTATAAAAGTGTTCTTCAAATTTTCATCTAAAAACTAATCTCATTAAACTACCATTAATGTGAATGGCACTTAAATGTATCCATTAATGTGCATGGCACTTAAATCAATCCTAATATCCTAGTTGTATGGCATGACAGTTCAAATCGCTCTTTAGTTTTCACACAAAAAAGAATCTCATTAGACTACTATTAATGTGCATGGCACTTAAATATATCCTATTATCCTAGTTGTATGGCATGAAAGTTCAAATCTACCTAATAATATAGGAGTATGACATGAAAGTTTTTCAACTACATAAAATTAATGTCTAAAAAAGTTTAAATTTATCTAATTGTTTAAAAAAAATTCAAATCTATTTAATAATCTAGGATTATGGCATGAAAGTTTTTCAGCTACATAAAATTAATGTCTAAAAAAGTTTAAATCTACCAAATTATCTGAAAATGTTCAAATATACTTAATAATCGAGGAGTATGGCATGAAAGTTTTTCAACTACATAAAATTAATCTCTAAAAAAGTTTAAATCTACCTAATTATCTAAAAAACTTCAAATCTACTAGGAGTATGGCATGAAAGTTTTTCATGTCTAACAAAGTTTAAATCTACCTAATTGTCTAAAAAAGTTCAAATCTACTTAATAATCTAATAATATGTACTATGGAACTTATATAAATGTCTAAACATCCCCCAAAAAATTGAAGGGTCGAGATAATGACCAATAGGGCTACTCGACAAAAACGCTAAACAAATTAAATAACAAAAAATAAAAAAATATGTCTTCATTTTCAAAAAGCTGAAATGATTAAAGGATGGGACTCTTATGAAATGCGAATAAATGAGTAGTGCATAATAATATGTCAATTTCAATCAACAACGCCATTGCTCAAGTGCTTGAATTTTCCAACATATCTTTCAAAAATTTGAGCGGTTTTGCCGGATAACTCTATTTTTCAAAAATTTGAGCCGTGAGATAAACTTTCTTAAGTGGAGATATATGTTCCCTCAAATAACTTTATTTTTTTAGAAATTTAAGAAATCAATTTCCATTCTGATGCCTCTGAGTTCGGTACCCGGGACACTACATTAAGCCATTTTGAAGACTCTAGTCTCGAAATACCATAACTGTCATGTAATTGTATAACAATTAGGTAAGATAACAAACTATGATTAATTTTTTTAACAACACTAACACTAAAGACAATGACTTACCAGAGCTTAAATACATATAATGATACCAAAAAACCATATAGAATACATGAGGGTAGATCCATACTGTGGTAATCAAGCCATGCCCAAATTTCATCTTAAGCAAAGAGCAGTGCATAGTGGTCATGTCCAAGATAAGTATTTGAGATCCATTTGATTTGTACCAAGTGGAAAAAGGAAAATCCAGGGAAATAATTTTCTTATTCATCTTAGCAACTTAGCCACCATAACCCAAGTGACAACATAGAAGATATCTACTAGTAAGAGTATTGGTTGCAGTTGAATAAAGTGGGCATACTCTTACTAGTATTGGGTGCAGTTGTAGTCTAATGAAAGTAAGAGTATTGGGCATGTAGAAAAACATTTCTACGGTGGGATGCCCAAAATGGGGTTTTCATTAGCTTCAGAAAAACGTGGGAAACCCAAAAACGAAAATGGAAAATGGGGAACAACCCTGGGAAGCCAAATTCGTTTTCAGAAAAATGTCCATGGACATTTTGGGGCAAAAACGACCTCCATAACAGCCCCAAATCGTGGTCCTCCTCTCCCAGCCACTGTGTAACACAAAAACAAGCTCCCAGCCATGGAAAAATGTAGGAAAATGATGAAAAACGTGATGGGGAAAGCCCAACTAGTTCAGAATGCGTGAGAGAGTGAAGTCTGATCATGAATAATGGCTTGGGAAGGCAATTCGTGGGTGTTTTCTTGCCCAAGAAGCAAAAATACGAATTCCCAAGTTGATGGTTTTCCCATACATGAAATTGGCTGCCATACCTCTCCATTCCCAAGGCATTAACTGCCTCAACCAACTCTTGGAAGAATTTAATGATTGGGTGCATAAGCCAAAATGGGTAGTTGAGGGTTTATGGGTTTTCTCATTGACACATGGATTAACACCATTGGCTCAAGGGTTTGAATAATTTCTCTCCCTATTCCTTATGAAATCATGCTCCCATCTCTTTGTTGCATTGCATAGCTAGTTGTGGGTATTTCATTAAAATTCATATTTACATGATGTCTGAATTTACATTGTGCGTGTCTAGCACAAGAACCATATGCATCTATTTTAATTGCCGATACATAAAATGCTAAATCGATGGCGGGGCCTTGGCCTTGAGTTTCTCACCATGATTAAATAACGATATTTACATCATTTACAATTTTAATGCAATAGGGTCAAAATCAAGATATTACATTCCCCTCCCCCTTACATTAGCACTGTCCTCAGTGCTCATCAAAATTGAACAAAAATGGATATGCCACTCTCATGGCATCCTCCAGCTTCCATGTAGCCTCATAGGGACCGTAGTGCTTCCATTGCACCTTTACCTGTCCGATGGCTCGGTTCCGGAGCAATGTTACCTTCTTGTCTAGGATGCGCAATGGGTCGGTTTGGAGCTCTCCCTTGGGTTCCCCCTGGATCACATCCCAATTAATCACATGGTTAGGATCATGTACATATTTCTTAAGCAAAGAGACATGAAAAACATTATGAGCTCTAGTGCTAGCAGGTAATGCAAGTCTATATGCAACTGGCCCTATTCTTTCAAGCACTTCAAATGGCCCACAATATCTAGGTGATAGCTTGGCACAACCCCCAAGCTTCAAGGAACTCTTCCTTGGCCTCACTCTAAAGTACACATGATCCCCAACAATGAATTCCTTATGCACTCTAAGCTTATCTGCATAGATTTTTTGTCTATCCTGGGCTGCTTTTAAATTCTGCCTGATCTTTGCAACCTCTTGTTCCATTTCCTCAAGCAATTCCGGCCCAAGTACAATTCTGTTCACTGGATTATTCCAAGTCACTGGTGTCCTACACCTTCTGCCGTACAAAGCCTCATATGGAATTATTCCCAATGATGCTTGTTTCCCATTGTTATATGCAAAATCTACCAGGTGTAGATAATCCTCCCACTTGGATGGTTTGTCCATAACATACATGCGAAGCATGTCTTCAAGCACCTGATTTACTCTTTCTGTTTACCCATCCGTTTGAGGATGGTATGCGGTACTAAAGTTCAACTGTGTACACAAATCTGCAAAGAGACCTTTCCAAAAATTGGAAGTGAACTTGGTATCCCTGTCGAAAATTATTGCCTTAGGCAATCCATGTAATATGAAAATTTCCTTCATGAAAATATTTGCAATGGCATCGGCTTTATGTGTGGATTTAACCGATATAAAATGTGCTGCCTTTGTTAACTTGTCCACCACCACCATGATGGAATCATGTTGTCTCACCGTCATTGGCAAACCTGTAATAAAATCCATGGAAATTACTTCCCACTTCCATTCCGATATTGGCAATGGATGCAATAAACCTGCTGGGTGTTGGTGTTCAACCTTCACCTGCTGACATTTCATGCACCTAGAAATGTATTCAACGACGTGCTTCTTCATCCCTAGCCAGAAATAATATTTTCTTGCTGTAGCAATTGTTTTATGATATCCTGGGTGACCAGAGTATGGAGCTTTATGGATTTCATCCATAACAATCCTCCTCAAATCTGCCACATTTGGAATATAGGCTCTATTCTTATAAGTAAGAAGTCCATCTTCTTCCAAATGATAGCCTTCATACTTCTTTTCAAGGTCTTACTGCTGCAATTTGCCTTTTATCTGCACATACAATTCATCTTCAACAATATGGTTAACAATCTGCTGCCTCAAATCCGGTTGGCAAGTGCTAAGCGCTGCCACATGCATTTGATGTACTTTTCTGCTGAGTGCATTATCCTAGCATTCAAATTTCACTGATCAAATAAGTATTTCAGACCACAATGGTCTGTCCTTAGCTCAAATTTCCTGCCCATTAAGTAATGCCTCCACATCTTTAAAGCATGTACTATGGCTGCAAGTTCTAAATCATGAGTAGCATAGTTTTTCTCGTGCTCTTTCAACTTTCTCGATTCACAGCATACCACGTGGTTGTCTTGCATAAGAACTCCTCCAAGTCCTTGATTGCATGCATCGGTACATACCACAAAGTCTTTTTCTGGGTCTGCAATTTTCAAAATTGTTGCACTCGTAAGAAGATTCTTCAGCCGTTGGAAACTTTCCTCACATCTTGGTAACCATTCAAACTTGATCCCCTTCTTTTGCAAAGAAGTGATCGGGTTTGCGACCTTGGAGAATCCTTCAATAAACCTCCTGTAGTAACCAGCAAGGCCCATAAAAGATCTCACATCTGGCACATTTCTTGGAGTTGGCCAATTCATAATGGCTTCAATCTTCTCAGGGTCCACAGATATTCCTTTGTTTGAGATAATGTGACCCAAATAATAAATTTTATCTTTATAAAAGTCACATTTGCTCAACTTTGCATACAACTTATGCTCCCTTAGCAATTGCAATGTTATTCTCAAATGTTCTTCATGCTCCTCTTCATTCTTAGAATAGATAAGAATGTCGTCTAGAAAAACAAGTACAAACTTGTCCAAATACTTGCTAAAAACACTATTCATGAGACACATGAATGTAGCTGGTGCATTTGTGAGACCAAATGGTACCACCACAAACTCATAGTGTTCATACCTCGTTCTAAAGGCTGTCTTATGAATATCTTCCTCTTTGATTCTTACCTGATGGTAACCTGACCTTAAGTCAATTTTTGAAAATACTTTTGCTCCTCTCATTTGATAAAAAAGGTCATCAATTCGGGGCAATGGGTATTTGTTCTTCACCGTGACTTTGTTCAACTGCCTTGTTAACACCCAAAATCTGTTAACACCCAAAAAGTGTTCACTAGCTCATTTCCTTATTCACATGACCCATTTGTCCACTTTTCCACCATTTGAGCCTCTAAAGCCATCAAAAGGTCACCAAAAGACCATAATACACCCATTTTTTCCCTCAAAATGAATATTTTTCCTCAAAAAGCATAAAAAACCATCAAAAAGGGTCCAGAATTCCCAAAAATATTAAAAAGGGAATAAAAATATTAAAAATATTCAAAAAAGGAAAAATGAGGGAAAAGGTACCTAAACCATGTTGGTCAATACCATTGGTTTCCTCAAAACCATAATGGTATTCCCCACCACCAAAAACTATAAAAAGGTGGTAGGGGCTCCTCACTTTCCATCCATCCATCATCCTATCCTCACGCTGTCAAAATCTCTCATGAGACTTTTGGCCATTTTCAGCATCTTGGAGAAGAGACCTTTGGAGCTTGGAGATACTCACCTTAGGAGTTGCTCGACACAAATCCTCACCATTTTAGGTATCTTAATATAAAACACCTATTCTTTTATTTCTTGTTCTTGAATTGTTTTAAAAAAAATTATTTGTTATATGCACATGCTAGTTTAGATTTAGATTTAATTTATAATTGTTTTTGCTTTCAATATTGAAACTGCTATCATATTGTTGATAGGTGCCCATTGCACAAAGCTTGGTTGCAAAACCAAGCCAACAGTTTTTGGCGACTCCGCTGGCTTCGAATTCTTAGATCTCAGTTTTTTGTTTTAGATCTTAGTTTTTGTTAGTTTTAATCATTTTAATTCATATATCTGCCATCCTAGACAACAGATCCATTGCTGTTATAGATCTTGGCCCTTTCTATTGCCATTAACAGCCTGAAATTTCCATTTTCGGGTTCGTTTTTTGGCGTCCATTTTTCGTCTTTCGCCTCGTGGCTTTTCGCTCGACAGTCGCGCGACTCATCGCGACCTCGCGGCCTTTTTCCGCGCTGCGCGTCGCGGCTTCGCGACCTTTTTCCGCGCTGCACATCGCAGCTTTGCGACATTTTTCCGCGCTGCACATCGTGACTTCGCGGCATTTTTCTGCACTGCACATCGCGACTGTGTGCTCGAAACCCGCGATGCACATCGCGACTTTTAGCCCGAAACCCGCGATGTAATTTTCTGGCAGTGCGGCTCAACTTTCAAACGACCATATCTCCCTCTCCCGAACTCCGTTTGAAACGATTTTTTTTTTAAATTGGGTGTTTTCGATTAAGGAATCCAAATATCCTATTAGATTTAAGAAATTTTTCATAGAAATTTATCTAATCTTTTATTTTAGTGTTATTTATCACTTCAATTCACCCATTTTGGCCCATATTTTCTAGCATTAATTTTTCTGCATTTTTACAGCCATACTAAATCTTTTTCTATTTATATATGCTCCCTTAAAAGTCTTTTTAAAAATTTTCAGTAATTGAAAGAAAGATTTTACTACATTTTTTTTTTTAGATCAAGGTTTTACTGTTTATTTGCTCAATACTTTGCCCAAGCAATTTTTTAAGAGATCCATTTATTGCTTGAAATATTTATGTTATTTGCTTCCCTTTAAATTATTTCAAAGATCCATTATTTTGAATAGTTTTTTCAAGCATTTACATTTCAAAAAATGCCTTTATTTTTTGCAAAACTGGAAGCGTCTTTTCTTTCATTTGTAATCAATCGCCCAAGTGAGGCAAATCAATTTCAGTTTAAATATCACACTTGCACCCACTCTGCCACATAATTTAAAATGAGCCTTAACATTTACCTTAACTCAACAAACTTTTAACCCCACTTGGGGAGCACTTAAAATAATCTTGTAGTTAGGTAGAATTGAGAGGATAGGTGTACCAATAATACCTCTCAATTATTTACATTTGAGACATAGTGGTTCTCTTTAGGGTCCAAAAATCCCTTATAATTTTGACACGGTTATCAACCAATTTATCGAGAAGGCCTCTCCCTTAGGAGGGTTGAAGTAGCTAGACTGGTTTCGGAAGTCTGAGTGGAATACCGCAATCCATTCAGTAATCGAAGGATACCTTTCGAAGTTCTCGGTGTACACCCAAGAGGGTGTACAGCGACAATAGAACCAAACTGCAGATTCACCCAACCGAACATGTCATGAACGGGGTATCCTAGTTGCCACTCTTTAGGATTGTCTACCCGGTGTCCCTCCCGGTAGGGGGATATCTAGCCGTTGATTCAACACTCTATATTGTTTGACTTGGATTTCATCACCTTGTAGAGAATATCGTTTGTTGACTCACAATACTTCTATTTAGGTGTTTTCATGATACAATACCCACCTTTGGTCTAGTAACACCACTTTTTTCTAGGAACTGTTTGACTTTTGGTATTCTGACCAATTTTGTTGCATCCCTCCACTTATTATAGCACAACTGCTATAATAAGTGCTTTTTGAGGTTGGTTGTTGGCCTGAGAGCCTTTATTTTTTCACTCCCCTCTTGCACTCATTGTTGCACTGAAATTTTTAAATATTTCTCACCATTGAGAATTTAAGATGATCTCGTCGTCTTCAGGGTCAACCCCCTCAGTTCGGTACACTTGGCTCTACACGTCATAGACGTAGAGCCTTATCCCTTGACTCGACACGTTATCAACCAAACACACAGTCATCCGATTCTGACACACCTCACTTCACATCTGATTCTGAGGCTGAATCCGAAAACCCTACTGAAATATCACCAACCAACCCCATGGCTGGATCACCATACGATCCCCTTTTCACCAGTACTATTGGAGATACATCGACAAACCCTACTACTACTGTGCCACCCATGGTAACAACAACCCCATTAGGCATGCTTAATATAGGGGCCATTCCCCCTTTAGGTATGCCCAACACAGGGCCACCACCTGTTATGGGTATGCCCAACATAGGGGTCGTACCCCCTCTCATTACTACAACCCAGATCCCAGGAATTCCTGGCACTATTCCTAACCCCTTTGCAACCCATGTTGCACTTGGGAGCGCTGGCCTTTCCCACACCACATCGGTTGGAGCACACATACCTTCCATACCTAGCATACCCTTAGGGGCCACTGGACCACTACATAATGCTACCATTAACAGTTATGTCCCAGCCATTACATCACACCCCTCGGTCAGTCTACCATTTCTGGTAAGTTTGAATTTGCTAGACTTGGCAAGACTAACTAATGATCCTATTAGACATGACCCCACTTGCCCCCCCATGCCCACAAAGCTTCCCTTGGACATCCCGAAGTTTAAAGGAAAACCTGGGGAAGATCCCCAAAACCACATAATGTCATTTCACCTATGGTGTTCATCTAACTCCATAGTGGATGACTCCATTAGACTAAGACTGTTGCAACGAACGTTCACTGGCTCTGCAGCCAAGTGGTACATTGAACAACCACATGGGACCCACCATACATTTACGTCCCTCGCCTCCACTTTCCTTCAGTTTTTTCAGCTACCTGTACGCTATGATGCAAGAGTTGAAATACTGTTGTCTTGTAGACAAAACACAGCTACCCACATCACCGACCATATCCATGAGTGGCGCAAGCGCCGTAGCCTCTACAAGATAAAACTGGACGACCGTATATTTTTGGATTGGTTTCGCAAATCACTCCTACCCCTCATAGCCAAGGATGTAGCTTCTGAACGACCCCAGTCAGAAGAAGAAGCCATTCTAAAATCCCAGCAGTTTGATCTGATCTACGCCGAGTGTGGCTACCTGTATACCATTTTACCTGACGCTCCCCGCGGTGATTCCTCCCGGACTGATGCGTCAGGGGCATCCCACGTCGTCGACGACATCATTGGACAAGTTGCGTCCCACAACCAACCATTTTCCATTATGCGCAATAATAACGACCCCGATCTTTCGCGGGCCACATCTCACTCCAGAGCTACAACTTCGTATGCTCCCATGGCCCATCCCCACCACACTCATGGACCCCCATGTCCACCACAGTGTTATGGTCATGCACCTTCAGCCTATCCACCTCTAGTTGCACCCCCTACGTATTACCATCAGCAGGGCACACATGCTCCTGTTCACTCACAAGCCCCAACGGCTTATTTCCCACCACAGGTAGTCCTTGCTGCACCACAACCTCCAATCGCTCAGACTTATCCTCCAAACAACAACAACGCTACCCCCCACCAACCAAAACCCTGATCGACCACTGAAACAGGGTAAGAACCCCAATTTATGAACAAACCACCCATGTTCCATATGCGGAGTATACGGCCATTATACACACACTTGCCCCCATTTGGGGCGAGCACGCCAACTGTGGTCTGATGATGCCCAACGCCAAGGGCACGCGGCACAACCAACGCCACCTCCTCAACCAAAACCCATGGTGCTGTAGAATCCTTTGCCCAAACAAGGAGTGGCGAACACTCGTCCGTTGGATCCTCCTCAAGGAACCACAGCACCACAACAACAAATCACATATGCTGCACACACAAACCAACCGATGGATTCATGTAGTCATCATCTCCTTATGATGTCATCGTCCGACATGAATCTCCAAATGCGTCGAAACCAATACGCCCCCACTGCACCTAAAAATCTTCTCCCTACGATTGAACAACCAGTTCAGAATGCACCTACATTGTTCATCTCCACAGTTAGACCTGGATTATACTCGGAATCACCTATGACTTCCACATTCCAATCCATCCCACCCCCTTTGAATATAACCGAGATATCTGATTTGTGCACCCTCTCGCAGAACACACAGGTACCAAACCAACAACCCCATTTACTCCCGCAACCACCCTCAGTGCCAACTCATGTAGGAGCCACACCAATTCATACTATCCCATTCTTATTTTCCCCTTTAGGTGCAATCAACACACCAGTCATGGCTACACTTAATCTCCCAGGATTAACATTAGGACTACCTGTGTGGTGCCCACCTGCCCCAACCTCTCCTCTGACACCGAATGTCATTTTACAATCGGTGCAACCCATCAATACTTCTAACCGTCCACCCCCTGGTGTAGCAAACATCCAGAATCGACCACCTCCAACAGCGGCCACCGCATCAACATCCAATTATACTCCCCCACCACTTCGAAACACTGGGGGCAGAGGTCCACAAACCTACACCACTGGACCCACAACTCACACCCCCCCAGCGACCCCCAAGTTGGCGAAGAATCCCCCAACAAACCGCATACCCCCCAAGTGCTCTTTGTGCGACGACATAGGCCATGCCACCCATCAATGTCCACAGTTACCAGCACTTCAAGAACACATGAATATGTTGGATGACGACACCAACGTTCCAGTAGTCAAACTAGAACTCCCCCCTCAACCTTGTGATAAATCATTGCGCACAAGCCATCCTTGTGCAATATGCGGAATCTACGACCATTATTCACATCACTGCCCCGATCTCCCACATTACAGAGCAGCACTGTACGAGTTGAATAACGTCGACCTAGAGATATCCCCTCTTCTCATTGAGGAAATTCATCCCCCACCATCTTCCTCCTCGGAAGAAATTAACACCATTTACATGATTTCCACTGGATACCCCTTTTTTTGGTCGGCCCCTTCCATTGATCCCTTTGACACACATGTTCAACCCATTCAAATCGACGAGGAAACCACATGTCCACAACATGGGGGCAGGCCCAAAACCTTGCCTACTCATCATCATCGTGATTCTCGTCGGAGATACTGGGGGCATCCACCCCACAAGGGGAATCCCCCATCATCATATCATCACTTCAGTATGCCACCACGGCCCACATCCTCATGGTACACCCCCCCCTCCAGTAGTTGGTCAATGCCCTCTTGATGCCTCTCTAAGACAGCATCTGCACCGCATTGACACCTTTGAGTTCGGGGACATAATAGATTACCTCGAACCTGGGATAGGGGGCATGATCAATCATTTTTACCCTACCCCATCACCTCTATCTCAACACCTCAATGAGCCCATCATTCAAACTAACACATATGTGATCCACAATCACAAACCCCATGCACATCATATGGGGGCAGGTCATTAACCCTGCTCACTTTTTCACATTTGTGATCTCAACCATTTTTGAGGTCACGTGTCACTTGTATATTTGAGTTGATTTGATACACATAGTATTTCGCCCCCGCGGGTCATCATTTCTCCCCACCACTACATCCTTGGCTTGGTGGGGTCACCTTCATTTGTAGCCATTTTTTTAACATAGTTATTTCCTTTGACCATTCCGGAGTCCTTATGACCTCCATTTTTCGCACCATTTGCACCGCAGGATTCATATTTCCATGCCCGTGATGATGTTTGAGACCATTTCTCGCTCTCACACCCATAATTTTAGGGCATTTTTTAAAAATGCCTCTTATCTCCTCGGTTTGCGTGCCACATCGGTCGTCCTCCATTTTTTACGAGTCTCATATCGCCAGATTCAGTTTTCCGTGCTCGTGATGATGCTTGAGATCATTTCTCGCTCTCACCTCCATATTTTTTGGGCATTTTTCCCATGCCCCCTCGTCGCCTCGGTTTGCGTGCCACATCGGCCGTCGTCCGTTTTTGACAAGTTTGATATCGTCGGATTCAGTTTTCCACGTTCGTGATGATGCTTGAGATCATTTCTTGCTCTCACCCCATAATTTTTGGGCATTTTTTCAAAATGCCACTCATCACCTCGGTTTGCGTGCCACATTGGCCGTTGCCCCTTTGAAAATATTTATGTCACCGGATTCAGTATTCTGCACTCATGACGATGCTTGAGACCTTTTCTATCTCTCATCAATCCCTTTTTGTTCGGTATAGTTTTACCCCTTTTTCGGGCCGAGCAATCCCTTTTCTGAAAAAGGCACTTAGGGAGTTTCTGTTAAGCTCTTTTCTGACTCCTAAAACAATGAAAAGATCGTCGAGCAACCTTGCTTCCTTTCATGCTCGCTAAACGTATCTGAAAGGGTGTCTACATGGTACAAGTTTACCCCTTTTCTAGACCTTGTAGACTAATTACAAAAAAGGAATACTCTAGTCACATCGGCTAGAAGAGTTCTCCATTTGCATCATTTTATGCTTTTTCGGGCCTTGGAGACTAACTTACGAAAAAGAACACCAATGGAGTCCACTTACCGCTTTCAGACTCTCTAAACATGAAAGCGACCACGAGCAATCACCATCCTGGGCTCGTAAAAACTCACTGGACGGTACTCACAACCACTGCAGAGTCTTCTTATTGTTTTCAGACTCCTTAAAAATGAAAGCACCCATGAGCACGAACAGTCCTGGGCTCACAAAATCCACAGGACAGTACCATTTCAGAGCACACTTTTATCCCTTCTTGGAGCTCATTAAAACTACGAAGAAGGACCCAATGGTGCTTCTCGGCGCCACAACAGATCACGTCTACTCATATGGCAGTTTCCCCATTTTGGTCACCTTTGTTCAGAATATTCTGCAGTATGTCACCCTGAGAATCCCTCGACAACACCCATCAGCTTGACCCCCCAGAGTCAATACATACCCTTCAGTCCCTAAAAGCTATGATCCCCACACCTACAAATCAGTTCCCTACGCTGCTAGGTCAACCATGTCATCATGCTCTGAACAAAGGAAGTTTGAGTCTACCCACTCTATGACCCCAGTTACTTCCCATCCCCACAAGTATGTCAGTCCTACCATCAGTACTACCACACTTCAGTTCTACACCTCGTGCTCCTATCAAGGAAACATCATTGCCTTGTTAGTTGCTGGTCTCCCTCTGTCGATGACACCCAAATTTATTCCAGAGGATAGACCTAGAGGTCCCTGTGTCTTGGACTCATCACCATTTATGATGAGTGCCTACGAATCATTTCGAGAAGAGTCCTTAGTGCCTCTCCAAATGGTTGTTTCTCACATGCTCGACTTCAACACCTTGATTGCATCGTTGAGACTTGCACAGGGTATTGGTCCTTTCAGTTATTTGTTGAAGACCCCGGATACCACTTGACTCTTCCACATTTGAAAGTCTACTTATGGAAACAACCAATTACATTTTCCTATAGATATCTGGGTTGCGCATGGCGACAGTATTTAGATGTACCCCGATTTTATACTCCCTCGAGTATACAGTTACATATACTCCTCAGAGTTGACTCAGAGTCATTGAGTCCCTACAGATGTTGGACACCTTCAGATTCAACAGTTCATCAACCCTTCTGAAAGCTTGTTCAGAATGGTTGTCACTTTATTCCAGTGTATCAGTTATTGAGATCAATCATGTTATGATCATAAGTACATCCCAAAATAGTGCCCCTTTGGACCATTATGATGTACCAGCATATTTTTTATGTATTATTCAGGTCCCCCTTCTTGGGACTAATTGTTATGTATATGTCTTGATACGAGCATGGGTATTCCCGCCTCGTCCATTATCAGAGATTATTCCTCATTTATATTGAGGCCATGTAATTATTTTTCTTTTTTTGCAGCTTCCAAGGGCCGTGGATCTAGTCTCCAACCGGTCTCTTCTCTTCCCCAAACCCCAGGAAAAAGACAAAAGAACTATGATGTCTATCGGTCATACGATGAGCTCCTGCCCTCACACATCAGGGGGCAATCTGTTAACACCCAAAAAGTGCTCACTAGCTCATTTCCTTATTCACATGACCCATTTGTGCACTTTTCCACCATTTGAGCCTCTAAAGCCATCAAAAGGTCACCAAAAGACCATAATACGCCCCTTTTTCCCCTCAAAATGAATATTTTTCCTCAAAAAGCATAAAAAACCCTAAAAAAGGGTCCAAAATTCCCAAAAATATTAAAAAGGGAATAAAAATATTAAAAATATTAAAAATATTCAAAAAAGGAAAAAGGAGGGAAAATGCACCTAAACCATGTTGGTTAATACCATTGGTTTCCTCAAAACCAAAATGGTATTCCCCACCACCAAAAACTATAAAAATGTGGTAGGGGCTCCTCACTTTCCATCCATCCATCAACCTATCCTCACGCTGTCAAAATCTCTCATGAGACTTTTGGCCATTTTCAGCATCTTGGAGAAGAGACCTTTGGAGCTTGGAGCTACTCACCTTGGGAGTTGCTCGACACAAATCCTTACCATTTGAGGTAGCTTAATATAAAACACCTATTCTTTTATTTCTTGTTCTTGAATTGTTTTTAAAAAAATTATTTGTTATATGCACATGCTAGTTTAGATTTAGATTTAATTTATAATTGTTTTTGCTTTCAATATTGAAACTGCTATCATATTGTTGATAGGTGCCCATTGCACAAAGTTTGGTTGCAAAACCAAGCCAACATGCTTGTAGTCAATACATAACCTGAGTGTTCCATCTTTCTTTTTCACAAATAGAACAGGTGCTCCCCACGGGGACACACTTGGCCTAATATATTTCTTTTCCAACAACTCTTTTAATTGCATTTTCAATTCTATCAATTCCGGTGTACTCATCCTGTAGGGTGTCTTAGACATTGGTGCGGCTCCTGGCACAAGTTCAATTGTAAAATCAATGTCTCTCTTTGGAGGAAGTCCTAGAATCTCATTAGGAAAAACATCCCTGAATTCCTGCAATACGTGATAGTCCTCCAACTTAAGACTTTCATTCTCTGTTTCCTCCAGAACATGGGCTGCATACAATTGAAAACCTTTCCTACAAAACTTCTTCAACTGCATGGCTGAAACCTGCCTAACGGAAGTCACCTTTGGAATGCCTTTTACAACCCTTGGGTTCCCTTCTTTGTCCATGCATTCAAAATTTTTATTGTAACAGTCAAGTTTAACCCTGTGTGCTTCTAACCAATCCATTCCAATGAGAATATCATAGGAACCCAGTGGCAAAACATTCAGATTTGCATACGTGAATAGCCCGTCCATCTCTAAGGGACATTTCTCTACAATTTCACTAACTTTTCTCTTGGTTCCAGTGGCTAGTTGAACTAACCATGACTTACTATGCTTTGATTTCTTAAAAGCACAAATCTCAACAATTTTAGGAGTGATATAACTGTGAGTAGATCCAGGATCAATCAAAATAGAAACAGATTGCTTAGCAATCTTACCTTCAACTTCAACAACAGTTGATTGATGAACTCCCTGGCGGTCCTCTAGTGCTGCATAGATTCTAGGGATTGTCCTCGCCACTTGACCCACAGTTTCAGCTCCTTGGATGTTGTGAACTTGATTTGCATTCTTATTTTGATGTGGACAGTTCCTAAGCATGTGGTCTCCTCCACAACCCCAACATTGAAGTGGTTCTCTTGGCTCCTTTGGATCTCTTGGCTTGTCTCCCATCATCCTAGTTAGCTTAGTCACAACCTGTGATGGTTGCCTTTGCTGATTTATGATATGAGGAGGTTTGAAACCTTTCTTCCTTTGGTCAAACTTCTCATTCTTCTTGTCCTTCCACGCCTTATGGAAATCAGGTTTTCTTTTGTTGTGATCATAGCAATACTTGGCCTTCCTCAATGTCTCCTCTAGAGTTCGAGGCTCATCAAATTCAATCCTATCTATATATGACTGAGGTAGCCCACTTAGAAAACGCTGAATTTTCACCTTATCATCTCGAATATACCTAACATACCTCAGCAACTCCAAGAACTTTTTTGCATACTCTTCCATGGTTAATTGTCCCAATTTCAGCTCATGGAACTCTTTGACCTTTTCATCATAGTACCTATCAGAGAGGTACTTTTGCTTGAAGTATTTCTTGAACTGCTTCCACACAATCTTTCTTTCATTGATCCTCCTCACTTGCCTGATATGATCCCACCATATAGAGGCTCTTCCATTCAAGTTGAAGATGGCGACCCTTGCCTTCATATTTCCAGAGTAGTCTTGGACTTGGAAATACTTTCTCATCCCAAGAAGCCAAGCTTCAGCTTCTTGACCAGACTTTACCTCTCCATCAAATGTAGGAGGTTTTGCTTTCTTAAATTCCCCATGTGAATTGTTCTTGTAATGCCTCTTTCTCTTATTCTTGCGAGATGAAGAGCTTGAACCTTCAATGGATTTTTCAGAGTCAAATGATCCACTAGAAGAGATTTCTGGAGTATATGTTCTGTCTCTAGAAACTCTTCTTGAGATATTGGACCTCTTGCGGGAATTTCTCCTTGGACTACTCCGACTCCCTTCTGGATTTTCTGACTGATGTCCAGGATTAATTTGCCTCTGGATATCTCTCAAACTCTGCAACATGGCTGCATTCAACTGATTTTGTTCTTCCTGAGCTTTAATCATCATTTCATTATCTTCTCTGCAAATTTGCAACTCCACCCTTAGGCTCCTCATGGTGGCTGCAATATCTGGGGGGGTCTCTCGATTTCATCTCCCATTGGATTTTGTTTCATCATTCTCAACATGTATGTTTTCCCCCATGGCATCTGTCTCAGGCTCATAGGGATCTTGTGCATCATCCATGATGTTGATATTCTTGGCTCAACCAAGACCAAAACTTTCCAACTGCACTTATCTGGAATGTTGCTTTGATGTGACTATAATTCTGCAAAATGTGTTTATAAACACAACTTTTAGCTGCATTATAATACCATAATTTATTTGCATGTATGTGGGGAAATCCTATATTGACAATTGTGTCCAATCATAGACTTTCTCACAATCAACAACGGTCTCAGGGGGATGATGGGGGTCAAGGGGGCTTGCCCCCTTGTGGCCGCCACTGCAGGCCGGGTCGAGGGCAGCGCCCTCGTTTTTTTTTTTTTTTGGTAATTCTTTTGATTTCGCGCAATCTGGTGCATAACTTTCATGGCGATTTTCCATTTTCGGAACCTGAAAATCTCAGTGAAAAGCTGCTGTATTTCCCCGTTTGGCGCAAATATAAAGGTTAAAATGGCCGCCGGTGTCACGGTTCTTAACGTTATTTTTGCCGCTGGTGTCGCGAATATTTAGCTTAAAAAGCGCCTCCATTGTCATGGAATTTTAAGCTAAAATTCCCCGCCCTTGTCGCGGATCTTAAGGTTATTTTCGCCGCGCACATCGTAGATTGAATGCTAATTTTGCCACTGCGCGTCACAGATTTAACGCTAATTTTGCTGCCGCGTGTCGCAAAATTATCCTTAACTTCGCCGTGGGCGTCGCAAAATTAACTTTAACTTTGCCGCGGGCGTTGCAAAATTTAACATAATTTTCGCCGCCGCGCACGCAGAAAGTTAGCCTAATTTTTGCCGCCGCACGTGCAAAAAGTTAGCCTAATTTTTGCCGCCGCGCGCGCAAAAATTTAGCCTAATTTTCGCCGCCGCGCGCGCAAAAAGTTAGCCTAATTTTCGCCGCCGTATCGCAGAAATTAGTATGACTTTCGCCGCTGCGTCGCAGATATTTAACATAACTTTGCCGCCGTGTTGCAGAAGTTAACGCTAAACTTGTGCAGATCTTAACGTTAAAATTGCCGCCGGTCGCAAAAGTTAATGCTAAACCCGCCGACTGCGTCACATAAATTAACATTAATTTCGCCGCCACAGCCTTAGGCAAAATTTCAAAAACACTTAGAAAAATTTAAAATTTTCCTTTCTTTCTGTGATGATTATTGCTCAACAGGAGGTGACTTTTCCTCTGCAAACTCTGCAAACTGTTCAACCTTAGCCTGTTTAGGCCCAATGTCGCAACCTGTGGTGATTAGAAAGGGATCTTCCCTTGTAACTATGATCATATTTGGCCCATAGAGGCCCAATGCTATAGCCTGTGGCTCTGATACCACACTGTCAAGTCCTCTCCCATCAGACCAAGCCAGGGAGAGAACGTGAGACGAAGACTAGGCAACTAGCCCCACATCCATTAAGTAAAAAAAAATTGATAATAAAAGGCATATACATATGCATATTGTAGAAACAAAGTGGAATTAAAATCATGTTTAATATCTAACATACATTCAACATTTCTGTGACAACCATTAAATAAAGACATTGCATAATTTATAAAAGATAGTAGTTATCTTGAAAAGAGGTAATCCCGAGAAACTGGATATGCAAATGCAACATTCCATCCAACCATAGGCCAGTTGTGCTTATCAATCTCTTGATACAACTGCCACCCCCGAGCTGGGCATGATTTCTACAAGAAAAAGGGAACAACAAACTCACACATAGCCAAATATACACCAAAATCAGCAAAGCCAATCAACAGTTGGGTTTATCAGGCTGTTAGGAAATGGAAAGGAAGAATTGCTAAGCTAGTGAGCTCAACCACAGAGATATGGATTCCCTCTACAAGATCTATCTAGCTTGGTCCCCACAATACCTGCACACCCCACTCAAGGAAGTATTCCCTTCACCAATACACAGTCCCTCAAGCCATACCTTCCATTCTAGTGTTGTCCAAGGTGTGCATAGAAGAGTGCCCAGCCCTTTTGATCTTTCTGAGAGGTCACTCCCCTCACTAGGTTTATCAAGCCAATTCTATCCACTACCACTCCAAATTTCTTGCTCACAGGTTCAAACCAAAACAGAGATGCACATAACAGCAAAATCACAAGTGCTGGGCATGTAGAAAAACGTTTCTATGGTGGGATGCCCAAAATGGGGTTTTCATTAGCTTCAGAAAAACGTGGGAAACCCAAAAACGAAAATGGAAGATGGGGAACAACCCTGGCAAGCCAAATCCATTTTCAAAAAAACGTCCATGGACATTCTGGGGCAAAAACGACCTCCATAACAGCCCCAAATCGTGGTCCTCCTCTCCTAGCCACTGTGTAACACAAAAACGAGCTCCCAGCCATGGAAAAATGTAGGAAAATGATGAAAAACGTGATGGGGAAATCCCAGCTAGTTCAGACTACGTGAGAGAGTGAAGTTGATCATGAATAATGGCTTGGGAAGGCAATTCGTGGGTGTTTTCTTGCCCAAGAAGAAAACATACGAATTCCCAGGTTGATGGTTTGCCCATACACGAAATTGGTTGCCATACCTCTCCATTCCCAAGGCATTAACTGCCTCAACCAACTCTTGGAATAATTTAATGATTGGGTGCATAAGCCAAAATGAGTAGTTGAGGGTTTATGGGTTTTCTGATTGACACATGGATTAACAACATTGGCTCAAGGGTTTGAATAATTTCCCTCCCTATTCCTTATGAAATCATGCTCCCATCTCTTTGTTGCATTGCATAGCTAGTTGTGGGTATTTCATTAAAATTCGTATTTGCATGAGGTCTGAATTTACATTGTGCCTGTTTAGCACAAGAACCATATGCATCTATTTTAATTGTCGATACATAAAATGCTAAATCAATGGCGGGGCCTTGGCCTTGATCTCCTCACCATGATTAAATAATGATATTTACATCATTTACAATTTTAATGCAATAGGGTCAAAATCGGGATGTTACACCCTTGATGTAGATATAAGCCCAGGGAATTTTGTTACACTTTTCTACCCGCTTCAATGCCATAGGAACTGATCGATCTATAGAGTCATATTCCATCACCTTTTTCTCATGTAGCCATCTTGACATGAATACTCTAGTGAAAAGAACCCTTTTAAATGACAATTTTCCTGCCAACAAATAATCACTCTCTAGTATCCTAGATAGTGGTACTAGCATGAAATTTTCTATCTCTAAGTACAATATTTAAATGTCATTTGAAAGTGCACCCCAAAAGTGTCAACACTTCACGGAAAACACAGAGTCAATGAGGAACAAGAACTCGTTGACACAACTGCACCAAAAGGAGTGGTGGATTCCTTGGAGTGTATTGAAGGAGACTACTGCAATCAAGCTCAACTTACAATATTCGAGGCATATTCTTCAGTAACCCATGTGTTCATCGTACAAGGGATGGGCCCTCTCAACATGTGACAGAGGAAAATAATGTTGAAGGATGGTGAGAAGATGTCAAGACTAGAGAGATTGTTAAATGACTTGGGAACAACAATCGGTTTTATCAACACCAGGAACAATGTGAGATAATCTTGGATTGATTTTAATGCCACAATATTCTTGTAGCAACATATGTTGTTAGTGATGGTATAGATTTTTGATGCTCAAAGTGAAGTGAATCAGGAAAGAAAAATACATAAACTCCCTTGGAGGGCTGTTTAAGGGGAGGGATGGTTAAGGGGAAAAGGGGATGAAAACCCGTGTATTGTTTAGAGCCATCTACAGTGATTAAACCTACAATTTTAGTAAAGTACATACGGTAATCTATTGAACAAAATTATGAAATAAACATAATGCAAGTAAATTAACTAAGTACACAAATAACTAAAGAACAAAAACTAAAAGCATTAGTTATGATAAAAATAAAAAAAATCAACAAAACAAGGTTATGGAACAAACTAAATAAAATTATGTCAATATATAAAATTAATTAATCAAACTAACTAATGAATAAAATAAACTGGTAGCACTAGTTAAAAAGAAAACTGATTGTAGGTAGTTTGAATGAAAATAAGTTGTGCGTTAGATAATTAAGTTGAATAACATGTTTGAAAAATTACGTCAATTGAGCATTAAAAATCAACATTGTAATAGTGCATAATGTTTTCCCTTTTTTAGAAAAAATAAATTGAAATTGTTAAACAATCGCTGCATCAAATCCGTAAAAAATATACAAGTGTCAAAAGAATATATATAATCTATTATATATACAATTAATTAAGAAACAAAATAAATGAATATAAATGAAATTTGAATAATACAAAATCTTAGGGGAAGATGCAGGTATGCTCAATTGTTTTTTTTTAATTGAATGAAATTTGACAGTCTTTTAATACATAACAGCCGCAACAAGTTGTGCCCCTGAGGACATAAGGTTTTCGAGACCATATGTTCCTCTCAACATTCCATGGCTCAGCCGGGTGAAACCAAAACATCGTGAATGTTCTCATGCTTAGATTGTCTTGAGTAGCATGCACATATGACAACATTATCCTTAAAAAATATACAAAACACAAATGAAGTGCAGATAAATAGAACATACCTCCGATGGAAAGATGCTCTACTTTCACCCTAACAAGTGAACCTTCAAGTTGTCTTACCTGCCATCGTTTCACTGTTAGGCTATCGGATGATTGCATATGAAAGGGAAAACGAAAACAATTCTATGGAACATAGCTATACCTGCTCCCTTACCTTTGATATTTTTGAGAATTCGCCTTGCCTCGTATTTAAAGAGGTTTGAGGGGTAGTTGAAATGGTTGTTTTCCCTTGAGAAGCTAAAACGTCTCAAAATGCTTGTGACTTGATATTCCGGTGGTTGTATTAGAAAGCACATAACATTAAGAAGGTCCTATGTTTGCTTAAGAACATATTTAATTTTGTAAGCCTGACGTCCATTGTCAAACTGTTCGAATACACTCTAGAGCCTGTATCTTCTGCTATCAAATTTTTTTATTGGAACCCATTTCTTTGAGAAATCCTATTGTTGTTTCTCATTCCATTAGTTATAGCCCAAAACATTTGTAAATAGTATATTGCCAAAATATGGGAAACAAGTAAGGTTTTCATGGCATGGTACTTTTAACACATAAATCTTCCTATAATCAAAGGGTGGAACTCTTTAATCACTCTTCGAGACACATCTATAGTTGATTGCATGTGCAAATAAACACTATGCAAAATAAAATATAATGGCATCTCAAATTTATTCATGAAAACAAGGGGTAGGAAGACAAAGGGATAAATAATACTATATTCTTGGGGCATTTTGAAACTGGCTAGTAGATGTATCATGTGACAATATTGGAATTGGCATTCCCTCTCACAAATTTCAAATCCTTGTAGACAAATGGTACATCATAAGTACTATTGTTACTATAGTTGTTATTATCGACTATTATTCCTTCGATCGACACATTCTTTCATCTCCGAAATAAAAAAAGTGCAAATAGGGACTTTATTATCACCCAACGGGAAAAGAAGAAGATGCTCTCGTATTTGAAATAGTAAATCATGGTTAGGAATTCTTGTGCGACACCACAAGTGAAGAGGATGTTGATTCACACTAACACCATGGCCATGGAGTGAACAAGTTGTCGGTTGTCCCGCACCCCATCGCCAAAAGGATTTGACTAACTACTTGTGAAATTGATCTCTGATCGAATATAGTTCTTCCTCTATGCCCATCGATCTTGGGGAGATGCACGTGGTGCATTGAATGAAATTCTAGAGTAGTTTATCTAAGTGTTACTGTATTATCAAGCTCAAACTTAATATGGATATCAGGTTATGCAAGAAAAAAACTATTGAAGTTGGCGACTGCTTTGCATGGTCCTTCCCCCACCCTTTCAACGTATCTTCATTTCTTGGTCTTTGGTTAATTTTGTATTGGTAATCAATTGGTGCAGAGCACAATTTATAAACACCCACAATATTTCTAAAACGCCCACAAATATTCGAAATCCCACATTTTGATAAGTAATAATATATTGATGAGATGATTTTTACATTTACAATCATTGACCATTTATAGGTCAATTGGGTACCATTTCAATGGAACGAATGTACCCCTTAGAATTTAGTAATCAAATGAATTAATTAATCCTATTTGTGATTTAACTAATATTTTTACTATTTAGGTACACAACATTGCCTTCCCCTTAAGGAAAGCTTTGTCCTCAAAGCTGAGTTTGCTGATGTTGTCTTGTATTCTGGCTCTGTGTCGAACTGATGACTTGAGACATGTAAGGTTGATTACATGTATTGCTTCATCTTGTTTCTTTTTTTTTGGAATCCACATTAAGTACATTGTACTTGGTGAAGTTTCGTTGACACTTTTGCTGCTTGCGTGGTTGTTGTTTTTAACTTCTTTTGTCGCCAACTGAAAAGACTCGATAGACTTGATAGTAGAAACTATTTTTGTGATGTCATTCACAACACAGTCTATGTGAGTTCCTTTGAAGGGAATCCTTGTACTTATAATGTTCACATG
This sequence comes from Larix kaempferi, assembly GCA_027924585.1. Classification (NCBI taxonomy): domain Eukaryota; kingdom Viridiplantae; phylum Streptophyta; class Pinopsida; order Pinales; family Pinaceae; genus Larix; species Larix kaempferi. Next base: position 3,363,937 of record BSBM01000012.1, on the reverse strand, counting down.
AGCATCAATCTCATCTTTTATCTGATTAACCTTATAGATGTTCTCATTGATTTTCTTTATAGTGATCTTTGGGGTGACAAATGTTCTTTGTGCATCTATTATTGTGACATTCTTGTCGATGCATTGATCCTCGTTGTTGTTAGTAATATTGGCTTGATTAGTCATCACAATCTTGGTATTATATATCTTTGTCTTGCTTATTATCTTGATTGATACCTTTACTCTCATCGTTGCTGACATAATGATTTATTGTACCTTTTTCATCATTGAATGAGTATGCAACATCGATATAAACCTTGGAGCTCTCAACATTTACAATTTCAGGCTCCTTATCGCGGTAGTCATCTCTTTCACTCTTTTTTGCTTGTGATAATTCATGAAGTTGTTCTTCTCTATATGGTATAATCATTCTATTTTGATGACCTTCATTGCTTTCACTTTCCTTTTTTATTTTCTTCTTTACATAGTTGTTCAGACATATTTCGTGCGTGGCATCTTTTTATTATTCCATCTATAGTTTTTGAAATATTTCCCATTATTTCTTCTTTAATTTTCCTCATTTCTTCAACCAAGCTGTCATGTCTCGAAGACATTTGTGTGTATGAATAGATCTAGTGCATGTCGAAATTTTGCTTATCCAAGTAAAAAGATTTAAATATAATAATTAATATATTTAATAACAATATTATTATTATTATTATTAATAAAGTTTATTAATAATAATATTTAATATTATTAATAAAGTTTATTAATAATAATATTTAACATTATTAATACTTAAAATAATAATGAATTTTTTAAAATTCAAATGTTTTGAAATTAGGGTTTTTACGATTGCATAGAAGTGGATATGGCTATGGAATTGGAGTAAGGTTGATGATGGTGGAGCGCAGGTGATGGGGAGACCAGGTGCAGTGGAGGGGCGCGAAGGAGGTAGCGTAAATAGAGGTGAGAAGAGAGTGGACAAGTGCAAAGGCTGGGTGAAGGAGTAAAGAGGTTGAGAGGGGGGCTGTATGGAACGAGGATGGATGCGAGGATGAAGGTCTAGGGATGGACGCGAAGGGAGAAGAGGGAGGAGGGAGGTTTACAGGAGGGGGCAGTAGGTGGAAGGGAATGGAGGAGGGAAAACGTAGAAGAAGGGAGTGGTAAGGCGGAGGGAGTATGGCGTGGGAGAGTGCAAGAGAGGAGGAGCTAGTGCGAGTGGTGAAGGAGGAGTTGGGCGAGGAGTGGAGGCTGTGGTGGGGATCAGGTGAAAGGGGAAGCATGGGAGGGAGTTGTTGGGGGTAAGGAAGAGGTAGAGGGGACGAAGATCGGGTGGGTAGGTGAGTAGATGTGCAGAAAGGGGAGAGGTGGAGAGTTGAGTTGAATGGGATTGAGGTACAAAATATGGGGGAACGATGTAGGTGGACTCGTGGGGGTGCATAGGAGTGTGTGGAAAATGGAGTGGGAACCATCGAAAGGATGAAGAGAGGAGAGTGGCATGGAGGATAATTGGGAACTGGTGGGAGATGTCGAAGAATGGCAGAGAGAGGGGAGGCCGAGTGAAAAGTGGAGATGAAGGAGAGATGTGGAGGGGATGAAAGGTGGAGAGGAGATAACAATGCAGTGGAAGAATGAAGCCTAATGCGACTTTGATACCAACTGGTGCAGAGCAAATTTTTTGAAAACCCACAATATTTCTAAAACGCCTAGAAATATTCAAAATCCCACATTTTGATAAGTAATAATATATTGATGAGATGATTTTTACATTTACAAGCATTGACCATTTATAGGTCAATTGGGTACCATTTCAATGGAATGAATGCACCCTTAGAATTTAGTAATCGAATTAATTAATTAATCCTATTTGTGATTTAACTAATATTTTTACTATTTAGGTACACAACATCAATAGTCTAGCATGCTACCTAAATATTACCATCACGACCTCCTTGAAAAAGGTCGTTGTTGAGCCATAGGTCATTTCCTTCTTTGATTTGGGAGTCAAAATCATTTCTAGGGCAAAGTGCATGCGAGGATCACATGATTTTGGCATAGATTTACGTTTTGTAAGAAAACCATTATGTCAGGTCTTACCGGGAACAATCATATTATTGCTTTCATTTTCCCTCGGGGTAGATATGCTTCGACCTGTTGACATAATGAGGCTTGCACCTCTACCTACTTGTCATTGCTCGAAAACTTATTATTCTATCTGCAAATTTTCTCATGTTCCGCAAATACGTCCTATCATTGTTGTCATTGCATGCACCTAACGCCATTATTGGGTGTTTCGATTTGTGCATGAAATAGTCCTTGTAATTCTGAGATGATTCCCGTCATCGTGCTATTTTTTCGTTAGTTCGAAAGTTTTGTATGATTCTTTCTCCTTGTCTCATTACGATTATCAGTCTGCTCGCTTGGTGTGGTGTCTATGTGCCACTCTAAAATCCTGCAGTCAAACATGCACATTAGTTGTGGAATAGTTCCAACATTTTCGGGTTACGTTGTATTGCAGAGTTCTCTGTTTGTTTGCATTCCCTTTTTTGCATGCCAACGATAAATCAATTTTCCCATTCTCAAACCTATTACCATTTGCTGCCATTTTTGTGCCTTAGAATCATGATGGTATGATTGTTTCGAGAAGATTCCTATCGATTATAGTCCCCATGGGGTGCATCTCAGCCACGTCTCACTTTGACAACTGGAGATGTGTGTTGGCACGGGATAAGTCTGCAGGAAGTGTGGAAGCCGATAGGTGCGAAAGGGTCAATCCGCGAAAGAAGGACCATTCGCGGAAGCACGAGAATAGTTAAATTAGTTAGAATTGGTCATGTGGACCGTTTTGTAACCGAATAGAAGTATATAAATAGAGTAGGATTGTAAGCCTAAGGGAAACAAGTTTTGGAGGAATCATTCCATCTTTTGATCTGTTTTGTATCTGTAACATGGTGTATTGACTGTTTTAGCGAGGTTCATTCCGTAGGGTTTAATGAATGCATGAAGATGTTCAATTATGGTGCAATTTCTGTCTCTATCTTTATGCGATGATGAATGTGATTGTTTGCTACAAGTTTAGTATGCTGTAGAATATATTTGATGCGAATAGGCTATGGGTTTAAGAATTACTGTTGATACGAATAAGTAGATTGAATATGTTGTTAGAATATTTGTTATCTGTTGAAATATGTGAATGACTTAATGTGCGAATGATGAATTGATAATATGCTGCGGAAGTTATAATCTTTGGTTTCTACAAGGGTAATGTGTGTTGGAAGCACATCCTCAACTCCACTGCGGAAACTTGGTTCCTGCAACCCCCTTATCCATCTCGGGTGAGACTGCACTTGCTCCGCAAGTGTTGATGGAAAGGGTTACACCTTTCCGGGCCAGTGTGTAAGGGAGTTTGGGTTGGTAGTTTGTTGACGACAGTGCGAAGTGAACCCCTATTGATAGACGTTGCGTCAACAAATGGTTCCATTGTCGAGAACCTGAGAAAGAAAAGAAGAGGATATGTTGTGGCATCCGACGAAACCGGAGATCCAAGAGTGGTTTGATAAGAAGGCGGAGGAATTCACAGGAAGTGAGAAGCGAGACCGTAAATAGACAACAACCAGTTGGCTACAGAAATAAATTTATTCAGATATCCATGAGATATTCTTTTGTGAATTCCCAGTGTTGCTGCACAAGTGGCTAGCGTAGTTGATGTTCTGAAACAATCACTGCCAGAAGACTGAACCTAAGTGTTGGACCCCAGAGTTGATCCAACAGCTGAAGCAAGTTGATAACAAGGTATCGTGGGTTGTTGATTTTTGGGTGGATAGTATCCTCGAGGGATACGTAACTGACTTCGTAGTAGACACTATCAAGTCGTATAGTGATGCAGAGAGGAACTTCTTCAAGGGACCGAGAGGAAGGTTCTTGTCATTGTTAAAACTGGGGATTAAGATGCTTGTTTGTGAAAAGGGAATATTGAGGATGTCTTCTGACGAGTATAAAAATCAGTGTGTGGAGGTTGAGGGTATCGCGTGAATGTGGATCTGACAGAAAGATGTGGGGTAGATGGACATAAGTGACGACGAGTATCTAATGGAGGCTTACGTAGAGTGTGGTACCTTGAGGAGTGGAGCGATATTCCGACGTCCTGAGAAGAAGAGGAGGATTGAGAGAGTCTCCTAAGAGGACCGGAACGGGGGACTGCGAAACAGGACCAAAAGGGAGGAAGCGACCTTATTGCAAAGGAGACGTTGACCAGGCTACCCCAGAAGCAGAAGAAGGACAGATAGTGAGTTACAACATACCTCAACCCCGCGCATTACTCCAAATTTTATAGGAAGAAATACAAACTACTCGCAGAGTTTCCCTACGTGCAGCGGTAAGAGTAGCACTTCAGTAAACAATAGTAGTAGCAACGTTAGGATGGAAGATGAGGCAAAGATGCCTACTTTTCCGGGGAACGAGACCGAGGATCCCGAACAATATTGGTTCATATGCGAATCAGTCTGGAATGTGAAGTAGGTCCAGAATGAAGCCATAAAAATGGGACATATAGCGACGACCCTTAGGGGCCAGGCGTTAGACTGGTTCATGAAGTTTACAAGGGTTCCGACGGGAACACCAGCCAAGATGTTGGCACAAATCAGAATGACGATGATTGATGAATTTAAAAAACCAAAATTAGAGTCACAGTATGTTACTGAGCTCAAGGAGATTAAGCGATTTTCGAATGAGCCGTCATGGGAATTCGATCAACGGTACAAGACGTTGATAGCCAAAGTGAGCTTTCCGATAAATGAGTTGCAACACAAAGAGTGGTTCATTGCAGGACTAGTACCGCATATCCGTGGACCATTGATGTAACAAAAAGTAACGACACATGCGAAAGCATTAGAGATTGCGATGAGGCTGGAGGATTCACCAATCGGCGAAGCAGGGATAGGAATGGATAGAGTCCAGGAGCAATTGGCCAATCTAACACTTCAATTGGAGGATATCAACAAGGGAAAGGAAACCTGCAGAGACATATGGTGCACCAGGTGCAAAGCTGAGGGACACCATAAGGACAATTGCCCAGAGTTCCGTGAGTATTTGCAGTCGAGGGCACCAAACTCCCTTCGTCAAGGAGGCATGTTGTGTTTTCCTATCTGTCAGACCAGAGGGCATCGTTCGGAGGAGTGTGTATATCTACAAAAGATGGTGTTGAAGCCAACAAACTTGTACTGCAAATTCTATCGATCGGTCGGCCATGATGAGAAGGATTGCAGGGCCTATGACCTACTGCAAGATCAGACAACTGACACATATTTTATGAAGGGAGAAGAGCAACAAGTGGTGCAACAACAACCACAATACATCCAGTCACAGCCGTAGTTCAGCCAACCACAACAATACGATCAAGGGAAATACAGGCAGTCGTAGTACGGGAAACCGCAGTATCCGCCACCGCCATATGGCTAGCCGCAGTATGGGCAGCCACAGTATCGGCAACCGCAGTATGGGAATCCACAGTATCAACAAACGCAGTATGGAAAAACTGCAGTATCGACCATATGGGCCACCACGTGGAGGTTTCATGGGAGGATTCTGTGGAGGCTGAGGCACTGGTATGGGACGGGGAGGAGCTGCTGGATGAGGAAGAGGGCCGATCATCTGTTACAATTGTGGACAACATGGGCACTACCAGAGGGATTGTCCAAACCCAACGCCGCAATGTAGTTATTGCAGTTCTATAGATCACAGTGTAGAGGACTGCCCTTAGCTCATTGCGAAATGGTAGACTAAGAATCCACTCCAGAACCAGAACCAAAATAATCAGAATGCACCATCGGCCGTGCAGATGATATCGATGGAGGATAGAAGTAGCCATGCGACAGTTGGAATAGTGACACGAGGAGGAGCGGTGACAGGGGGCAGCATGTCACACACCAATTTTCGACCAACACAAACATAGCGAAAGCAGGTCACCTTTGACGTGGAAGCCGAAAGGGATGTCTTCTTGAAGGCACATGAGGCAATGAGGAATAGGAGGCAGCTACCTATTCAGGAAGAAATCTATGACATGCCACCGACGTTCGACTCGACAAAGTCGCAGAGAAAAAAAAACACTCTAAAGGCCTTCTTGGAAAGTTGCCTGGAGTTGGCGAAGGACCCAGACGCACTGGAAGAAATAACTGGTCTACTGCATCAATGGGAAGGTGCACGTCAGGGACAAAAAGTTAATTGCATACATAAGAAGAAGACAGGAAGGGAGATGCGGATGTCGGCACAAATTGGAGCATTTGATGTTCACTCCATCATTCTGGATTTGGGTTCAGATGTGAATATTCTGACCAAGAAGATGTGGGAGACAATGGGAAAGCTGCGGATGACCTGGTCACCAGTACAATTGCGACTGGAAAATCAGAGTAAGGTCACTCCGCTTGGTTGGGTATGTCAACTCCCAGTCGAAATTGAGGGGCTCAGGATGTATGCTGATTTCGACGTCATTGAATTGTAAATGACACCAGTCCCTATCCAGTACTGCTGGGGATAGACTGGGCCATGGAAAACCAAGCAATTATCAACTTTAAGAAGAGGACAATGTCATTTGAGAATCGTGAGATGAGAGGCATCGCACCACTGGATCCTGCGGAAGGGCTGCGCTATGTGGAACCAACCAGAGATGAGTTTGCGGAAGGGTGGGACAGTTTGTATAACATATATGAGGATTATGTTAATCCCACTGCGGATGGGGAATTAGGATGGCATAGTGCCAACTCAACATCATTAGATACAGACGAGGCCCTCAAAAATTGGCAGAACCGGTTACATGAAGTATCCTTTAGAAGATGTGCACTGATAACGAAGTCACTGCGAAGGGTAGCCACATAGGAATACGTATTACCTACATATGAGGGATTTCCTAACTTGAGCAAGTTTCTCACGGAGTTTGAGGAAAAAGTGGTAGAACCGCAACATCTACTGGCCCTAACGCAGTCACTGCGAAGGGTAGCCATAGAGGAATATGTATTACCTACATATGAGGGATTGTCTAACTTGAGCAAGTTTCTCACGGAGTTTGAGGAAAAAGTGGCAGAACCACAACGTCTACTGGCCCTGGAGGAAGCCTTGAAGGATACTCTTGCGCGATGGTGGGCAGCGCACAAATCAAACATCACAAATTGGCCACTATGTCGACGCCTCATGGAGGTTCGGTTCGATGAAGCTGCGGGGTATGAAAAAACAAGGTATGACGGACGGGGCAACCCGAAGGAGCATCTGAATGCTTGTCAACACCAATGGGGATCGAGAGCAAAGTAGGAGTGGGTACATGCATTTGTACACATGTTGGATGAAGTACCGTGGAGCTGGTATGTCGCAGTAGAACTGTGACACAGGACAACTTCTTGGGAACAACTTACCATTGGCTTAAGCCAATCATTTTCTTTCTCAGTTGAAAACCCCTTCATCCAAACTGCGCTACAGGTGATCCACGAAAAGATATTTGAGGCAGTACCGACAGGACAACCGATGGCACTTCAATGGACTGCGACATAAGAGATGTTGATGGAGTGTTACAACATCACTGTAGAGCCCGACGATGAGGATGATCCTTGGGCTATATACATTCCAGAATCAGAAGGTAGTTGCAGTGTTGAGGCACCATAAATACCATTGGACAAATTTAGCAACCATTGAAGATCAAGAAGGTGAACATTAGATCGGAGGAGAACCCAATGTTCACAAGAATTGGTGACTACTGGGACGATTTGACCATCGCGAAGACGACCGAATTGCTGCATGAGTTTCAGGATTTGTTTCCAACGAAATTCTCAGAGATGAAGGGAATCTCTGGAGACTTAGGGGAAATGAAGATCCCCCCGAAACCCGATGCGAAGCCAGTCAAGCAGTGGCCGTATCGATTGAATCCGAGATACAAGGAACATGTGCAAGCTAAAATTGAAAGAATGCTAGAGGCCGACATTATAGAACCGGTGGAAGAATCAAAATGGATCAGCCCAATGGTCGTCCAGGACAAGAAAACCAGCGAAGTACGAATATGCTTCGACTTAAGGAAGTTGAATGATGCCTACCTACATGATCCGTTCCTGACCCCATTCACAGATGAGGTGCTCAAAGAAGTAGGTGGTCAGGAGATATATTCATTTACGGATGGATTTTTCGGGCTACCACCAGATCAAGATTGCGAAAGAAGATAGACACAAGACTACATTTGTCACGGAGTGGGGATGTTTTCAGTACACGGTGATGCCGCTTGGATTGAAGAATGCTCTAGTAATTTTTTCCAGACTAGTGGTTGCAGCGTTCAAAACACCCATGAAATGGTGCCCAAGGCCATTCTGAACCCATAGTCTTTCCTCTCTCACGCAGTCTGAGCTAGCTGGGCTTTCCCCATCACGTTTTTTACCAATTTCCTGCATTTTTCCATAGCTGGGAGCTCGTTTTTGTGTTACACAGTGGTTGGGAGAAAGGGAGTCACGTTTTGGGGGTTTATAGAGGTCGTTTTTGCCCCTGAAATGCAGAAAAACGTTTTCTGAAAACGAATTTGCTCTCCTAGGGTTTATTCCCCATCTACCAGTTCGTTTTGGTTGCCCACGTTTTTCAGCACTTGTGTTTTGTTGTAGGGTGCATCCCTGTGTTGGTTGGAAATTATGAGCAAGAATTAGGAGTGGAAGTGGACCAGAATTGGCTTGATAAACCTAGTGAGGAGGTAACCTCTCAAGAGTATCAAAAGGGCTGGTTGCTCTTCTATGCACACCTTGAAGAACACTAGAATGGAAGGTATGGCCTGAGGGACTGTGTATTAGTGAAGGGAATACTTCCTTGTGCTAGGTGTGTAGGTATTGTGGGGACCAAGCTAGATGTTAGGATATTCCTATACTCCATCCTAGTCCTTGTAACATTCCTGTCATTTACATTTTCAGTCCTGCATGCAAAATTAGGGTTTGCATGCATTTTACATGCATCCTAGTCATTAGCACCAGCACCTAGCCCTCAGCAAACTAGCCCCAGGAGCTTCTCTCGGATCAGTCTTAGCTCTCCTAGAGCTTAGTGTGCCCTCTTTTCAGTTATTGCATGAGAAGGGCGCCTTTCTTCATCTGCCAGTCCAGTTTAGTTTAGTTATCTTTAGTTCTTCCTTGATTTAAGGATTAACTGACTCCTAACTGACCTTATCACTCTTTTGGACCTCTAGTGTGACTAGATAGACTGTTTTGACTCCAGTTAGCTCCATGAGCGCCCTCCACTGAGTCTCCTTCACTATATCAGTGCTTCCATGTGCCAGTTACACCAACCACACTCAGTTAGACTCAGTTTGACTCCCGGTTGATCACTACTTGTGCATTGATGACTTCACTGATGATGAGATAGACTCCTAGTTTGGCACTGATGACTCTCCATTGATTATGAATCTGTGCATGAAGGATAATTCGAATTACACCTAGTGAATTCGAATCCTCATACTCAGCATTGTATATTTACCCGGTTACTATTCTGATTAATGTAGTGTGTGTAATTATTCTGCCTCTATTGGATCTATGTTCTATTGCTTCTCTCTTCTTCCTTAATTCCTTAATTCTTTCACTGTGAGGTTACATTAACTCTTTGGATCTTATGTTGGCAATATAACATGGTATCAGAGCCATTTGAGAGTATATTCTACCTCCATTCTTGAGAGTTTTTTTTGCAGGTATTTCGAAGTTCTAGCAGTTGCAGCAGCAGATTCAACAGCTCTCTATTTGCACTTATTCAAGCAGTCAAGATGAGCAATTCGAATGCTCCTTCTTCTCCTATACTTCTCACTCCTTTCAATTACTTCGAATGGAGGGATGAGATGAATATTTTCTTGATGACAAAAGGGTTTGAAATATTGGTTTATGAAAGAGATGCCACACCACATATAGCTAGAGATAAAGTCAAGCATCTAACCAAATTGGATGAAGCTTTTGGATACATATGCCTTTACATGTCCAGAGATCTATTGTTCCATGCTGAAGGTTTGAAGTCTCCAAAAGAGTTATGGACCAAATTGGAGAGCCTTTTTGGCAAACAAGATGGGATGAGAGGCTACACTCTTGAAAACGAATTGGCCTCTCTACAACCTAGCAATTTTGAGAGCATTCAAACATTCATCTCAAAATTTCAGAATTTGGTTACTCAATGCAAGCATTGTGGCATCACCAAAAGTGATGAGCAATTAGTACTCTCCATTTTGAGCAAACTTGGATCTCAATTTTTTGTTTTTGTCTCTACTTTCCATTCTGGGCGAATGTCAATCCCTGGATGGAAGTTTCCTACCTTGGAAAAATTTACTACTGCTCTTATTCAAGAAGAAGACAAATTGATTCAAATGGGTTCCATCACAATCTCGAGAGATCTAGCTCTTTTAGCTGGTGAATCAAGTGGAGCGAATGCAAGGGGGGGACAAAAAGGAAAAGGAAAGAAACCTTCAAGATCCAAGAATGACAAACAAAAGAGACCTAATTGTACCTACTGCAAGAGAGGAAACCATCCTGAGCATTCCTGCATGCATAAGAAGATTGATCTTCTAACTAAGCTTCTTGAACAAAACCAAATTGTTGTTCCAAAAGAAGCAAAGATGTCTGATTCTGGAAGTGGATCTGATGATTGTCATGCATTGATGGATGGTTTTTCAAACACAAAATCTCTCCTCATAGATTCTGGAGCTTCCAACCACATGATGGCACAAAAGGAATCTTTCTCTTCTCTAGATCTCCATGATGGGCCTACCATTCACATGGGAGACAACACTCAAGTTTCTGCAAAAGGAGTGGGTACAGTGCATATGGAACATGGTAAGTTCAAAAATGTCTTGTTTGTTCCTTCTCTAACTACAAATTTATTATCAGTTTATCAGATGACCCATACAGGATCTCCAAAGCAAGTTACTTTTGGTCCAAACACTGTCGAGATCACAGAAATATCCACTGGAAAGGTTATAGCGAATGGGATTGCTAATCATGCCTCAAAGGCATATGAATTTTCTCACTTTATGCCTTTCTCTCCAAGTGTTTCTTCAGATTCCGATCAAGATCAGAGTGACTTCTCTTCCGATGAAGAAGAAGAGCAAGATTCTGATGTAGAAATCATAGTTCAAAAAGATTGCAATCCAGAATCAACACCTATTCTTAGTCCATATACAAGGTCAACATGGGCTCACACAGCTCTTGCTACTACTGAGAATACTGTTGACGATCATCACACTACCAGACTTCCACACCATGCCAACCTTGCATTATGCCATCCACCTCTCCATGAGAGATGCAGCATGATGATGGGGTTTACTCTTCCATTCTTTGGGAAAACTCATCATGATACATTCGCTCCAGTGACAGAAAAGGTTCCTGAAAGACTTGCTACATTCAGCACATTCTCTAGCACTTGCATTCGCACTTTACAGAGGATCAGCTTACCAAGTCTCTTTGCAAAGTTTTCACTGATGAAAGCTTGCTTCTTTTCTGCTTAGAGTGATGGCTCCTTGAGTTATTCAAAAATATAAAACAAAACAAAAAAAATGAAAAAGAAAAATTGAGGCAGTATTTTTTTATCATTTCATTGATTGTATGGGTGACCTTTGGTCCTAGTTACCAGGGCCCAGGATGGATTAAGGGGGGGTGTTAGGATATTCCTATACTCCATCCTAGTCCTTCTAACATTCCTGTCATTTACATTTTCAGTCCTGCATGCAAAATTAGGGTTTGCATGCAATTAGGGTTTGCATGCATTTTACATGCATCCTAGTCATCAGCACCAGCACCTAGCCCTCAGCAAACTAGCCCCAGGAGCTTCTCTCGGATCAGTCTTAGCTCTCCTAGAGATTAGTGTGCCCTCTTTTCAGTTATTGCATGAGAAGGGCGCCTTTCTTCATCTGCCAGTCCAGTTTAGTTCAGTTATCTTCAGTTCTTCCTTGATTTAAGGATTAACTGACTCCTAACTGACCTTATCACTCTTTTGGACCTCCAGTGTGACTAGATAGACTGTTTTGACTCCAGTTAGCTCCATGAGCACCCTCCATTGAGTCTCCTTCACTATATCAGTGCTTCCATGTGCCAATTACACCAACCACACTCAGTTAGACTCAGTTTGACTCCCGGTTGATCACTACTTGTGCATTGATGACTTCACTGATGATGAGATAGACTCCTAGTTTGGCACTGATGACTCTCCACTGATTATGGATCTGTGCATGAAGGATAATTCGAATTACACCTAGTGAATTCGAATCCTCATACTCAGCATTGTATATTTACCCGGTTACTATTCTGATTAATGTAGTGTGTGTAATTATTCTGCCTCTATTGGATCTATGTTCTATTGCTTCTCTCTTCTTCCTTAATTCCTTAATTCTTTCACTGTGAGGTTACATTATCTCTTTGGATCTTATGTTGGTGATCTAACACTAGATAGATCTTACAGAGGGTGCTCATATCTCTATGGATGATCCCACTAGCTTAGCAATTCTTCCTTCCATTGCCTAACAGCCTGATAAACCCAAGTGTAGCCTGGCTTGGCTGATTTGGTGTATCTTTGGGCTATGTGTGAGTCTGTTGTTCCCTGATTCCTTGTAGAGATCATGCCCAGCTCGGGGGTGGCAGTGTGTTGAGATATTGATGATCACAACTGGCCTATGGTTGGGTGGAACGTTGCAGTTGCATAGCCAGTTGCTTGGGACTACTTTGTTATAAGATAAGTATTCTCTTGTGTTAACTTTGCAATTATTTATTTGATGAATATCTTGAATGTATGATGGATGTGTAATTGAAATTACTTCCGTTGTGTTTTCTTATAATTATACATTTCCATATGTCTTTTTATATTATGTGAATGCTTATTTAAAAGTTCATGGGGCTAGATGCCCGGCTTGAGCATCACGTTCTCTCTATCATGCTGGTATGATGGGAGGGGGACATTACATTTTGGTATCAGAGCTGCTGGTTGCAGCATTGGACCTCTATGGGCCAAATCCGATTACAGTCACATGGGAAGGTCCCTTCCTAATCACCACAGGTATCAGCATCGGGCCTAAACTAGCTAAGTTGAATAAAATTACAGAGGTAAGATCACCTCCTGTTGAGCAGCAGTCATCACAGAAAGAAGGAAAGATTTCAAATTTTCCTAAGAGTTTTTTTGAAAATTTTGTATAAGTGTTTTTCAGCGTCGAAGGGAAAGTTTCGGAAGGACTCAGCGAGTTGGTCCGCAACGGCGGAAGAACTCGCCGATTTGGCCCGAAATGGCGAAATTTTCTTAGTGTTTTTCGGCGTTGAAAGGAAATTTTCGGAAGAACTCCGTGAGTTGGTCCGCAACAGCGGAAGAACTTGCCAAGTTGGCCTGAAATGGCGAAAATTTTCTAAGTGTTTTTCGGCGTTGAAAGGAAATTTTCGGAAGAACTCCGCGAGTTGGTCCGCAACAGCGGAAGAACTCGCCGAGTTGGCCCGAAAAGGTGAAAATTTTCTAAGTGTTTTTCGGCGTTGAAAGGAAATTTTCGGAAGAACTCCATGAGTTGGTCCGCAACGGTGGAAGAACTCGCCGAGTTTCCCTGAAACAGCGGAAACATTTTCTAAGTGTTCGGCGTCAAAGGGAAATTTCGGAAGAACTCCACGAGTTCGCCCGAAATTTTGGAAGAACTCCACGAGTTGGCCCGAAATTGCGGAAGAACTCAGCAAGTTGGCCCGCAATGGTGGAAGGACTCGGCGAGTTGGTCCAAAAAATCTCAAAATTTTTCTAAGTGTTTTCGGCGGAAGAACTCAGCGAGTTTCTCTGCAACAGGTCGAAAGAACTCAGCGAGTTTCTCCACAACAGGGCGAAAGAATTGGATGAGTTGCTCCGAAACAGGAAATTTCATTTGTTTTTCAGGGATATTTTCAGGTGCCGAAAATGGAAAAATTGCCATGGAACTTATGCGCCAGATTGCGCGAAATGGAAAGATCTACAAAAAAAAAAAGAGGGCGTTGCCCTCGACCCGCCCTGTAGTGGCGAAGCCATAAGGGGGCAAGCCCCCTTGACCCTCGTCGTCCCCCTCATATGTCGTTGATTGTGAGAAAATTCTATGATTTGATAAATTGTCAATATAATATTTTCCCACGTGCATGAAAGTAGTTTATGAATTTCTGAGAATATAATGTAGCTAACAATTGTGTTGATGAACACAATTTGCAGAATCACAGTTACATCAGGGCAACACTCTAGATAGTACAGTTGGAAAGTTTTGGATCTTGGTTGGGCCAAGAAAATCAACATCATGGATGATGCACAGGATCCCTATGAGCCTGAGATAGATGCCATGGGGGAGAACATACATGTTGAAAATACTGAAACAGAATCTAATGGGAGAAGAAATCAAGAGACTCCTCTAGATATTGCAGCCACCATGAGAAGCCTAAGGGTGGAGTTGCAAAGCTGTAGAGAAGATAATGAAAGGATGATTAAAGCTCAGGAAGAACAAAATCAGTTGAATGCAGCCATGCTACAGAGTTTGACAGACATCCAAAGGGAAATAAACTCTGGGCATCAGACATCAAATCCAGAAAGGGGTGGGAGTAGTTCTAGAAGGAATTCTCGTAAGAGGGCTAGTAGCTCAAGAAGAGTTTCTATAGACCGCACTTATACTCCAGAAATCTCTTCTAATGAATCATATAACTTTGAAGAATCCATTGAGGGTTCGAGCTCTTCATTCTGCAGAAGCAAGAGGAAGAGTCACTACAAGAACAATTCGCAGAGGGAATTTAAGAAGGCGAAACCCCCTACAATTGACGGAGAGGTAAAATCTGGTCAAGAAGCTGAAGCTTGGCTTCTTGGGATGAGAAAATATTTCCAAGTCCAAGACTACTCTGGGAATATGAAGGCAAGGGTTTCCATATTCAACTTGAATGGAAGAGCATCTATATGGTGGGAACACATCAGGCAAGTGAAGAAGATCAACGAAAGGAAGATTGTGTGGAAGCAGTTCAAGAAATACTTCAAGCAGAAGTACCTCTCTGATAGGTACTATGTGATAATATCAAAGAGTTCCATGAGCTGAGATTGGGACAATTGACTATGGAAGAATATGCAAACAAATTCTTGGAGCTGCTAAGATATGTCAGGTACATTCGAGATGATAAGGTGAAAATTCAGCGTTTCCTAAGTGGACTGCCCCAGTCATATAAAGACAGAATTGAGTTTGATGAACCTCGAACTCTAGAGGAGGCCATAAGAAAGGCCAAGTATTGCTTTGATCAAAACAGAAGCAAACCAGAATTCCATAAGGCTTGGAAGGATAAGAAAAATGAAAAGTTTGATCAAAGGAAGAAGGGGTTCAAGCCTCCTCAATTCAAGAATCAGCAAAGGCAGCCATCACAGGTTGTGACTAAGCCAACTAGGATGATGGTAGACAAGCCAAGAGATCCAAAGGAGCCAAGAGAACCACTTCAATGTTGGGGTTGTGGAGGAGACCACATGCTTAGGAACTGTCCACATCAGAATGGGAATGCAAATCAAGTCCACAACATCCAGGGAGCTGAAACTGTGGGTCAAGTGGCGAGAACAATCCCTAGAATCTATGCAGCACTGGACGACCACCAAGCAGATCATCAGTCAAATGTGGTTGAAGTTGAAGGTAAGATTGCTAAGCAATCTGTTTCTATTTTGATTGATCCTGGATCTACTCACAGTTATGTCACTCCTAGAATTGTTGAGATTTGTGATTTCAAGAAATTAAAGCATAGTAAATCACGGTTAGTTCAACTAGCCACTGGAACCAAGAGAAAAGTTAGTGAAATAGTAGAGAAATGTCCATTAGAGATGGATGGGCTATTCACTTATGCAGATCTGAATATTTTGCCACTTGGTTCCTATTATATTCTCATTGGAATGGATTGGTTAGAAGCACACAGGGTTAAACTTGATTGCTACAATAAGACATTTGAATGCATGGACGAAGAAGGAAACCCGAGGGTTGTAGAAGGAATTCCAAAGGTGACTTCTGTTAGACAGGTTTCAGCCATGCAGTTGAAGAAGTTCTGTAGGAAGGGATGTCAATTGTATGCAACCTACATTTTAGAGGCAGCAGAGAATGAAACTCTTAAATTGGAGGACTATCATGTATTGCAAGAATTCAGGGATGTTTTTCTTGATGAGATTCCAGGACTCCCTCCAAAGAGAGACATTGACTTTACAATTGAACTTGTGCCAGGAGCGGCACCAGTGTCTAAGACACCCTATAGGATGAGTACACCGGAATTGCTAGAATTGAAAATGCAATTACAAGAGTTGCTAGAAAAGAAATATATTAGGCCAAGTGTGTTCCCGTGGGGAGCATCTGTTCTATTTGTGAAAAAGAAAGATGGAACAGTCAGGTTATGTATTGACTACAGGCAGTTGAACAAAGTCACTGTGAAGAACAAATACCCATTGCCCCGAATTGATGACCTTTTTGACCAAATGAGAGGAGCAAAGGTATTTTCAAATATTGACTTGAGGTATGGTTACCATCAGGTAAGAATCAAAGAAGAAGATATTCATAAGACAACCTTTAGAACGAGGTATGGACACTATGAGTTTGTAGTGGTACCATTCAGTGTCACAAATGCACTAGCTACATTCATGTGTCTCATGAATAATGTTTTTAGCAAGTACTTGGACAAGTTTGTTCTTGTATTTCTAGATGACATTCTCATCTATTCTAAGAATGAAGAAGAGCATGAAGAACATTTGAGAATGACAATGCAATTACTAAGGGAGCATAAGCTGTATGCAAAGTTGAGCAAATGTGACTTTTATAAAGATAGAATTCATTATTTGGGTCACATCATCTCCAACGAAGGAATATCTGTAGACCCTGAGAAGATTGAAGCCATTATGAATTGGCCAACTCCAAGGAATGTGACTGATGTGAGATCTTTTATGGGCCTTGCTGGTTACTACAGGAGGTTTATCGAAGGATTCTCCAAGGTTGCAAACCCGATCACTTCTTTGCAAAAGAAGGCGATAAAGTTTGAATGGTCACCAAGATGTGAGGAAAGTTTTCAACGGTTGAAGAATCTTCTTACAAGTGCACCAATTTTGAAAATTGCAGACCCAGAAAAAGACTTTGTGGTGTGTACCGATGCATGCAATCAAGGAATTGGAGGAGTTCTTATGCAAGACAACCACATGATATGCTATGAGTCAAGAAATTTGAAGGAGCATGAGAAGAAATATGCTACTCATGATATAGAACTTGCAGCCATAGTACATGCTTTAAAGATGTGGAGGCATTACTTAATGGGAAGAAAATTTGAGTTAAGGACAAACCATTGTGGTCTGAAATACTTGTTTGATCAGCCAACTTTAAATGCTAGGCAAGCTAGATGGTTGGAATTTTTGTGTGAATTTGATTTTGAAATCAAACACATAAAAGGGAAAGAAAACAAGGTGGCTGATGCACTCAGTAGGAAGGTACATGAAATGCATGTAGCAGCACTTAGTACTTTCCAACCAGATTTGAAGCAACAAATTGTTAACCATATTGTTGAGGATGAAGTGTACGTGCAAATAAAGGACAAATTGCAGCAGCAAGACCTTGGCAAGAAGTATGAAGGCTATCATTTGGAAGAAGGCATACTTCTTACTTATAAGAATATAGTCTATATTCCAAATGCGGCAGATTTGAGGAGGATTGTTATGGATGAAAGCCATAAAGCTCCATACTTTGGTCACCCAGGATATCAGAAAACAATTGCTATAGCAAGAAAATATTATTTCTGGCCAGGCATGAAGAAGGACATCGCTGGATACATTTCTAAGTGCATGGAATGTCTGTAGGTGAAGAGTGAACACCAACATCCAACAGGTTTATTGCTCCCAGTGCCAATTCCAGAATGGAAATGGGAAGTAATATCCATGGACTTTGTTACAGGATTGCCAATGACTGTGAGACAACATGATTCCTTCATGGTTGTGGTGGACAAGTTAACAAAGGAAGCACATTTTATACTGGTTAAGTCCACACATAAAGCCGATGCCATTGCAAATATTTTCATGAAGGAAATTTTCAGATTACATGGGTTGCCTAAGGCAATAATTTCTGACAGGGATACCAAGTTCACTTCCAATTTTTGGAAAGGTCTCTTTGCAGATTTGGGTACACAACTAAGCTTTAGTACCGCATACCATCCTCAAACAGATGGGCAAATAGAAAGAGTAAATCGGGTGCTTGAAGACATGCTCCGCATGTATGTAATGGACAAACCATCCAAGTGGGAGGATTATCTACTCTTGGTAGAATTTGCATATAACAATGGGCAACAAGCATCGTTGGGAATGAGTCCTTATGAGGCTTTGTACGACAGAAGGTGTAGGACACTAGTGACTTGGGACAATCCAGTGAACAGAATTGTACTTGGGCCAGAATTGCTTAAGGAAATGGAGCAAGAAGTTGCCAAGATCAGACAGAATTTAAAAACAGCCCAGGATAGACAGAAAAGCTATGAAAATAAACATAGAGTGCATAGGAAATTCAATGTTGGGGATCATGTGTATCTTAGAGTGAGATCAAGGAAGAGTTCCTTGAAGCTTGGGAGTTGTGCCAAGCTATCACTTAGATATTGTGGGCCATTTGAAGTGATTGAAGGAATAGGTCCAGTTGCATATAGACTTGCATTGCCTGCTAGCACTAAAGCTCATAATGTTTTTCATGTCTCTTTGCTTAAGAAATATGTACATGATCCTAACCATGTGATTAATTGGGATGTGATCCAGGTCGAACCCGAGGGAGAATTCCAAACCGATCCGTTGTGCATCCTAGACAAGAAGGTAACATTGCTCCGGAACTGAGCCATCAGACAGGTAAAGGTGCAATGGAAGCACTACGGTCCCGATGAGGCTACATGGGAGCTGGAGGATGCCATGAGGGTGGCATATCCATTTTTGTTCAATTTTGATGAGCACTGAGGACAGTGCTAATGTAAGGGGAGGGGAATGTAATGTCCCCATTTTGACCCCCTTTGCATTAAATCATAAATGATGTAAATATTGTTATTTAATCATGGTGAGGAGCTCAAGGCCAAGGCCCCACCATTGATTTAGCGTTTTATGTATCAACAATTAAAAAAAAAAATAGATGCCTATGGTTCTTGTGCTAGATAGGCACAATGTAAATTAAGACATCATGTAAATACGAATTTTAATGAAAAACCCACAACTGGCTATGCAATGCAACAAAGAGATGGGGGCATGATTCTACAAGGAATAGGGAGGGAAATTATTCAAACCCTTGAGCCAATGGTGTTAATCCATGTGTCAATGAGAAAACCCATAAACCACCAATTACCCATTTTGGGTTATGCACCTAATCATTTAATTCTTCCATAAATTGGTTGAGGCAGTTAATGCCTTAGGAATGAAGAGGTATGGCATCCAATTTCATGCATGGGCAAGCCATCAACCTGGAAAAATGTACTTTTGCTTATGTGGCAAGAAAACACCCATGAAATGGTGCCCAAAGCCATTCTGAACCCATAGTCTTTCCTCTCTCATGCAGTCTGAGCTAGTTGGGCTTTCCCCATCACGTTTTTTACCAATTTCCTGCATTTTTTCATAGTTGGGAGCTCGTTTTTGTGTTACACAGTGGCTGGGAGAAAGGGAGTCACGTTTTGGGGGTTTATAGAGGTCGTTTTTTCCCCTGAAATGCAGAAAAACGTTTTTTGAAAACGAATTTGCTCTCCCAGGGTTTATTCCCCATCTACCAGTTCGTTTTGGTTGCCCACGTTTTTCAGCACTTGTGTTTTGTTGTAGGGTGCATCCCTGTGTTGGTTGGAAATTATGAGCAAGAATTAGGAGTGGAAGTGGACCAGAATTGGCTTGATAAACCTAGTGAGGAGGTAACCTCTCAAGAGTATCAAAAGGGCTGGTTGCTCTTCTATGCACACCTTGAAGAACACTAGAATGGAAGGTATGGCCTGAGGGACTGTGTATTAGTGAAGAGAATACTTCCTTGTGCCAGGTGTGTAGGTATTGTGGGGACCAAGCTAGAGAGATCTTGCAGAGGGTTCCCATATCTCTATGGATGATCCCACTAGCTTAGCAATTCTTCCTTCCATTGCCTAACAGCCTGATAAACCCAACTGTAGCTTGGCTTGGCTGATTTGGTGTATCTTTGGGCTATGTGTGAGTTTGTTGTTCCCTGATTCCTTGTAGAGATCATGCCCAGCTCGGGGGTGGCAGTGTGTTGAGATATTGATGATCACAACTGGCCTATGGTTGGGTGGAACGTTGCAGTTGCATAGCCAGTTGCTTGGGACTACTTTGTTATAAGATAAGTATTCTCTTGTGTTAACTTTGCAATTATTTATTTGATGAATATCTTGAATGTATGATGGATGTGTAATTGAAATTACTTTCGTTGTGTTTTCTTATAATTATACATTTCCATATGTCTTTTTATATTATGTGAATGCTTATTTAAAAGTTCATGGGGCTAGATGCCCAGCTTGATCATCACATTCTCTCTATCATGCTGGTATGAAAGGAGGGGACATTACATATGTCAACGGACCGGGAAGCCCTCACAACAGGATGAAATGCCACTAGTACCACAAGTGATGCTGCAGGCCTTTGACAAATGGGAAGTTGATTTTGTGGGACCCATTAACCCACCTGGGAAGAGAACAGGGTCGCGCTACATAATCATTGCGACAGATTACTTGATGCATTGGGCGGAAGCTGCACCAGTAAGAGATTGTTCCGCTGCGATTGCAGCACGGTTCCTATTCGACAATGTGGTCACTAGGTTTGGGTGCCCAAAAGTGTTTTGAGTGACTAGGGGATGCACTTTGTTAACCAGATGGTTGCAGCAATGACGGAAGAATTTAAGATCCAGCACAAGAAGAGTACTCCTTACCACCCTTAGGAAAACGAGACATTTGAGGCGTTTAACAAGGTATTGGAGCATGCACTCACCAAGGTGTGCAATGCGAACCGCGACGAATGGGACTTAAAAATTCCAGCGGTCCTTTGGGCATATCACACCACATGCAAACTACTGATTGGCCAGACTCCATTTAAGCTCGTTTACAACCAGGAAGCAGTTATGTCGATGGAGTACATTGTACCAAGCTTGCGCATCACAACAACGACAGGGATGAGCGATGATGGCGCAATGGAGGAACGGTTGGCACAATTGATATAGCTCGACGAAGATCGATTCATTGTAGGGTTCCATCAGAAAGTGGAAAAAGACCGACAGAAGGCGTGGCACGACCGCCATGTCAAATCAAAGCACTTTTAGAACGGGGATACAGTTTTGATGTATGACAGTAAGTTTGTGAAACACCCGAGTAAGTTGCAAATGCATTGGTTAGGACCATACATCATAACCTTTGTCACCGACGGAGGTGCGGTGCAGTTACAAAGTTTGGATGGAGTATTGTTACCTAAATTAGTCAATGGGAATAGGATGAAGCCCTATTGCCATGATCCAAAACAGAGCGGCTGAGCACCAGAGGTGAAAAAAAAAGGGTCATAATGACAAAAAGTGGAAGCATGCTAGATGCTTCGCACGATTGACACACGGAAATGGAAGCATGGCCAGTCGGGCTGCGGTCAATGCTTCCCACGAGTGGCACTTGAGGAGTCAAGTCCGACCATGAGCATTGCGGATCAACCTTACCAGAAGATGGCAGAAAGATATGATGTTGAGATCAGAAGATTATGCGCAAGGATTTGTCAATGATTTCAGAGTCAGGCGTCAAGGACACAACGAACAAGCATAAAAGCAGGCGCAGGAGGCTAGCTGAGTAAAGAAGTATCTATTAGTCGAGAGGAACCCATGCTGAAAATTGGTTCGGAAGAGAGTTAAGTTAGGAATTCCAAGGAAGATGTGGAAATGATCCATTTCATTTCGTGCGGAAGCACCCCAGGGGCGTTGAGGGACATAATGACGAGTGTGCATGAACAACCACAGAAGGCAGCAGCTTGGATACTTGGGAGGAATAGAGACGAGGTCTCAACCAAGTTGTTTAAGTGCGTGGTGATAGTTAGAAGATTTGTGGTCTTTGTGACCACCAGAATGCCAGGGGTGGCGCCCCCCTGGCCCCAGTAGGAGGCAATCCAGGGTGTAAAAAATAGACGTATAAAAATAGAGTAGGATTGTAAGCCTAAGGGCAACAAGTTTTGGAGGAATCATTCCATCTTTTGATCTGTTTTGTATCTGCGACATGGTGTATTGACTGTTTCTTCGAGGTTCATTCTGCAGGGTTTAATGAATGAATGAATATGTTCGATTATGGTGCAATTTCTGTCTCTATCTTTATGTGATGATGAATGTGAATGTTTGCTACAAGTTTAGTATGCTGTAGAATATCTTTGATGCGAATATGCTATGGGTTTAAGAATTACTATTGATGCGAATAAGTAGATTGAATATGTTGTTCGAATATTTGTTATTTGTTGAAATCTGCGAATGACTTAATGTGCAAATGATGAATTGATAATATGCTGCGAAAGTTATAATCTCTGGTTTCTACAAGGGTAATGTGTGTTGGAAGCATATCCTCAACTCCACTACGGAAACTTGGTTCCTGCATCCCCCTTATCCATCTTAGGTGAGACTGCACTTGCTCCGCAAGTGTTGCTGGAAAGGGTTACACCTTTCCGGACC
The DNA here is from genome assembly GCA_027924585.1 of Larix kaempferi. Lineage (NCBI taxonomy): Eukaryota > Viridiplantae > Streptophyta > Pinopsida > Pinales > Pinaceae > Larix > Larix kaempferi. The sequence continues at coordinate 3,341,322 of BSBM01000012.1, read as the reverse complement.
GGTGTGTAAGGGAGTTTGGGTTGGTAGTTTATTGACAATAGTGCAAAGTGAACCCCTGTCGATAGACGCAGTGTCAACAACGTGATTCTAAATTTTCAGACCCTATATATGGTCATGCCCATATCTCCTCGAGAAAACATATGGTGCGAAACGTTTATTCAGTCACAACTGGCAAGTAGCTAGGAGCCACTGAAGTTGATTGCATAATTTCCATTTTTATTAGAGTCATTTAATGGTCACCAACACTTCATGAACATTCATAAAATTATTGGGGAAAATCCATCGTTAACCGTTGAAGTAGGTTGTTGTCCAAAGCTATGTCGTATTCTACGTGTGTTGTTATGTTGACCGCAATAGAGCACGCGCATGATTGAATATATTGACATATAAAAGGAGATAGGGAGATATTGGAAAACATAGTTATATCCCTATCGAGGAATCAATAATATTTGTTGTTTTCTTCGAATTGAGAGTGCATTGATTTACTGTCTTCTTGTCATTTGTAACAGTGTAAGAACTTGTAGGAGGAAATGAGCTAGTCAGTCCTGCATCACCAATCCCGTTGGTAGGATTTAGATCGCAATGAACAATGAAGAAAAAAATCTATTTCTAAACACGGATAAACCTTGAAAGACAATCCCTCGAACCCCCATGGAACCACTAATCGCCTAGACGAAAATTTCCAATATATTCATAATCTGAACATTTGATAGGGCATATACGAAGTAGCAGAGCCAACATTTTTTATATTCATTAGGCCATTCATGTAGCCCCTTTGACTACTGCTTTGTTTGCAATATCACAGTCATTAATAATTATGACCAAAGAGTCTGGAATATGGTTAAGTCTTAACTCTCTTTGAATTTTAGGATATTCCATGCGAACTTTGTTTGGTTTCAGATTAACAATATTGTAACACCTCGATTTTGACCCCATTGCATTAAACATGTAAATGATGTAATATCGTTATAAAATCATGGTGAGAAACTCAAGGCCGAGGCCTCACCATTGATTTATCGTTTATGTATCAACGATTAAAAATCGATGCATGTGGATTGCATGCTAGATTGGCACGATGGAAATTATAAATATGATGTAAATATGTATTTTAATAAAAATACCCACAACTAGCTATGCAAGGCAACAGGAGTATGGGGGCATGATTTTTAGAAGGAATAGGGAGGTAAATATTCAAACCCTTGAAGCCAATAATGTCAAGCCAAGTGTCAATGAGAGAACCCATGAACCATTAATTACCCACATTGACTTTTGCACCCAATCATTTAATTCTTTAAAGAGGTGGTTGAGGTAGTTATTGTTTTGGGAAATTGAGAGTATGACTATCAAAATTTCGTGTATGGGAAAGCCATCATTTTGGAAAAAAATGTTTTCCTTCCCGGGCAAGAAAAGACCCATGAATTTTCTGCCCAATCCATTATTCATCCATGAGTATTGTTCTCTCACGCATTGCTTGCTTGCTGGGCATTTCCGTCCACAAAATTTTCAAGTTTTCCTTCATTTCTAGCTGGGAAATCCATTTTTGATGTTGGAGAATGACTAAGAGGAAGATAATTTTGAGTTAGGGGTTCATAGAGGCTGATTTTTCCATTTAAATGCTGGTATGCATATTGGAAAATCATTTTGCTCCCTAGTGTTCGATTTCCCCTCTCTAATTTCATTTTGCTATGCCCAACCATTGTTCCTTGTTGTGTGTTTGAGATATATATATGGTTTGGGTTATGAACATCCCTTTTTTTGGGTTGAACTTGTGTATAAGCAACTAGGAGTAGACATGTAGTTGGAATTAGCTTGATAAACCTAGTGACAAGTGTAACTTCATGGAAGATGATAGGGCTTTGGCTACTTTTCTATGCACACCCTAAAGAGCACTAGAAGGGAAGGTATGGCCCCTCGACCAGTGAAGGGGATACTTTCTTGTGTTGGGTGTGTAGGTATTGTGGGTTCCAAGCTAGCTAAATATTGTAGAGGTACTGATAGCTATTTGGTTGAGCTCACTAGATTACCAATTCCTTCCTTTCTACTTCCTTGATAGCCTGATAAATCCAGTTGTGGACTGGCTTGGTTGAGATGTGGTATATACTTGGCTATGTGTGGGTTTGTTGTTCCCTTTTCCTTGTGAAAATAATTCCCAGCTCGGGGGTGGAAGCTATGTTGAGATATTGATGAGCACAACTGGCCTATGGTTGGGTGGAACGTTGCAGTTGCATAGCTAGTTGCTCGGGACAACTTCATATAAAGATAAGTATTCTCTAGTATTGATTATGCAATGTATTTAATTGATGAATGTTATAATTATGTTGGAAATTGCATGCTAGATTTGTGTAGCAGAGTTTAATTCCGTTGTATTTAATTGTATTATGCATATGCACATGTAGTTTACTTGTTATGAATTTGTAAAATGATGATGGGGCTAGTTTTGAAAGCACGTATTTAGTGTCATGTTCCCTCTCTTGAGTTTGATTGACAGAAGGGGATATATAGTGTGGTATCAGACCCATAGGTTGCAACATTGGGGCTGTATGGGCTATGTCATGCAACTTGCGGTTTTAAGATCACTTCCTGATCACCATTGGTTATCAGAAGAAAAAAAAATTTAAGATTTTTGCCTAAGTATGTGTTGGAGATATTTGAGGAGTTGCGCTGAAGTTTCGATGAGTTTTGTGAAATTTCATTGAAAAAAGGCATTTCGGTGAGTTTTGCAAAAGACCACAGATACATTCGACAAGATTTGGAGAAGTTTGCCGAATAAGGTGTTTCGCCGAAAAATGGAAAAATCTGGTGAAGTGTTCGACGAGTCTTGAGAAAATCTGCCGAAGTGTTCGGCGAGCCTTGTGAAAGTCCGTCGAAAAATCATTTCAGTGAGTTTTGCGAAATATTTCTGACAAGCGTTTCAGAAAGGATTTGAGAAATCTGTCGACAAACGTTTTGGCACATTTTGGAAAAAGTTGTCGATGAAGAGTTTGGCAAAAATTAGAAAAAGTCACCAAAGAAGCATTTTGGTGTAGAATGAAAAAGTCTGCCGATATAGTTCGGAAAGTTTTGGAAAAGTCATCGAAAAAGGCGTTTCAGCGCAAAATGAAAAGTCTGTCGATATAGTTCGACGAGTTTTGGAAAAGTCCGCCGATATAGTTCGATGAGTTTTGGAAAAGTCACCCAAAAGGCCTTTCGCCACAGAATGAAAAAGTCACCGGTAAGCATTTTGGATAAGATTTGAGAAACCCGTCGATGCATTTTGGTGAAGATTTGAGAAATGTGCCAATGAGTTTCAGATTATTTTGGGAAAAGAGGCCGACGCATTGATAGACTTGGAGAAGTCCACCGAAATAGATAAATTAGGCAGTTTTGTAGGTGAATTTCCATGGCAAATTTTAGGTGCAAGTAATCGAAAAATACAATTGATCTTAAGCGCCAGATTGCGTGAAATAAAAATATTTACAAAAAAAAAGGAGGGCGCTGCCCTTGACCCGCCCAACAACGGTGCAAGGGGGAAATCCCCCTTGAACCCCATTTTTCTCTTTTTAAATCTACAAAGTTAAATCTTGGGTTCAATTGCGACTATTGAAGCAGTATAAAAATTGAGTGGGTTGTGGATTTGGAAGGGTGATTGGTTGTACCCTGGATGCAAGAAAATATTTTTTAAAATTTTCAAAGAATGTAAAAATACAACTAACAAATTTGTCTTATGTGAACACAGTTTGTAGAACATAGTCATATTAGAGACAATTAAGTGTTGGCACCCCGTATAGTTGAGGTTGAAAACATTTGGTCTTAGATGGGCCAAGAAGATCAACATCATGGATTATGCACAGGATCCCTATGAGCCCGAGAAAGATTCCATGGGAGAGAACATACATGTTGAGAATGCTGAGACAAAATCCAATGGTAGAATAAATCAAAAGAGTCCCCCAGATATTGCAGCCACCATGAGGAGCCTAAGGGTGGAACTACAGGGTTGTAGAGAAGACAATGAGAGGCTGATTAAAGCTCAAGCAGAACATAATTAGTTGAATGCAAGTATGCTGCAAAGTTTGAAATACATTCAAAGGAGGATTAACTCTGGGCATCACTCAACAAATCCAAAAAGGAGTGGGAGTAGTTCAAAGATAAATTCCCGCAAGAGGTCCAATACATCAAGAAGAGTTTCTAGAGACATGACATATACTCTAGAAATCTCTTCTAGTGGTCATCTGAATCTGAAGAATCCATTGAAGGTTCAATCTCTTCATCTCACAGGAACAAGAGGAAGAGGCATTATAAGAACAATTCACATGGGGAATTTAAGAAGGCCAAACCTCCTACATTTGTTGGTGAGGTAAAATCTGGTCAAGAAGTTGAAGCTTGGCTTCTTGGGATGAATAAGTATTTCCAAGTTCAAGACTACTCTGGAAATATGAAGTCAAGGGTTTCCATATTCAATCTAATTGGAAAAGCATCTATACGGTGGGATCACCTTAGGCAAGTAAAGAGGATCAATAAAAAGAATATTGTGTGGAAGCAGTTCAAGAAGTAATTCAAGAAAAAGTACCTCTATGATAGGTACTGTGATGATAAAATGAAAGAATTCCATGAACTGAAATTGGGGCAAATGAACATGGAAGAATATGCAAACAAATTCTTGGAGTTGCTAAGATATGTCAAGTATATCATGGATGATAAGGTGAAAATTCAACCTTTTCTAAGTGGACTACCTCAATCATATAAAGACATAATTGAGTTTGATGAACCTCGAACTTTAGAAGAGGCCATGAGAAAGGCCAAATATTGTTATGGTAAAAACAAAAGAAAACCTGATTTCCATAAGGCATTGAAGGACAAGAAAAATGAGAAGTTTGACCAAAGGAACAAGGGGTTCAAACCTCCTCATCTTAGAAATCAGCAAAGGAATCCACCACAGGGTGTGAATAAGCCAAATAGAATGATGGGAGACAAGCCAAGAGATCCAAAGGAGACAAGAGAGCCATTGTAATGTTGGGGATGTGGAGAGGACCATATGCTTAGGAACTATCTGCATCAGAATGGAAGTGTAAAGTAAGTTCACAACATCCAAAGAGCTGGAACTGTGGGTCAAGTGGCAAGTACTGATGAGCATGATTGTCATTGATGAAAACAAATTAATGGCAAAGGTTGAGGTGATGACATGGCAAAATACTTGACATGGAAAAAGAAAAATGACATGGAGGACAAAGATTTGACAAGGACAATGAAGGACAAAACATGACATGGAAAAGGACAAAGACAAGTGTTGAAGACATGACAAAGGTTGAAGACATGGCAATGGACAAAGATTTGGCAAAGCACAATGACATGGAAAAGGACAAAGACATGGAAAAGGACAATGAAATGGAAGACAAATCAAAACAAGCACGATGACATGGAAAGAAAGCATGACAAAGGCCGATACCTTGGCGGGCATTTGAAGGACAACTTGCGGGCATCCAAGAGACATGTGAAGTACACCTGGAAGGTGTTGCCAACTAATTTGTGCTTGGTTGGATTATCAAGCGAGCGGGCAAAGTTGAACATATCAATGTTCATTTTCGATGATTTGATGTCCAGCAGGCCTTTTAAAGGCCCCATTTTTTAAAACGTACTAGCATGGTGTTTTGTAAAAGATTTGGTTCCCTAGGACTTTTTGGCTAAGTCAGGTATTCCAAGGAGTTTTTTCACCTATTAATTATGTCTTGCATTAGTGCATAACATAATTTTTGGGTTTTTCTCCCGCTCCTTCAAAGCTGGAATGCCCGGGGAGGTTAACGGGCCTTAGGAGATTGTTAAAGTCCATGGGTCAATGTATATGAACATGCTAGACATTTTTTTTGAGTCATATGGACATGTGCTAAGTCCCCCCTATGTAGATTTTTAATTTTTGGCAAAAAGTATTTTTTTCGTAAATGAGCCATTTTTTTTAATGGTTTCATTAAAAAATATTGTAAATGGCATAAAAATGTCATCTAGGAGTCTTTTTTGCCTTAGGGGTGCTCGTTTTCTAACTCAGAGCACCCCCTTAACCCCTAAACCCACTTTTCTAATGTTTGGGTGTTTAATTTTTCACTTATGCTAAAAGAAAAGCAAAACAGTAAAAAAAGTCATAAAAAAAAAGTGAAAAATCACTTAAAAAATATTTCCAATTTTGGAGGAGTTAGAGGTCTGAAATATTTCAGCTATGTTTTAGGAGTTATAAGAGTTGATTTTGGAAAGATTCTGGGCAGCTGTATTAGTGGGATTACTTCCCCATTTAAGGGGGACATATTTTCCAAAATTGGCACCTTCAATCATGAAATTTGCAGCTATGTTTATGCGCTGTCACATGGCTGATTTTTAGCTAATTTGGGGCTGATTTTGGCATCCCATTACATGGGAGTGGGCAGCCCCATTTTGCTCCACGAGTTATGCCACTCACTCCACCCATTCCTCCTCAACTTGGGCACCCCCTCTCCTTGAGTTTTTCTATATAAGCAAGTTCACTCTCATTGTTTTCTCATGAGAAGGTGGAACCTCTGCTCCTATCTTTGTAATATTTTTGCATTTGTTTATGAATAAAAGGCTTTGGAGGCAATTCTATGTGTGGACTCTCATGGTGTGGATGATCATGTTCTATTTTAACATATGAGGTAATCTGTGTCTTTACACGTTTATTCATGCTTGTTTATTGATAAATCACTAGCCTTTGAAGGAGATGTTGAGCTTAGTAAGGTAAAGATAGTGTAATCTATTTCATTATTTTTACTGTTGGTTATCATAGAGTGCTTAAAGTTCAATGTCATTTTTGTTTAAATGCTTGAATCTAGTTCTCTATTTTAGTCTACACTAGTGCATTTGATCTTGCTTGTGTGAGTTGTCTTTTGTGTTTACAGGTTGCCGATCCGAAGAGTTGGTGGAGCTTGCTTGCATCCATTGGTCTTCAAAATTGATTCAAGGAGAACTAGTCCCATTGATCCCCACGGTGGAGGACTCCATAGCCCAAATTCAAGACATTTCTTCTTCTTCTCATCAACATAAAAAACCTTCAAATCTTTTTTGGTTACTTTGCTTTGCATATTTCAGACCTCATTCTTGTTTAAAAAACTCATAAGTAGGTCTGATTTTTGTTTTAGATCTTAAGCTCGTCTTCAAGTAAAATCTTTATCTAGATCTAGTTGATGCATGCTTCTTGTTTAAGTGTACTTTTCCGAATATTTTAAGGGCTTAAAAAAGTAGTATATTTGGATGAACTTCATGTGTATTTGGATGATTTAAAGAGCTACTAATTTGCAGTCATTAAAAGCTAGCAAAGATCCCAAGTAAACAAGCCCCATTGCTTGTCTTAGTTAATTTCCGTCATTTTAACTTAGAATTTTGACTTAGATTTTTCTGGGTTTTTAGCAAGTGTCCCAAATACACTCTTAAAGTGTTTTTGGGTGTCTTTTACTGATGTTTGCTTGCTGGTTTGCAGAATTTGACGAATAGGTAGAGAGAAGTGCTGGCCAAATTTCGAGGATTCAGGCCATCCGGAGCACCTAGATTTTGAATTTTATGAACCGGTTACTTTTTCTCTCCTATTTTGTAAGCCACTGAGTCAATTAAGGCTGGGGCATTTATATTGCATTGTAACTAAAGTATTAAACGAGAGCAAGTGGGATAAACAAGCGCCCACACCCCATTCCCCCCAGGGGGGAAAACTGTGTCGACTCAATTTTCGTGGTTTGCATTATTTTTAGTTTAGATTTCATTTCTGCACTTAATAAAATCAAACTAGGCTTAAAATTAACCTTGTTGGTCCGTTCCACTTGAGGGCCACAAGTTCACTCAAAACATAGTTTTATCATTTTTTTTTACAAACTCAAACGCCCCCCTTGCTTTCTCGAAGTAGGGTTTTTGTACAAGGGCTTGCCCGAGTATGTGCCTGAAAAGAGACTCTTGGGGTTTAAAGAGATAAAATTTTGGTTCATAAAATTTTCTAAAAATACCAAGGTCTTCTCCCATATGCTCTGTGGCCAACTTGCAGCTCATTCTGATCCAGTTGGTACGCATCAGAAAGGGGGAGATGGCTAGTAATAGGATCTAACATTTCCCCGAATAAAAAAACCTTTATGTGAAAATCCGGCACATCGTGAGCATTTTGTTGTCGTGGGGAAATTTCTCAGAAGGCTTGGGACAAAACTGAGTAGTGACCTCTTGGAAACCGTTAGGCTTGCCCTCATTGGTACAACATCTGAACACCTCCTTGAGACTCCGATTTAGCCCAAGTCTGAGAGGGAAGCCACACATCAAAATTCCGGACATGTTCCCTGTACCTTTGCGTATATTGGGAACCCACCAACCATAATAAAATGATCACTTTCACATTAATTCTAAAATAAACCAAGAACACTTGCACAACATTTACTTTTTTGCTCATGCATCTATTTCGACTCCATTATAAGGCACTGGTCTATATTGATATTATTTCATGTTATTGACAAATGTTGTGAATGAATGATGATAATAGTGAATGGGAGCAAATGATGTATTGATGAATGATTGTTTTTCCTTATATAAGTATATGCTACTTTTATCTTGGTTATCAAAAAATATTTTTTCTAACCCCTAGATTAGACACCTTAGTTTTTATTTTTAGGGTCCATCCCCCTTGGCTTCGCTAGGAAATCCTAGATGGAGGAAGCACTTCAAAGATCTATCATATGCCTATGATCACCCATCCAATCCTCTAATCCAGAATTATCATGCAGGTTTGCATTTTCTAAATAAGGTATCCTTGTTTTGGCTGGTAACCAAACACAAGGTGAAAAGTTTTTATATTGATAAAATGTTAAGATGGTTGCATTGGATTTATCATTTTACTTAGCATTTATTTTGTTATTCTTATAGTAGGAAAATAAGCTCATCAAGTGAGCATTTACTTTAACATTGATTTTTCATTACTTTCCTTTTATGTACTTGGAATTTTTCATTAGAATTTTTTAGTTTTTTTAAATAATAAAACTTATGGTTCATTTGCCTCTTATAAAAACTTGTGCTATTGAAAGGTTTCTTGTCAAGTTGAGATGTTTTTACAGGTCATAGAAACCAGAGATTCTGGTATTCTCGTATGCTCTCCTTGCCTGAAGATCAGATCGAGCACACGTCCCACAGTTGGAGCCAGATGTTTCCAACTAAGTTTTACTTGGTTGGATTATCAAGCGAGCGAGCAAAGTTGAACATGTCAATGTTCATTTTCGATGATTTGATGTCCAGCAGGCCTTTTAAAGGCCCCATTTTTTTTTATTTTTTTTCCACATGTCCATGGCCCTACGGGGTTTGTAATAAAATGTACTAGCATGGTGTTTTGTAAAGGACTTGGTTCCCTAGGACTTTTTGGCTAAGTCAGGTATTCCAAGGAGTTTTTTCACCTATTAATTATGTCTTGCATTAGTGCATAACATAATTTTTGGGTTTTTCTCCTGCTCCTTTAAAGCTGGAATTCCAGGGGAGGTTAACGGGCCTTAGGGGATTGTTAAATTCCATGGGTCAATGTATATGAACATGCTAGACATTGTTTTTGATTCATATGGACATGTTCTAAGTACCCCTAGGTAGATTTTTAATTTTTGATGAAAAATATTTTTTTCGTAAATGAGCCATTTTTTTAATGGTTTCATTAAAAAATATTGTAAATGGCATAAAAATGTCATCTAGGGGTCTTTTTTGCTTTAAGGGTGCTCGCTTTCTAACTCAGAGCACCCCCTTAACCCCTAAACCCACTTTTCTAATGTTTGGGTGTTTAATTTTTCACTTATGCTAAAAAAACCAAAAAAATAAAAAAAGTCATAAAAAAATAATAAAAAAAAGTGAAAAATGACTTAAAATATTTCCAATTTTGGAGGAGTTAGAGGTCTGAAATATTTCAGCTATGTTTTTGGAGTTGTAAGAGTTGATTTTGGAAAGATTCCAGGTAGCTATATTAATGGGATTACATCCCCATTTAAGGGGGGGCATATTTCCCAAAATTGGGCACCTTCAATCATGGAATTTGCAGCTATGTTTATGGGCTGTCACATGGCGGTTTTTTAGCTGATTTGGGGCTGATTTTGGCAGCCCATTACATGGGAGTGGACAGCCCCATTTTTCTCCATGAGTTATGCCACTCACTCCACCCATTCCTCCTCAACTTGGGCACCCCCTCTCCTTGAGTTTTTCTATATAAGCAAGTTCACTCTCATTTTTTTCTCATGAGAAGGTGGAACCTCTACTCTTATCTTTGTAATATTTTTGCATTTGTTTATGAGTAAAAGGCTTTGGAGGCAATTCTATGTGTGGAATCTCATGGTGTTGATGATCATGTTCTGTTTTAACATATGAGGTAATCTGTGTCTTTACATGTTTATCCATGCTTGTTTATTGATCAATCACTAGCTTTTGAAGGAGATGTTGAGCTTAGTAAGGTAAAGATAGTGTAATCTATTTCATTATTTTTACTCCCAATCCTAAAGAGAGACAAAGGACTCCCAATCCTAAAGAGAGACAACAACATGTGCGCCAAAAGGAAAAAAAAAGGGGCTCTAACTAGGGTACCCATGGTCGGATAGGCCCTATTGCCAAATAATGACACTTCTATAACAGTGTGAAGGCTCCGTGTCGGTTAAGAAGTGGGGTCACACCTAGGGTTAATGAAAATGGTCAAAAGGTCAAATGCATAATGCATGTGAAAATGAAATCTAACCTATATGCCAGATGTGAAATATACTTGCCGTAGGCGTGAAATGGTCAAAAACACAACTCTCGTCGAATAAATCTATTCAAAATGCTGCTCCAAGACATCACATTAGTCCAAAACAACTTAAAACAATGAAAACTATAGACAAGTGGGTTTCCAAAACTATAAATAGTAATAAAAAATTACAATTTACAATTCATTTTCACTTTTTATCCAATTTGGAGTTTTTGGTTAGTTTTCACCTTGGATTTCAGTTGCTGATTCTGGGAGCTACGGGCATCCGTTCGTCGACCCATCTGGAGCAGGTTAGCTTTCTCATGCTTAGCTTTCATTTGGTAGTTTTTATTTTAATTTTTAGTGGTCCAATTTTTTTATTGGCCAAGCCCTATTTGGTCACAACGCTGTACGCGTGCTAACATTATACGGGTCACGGGTAGGGCCTGCTACCCGCGGTCAACACATGTATTGACCGTGGGTACCTGCATTTGTTTGATCAATAGCCCGTGGGTACGGCCGTGAAGTTTGTTTTTTAAATGAAAAAGACTAAACTGTTTGTGTTTCTTCCTCCATGATGGTTCTGGAATGGAGGGAAAGGGAGCATGAACTTGTGGATGAGGCTGTCCACCATGATTTTCCTGCACAACAAGCATTACAAGCATGTGGGATTTTCAAATTTTGGAGCATTGGGGGGTTGAGGGCCCAAAACCAATTGCTCCTTCGCTTGATAGACTACTGGGACGTAGACGCACAAAATTTCAACTTGGATAGTCAAATACTCTCCTTGGAGGTAGATGACATATATTTCATTACAAGATTGTCTCGTCGAGGGGAAGTGGCAAGTCTTCGATCTTGTACTGTGGGTGGTGGGATCACCGTTCTCGACTACATAGAGTGCTACTGTCTTCCCAACACTCGGAAGGTGGGGAGTCAGGTACCTATTGGATCCATAGTCAGTCTGAGCATCAAGATTATAGTGTCCACTCTCGTCAGGATTACAGGTTAGCAAGCTCTACACCAGGATTCAAGGCCAGTGATGTTCTACACCTCACAGTGCATGCTATCCATGATATATGACTGGTGCACAATGTTACTGGGGTCTATGAATACCCAGTTAACGGAGTGCAAGCATGGGGAGGAAATTTTTTTTGGATACAACAGTATTCTATGTAGCTTTTTCTTCGAGAGGGTGCCAAGACTTAGTCCGAGGGTTGAAGTCCCTCCTCACAGTCTTCGCGACCCAGCCCTGACCCGATGGGCAGAGGTATTGACACGATAGGGTGGTGGCTGACAGGCATCACCGTATATAGATGAGTTCTTTCACTGGTGGGACTAATAGGTCATAGCCATTGACGACTACCCCTATGAAGGGATAGACTTCCGTGGTGATCGCGACATCTCGCTTCCTCCAGGAGCCGCGTACGGAGACATCGATATGTTACTCTTTTTATGTTTTTGTGTATTAAATTTTTTGGGATTTTTGATTATAAATGAAAATGCAAAAATATTTTTGGGGGTAGTATCACATATTAACATCTTACTGTTAGCTCGCAGTCAATGGTCCACAAAGACCTGAGGGTTTCCCGAGACATCGTCGATGGTGCAGGGGTGGAGAGGTAGTCGACGCTACAACAGAGCGCACATTAGAGACCGTGTGGGTCAACCTGTCCTGCATGACCAACAGGGTACCCATGATTGAGGTAGCGCGACTGCTAGAGGATATGCAGCGCCATGTTGTGGGAGTACCGAGTCCCTAGGTGCGACTACTGTAGCGGATAGCCAACGCAGTATGTTATTACTATCAGACACATCCTGCTGAGGCAGCTAGGCCTCCACGTGGGGATTAGACATCTTAGGGTCCCATATTTTTGTATCGATATGTATATTTTTGAGAGCTACGGGCTCCAATTTTGTATTGTGACACTACCATTTTGGACATGTTATTTATAAAAAAACTATGGTTCTCCGGTTCTACTATATGTGTATGTACAAATGTGTGAATGTATGTTTATTTGTGTGCTTCATTATGAATGTGACAAATGCCAATCTAGGACATAGTTAGAATATGCATTAGATACATGATTAAAACTTCTTGGAACATGAATGTATGTAATGGAAACAAAATGACGTTCCAAGAGTCTTACCCTTAAGAATCTCCGTAGTAAAGTAGGATCCCTCACACGATACTGACCATTCAATTGAGACACAACCAGTTGTGAATCCAGGCGGACTTCTAAAAACTGGATACCATGTGAAATGGCATCACGAAGTAGCTCTACAATGACACTGTACTCAGCCACATTGTTGGATGTAGGACCGAGACAGGAACCTCCCGAAGACACAACTAGGTGGTCAGGTGAATAAATAACCCACGCAGTAGAAGCGAGTTGCTATGTATGACGGATAGCACCATCCGTGAATCCCAAGAACACGGGAGATTCTGCTGACACTTGTCAACCAAACGGAAGCGAATCAATAGACCGAAAAACCAAAAGAAATCTAAACTATGTACAGAAGCAACTATACAATAGTACACAAAAGTATTAGCTCGAACTAGAAGTTCAAGTGTAATACCGCTTGAGGTAGAGCCCATTTATAGGCTCCTTCAAGGGATTCCCTTCACAATCTTCCAATTTGTAGGCTCCTTTTTCCAGGACACGCCTCACTATGTAAGGACCGTGCCACATGGGGTTAAACTTGCCTGCCCCCAGGGGTTCTTTAGCCTGGTCATATAAGAGGACCAAGTCACATTCAGCATATTGCCAGGGACGGATAGACCTATCATACTAAACCTGGACACGACGTTTGTTGTCATCTATAGCCACAACAGCATCTCGATGATGCTCGTCAAGCTGCTCAAGGTGGATCAAACGTTGCTCAATATTCGACGTATCAGGGAGGAGCTCTATGGCTAGTTTTAACGAAGGGATTTCGCATTCAATCGGTAAAATAGACTCCACACTATGTACTAGTTGAAACGGTGAGAACCTGGTGGCAGTCTTAACTGCGGTTCAATATGCCCACAAAGCAAGATATAACATAATATGCCAGTTGTTCTTGCTCTGTTGGATGGTACGTTGAAGAATGGTTTCTAAGGACTTATTGACTGCCTCAACCTGACCATTCGCTTGGGGGTAGTACGAGGAGGAATGTTCTTGACAAAGCCCAATATTGAGTGACAAATCTGCCATCATCTTGTTTTGAAAGTGACTGCCATGGTCAGTGACAATCTCTCTTAGAATATCGAACCGAGTAATATTCTGATTGAATACGAAATGGGCTGCTGTAGCACCATCATCTTTTACGGTAGGCATGGCCTCAACCCATTTGGAGAAATAATCCATGGCCACTATGATATGGTGATGCCCCCCAGCCGAAGCTAGTTTGCAATCCATGAAATCCACCCCCACTTGGTGAAGGGACCAACGGTGACGACTGGATGAAGGGGTACCGGATGCGAGTGTACATTCCGAGAAAACACTTGGCAAGGGTGACATCTCTTTACGGTGTTCATACAATCTTCAAAGATCGAAGGCCAAAAGTAACCAGATCGCATAATGCATTGGGCTGTTGCAAGCCCGGATAAGTGACCACCACACACCCTAGCGTGGAAATCATTAAGAACACGCTCCGCTTCTTCCTGAGTCAAACAACGACGGAGGATATAATCCTTTCCTTGATGATACAAAGTGTCGTCGACGATGGTATAATCCTTAGCGTGGTGTTTCACACGCCGTCGTTCGTCTCGTGATTAGTGCAAAGGAAACTTCAAAGTTTGAAGATATACAATAATATCCCCATACCAAGGGTCCTCAGATGAGATAAGAAGTAAGTGCTCATCCACAAAGGAATCTTCATGGACAATATCCTCATCAAGTGGCAGAAGGTCCGACATGAGCTCAACAAAAACCAAGGATTTCATCGACTTTGCCGAAGAAAAATCAAGATCAAACTCCTGAAGAATAACAATCCATTTATTGTACTTCCCCCCTATAAGACGTCATGATAGCACGAACTGAAATGGATTGATATGCACTATGACTGTGGTTTTCCTAAGCATGATGTAATGCTGTAACCGTTGGACTGCATGAACAGTCGCAAGTGCCAAATTCTCCACATGAGTGTATCTCAGCTCAACGTCTACTCGATTTCGACTAAGGTAATAGATCACATGCTCCACGAGCACATCATCAACCTGAACTAAGACCATGCCAATCGTCTCTTGAGACGCGGCCACATAAATTATAAAATCTCTAGCGAAGTCGGGTGGACTAAGCAGAGGGGCCGATACTAAAGATTTCTTAAGAGCATCGAAAGACTGCTGGGCTTGCTCATCCCAGATAAATGGTGTGTCTTTCTTCAACAAGTGTGAAAAACCTTTAGTAAGATTAACATAATTCACTACAAAGCGACATAGAAAAGTGGCTCTCCCTTGGAGGCTCTGAAGTTGAAGTAAATTGCGCGGAGGAGGAAACCGAAGTATTGCCTCAACATTAAGAGGATCAACTCTGATACCCTCTCTTGAAATTATGAAACCTAGAAGGTGACCCATTTTCACAACAAAGATGCACTTATTGGGATTTAAACGAATCTTGTAGCATATGCATCTTTCGAGAATTAAACAGAGGTTCTTGGGGTGGTACACTCTCTTGCGAGAATGGCTAGCAAGATCATCCAAGTATGCCTCTACTATACGTTTAAGGTCATGAAAAGCGTAGGTCATAGCACGCTGAAAAGTGGCTCTGGTGTTTTTAAGGCCGAAGGGCATCTTCTGGTATGCAAATGTTACCCAAGGACAAATAAAAGCAGTCTTATGTTGGTCCTCGGGTTTTATCTGTATCTGATTATATCCTGAAAAGCCGTCCATAAACGAAAAAACTTCGCTTCCTGCACAAGCATCCAAGATCTGATCTATGAATGGAGTGGGGAAATTGTCTTTTAGACATGCACGGTTCAGATCACTAAAATCAGTGCATACACCGATAGTTCCCTGCTTCTTATCCACAGGAACGGGATTTGACACCCATTCGGTAAGGGGAACTAGGTAGATGAAACCAACATTAAGCAGTTTCTCCACCTCTGCCTTGATCGCGACTGCCTTTCTAGGGTTCACAACACGAAGGTGTTGTCGAACCGGCTTAGCATTGCGATATGTTCTAATATCGTGTTCGACAATGCTGGGGTCTATTCCTGGCATCTCCTCATATGACCAGGCGAAAGCTTCTTGAAGTTCCTTAAACAATTCGGTGTAAATGCAAACCTCTTCAGAAGAGCAATCAACACTGATGTAAATGTTCTCAACCTTTCCAGGGGTGTGAGAAATCTTGATTAGTATGGTAGGGGAAATATTAGCCATGTTCCCCTCAGCGTAAATCCCATGTGAATCCCAAGGAACCATAGGGTGTCCAACCATCTCGGCAAGAGTCATCCTAAACTCTTCTTGCTCGATAAGATCAAGTTTGCGAAGAAAATGGGAGTGATGATGCATGTATTCCCAAGGTCTTTCACTACCACACATGGCCTCAACAATAGCTTCATTTGAAGGTAAAGTACCGTCAACACAATCGTGCAAACAAGATGAGTCGACTGTCCATTCCAACAACATAATGGGATCTTCCTCCTCTGTCCATGAAGAGGAAAGATCCATCTCTGCGGTGGCTTGTTGAATATCTTGATATGAAAGCTTAGCAACAAACAATGGCATAGCCATTCCAGCATGCGAAATGTCTATAGACGTAGAACTCGTGGACGGTAAGGTCCATGGATCATCAAAATACGAAGTCCAGAATGGTACATTGTTTAATGGAGGAGGTGCATTATCAGAAATGGTTCCAATAAAAGCAATGGGTGCAGGTAAATCAAAAGATACCAACAATGAGGGGTACAAACCAACACCCATGTTCCCAGTTTCCGGCTGAGAATCTTTGACTTGGGGGACAACAGATCTCGTGGATGTTGTGGAATAGAGACTAACAAAATCTAGCTGGTCGATCGTCACAATCCTGCCTTCGTGTGGAAAGAAAATAATTCTGTACACAGAGGACACAACCACTCTCATAGCATAAATCCAATTCCTACCCAGGAGAAGGTTGTAGTCGATGGGCGCATCAACCACCTTGACTTCAATAGGCACGGGTTTCCCACCCAAGCGAACAACAAGGGAAGGGAGAATCCCATGCGGATTAAACGACCAACCGTCAAATGCAGTGAACATGGTCATAGACTTGGATAAGGGAGGAGAGCCAAGATATTTCCACAAGATAAAGACATCACTGACGTAGAAGCACGTTCATCAACCACCGTTCTTTTGATGAAATTCTGTAGGTACTCCACATGGATTTGAAAAGCCACATGATAAGGTAAGCGAGGTTGAACGTCAGTAGTGTCAAACTTGATAACGTTAGGACTTTCCCCATCCTGAACTCCTAAATCACAACAAAAGGGCATGCCTTTGGTAAGGACATGCCTGTAATACCTCAAGAGATGACATGGCACACGGAGTTTGGCCCAAATCTTCTATAATAGAGTAGTTCTGGGAGGCTCGAGCATTGGGATTATGTGTAGAGCGCTTGAGAACACCTTTCGGTATCCGTGGCATAGCAGTGGTCTTCTCTATATGAAAAGAGGTATCAGGAGGAGGAGGAGGCTCATTCCCCATATTCGGTTGTGGTGCATCATAATCACGTTGGCGAGTGGCAACACTAACCTCTGATTTATCCATATTCACGCATCCAAAGCCACTGGTATGGGAGGAAGACATTGTGGTTTCATTAGTCCCATAACTAGTAGCGGGAGCATTCGAAGCCATATTCTGATGATGTGGAAGGGGATCTTTCAACATAGTTGGGCTCTGTGAAATATGCTTCGATGCTTCATCAATCCGAGGACACAAGTGAGTAAGATGATCTTCCCCACAAAGCTTGCAAGGGAATTTCACTTTACGCCTAGGTTTATGGTCCCCACCAGCATTTCCACCTTCCCGAGGAGGGTTGGCATTCTCTTTCCGAGGAGTATTACGATTACTACCATTGATCCCATTATTTACACCCTTGCGATTATTTCTCCCCTTCTTACCACCAGGTTGCTGGTTACCCGATGGGTTCGCTGATTGCATAGTGTGTACATCGGACGATGGGGTGGAAGTGGACAAGGTGTGAACCTATCCGGGAGTAGATTGCTTAAGTGACAAATTTTGCATTTGATTAGCAACCAAATCTATAGGTTGAGCACTTGTGCATCCAACAATGCCATCAACATGTGGTCCAGGAACTGGATTGGGATCATGTCGTGATCGCGGTGCGTCATGAATAATGTCATACATAATGCCAGATTGAGCATAAAGCAAATCTAGTTGCTGGACTTTTAGTATAGTTTGTTCCTCAGTCGTAATGCCAAACATCGAAACATCCTTAGAAATATATGGAAGCAAAGACTTGAGAAACCATTCCAACAGAAACTTTGGAGGAATGTTGGCTTTCACTAACCTCTTCCGTCGACGCCACTCTTGAACGTGGTCAGATATGTGTGTGGCCTTATTCTGGCGAAAGGTAGACAAGAGTTCAGTGCTAGTATCGTAGCAAACCGACAACAAGAAATGTTCCAGGAAAACCAAGGCCATCTCATTGAAACCCCTGTACATGCCCCCAGGAAACTCAACATACCACTTCGCGGCTGCCCTCGTGAGGGTGCGTTGAAATAGTCTCAAACGAATGGAATCGTGATTTAACGAGTTTGATGAGCACCAAAGGTTAAAAGTTGTGACGTGATCACCCGGATCCTCAACACCCTTCCCCTGAAACTTGGGAATGTCCGAAGGGAGCTTGGTAGGGAGTGGGGGCCAATTAGGATCATGACACACCGGATCATTCGTGAGCTTCGAGAGATCCGGAAGATTTAATCGAGCAAGGAACAGGAGCTGTGGCTGTAAAGCTTGATTATAAGCTCCCATAAAAGGTTGATTATACGGACCTGAAGGATAAGATGGACCATAACCCTGACCATGGCCATTAAAAGGTTGATTATACGGACTTGAAGGATAAGATGTATCATAACCCTGACCGTGGCCATAAGGCTGATAACTTCCCCCAACTTGACCCATGTGAGAGTAAGCAGGTATATGTGTATTATGAGCACCGTAATGAGGTGGGTTGTAATGAGGGCCAGCAACGACTGTATTACAGTAAGGGTTACCACCATAATTATGGGGCATGTAAGCATCACTCGTAGCAGGAACCATATTGTATTGACCATGATTGTTAGGTATGTTCCTGCCCCCTACATTAGCATTACTAGTAGCAGGAGCAGTCGTGTTGTGACCATGAGTATAAGGGATATTCCCACCCCCTACATTAGCATTACTAATAGCAGGAGCAGTTGTAAAAGTATACGGTATGTGTCCACTCCCGGTATTAGGAGGATATTTAACATTAGCGAACGTGGTCTTGGGTTGATGTGTATGGGCATGTGTATTGTACTGTGGATTGTGAGTCGTATTGCAAACAGTGTTCCTACCAGGATGGGTAGTCCTAGGAGGCGGCCTTCCTCCAAAATTTGCAACGTTTGAAGGGATGCGGCCAGTCCTCAAATTATGTGTGTGAGTAGAAAATGTGGTGCCCCCAGTGAGAGTATTTCCCCCAATGGGTGCAGTGTTGTCAACACCATGAATAGTGTTAGCATGACTACCAAACATAGTGGATGGATCAACTGTGTTGTAACTAGGCATACCATGAGAGAACGGGGTAGCATTCGTAGTGGTCCTAGGACCTATGTTAACATGCAAATTCGGCATCCCATACAGGAAATTCTATGGATTCGAAGGATCGAACGGGTCATCCTCGGGTGGAGTAGATCCAAACAGAAGAGGTTGAGTCTTTGGTATTAATGGATCACCCCCTCATGCCTCTCTAGGAGTAGGAGGAGCAGAGGCGTCTTCGAATCTACCCGACGGAGTCGTAGGTATTTCTCTCATTCCAAAACTAGCGGAAATGTCAGCATGAAGCGTTTCAAAAGAATCAGAAGAATTGGAGAGGGCCTTCCGGCGTCCCCTCTGAACATGACGTGTAACTTCGGCGATCGGTAAAAACCAACCAACCGACGAGACCGACGGAGAGTAGGACCTTGCGCCACGATACCTCTGAAAGGTCAACAAATCAAAGCATCCCCTAACAACCACACTAACGATCAAAGAGCACACACCTAAAGAAACTATAGCCAAATGCACACAAACAGGACTGGCTCAAGGGACCTCCCGACACTATAGCTGGCATGTCTCTCCTAGGAGAGGCTTGAGACTCCCAAACTATAACTGGAGGTAATAGAATTAGTTATAAGGGTTCCCAGACTTCCCTGCGTGCACAGGGTCAAATCCCTATACAACAGGAAATTGTGTTGTCCAACCCCTATCTGACTCAGGATACGTACAGTATAACCACTGCAAGCACCCTATGCGATACCTAGGTAAGGAAACTAAGGTCACCACAATATAACCAATGCTTAGGCGGATAGTCGCAGGTGGGATCCATCATATGGGAAGGGTAGTTAAGCCTGAAACTCAAGAGGTACAGATCCCTCAAGAGCCCCGTACACGAACAAATCCTGGAAATATCTCCCACGTTTGGCCAGTACTGGAGGGCTATCTCCGCAACCAACCTCCCGTGACCTTATGCTTAACTCTGGTATGAGTAGAGATTCCTGAGAACACTGATGTATATAATGGAATTCACCACTCTCTGGTCAGATACATAATGTTTCGTCTAGTAGTCTTGGATTGTTAACTCACAATGATCTATTCCAAGACTCTAAACCTATTCTAGTTGGTGTACCCTATAAAACAAAAATCGTTCTAATCAATTTTAAGATTAAGCGTTGATTTTAAATGGTTGTAATTACTCAAAGGATATGGTCGTGAAACTGATGATGTATAAGACTCAATAGTATGCACAATCGAAAAACTCTAGACTCATCTAATCACTAAAAACAATGCCACTAAAATGAAAATCAATCTAATGGTTCGAAATAAAATGCAATTCTTTTAAATTTCCAATGCACAAATCAGATCCTAGATGAAAGCACAAGCACTCAGATGCAAAATGCAGTACGGAAAGCAAATATTTTTGTATTTTCTCTTATAATGGAAAGGAAAATGCAAAACTATGTTTTTGTATTTTTCAATATAATGAAATGAAAAATGCAAGCGAAATCTACCTATTTGGTTAAAGAAATGCAGAGCCGATCACTAAGACAACCCAACAAAACCCAAATAGTGAGACTCAGCCAATGTAATGAGCTAGAAAATAAAAAATGGTGAAAAACTAACAAGGCTCAAAACAAAGAGAAAGAGGAGTTTCTGTTCACAAACAGGGTATGGAACAGTCAGGAATGAGGCCAATTAAGACTCAGGAACACTCAAAACCAACACAACAACAATCCAAGGCCATAAATCAATCAAACCCGGAGTTGTACGCTACTGTCGAGAGAAAAGCTGCGGGTAGACGCGGGCTATAGTTCTGACATAGGTGGGTAGACGCGGGAAAAACTAAGTTGACCCGTGTACAGGGAAAGGAAAATGAGAAAACCAAGAGTCCAATCACCCAGAAAAATCTTGTTTTCTATAGTATATCCCAACGGCCAATCAATGAGACATAAGCTCGACACACAACAACTCTAAATAAGGAAAAATGCCTAAAAATCCCCAAAAATGGATGTTCTCCCCAGCGGAGTCACCATTTCTGTTACGGAGAAACATTCTTATGGCTTGGGGCAGACCACAACAGACAACTGACTACCAGAAAATGACTCAATTCCCAATGCAATGCTATATAAATGAAAATGCTAAGATAATGGAGAAAAGACCAACCTTCAACCAGATGTTTGAAGTAGATCCCCGTTGAGCTTTCAACTTCTACACTTGAACCTGCAGATTAGTCTCAACAACAAGTACAAGCAAGTGCATGTAATATGTGAATGACATTAGCATAATCAATAGCATGATCCATGATATTATAAGCAAATATAACCCAATGTAATTTAACAATATTCACAGCATCAATTGGACAAGAAAATGAGTATTTCCATTAATGAATAAAAAGAAGTATAATATACGACCTCTTGTCGATAACCAATCTGAACCAAGAACTGGGTCTCTCCACTTGTGCCTCCACCACTTCAATCCTCCATGTAATGGAAAACTCAAACTATGAAAGGAGTTTGGTAGGTGAACATAAGGAGTTCACAACAACAAGGATCAATGAGTGTAGACTCAAGTCACGACAAAAATACACTAGAGTTATCTCGCTCTCTCTTTCTCCTCCCTTCCATATGCCATAAGAGCGCAATATATAGCCTTCCAAAGGTAAGTGAAAGGACACATCGAGGCGTTCCGGGGCGTATGGAGGGCCAAAGGTCACCCTAAGACCGCTTTTTGGGAGTAAAAAGTAATTTTCTAATGATTTTTATCATTTTACTTGGTACCCGTGGGCTATAGTGGAACAACCTGCATGTACGCTGGCTATAATAAGATATCAAGCGTACAGGAACAAAAATAGGGAAAAATGTGTTTCTGGAGGTCATAAAGTGAATCTAAGTTAGTGAAATGGATCTTGAAGGCCAAAGAATGCTGATACTCACAAGTGGAAAATTATGCTGTAACATTTGTTGCTTCTCAATCAGTTGTAGCTGATAAAACCCAATGGTTGTAGCCGATTGAATTAAATATAATTTTTTTACAAAGCTTATCTTGTGATGTTTCTCTAATGGTGTGAATTCATGAAATGAATGACTTGGTTAATTTGAGGAGTATTGATGTATAACCTAGTATGAATGATGAACTTTGAAGTGAAATTGTAAAATGATATATGATTGAGATTTGAAGAAGTTGAAATTGGTCTTAAGGGATCCGCCCAATGATTCACCCCCCCTCTCAGTGTGCCATTGTGTCCATCAATTGGTATCAAAGCAGGTCTTCATCACAAGCCTAGAAAGCATGAAGGGAACCATGGACACAAGATGGAAGGACCAACATAATTCAACCATGAAGTTACAATATTTGAAATATCAGATTACTTTGGTTGGAGAAGTAAAATGAAAGCTTAGTTGAAGAAATTTGGTGTTTGGGAAATTGTGGTTAACCCACCTATATAGCCCAACAAGAAGACAAAGACATCAGCCGAGAAAGAAAATAATATTGCCTTGAAGTTTCTAATGGATGGAATCTCAAGACCTATCAAAGAAAGTGTAAGAGAATACACCTCTTCCGAAAATCTTTGGTTCAAGGTGGAAGATGAGTACCAAAGGAGAAATAAAGACACATAAAAGGAAACAAAAGTCAAGCCCTATGAAGATGAGAAGCAAGAAGAAAATGAGGTACAAGCTTCAGATGTCAGTGAAGGTATGGACTCTTCTAGTGATAACTCTGAATGTGATGACAGTGAAACTCTACTTTCAGAAGATGAGACAGAAGACTTGTTGAAATTCAAGCAGGCATTTGCATGTACCCTATTGGATATTGAATCAAATTCAATCCAAGTCTTAAAAAGAAGATTTTAGGGTCTTTCGAAAAATATCAAAAGAAGACAACGGATCTGCTCAAAGATATCAATCTCAAGAAGGCAAGTTTACAAAATAGCTAAGAGACAAAGACGATGAAATTGAAAAATTAAAGGCCAAATTGTTTAGTCAAGGAGAATATAGTAAAGATGAATATGAATTTAAAGATCCTAAAGAGATTGAAAAGACAAGGAAGGCTAATATTGATTTGAAGACTCAGTTGGAAGAAGCAAAAAGAATTGAAGAAATCATGAAGCTTCAGCTGGAAGAAAAAGAGAAGACAAACCAGAAAATTGAGATGGAAGTTGTTGATCTCAAAAAGAAAATTGAAAAGTCAAATTCTCATGTGAAGTTCAACAAAAGTTCAGTCATCTTGGAAGAAATTTTGGATTGTCAAAGATCTCCTTTTGACAAATCTGGTCTTGGGTACAAGAAGGAAGAAGAAAAATACGAAGGTGGCACTTGGTCCCCCAAGACTCCTGAAGTAGGATCCACATCCTTCAAAGGTGAAAGCAAAGCTCCTCAGCAAGAATCTGCACAACATAAAGAAGATTTCAGAAGATCAAGAATGCATCAAGAAGTTGGTCCCACTCCTCAAAGTAAATTCTTCAGAAGAGAGACAACTCCGAGATGGAATCAAGCACTCAGGTATGATAGTAGCTTTAATGATTATTTCTATTCATGTAATGGTTGTGGTCACAAAGCTATGGAATGTACATTTGATGGAAGAAGAAGTGCTGAAAGTCGAAGCGACACAATTAGATGTTGGACATGTGACCGAATTGGACATGTTGCTGCAAACTATCACACTTTGAGATGCTTCACCTATGGTGGTGTTGGCCATAAAGCCCAAGCATGTGCAAGTCCAAGAAGACAATCTATGAGAAGTTTTCATATCCATCAGCAAGGAGAGTAGATGACTCTTGGAAGAAGAATAATGAAAAAATATTTGAAGACCAAAGGACAAATGATCATAGCCAAGGACATTCTTAGGTATGGATGAGAAAGAATATTTTGTTGAATTTAAATGAAGCTGATCATAGAAGAGTAGATGGCTTCCATATGGAAAGCCAAGTTTGAGGTCTTTTAAAAATACTTCAGTACATCTTGATTCCATGGAATTTGGAGGATGGACTCAAGAACGAAAGAAGATCACTTCAAGCAAAGAAACAAGTCCAAGGATCATGGCATGGTGTTAGGGGGAGCAAGAGTAATTTCCTGTGATCTCATGGACTCTCTCCAGTTAAAGCAAATAAAGTGAAGGGACATGATGATGTTTAAAGGGATGATTTTGATGCATAGTAACAAGAATGCATTCAAGAATCACTTGTTATTGGTATTCTGACCTATACTGACAAAATAAATTAGAAGAAGGTGGATGCTTAAGACGATGAATGAAAAGCAACTCTTCAATAGCTCTGGAATTCGGAAACAACAGATCCACAAGTCAGATCACAACAACTGTTTTCTTTTGAAGGCTACATCCTCTCTAATCTCAGGCCGTACAGAACTTTGTGCCACAGTCAACAAAAATTCAGGTTTTGAAGGTATTGCACCAATGTTTATTAATCTCCAGAAGAAAATACTTTGATCAATTGACAGATCTGTATGTGGGTACAACTTCAGTTTACATTAAAAATACTTGATAGTTGACCTGAAAATATAAGTTTGACAAAGGAAACTACAGCTACAGTCTAGAAGCAACAAGACAGTGACAAGTGCTCTATTAGAGATCAAAAATTTTGGTTTTGAAGTCATCTTGAGGACATATCATGGAAAAATATCTATATATGAAAGAAGTGCAGCAAGGGTTTGTGTAAGATAAGCAAGTTAAAGGTTCGGTTATAGTAGTGGACAAGTTTGGTAAAGCAGAATTGATGACAAGAACAACAGTTGTTAAATAAAATTTGCATGACAACAATTTGGCAAGGAGTGACATGAGTAAGTTGATGGATAATAGAAATAATTCGGTCTGAAGCAGAGCCAATTTATAAATGAGAACTTGGTGACACCTGGATGTGAATTTGGTAGCTGAGATAGTATTGCAACACCATACATTAGACAAGTCTGTGAAGGATTGTGAAGCTATAAACAAGGTCATGGAAACCTTGAAGGATCAAAGTCACTGATGAACGAAGTTGTTGAGTCTAAATGAAACAATTTGAACTTAAAACATAACTTGTATACATCTCAAGAAAACAGAGTTTTAAAAGAGGCCCGTGTGAGGACTAAGTTGAAAGATCCCTTTTTGATGAAGCATTGTGTGAATTTTGGAGTTTTGTTGAGATCAATTGTAAATATTTGGATAGAGGTTGAAGTCAGGGCACTTTAAATTAGACATTGAAACATTCATTGAGGACATAGACTATACTTTTTGATAGAGATGAGGTAGAGGATTCAAGCAGGGATATACTTGTTTGATAAGCAGATTTGAGAGTGTGCTTGGAAGCCAATAAAACTAGTTGCATACTAGTAGAGTTGGTTGAGTAAGAGAAGATTTGGATGGAGACAGATCTGAGACTTACATGACAGTAACTTGGAAAGTAGTGTGCATCCTCTACATCATTTGAAGAAGGTTTTATAAAGTGATATCATAATGAAGAAATAGAATTGTGCAAGCAACAACCAAAAAGTAAAGGTAAACAAAAAGAGAATTTTGGGGCCAATAAGGCTTCTAAATTGTTAGCAATGATATTAACTAAGGGTATAAGTGCTTGCAAGAGAATGTTGTTTGGAGAGTCCCTTGTGCTGATAGGAGCATATGGAAGGATTCTCAAGGCCATCATAGATTGCCCCACAGTGGCTAAAATGGAAGCAGTCCTAACAATCAATTTTGTGTTGGACTCTGTGTTGTGGGATTGGAAACTATGCCTACCAGACCAGTTTGAAATATTGAGCCTAGAAGCCATCTTGAAGAAGCATTGTTGATGTCTTGGGAGTGTTGTAAAGTTGGAAGGCCATTGAAGAGAAATAATTGATCAAAAGATTTTTTTTTTTACTAAAGCAACATTGTGATTGATGCATGCTGTGAAGAATTTTTTGTTGAATATCTTGTTAAAGCTCTTGGTAGAAAATGAAGCTAATGAGTGCAGTAGTAAAAGTATTGTGAAGTCATTGAAAATTCTATCAAGGCATCCAGATTAAGAATGATGATTGATAGGGAGAGTATGGTGAGCAAATGAAGTGAAGCAATATTTTGATTGTCTTTATGCTTACCTTTTATGAATTTACTAGTTGATTGTTGATGCATTCCAAGGACTAAACACAAATTTCAAGCCACACTCTATGTGAACAATAAGAAGGAAGGAGTACATTTGAAAGGAGGAGCAAGCACTTAAGCAAGAAAGAGATTAGCTCATCAAATCAAGAAGTCTACATGATAGGGGGATCTTGTTTAAAGCAGCTACAACAACATATCTAACAGGGGGAGCATACAACTTAACAAGTAAACTCTATGCAAGGGGGAGTGTGTATACTTATGAACAATTGAAGATGGATGATCTCTAAGAAATAATACCAAGCTTAGTGAAAGGGGGAGATCAACAAATGAAAAATTTGACATGGGAGCAAACTCTTTAGCATGATTTCGTGAAGTATTGAAAGATACAATTTTTTTTGGGCATTGTGAAGCTGTTGATAGCTAGATGGTCGGCCCTTTGTCATTAATGTCAAAGGGGGAGATAAATATTGAGGAGGTTTCCATCAATGACAAATGGGGATATTGATGAGCATGATTGTCATTGATGACAACACATTAATGACAAAGGTTGAAGTGATGACATGGAAAAAGACAAATGACATGGAGGACGAAGATTTGACAAGGACAATGAAGGACAAAGCATGGCATGGAAAAGGACAAAGACAAGTGTTGAATACATGAAAAAGGTTTAAGACATGGCAATGGACAAAGATTTGGAAAAGCACAATGACATGGAAAAGGACAAAGACATGGAAAAGGACAATGACATGGAAGACAAAGCAAAACAAGCACGATGACATGGCAAGCAAGCATGACAAAGGCTGATACCTTGGTGGGAATTTGAAGGACAAATTGTGGGAATCCAAGAGACATGTGAAGGACACATGGAAGGAATTTATGAAGGCCCATGCGGCCATCTTATTGAGTTATGCGGGCATCATAGGTTGCAATATGATGGAGCCCTTGCGGGCAGCCTTAAGATCCCCTTGTGGGCATTTATTTGAAGCCTTGAGGGAATTTGTTAAAGGCCCTTGCAAGCATAATTATGGAGCTTGTGGACATGTGAGAAAGATCCCTTGCGGGCATCCTTTAGGAGCCCCTATGGGCATCTTAAAGGCCCCTTGAGGGCATATCTATGGAGTGTTGCGGGCATAACTTGAAGCACAGTGGGCATGTGAAAGGAGCCTACAGGCATATGAAAAGGACCAGTTGTGGGCATATAAGGGCATGCAAAAATATCCCTTGCGGGAATCACTCCAAGGAGCAACTGCGAGCATGGTTCAAGATCCCATTGAGGGCACTCTGAAAGGACAATCAATGACATGAAACGACATGAAGATGATGGCTTAAGGATGGCCATCTAAATTAAATATTATTTGATTTATGAAATGATAAAAATAAAATAAAATTGACATGTCAACCTAGCATAATTCATGGAGAAGAAAAGTATAAATAAAGGCCATCAACCTCATTTTTAAGCATGGATTTTGTGTGGAGAATTCGGTGAAGATGAGGACGAAGTGGGAGCTCTGATTTTAGGGTTAGGAGAAGTATGAGGAAAGGTTCGGGGGCAGAAACAGATCAGCAAGAGCAGCATGAGAAAATAATTTATTCTTTTATATTCTTCTCTGATTTTTGGGCATGAGGACATCACAACAGCAACAATAGTTGAGATACAATGACATAGTGACATGCTTATGATTGATATGATGACAATGATGATGTGCTAGTAGACAGCTGATGATGTGGACATAATGATGTATGATGTGCTTATGGACATAATGATGTGCTTATGGACATAATGATGATATGGACAGAATGATGTGCGTATGGACATATTGATGTGCTTATGGACATAATGATGATATGGAAAGAATGATGGTGTGGATGATGTGTTTGTATAGCAGAAGTGGCATAAGTTATGATTGTTTGATGACAAGAATGTATATGTAATTACAAGCTGGGTCTTGTACATATTTTCTTAGTTGGATCTAAGAAAAGACCAAGCCGTGTCTTGGAATAGAAGTTGTTGCTTCTCAATTAGTTGTAGCTGATAAAAACTAACGGTTGTAGCCGATTGAATTAAATATAAAAAATTTACAAAGCTTATCTTGTGATGTGTCTCTAATGGTGTGAATTGATGAAATGAATGACTTGGTTAATTTGATGAGTATTGATGTATAGCCTAGTATGAATGATGAACTTTGAAGTGAAATTGTAAAATGATATATGATTGAGATTTGAAGAAGTTGAAATTGGTCTTAAGGGATGGCCCACTGATTCACCCCCCCTCGCAGTGTGCCATTGTGTCCATCATGTACCATCCTTAGAATCTATGCAGCACTAGAGGACTTCCAGTCAGACCATTAATCAATTGTGGTTAATGTTTCTAAGCAATCTGTTTCTATTTTGATTGACCCTGGATCTACTCACAATTATATCACTCCTAAAATTATTGAGATTTGTGCTTTTAAGAAATTAAAGCATTGTAAATCATGGTTAGTTAAACTAGCCACTGGAGCCAAGAGAAAATGTAGTGAAATGCTAAACAAATGTCCATTAGAGATGGATGGGCTATTCACTTGTGCAAATTTGAATATTCTTCCACTTGGTTCCTATGATATTCTCATTGGAATGGACTGATTAGAAGCACACGGGGTTAAACTTGATTGCTATAACAAGAATTTTGAATGCATGGATGAAGAAGAAAACCCAAGGGTTGTAAGAAGCATTCCAAAGTTAATTTGTGTTAGAAAAATTTCAGCCATGCAGATGAAGAAGTTATATAGGAAGGGTTTTCCATTGTATGCCACCCATGTTTTGGAGACAAAAGAAAATGAAATTTCCAAGTTGGAGGGCTATCATGTGCTGCAAGAATTCAAGGATGTGTTTCCTGATGATATTCCAGGACTTACTCCAAAGAGGGACATTGATTTCACAATTGAACTCGTTCCAGGAGTTGCACCAGTGTCCAAGACACCCTACATGTGGAGTACACCATAATTTCTAGAATTGAAAATGCAGTTACAAGATATATTGAAAAGAAATATATCAGGCCAAGTGTGTCTGTCCCTATGGGGAACACCTGTGCTATTTGTGAAAAAGAAAGATGGAACACTCAGGTTGTGTATTGACTCCAGGAAGTTAAACAAAGTCACTGTGAAGAACAAATACCCATTGCCTCGAATTGATGACCTTTTTTATCAAATGAGAGGGGAAAAGGTATTTTTAATGATTGATTTGAGGTTTGGTTACCATCAGGTAATAATCAAAGATGAAGATATTCATAAGACATCCTTTAGAACAAGGTATGGTCACTATGAGTTTGTGGTGGTACCATTTGGTATCACAAATGCACCAACTACATTCATGTGTCTCATGAATAATGTTTATAACAAGTATTTGGACAAGTTTGTTCCTGTTTTTCTAGATGAAATTCTTATCTATTCTAAGAATGAATAAGAGCATGAAGAAAATTTGAGAATGGCCTTGGAATTGTTAAGGGAGCATAAGTTGTATGCAAAGCTGAGCAAATGTGACTTTTATAAAGATAAAATTCATTATTTGGGTCACACAATTTTAAAGGAAGGAATATTTGTGTACCCTAAGAAGATTGAAGCCATTATGAAATAGCCAACTCCAAGGAATGTGATAGATGTGAGATCCTTTATGGGACTTGCTGGTTACTACAGGAGGTTCATTGAATGATTTTCCAAGGTCGCTAATCCAGTTGCTTTCTTGCAGAAGAAGGGAATAAAATTTGAATGGAAACCAATATGTGAGGAAAGCTTCCAGTGGTTGAAGAAGCTTCTCACGAGTGCACCAATTTTGAAAATTGAAAACCCAGAAAAAGACTTTGTGGTGTGTACTGATGCATGTAATCAAGGACTTGGAGGATTTCTTTTTCAAGAAAACCATCTGGTATGCTATGAGTCAAGAAAGTTGAATGATCATGAGAAAAACTATGCTACTCATGATTTAGAACTTGCATCCATAGTGCATGCTTTAAAGATGTGGATGAACTACTTAATGGGCGGAAAATTTGAGCTAAGGACAAACCATTGTGGTATGAAATATTTGTTTGAGCAACTAACATTAGATGCTAGGCAAGCTAGATGGTTGTAATTTTTGTGTGTATTTGATTTTGAGATCAAACACATAAAGGAGAATGAAAATAAGGTGGCTTATGCACTCAACATAAAAGTGCATGAAATGCATGTGGCAACCCTTAGTACCTTCCAATCTGATTTGAGGCAATAGATTTTCAATTGTATTGTTGAAGACAAAATATATGTGCAGATAAAGGACAAGTTGCAACAACAAAACTTTGAAAAGAGGCATGAAGGGTATCATTTGGAAGGTGATAGAATTCTTACTTATAAGAATAGAATTTATATTCCAAATGTGGAAAACTTGAGGAGGATTGTTATGGATGAAATCCATAAAGCTCCATATTCTGGTCACCTAGGATATCACAAAACAATTGCTACAAGCAGAAAACAATATTTTTGGCCAAGGATGAAGATGGATATCGTTGAATACATTTCTAAGTGCATGAAATGTTAACAGGTGAAGGTTGAACACCAACACCCAACAGGTTTATTGCATCCATTTCCAATTCCAGAATGGAAATGGGAGATAATTTCCATGGATTTTATTACGGGTTTTCCGATGACAATAAAGAAACATGATTCCATCATGGCGGTGGTGGACAATTAACAAAGGAAACACATTTTATACTGCTAAGTCGACATATAAATCCGATGCCATTGCAAATATTTTCAGGAAGAAATTTTTTAGATTGCATGGATTTCCTAAGGCAATAATTTCTGACAAGGATGCCAAGTTCACTTCAAATTTTTGGAAAGGTATTTTTGCATATTTGGGTACGAAATTGAAATTTAGCACATGATACCATCCTCAAACATATGAGAAAACAAAAAGAGTAAATTAGGTTCTTGAAGACATGCTTTGCATGTATGTAATGGATAAACCATCCAAGTGGGAGGATTATCTACACTTGGTAGAGTTTGCATATAATAATGGTAAGCAAGCATCATTAGGCATGAGTCCATTTGAGGCTTTGTATGGTCGGAAGTCTAGGACACCAGTGACTTGGGATAACCCAGTGAACATAATTGTACTTGGGCTAGAATTGCTTAAGGAAATTGAATAAGAGGTTGCAAAGATCAAGTAGAATTTAAAAGAATCCAAATATAGACAGAAAATCTATGCAGATAATCACATGGTGCATAGGGAGTTCAGTTTTGAGGATCATGTTTACCTTAGAGTGAGACCAAGGAAGAGTTCCTTGAATCTTGGGAGTTGTGCCAAGGTATCACCTAGATATTGTGGGCCATTTGAAGTGTTTGAAAGAATAGTTCCAGTTGCATATATACTTGCATTTCCTGCTAACACTAGAGCTCATAATGTTTTTCACGTTTCTTTGCTTAAGAGATATGTACATGATCCTAACCATGTGATTAATTGGGATGTGATCCAGGTGGAAACCGAGGGATAGTTCCAAACTGAGCCATTGCACATCCTAGACAATAAGCATCCTAGACAATAAGCTAACATTGCTCTGGAACCGAGCCATTGTGAAGAACCTGCAATATTAATTAATGAAAATACACGAGATAGAAGAAATAACAAAACTTAGAATCACTTTATTGATCGTAGGCCACTTCGAGGGGGAAACCTCCTTTGATCAAGCTCAATACAAATAACTTCATGGTGGCTTCATTGGCATCAACACACACTTATATACTAAGTCTATGCCCAATACTATGGGTCAACACCATGGGACATATAATACTACGGGACGACTTACAAAGCATATGCGTCCAATACTATGGGTCAATACCATGGGCTAATACAAACTATGGATCACCAAATACTACGAGATGACTTACAAAGCATATGCATCCAACAACAATATACTAACAAAGTAAAGAGAAGGGTTGACATGGGTTCCTAACATCCCCTCTCCCTTAGAAAAAGCTTTGTCCTCAAAGCTTGAGATGTGGAAATTGATGCAGAATATGAAGGAGTGGTTCCCCTGTAGCATCCTCGGGTTGCATTTCGTGCCACTGAATTAATACCTCTGTGATAGATTGAGAGAGAAGATGATGCTATTTTAGTTTCAGGGAGGAGTTCTTGGAAGGATGTAGACCAAGAAGAACCACATCATTTTCTTGAAAAGTGTGCTTAGAACGGTGTTGATTGGCTTGTTGTTTCATTCGAATTCTTGCCATGTGAAGATTTTCTTGCAAAATGAGAAGAATCTGATCGCGGTTCGAAGAACCGAGTCAATTGCATGAACTTGGGAGCTGTTGAGGGTGTATGGAAGAAGAACTGGCGGTGCCTGTCCATAGATTGCTTCATATGGTGTCATTTTAGATGGGGTATTGTATCACCGGAGCGCTTCAAGGAAATCCATAGAAATAGATGCCCAAATCTGTGTAGGGATGGGAAAGGGTTCGAGCAATCCCGAAAGGAGTGTTGTTTCACCATTGTTGACCTGAAAAGTATCATAGTCAACCAACATCTATTGAATGGTAATTTGCAGTCCCTACCAAAAGATGTTACACTGTTCCCAGTCATACGTTTTGAGGAACCCGGAGTGCCCCGCCGATGGAGAAGCATGGAGTTCATAGAAGACATAGCCATGTTGAATAGATTACAACCAATTTGGAACAAGAAGAGAAATAGCTGTATGAGAAACTTGGTCATCAAATGTGCGAGAAGGAGCATCCGCCACTAGATTGTCCTTACCCTTCTTGTAAGTGATCGCATAGGCATAAACCATGCGTGGGATAACCCATTTCAGGTGTGTTGGGGAGGAGACCCGTTGTTCCAGGAAATTTTCCAGACTCTGGTGATCAGTCTTGATGCAGAAATAATTCCCTAATAGGTATGGCATCCACTTCTGTACTGCATGCAAAATAGCCATCATTCTTTCTCAAATGTAGATGCGGCTAAATTCTTACCGGAAAGGTCTCTTGAAGGAGAAAATCCCACTGGTTCAACAAAGACACTTTCATATCTAGCCAAGAAAGTAGTGGAGACCGTTGATGGGTGTATCTGAATGGAATGGAGCTGAGTGATGACACCATGTGAATTCTTCTTACGGATATTTTCCAGGCGATGTGAACTGATGATGCAGATAGACCCTGGTTGTAAGCCCGTAAGTGTGTGTTGTTTCCCATTGACTGAAAACTGCATCCAAAGTTTAGCAAAATCCCATAAGATGGGGCCAAGTGTGCGTAACCATTGAACGCCTAAAACCACATCACATTTGCCTAAGGACAAGGCAAACATGTCAGAGTGCGGGTTATAATATTCCAGAGAGATACACACATTGTGACACTTCCCCTTGCAAGGTAAGGTGCCCCCATTGGCAACCATGACTTCAAAGTTGGAGCAAGGATGGACAAAACAATCAACCTGTTTGGCGATCCGAGAGTCAATGAAGTTATGAGTGCTACCAGAATCAATGAGTAGTGTAAGAGGAAGCTTCTTGAAGTAACCCCTGACCCGCATTGTTTGGGGGGTGGTGATTTCAGCTAAAGCATGGAGAGATATCTCTGGGTGGTCTTCCTGAGACGGAGGGTCAATAGGCGGCTCCTGAATGTCGACCTGATCATCCCTTGTATCTGGAGCTTCTTCACCAATTTCAGAGGCAGGAGGAGAATCCACATCCAAGAGATAGAGCTTTTGTTGAACACATCTATGTCCCCGAGTGAATTTCTCATCACAATTATAACAAAGCCCTTTTTCTCCGCGTTCCTGCATCTCTGTTTAAGACAAATGCTTGATAGGAGTTGGTCGAGGAGATGGTGGGATGGGAGGTCGTTGAGAACCCATATTTCGGAAGGGAACAAAAGTGGGTTTGGAGCATTGTTGGGATGCAATCTTGTCTTTTTCCAACTTAGCCAACCCCAGGGCTTCCATCATTGTGTTGGGACATAACATTTTAACCTCTGAGTGGATTTCATCCTTAAGACCACTAATAAAACAACTCCTGTAGAATTCATCAGACAATCCTTCTGTGTGATTGGCTAGTTTCTCAAATTATGTCTGATACTCTCTCACAGTGCCAATTTGGCGAAGTTTAGTGAGGGCTCCTGTGAAGTCATCAAAAGCACTAGGACCAAATCGTTGTAAAAGGAGCTGGCAAAAATCTGGCCATTTGGCTCTTCATGAGCCTTGATGTACCAACGATACCATTGAAGAGCTTCTTGTTCCAAATGAAAGGATGCAAGTGGAACTTTGTTGACATCAAAAGTATTATGCAGACTTAAATACTGTTCTGCACGATAGATCCATCCAGTCGGATCAGTGCCATTGAAGTGAGGAAAATAAAGCTTCGGACCACAAAAATTGCTGGAAGAAGAGAACCCATTGTCTGATGAAAACTCAGACTGTCGTTTGTTGTTCATGGCTGAATGTTCAAGATGGAGGCCGAGAAATTTTTCATCCAAATCCCGGAGTTTGGTTTGGATGGCTGCAAGTGCTTCCTCCATGGTTTTTGCTCCTGCGCGGGTGACAACCATAACCAAGAGTTTTTTTTTTTGTGAATGGGTAGAAAAACACAAACATAAGCTTATTGAGTAGAGGGAAATTTGGATTTGGGAAAAACTCTGATGGGTAATTGGGGTTTGACTAGGTTTTGGACACTTACGAATGGACAGGGAAGCAGAAAATGAGGATTTCAGAATCGGGGTGAAAGAATGGGAAAATTTGTTAGAGAGGAACAAAGAAGCAGAAATAGGGAAGGAACATGGTGTAAAAATTTGAAGGCGATTGGGTGAAAATTAAAGAAGTTATGGCAACCCCTAAAAATAGACAAATGTGGGATTTCTGGCTTTGGGAAGTGCAATTTGGGATAGGATCCTCAAGAATGAAAGATGCAGAATGGGAGTACAGGGAAACAGAGTGAAAACAAGGGATATATGGCGATTTTTTTTTTTTTTTTTTTTCTAGAATGGATCTGCTACAACGCAGAAGGGATCGGAAATAGATGGATCTGTAACAACGTGGAAGTGATCAGCAACAGACGGATCTACGACATCACGGAAGTGATCGAAAACAGTTTTGGACAGAGGGAATCTGCAATTTATCAGCTAAAAATAGATGTGGACCCCAGGTATGCTTGGCTTCCTAACGGTTCAGGGGATTTACTCGGCCACCAATGCTATCTGATGGCTTGCGTATTGGGGCAATACCCCTCGCTCCATGGATCAGGTAAAACTGATAACTGCTTTGCCACAAACGACAACTCTTGGTTTACCTCACGGGTGGGAACTGGTCAATCAGGTAGGGGTCGCTACCCTTTTCGCTGGAAGGTCCTCTCAATGGGCCAACTACTTCGGGGTTCCTATGGTACTCCTCACAATGAGTTTTAGGGCTTATGCCCAAGTAATTCCCACAGTTAAGCGGATAGGGATTATTCCCAAATCTGAACCTGCAACAGATGTGGAAAAAAAATTGGCAGAAATTTCACCCAACGAGACCAAGAAAGTGCTCTGATACTAGATGTGAAGAACCTACAATAATTAATTAATGAAAATACATGAGATAACGGAAATAACAGAACTCGGAATCGCTTTATTTATCGTAGGCCACTTCGAGGGGGCAACCTCCTTTGAGAAAGCTCAATACAAATAACTTCACGGTGGCTTCATTGGCCTCAACACATACTTATACACTAAGTCTATGCCCAATACTATGGGTCAATGCCATGGGACATATAATACTACGGGATGACTTACAAAGCATATGCGTCCAATACTATGGGTCAATACCATGGGATAATACAAACTATGGATCAACAAATACTACGGGACGACTTACAAAGCATATACGTCTGACAACAATATACTAACAAAGTAAAGAGAAGGGTTGACATGGGTTCCTAACAGCCATCAGACAGGTGAAGGTGCAATGGAAGCACTACAGTCCAGATGAGGCTACATGGGAGTTGGAGGATGCCATGAGAGTGGCATATCCATTTTTGTTCAATTTTGAAGACTACTGAGGACAATGCTGATTTAAGGGGGAGGGGAATGTAACACCCTGATTTTTACCCCATTGCATTAAACATGTAAATGATGTAATATCGTTATAAAATCATGGTGAGTATCTCAAGGCCAAGTCCCCTCCATTGATTTATCGTTTATGTATCGGAAATTAAAAATCGATGCATGTGGATCGCATGCTAGACTGGCACAATAGAAATTATAAATATGATGTAAATATGTATTTTAATAAAAATACCCACAACTAGATATTCAAAGAAACAAGAGTATGGGGGCACGATTTTTATAAGGAATAGGGAGGTAAATATTCAAACCCTTGAAGCCAATAATGTCAAGCCAATTGTCAATGAGAGAACCCAGGAACCATTAACTACGCATATTGACTTTTGCACCCAATAATTTAATTCTTCCAAGAGGTGGTTGAGGTAGTTATTGTTTCGGTAAATGGAGAGTATGGATGCCCAAATTTCGTGTATGTGCAAGCCATCATTTTGGAAAAACATGTTTTCCTTCCTGGGAAAGAAAAGACCCATGAATTTGCTTCCTAATCCATTATTCATCCATGAGTTTTGTTCTCTCACGCAGTGCTTGCTTTATAGGCGTTTTCCTCCACAAAATTTCTAAGTTTTCTTTCATTTTCTAGCTGGGAAATCCTTTTTTGATGTTGCATAATGACTATGAGGAATTCTAAGTTGGGGGTTCATAGAGGCTGATTTTCCCATTTAAATGTTGGTTTACATGTTGGAAAATCATTTTTATCCCTAGTGTTCGATTTACCCTCTCTAATTTCATTTTTTTATGCCCAACAATTGTTCCTTGCTGCGTGTTTGAGATATATCTATGGTTTGGGTTATGAGCATCCCTTGTTTTGGGTTGAACTTGTGTATAAGCAACTAGGAGTAGACAAGCAACTGGAATTGGCATGATAAACCTAGTGACAAGTGTAACCTCACCAAAGATGATAGGGATTTGGCTACTTTTCTATGCACACCCTGAAGAGCATTAGAAGGGAAGGTATGGCCCGAGGGACTATGGACAATTGAAGGTGATAGTTCCTTGTGTTGGGTGTGTACATATTGCAGGTTCCAATATAGATAAATCTCGTAGAGGTACTGATATCTATGTGGTTGAGCTCACTAGCTTAGCAATTCCTTCCTTTCTACTTCCTTAACATCTTGATAAACCCAACTATGGATTGGATTGGATGAGATGTGGTATATACTTGGCTATGTGTGAGTTTGTTGTTCCCTTTTCCTTGTGAAAATCATGCTCAGCTAGGGGGTGGAAGCTGTGTTGAGATATTGATGAGCAAAACTGGCCTATGGTTGGGTGGAATGTGGCAGTTGCATAGCCAGTTTCTCAGGACAAATTCATATCAAGATAAGTATTCTCTTGTATTAATTATGCAATGTCTTAATTGATGACTATTATAATTATGCTGGAAATTGCATGCTAGATGTGTGTAGTAGAGTTTACTTCTATTGTGTTTAATTGTATTATGCATTTGCACATGTAGTTTACTTGTTATGAATTTGTAAAATGATGATGTGGCTAGTTTTGAAAGCCCATATCTAGTGTCATGTTCCCTCCCTTGAGTCATATTGACAGAAGGGTGTAGCTAGGGTTTTACCCCTAGCTTGTGCAAATGAGCACCTATTAAGGAGAAGGGATTCCTTAGTAGCAGTTCAGTAAATGTAAATTAAAATGCTAAAACATAAATATAAATTACTCTAAACATGTGCATGAAACATAAAAAATAAGATGTAAAGAATGGCTTTTGTATTAATTTTACCTCCAATGTGAAGGTTGGTGAAGCTCTTGCAATGCTCCAAGAGGGTTGCTCCAAGCTCCAACTTGCTCCTTCTCTTTCTCCAAATGATGGGAATGGGCCAAAAGGGGCTCTCAAGGTGAAAGTAGCTCAAGGGTGAGCTAGGGTTTCAAGAGAGATTTTGGCAGAGTAAGGGTATACTTGATTGTGGATGTGGAATAAGGGGTCTCCATCACCTATTTATAGTTTTTTGGTGGTGGAGTGTTGGCCCATGGTTTTGGGAACCATATGGTTTAGGTCAGCTGTATAGGGTTTTTTCCTCCTTTTCCTCCTTATTTTATATTTTTTATTCCCTTTTTAGAGGGTTTTTGCTATTTTTAGAGGAATTTTGGATATTTTTGGAGGAAAAAGGGGTTTTTTAGCCTTTTTGAGGCTTTTTTGATGGTTTTGTGGCCTTTTGGAGGCATTTTAGTGGTATTTTCAGGGTTTTTAAGGGAAATATGTTAGGAAAATGGACAAATGAGCCATGTAATGGGGTAGATGAGGTAGTGAACACTTTTTGGGTGTTAACAGATTGCCCCCTGATGTGCGAGGGCAGGAGCTCATCGTATGGCTGATGGACATCATAAGTCATGTATGGTTTTCCTGGGGTGTGGAGAAGAGAAGAAACAAACTGAAGCCCAGAACAACGATCCCGAACAAACTGCAAGAACTAAAAGTACATAACCTCAATAATGGATGAGGTATCAGCTGATCATATGGACGAGGCGGGCATTCCCATGCTCGTATCAGGATATAACATAATAATAACAATGGGGTCCAAAAAATGGGGACCTGACATATACATGGCCTCAAATACTGAATGAGGAAGAATCTCAATATATGGACGAGGCGGGCATACCCATGCTCGTATCAAGATACATAACAATAACTGTGAGGCCCGAAAAGAGGGACCTGTAGGATACATAGAAAACCACTGTGTACATCATAAGGGTCCAGAAGGGACACAAAATCTGGGATATACTGTTGGGTGACAATGTCGTAGCTGAAGGACTGATACACTGGAATGACGACAGTGCTACTGAATGTGGTACCAAAGGAACTGATGAGCTGCTAGATCAGAGTGACAAGGGTCATACTCTCAATGGTATACTGAACTAGAACTGATCTGGGACGGAACTGGGTACTCAAGGAAGCATAGAACTGGATGGCTTCTGAATACAATTGCCAACGCAGCCCGGACATCCACGGGAACATATAACTGGTTGTTCCGAAGTGACTCACCAATGTGCTAGAGTCGGGGGAAATCCAGGGTCTTCGACAAATAATAGAAGGGATGTAAATCCTACGTGATTCTCAACGATGCGATCAAGGTGCTGAAGTCGAGCATGTGAGAAACAACCATTCGGAGAGGCAATGATGACTCCTCCCAAAATGGTCCGTAGGCACTCACCACAGATGGTGATGGGTCCAAGGCGCAAGGGCCTCTGGGTCTATCCTCTGGAATAGAGGGGCTGTCGTCGACAGAGGGAGACCTGCAACTATCAAGGCAATGATGTTTCCTTGACAGCAGCACGCGGTGGAGAACCGAAATGTGATAGTACTGATGGCAGGACTGACAAATTGGGGGGAATAACTGGGCAAGTAGAGTGGGTGGACT
The DNA here is from genome assembly GCA_027924585.1 of Larix kaempferi. NCBI lineage: Eukaryota > Viridiplantae > Streptophyta > Pinopsida > Pinales > Pinaceae > Larix > Larix kaempferi. The sequence continues at coordinate 3,301,419 of BSBM01000012.1, read as the reverse complement.
CAAACTTCCTTTGTTCAGAGTATGATAACGGGGATGGTCGGGTAGCATATGAAACTGACTGGTAGGAAAGGGATCATAGCTGTAATGGATCTGGGAGGGGGACTGGGCTAAGGGAGACTCAAGCTGGGGTAAAATGGTAGGAGACTGTAGAATACTATGAACAAAGGAAACCTGATTGGGGGTGCTGCCGAGATGATCGATCAGAGTGCCAAGAGGCACGGGGGGACTTCTTCATGGGTTAGGGAACTAGAAGAAGTGTGTATAAAATGGTACTGTCGTGTGGAGTTATACGAGCCCAGGACAGTTCATGCTCGTGATTGATTTCAATTTTAGGGAGTCTGAAAGCGATAAGAAGACTCTGAAGTAATGGAATGGTACTGTCGTGTGGATTTATACGAGCCCAGGACAGTTCATGCTCGTGGTTGCTTTCAATTTTAGAGAGTCTGAAAGCAAATAAGAAGACTCCAGGGGGTTTCTTTTTCGTGTGTTAGTATCCAAGGCCCGAAGAAGCATAAAAGGATGCAATGAAGAACTCTTCTAGCCGGTATGAATAGAGTATTCCTTTTTTGTAATTAGTCTACCAGGTCCGAAAAAGGGTTAAACTTATACCATATAGATGCCCTTTCAGGTACTTTAACGAGCATGAAAGGAAGCAAGATTGCTCGATGATCTTTTCATTGTTTTAGGAGTCAGAAAAGAGCTTAACAGAAACTCCCTAAGTGCCTTTTTCGTAAAGGACTTGTCCGGCCCAAAAAAGGGATATACCGAACAAAAGGAATGGCCAGGCAAGGAGGAAGTGTTCAATCAAGGAACAGTAATGATGACCAAGAACGAGGGTAGGGGGGGAACACTGGTGGGCCTCCTTGCGGGGTGAATGAAATGGTGGCAAAATAACGAAACATTTGCAGTATGATAGGAGTGAATGGCTCATGTAAAAGTGTGGAACAATCCGATGGCGGTCGATGTGGCGTGCAAACCGAGGCAGCAAGGTGTCGAGACACAATGTTGAAATTGTACCAGGTGAGAGCGAGAAATGATCTCAAGCATCATCACGAGCTCGAAAAACTGAATCCGGTGATATAAAAAGTGTCAACAATGGAGAACTGCCGATGTGGCATGCGAACCGAGGCGACGGGGGGCGTTTTGGAAAAAATACCCAAAAAATCTGGGGGTGAGAGCGAGAAATGATCTCAAGCATCATCACCGACTCGAAAAAATGAATCCGATGATATAAAATATGCAAAAAATGGAGAACGATCGATGTGGCACGCAAACCAAGGTGACGAGGGGTGTCGGAAAAAATGCTCAAAAAATAAAGTGGAAAAATTAAGGGAACAAGCGGACCATTATGACGGGCTCGTCGTGCTGACGCCAGGGGTGGAAACGGTTCAAAAAATGGACTCCGTATGAGCTCGGAATGGCCTACACAAGAAAAAGTCAACTGACTATAAATAGTGAGTGGGTCCAACATGACAAGTGTCATTTGTACTATTTGACTTTGACTAGTGATCAGAGTGGACCAGAGCTGAGGTGGCATTTCTGGACGATCCGACCGGCCGATTGCAGATTCGGGAGATACAGGTATTCCGTCAAACTCATACCTGCTTGTTTTTTAGGGTCGGGGGTTGGGTAGTGGGTCCCAGGGGTATTTGTACGGTCCACGTGGGGTGGGCCATGGGTTAGAGGGGTGGAACCGCGGTTGGGGACTGCGAGTTTCGGGGTGAACCACGCGGTTTTGTACCGCGTGTTTCTTGGCTGGACACGCGGTCTGGTACCGTGCGTTCCAAGGAGGAACACGCGGTACGAAACCGCTAGTTTAGCACTGACAGGCGCGGTTAAGGACCGCGAATGTAGGCCTGACAGCCGCGGTTGGAAACCATGGCAGGGAGCCCTAAAGTCGCAGTTTTGGACCGAGCTATTAGGGTTTTTCGGGGGGGAAGGACTATTTGCTTGTCATGAGTCTGATGAGTCTACTTTGCGTGATTGATAGGATGCCGTAGGTTCTATGGAGAGAGCAGGAGATTCCAGATGAGATCGTAACCGTCGTCCGAGGGGATCGCCATGTGCGATCGGTGCTGGGACTATGCGGACTACTAAAGTTCGCCCAGGTACCCATGATGCGGTCAGCAGCGTTGCTGCTGAACCGACTGATTAGTTTCTGGGAACTGGACATACAGGCCTTCAGAGTGCAGGGTGAGAGGGTGGACCTCACCCTGACAGATGTATACTTCCTGACGGGGCTGCCCTGTCTAGGTAGGGTGGCAGACATGCAGCCGCGGGTATCCGCGGACATAGATATGGAGGACATGCTGGAGCGGTACTGTGGTCCAGAGTCTAGGGTGCATAGGAATGCACTTCTGGTGAGAGACCTACAGGAGCCATCAGTACAGGCCATGGCGGCATGCGTGGTTCGCGTCTTGGGGTCCCAGTCACCGGAGAAGGTGTCTGGGGGCCAGATGCAGCTAGTGGAGCACGTACTGGGCGATGTTTTTTATGCGTGGGGCCAGATGTTCCTCACCTGCGTTCAACGGCAGCTGACAGCAGCGAAGGAATCTAGCAAGGGGTTTTGCTATAGTTCTTTCTTATGTGCGTTTTTTATGGAGAGGGTACCCACACTGCGGCCGCGGGTGCCGATCAGAGCAGGAGGCTTGAGGGAGCCACGGATGGTGCGGTGGGGCGAGATGATGCGCCACTGTGGAGGCGGCGATGTTGGTAGATATTTTACGCAGGAGTTGTACCTGCAGTGGCTCCAGATACCATTGACACTCGATGACTTTCCATATAGAGATATGGATTACACCGGAGATCCAGAGGCACCACGGGCGCCGGGATAGGCATGGGGCCCAGATGGTACGTATGTTTTGCTTGCATGTTATGGATGTCAAGCTTTATATATGATAGTTGGTTGATATATTGTTACTGACAAATGGGTGATTTGCAGATGTGGGCCCAAGGCCGCCGCTAGGGCATGTGGCACGGAGGGGGATTGTGGCCGTTCCAGCTCTGCCTGGGCGGGGGAAGGTGTGTCGCCGGGATGCGGAGGGGACGCTAGAGTCCGTACGAGCACTACTAGACCGTTCGCTGGTGGGGGTGACCGACGAGGGGTGGTGGGACGTCTATCCGGACGTGGTTCAGGATTGCATGAGGGCACCCCAAGAGTTCAGATCCATTGCGATCCGGGTGGCTATCTTGGAGGACAGGGCACAGGCACATGAGCCCGTAGGGGATGAGGATTTACTGGAGGAGGAGTGAGGGGAGGACTCAGAGGCAGCATATGCAGTCAGTGATGCAGGGTATGACTCTCATTAGGGAGTGCAGGGGACTCCCCCCGAGTTTTGTAGCTACGACATGTATTTTATGAGGCTTTAGGGATGTATAGACATTTTTTGTATAGCTGAGTACAGGGGTACTCAGGACATGTATAGCACTGTGACATGTATTTTTTGATATATATATATATGCACATGGATACACCTTTTTGTGATGTTGTTTTAGTTGTACGCACGTGGATGCACTTTATGATGTGTGATATGTTTGTATTGCACGTGGATGCAAGTAGTCTAGGATGTTGGGCACATGGATGCCCCTTGTGTATTTTATGTGATGCGACATGATGTATGTATGACTAGGCACGTGGATGCCCCTATGGATACAAATGTGGTTTTATGGTTTATGTACATGGATGCAAATGTTGATGCAATGCAGTCTTTTTGGGTTTTTTTATATATTTTTATGAGATGTTATGCATGATGGAGGTTTTACATGGTGTGATTGATGTGCCAATCTAGGATGTTGTTGGCCATTTGATCTGCGACACTATTTTGAGCTCTTGGGACATGGGTGAATGTTATGGATTCAAACTGTCGGCTGAGTTGTTTTGTGCGCAGGAATTTTCTAAAGAGGCAGGGATCACGCACCTGGTAGCAGTTGTTGAGCTGGGAGACAAGTAGCTGGGAGTCAAGGAACACATGAAGGTGACATATGCCCATCTGGAGGGCAGCAGTCAGGAGACCGGTCATAGCATCATACTCCGCCTGGTTATTGGCAGCAGCGTCTATACATATTCCGTCAAGCTGAATCAAGTCGTGTGAAGGGGAATATAAGACCCATGCTGCAGAAGCCAGGTTTGGAGACCAGCGGCTTGCTCCATCAGCGAAGCCAATGTAATGAGGTGGAAGAGGGTCCATCTGTGATCATGCAAAAAGAGGAATGTAAGATCATGGTAAAAAAGGTGAAAAACAAAAAAGAGAGCAAACTGTACAATGCAGACCAATGGGGCCACGAGTTATTTAGGGATAAAAGCGTTTAAGATACAACCCATTACGAGGGTTGCGCAAAGGGTGACCTTCAGAGTCAGCTAAAATGTATGCCCCCTTGCCGAGACAAGTCTGCACAATGTAAGGGCCTTGCCACATGGATTCGAACTTCCCTTTGCCGGTTTTGTCATGGGCTTGGTCATAGGCAAGGACAAGGTCCCCTTCGTGGAAAGTTCGAGGGTGTACGTGTTTGTCGTAACCAGCTTTGGAGCGCTTCTTGGCAGCTTCAATGGTCTGGAGAGCGGCACGATGGTCTTCATCGTCTTGTTCGAGGGATAGCAGACGTTGCTCAAGTGGGGAGGTATCGGGGAGAAGCTCAACGACGATATGTAAAGAAGGTATCTGACACTCGATGGGGAGGACAGATTCGACACCGTGAAATAAATGAAACGAGGTAAAACCAGTGGCGGTTTTAGTGGATGTACGGTAAGCCCATAAGGCGGGGAAGAGCATATGGTGCCAATTGGACTTATGTCGGTCAACAGTGCGTTGGAGGATGGTCTTTAAGATTTTGTTAATGGCCTTTACTTGGCCGTTCCCTTGGGGGTAGTAAGCAGAGGAAAATTGATGTTCAAACTTGAGGAGGGTGGATAACTCGCGCCAAACGGAATCTTCGAAGTGGGAACCATGGTCTGAGACCAACTGTTTAGGAACCACGAATCTAGTGATAACGTGGTTAAAAAAGAAACGGGCAGCAGTGTTAGCGGTACAATTGAAGGTGGGCATGGCTTCCGCCCATTTGGTGAAGTAATCGACGGCGACAATGATATACTTATGGCCGTTCGCAGATGGGGGTCGGCACTCCATGAAGTCGATGGCCCACTTACAAAAGGGACCAACAGTGACGACTGGGTGTAACGGAGCAGGTGGTGTTCGGGCCTTGGGGGCAAAACGTTGGCAGTTATGGCAATGCTTGACCGTAGTGAGGCAGTAGGTGAAAAGTGTGGGCCAGAAGTATCCGGCGTGGACGACCTTTTGGGCAGTGGCCATCCCTGAGAAATGGCCACCGCAGGCACCGCGATGATAGTCATTAAGGACGTGTTCAACTTCCTCGTGTGTAAGGCAACGATGAAGAATTGTGTCAACCCCCCACCGGTAAAGGACATCGCCTAAGAGGAGATATTGAGAGGCCTGGTGACGGATGCGATGACGTCCATTACGAGTGACTTTGGGTCTGAACTTCTACATGCACAGGTATAACAAAATATCACCATACCATGGGTCACCAGACGAGATAGTGAACAAGTGATTGTCGGGTAACTCATCGGAGATTTGTGGGGCCGGGAGAAAGGAAGGGAGATCAGTGATGAGCTGGGCAAGCGCAAGGGCTTTAGTGCTCTTAGGTGTTCGAAAAGTGAGGTCATATTCCTGGAGGATAATGACCCATTTAGCAACACGACCTTGCAGGAGCCACCGGTTTAGGAGATATACCATGGGGTTAGAGTCGGCGACGACTGTGGTATGACTAAGTAAAATGTAGTGTCGCAATTTTTGGACGGAAAAGACCACTGCTAGGGCTAGTCTCTCCTCATATGGGTAACGTAGGGGTGGGCCAGACAAGGTCTGGCTGACGTAGTAAATGACATGCTCTTGGTGAGAGGCGTCTTCTTGAACCAAGACTCCGGACACGGCATGCTCGAATGCCGAGACGTAGAGGATGAAGTCTTGAGAGAAATCCGGAGGGGAGATCAAGGGAGCTTGTGTGAGAGCTGTCTCGAGGGCTCCGAATGCAGCTTCTGCTTGCTCATCCCAGACAAAGGGTACGTGGGTACGGAGCAGGCGCAAGAAACCATGAACAGTGGTAGCGTAATCAGGAACGAAACGACGGAGAAAATTGGATTTCCCCTGCAGACTTTGGAGTTGCCGAAGCGTGCGAGGAGAGGGAAGGTATAAGATGGCTTGGACCTTCAGGGGGTCAACAACAATTCCTTTCTAGGAAACAATGAAACCCAACAATTGGCCTGCTGGAACGCAAAAGACACACTTGTGTGGGTTCAAGCGGATTTGGTATTTGCGACAACGTAGAAAAACTTGCCGAAGGTCGTTAAGGTGGTCTGATAGTTTCCGGGAACGAGCTGTAAGGTCATCAAGGTAGACTAGCAAGATATGGACCAAGTCGTGAAAGCAATAGGTCATGGCCCACTGGAAGGTGGCACCAGCATTTTTGAGGCCAAAAGGCATGACGCGATAGGCAAAGTTGCCCCATGGGGTGGTAAAGTCAGTTTTGTACTGATCCTCCTTTCAGATCTGGATCTGGTTGTATCCGGAAAAACCGTCCATGAATGATAGGACTTCATGCCCCGCACACGCATCGATGAGCTGGTCAATAAATGGCGTGGGGATATTGTCTTTGGGACAGGCGCGGTTTAAATCTCGGAAGTCAGTGCATACTCTAATGGTTCCTTGTTTTTTGTTAACGGGAATGGGGTTTGAAACCCAGGTGGTATAAGCAATAGGATAAATGAATCCTGCCTTGCAAAGTTTCTCAATCTTTGCTTTGACAGCTGGGAGCTTTGAGGGATGAATGGGATGCTGTTTCTGACGAACGGGGGGTATATCAGGCCATGTGTCAATGTGGTGCTCTATAATGGCGGGGTCCAGACCAGGCATTTCGGTATAGGACCAGGAAAAGACATCACGGAATTCCTGGAAGAGGTTTTTGTACTCCTCAATCTCATGCTCACTGCAGGATGCTCCTAAAGTTATGAGTTCAGGAGTACCTCCTGGGGCAGCGATATCAATTTCGATGATGGGTGAAATATTGGCCATGTTACCTTCCTCAAAGGCATCCGGAGCAGGAATAGGGTCCTTACACCAGTCGACCTTGGTAGGAAGGAAGTCTTTGGATTCAACTGCAAATTGAGTAGCGGTGCTAGAGGAAGATGCTTCTGGGAGGAAATACGAACGATGGTGCATGTCATCCCAGGGATACTCCGGGGCAGTGAGTGCCTCAATAATCTCCTCATCAGAACGGAAAGTCAGAGTCGTCAAATCGGTTGACGAGGGAGTGGTGGTGGAAGAGATCATATAAATGGTGTTGATCTCCCCGGATGGGGGTGGGATCGAGGGGTGAATCTCTTCAACGGTGGGTGGTGCCATCTCAAGATCCAGATTGTTCATCTCATACAGAGCTGCTCTGTAATCGGGGAGATCGGGACAATGATAAGAGTAATGCCCGTAAACACCGCATATGGCACAGGGGTGGTTAGTGCGCAGGGATTTGTCGCGAGGCTTAGGGTTTGGATCTAGTTTGACAACCGGGATATTGGGGTCATCGTCAAGCATCTGCATGTGTTCCTGTAATGCAGGTAACTGTGGACATTGATGAGTCGCATGGCCTAACTCATCACACAACGAGCATTTGGGAGGAGCACGAAACACGGGGGGGGGGTTTACTATCTTGGGAGGTGGTACAGCAGTGTAAGGTTGAGGGCCTCTACCCCCAGTGGATTTGGGAGGAGGAGGGGGATTCGTGGAGGACGAAGGGGGTAGCGACACCAGGGGGTGGCTGAGTGGTAGTAGCCATGGGTTGCACTGGTTGTAGGATGATGCTTGGTGTCGGCGGGGGAACGGGAGGCGAAAGATACCAGACGGGTAATCCCAAGGTTAACCCAGCGAGGCTAAGGGTATCCATGACCGAGGCGCTTACTACTCCTAAGGGAGGGACTAGGAAGGGGATTGTATGGATAGGTGTAACACCAATGTGGCTAGGTACCAATGGTGGTTTAGGCAACAAGGGTGGTTGATTGTTAGGTGTTTGGTTATCGTGGGACAGGGTACATAAGTCAGACACTTCGGGCGTAGATGACGGGGGAGGAATGGATTGGAATGTTGATGTCATCGGCGGGTCTGAGTAAACTCCAGGTCCCAAGGAGGAAACAAACGAGGTAGCAGTACCACTAACAGGTTGTTCAACCATGGGGAGAACATTTTTGGGTGCAGCAGGGGCATTAGGATCGTAGTAGGTGAGTTGGTCAATCTTGACCACGCATCCATCATGGGGGAACATCATGGTACGAAAGACAGAGGAAGCTACCACCCGCATAGCATACATGTAGCTGCGACCAAGTAAGAGGTTGTAATCAAGCTGGGCATTGATGACCTCTATGTCAATGAGGACGGTTTTACCACCTAACTGGATGGGGACATTGGCTAGGAGACCTTGGGGCTGAGCCGAACGACCGTCGTAGGCGCGTAATGCAGTGGTGGACTGCTGAAGGGTAGGGGATCCCAACTTCTGCCATAAAAATGTAGACATAACGCATGTGGAGGCACCTTCATCGATGATGCACCGATGGATGACAAGATTCCGAACGAAAATAGAAACTTGGAATGCTAAAGTGGAAGGCAGGCGGGGTTCGGACTGGTCCAAATCAAATGCCATCAAATTCGAATCATTTGGGTCAATAGCCCCAATGGCGGAGAGTAAAGTCTTGTGTTGGGAAGGGCAGTTCTTCAAGACTTCTAACGCAGACATGGCTGCGGGAGATTGGGCTAAGTCATCTACAATGTTGTAGTTTGACGCAGCGCGCGCATTGGGGTTATTGTTGATACGACGAAGTGGGAAACGAGGTGCTTTGGGAGCCCCATCTAGTGGAGGTGGAGGTATATGTAACGCCTGATCAGTGGGATGAGCGTTAGTGGTTTTATCGACGGGAGGGGCTTCAGAGGTGGAGCCATACTGGTTCCACCGGGTCTAGAGTTTGACGTCAGCGGAGGACATCATCAACAAGTGGTGGGTACCTGAGTCAAACATGGGTTGATCAGGAGCGGTGTAAGTGATCTGTTGTTGGGGTGGCGCATTGGCTTGAGGGGGAGCCAATGGCTGAGTGTTCACTATGCCTTGGTTTGGTAAGGGGTTTTGCAGCGCTAAAGGTGGTTGCTGAGGTTGCGGGGGGTTGGATGGTGCTTGAGGAGCCGCATGCCCTTGGCGATGGGTATCATCAACCCAAAGTTGTCGAGCTTGCTCCAAGTGTGGGCAAGCATGTGTGTAGTGGCCATAGACCCCACAAATAGAACAAGGATGGTTTGTTCGCAAATTGGGGTTTTTAGCCTGCTTGGGCGGGCGATCAGGGTTTTGGTTAGCAGGGGCCGCATTATTATTGTCGGGGGGATTAGGAGGTTGACTAGATTGGTCTGTAGGTTGGTTGTTCCCACGATTATGGCCCTTGCCGCGGTTTTGTTGGCCCTGGTTGCGTTGGTTGTTCTGGTTTTGCTGCGGGTTTTTTTGGGCTTAAACTTGCCCTTGGGTAACAGGTGGATTCTGAGGTTGCGCAGGTGCTAGAGCAGGCTGCGGTGGATGATATGTTGGTGGAGGCTGCGCAGGTGCAGCAACTTGAGGGGGTTGCTGATATGGCTGCGGAGCGGGTTGTGGGGTTTCCGCAGGGGCTGCCTGTGGCGGGTAATAAGCGGGTTGGGCTTGGGAAGGCGCAGGAGCTGGTGCAGCCTGCTGGTGGTAATAGGGCTGAGGTGCGACCAGGGGGGTGTAAGCGGTGGGCGCATGACCGAAGCATTGAGGTGGACAGGTGGGTCCCTGGGAATGGTGGTGATGTGTCATAGGAGCATACGAGTTGGTGGCCCCAGACTGTGAGGAAGCCCGCTAAAGGTCGGGGCCAAGGGTAGGATGAGCTATGGAAAAGGGTTGGGGATGTGAAGAAACACGATCGATGATGCCGTCTGCAGCATGGGATGCCCCCGGTGCATCGTGCGGGGAGGAATCACCGCGAGGGGCGTCAGTTATAATGGTATAGAGATAACCCGACTGGGCGTAACTGAGGTCGAATTGCTGGGCCTTAAGGATGGCCTCTTCTTTAGACTGGGGTCTTTCTGATGCCACATCCTTAGCAATGACAGGGAGAAGGGACTTGAGGAACCAATCTAGGAAGATACGGTCGTCTAATTTGATCTTGCATAAGCTACGGCGTCGACGCCACTCATGAATGTGGTCCGTGATGTGGGTAGCCGTGTTTTGTCTGCAGGATAGGAGGATCTCAACGCCCGCGTCATAGCAGACAGGTAACTAGAAGAACTGTAGGAAGGTCGAGGCAAGGGAAGCAAAGGTGGCATGGGTCCCGTGGGGTTGCTCGATATACCACTTGGCTGCAGAGCCAATGAAGGTGCGCTGTAACAGACGGAGGCGAATAGAGTCATCCACTATGGAGTTGGAGGAACACCATAGATGGAAGGACATGATATGGTTTTGTGGGTCCTCACTTGCCTTGCCCTCGAACTTAGGGATGTCAGAGGGGAGCTTGGTGGGCATGTGAGGCCACGCAGGGTCGTGTCGGATAGGGTCGTTGGTCAATCTGGATAGGTCGGGCAGGTTGAGGCTAGCCATGAATGGAAAATTGGAAGAAGGATGTGACATAGTAGTGGGTTGGACCAAGTTGGGGCCAATGCCCCCAAGTGGAGGGACAGGATTTGGGATGTGGCTCCCAAGTGGGGGAACTAAGGTGGTATAGGATGGTCCTGCACCACCATGGGTAGTGTGAGCCACTGATGGAGTGGGGATAGGTATTCCAACTGCGGGAATAGGTGCAGTGAGGGGAACGGTAGATGGGGGCCCCATGGAGGGCATACCCAAAGCAGATGTGGTAGCTGGTGTAGTGGTGGATGTGCCACCAATGGTCCCTACCAAGAAAGGAGTGGAAGACATGCCATCCATGGGGCTAGTAGGGGCAGTATAAATGGGGTTCTCAGACTCTGCCTTAGAATCGAAGGTAAAGTAAGGAGCGTCAATATATGGTGACGGAGTCCTATGCCGCTGACGAGTGGAGTCAAGGGACAAGGCTCAAGATCTATGATAAGTAGTATCAAGTGATGATGATCTGTGTCGATGACGGGTGGTGTCAAGTGAACCGTGCTATGGGGGCTCGCCCTTGAGGCACCGAGAATGTCTCAGGGACTCAATGGTGACAAATGGTGTCAAATCTCTGTGGGTTGAGGTGAGTAAAAAACAGCTCAAAAATCCTAATGCAACCGAGTGTGCAGAAGGAGAGCTCAAAAAAAAACAAGGCACTCAGGCCAACAACCAACTCAAAACACCTACTGTAACAGTTGTGCTACAATAGGTGGAGTGTCAACAGAACTGGTCAGAATACCAACAAGCAGCAGGTTTCCTAAAAATAAAAAATGGTGGACTCACTAGACCAAAAGGAGGTAAGGGAGCATGCAAACACCTAACTAAATGGTATTCTAACTCAACTAGACATATCCTCTGCAAGGTGATGAAATCCAGTTCAGACAATATGGATAGGAGAGCCAAGTGGCTAAGATATCCCCCTACCAGGAGGGACACTGGGTAGTCAATCCTAGAAGAATGGCAACTAAGATACCCCGTTCATGACACGTCCAGAAAGGTGAATCTGCCGTTTGGTCCTTTTACCGCAATACCCCTATACAAGGATATCCTGAGAACCACGAAAGGTAGCCCTTCGGTTACTGAATGGAGTGCGGTATTCCACTCAGGCCTTCGGAACCAGTCTCGTGACTTCAACCCTCCTAGGGGAGAGTCCCTCTAGTAAACTGGTTGTGACCGTGCCAAAAAGTATTAGGGATTTTGGTTCCCTAATTGGACAACATCTATGTCTCAAGTGTAAGTAACCGAGGGGTGTTATTGGAATCCTATCCCCCCGATCCTACCTAACTACAAAGATTCTTTTGTGTTCCCCAAGTGGGGTTAGAATATAGGTTGAGTTAAGTAGTTTTTAAGGCTCACTTGAATTATGTGACAGAGTGTGTGCTCGTGAGGTGATGAACCCAAAATAGAAGTGCCACAAGGGGGGCAACTTTCTAACTAACAATAATACTGAATTTGAAACTTTAACATGCAAAATTTTCTGAATTAAAAATGCTGAAATTTTAAAAAGATTCTGTAAAGGGAACATAAATTATGTTGTAGAAAAGGCTGTAGGGAAGTAGGGCTGCAGGTGGAACAGATGGTTGTGCAGATGCAGAAAATATTGCAGCAAAGGGGCTGGGTTCAAAAACAGGGAAAAAATGCAGAAATCAGACTGCGGGTCTGTGGCGAATCTGAGCAGTCGGACCGCGGGTTTGAGGGAAACAGGCGCAGACAGGTCGCGGCTTTTTGGCCGACAGAGGCAGTCGAACCGCGGGAAACAGGTAAAAAGACGCAGTCGGGTCACGGGTAAAGGGCCGACAGACGCAGTCGGGTCGCAGCAAAGGAGCTGAAAGCCGCAGTCAGGACGCGGGAAAAGGGCCGACAGACGTAGTCGGGTCGCAGCAAAGGGGCTGAAAGCCGCAGTCAGGACGCGGGAAAATGGCCGACAGGCGCAGGTAGATCGCAACAAACATGCTGATTAGTCGCGGTCGGATCGCAGGTAACAGACTTGAATCCGCCGGCAGGGCACCGAAAACAGTCTGAGAGCCGCGGTCGAGTCACAGGTAAAGGCCTGAAAGATGCGGTTGAGACGCAACTGCAGAGGTAAAAGATGCGGTTTACGGCGGCCGAAAGGGAAAAAATGGGAAATTATTGCAGAAAACTAAAAATTTAAACTGAAACCAGAAATTCAAACCTAGGGGAGTCGCCAAAACTGTAGCTAGGGTTTTACCCCTAGCTTGTGCAAATGAGCACCTATTAAGGAGAAGGGACTCCTTAGTAGCAGTTCAGTAAATGTAAATTAAAATGCTAAAACAGAAATATAAATTACTCTAAACATGTGCATGAAACAAAAAAAATAAGATGTAAAGAATGGCTTTTGTATTAATTTTACCTCCAATGTGAAGGTTGGTGAAGCTCTTGCAATGCTCCAAGAGGGTTGCTCCAAGCTCCAACTTGCTCCTTCTCTTTCTCCAAATGATGGGAATGGGCCAAAAGGGGCTCTCAAGGTGAAAGTAGCTCAAGGGTGAGCTAGGGTTTCAAGAGAGATTTTAGCAGAGTAAGGGTATACTTGATTGTGGATGTGGAATAAGGGGTCTCCATCACCTATTTATAGTTTTTTGGTGGTGGAGTGCTGGCCCATGGTTTTGGGAACCATATGGTTTAGGTCAGCTGTATAGGGTTTTTTCCTCCTTTTCCTCATTATTTTATATTTTTTATTCCCTTTTTAGAGGGTTTTTGCTATTTTTAGAGGAATTTTGGATATTTTTGGAGGAAAAAGGGGTTTTTTTAGCCTTTTTGAGGCTTTTTTGATGGTTTTGTGGCCTTTTGGAGGCATTTTAGTGGGATTTTCAGGGTTTTTAAGGGAAATATGGTAGGAAAATGGACAAATGAGCCATGTAATGGGGTAGATGAGGTAGTGAACACTTTTTGGGTGTTAACAAAGGGGCCGTGAAAAATACCCATTTTCTTCAAGATACCTTGAAATTTTTTATTTGCAATAATAACTTCAGCCACTCCTTCATAATTCTTGTAATCAATGTATTTAGAATTCTTGTAATCAGTGTATTTAGTAAGAAGTCGACTTTCTTATTGAGTTTCTTTGGCTTTGTCTCTGTAATTACCCATCAAGAGCCTTGAAATAGTTTAGTATAGATAGTAGATCATCATTCGCAATTGAGGCAAGCAAACTGTTAGTGAGAATTTATTTTCCCAGTGGCAACAAATCCAAACATAAAAATAGATACCAATTAAAGAATGGTTTTAGATCCTATAGATTCCATTGTGCCAATGTGTATAGACCTATGAGCATCATCTGCCATGATTCCAGTTACTGCCCGAAAAAACAAGTAAATCCTCGAAGTTCCAGTAAATGATGCCCCAAGTGCTCAATCTCAAACCAATGATCTCATAAGGAAGATGAGAAGCTCGATTTATGAACTGCGTCCACGATATTCTACAATGAGACTAGGGTTCGATCTTTCAAATTTGAGGACAAAGTTTCAAATCCTGCTAAATAATTAGGGAATCATATTAAGGTCGAAATGTCCATCAAACATCATACAGGAAAACCCCCCAACCATCGAACTTCATAGGGACCACTCCTAAGATGCCACAAATATTAATCGTATAAGCAATATGGAAAACATTGGGGATAAACATTGTATCAGAGTATGAATTTTTGTTTTTTTTAAATACTGGAACTTGTGTTATTTGATAAATAGGTTAAAACTGGGAGAAAAATTAAAATGGTCTAAAGTAGGCATAAGAGGCAAGAGATAGCCTATATCGTGAAAGTGTTAATGGGAGGGGGGGGGGTAAGGTGAAATATTGTAGTTGCAGATGAAAATACTAACAAAGAGATAATGAATACGAGTCAAAAGGATACCCAACTAAAAGGGATTTATGTGATTTAATATACAAGATGGACTTGGCCTAATGTGGCGAAATGTTCCAAGAGTGACGTGAGACAAAAAGGATGTCGTGCCTTGTGAAATTGATGATAGGCATAAGGTGGATTTTGGGTGTGACCCTATGGTTGAGGGATAATAATATGACGACATAGTAGAGAGTGTATGGCCTCGACATCATGTTGTGACACTTTGCAACCATGATGATGTTGGGAAATCAATATCTAGTAAACAAATGACAAACAAATAGGGAACAAGGATATGGGGATCCATGGTGACTCGATAATGACATGTCAACATGATGCCTAAATGAAATCGTAACCACAAAACAAGTATAAGTATTCATATTCATCCTCGAAAAGGACAGGGAGTGAATAGAGTAGGGCTAGTGTTCTACGATGGATGAAGTAGAGGGATAAGAAAGAAGAGTTGGGAAACCAATAACATAAAACGATAATAGTTCAACATACCTAGGTTGATCACTAGGAATCGCTTGATAGTTCTGCTTCCTCCAAGTCATGTCCTCTTATGTATATCATGGATAACATCGTCATGTCAGAGAGATTAACAACTAGTCAATCTGAAGAGAAAGCATAGTTGGTGTATATTTTTGAAAAGAAGTCAAACTCCCAAGAAACTAATTGGGAAAATACACAAAGCAATGGACAAAAAGAAACTAGATAAACAAATGAGCCGAATAATATATTCAAGAAACAAATCTAAATGACGAAAAAATTTCAAAGCAAAAGGTAGGAAGGAACTATGTTTCTTTTTCTTTTTTCCGTTTTTATCATTTTTTTTGCATTTTTATGATTATTATTTTTTTATTTCTTTTATATGGGTTGGTTAGAGTTGAGAGGATCCAAAAAAGAGTATGGTTTCAGGACTTATCCGTTTACAGAATGGGAAAATAATCTTCATGGTGGTCCTTTAAACGATAAGCATTATTCTTGAGATATTGTGCGACAGTGAAAGGGCCAAGCCATAATTTTTGGAACTTTGTATGCTTACCCTTGTCCTCATGGGAAGAGTCCCATATAAACACTCTCCAACTAACACGATAAGACCTTGCTTTGGATTTCTTGTCATGGATTTTATTACGATGGCTTGTCTCATTTTCATATTTTCTACCACAAATTCCCTTTGTTCCGCAAGGGCTAAGAGAATGTTAAATCTTTGGATGATGGAGCTATTATCGAACTCCTTGATCTGAAAATCTAATCTGTAGGTTGCAATCTCAAGCTCAACTAGCATGATAAATTATTTCTCATAGATGGGCATGAAAGGAGTTTCACCATGAATGGTTTTGGTGGTGTTATGGTCAACCCATAAAGCATGGATCAAGTGAAACTGCCACTCCTTAGGATTTTCCTTAATCATTCACTTAATGATATTGATCAAGTTTTTGTTCATCAATTCAACTAGACTATTCCCTTGAGGTTAGTAGGGTGAATACATAGAGAAAATGACATTATATTGCTGACATAAGCCAAGGAACTATTTAGACATGAAATCACCCCCATTGTCATTGACAATTTCAAGCGACAATACAAAATGGGAAAATAAATTATCTTAAAGGAATGCTACCACTTGTTTAGCTTTAGCATTTTTCAAAGGCACGACCTCAACCCACCGGGTGACATAGTCAGTCGCGGTCAAGATGAAAATGTGTCCAATGGATGAAGGTGTGGAGATAGGGCCAATGAAATCTAAGGCCCACTTTGAGAAGAGAAAAAGGATAATCACCATATGTAGGGGTAAAGCAATGAGTTTTTGACGGCTTGTGACGTGCTAACAATGATCACAATTTCTTACAAATTCAAATGCATCATGGAAGATGGTTAGCCAATAGAACCAGTAACGCATGATCTTGTGGGTAGTTTCCTTAGCAACGAAATGTCCAACTGAGTGAAACCGAGTATGTGATTTTTCATGGAACTCACGGAGGATGGCTTGGGATTGGTATTTACCGACGCATCGAAGGAGCATGTCTTTAGCATGTCAACGAAAAAGGAAATTATTAGGAATTACGTATTTGTTGCTTTTGAGCCTCAGCTTTCTTATCTTGTTAGGATTCATATGAGGCAGGAAGGTTTGCATATCAAGATAAAGTATGATATTCTTATACCAAGAATGAGTGACCACATCATAGTCCATGTCAGAATATTCCATTGCAAATACCGAAATCAAGGACTCACAGTCCGCCTCAATATCTAGAAAATCAAGCTCAGGGTGCTCGATTAGGAGAAGGGTTAGGTCTTGACCTTTAACAGTCTTGGAAATGGAAAAATCAAGGACGAACACTTGGATTTTGGACCATCCAATTGGATAATTTTCCCTGCAAGTAATTTTGAGAAAACAGGTACTTAATAGCAAGGAGAGGCACCTTTACAATTGTATGCCTTCTGAGGATGTAATGGAGAAATATTTTTTGAGGGAAACGACCAATGCCAATGCATGCTTTTCAATCAAAGGAAATTTCAACTTAGCCTTGGATAAGATTTGAATCATCAATTCTACAGGCCTCTCATGTTCATTAGAGTCAAGATGGATCAATATGGATGAAATAGATTACTCGATCACATTGGTATATATATGAAAATCACGTTGGAAATTAGGATTGGTGAGGATAGGATCATAGACAATGGCATTTTAAATAGCTTGAAAGGTGGATTGTGCTTTGTCATTCTAATTGAAAGCTACGTCTTTTAGCAATAACATATGTATATGCTTGATAATCTAGGCAAAGTTGGGCACAAACTGACACATGAAATTATTTTTTCTTATAAAGGCTTGGATGGATTTATTCGATGTAGGAGGGAGGTTTTGGATGGTGGATATTCTTTCAGTATAATTCCTCACACCCTTCTTTGATATGATATGCTTGATCAATTTCCCCTTGGTATCACTGGAAATGGACTTGTCGGGGTTCAAGGAAATGCCAAATTTTCTACATCTAAAAAAACCCGACGGAGATGATCAAAGTGGTTGAATCTCCTTTTGGAATGGACAGTCAAATCATCTAAGAAAATATAGATAATAACCCTTATAAATCTAAATAATAACCCTATAAATCTAGATAATAACCCCTATCAGGTCATCAGAAGTGATGTACATCGCCCTTTGAAGAGTGGCGCCAGTGTTTATAAGCCCGAAAGGCATACGATAGTAAGCGCATGTACTCCATCTAGTGGTAAAAGTAATCTTGTATCGATCTCTAGGGTTAAACTTGATACGATTATAGCCTGAAAATCCATCTAAAAAGGACATCATCTTGGAGCCTATAGCAACCTCCAGTAGGACAAAGTCCATGACATGTAGGGGAAAATTATCTTTGACACTAACCTTGTTGAGGTCTCTAAGATCTACATAAAGTTGAATGTCACCATTCTTTTTCCAGACTGGAACAAGATTGGAAACCCATTTAGAATATAGTATAGGGAAAGTAATATTGGACTCAATCATTTTGTCAATCTCCTTTCCTTTGATGACACCGAGCCTAGTATTTACTTGACATTGCTTCTTCTTCATAGGTCTGGATCCTTCGTCTAAAGGAATATAATGTTGAATAATGTCAGGATCAAAGCATGTAAGGTCATGGTATGACCATGCAAAGATATCCTAGAATTCATGGAAAAGGGCCATAAATTTCTCTCTCTCCTCCTCAATACATTGGGATCCTATGTATAAGAATTTTGGTTCTTCTTCAGAGCCAACGTTTATATGAATAGTAGGGCCATTCTTGCGCTTGGGAGGCTCAGGATTCGGGCTTGGATTTTAGGAATGTCATTGGATGAAAACATTCTCTCAAGCAAAACTAGACCTTTGTTATACATGCTATTCTTAATGTTAATAATCCCATGAGGTGGGGGAATTTCTTCTCCCTGATCGGTCATAAAACAATCATCATCCTCAAAAAATTTCCAAAATTTTCCATGAATTGTTATTATCGCATACATAAGGACAATATAGGGAAATGATTGCACAAGTACGATTGTAGTTTGAATGTTGTTGGGAAGGGCTAGAAGCAAACACAACTAGTTTATCAACCACCATATTCAACTCACGATGTATATATTTACGATTAAGTGAAAGGAATCTCTCCATGAGGTGATCAATGACTTAGACATACCTTTGGAAAACCTTTTTGGCTAGTCTATAAATCTTCTTGATCATGTTGATGATCATTTCATAGTCTCTAGAGACTTGAAAATGTTGGAATCCTAGCTCTAAATCTTTCTAGAGACATAAGGAAAGAGCTTTGAATTCCACAATGCTATTTGTACATTGGAAATTCAAGCGGAAGGAAAATTGATAAGGCTTACAAGAGGGTGAAAAGAAAATGACATTGACACCTTTTCCTTCACTACAGGAATCTCCGTCAAACTGCATTTTCTAGACTTGATCATATTCGATTTCAGGTTGGTATATGGTTCTTGTTTTTCCTTTGTAAAGACATAGTAAGTATCAATACCTTTCTTGATATAGTCGATTTTCGAACCAGGAACATTCTCAATGTATGGCACAGTACGAGGTTCTCTCATGACAATATAATTATTCCTATTGCGAGGCACAATAAGACGAGTCCCATCAAGGCTCAAGTAACCCCCAATTAGCTACTGCCATTCTCGTCCTAAGATCATGTAAAAATTACCAACCTCCATATCAACGACTAGGAAATTGCATGTGGTTTTGACCTCAGGATGAGAGCACATGATTAGGGTGAGGTATTTAATTTGGCCAATGGTGGGTTGGACATTCTTATTGAATGTGAGCATGTTCTTGGCTTCACTTTCTCAAGTTAGGCCAAGCTTCTCCATGATCACTTTGGAAATGATATTGGGACAAGAGCCCTTGTTAATGAGGCATGAATGAGCGATCCTACCTATGATTTTCATTGAGATGTAAAAGGGTCGATATTTGGATTCGGGTCTATCCATTGTCGTCACATTGACTTCTTTTTCAAATTGATCATTAATATCGACCATATTAGTATTGTATTGATTAATCACTCTGGAAGAATTCAAGGGCGCAATAGGCATGGTAAGAGCTTTATTCAAATTGTGTTGTTGCTTGGCTTCTCTAAGGACATCTAAAAAGCTGATGTTAGCTTTCAAGGTTGCTAAATCAGTGGTCACATTATAAGCCGCATAATGACTAGGAAAGAAGGGCATAGATTGTGATGTGATGTTAGAGTGGTTGGATTGAACGATAGGTGATGGTATCGACTCGGGGATGGAAGGTGTAATGATCTTGTCATTAGGATTTTCCTTATTCATTGCAAATTTGGGGTCAGATATGGCTTTCAATCTAAACTGATATTGAGACCTCGTCGCGATAGAATAAAATTCATTAATGGGTTCCTCTTCAATAACACCTACCATAGGCATACCCTTCTTCCCCTTGGCTCATTCTTTAACTAATAGGAAGGGCTCGCAAGTCAAAGGGTCATGGGTCTCATCACAAAAATTGCACCAATGGTGCACGGAATATTCGCCGGATTGAATCGTCTCGAGTTTGGATAAAAGATGATGAGGTTGAGAGAATGTTGGATGAGACTCAAACATAAGACTAATAAATTATATTTAAAGAGTACTTGCATCCTTAAAAATACCGCCACCCTTCCCTCCTCTCCTCCCTTTTCTCACATAATGTTATTACAATATTTGATCACTATTTCGAATCTAGATATACTAAATATAACTACCTATAAATCCATCAAAAGCTTCAGAATTTTAAGCATACCAGTTGATGAATCTTTGTTCAATTGGTTGGTGTACCGCTCTTGGTATGGTTTTGAAAAGTCTACATGAAAAAACAAAATGCTTGCATTTTTTTTTTTAACGTGGAGTTTATATGATGATTTTATGCCCCTACGCTTTGGCTCATTCATGCTTGATGTCGATAGACAGTAGCCTAAGAGCATTGGCATGTTCTCTTGAACGAGTTCACTATTGTCCATTTTCATCCTCAAAATATTTTGAGATGATATAGATAATTTGGATGGTTGCTTATTGAGGTTGAAGTTTATGTGTGTGTGAGCTACTGGTGCATTCAAGTCTAAGTATCTTTAAACTATGTAGCACCTTAAGATAAGTTTTGTGGAGTTGTGGCTATCCCATAGCCATAGAGGAATCTAATGTTTGCATGCAATGGTGATTCAATTTGTGGATTTCTAGCTAAGGGATGGAAAAGATGCTTGAATTCAAACCGAGATTCCTTCTTCTTCATTTCTTTCTTGTCTGTGTAGGTAAACAATCTTAACTACTAAGCACTACAATGTCAACTTTGTTCTCGTTCTGTGTCTCAAGGTTTCACTTATCTAGTGAGCAATTTTACTTTTTCAAGTGATAAGGGGAATTTTGATTTTTTTCCAGTATTGGTGTTATATAGAGGATATTTGATCTAAAGTCCATTGCATGGGAAGATTTCCCAAACATTGTGTCATATTTTGTATAGATGTGTGAGAAACAATAACATAATACATCTATCTATGACATCTTGTATTTGTTTTTAATGTAAAACCAACATATTGAAGCTGCGCTAGGAAATATGAATCCTAATCTTAGATGATCACTGTATTTTTAAGATTTTGTAGCATAAGTTTTCAAATTTCTTCAGGGGAGGTAATCTCATCCATTCTTTCTTTGAGATCCTAGGCATCTTTTAATATTTTGCTTGTTTTATTTCATCGAGGGTTTTAATCAGTATAAGAAATAAAATAATTTCATAGGTTTGTTATGTATTTTTTGAGATATAGAAGTATATATATGGAAGAACTCAAATTTGAGAGGAACCATCATACCATACATCAAAAAATGATATTTAGTAATACACAGAGGAAAAATTATATATTGTCTTGAAAATTGTTGATGCAAATATCTTCATAAGAGATTTCTCATTATAGCCTGCAAATGGTACCAAAATTGATGTACGGATAATAACATTACAAATGCAATTATAATGACATCCGGTATTTATAAAAAATCAGAGAACTCAACTAGGAAAATACATATAAGTGAGTCTATAATACAGATGCAAACTTGAATAGTAATTTCATGTAGGTATAGCTATGCGTGATTTAAGAAAAAATCATGGCTATCGCTGGTTACAATGATGATAAAAAAATGAATGAGAAATACCTCTGGTTGAAAAAAATGGTTGCATTGTTACCACCACTTGGACGATATCTGCAACACAATAAGCCAGTTTTTAATAACACAAAAAATTCAATTATGTGGAGATCTCTATAGTTGGAAGACAAATTTTGGTGGAGGTGGAGAGTTTTGGACTTGGAAGTCCAATTTGGGTAAATTTGGGGCGGGTTGCAGCTGAGGGAGTGAGAGGTTGTTCTCCATTCCTTCACCCCACTATTATGCCATTGTTAGGATATTTAGGTGGCAAGAAGATATATTTGGAAAGTGGAGAGAGGCAAGGGAGAGAACATAAGAGGATTCAAGGGTGTCCTGGATGTGTTGGTTACTCAAACCTTATAGGTGATGTGAGAGTGTGGAATGAAAAAGCAAGGCCCATGAAAGGTGAAAGTAGAGTATCATTTTGAATAGAGGCCTTACACTAAAAATTTGGTCAATCTTGATTCATACACTCATGTGGGTGGAAGTGCTGACACCATTGGTGATGCCTCCTCCAATAGGCTAAGAATCTATTATTCAGGAACATTGTTTTCTTAAGTTGGAATAGATCATTTTCAATTAAACACTATTTTGGATGATTTATCCCAACTTAATCCCTTTCACTTGGCCGGGTGAACTCCTCCCCATTCTCTTATTCTCATTTTTTTGCTACTTATTCTTTCTCTTTGATTTTTTCTTTTACATATTTATTTTTGAAAAAATTAGAGGATTATTAACATTCAAGACACCACGAATAAGACTAAATTAGGATTTGGTGCATAAGAGAAAATCACACAAAGGGTAAAAAAGGGTGGATATCCTAGCAATGTCATAATAGCGGGGTTAAGGAATGGTGGACAAGCTATCACTCCCTCACCTACGACCTTCCCTAAATTCACCCAAATCAGACGTCCAAGTCTATAACTCTCCACCTCCACTTAAATATGTCTTCCAAATATAGAAATATCCATATCCCTTTCCACCATCTCCATCTCATTCATTTCCTGTTATATTTGTCATTAAACACATTCACAACACCCCCCCTCTTCATACTTCCAAACGTAGACCCAAATTGAATGAAATCTAATGCAAAACTAGTAACAAAACTTCAGAGCTATCGTTGGTTACAATAATGATAAAAAAATGAATGTGAAATGCCTCTGGTCAAAGAAAATTATTGTAGTGTTTCCACCACTTGGAAAGTACCTGCAACACAATAAACCTATTTTTTAATAACACAAATTTGATTAGGGAAAGCAATATTTCTGAGAACAACACATCCATATCGATATTGCTACTGCACAAAACTTCTTTGTTGGGTTGATTAAGAATATCGTTTACATGAGATCATGAGCGAGATTAAAATGGTAAAATAATTAAATAATAAGACTCAAAGGTAGGATTTCTAAGGTCTCAAATACGGTTGGCTTGGAACACTAAAATAGCTCACCAGGTTAGAAAGATTTGATATGGCGGAAATGACGGGATGGGTGAGGCACATGTGACAATGGTAAGGAATATGGATGTCTCCAAATGCCTACATTTATCAACGATGATGAATCTATGACGAGGACGCATGAAATAAATTTATGTGATCTGAAAACAAGTTTTCCATTACTGGAGGCGAGGAGTAGCCATGGATACCCATATGCCCACACTATCCCCCTTACTCCGGCCATGGATGGGTGCAGATAGGTCTAGCACATGATAGGATCATCTTAAAGGTGAGTCCATCTCATGCATAAGGCTCGCCATGCAAATCATAACTTTTGTTGTTTAATTCTAGAAGTAGATGGACTGGATTCAAACCTAACATTCAGAATTTACTGATGACTGACACTTCATACCCGCTTGCTTCACTAACATGATATGTGCCAATCAACTTTTTTCCAAAATAAAATCGACAAAAAGCACAAGAGAAAATATGAAAGTAGAAAAATAAAATTTAATTCCATTAAATTATTTGGATAAATACAAATATTAATGGTGAAATGATAGGAAGTGTTGAGTTCAAATTTTTGAATCAAAGAGTTGTGTAGTAGGTTAATGCCACCTCCTAGAGCTCCATGCTCCCAACCCCATAAATTTGAAAAACAAACACAAAATCAAAGCAATTTAATTTTATGTATATATATATATTTTTCTTATTTTTAATAAAGTAAAAATGGCATTGATATTTAATGAGTGATATCAAACCCAGAGCATATGAAAGCACGCATTGATTGACTTATTATTCACACAAGTCATTTTTTGGATATGAGCATATTGAAGTTAGACAAAGCATAATGTTATTTGAGTAAGTGCATTCATCCCCAAATGATAATATAGAGGCATTGCTTATCCAACTAATAAATCAAGGCATTGGATACCAAGGATTCACTCAACGCATTACATGCAAAACAATTGATTTAAAGAATAACTTTAATATCCCAATAAAATTTTCAATATACATGGAATGTACATGTAAATATTTATCCAATGCTAGGAGTAGTTCATGGTAGTATTCGAATACTATACATTCAACCATATCCATAATCATTACTTGTGTTTTTATTCTTAAATTCCATAAAAAAAGAACAACACCTATTAGAGATCTTGACAAAACTCTAGAAATTGGAATATTGAGTTTATCTACTAATTAATTTAGTATATTATGTCATGTCCCCTTCCTATTAGCACATGGATCAACCCCACTTACCCATTAGGTTCCCATGGGTTCAAGTGGAAATTAATTCAATCTGGGAATTAATTAAAGTTTTCATAAAATTGCCTTGAGAAAAATTGATAAAAAATCCCGAAGGAAAGTTTGTCCACAAGTTGGTTGGGATTAGATTTGAGCATGAATAGGTCCCTAAGGGTGTTATCATTGTTAAATCAAATATTCAAGGGGGCACTCATGTGGAGTTTGGATCAAATTTGGGCCATTTCCATAAAATAGGGAAATTCCATGAAGTAAGGAATGGTTGGAACTCATCATTAGGAAAGGGATTTGACTTCCCTTAAGGTAGTTGGGGATTTTAATGAAAAATATTGGGTCAAAGAGGTTAGAGGTGCACTTGTGGAGCTATAGTTGTCCAAGGGGGTCGCACTTGTGGAGTTCATTAATGATTTTACCAAATCCAGGGTTTCTTTGATTAGATCTCTTCCAAGGAGTTGGTTAGTGGTTGGTGGTCTTGGGGGAACTTGGTTTTCTTACTCCCATGGTATTTTATATTGGTTTTGAGGTTTATTTGAAGCTATATAAACAGAATCAATCACACTTCTTGGGGTTGGATATTGTGTGGAAGAAATTATATTGGATTACATTAACAATTCATGGCTTGGGTGATGCTCCCCATGCTTACCAAGAGGGTGATGGGCCCCTCATTGTTTTGAATAAAGGAGTGGAGTACTCAGATCCACTCAAAAATATTAGTGCAGTTTTTTTACAGGTCGTGGTAGTCATCAAGTAGCTTGGGGGAGAAGCATACTCCCCATTTTGGCTTACAACTATTAGTAGTGTGTTTCTAGTGTGTCTTTGGGTTAGAGAGTTGGTCTATGGAATCAATCTATTGTCTTAGATGGTTGTAGTATTCTATCCCTGATGCAATACACTCTCTGAAGTTATCTAATAATAAAAAAACCATCTATGTTTTGCAGAAAATCAGTTTTGTATTTCCATGTTTTTGAACCTATACTCAATGTGTGCCAATTTTGACCAGTTTTCGTAATTCACATTAAAAAGTGTATTCTTCTTGTCTATTTAAAAATATGAAGACATATTCAAAAAATAGACAGAAAATTGGTCCAGAACCCACCTCCAGACCGAACATTTGGGAGTTTTTACTAGTGTTTGAGTCGAGTTGAAAACAAGGAAACTGCGTAGTCCCGAATTGGGAAATCTCACTCCCAGAGATCCAATTGACCAAATCGACCTCTGCAATGTTTTTCAAACATTCTTACTATAGAACCTGTCGTAACAGAGACCATATACCTATTCTAGAACCCTTCCCTGAGTTCTATAGCCTCCTTCCTTCCCGGAAGTCAATTTTTAGTGTCTTACTTGTCTCATTGAGCTAGTGTGCCTATTTATTTTGAAATTCTTGGGTTAGGTACACTACAGTGGTATCAAAGAACTTTCCTATATCCCTGTGTGGTATCCATTTATGAGTCCAAAGAGAAAAACACCTCCCAATAGGAACAATCCCAAGCAACCATCTCCAAAAGAGAAAGAACACAAAGGTTTCGTAGAGGCTGGGATCCGAGGAGAAGAAGAGACATAGAGCATGGCATAAAATCTCAAGGAGATGAGATCTGATTTGAAGACTATGAATCAAAATTTTGAACAGGTTTCACAAACCTTGACACAACTAGTGTCCAATATTGGTGAAGGAAGAAGTCATAGTCACTGGGAAGATGGGAGGAGACCATATTGTGAGACCCTTTTCTCAAGGATGAGACCTCACAATCGACCCTTTGAGTACAAGGATAGGTACGAAAATCAATTTGATGATCCCTTCAATGGTGCATACCAATATCCACTTGAATATGGCATGGGGAATACAGGGTCTTCTGAGAATTCCATGAAGACCAAAGAGGACCAAGAGGAGGCTACAGAGGACCAGCCCCAAACTATGAGCTGAGGAACACCATGGGGAATATCACACTTCTTGATTTTGATGGTTCCTCAAACATGGACATCAAGGAATGGATTCAGAAGTTTGAGACATTTTTGGAGTTGAATCCCATGCCTCCGGGAGAAGAACTTAAGATGGCTACTCTCCACCTAACTGGAGATGCGCATAATTGGTGGCATTATGGAAAGATCACCTTGGGTCATAAATGGGTGACAACCTTTGATGAGTTTACCAGGAAGTTTCTAGATAGATTTGACAGGAGGGATGCCAACATGCCTTTTTGGGAGCTCACACAATTTAAGAAAACAGGGTCTTCTGAAGCGTACATCTCAGATTTTTTGAGGCTTTCAGTGATGGCTCCTGATGTATCTCAAAAACTCTTGGTGCTTATGTTTATTGAAGGGTTGACCGAACCATTGAAGGGGTTTTTAAATTCAGGTAGGCCAACCAATTTGCAGGATGCCATGTGCAAGACTAGATATCTACAAGACACTGTGCTAAGATTCGGATGTACTTCTAGATCTAATGTTCGCCCTAGGTTCAAGGACCACAAATCTGTGCAAAATGGTCTTGTGAGTGGTGCACCTAAGAAGGACAACACTTTCAGATACAAGGATGAGTTGAGAAGGAAGAATCTATGCTTCTCTTATCAGGAGCCATGGGTTCTAGGTCATAAATGTGCCAAGGGAAAGGCATACTACATTGAATTCCTTTCATAGGCCTAATCTAAGGAGTTGAGTGAAGAAGAGCAAGTTGGGGAAGATGAATTTTATGAGACAACAGAAGAGGAAGACAATGTGCCACATGAGGGTGGTAAGATTGTAGTCCTTACAGGAGGACTCCCACGTTATCATACTCTCAGATGCAAAGGGGCGGTGCAAGAAAAAAGAGTCATAGTTTTGATTGATGGGGGTGCCACCCATAACTTCATTGATGCATCCTTGATCGAAAGAAGGAAGATCCATACTGAATCCTTTGATGGGTTCACTGTTATCATACCAGGGAACAATTCCATGGATTGCACTAGATGGATTCTGAAGCTACAAGTTACCATTGGAGACTATACTGCGACATATATATTCTATGTCTGTGATGTGGTTGATATCAACATGGTATTACGGGTTCAATAGTTGTACTCCATTGGTGATCACTCCATGAACTACAAGGTACTAGAGATGAAGTTCAAAGATTCCAATGGGAAGCAAGTGGTCTTGAGGGGAGTGAACACTTATCCTAATCAAGTGGTGTCTTCACATAGAATGAGATATATCATGAGGCATGGAGACAATGAGTGGGATTTCGAGTGTCTTATTACTTCACAAGTCACAAGCATTGATATTTATTACCATAATGAGGACATCCAAAGGCTATTGTGCAAGCATGAGAAGGTGTTTGGAGACCTTCCACATGGGAGGCCACCTGATAGGGGTTTGAGCATAGGATTGAGTTGGAGGTGGGAACCCAACCCATCAAGATCCACC
This sequence comes from Larix kaempferi, assembly GCA_027924585.1. Taxonomy (NCBI): domain Eukaryota; kingdom Viridiplantae; phylum Streptophyta; class Pinopsida; order Pinales; family Pinaceae; genus Larix; species Larix kaempferi. Next base: position 3,273,625 of record BSBM01000012.1, on the reverse strand, counting down.
CCTACAAGCATGCAAAGAGGTTCAAGGATGAGATAGAGAAATCCATCAAAGAGTTGCTTGACTTGGGATATATTAGACCAAGCTCAATCCCATTTGCATCTTCAGTGGTCTTAGTGAAGAAGAAAGATGGAACATTGCGCATGTGTATTGATTATAGAACCCTCAACAAGAATACCATCAAGAATAGATATCCTATCCCAAGGATTGATGAGCTTATGGATGAGTTGCATGGTGCAAAGTACTTCTCCAAGATAGATCTATGCTTTGGATACCACCAAATCTGGATGCATGAAGAAGTCATTCCAAATACAGTCTTCCAGTGTCACTATGGGCACTTTGAGTTCTTAGTCATGCCTTTTGGCTTGACTAATGCTCTAGCCACATTCCAATATTGCATGAACAAGGTGTTTGGTAAGCAGTTACATAAGTGTTTTCTTGTGTTCTTCGATGATATCTTGATTTATATCAAGTCATGGGATGAGCATATGCACCATTTGGATATTGTGCTAACCATTTTGGCAGATCAATCTTTTTATGCCAAGTTGTCCAAATGTGAGTTTGGGATGAATGATATTCTCTATATTGGTCATGTGATTGGAAAAGAGGGGTTCAAGGTACACATGGAGAATATCAAGGCCATCCTTGATTGGCCTAGTCCAAGGAACCTCACAAAGTTGAGGGGTTTCATTAGCATTTGCACTTATTACAGGAAGTTTGTTAAAGGCTTTGATCTGGATTTTATGACCATAACGAAATGAATATAGATTATTATCATATGCTTAACACAAAATAAAAGAGATACAGTAAAATTGGTTTTCTATTCAATAAGGAAATAAGCTAGAAATGTAAAATGCAGCAGAAAACAAGCTTGCTGGAATGGTGGCGGCTTATCTCTGAGAAGAGATGTGACGGCTGCGCTATTTCGCAAGAAGATGGTTACAATGAGGCTCTCAAGGACTTTTACAATAAATAGGAATGTCAAAAACCCTAGACATCCAAAAACCTAACCCTAGGAGATGAAGCGCCAAAAGTCATGTGGGCCCCGTTTGGGTAAGTTAGTACATCAACTTCCCGGGGTCGTAACTTTTGCATACGATCTCCGTTTGGGGCGCTTGGTAGCCCGTTGGAAAGGTCTATCCGAGATTTACAACTTTCGACTAGGGCCAAATGGTTGCCTTTGGCAACCATTTGGCTCCCCAAATTGCCAAAAAAGGTCGTTTAGGGCCTCAAAATGGCCCCAGAAGTTCAAGACCCGAAAAACTGCTAAAAATAGTACAATACCAAAATTGCCATAAAACTGTTTTGAGCCAGTTGGAAAGGTGGGTGGCCACCAATATCCACCTGGATCAGGCTTCTCCAAGTTCACTGCTCCATTGAAGGATATCACTAAGAAGGGTGCATTTTGTTGGTCCAATGAACCTGAACAAGACTTAAAGAAAATGAAGGAATTCATGCGTAGTTTCTCGGTTCTATCCCTTCCAGATTTCACTCAACCATTTGTGTTAGAGTGTGATGCTTCAGGGAAAGGCATTGGGGCGGTCTTGATGAAAAATAGGCACCCCATTGCTTATGAGAGCAGAAAATGGCAGCCACATGAAAGGAACTATTCCATATATGACAAGGATATGTTAGCCATTATGCATGCTTTGGCTAAGTTTAGACAATATCTAGTTGGTGGAAAATTCATTGTGAAGACCAATCACAACAGCTTGAGGCACTTTTTGACACAAAGGGAGCTCAATGATAGGTAGAAAAAATGGGTAAGAAAGATTCAATCCTATGATTTTGAAATTGAATATAAGAAGGGAAAAATGAATGTGGTGGTTGATGCACTTTCTAGGTATCCTACTCTCTCTTTGATTCATGTTCCTAATGATTGGAAATCTCAACTAGCTATTGAGTATTCCAAGAAAAAGTTCTCATGTGAAGTGTTGGATGGATTGGTACATGATGATGCATACAAGGTCCTTAATGAGGTAATATATTAAAATGATAGAATCTTATTGATTCCTATTTCAAGTTTGAAAAAAATGATTCTAGAGGCTTCCCATGATTCCCCATTAGCAGGCCATCCTGGCTTCTTGAAGACATACATGAAGGTGAGAGAGAGGTTCTCATGGAAGGCCCTCAAGAATGATGTGTTGAGATATGTTTGAGAATGATTGGAATTCGAACAAAACAAGGTGGAGCACACTCATCCTACTGGTTTATTGCACTCCCTTACCCTCCCAGAGCAAAAATGGGAAAGTATATCCATGGACTTCATCATTGGTTTACCCAAGGTGCAAGGTAAGGATTGCATCTATGTTGTGGTTGATAAATTGACTAAATATGCACATTTTTTTTTTTTCTGTACCATCCACATATGCAGCAATCCAAGTGGCTTCCCTCTTCTTTCAAGAAATTTTCAAGTTGCATGGGTTTCCCAAGTCCATTGTGAGTGACCGGGATAGAAAATTCACAAGTGCATTTTGGAAAGAATTGTTTAAGTTGGTGGGAACTAGTTTGGATATTAGCACCACCTATCATCCTCAAAGTGATGGCCAAAATTAAATGGTGAACCAATGGCTGGAAGGTTACCTTGGGAACTATGTTACAGGGTAGAAAAGAACATGGGTCACTTGGTTGCATTTGGGAGAATTCTGCTACAACACTACCTTTCATGTTTCCATTGGTATGTCTCCTTTTAAATCTTTGTATGGGTACGATGCTACCACTTTTGAAGATCTAGTTTTTTATGATTGTAGGGCCCAAAAGGCCAAAGATTGGATCCAAGAGAGTCAATACATCCTCAAGGTACTCAAAGAGAACTTATTGGTTTCCCAAAACCAATACAATTTGTATGTGGACAAACATCAAGTGGAGCACTCCTTCCAAGTGGGGGATGTGGTGTTTTTGAGATTTAAACCATATAGGGAATATTCCTTGAAGGAAAATGGGGCTGAAAATTTGCAACCAAGGTTATATGGAACCTACAGGATGATAAGAAAAGTGGGTGAAGTTGCTTATGAGTTGGAGTTACTGGAAGGAATCAATATACATAATGTGTTTCATGTGTCTTGTCTTAAGAAGGCCGTTGGGAAACAAGTTGTATCATCAAAGGACCTTAATACCCTTGATTATGAGGGAAATTTGGAAGTGATACCAGAGAATATATTGTAGGTTAGAGAAAGGAAGCTAAGGAATAGGAGCATCAAAGAATATTTGGTGCAATGGAAGGGTCTTCCAAGTGAGGATGCAACTTGGGAAGGAGAAGGTATCTTACAACACCCCGATTTGATGACGCTCGAGGAAAAGAATTATTGGGAGGGGAGGACTTTCATGCACCCTACCTAGAAGCACATGGATCCACCCCACTTACCCATTGGGTTCCCATGGGTTCAAGTGGAAATTAATTCAATCTAGGAATTAATTAAAATTTTAATAAAATTGCCTTAAGAAAAATTGATAAAAATTCCTAAAGGCAAGTTTGTCCACAAATTGGTTGGGATCGGATCTGAGTATGAATGGGTCCCTAAGGGTATCATTGCTAATTCAGTGTTCAAATATTGAAGGGGGTGCTCATGTTGAGTTTGGACTAAATTCGGTCCATTTCCATGAAATAGGGAAATTCCATGAAGTAAGGAATGGTTGGAACTCATCATTAGGCAAGGGATATAACTTCCCTTGATGTAGTTGGATCCTTTAATGACAAATATTGGGTCAAATAGGTCATAGGAAAACTTGTGTATCTATAGGTTTCGAATGGGGTTTCACTTGTGGAGTTCATTAATGATTTTACCAAATCCGGGGTTTCTTTGACTACAACTCTACCAAGGAGTTGGTTAGTGGTTGGTGGTCTTGGGGGAACTTGGTTTTCTTACTCTCATGGTATTTTCCAGTGGTTTTGAGGTTTCTTTGAAGCTATATAAATAGCAGCAAGTACACTTCTTGGGGTTTTCTATTGTGTGGAAAAAATTGTATTGGATTGCATTTGCAATTCATGGCTTTGGTGATGCTCCCCATGCTTACCAAGAGGGTGATGGGTCCCTCATTCACTAGTACAAAATGGGTGATAAGTGACTAAAAATAAGTGATAAATGACGAAATTTGGTCACGTTACCATTGGTCATAAATTATCAGTCACTTATCACCAACCAAATTGATCATTTATCACTTGGTCATAAATTGCTTGAATTGCTTCATGCGCTGGTCATATATTTAGTCATTTATTTGGTTATTAATTGTCTCTATTTGGTCATTTATTTAGTCATTAATTGTCACTATTTGGTCATTTGTTTGGTCATTAGTTATCATTGTTTGGTAGTACATTTAGTCATTTATTTAGTCATTGATTGTTGTTAACTGGTCATTTATTTACTCATTGATTGCTATTAAGTGGTCATTTATTTAGTCATTGATTGTTCTTAACTGGTCACTTATTTAGTCATTGATTGTTGTTAAGCGGTCATTTATTTAGTCATTGATTATTGCTAACTATTCATTTATTTATTCATTGATTGATGTTAACTAGTCATTTAATTAATCATTTATTTATGTAGATAGGGCACAGAGGAGTCGAACCACCAACCTCCTGCCTGTAAGGAAGGTTCTCTTCCATTGAGATAGCACCCTTAAATAGAATCAAAGTTCACAATGAATCAAATTTGACACTAAAAATATATCACAAACTCTTACAAACAATAACACACTATGATTCCAACTGTAACATAAACCATATTACAAACTCTTAAAAACCTTAAAGGAACCATCACAAAGGGCATCTATCAATCAATTATCAACTAGGGCATCATCAAAACATAAAACATGACCCCAACATCAAGCATAAATCATCTTCATCAACCTATCAATCAATCTTTTTGATGAAAAATCACAAGTGTGAGACCTCATACAACATATGGGGTAACATGCATCAAGCTCTAAAATCCCTAAGTCAAGACCAAACAAAAATCTAGTAATGATTAGGATAAAATATTTAAAGCTATCTTTGACTATTGCAGGAGTAATTTCAATAAATTTGTTCTTATTAAAAATAAAAGTAAAATTATGTTTAAAACATTATTTTTGGAAGACTAAGGAGTAGAAACATGATTGCAGGAGAATGATAAAAGTAAAATAAGCATAGCGGATTTTGATTATGAACAAGATGAATAATAAATGATTAGAAAATTGTTCTTAGATTTAATGAAATATAAAAAAAAAAATATACATTACAAAAGAAAATGTTCAATACAATTAAAAATAGTGTATATATGACAGTCAAATAGAAAAAATGAGAGCATCTAGTTGTAAAATTTTCTATGCAATTAAAATTTACAAACAAGTTAGTGAAATTTTAATACAAAATTTGCATAGACAATGCATTCAAATCAAGTATGCATCACTTTATATGCATATAATTGAAGGTAAATTGTGTAAAGCAGAACTTTGCATGCACATGTGAACATCCATGCCAATGCCCTCAAAACATTAAAAAAAAACATAATTATAAAAAAGAAAACGATTGCCATTCAAAACTAAATCAACATTTAAATTTCAAATTACATATACACATATTTGTATTGGTTCGTACCTTTGCAATAGATGAGGTCCTCGATGTTCCCTCATTCTAAATATGCCTAATTGTATGGTCCCTACTCATGTTCCCACATGATAGCACCTTTCGCACTCCATAGATGGAGATTTATGTAATGATATTAAATAATAATAAAAAAGATTGATAAATGCATAACAATCTTTGTTTGAAAAATTAATGTGAACTTGGATTTGATCATTGTTTCAACATTGTACCTCACTGAATCCAAAAATGTCATTGGTTGTGGCATTAAACTAAGGGTCAAGTTCCCATATCTATAGGTTGGTTATGACTATAGAATCTCCCCTTGGTTCACACACTTGGGAATCAAAGAAAATTGGCTCTTGTTGAGTTTTTTGATGATCTTTGGAAGACCACTTAGCTACCTCGGGGGGTGACTCATATTTCCGCATGGGGGTGGTATAATGTCCTTGCAGGGGAGGCCTCTAAAATTACTAGTTACAATTTGAATATGGGAAAAATTCCTTTGGGAAAAACTTCTTGCAATGAGAATGGACTTTATCGTCTATTTGTATTGTGATATTTAAGTATTGTTACATATTACCTAGACTTAGTGGAAGGCCTTTTAAATAAACATGTTTTCTCTGAATTCTCTAGGGGATCTTATGTTTTGATTCTCTCTAGTTACACATTTTTCAAACTTTGTTATGAAATAAAATTATTTACAACCCCCCCACACACAATATATTATTTACAACCCCCCCAACAATATATATATATATATATATATATATATATATATATATATATATATATATATATATATATATATATATATATATATATATATATATATAAGTAACGTGGGATTGTCTCTAAGAATATGGTCTTCTATTTTCTCTCTCGATTCCGAAAAACTCCAGCCGCCCTTCCGACTTTTGTAATGGCAGGACCTTGGGGGGGGAGGGGAACCCCCTCCTTCTGTAATGTTGTTCTGCTTCCCAAGCAGTCGATAGGGAAACCCTCAAGTTTGAGGCAAAACCCCAATCCAATAGGGAGATGGTACGAAACCCTAAAGAAATTCGTGGTCGCTAACCCTAGCTCCAAAGAAGGAAACCCACTGAAGCATCAATATGAACCAGTCTTGAATGGATCTTCTGGGAATCCAATGTTAGGATATTTCAATACTCCATCCTTGTCCTACCTAGCATTATTTATTTTTCCTAGTTGTTGATGATGTCATTTTCCACCTAGTGGTGTGCAAATGTCATCCAGGATCCATCTACCACCTTCTGAGCCCTGCATGCATAATTTTAGGACCACTTTAGTCAGTTCCCTATTTTATAGGAACCTACTGAGTGTTCTAGTGCAGTCCACCTGAGTTAGCTGACTCTTGTGGGGGGTTAGAGCTCTGGATGCCACTGATTGTGGCCTCATGCGTCCTTTTCTGAATGACATGCATGAAAAACTTACTATTGTGCCCTCCTTAGTCAGTTAACTGATTATGTCTTTAGTTAGCTGAGTTTAGGTTCAGTTCAGTTGAGTTTGAGCCTTTCGGAGAACTCCAGTTGTGATAATCCCTATGCTAGACCAACTGAGGTTCAAATTATCTCTATTGTATCATAATTGTTTATTATACTGATTATTAGAACATGTGAAATTATTTTGCTCCTATATGAGTTCTGCTGCATAATTATTCTTCTGCTCTTTTTTACTGTAGTTTTCACTTTTATTAAACTTTTCTGCTTATTCTTTATTTGTGAGGTATACTCAGCTCTTAGATCTACCGTGACATAGAATTTCACATGGTATAAGATCCATTTGAGCAAATAGGTTGAACAAATGCTTTCTATAGTGCACCAGAAGCCTCTGGATTTCCACAGCAAATCCTGGTGCCATTACATTGAATTCATTGGAGAAATCATATGAGGTCTATCTAGGTGTGAAGGATCCAGATAAAAGTGCCTACTATCCTACAGCAGTGCTCAGTAGTATTCTACCTCCATTATTGATATTTTTTTGCAAGTTATTCAAATTTTTTGGGTGTTGCAGCAGTTTTCTGCAGTTACAATAGTTTTTCTGCAGTTACAACAGTTTTGCTGCAGAAGCAACAGTTTTCACCTTGTATTCGCTCCAGCAGTTGTAATGGACAATTCGAACTCTCCTCTCTCTCCCAGGATCCTGACACCCTTCAATTACCTTGATTGGAGGGATGATATGCAGATGGTATTGTGCAACAAATCACTGTATAGGGTGACAATGGGGAAGGATCCCGAACCAACATTAGTTGTGGAGAAAACCAAGTATCTAAATAGATTGGATGAAGCATTTGGTTTCATGTGTATTCATATTTCCAGAGATATACTCTTCCACATCGAAGGATTGAAGACTCCAAGAGAGTTATGGTTGAATTTAGAGACCCTCTTTGGCAAACAAGATGATCTAGCTAAGAGGCCATATTCTGGAAAATGAGTTGATTGCTCTACAAATGAGCAGTTTTGAGACCATTCAGCAATTCTTTTCAAAATTCAAATCTTTGGTTATGCAATGCAAGCAATGTGGCATTGGGAAGAAGGATGAGAAGCTGGTGCTATCCATTTTGAGCAAGCTAGGTTCTAAGTTCTCCATCTTTGTCTCTACCTTCCATTCGGGGAGAATGTCAATCCCTGGTTGGAAGATTCCCTCCTTAGATGTTTTCATTGAATCTCTCATCCAAGAAAAAGATAAGTTGATCCATATGGGCGCCTTGAAGGCCTCCAAAGATCAAGCTCTTATGGATGGAGAAGCAAAACATGTGAATGGGAAGGGGAAGCACAAGGGAAAGGATAAGAGGCCATCTGAATCCAAGCAAAATGCCAAGTCAAGTCTATCAGAAGGAGCCTCCAACTCTAAAAAGGACAAATATAAGGGATTTGAGAGATCCAAGTGTTCCTATTGCAAGAAAGAAAACCACCCAGAGAGATCTTGCATGCAGAAGAAGATAGATCATATGACCAAGTTTCTTGAACAACACAACATTTCCCTCCCAAAAGGTGCAAGAGAGACTAATTCTGGAATTGAGTTTGATGGTATGAGAGATGCCATGCACTGAAGGCTGTATTTTCAAAATCACAATCCGTCCTCATAGATTCAGGATCCTCAACCACATGGTTGCCTCTAGAGAATCATTTTCTTTAGATCTCAAATATGGTCCGATTATTCACATGGGAGACAACTCTTAGATCTCTGCTGAAGGGAAGGTCATAGTACATATGGAGCATGGAAAGTTAAAAAATGTTCTATTTGTGCCTTCTTTGTCAGCAAATTTGTTGTTTTTATATCAAATGACTCACACAGGTTCATTGAAGAAAGTGGTATTTGGTCCTGACACAGTTGATATTGCAGAGATATATACTGGGAATATTATAGCGAAAGGGTTTGCAAACCATGCCTCCAAGGCATATGGATTCTCACATTTTTTTCCATACTCTATGCCCACCCCATCGGAATCCGATGAAGATCATAGTGATATCTCTTATAATGAAGATGAGTATCAATATCTTGATGTTGAGAATAAATTTCAAGGAGATTTAGATTTAGATCCAGATCCAACACATGCTCCCAATCCATGGCCAAGGCCAATATGTGCTCACGAAGTCCTTGTAGCTGCTGGGAACACAGTTGGGGATCCATATTACCATAGAACCACTAGATCTCAGTATCATGCAAAACTTGCACTATGTCATGCAGATCCACTTCTCTCAGAGAGGTGCTACATGATGGTGGGGTTTGATCCACAATCTCTTGAGGAGACTTCCCATGGGGGATCTACAACCAAGCAACAATCTCGGTTGTCTGACAAAAGGTACTCACAGGTTCATGATTTGGACCAAAATGAGCCATTCACTCCAGTAGCAAGAAGGGTTCCTGAAAGACTTGTTTTGAAAAATACAACTTCTACACAGTGGGAGGTACATCAGATGATTAGATCCAGATCCAGATCTATATCTAGCACCTGCATTGCTATCCTACAGAGGATCAGCTTGCCAATATTTTTGCAAACGCTTTCACTGAGGAAAGTTTTTTCCTTCTCTTCTTAGTATGAAGGTTCTTTCAGTTCCCTACTACTATTATTTTTTAGGGGGGGTATTTTTCCCATGAGGTTTTTCCCTATTTCCTTGGTTCATGGACATTTCTTTTTATCATTTATTTGATTGTATGGGTTACCTTTAGTCTTAGTAACCATGGCCCAGGATGCAAAAGTATGGATTAAGGGGGGGTGTTAGGATATTTCAATACTCCATCCTTGTCCTACCTAGCATTATTTATTTTTCCTAGTTGTTGATGATGTCACTTTCCCCCTAGTGGTGTGTAGATGTCATCCAAGATCCACATACCACCTTCTGAGCCCTGCATGCATCATTTTAGGACCACTTCAGTCAGTTCCCTATTTTATAGGAACCTACTGAGTGTTCTAGTGCAGTCCACCTAAGTTAGCTAACTCTTGTGGGGGGTTAGAGCTCTAGATGCCACTGATTGTGGCCTCATGCACCCTTTTCTGACTGGCATGCATGAAAAACTCGCTATTTCACCCTCAGTCAGTTAACGGATTATGTCTTCAATTAGCTGAGTTTAGGTTCAATTGAGTTGAGTTTGAGCCTTCCGGAGCACTCCAGTGGTGATAATCCCTATGATAGACCAACTGAGGTTCGAATTTTCCTGTGTGATTAGAATTCTCTCCATTGTATCATCATTGTTTATTATACTTATTATTGGAACATGTGAGATTATTCTGCTCCTATCTGCGTTCTACTACATAACTATTCTTCTATTCTTTTTTACTGCAGTTTTCACTCTTATTCAACTTTTCTGCTCATTCTTTCTTTGTGAGGTATCATTGGCTCTTAGATCTGTTGTGACATAGAATTTCACATCCAATGGAAGAAGGAACCAACAAAAATGAAGCCACGGGGGTAGATCAACCTCAGAACCAAGCAACAGAGGAAGGAAAGACTAGGGCTCCCAAATATGGATGCCTCCCCAAGATAACTTCTATTCCCAACCTTGAAATCGCGTCAACCAAAATCAGAGAATACATGAAATACATGAGGGACCATGCCCTCATTTGCAAGTTCATGGGATTTTGGCCCAATGAAAGAGTGCTACAAGGATGGATCGCACATAAGTGGAAACCAAAAGGGGATGTTGACCTGAAACTAGGTTCACAAGGTTTCTTCATAGCTATTTTCATCAATGCAGAGGACAGAGAACGAATAATCAAAGAAGGACCCTACTTCTTCAACAACACAAGCCTATTCATAAGGCGCTGGAAGGAAAAAAACTACCTAGAAAAGGAGGACTTCACAAAGGTACCCATTTGGGTTCAGATCTAATCCTTTCCCTAGAAATACTAGGATGAGGAAACCCTAATGGGAATATGAAATACCCTAGGCCGATTCATAAAAATCTCAGAAATCACCAAGTGGGGAAGGTACACCTCATATGCTAGAATATGTGTCCACATGAATGTTTCCAAACCACTGCCGGAGGCCATAAGTTTAAAATTTCAAGATGAAGAATGGATTTAGCCCCTGAAATACGACCACATTCCCTTTAGATGCTAGCACTGTCACAAGTAGGGCCATCTATGTTGTGATTGAGCTAATCTACCTCAGCATCCACCACCGCAAAACAACCAGCATAAATCCAATGTTGGATTCACACTAATCAATCGTCGAAGTAAAGGAGGAACTAAATCCCAAGAATAAACAATCAACGTAAGGACTGTAGATCCAAATCCTTTCGTAGCCCTCGAGGAAATGGATACAGATCAACACCAAGACCACTAGATCGTCACAATTGAAATTGCTCCAACTGAAGAAGAGCAGGATCAAGACCAAAGCAAAAGGAGGAAGCTCGATCCCACAGAAGACAGAATCATGGAGGAAAACAAGGATTCCAACCCGTATGCGGGAGAAGAAGAACTGCAAATCATAGATCATGAGCTCCAAAATATTGTTGGGACATTCAAAAGGGGCAATCTCATAGAGATACCCTCTCCACATATTCGAATCATTCGAAGAGATCTGCAAGAAGCCCATCTTCTCATGCCCCAAAACATCGAGGATCAAGGAAAACTGACTTCCAAGCTGGGTATTCAATCGACATCTTCTCCTCCACAAATAAACAAAAAGGATAAAAAAGGGGGACACAAAACAAACCAACAGCAATTGGTAGAGCTATGGAAAACCCTCATTGCCTCAGGTAATCATAGATCTCTAGCGGAATGGTTATAGTCCCTACCCTCCTCTCAAGAAATTTCTCAATGAATATCTTATCTTGGAACATTAGAGAATTAGGAGGTAAATCTAAGAAAATAACCCTTTGATCCAATATCAACTGGGAAAAACCTACAATAGTCTTCATCTAGGAGACTAAATGATCTAGAGAACTTCTGACCACCCTATCCAAATTCTGCTAGAACGATAACCAATCGATCGCCCTGGATGCAAGGGGAGCAGCTGGTGGCCTTACCATTATCTGGGACCCAACCCAGGTGCAACTCTCCAACTTCCTATCGACAAACCACTCCATCAAGGCCTCCTTTCGAAACATTTCCACTAATCTTTCTGGTTTTCTCACCAATATCTATGGAATGCCCAGCCCTGCTCTCAAAAAATCCTATATTTCCTTTCCATATTTCATTAAATATGACTTGGTCCATGACTCCTTATGGATCATGGAGGGATACTTCAACCTCATCTCTAACCCTCTAGAGAGTGTTAGAACAGTAACCACACTTAGTACCATAATCCATAAATTTTAATTATCCATGTGCTTAATTAAACCATGTTTTGGATTAAGTGACTATAGTTGGTCAAAAACCCACTTTGAGAGTGTTCACACCCACTTCTGAGCAAACCAGTTCACCCAGCCTCCAGTTTTGTCCACAAGTGCGCCCTCATTTATTCCTGGTGCGCCCTCTCTCCTTGTTTTGGGGAATTTAGTTGACCAAGGGCGCTAGGGTGGATTTTTGCCCACTTTTGGCTAGATTTGGAGCATTTAATGCTCCCTTGGGCCCCCAAACCTCCTCTATTTGCTCACCCACGCCTGCCTTGAGCTAATTAATGACTCAGCATGCTTCAGCCACCTCCACACCAGAATTCGTAGCTGTTTGGGGTGATTGGGATTGAGTTGGACCCACCTAGGGGGGATTGAGGCCAATTTGGCATTGATGACTTGTACACTCAGCTTGAGCCACCTAATGCTCTCGATTTTCTCATGGATGTAATAAAAACCTGTTACTAACATTTTCACATGTTAGACAGTCAGTTAATCAAAGATTCGAACATACATTGTGTGTAAATTTATCTCTTTTTTTCAAGTTTTTCCACAGTTTTTGCAAACTAATTCGATTTTGTGAGGTTCTCCATAGCTCCTCGATCTTCTGTGATCAAAATACTCACATGGTATCAGAGCCATCGTGGAGTTAGTGAGTTGCAGGCCAACATTGAGCGTTGAACTGCATTCTAGAGAGGATTTCCAGACAAAAATTGAGTGTTTTTTGCAGGTGTTTCAGTAGTTTTCTCACCATCAACGCAGCAGTCATGGAAGCAAACCAAATGTTGCTCACACCCTTCAATTTTTTCGATTGGAAGGCTGAGATGGTCATCAAGCTGAGATCTAAGGGTCTCTATAGAGTGACCATGGGCACAGAAGTGGAGCCAAATTCTGCTGTGGAGAAAGCAAAGTACTACAATCGACTTGATGAAGCTTATGGATTGCTATGCCTAAGCATTTCAAGGGAACTCTTGTTTCATACAGACAGTTTGACAACTCCCAATGAAGTATGGGTGAAGCTAGAATCACTCTTTGGGAAAACTGATGAACTGAGAGGCCACCAGCTTGAAAACGAGCTCATTAGCTTGAGCCCAGCGCATTTTGAAACCATCCAGGAGTTCTTCACGAAATTCAAGTCACTGGTGCTTCAACTGCAACAATGTGGAATTGTTAAGAAGGAGGAACAACTGATTCTGTCCATCCTTTCGAAGCTAGGCCCAGAGTTTTCAGTATTTGTTAGCACATTTCACTCAGCCAAAATGACCCTTCGAAATTGGCAAATGCCATCACTAGCTACCTTCATGGAGTGTCTCACTCAGGAGCAGGACAAACTAGTTCAGATGGGAACCATAAAATCAAAGGACCAAGCATTGGCAATGGGTGTTTCAAATGCAAGCAAAGGAAAGCAGAAAGCCAAGAATTCGAAGCAGCAAGAGAAGAGGAAGTTTGACAAGACCAAGTCTGCAGATGGGGGTTCGAATCTGTCAAAGGAGAAGGACAAGAAGGGAAAGGAAAAGACCAAATGCACCTATTGTCATAGGGGATGGCATCCAGAGAGCTCATGTATGAAGAAAACCATTGACTCAATGGCGCAGCTGCTGGAGAAGAACAACATCCCAGTCCCTGAGGGTGCAAGGAAGAAAGAGAGCACCTCAAACCCTGACAATAAGGAGAAGTGTCATGCTTTGGTAGCAGGTACTTCGAATCCCTCATCCTTCATCATTGATTCAGGAGCTTCCAGACATATGGTTTCATCCAGAGAGCTCTTCTCCTCTTTGCATTCGAATGGTGGCCCAACAGTTAGAATGGGAGATGATTCAGAACTCCAAACCAAGGGGATTGGAAGGATTGACATGGAGCATGGCTATTTCAGTGATGTGCTCTATGTACCTTCATTGGCTGCAAATTTGCTATCAGTCTATCAAATGACCCATACAGGAGAAGCCAAGAGAGTGACATTCACTCCAGATTTGGTAGAAATCTCAGAAATCTCCTCAAATCAAGTTGTGGCAGTAGGGTATGCAGATCATGATGAGAGAATGTATAAATTCTCAAATTTCATTCCAAATTCTAGTGACCATGCTCTTGTCTCTCATGCCAACGAGACCTCCAAGTTATGGCATGAAAGATTTGGCCACATGAACTACAAATATCTCCAGCAATTGCACAGGGACGAGATGGTGGAAGGGCTTCCAGAAATCAGATCATCGAATGGTGCATGCATTGGGTGTGTAGTTGGAAAGCATCCTGAGCGCAGCTATGAGAAGGGAATGGCAAGGAGAGCCACTCAACCACTTGGATTGGTACATTCAGACCTCATTGGTCCTCTTCCCACTCCATCATATGGTGGATCAAGGTATGTACTTACATTCATAGATGACTACTCTCGATTCTGCTGGGTTTACTTCCTTAAATTGAAGTCAGAAGTGTTTGAGAAACTGAAGATTTGGAAAGCCCTAGTGGAGAACCATAGTGGTCATAAGATAAAGATCCTTAGGACTGATAATGGAAAGGAATATGTGAATAATAACATTCAGCACCTTTGTGAGGAATGTGGCATCCAAATGCAACATTCAATCCCCTACACACCTCAGCAAAATGGTGTGGCAGAGAGGAAGAATAGATCTCTCAAGGAGATGGCTACTTGCATGATTGAAGCTAGGGATCTAAGCCCTAAGCTATGGGCTGAAGCCATCAATTGTGCTGCTCATATTCAAAACAGAGCCTTTCACAAATCAGTCAAAGGAAAAACCCCCTATGAGGCATGGTTTGGCCAAAAACCAAATGTGTCAAATTTCAGGATTTTTGGGTCTAGAGCATGGGCTCGAATTCCATCAGAAAAGAGGAAGGCTTTGGAGCCACAGAGCAGGGAATGTATCATGGTTGGTTATGGTGAGGACACAAAGGGCTATAAGCTCTTTGACACATCCACACTTAAAACTTTCATTGAGAGAAGTGTGCAATTCGAAGAAGAACCAATTCCAGATTTTGAGCTTGCACCGGGGGAAAGCTCCTCTCCTCCACACCTCAATGAGATTAGTGATGATTCTTCCTCTGATTTTTCTGATATTGCTGAAGATGACATAGCTTAAGATGACATTGCTGTACATGAGTCACCATCAAGGCCCAAGTGGGCTGAAAAAATCATAGAAGCTGCAGGTGAATTGGCAGGCAATCCCCAAGAGCCTAGGAAGACTAGATCCCAAACAATCAATGCTTCCTTTGCAAATGAGAGTGAGCTTGCTGATCACTGTTATATGATGATTGGATCTGATCCAACATCATATCAGGAAGCTCATCATGATCCAAGGTGGAGGGCAGCAATGCAAGAAGAATTCCAATCTCTGCAAGAGAACAAAACATGGGATTTGGTGCCTCTTCCTCCCAAGAGGAAACTAGTGCAATGTAAGTGGATTTTTCGAACCAAACCTATTGCTGATGGTTCTGATCTGAAATATAAGGCTAGGTTAGTGGCTAAGGGCTACTCACAAATCCATGGTGTGGATTATACAGAGACCTTTGCACCGGTTGCAAAGATGGACTCAATTAGACTAGCTCTAGCCATGGCAGCTAGTAAAGGTTGGGAAGTTCACCACATGGATGTCAAAAGTGCATTCTTGCATGGTGAGATACAGGAAGAGATATATATGCAGCAGCCTAAAGGATTCCAAGAGTATCCCACACTTGTATGCAGGTTGAAGAAGTCACTCTATGGACTCAAGCAAGCCCCCAGGGCTTGGTATGCCAAAATGGATGCCTTTTTGCTCTCAATTGGTTTCTGTCGATGCAAGTCTGATCCAAATGTTTATTTGCAGCATTGTGATGGTAATTTTCAGGTCATTGTACTGTATGTTGATGATCTCTTAATTACAGGGAGCTGCACCAAACAAATTGGCTCAATTAAAGCTTCTTTGCACAGTGAATTTGCCATGAGCGACCTAGGATTGCTAAGGCAATTTTTGGGTTTGGAAATTGAGCAATCTGAGAGAGGTATTTTGCTGAGTCAATCTAAGTATGCTTCAGACCTGTTATTCAAGTTCAAAATGGCTGAATGTAAGGCAGCCAAGTGCCCATTCCTTTCAGGCATAAAACTAGGTGAATTTGAAGACTCTCCGGTGGTGGATTGCACACTCTATAGGCAGCTAGTTGGAAGTTTGCTGTACCTTACACATACAAGACCTGATTTGTCTTATGCTGTAAGTGCCGTAGAAAGGTATATGCAGCAGCCACATGAGATCCATTGGAAGGCATCCAAAAGAATCCTTCATTATGTCCAAGGAACTAAGAGCTTCGGGGTACACTATGCAGCTGGTTCTTCACTTCAACTAGCTGGATTTTCTGATTCCGATTGGGCGGGAGATCCCATCGATAGAAAGTCCACTTCAGGTTTTGTGTTTATGTTTGCTGAAGGTCCTATTTGCTGGTCAAGTAAGAAACAGCATACAATTTCTCTTTCATCAGCAGAGGCCGAGTACAGGGCAGCAGTGAACGCAGCCACACAGTGTGTTTGGTTGCAAGGCATTCTTCGGGAGTTTGGTGTTGCTATTGATTCTCCAACCAATATTTGGGTGGATAATCAAAGTGCCATCAAGATATCTACTGATCCAGTACAGAGGCAAAGAACAAAGCACATTGAGATCCACATGCATTACATTCAGGGCTTGGTGCATGACAGGGTGATTTCACTGCAGTATTGCCCATCCACCGAGCAAACTGCTGATATTTTCACCAAGTGCTTTACAGAGAAGACCTTCACTTACTTGAGATATTTGCTTGGAGTGAGTGATGGATGGTGATTGCTGCAAGTTAATTGCAGGTTCAGCCCCATGTCCATTTTTGAGGGAAGTTTTTATCCCATGAGGTTTTACTTCTTTTCCTCGGTTCATATGGACAAATAAAATTTCTGTTTGTATTGAGGTGACTTGAGCCTTTGTTGCCAAGGCCTCCCACTTATCTTTCATGAGATGTACAAAGTTATGGTTAAGGGGGGGTGTTAGAACAGTAACCACACTTAGTACCATAATCCATAAATTTTAATTATCCATGTGCTTAATTAAACCATGTTTTGGATTAAGTGACTATAGTTGGTCAAAAACCCACTTTGAGAGTGTTCACACCCACTTCTGAGCAAACCAGTTCACCCAGCCTCCAGTTTTGTCCACAAGTGCACCCTCATTTATTGCTGGTGCGCCCTCTCTCCTTGTTTTGGGGAATTTAGTTGACCAAGGGCGCTAGGGTGGATTTTTGCCCACTTTTGGCTAGATTTGGAGCATTTAATGCTCCCTTGGGCCCCCAAACCTCCTCTATTTGCTCACCCACGCCTGCCTTGAGCTAATTAATGACTCAGCATGCTTCAGCCACCTCCACACCAGAATTCGTAGCTGTTTGGGGTGATTGGGATTGAGTTGGACCCACCTAGGGGGGATTGAGGCCAATTTGGCATTGATGACTTGTACACTCAGCTTGAGCCACCTAATGCTCTCGATTTTCTCATGGATGTAATAAAAACCTATTACTAACATTTTCACATGTTAGACAGTCAGTTAATCAAAGATTCGAACATACATTGTGTGTAAATTTATCTCTTTTTTTCAAGTTTTTCCACAGTTTTTGCAAACTAATTCGATTTTGTGAGGTTCTCCATAGCTCCTCGATCTTCTGTGATCAAAATACTCACAGAGAGAAAAGGAGTCTCTGGTCACCTTGATCCTGCTAGTCGTGCTTTTGGACCACTTATAACGTCTTTAGAATTGGTTGATATCCACCCAAAGAATGTCTCCTTAGTTGGAATAACAAACGAGGAGGATTGCATCAAGTAGATTCCAGACTGGAGCGATTCCTCCTCTCCACCTCCTTGGTGTGAATGGAAAACATCATCGACTCCCTGATTCTACCAGGAGCAGGATATGATCACTTGCCAATCAGCGTTGAAATTGATGAGTTAATGACTGCTAAAAACTAACCCTTTCAATTTGAAATTTTTTGGTTGGATCATCCAGAATTCATGGATACCCTCCCCAGTTGGTGGGAGGAAGATCCAACCAACCAAGGCTCCAAGATGCACAATCTGCAACAAAAGCTAAAAATGATTAAGGATAAGCTCAAAATATGGAACAAAGAAGTCTTCGGCAATATTTTTGAAGCCACAAAACAATTGGAAATGGAAATGGAGGAGCTACAAGAAGAATCCATCCATTAAGTCTACACTGAGGAACTGCTGTACAAAGAAAAAGAGCTCCAAAAATCCATAAATCAGAGACTAGATCAAGAAGAGAAGCTCTGGAAGCAGAAGTCAAGAATCTAATGGTTGAAAGAGGGGGAAAGGAACTCCAAGTTCTTCCATGACTCCTTGATACAAAGACAAGCCCACAATCGCATCACAAGGATCCAAGAGGAGGAGGGGCGTATTGTCACTAAACAAGAAGATATTATTGTAGCATTGGTGTCCTATCACAGCCAATTCCTTCAGGAAGAGGACCTGAATCGCAATGCTGCAATCAACTCTATTGTTTAGCACATTCCGCGATTGGTCACTACCGAGCAAAATGAATACCTCTTGCAACCAATATCCATGGAAGAGGTCATTGACGCAATCAGGGAAATGCCATCCAACAAATATTTGGGACCAGATGGGTTTACCATGGAGTTTTACCGAAGATGTTGGAATATCATTCAAAATGATGTCTAGAAAGCCATTGAGGAATCTTGTAGGTGTGCTGTAGTTCTACCCACGCTCAATGCCACCTTCCTCACTTTGATCCCAAAATAAGAGAATGCTTCACACCCCAGTAAATTTCGGCCAATATCCCTCTGCAATGTGGTCTACAAAATTATCACGAAGGTCATCGCTAACAGGATCAAGTCAATTCTGACGCACCTTATTTCAAAAGAGAGGTCGGGTTATGTGGAGGGGCGACAAATTTTAGATGGCATTCTAGTGGCCCATGAAACGAACCACTCTCTCAAAAAATAAAATCAATATGGTATGTTACTAAAACTTGATCTTTCAAAATATTTTGACAAAATATCCTGGCAGTATATGCGACAAAACCTCAAGGATTTTGGTTTTTCTGAACAATGGATCAATTGGATTCTATCGCTAACCTCCTCATCCTTTTTATCCATTCTGGTCAATGGATCCCCTTCACACACTTTCCATTCCTCCATAGGCATCAGATAGGGGGATCCCCTTTCTCCCTTCCTTTTCATCCTCATGGTTGAAGGTCTTGGTAGAACCTTAAAAGCTACTTCTCAACACAATGAACTCTCCGGCATAAACCCATCCAATGACTCCCTTAAAGCCTCGCACTTACAATTTGTTGATGACACTATGATACTAGCTAAAACCACCTTTCCTAAAACCCACACTCTAAAAAGACTATTGGAACTTTTCCTTATTGCCTCGGGACTTTACCTTAACAATGACAAGTCTAAATTTTATTCCTAAGCACACTGATCAGACTTCAATTGGACATCACCATACTTCTAAAATTTCGACGCAGTTATCTCCAATCCAATTACCTAGGATCTCCCCTCACCGTAAATTCCACCAAGCATGGTGCATGGTCCCTTATTATCCACAAAATGGAGAAACGCTTCTCCAACTGGTCCTTTCGTTCTCTTAACATTGCAAGCTGACTTGTCCTTTTGAACTCAATCATTCGTAGCATGAGCTCATATCTCATTTCCATCCTTATGGCTCCCAAAATGTTCCTCAATGAAATACACTTACTGCAAAGAACCTTCCTCTGAGGGGATCTAAATATACAGGATGCAAATGGGTCTTAGTTGATTGGGACAAACTATGCAAACCGAATCTCATGGGTGGCTTGGGACTCAGAGATCCAGAATTGGAAAACAAGGCAATTATGGCCAAACTATGGTGGTGGTGGCTAACCAACCCGAACACTCTATGGGAAAAGATATGGAAAAGAAAATATGCTCCTAACATCCTATATCAAGACCTCATTTGGTTAGAAACAAGCCCCAAAGGATCCCTTATATGGAATGTTTCCTGTCAGAATAGGCAACTTATACAGGATTGTGCCTTTTGGGAGATTCGTGATGGAAGACCAACTCTTTTATGGGACGACTATTGGTAGAATCTCCTAAAACTATCTATGCTTGACTACATTCAACTCCTTCAAAATCGCACTCTGGAGGATGGTCAATTCATAGTTTCCCACTTCTGGAATGATAATGTGGAAAATTCTCAATGGAAATCATGGAAGCATCTCGAGTCCTGGCCAAACACCCTGACTGAGGAGCACAAACAACTCTTCTGGGAAGAATTACAATCACGACAAATTACCAATCAGGGAGGGAAAGATATCCTTAGATGGGGACACACTAGCTTTGGTTCCTTCAACCTCAAAGAAGCACATTCTCTTCTAGCGGTCTATGATTAGAATAACAACGATAAAATATGGAAGAATATATGGAAGCAAAATCTTTGGCCAAAAGTGTCCACTTTCCTTTGGCTCGTGGCATGGAAGCGAAACCTTACATGGGATAGAATTCTTAAAAAATGATTTGAAGGACCCTTGGTATGCTACCTTTATTGGAAAGCATAGGAGAATATTGAACATCTTCTCAACACATGTTATTTCATTAAACAAATATGGGATCTTGGAGCTAAAGGTTTCCTCTAAACTGACCAAAATCATACCAGCATCAGAGACACTCTGGCAAATTGGCGGGACCAATTCTCCTCCAACAATATAGTGAATAGAGTTTGGAAAATTTTCCTAGGATTCCTGCTATGGGAAATATGGAAGGAAAGAAATCGTCGAATATTCTAGAACTCCAATCTCCCAATTGATTAGGTCTAGAGAAGAATCCAAAAATACATCCAAGAAACCATAGCAAACTCTCAATGGGAACCTGCTAACTGGGAAGGACCTCCACAATACCTGGCGATTCTAAGATCTTGGCAACTTACACCAACCAACACAACTGCCATTCGCCCCCTTAGACCAATATCTCCCTCCATCCCAAAATCCTGCTACCCTCTGGAACTCAGTTATGTCAAGATTAATTTTGATGGAGCTAGCAGAGGGAACCCTAGACCTGTAAGCTATGGTGAGGTTTTTCGGGACCACAAAGGGCACATTCTATGGATCTATTCTGGATCGCTCAGAAAATATAGCAACAATGTTGCAGAACTGTTTGCAATGTTGAAAGGAATTCTCATTACCAAGATCGGATTCCCAAACTCCTAGTGGAAGGAGACTCTACTCTCATGATCCAGATTCTTACTAGGATTCTTAATGGATCCAATGCTGACAAAATTTCTCTGAGCTAGTGCCTTGCTGCTAAATTATAATTACTAGCAGCTAACCTGGATGGCTCTACAGTGATTGTCACTCACTGTGTCCGATGTGATGCAAACAAGTTGGTTGACAAGCTTTCCAACTAGGGAATAGATCATCCTCGCAAAGAATGTAATCAAACGTGGGAAATGCCTGACAACGAATATACCAGAACCATATGCCAATGCATCAATCTTCAGGACTGATCCCCCCACGACGGGTGCAGGCCGGTTGAGGACCCCACTCCACGTGCCCAACCTTCCAACTATGAAGCTGCCCTTGTCATGCATGTGGACATGTGGAATCTAGCTGACAGGAACCACCTTGACAGATTATAACTCTCCCAAATCCATGCATAATATTCATTACCATCGCGCGCCAAAGAATGCTCATACTACTGCAGATCTGTTGGTTAGTGCAACCGTTAATGGAAATCAATTCAGGAAGTCTGCGACAATGCACTTTGCATGGTTTGCATGAACCTAGACACCGATCAAGGTGGCCTCGGCTTAAAAGAGGGCTCGCTAGCTACAATCCTTCATTCTGGCTCTTTCTCTTGCATTGCATGCCATTAGACGCCTTAGCTTCCCTCCACTGCAAGTCTTTGTGCTGGTATGCTCCTGCATTTGTTGTGGTCATGGCTCGCACCAAGAAAAGTCAGCGGAAAACTACAAGTGGGTCATGATGAAACCACATGCCGTGCGCCCTCCATGAACTGGTAAGGGTGCAGGTCTACTTCGAGTAGAAATTCCTGACTCCGCTCGAGCTCACACCCTGAGACTGGAAAATAGGTTAAAACAAAAGCGGAATTGCTTTTCTGCTCTAGAGTTGTCCGAAGAATTTGGAAGGCTCGAAGAAGACTCTGGTTCAACGCGTATGCGGGAAACCAGACATACGAAGACTCTGAAAGTTTTTTGGACCACCAAGGCCCTCATGTTGCTATCTATGGAAGACTATGTCCAAGGATTTCTCCATCCCAAGGAAGATACCTTACCGCTAGTGGACAGATTTGTTGATTTAGTTGTCATTGCTGCCAACAGTGATTGGTCATTGATGCCAATAGTTGAGTCTTGGTACCCCTTGTGGAGCCCCTGAGGGTTAGTGTTTGGTTTATGGTTGTCTGTGTCAAGAGGAGACCTTTTGACTTTGTCCAAGCCCTAGCTTGAAGCCCTTGGAGGCCTTGGGACAATGCCAAAATCCCTGGCTACCCATTAACTTGGTTGAGTACCCCTAAGTTGTATCTCTATCCCATTGAGTCCATTGTTGTATCCTTGCTCCTGGTTGTATTTTGATTGATGGTATTTTGATTGGATGATGTGGTAGTTTAGTCCTTGGATCCCATACATAGTTGACTTGTACCCTCACACTCTTGCACTTGGTTTATATTGTCAATAATGATATCCTTGTCTTATGGATCCCACATACACATGGTGGTTTGATAGTCCTTGATGATGTCCATGTCTTGTTGAAGAAGTTTAAGCATTGCACTTGATAGGTCCTTAATCCCTTATACTGGACATAATAATCGTGATGATGCTTTTAAAGCACTTATTTTGATGATGGAAGCTCTAGCATATGGTGGAGCCCACAGTCATAGTATATCATGCTCATTGCTTTGATGGTCATACACTTGGTGGTCACATTGATAGTGCACTTAACATTTTGACCAAAATGATGGTGGCCTTGTGCCATTGGAGCTCTTATATTCTTCATGATGACCTCACACTCTTGCATATGGTAACTTGACCTTGAATACTTGATGAAGACCTCTTTGCACTCTTATTAATTGAAGAAGACATGATTTGGTCATGATATGGACATATGACCCACTCACATATGGTAGCTTGGTTAGCCTTGGAAAACCATGATGAAACCCCTTGATCCACAAGACTTGGTGTTGATACCCTTATTCTTTGATTCTCAAACCTATTGAAGAAGCCCTAAAAGTGGTTAAAGAAGCCATCCAAAAGTTTTCAAGTCAATTTATGATGTCCTGCACAAATTGAAAAAAAATAAGGGTGAAGAACCTTTCCAATGCCAGCAAGACCCTCACAAAGTGGCATTCCTTGTCAAGCCCTCTCCGTTGATATGTAGAACGCCCCCTAACTCCTCACGGTTGGAGATATAATGATGTTTAAAGTTAATGTGTTAATTGTGCCTCTTCATAAGTAGGTCGGCCAACCTAATAAAGATGTTTTAATTATTTTTAAATTAATTGTTTTGTGAAGTCAGCCTCGTCTATTTCCTCCACATGAAACACTATAAAATGGTTGCACTTCACTCTCCAAAATGCATAAAAAAAAATTTCGACCTTCATCTCTGATTTCGGGTGTTGACTGAGCTCTGCAAATTGGGTTAGACGGTTTTTTTTTTTAAGACAGAAACACAGTGTTTAGGGTAGGCATCTCTATGTAATTCGGTGACCACATGCTGAAAGCATAAACTTTGACTATCTCCTTCTCTCTCTCGGACTGTATAGCAACATTTGATAGTAGCTAAAGTTTTGTTGAATTTTTTCTCTTTGATTTTTTGTTAGTTGAGATACAACAGAGAACTTTGATTTTCGGACCATACTGAGGATAATTTCGGGCTTACTGAGGCAGTCGCAAGCACAGTGTTTCATCTGAAATCCGGGTTGCTACAATAGTAGTGTGATCTTATCTTACAGGCATCCGAAGTTCCTAAGGTAGCAGAAACGTGTGACATGTAATTGACAAGCCAGATGAGATAGAGATTCTTTTGGTGTAGCTTGAAGAGATTATACTGTGGTATTCAAATTCCCTATGGCAACATATACACAATTAGATTGGTAAGCCTACTCCAACAAGCCAAGTAAGTATACTATTTGCAGATAGCTTGTGACCTCAAAAATCTTGACTACTACAGTCAAAGCCTTCATCCAAGATGTAAGTTCTGGGAATAAGTTTGAAGAATAGCCTTGTGTGAAGTTTTAATATTGAAGAATAGAGCAGAGCCTTGTAATTGATGAGTCACTATGCCTAATATACATTATTTGACTGTGTAAAGTTGATTTAAATAGCAGAGGCACCTTGAAGGCTTATATGATATAAAATTAGACAGTGACAATATAGTGGCATACAATGATATGATGTCTTGGTATGATAACTACAAAATGATACATACTACAACAATGATGTAAGTGATGATATGCACAGCGAAGACAGTCATGATATATATGCCTATATTTGCAGAGAAGATTAGACAGTGATGAAATGTACAATACACAATGATGCATACATACCATTGTTAAGATATGATGATATACAGTGATGAGAATATAAAATGTTTTGTGTTTATATAGTGATGATACATTACTCGATGATATTCATACAAAGATGATGATATTTTGTGATAAGTATACTGTGAAGATATGTATGCTTAGTAATGATATATATTATACACAAAGAAGATATGTATGCTCAGTAATGATATATATTATACACTGTGATACACACTGTAAAGTCTACGTAGTGATGATGCATAATGAGATATTTACACAGATATACTCAGTGAACCAGTAGCACACAGATAAATGTTCAGATGCTAGTAGTAATTACACAGTGATACGATGTGTTAGTGATATGATGTGCAAGACCTGTTTTATGATGCTTACACAGTGATCAGTGATTTAGATGCTCAGTAATATGTGATTCTATATGCTCAGTAATGAACATAGGATTATATATGCTCAGTGGTGTATGCAGCAATATATAGATGACAATGATGAAATGATGACCAGTGGCAATGAGCAGCAAGTACATTGATTCAGATGAGTAGGTTACATGAGTAGATTCCTCAACTCAGATTGGATGAGTTGTATGAGTAGTTAGTTTGACTCAGGTGGAATGAGTCTATCATATAATTAGTTAGGCTTAGATTGACTGAGTGGGATGATGTGTACAACTTGATTGGTACATCCAGATTGGACAGGTTGATTGCACATGTTGACGAGAAGTGTTGCACAATTGTGGTCTAGTGGTCAGTGAACAGTTGATGAGTAGTGAATGAGCAGTGGTCAGTTGATGAGCAGTGTGGTACAGGTGTTGGTTAGCAGGTCCGCGAGATCAGTGCGGTTGTGATTCAGTAGTATTTATCTTTATATCAGGGTGGTAGGACGGGGCAAGGAAATCTACGGAGCTAAGGCTTCCTTCAGGTTGTGTCCTATAAAGCAGGGGGTTGTATCCTCCTTCTAGTTGTAGCTGGAGAATTGAAGTCTTTGTAACAAAGGGGGTTGTTTCCTCCTTCCAGTTGTTGCTGGTAAATTATTATTATAAAGGCTTCCGTGGTTTTTCCCCCAGGACTTGGGTTTCCATGTAAAAATCTTATGTACTGTGTTTTGCTATGCTGCCTATGTGATGATGAGCTGTAATTGTTAATAATGTTGATGATATAATGATAATGTGATAATACATTAATGAATGATGTATTGAATAATCCGTTGATGATTGTTAAAGTTGAAAAACTAATAAAAAGATATACACATTGTTCACCCCCCCTCTTAGTGTGCTCGGTGTGTCCAACAAGAGTCACCAACCTGGAATCTACTATGCATGCGCACTTTCAGTACCAGCATTTGTAAATGGAGAGGGTGAACAGAAAGTTAGATGTTCTAGCCATAGCTATCACTAGAAAAACATTCACCAAAGCACCACCAGACCAAAGCATCGCTACTCAGCTTGTTTTCAGACGCAGTCCCACCACTCTTGTAGACAGAGGAATTCGCAGTGCTCCAGGTGTCGAAATATCTACTATTCCCCTCTATGATGAGGATTAATTGGTTATGTTCTATGTTTGGTTTCTATTTATTGTGTCTTTTTTTCATTTGGAATTATACGAGCCATAACCCCTGTCTTGTGGGGGATATATGTTATTCTGCAACGCTTGTTGTATTTGGAACTCTTGGTATTCCTTAGTATTAGGAGGTCTTGGAGATCTAGGATCCATTTGGATTCTGATTTCTATGACTTGCATGGCTTCTTGGCTATCTTCCAGTTGGGCAACTTGGACATGTACAGGCTTTTTATTTTCAATTAACAGATTTTATGAACTTTACAATATATATATATATATATATATATATATTGTTAACTATATACCATGCAGGGGAAAAATCTCATTATCGCTGGAGATTTTAATGTCACCAAATCTCAACAAGAGAAGAGAGGAGGCAACATAGTTCATGACCCCTTCGGTGAAAAACTTGAGGACCTGCTCGTTGATCTGGATCTTATGGACATTCCACTAAAAAATGGAAAATATACCTGGAACAATAGGAGATTCGGAATAGGGCACATTGTGTCTAAGCTGGATCGGTTCTTGGTAAGCTCTACCTTCTTTCATTATGATATCTTAGCTTGCTCCTTCACCCTTCCCTGTGGCACCTCTGACCATAGTCCTATTGCCCTCTCCCTCACCCCTCCTGAAAACCTTGGGCCAATACCCTTCCGCTTTAATCCTCTTTGGCTATAGGATCCCCTTTTTTATGACCTTGTCAATAAAGCCTGGAACTCGAACTTCTCTGGATCTCCTAGCTTCATTTGGGAATTCAAGCTTTGAACCGTGAAAACTACGCTCAAGTGCTGGGCCAAATCCTCCTACAAAAACCCCTGTCAAACCAAACTCAACCTTCAAGTTGAGCTTACCAAGCTTCACCAAAAAATGGAGACTGAGGAGGTGACGCCTTCCTCATTAAGCTGGGAAAAAGATATAGATCTGAAAATCCTCAGTGCGTCCAAGCAGGAAGAGGAAATTTGGATAATTAAGTCTAGATAGCTCTGGCTTAAGGGAGGTGACAACACCACAAAGTATTTTCATAATCAGGCTAAGGCTCGCCATAGCCAGAACGCAATTATGGAGCTGAAGAACCATAACAAAGAAAGGTTAAGTGGACAAGAGGATCTTAAACTACGTGCTTTCAATCATTTCAGTGAACTTTTCATGGACAGAGGGGATACTGATCTGGAAGCACAAGCAGACCTTTTGGTGGGAATTCCCAACCTTATTTCGGACAACGCTAATAGAGAGCTCTCCAAGCCGATCTTAAAACAGGAAATTGTGAATGCCATCTGGTCTCTTCAAGCCGACAAGGCTCCTTGCCCTGATGGGTTGACCATCAAATTTTACCGGGTTGCTTGGGAGATTATTAAAGAATACCTTAAGCGTATGCTGAACTGGACCAGGAAGAAAGAAAAAATAGGAGGGGCCACCAATTCCTCCTTCCTTGCTTTAATCCCAAAAGAAAAATATCCCTACTCCATCGACCGCTACAGATCGATCTCTCTTTGCAATACCTCCTACAAAATTCTCTCTAATATTCTTGCCACTAGAATGAAAAAAGTTATGGGGAAGCTCATCTTAGAATCCCAAGGGGGATTCATTGCTGGTTGTCAAATCTTGGACAATATCATTATTGTGCAAGAAGCAATCCACTCCAGCATTGGAAAAAAGTACCAAGGTATGGCCATCAAGCTCGATATGGAAAATGCCTTTGACAGAGTAAACCATAACTTTCTTTTCGAAATTATGATTAAGTTTGGCTTCTCTATAAGATTCATGCAATGGGTTAAAGCGTGCATCAACAACCTCTGGATTTCCCCCTTAGTAAATAGCAGACCTACTAACTTCTTTCAAGCCTCCAGAGGTTTGCGCCAAGGCTTCTCTTTGTCTCCTTTCCTCTTTCTCCTTGTAGCCAAATCCATGAGTAGAAAACTTCACATCCTGCAAGCCTTGGGAGACGTAAATGGAATAAAAATTGTCAGAGGAGTCAAGCTGGTCAACCACTCTCAATTTGTTGATGATACCATTTTACTTGGGGGAGCCTCCACTATAATAGCTGATAGATTCAACCAAGTCCTTACCACCTTCCTCAAAGCTTTTGTTGGCAAAGTTAACTCAGCCAAGTCCAAAATCTATGGTTGGAACTGCAACCCAGGCGTTCTTGCAAGAATTGCAAGAATTCTGGGTTTTGAAGGAATCAGAGACTAGAACTCCTTTAATTACCTTGGTATTCTTATCTTCAAGGGCAAGAAAAGAGCTGCAGACTGGCAAGGGCTAATCGACAAAATAAAAAATAAAATCAACTCGTGGGGCTCCAGATGGCTAAATCCTGTTGGCAAACTAGTCCTTATTAGCTCCATTCTTTCTACCTATCGTCTCTATGCTTGCTCCATTTCTCTCACCCCCAAAACAGTGATGCTGGAAATTACTAAAGAGCTCAGGAAATTCTTATGGCGGGGAGGGAGATCCAACCATTCTAAAAAGTTTCATTTGATCAAGTGGGATACAATGTGCAGACCCAAAGTATTTGGGGGGGGCGGGGATCAAAGACCCTTCGATGATGAACCTTGCCCTAGGCACCAAAATTCTTTGGAGGGTCATTTATGGGAAGAAGGCATGGTGGAAAGAAATATTCTACAAAAGGTATATGTCTGGAAGTAGAAGCCGTTGTGTGGAAAACATTGATCAGGAGAAACAAGGGTCTTCTATTTTGAACCTCTGCAAATGAGCGGCCTTCATCATCTAAAGTAACATTTTTTGGATCCCAGGAAACGGTAAGCAAATCCAAATTTGGAAGGACAACTTTTTCTCCAGGCCTCCCACAATTTCACTACATGATCTCTGCGATTTGAGATGCTGGATGGAGCAATCCAATATCCATACTCTTTTCGACCTATCCTCTTGGTCCAACCAAGGTAGATGGACGGGATGGATCAATCTTGAGCTCCCGGAGCACCTTCTTCATGACTATAGCACTCTTCTCTCGCAGTTTAATGGTTCCCTTCCCATCCATCAAACTATGAGAGATAAGCATGGCTGGGGAAAAGCGGGCTCTTACTCTGTAAAAGAGGGCTATGGATTTATGGGCGCCCTTAACAAACATCGCAGCAAGGATAACAAGTGGAACAGAGTATGGGACAGGGATGAGATTCCAAAAGTAAACTTATTCAATTGGACTCTTGCTCATAGAAAGTCTTTCACCACTGAGAATCTCAGGAAAAGGGGGATTGAAGGACCGACCGGATGCATTCTTTGCAAGGCAGCTGAGGAAACGATCGACCATATTTTTCTGGAATGTAGTTTCTCTCAAGAGGTATGGCACCGGGCCTACGGGGATATACAACCAAGTCTTATCCTACCAACCAACTGGAATGACCTCTTTGCAAACTGGCATCTCTACTACCAATGCTTGTTGTCTAGGAAGTCAGACTTCAAAAGAGCCTGGGTCACCTTTCCCAAATTCATCTGTTGGAAACTTTGGACTGCCAGAAACAAAGAAATTTTTTAAGATATCAAGGCCACCCCAAGTAAAGTCCTATCTTCTGATAAAGCGCTCTGGATTGATGCCCTCTCCGTGAGAAGTATGAAAAACAAGTAATATCCATAGTTGAATATTCTCAATTAACTCGGGATGAACCCATAATTTCTGAAATAACCCACATATCCGTAGATATAAAAATGATATATAAATTGATAGATTGATGAGATGATTTTACATAGGTTTGGTCACCTTTAAATATGGCTAGACCATTAAGACGAGAAGACACGTCTTTTCCTAACTATTAACTATTAACTATTAATTATTTAATTATTATTCTTTATTTTATGTTCGTTACATTGCCTTCCCCTTAAGGAAAGCTTTGTCCTCAAAGCTTATTTGACGACAATGATTACGTCTGATTTGTTTGCTTGTAATGCTATTCCTTGATCTTTAGTCTTTGCGACTTTTGATGAAACGAGGTGATATGAATTACAAATTCCAAGGGAGAACTATCGCATCGTCTCTGATGTGGTCCATCCGAGATCTATTTTTATCGGAGCTATTTGATCGCATTGTGGGACGTAACATTTTGTTTGATGCTTAGTGTATTGATTCGATGTTCTTGCTTCTTTGACATCATAATTCCTCTGTGTATGTACATTTTGACCCTGTCATTGGTCAAAATGACGTTTATAATTTGGGTGACGATAAGGAGATCTTGTTGTCTGTTCTTTTGCTTTGTTGCTCTGAGCTGGAAGTTGTATTTTTGTCCCTTGATGTTTAAAGGTTTTGTTCTGTATCTTTTCCAACTTTTTTTCTAACTGCATGTTATCATTTTGACATTTTTTAACCAATTCTACTTGCAATTTTCTGTCATTTTTAGACTTCTTAAGTTGTTCCTTGAGATCTTTGTTATGAATTCTGATGCAGCTATTTTCTTCTTGCTTGTCAAGTAGTTTTCCTTCAATGTCTTCCATAGATTGTTCTGTCTTTTGACTATTTTTCAACTTCTTAATTTTTGTGACTACTATCTTGTTATGATTTCTTAGTCTGAAAATTTCTTCAGCATTGTTGGATAATGCTTATTATTCTTTGCGATCTCTGATTTGTGTGCCTTTTTGGAGTCGTCGTTTTGTGTTTGAAGATCTTGTATCTGTTGTTGACATTGGTTGACCTTTGATTCTTGATCTCCTAATTTAAGCCGTATCTTCTTCAGATCTTCATCCTTGTCATTAAGGATCTTGTTCAAGCGTTTTATTTCTGCTTCAAATTGTGTATTCCTGTCGTGTAAATCTTCATTGTCCTTTTGATAGCGCTTTAACTTATCTTCTAATCTATCTATATGTAGTCGAAAAACAACTTCCATGGTCTTCGATTTCTTCAGTTATAGCTGGTTTCCTTTGACTTGATTTCTTGATGATAAGGGTCTTCTTCTGACTTGATATTGCTCTTCGATGATAACTGATCTTCAACTTTTTTGACAATAATTTTTGTCTTCTTTGTTTTTTTCCTGATTTTGTCTTCTTCGATTCTTCTTATCTATTTTCAATGATAAATGGTCTCTTATTCGAGAATGCTTGGGCCAAAAAGGTGCAATGGATCCCAATGTTGTTGTAAGTAAATCTTCCTTTGTAATAATTGTAATTATTACAAATATAAAGTATTAATTATCAATATTAATGATAATAATAATTTTTTTGTTCCAAATTTCAAAATATTATCACAATATAATTGTTAATAATTGATATTGTTATAATATCTATATATATATTACGATGGTCGCGTAGTGGAATGGCTAATCAAAATTTAAAAGAATATAATAATCTCATCCTAATTTTTTATTTGGATGAAGTTTAGGGTTTTAAGCCCTAATAGTGGAAGGAAATCATAATGTGGAAATGGATGGAGATGATTGATGGTGGCACGGGTTGATGGAGTGGAGTGAAGGGGCCGGTAAGGATGTGTGAGCGGGAGTGGAGAGAGAGAGAGCAAGAGGCCGAGTGGGTAGAGTGTGCAGGCTTGCGTGGAGGTGGAGGTGAGTGTAGGTGGAAGCTGGGATGGAGGGGGCGGAGGATGGACGCGCAGGGAGTTGGGGGTGCGCAGTGCTAGGGTGGCAGCGCGTGCAGGAGTTCGGATGTGAAGATGCCGGTGGGGAAAAGGTGCGTGGGATGATGCAGGCGGGGGATGTGAGGGAAGATGCAGGTGGCGTGGAGAAGATGTGGATGGCATGAGGTGAGGAGAAGATGTGCAGGACGAAGGTGGAATTGGGGTGCGACCAGGAAGCGTAGTGAGGGAAGGAGGCTGTGTGTGTGGAATGGGGGACGTGTGGGTCGCAGTAGTGAGGAGTTGTGTGCATGGAAGGGTGAGCGCTGGGAGGATGGCTTGGGGATATGGGAAGAGTGGCGAGCGTGTGAGAGGTGAGGTAAGGTAACGGACATGAGTGCGTAGGTAGCTGGTGGTGGGAGGAGGTAGAGGTGGGTTGATGGAGCACGCGAGGGGAGCGATGGAAGGAAGTGGAGATGGTGGTGCGATTGGAGTTATGGGAGGAGGAGATGGCCAATGGCCAGGTTATGGTCAAGAACCAGCTGCTCAGACAAAGTCTGACAATTGTATACAATTGTATGGCTAGTGGCCGGAATCCAAAGGGCCGAGAGGCTCTGATACCAATGTAATATCCATAGTTGGATATTCTCAATTAACTCAGTATGAACCCATAATTTCTGAAATAACCCACATATCCGTAGATATAAAAATGATATATAAATTGATAGATTGATGAGATGATTTTACATAGGTTTGGTCGCCTTTAAATATGGCCAGACCATTAAGACGAGAAGACACGTCTTTTCCTAACTATTAACTATTAACTATTAATTATTTAATTATTATTCTTTATTTTATGTTTGTTACAAAACATTTGCAAGGAACCCTTAAATGTGGAAGAGAAAAACTAGGTGGTTGACCTTTTGATCCCCTCCCATTTTTCCCTTTCATCTCCCCCCTCCAAGATTCATAAGCCCAAAAATTGGCACATCAAAATGGAACCTAAGGAACTACAAATATGGATCAAGACTCTTGGAAGTCACATTATTTTCTTCGATGGTTCCTCGAAAGGAAACCCTGGGCTGGCAAGTGCGGGAGGAGTCCTTCTGGACCCCGAGGGAAACAAGTTGAAATACTCTTCCCGGGCTATCGGCAAGAGAACAAACAACGATGCAGAATGGCTCGCATTGATCAAAGGTATGGATGTCGCAAGGAACGTAGATGTAAAGGATCTCGTGGCCATTGGAGATTCAATGCTGGTAATCAGGGAAGCCAGGGCTCTGTCCAAAAATCATCGAAAACCTGTCTCCAATCTCCAACATCACTTCATCCTCATGGCTAAGGATTTCAACTCTATCTCCTTTCTTCACATCTTGAGGCATAACAACCAGAAATATGACACCATGGCCAACATTGGCGTTGGCTTGGACTGTGGCTTAGCGATTAGCAATGGACAAAATATTTTCAACAACTGGGTCCCATAACCTTCCCCCTCTTTTTGGTTTGCCTATTTTTCTCATGACCACGCTATCTAAACGCAATCTATTTGCTTGGGATTATCCCTCCCAACTTCCTACAAACTATGGCCTCAAACCTTTTTTGAATGTGATTAATGATAAGATATTCTTGGGATCCTCCTACCCCCCTCGATCCCTTCACGTGTCCTCTAGGCACAAATGATGGCCTCTCCAGGTTGACTCCACCTGTCTCACATGGGGGAATTCAATACGACCAGGCTCCGAGGTATCCTCTGCTTATAACATGCTCGAGGGTGACATTCCATATATCTTGCAGGACCTTCTGTGCCGTGTGTTGTGTTTGTATCATCAGGAAAACATGGAGGATGGGAGCAAAAATGCTAGCCCGAATATCTCTGTGCTACAGTGTCAATGTTGCATAAAACACCTCCAGGCTCATTCGAGGGGGGTTGGAATGAAGAGATACCTCTCTGCTCTTGATGTGGTGAAGGGGAAGAGTAATGTTGGTTCCGAGCAGCAAGCCTCACGTGGTGGTCTAGCGCAACAAGCCTTTCGTGGACACTCGAGAAGTGATGAGCCTGGCATTGGTAGAAACTGGGCTCCTCTTGACGTAGGGAGGGATAGAGCAACCAGGGTTCAGCGCAACAGGGATTTTGTGGCCATTCCAGTGAGCCAGGCAGTGGCAGGAATTGGAATCTTCTCGACGTGGGGTAGGGCTAGAACATTGGTGGCTCTACGCAATAGTTTGTTCATGGCAACTCCGGCAAGCTGGGCAGTGGCAAGAATTGGATGCACTCTACTGGTTATAATAGTGGGTTCGTTAATTTGGAATCCCCTCAAGAGCCTAACAGTCCGTCCTTTGAGATCCTTTTGCATGTTCAGGAGTTGGAAACTCAGGTTCGTTGGCTCAGAGGTGAGAACTCTGACCTGAAAAAAGCCATTTCTCACCTTTCCACATTTGTCCAAATCTCGAACTCTGAAGTTCGAAGTGGTAGCAGCAAGTTGAAGGATTATTTTGATAATATGACTGGCAAGTTTGAGTCCCTTGACAACTGTCTCAGAATTGTTGAAGCAAAGGTCGAATGCATAAGGACTAACAATAGGAACAACCCCACTGTTCTCCATGGCATTGATGATGATAACGCCGGTGCTATGGCTGGGAACAAGGAGAAGAACGTCCTCCAGCATCACCTAAACTGATGAATCCTCTGCCTGCTCGTCCATGTTTTTTTCAGAACTTTTTGTTATGGCCTTCGCTAAACCTTGTAGAAGCTAGTCCAATGGTTCTCCTCTCGATATGTATTTCTTCTATAGTTTTCTTCTAGGGTTGTTTGTTAAAATTTTCAGTTATTGCAGAATAGGAGTTATGTTTGAAATGCAAAGAGCGGAGTGTGATGAGCTAGTCTTGACAGCTCTCAATTTTTGGGATCAGTCTTCCCATATTTTTGTATCTTCGTCTCTTTTTTAATATAAAGCTCGTTAACTGTTGTTGTAAAAAAAACTATCTATTTATGCATTTCTTCCTATGGAATCATAATAATCATATCATATCCTTTTACCTTCACAGATTTATAGATGTTCCCCACATGCCTACTCTAGGACATTTGGATTAAAAGCATGTCAAAATCTTGTAGAATTCAGGATCAGAGAAAAAGATCAATTGGAGAGTAACCAAAGCAATATGTGAAAAGGTTTAAGATGTACTAAACACAAACAAAATTTTGTTAGAAATACCAAAGAGAATTAAAAGAGATTAAATAAATTGATGGACAATGCTATATTTTTGCTTTAAAAGAAAAGAAGAAAGAAGGTCCTAGAAAAAGTATGAATACGTTGAGTTTCAACATGAAAAAATTTAATCCATAATATATAGTCTAAAGTAAAATATTTATAGATATTCTTTCTAAAAATAGTATGAATAAAGAACAAAAATAAAGGATAGTACTTGAAAATATGTCAAAAGGGTCAAGGGTCAGGTAAATTTTCAATACAAAAAGGTCAAACCTACAAGCTTCCACTTATATAATGAACCTAATCATCATAAAGCCTATTATCAAATGGGTGGTTACAATGTCCTTACAGGGGTGGTACAATGTCCTTACAAGGAAGATTTCTAAGTGACCCATTTTTTAGTTCACAACTCAAGTTTGGACTTTTCTTAACCATGTCTTAATATGATTACTCATACTTTAGTTTTCCACAGTTAAAGGAGTAGTGCTCAAATGAAACAAAATTTGACCAGATTCCTTAGCCTTGACGAAATTGGGTTGAAGAGAATTGAAATATTGCTACTCCAAATTCATATTTTTTGTCCATCCCTATGACTGAAAATTCCCAGGAAACCTCAAAGCTGAGGTGAAATTTCTAAATTTGCATTAAGAGTTGAGTCCACAAATCTCTAAACCACAAATCATGAGAACTATTTCACCCCATGTTTTACCTTTTTCGGAACACCACAACAATTTTCACAACAAGTTTCACTATCCAGGGAGCATGGGGAGAACAGGGGGGCATCCCGATGTAATATTGCTCATGATTCTACAAACAACTTGTTGAAAAGAGTTATATAATTAGATTAAAATATTTTCATCAGTACAAAAAGTCATGAAAGTTGAAATTAATGAAGGGATGAGTAATTTGAAAGAGATGTAACACTTGGATCTAAAATTACTACAAATAGATACGAAGGCCAGTATTTCATGGGACAATGTTTTCTATGACAGAGAAGCATTGTATGCTAAAAATCCAAGTATTGGATGAGAAGTGATCGATGCAAGAAATGCACAATTAAAGCTTGTTGTACAAAAACTGAAGGCACGGATAATGGTGGATTTCATGCATGGCATTGGGATAGTAGAAAGATGAGAAAAATAATCAATTGCATGAGGGTATAAAACATACAATTATAGGAAAAAATAGCTTGAAGACAGTTAAAAAGAATGCACAAAACGTCCAGATAGCATCTAGATTTATTACAATGTAAATAGGAAGGATGAATGAAGTAATAAAAAATACCCAAAGGCTTCTAAAAGCTCCTTTATCTGGGATTCAGTGAAATAGTAAGGAAAGCCTCCAATAAATACTCTATCTAGCCCATCAACACCACCAATTTCCCTGCCAAGAGCATTGAGTTCAAAGGGAATTTTAATAATTCTGAAAAAAATTAAAATATGAAATGAAAATTTATTTGACACTTAACACTTTCCCTAGAGTAAGCCTCATGGATGCCATGTTAAGTGTTCGAGTACACAGGGTACTCCCAAAAGACCGAACACCTAGAGCAACCACTTCACACAAACAGATCACAGATCGATACACCGATGTTTTGACATGGTTTAAACCCTCGAGAGGGAAACACTCCACGGCCTCGGCCAAATAGCTTCTACGGAGCAATTTATTATGCAAAAGAAAGAAAATTACAAATGAGCTTCTCATAATCGATCAACTAGACAATGACCCTCCATGCTCTTTAAATAGAGATCATGAACCAATCAGGTGTTAAGCCACAGATCAAGGTTAGGTATGATCTAAGAGAAGTTGAGTCGTCGGATCACTCTATGTCTAGAACATATCGTGACCGTCGGATTAAATATTTACAAATGCATACTAAAGAAACACACTTTTCCTAACGGATATATTACCCAAGTTGATCTTAACTAACTCCTAAGTGTCTAAATATCCTAACATCCCCCCTTAAGAACAACTTGGGATAGGATTGAAGGATTTACAAAAGTGACACTATTAGGAGAAGGAAGGAGGCATTAGAGCCTATCCCCCCTTAATGACAAATTCCTGAACTCCTAACATAGATTGAAGTTTAGAAAACTTCGCTTCTGTAAGAGACTTGGTGAAGATGTCTGCAATTTGATCATCTGTAGGACAAAAGAGCACTTCAAGAACACGATCATGAACAAGATTTCTGATGAAGTGCATATGTAGCTAAATGTGTTTGCTGCATTGATGTAGGACTGGATCTTTGGCAAGCTTGATGGCACTTTGATTGTCACACCAAAGTGGAGTAGGTTGCTGCTGCTCGAATCCAAACTTTGAAAGGATCTGTCGAAGCCATAAAGCTTCCTATCTGGCATTAACTGCTGCTCGATATTCTGCCTCTGCTGAAGAAAGAGCAAGATTTTATTGTTTCTTACAAGCCCAAGTGACAGGTCCAGATCCCAGACTGAAAACATAACCTATTATAGAATTTTGATCATCAAGATCGCTGGCCCAATCTGAAGCAGTGAAACCAACCAACACAGGTTTCCCCCCTGTATTATAATGAATCCCAAACTGAATTGTTCCTCGAATATATCGAAGTATTCTTTTAGCTGCTTTCCAATGAATTTCATGAGGTGTTTTCATATAACAGGCAACACGACCAACGACAAAGGAAAGGTCAGGATGGGAATGAGTCAAGTATAAGAGACTACCAACAATCTGACGATACAAGGTGGCATCTACTTCAGGTGAAGTACAAGTGGCAGAAAGTTTGACTCCAGACTGGAAGGGAGAAGGGGTTGTTGTACAATCTTCCATGTGAAAGCGATGAAGAAGGTCGCAAGCATACTTAGACTGAGAAAGAAAGATTCATTCTTTGGTTTGCAGGACTTGGAGACTAAGAAAATAATGCAAATGTCCTAAGTCTGACATTTCAAAATTTTGCTTAAGACTGGATTTCACATGGGTTATAACCTTAGGGTCACTACCAGTGAGAATAAGGTCATCAACATATAGAACAAGTATGATGAGATGGTTTCCTACTTTCTTGGTATAGACATTGGGGTCAGAATGGCATCTAGAAAAACCAGTGTCAAGGAGAAAGCTATCCATTTTGGTATACCAAGCTCTAGGAGCTTGCTTAAGGACATATAAGGATTTCTTAAGGCGACAGACAAGGCTAGATTTATTCTGAACATATCCAGGAGGTTGTTCCATGTAAATTTCCTCCTGTAAATCACCATGTAAGAATGCAGACTTGACATCCATTTGATGCACTTCCCAGTTATGTAAGGATGCAAGGGAAAGAACAACGCCGACGGAGTTCATTTTTTCCACAGGAGCAAAGGTTTCATTGTAGTCAATCCCTTCAACTTGGGAAAAACCTTTGCAACTAGCCTTGCCCTAAGTCTTTCAACACCTCCATCTGATGCATACTTAGTTCTGTAGACCCATTTACATCTGACAAGTTTTCTTCCTTTTGGAAGAGGTACAAGATCCCAAGTATCGTTCGCCATTAAGGAGCGATATTCTTCATCCATAGCTGCATCCCAATATAGATTTCCTGAAGCTTCTACAAAATTTTATGGATCATGATTCTCGGAAACCTGAACCAGAAGAGAAGAAGCTTGCTGAAGCTGAGAACGTGTTCGACGTTGATCTCTAGGATCACAAGCAAGATCACCAACTGCTTCACATGTTGAACGGACCCATCGAGGAAGCACTTGTGCTGGTGCAACTAGAGGAACATGAGTAGGCGGAGGTGGATTTTCATCCTCACTGTCATCATAAGAAACTAGAGTTGGAAACCTGTCAAGGAAGTTGGAAGAAGAAGAAGGCACAATCGCTGAATCAGGCTCGCAGGCCAAAGATGGCACAATCGTCGAGTTAGGCTCGCAGGCCAAGATATTTTCATCAAATTTAACATCTCTTCTAATGATTATATCATGAGAATGTGGTTGAAGAAGTCTATAACCTTTTGCATCTTCAGAATATCCAACAAATATGCACTTTTCACTTTTAGGCTGTAATGCTTTCCATTTTTCATCCGGAATATGAGCCCATGCTTCACTACCAAACACACGGAAGTGACTTACATCAGGTTTAGTTTTACTCCATGCTTCTTCCGGTGTGATACTCTGAAAAGCTTTAGTGGGGGTGCGATTAACTATGTAATCTGCACAATTAATGGCTTCAGCCCAAAATTGAAGACTTAGTCCCTTAGATTGGATCATACAATTAGCCATTTCTTTTAAAGTGCGGTTCTTCCATTCAGCTACACCATTTTGTTGTGGTGTATATGGAACAATGTTTTGTTGTTGGATTCCTTGTTTAGTGCAGAAAGTAGTGAACTTTTTGTTAACATATTCTCCTCCATTGTCAGATCTTAACTTAATAATTTGATGACCATATTGTTTTTCAACAAGGGCCTTGTAGGCCAAGAACATGTTAAATACTTCACTCTTAAGTTTTAGGAAATAAACCCAAGTGCGTCTGGTGTAATAATCAATGAAATTTAAGAAATATTTGAATCCAGAAAAGGAAGCATATGGAAGAGGACCACATAAGTCACTATGCACAAGCTCCAAGGGAACCGAGGCGTGCCAAGAGGCACGTTTGTCAAAACTGTCCCGATGATGTTTTTCGAGTACACAACTGGAACAAACACCATCCCTGCAAAATAGCATCGGAAGACCTGTCACCATATTTTCTTTACATAGTTGTTGCAATGAGTGAT
Source organism: Larix kaempferi (assembly GCA_027924585.1). Lineage (NCBI taxonomy): Eukaryota > Viridiplantae > Streptophyta > Pinopsida > Pinales > Pinaceae > Larix > Larix kaempferi. The sequence continues at coordinate 3,233,709 of BSBM01000012.1, read as the reverse complement.
AATTTAAGTGACCAAATCGCTCATACCAAAGTTTGTTCAAGTTATCACTATGAGCAACAAAAACGGAAGGAAAAGGTGATGACCCAAAGTTGTTAAATTTGTACAACCTAGTAATATCATCAACAATTCCGGTAGCCAAGACATGTTGAGGATCTTTAAAATCCTCGATTACAACTTGGTGAGGTGTAAACGTCACAGTTTTACCTTCACCAGAATGAGTGATTTGATAGACCGATAACAAATTGCGGGAAATTCTTTGAACACATAGTACATCACTAAAATGACCATTATCTATTGGAACTGTTCCAGATCCTACAACACTTAAAGATCTATCATCACCAACAAATATTTGTTTGGTGTTACATTCATGCATAGTAGAAAAGATGGCTTGATCCTTAGCCAAATGATAGGATGCTCCAGAATCAATGAGCCATTCATTTGAAGTAGAAGAAGAAGATGCATTATAAGAATAACCAGAAGCACAAAGTGCATGTTCATGAGAGGTAGATTCTGAAGGTGAATCTAGGATGATGTGGTGCTTCTTCATTGTTGCTTCCAAGGCTGCCATCTTCTTAAAACACTTAGATTCATCATGATTATCTTTCCCGCAATAGTTGCAATGACGTTCAGTCTTCTTTCCTTTTGGCTTGGATCCTTTGTCATTTTTTAAAGAAGGAGCTGACTGAGAGGGTTTGGGACCCTTGTTTGACTTATTATTGCGAAAATTTTGTTTCTTGGGAGGCTTGGACTTTTCTTTCTGTTGGGACAATAAGGATTTCCCAGATGTATCTGCATTGTTGATTATTCCAAGATGGATGAGCTTATCTTTCTCTCTAATCAAGGAATCACAAAAGGATTCAAGACTAGGCTTTTGATAGCTAGCTGCATTAGGATTCTTTCATTGAGTAAAATGTAGATACAAAAACAGAATATGCAGGTCCAAGTTTTGAAGAATATGATAAATGCATTGTTTGTCTTCCCTCTTGATCTTGCATTCTTCACATAAGAGTTTAAGAGTTTTGTACTTAGATAAATAATCTTGAATGCATGAAAAATCACTTGGATTTAAAGAAATCAACTCATTTTCGAGTTGATGACCTCGAATTTCATTGTGTTTACCAAACACAGATTCCAACTTGTCCCAAGCAGCATCAGGTTCATCAATTCCAGATATGTGGAATTGCAAATCAGTAGAGATTGATATCCCAATCAATCCACGAGATTCGTCACATCTATTTGCCCATTTTATTTTCTTATCATCATTAGTGGGTTCTGTTTCTTTCCCTGAGGTAATTATAAAAAGTCCCCTACTTCGTAGAACATCCTACATACGAGATTTCGATGAGAAATAGTTGGAACTGGTAAGTAGAATATCACAAGGGGCGACCATATTGTAAATTAATGGTTGTAAAAATAGAAACCAATAGTCTAGATGTGAAGATCTCGAAAAAATAGGCAGTTTAAAAAAAAAGGCATTGAAAACTGACTCCATATGATGAAGTTATTGTTGAACAAAGAAAATGTTGAAGATGTCCCAAATAGTGACGTGGCAGATAGAGAATGACCAGCTCAAAAAAAGGGCCCCCCTCTTCCCAAGATGAACATTTGACAATCACTTTACAAGAAAGTTGCTTTAAGTGAATCACTTTTGTAAAATAAGTGATTTCACTTTTACAATGATATTACTTTAAATAATGCAGCAATAAAAAAGAATTTAAGTGACTCACTTTTTATTTTTATTTTTTATTATTTAAGTGAGATGCACTTTTACAATAAAGCAACTTGAAAATAGAAATTGCATGCACTTTTTCTTTTGAAAGTAACTTCCTAAGACTTGAACTCAAGACCTATTAAGGATTAAAGCAACTTTGAACAAAGTGAGCTAGATTAAAAGGTATGTAAAACTTCTCTAGATTAAAAGGTATGTATTAAAAGGTTTTTTTTTTTTTTACTCTTCCCTCTCGGTTTCTGTGCTTGCCTCTTTTCCTGCAAATCACACCACAAACTGAAACAAAACAAAAAACTTTTCCACACTAATGGGGTTAGATCTCGTTAGCTTTCCAGGAAAGTCTACGTTTTCTCTCTGTTTCTGATTTGCCGAGATCGCACAAGGTGCACGACAAAGAGAATATGCAGCTGAGAAAAACCCTTTCCCTTTTTGTTTCTGATTCGTCGAGATCGCACAAGGTGCATGGAAAAGAGCATACGCAGACAGGAAAATAAACAATCCGAAGCTAAAAAGAAATCTAATAATAAAAAACTGATAAAATATGAGATATTTTGTTTTTTAAAAACATAAATAAATAAAAACGTCACTGTAACATTATACCTTCAAATATGATGAAATACGCGTTTCTGAAGCAACTGGAAACCGTTTTCGATCAAATGAAAACTATTTCCCAATGGAAATGACGCTCCGAATGCAATAGAACACCTCCATAGCCCAGAAATGCACATAAACTCCAGAACCATAAACCCTTTCAAGTTTCGGCAACAACAGTTCAAGATCTAGATCATAACCGAAAGCAGCTCTTCATAAAAGCTCTGATACCATGTTCGGGTACAGAAGGTACTCCCAAAATACCGAACACCTAGAGCAACCACTTCACACAAACAGATCACAGATCAATACACTGATGTTTTGACATGGTTTAAACCCTCGAGAGGGAAACACTCCACGGCCCCGGCCAAATAGCTTCTACAAAGCAATTTATTATGCAAAAGAAAGAAAGTTACAAATGAGCTTTTCATAGTCGATCAACTAGACAATGACCCTCCATGCTCTTTAAATAGAGATCATGGACCAATCGGGTGTTAAGCCATGAATCAAGGTTAGGTATGATCTAAGAGAAGTTGAGCTGTCGGATCACTCTATGTCTAGAACATATCGTGACCGTCGGATTAAATATTTACAAATGCATACTAATGCATACTAAAGAAACACATTTTTCCTAACGGATATATTACACAAGTTGATCTTAACTAAATCCGAAGTGTCTAAATATCCTAACTTTAAGATGAGGACTTGGTTGGCTTGGACCAAGGGCTACTACCATTGAAGGATTGTAATCAGTTGGCCTTCCTACTCTTACTGGAGCACCCCATTTATGAACAACAAAAGAAATGAGAAAAAGATCAAACAATCCAAATTTAATAGAACCTTCATAACCAGAACTGCATACCTCAAATCGTATCCCATCAAGATCCATCACATTACTAGCCTCCTCAACAATCATCATCTCCACAAAGGCAAACTTGTTTTCGTGATTGATGTACACATTCAAAATAGCATCTCTTGCATTAGAACAAGTTTTTGAAATTAATGGTTCCATACATGTATTCTTCAACATCCCAATGAAACCAATTTCAATATATCAAAATACTCAATTCAAAAGCATAATTGCTCAAAATATTTTTTCCAAGGCTATTAAACATCAATGTCGTCCATTGGAACCAAATGTAAGTACTATTCCAGTAAGGGCAGGTTGCTTAGCGGGGTAGACAGGGAAAAGAAGGAACTTGGATTAGTAGCTCTTGGGCTGTTGGACTGGTTCCCTCGAATGAAAAACAAGGTGCTTGGAAATACGTTAGGACATGAAGAGATGATGCGGGGTCTATTATTGGATTTGTGCCTAGATAAAGATCTTGTATCTTAGTCCCTATTTCCACCTTCCTTAATATCGCCTTGTAAAGTTTAAGTTTCGTCTTTTTACCATAAACCAACAATTGTAGTTTACTTTAAATCAATGGATGTCGCAGTAGAGGCAACAAGAAGAGAGACAAAGACATTATATCTTCCAGTCTAAAATCTGGTCCTAGATACAAATTTGGTTGATGACTTTAGAATCCTAGCTCCTTTCACCATATATTGATATATCGTAGGGGCCCCGTGTAATGGGTTGAGATTTAATTCCAGATCCATCCCCAGATCCAAAGTGAGTCGTGACAGAGGTGGTTTATCTTGTTCACTCAATGGATCGAACTGAACCAATTTAGCCTGAAATGAATACCACTAGCCATTTTAGTAGATTGATCTTTTATGGAGCAAATTAAACATTTATCTGACAGTAGATGTATTTCATTGTGGTAGGAAATGTCTAGTTCCTACTTTGGTGGTTTTTAATGTGTAATATAAAATTTAAATGAAGGAAAAGGCAGTGTTGGAGCCATTGGGGAAACAACCACGCGACCAAGAAGAAGAGAAGATGAGCACTCCTATCACCTACCCAAATTTTGAGACTATTTATTTCTATTGCAAAATACATTATGTTAAATTTTAATTACAAAGTTTTTTAATTATGACCAAACATATTCAAGAACAATTGTAATGACTAATTATTATTATTAAATAAATTAAAACAGGAGACAAACACCCAAGGGAACTGTTAAATGAGTGTTCACTAACCCACTAGGAGGAATGGAAGCTGTTAAAAGGCTTTGGACAGATGGCAGCATTTGCACTCCACCACTAGCTGTTGGTTATGGGACAGCTACCCCTAAATTTGTGGCATTATCCCCCAGGTGAGTGGAAGAGAGCTGTTAGCTCATTAAGGACCAGGTTAACCACTAAAAGGCCTAGGCATCCTAGATAAGGCAATTCGAATTGAGCAGGCGGCTTCACAATATTTTCTGCAGAAATATTTCCTCAAGTGTATTAGGTGATCACTAAGAGATTCGAATAGGGAGGCTGTGGTAGTGCATTCTGAGTCTGCTAGTTATTCTGAAAAGGAAACCAAAGGTGCTGGTGCAGGTCTCTTTGACTGCTGAGTATTTATGATTGGATGATCTACATTTCTACTGCAAGTTGATAAACTAAAGTTTCTACAGATTCATCTTCCTGGTGGTTCAGTGAATAGGCTCGGGGGTCCTAAGGCAAGTAATTTTGGTTGTCTTCAGGAGTAGGTTGGGTGGAATAGGCTCCTTGGGTGGTTTGTTTCTCCTACAAATTATCAGGTTCTACATTTCTGTTGTTATTTTTCAGTTAAATAAATTCTGCATTTATCAGTAAGTAGTACAGTTGAAAGAATACAAAAGAAATTGTTTTATTTTCTGACGTAAGTATGATTTATGAAATGAAAATTATTTATGAAATGATTGATTCAATAATCTTCTCTATATTTTTCCTCATGTTGTTTTTGCATCGTACTCTGGTACAGAGAAGTGAAATTAAGACAGATAAATGATAGGCAGATTGCCAAATGATTGAATAGTGTTACTGTATTTCATTAATACTATCTTTGTAATATTCTGAGTAGACTCAAGAAATAGAACAACATTTCTATAAATACAGGCATTTTTACTTTTCTTTCACATAAATAACAAGGTAGACATTTCACTTCTGCATAAATCTAGGGTTATCACTTAAATCCATTCTTGTTCTTTAAAAGTTAATTACTAAGCATTCTTTTGTTACTAGTAATATTTCTTTTCAAAACAGTACAATATCACTCTTCCATTTTATTTTCTTCCATCAATAATCGTGAGTTATAACATTCAACATTCTTATTACACTGTACAAACTCTTTGTTTAAAAACCAAATAGCAGTTCAGTATCAACCTCAAAACACTAGCATTATACTCTTATTATAACCCGTACTTTCAACGATACAAGGTAAGTGATAAAAACTAATTCTCGGCGTTAGGTCGATTCTTTCACTTATCAAGATTATTTAAAGTTGTTGTTACAAGTGTGGCGTTAATCACTTAACTCTTGGCCACTACCAAAAACACGGTTTATTTTCATAATAATCAGACAGGATAGGAACGACAAAACCTAAGCACCACAAAATCCATGTACGAGAATCATTTCCTTAAACATTTAACCAAGAACTGATTTTATTTAACCTTTATTGTATCCATGTTAAACTAAGCCGTAGCTAACTCCACATAAAAATATAATTTTTACAGTCACTTGAGGGTCGAAAACCTCAGTACAACATTGCTTTCAGAATCTCAAAAACAATTCATAAAAACGACGAGAGTTTGAATCCAGTAAGAAGGGGATATTGCAACTGTAAATTACACAAAGAAGTATTGTAAAATCAACAGCAAGAAAGAACGAGGATTCATCCTCCTACAAGCGTCATTGCTTTTAACACAAATTTCATCGTTGGCCAGAAATTTCTTAGCCATTACTGACATACCAACTGATGGCTAATTTGACCAAACATCGGCCATGACAAGCCAGAAGATCCTACGAAGTAGTGAACCGCTGAGGCTTACCGATGGACGAGCGGTCCCTCTTTTGGAGATTTCAAACTTTGTAAACCCTTCCACGATTGTGAAGAACCTGTCACAAAACATTCGGAGGTTAAATGATATCCATAGATTTTGGTAATATTAATACGATAGAAAAACTCTAGCATTTCTTTTTCGAAGTTTTACCTGTGCTTTAAAGTTCTGAACTACAAGACACCACCTGCAAACATTTAGACAAGCCACCTCTCCAGCACATCGATGAGACTTCCAGTTCTGTACACCATAGCATTTCAATGCTTTAAAATCAAACATGGTTCGAATCTGCTTAATGAAAAACCCTGAAGGATTACTCTCAACCATACATAGCAAAAGCCGACTATAAGTGCAACACTCTAACTTCCTTTCTACTGTAAACATCAAACAAAGCTCGGCTTCTCAACATAACATTCAGTTGCAGGTTAAACTTTCTCAAGTCATGGTTTCGAGTCTGGAGACCTCTAATAATCGAAACCCTAACATCACTCGGCCTTTCGGCCTCTCCACAGAATCACACCTATATAAATGAATGACAAAGGAGTTAGCAACTGCATAAACCTAGTGGAGCTTAGGGTTTCTAGCTCAAATTCCAACAGCTTGTGAGATCGATGACGGAGGTGGAGCCAACAAGGCTCATTGAAGATCGGGCACCAACATGTTAATTGCTACATTTATTATCACATTTACCATACTGCCAACCTAACATGACGTGGTTCAAAACAGTGTACATCTCGGTGTATTAGCCATAGTTTGGATCACTATCACATGCACCTTAGCCACGGCGGATCCAGCATGGAAGTTCAATCAACACTACAGACAGGTAACTTTATTACTAGACTGGATATGAAAAGCTTGCCAACACGCACGTCTTTTAATGCATGGTCCTTATTACCTATCAGTGCTAAGACATAAAAGTTACTACGTATAGCTCACAGCAGTACCAAAGTATGGGTCAACAAATGTATGTTTTATACATCATTATAAAAGTATAGGTTTGTATCATTTAATTTAAAGTTGGTATTGTTTGAAATGCATTCCAACTTGTAAATCATAACATACCATGTTAATATGGTTGCATAGTTTGATAAACAACCTCATATCTATGTAGATTACATTCATAAAATTTGTTCAAATATTTAGTGTATAGTCTAGGGTTCAATAGTATATACAACTTCATAATGGAGTGTTTTTCCATTTTCTATTTTTGCCAACATATTTATGAATATTATTTTTTAGAAGGGTTTAGGTACCATAGTGTCGCAAGTTCAAAATAGTATCATTCATATACATAATAGTCATAATATCGAACCTTTGCTATTTTAGTATGTTTACTCATAATGTTTACTAATTGAGAATTGAATAATTGACACTAGGATCATAATAACACGTATGCATTTCAATCTGACAAGTAATTGAGATAACCTAGAATACGTATCTTTTCTTGAAAATCTAGAGTAAATACTAATAGTACAACTCATGCAAACTTATAAGTATGATCAAGTTAACACTTAACAGAATTAGGACAGAGACCCTTACCATTAATAATTCTCATGCCAGGAAGTACTCAGGTTATCTTAAAATGTAGGCTGCTAAACACAACTAGAATTACTCATAAAACACTGGTTAGTCGTAATGTTCTTACCTGCGTATCTGCACAAAGAATAGGTTGAAATGCTTTAGCTAACATAGCTAACTAAGCCTCAGGGTACCTCGTAGGACCCCTTCGTCATCATCCAGAAAAATAAACTGTCAGTATTATGTCTAGATGTTTAGTATCGCAAGAAAACGTAAATACAACATTCAACTTTACAGTTTAGCACAAACAAACTATTATCGTAAATTGTTTTAAACAAAAGATTAAATGTCGTTATCATTAAGCTGCATTTAGTTAAGAGGTTTAGAAATTATTATTTCCGCAATTGTAATTTCAGCATTTAATGCTACCTTAAAAATTTTAATTTTTTATGAAATTAAAGGGATGTTACATGTGGTATCAGAGCTCATGTTCGATCTCTTGGCCTGAAAAGGTCCAAAGAACACGCAGCATAAAATTTTATGACAGCATAATTCTTTACTAATTCAATTTAAATTATATTTTGTTATACATAATTTTTTTTTTCTAAGTTACAAGTATGGAAGGATCAATTGAACATATGGAGGACAGATTTCAACCAAACAGTCATAGCACGGGACATCAATATGAATAAGAAGTCCATGGCAAATTGAATGACAATTCCTTGGAATTGTTACGTGCATTTCAAGAGTTAAAAGCAAAAATCAGATCTGTAAAACAAGACGATGAAAGAATTTTGAAAGCACAAGAGAAACTTAACCAAGTATTGTTTGATCAGTGCCCAACTAATGAACAGGATAGAGGGATTGAAAACACCTCCAATATTGAAGACCTACCTTATCGAGACAAGGGTAAGAAAATGAAAACTGATGATGCGAACAGTATTTCAACATCATCAGAAGCTGCCAATGAAAAACGCAAAAAGAAATGTAATTATTCAAGTGATAGCAGCGAAGGAGATTACAAACCCAAAAGAAAAAGCCACAAACAGTATGAACATATTTCTAGGGAATTCAAGAAAATCAAACCCCCAACTTTCAATGGTGAAACTGAGAAAGGAGAGACAGCTGAAGCATGGTCGTCTGACATGAAAAAGTACTTTCAAATCTATGATTATTCAGAATCATTAAAGGCAAAGATGGAAATATACAACCTGATCAGGAAGGCAGACATTTGGTGGCAGGACATCAAAAGAGTGAAGGGAATCAAGGACAAGGATGTGAATTAGAGCACCTTTAAACGATACTTCAAGAAGAAGTTCTTATCTGAACAATATTATGAGGAAAAATCCAAGGAATTTTATGATTTAAAGCTGGGAACTATGAACATGAAAGAGATGAACAACAAGTTTCTAAATTTGCTAAGGTATGTGCCATACCTCGTGGAAGAGAAACTGAAGATTCAAAGATACCTGAGTTATCTACCTTTCAACATCAAGAACAAAATAGAGTATGACAATCCAAATACCTTAGAAGAGGCCATGAGGAAAGAAACTTTCTGCTATGACACTAACCGGAAAAGAGAAGGGATATCTAACTGGAAAAATCAAAATCCCAGTAACTTTGAGCTGAAAAAGAAAAATTTCAGGTTCAGTGGAAATTCTAGTTTCCAAAAGAAAAACTTTCCGAATCGGAATTTTCAAGGAAACAATCCCAAAATTAATCAGCAGCAGAATTTTATAGCTCCTAGAAATACTCCCAATATTACCAGAACTAATGACCAAAAGGCACCTATAAAATGTTTTGAGTTTCAAGGTCCTCATTATGCTTCAGAATGCCCCAAAAGGAAGCGGACAGCTAATAATATTCATTCCATACAAGCTGAACCTACTGTGGGAGACTTGGCAAGGGAGATGCCCAGAATTAATGTAGCTCTAGACAACAGGCAAGCAGAGCATCAAGTCTCTATGGTAGAGATTGAAGGTATGCTACAAAATCACCCTGTTACTATTTTGATTGATCCGGGTGCTAGCCTGAGTTAAATATCACCAGATATTGTAGAAAGTTTTAATTTGAAAACAGAAAAATTCAATAAATCCTGGTTAGTTAGACTAGCAACAGGGACAAAAAGAAAAGTATCTAATTTTATTGAAAGTTGTGTTTTATTTATGAATCAGTTAAAGACACAAACCAAGTTGAATGTTTTACCTTTAGGATCCTATGGCATCTTAATTGGAATGGACTGGTTAGAAGCCCATCATGTCATTCTGAATTGTTATGAGAAAAGTTTTACTTGTTTAAATGATGAAGGAGAAACAGTAGAAGTTAAGGGTATCCCTAGAAGGACATCACTTAGACAGATTTCAGCCATGCAAGTGAAAAGAGTAGTTAGAAAATGATGCCAGATGTTTGTTGTGAATGTATTAAATGAGGAATTAATTACTAAAGAGGACAAATTGAAACTAGAAGATATACCTGTCCTAAAAGAATTCCAAGATGTTTTTCTTGAAGAGATTCCAGGATGACCCCCTAAGAGAGACCTAGATTTTACTATCGAGTTGATACCGGGTGCAGTACCAAATTCTAAAGCCCCATATAGGATGAATATATTGGAATTAAATGATTTGAAATCACAGTTGAAGGAACTGATTGATATAAACTATATAAGACCCAGTGTGTCTCCTTGGGGAGCACCTGTTATTTTTGTTAAGAAGAAAGATGGCACTCTAAGGCTTTGTATAGATTATCGCCAAATGAATAAGATGACAATCAATAATCGATATCCGTTACCCCGCATAGACGATCTATTTGATCAGTTGCGTGGAGCAACGATATTTTCAAAGATTGATTTGAGGTCAGGATATCATCAAGTTCGTGTGAAGGATGAGGATATTTTTAAAACAGCCTTTAGAACTCGATATGGACATTATGAGTTCATAGTCATGCCATTTGGGTTGACTAATGCCCCGATAGTATTTATGTGCTTAATGAACAATATTCTACACAATTATTTGGATAAGTTCGTTATTGTGTTCATAGATGACATTCTAGTATATTTTAAAAGTAAGGAAGAACACGACGAACATCTGTGTATTATCTTACAAGTTCTGAGAGATCATCAGTTATATGCTAAGTTTAGTAAGTGTGGCTTTCACAAGGATAAGATTCAGTATTTAGGACACATAATCACTAAAGAAGGAATCTCGGTTGACCCCGATAAGATAAAATCCATTAATGAATGGCCGGTTCCTAAAGATGTGTCGGATGTACGATCATTTATGGGTATTACTGGATATTATAGAAAATTCATAGAAGGTTTTTCAAAGATTGCAAACCCCATAACCTCCTTACAGAAGAAGGGGAAGAAGTTTGTATGGGATCAGAAATGTTCAGACAGTTTTAAGAAGTTAAAGGAATTACTAACTACAACACCTATTTTGAGGATTGCAGATCCTAATAAGGATTTTATAGTATGCACCGATGCATGTAATGACGGACTCGGTGGGGTCCTAACACAAGAGGGACATGCTGTTGCATACGAGTCTAGAAAGCTGAAAATACATGAGAAGAATTACTCTACTTATGATTTGGAGTTATTAGCAGTAATTCACGCCTTAAAAATGTGGAGTCACCATCTCATTGGCAGAAAATTTACCTTGTTGACAGATAACATGGGGCTGAAGTATTTATTAGATCAGACAAATTTGAACGCTAGACAAGCTAGATGGTTAACTTTTCTAAGTGAATATGATTTTGAAATTCAGCACATAAAGGGTAAAGAGAATAAGGTTGCTGATGCTTTAAGCCGTAATGCAAGGATAAATTTTATTTCAGCCATCAGTACTTACACAACAGATTTAGAAAATCAGATTTTTGAAGGGATTAAAACTGATGAAGAATACAAAAAATTACATGAGAAGACAGCAAAAAGCAATTCTGAAAATTCTATGGCGGATTACAGTTTGAAGGAAAATGGATTGCTGCTGTACAAAAAAAAATTGTGTGTACCCAATATACCAACAGTAAAAACTCTGATTTTAGATGAGATGCACAAAAGTCATTATTCTGGTCATCCAGGTTATCAGAAAACCATCACTATGTTACGAAAATAGTACTATTGGCCCAAGATGAAGGATGAAGTAGCAGGATATATCGCTATGTGTTTTGACTGTCAAAAAGTAAAAGTTGAACATCAGCATCCAGCGAGAATGTTACAACCATTACCTATACCTAGCTGGAAATGGGAAATCATAAGTATAGATTTTATTACCGGGTTACCAAAGAATCAGAAATAGAATGATTCCATCATGGTGGTAGTGGATAAACTCAGCAAGGTAGCACATTTTATACCTGTAAAGACTACTCATAAGGCTCCAGATATTGCAGAATTTTTTATGAAGCAGATTTTCAATTACATGGAATACCAAAGATAATAGTTTCAGACCGTGATTTTAAGTTTACAGGAAATTTTTGGAGGTCTTTGTTTAAAGGGTTGAATACAACCTTAAACTTCAGCACAACATTTCATCCACAAACAAATGGACAGACAGAAAGAGTAAATCAGGTATTGGAAGACATGTTAAGGGTGTATGTTAAAGACCAACCTGGTAAGTGGGAGGACTACTTGCATTTAGCATAATTTGCTTATAACAATCATTACCATGCATCAGTCAGGCTTATCCCTTTTGAAATTCTTTATGGTAGGAAATGTAATACACCAGTTTCTTGGAATGACCCAGTAAATAGAGTTATTCTAGAACCAGAATTGTTGCAGGAACTAGAACTAATTGTGAAACAGGTACAAAGAAATCTTAAAGCTGCCCAAGATAGGCAAAAGAGTCAAGCAGACCTTAGAAGGACTCACAAAGAGTTCTAGGTTGGTGAGCATGTTTTTCTTAAGGTAAGACCGAAAAAGAGTTCATTGAAATTGGGAAGCTGTGCTAAGATGGCACCCAGGTATTGTCGTCCTTTCAAAATTTTGGCAAGGGTTGGACCCGTGGCATATCAACTGGATTTTCCATCAAATCTAAAAATACATAATGTTTTTCATATTTCATTTTTAAAGAAATATGTACACGATGCAACTCATGTTGTAAATTGGAATGATGTACAGGTGGAACAAGATGGCGATTTTCAGGTGGAACCGGACTGTATCCTCGAAAGGAGGGAAACTCTACTCCAGAAACGCACCATTGGGCAGGTAAAGGTGCAATGGAAGCACCTTAGCCTAGGAAAAGCAACCTGGGAGTTGGAGAGTAGTATGCGGGCAGCATACCCAACTCTGTTTCAGGAACACTCAGAGAGTGATTAAACAACATCGAGGACGATGTTGAGACTTAAGGGGGGGTGTATGTCACCTACCCAAATTTTGGGACTATTTATTTCTATTGCAAAATACATTATGTTAAATTTTAATTACAAAGTTTTGTAATTATGACCAAACATGGTCAAGAACAATTGTAATGACTAATTATTATTATTAAATAAATTAAAACAAGAGACAAACACCCAAGGGAACTATTAAATGCGTGTTCATTGACCCACTAGGAGGAATGGAAGTTGTTAGATGGATTTGGACAGATGGTAGCATTTGCACTCCACCACTAGCTATTGGTTATGGGACAACTACCCCTAAATTTGTGGCATTATCCCCCAGGTGGGTGGAAGAGAGCTGTTAGCTCATTAATGACCAGTTTAACCACTTAAAGGCCTAGGCAGCCTAGATAAGGAAATTCAAATTGAGCAGGCAGCTTCACAATATTTTTTGCATAAATATTTCCTCAAGTGTATCAGGTGATCACTGAGATATTTGAATAGGGAGGCTAAGTGGTAGTGCATTGTGATTCTACTAGTTATTCTGAAAAGGAAACCATAGGTGCTGGTGCAGGTCTCTTTGACTGTTGAGTCTTTATGACTAGCTGATCTACATTTCTACTGCAAGTTGATAAACTAAAGCTTCTACAGATTCCTCTTCCTGGTGGTTCAGTGAACAGGCCCAGGGGTCCTAAGGCAAGTAATTTTGGCTATCTTCAGGAGTAGGTTGGGTGGAACAGGCTCCTTGGGTGGTTTGTTTCTCCTACAAATTATCAGGTTCTACATTTCTGTTGTTATTTTTCAGTTAAATAAATTCTGCATTTATCAGTAAGTAGTACAGTTGAAAGAATACAAAAGAAATTGTTTTATTTTCTGACCCAAGTATGATTTATGAATGAAAATGATTTATGAAATGATTGATTCGATAATCTTCTCTATATTTTTCCCCATGTTGTTTTTGCATCGTACTCCAGTACAGAGAAGTGAAATTAAGACAGATAAATGATAGGCAGATTGCCAAATGATTGAATAGTGTTACTGTATTTCATTAATACTATCTTTGTAATATTCTGTAATATAAGTAGACTCAGGAAATAGAACAACATTTTTATAAATACAGGCATTTTTACATTTCTTTCACATAAATAACAAGGTAGACATTTAACTTCTGCATAAATCTAGGGTTATCACTTAAATCCATTCTTGTTCTTTAAAATTTAATTACTAAGCATTCTTTTGTTACTGGTAATATTTCTTTTCAAAACAGTACAATATCACTCTTCCATTTTATTTTCTTCCATCAATAATTGTGAGTTATAACAGTCAACATTCTTATTACACTGTACAAACTCTTTGTTTAAAAACCAGATAGCAGTTCAGTATCAACCTCAAAACACTAGCATTATACTCTTATTATAACCTGTACTTTCAACGATACAAGGTAAGTGATAAAAACTAAGTCTCGGCGTTAGGTCGATTCTTTCACTTATCAAGATTATTTAAAGTTGTTGTTACAAGTGTGGCGTTAATCACTTAACTCTTGGCCACTACCAAAAACACAGTTTATTTTCATAATAATCAGACAGGATAGGAATGAAAAAACCTAAGCACCACAAAATCCTTGTATGAGAACCATTTCCTTAAACATTTAACCAAGAACTGATTTTATTTAACCTTTACTGTATCCATGTTAAAATAAGCCGTAGTTGACTCCACATAACAATATAATTTTTACAGTCACTTGAGGGCCGAAAACCTCAGTACAACATTGTTTTCAGAATCTCAAAAACAATTCATAAAAACGACGAGGGTTTGAACCTAGTAAGAAGGGTACATTGCAACTGTAAATTACACAAAGAAGTACTGTAAAATCAACAGCAAGAAAGAATGAGGATTCATCCTCCTACAAGCGTCATTGCTTTCAACAAAAATTTCATCGTTGGCCAGAAATTTACTACACATTACTGACATACCAACTGATGGCTAATTTGACCAAACATCGGCCATGACAAGCCAGAAGATCCTACGAAGTAGTGAACTATCGAGGCTTACCAGTGGATGAACAGTCCCTCTTTTGGAGCTTTCAAACTTTGTAAACCCTTCCACGATTGTGAAGAACCTGTCACAAAACATTCGGAAGTTAAATGATATCCACAAATTTTGGTAATATTAATACGATAGAAAAACTCTAGCATTTCTTGTTCGAAGTTTTACCTTTGCTTTAAATTTCTGAACTACAAGACACCACCTGCAAACATTTAGACAAGCCACCTCTCCAGCACATCAATGAGAGTTCCAGTTCTGTACACCATAGCATTTCAATGCTTGAAAATCAAACACGATTCGAATCTACTTAATGAAAAACCCTGAAGGATTACTCTCAACCATATATAGCAAAAGCCGACTATAAGTGCAACACTCTAACTTCCTTTCTACTGTAAATACCAAACAAAGCTCAGCTTCTCAAAATAACATTCAGTTGCAGGTTAAACTTTCTCGGGTCATGGTTTCGAGTCTAGATACCTCTAATAATCGAAACCCTAACATCACTCGGCCTCTTGTCCTCTCCACAGAACCACTCCTATCCAAATGAATGACAAAGGAGTTAGCAACTGCGTAAACCTATTGGAGCTTAGGGTTTCTAGCTCAAAGTCCAACAACTTGTGAGATCAACGACGGAGGTGGAGCCAGCAAGGCTCATTGAAGATCGGGAACCAACATGTTAATTGCTACATTTATTATCACATTTACCATACTGCCAACCTAACACAACGTGGTTCAAAACAGTGTACAGCTCGGTGTATTAGCCATATTTTGGATCACTATCACATGCACCTTAGCCACGGCGGATCCAGCATGGAAGTTCAATCAACACTATAGACAGGTAACTTTATTACTAGACCGGATATGAAAAGCCTGCCAACACGCAAGTCTTTTAATGCATGGTCCTTATTACCTATCAGTGCCAAGACATAAAAGTTACTACATATAGCTCACAGCAGTACCAAAGTATGGGTCAACAAATGTATGTTTTATATGTCATTATAAAAGTATAGGTTTGTATCATTTAATTTAAAGTCGATATTGTTTGAAATGCATTCCAACTTGTAAATCATAACATACCATGTTAATATGGTTTCATAGTTTGATAAACGTCATATCTATGTAGATTACATTCATAAAAGTTATTCAAATATTTAGTGTATAGTTTAGGGTTCAATAGTATATACAACTTCATAATGGAGTGTTTTGCCATTTTCTATTTTTGCCAACATATTTATGAATATTATTTTTTAGAAGGGTTTAGGTACCATAGTGTCGCAAGTTCAAATTAGTATCATTCATATACATAATAGTCATAATATCGAACCTTTGCTATTTTAGTATATTTACTCATAATGTTTACTAATTGAGAATTGAATAATTGACACTAGGATCATAATAACATGTATGCATTTCAATATGACAAGTAATTGAGATAACCTAGAATGCGTATATTTTATTGAAAATCTAGAGTAAATACTAATAGTGCAACTCATGCAAACTTATAAGTATGATCAAGTTAACACTTAACAGAATTAGGACAGAGACCCTTACCATTAATAATTCTCATGCCAGGAAGTACTCGGGTTATCTTAAAATGTAGACTGCTAAACAAAACTAGAATTACTCGTAAAACATTGGTTAGTTGTAATGTTCTTACCTGCATATCTGCACAAAGAATAGGTTCAAATGCTTTAGCTAACATAGCTAAGTAAGCCTCAGGGTACCTTGTAGGACCCCTTCGTCATCATCCAAAAAAATAAACTGTCAGTATTATGTCTAGATGTTTAGTATCGCAAGAAAACTTAAATACAACATTCAGCTTTACAGTTTAGCACAAACAAACTATTATCGTAAATTGTTTTAAACAAAAGATTAAATGTCATTATCATTAAGCTGCATTTAGTTAAGAGGTTTAGAAATTATTATTTCCGCAATTGTAATTTCAGCATTTAATGCTGCCTTAAAAATTTTAATTTTTTAAGAAATTAACGGGATGTTACAACTCCACCAGTCAAAACTCCAAAAACCTATACACCAAAGCTAGAAGGAGACTAATAATGGTTTCACTATATTCTTCATCAGCTAAAAAGTGATATAAGAATCTCTTTAAGAACCTATAATTTTCATCTCTTTAATAAGCTATAATGCATAAGGTCTTTAATAAGCTATCACTAAGAGTCATTACATACTTGAAAGAAGGCAGATACCTGGCCAACATTGCCTTTGTGTTGCTAAATAACTTTAGCATCATTCATGCCCATGCTCTTTGTCTCAATACTGAATAGGTTAGTGCAAAACCCTCTGAGCTATTGTAGCTTATTCTAAAGATCCCATACTTTATCTCAGGAATGACCTACATAATCTTCTTGAGCATGTTCCTAGTAATCCCGCTCTCAAGTAGTGACTAAACAGAAAAAAGTATCTTGATGTGATGAACCTGCAATAATTAATTAATGCAAATACACGAGATATCAAGAATAATAGAACTCATAATCACTTTTATATTGATCACAGGCCACTTCGAGGGGGCAACCTCCTTTGAGAAAGCTCAATACAATTAACTTCATGGTGCCTTCATAGGCCTCAACACACACTTATTTACTAAGTCTAGGCGCCAATACCATGGGTCAATACTATGTGTCAATACAAACCATGGGCTAAGTCTATGCGCCAATACTATGAGTCAAAACCATGGGACATATAATACTATGGGACGACTTACAAAGCATATGCGTCCAATACTATGGGTCAATACTATGGGCTAATATAAACTATGGATCAACAAATACTACAGGACGACTTACATAGCATATGCGTCCAACAACAATACACTAACAAAGTAAAGACATGGGTTCCTAACATCCCCTCTCCCTTAGAAAAAATTTTGTCCTCAAAGCTTTAGATGTGGAAATTGATGCAGAATCTGAATGAGTGGGTCCCCTGTAGCATCCTCGAGTTGCATTCCGAGCCACTGGCGCCTTTGGAGTTTCAGGGAGGATTGCATGGAAGGCTGTAGACAAAGAAGAACCATATCAGCGATGTGAAAAGTGCGCTCAGAACGGTGCTGATCGGCTTGTTGTTTCAGTCGAATTCTTGCCATGTGAAAATTGTCCTGCAGAATGAGAAGAAGCTGATCACGGTTTCGAAGAATTGAGTCAATTACCTGAACTGGGGAGCTGTTGAAGGTGTATGGAAGAAGAACTGGTGGTGCATGTACAAAGAGTGCTTCATATGGTGTCCTTTGAGATGTGGTACTATACCACTAGAGCGCTTCTAGGAAATCCATAGAAATAGTTGTCCAAATCTGTGGAGGGATGGGTAAGGGTTCGAGCAGTCCTGAAAGGAGGGTCGTTTCACCCTTGTTGACCTGGAAAGTATCACAGTCAACCACCATCAGTTGAATTGTCCTTTTGAGTCCCTTCCAAAAGAAGTTATATTGTTCCTGGTCATACGTTTTGAGGAACCCAAAGTGCCCTACTAATGAAGAAGCATGGAGTTCATAGAAGAGATAGCCCCATTGAACAGATTGCAACCAATTTGGAACAAGCAGAGAAATAGCTGTAAGAGAAACTGGGTCATCAAATGTGCGAGGAGTAGCATCTTCCACCATATTGTCCTTACCCTTCTGGTAAGTGGTCGCATAGTCATAACCCATGAGTTGGATAACCCATTTCAGGTGTGTTGGGGAGGAGACCCGTTGTTCCAGGAAAGTTTCCAGACTCTGGAGATTAGTCTTGATGCAGAAATAATTCCCCAATAGGGATGGCTGCCACTTCTGGACTGTATGCAAAATAGTCATCATTTCCTGCTGAGAGGTAGATGCGGCTAAATTCTTACCGAAAAGGTCTCTTGAAGGCAACAAGCTCATTGGTTCAGCAAAGACACCTGCATATCTATCCAAGGAAGTAGTGGAGACTGTTGATGGGTGCATCTGAATGGAATGGAGCTGAGCGATGACACCATGTGAATTCTTCTTAAGTATTTTTTCCAGGCGATGTGAACTGATGATGCAGAGAGACCCTGGTTTTAAGCCCATAAATTTGTGTTGTGCCCCATTTACTGAAAACTGCATCCAAATTTCAGCAAAATCCCATAAGATGGGGCCAAGTGTGCGTAACCATTGAACGCCCAAAACTACATCACATCCGCCTAAGGACAAGGCAAACATGTGAGAGCGCAGGTTATAATCTTCCATAGAGATACGCACATTGTGGAACTTCCCCTTGCAAGGTAAGGTGCCCCCATTGGCAACCATGACTTCAAAGTTGGAGCAAGGATGGACAAAACAATCAGCCTGTTTGGCAATCCGAGGATCAATAAAGTTATGAGTGCTACCAGAATCAATGAGTATGGTAAGAGGGAGCTTCTTGAAGTATCCCCTGACTCGCATTGTTTGTGGGGTGGTGACGCCGGTTACAGCATGGAGAGAGATCTCGGGTGGGTTGTCCTGAGATGGGGTGTCAACAAGCGGGTGTTGAATGTCGACCTGATCATCTACTGTATTTGGAGCTTCTTCATCAAGTTCTGAGGCAGGCGGAGAATCCACATCCAAGAGATAGAGCTTTTGTGGAACACATCTATGTCCCCAAGTGAATTTCTCATCACAATTATAACAAAGCCCTTTTTCTCGACATGCCTGCATCTCTGTTTCAGATATTTGCTTGATAGGAGTTGGTTGAGGAGCAGGCGTGATGGGAGGTCATTGGGAACCCATATTTCTGAAGGGAACAAAGGTGGGTTTGGAGCGTTGTTGTGCTGCGATATTGTCCTCGGCTAGCTTAGCCAACCCTAGGACTTCCATCATTGTGTTGGGACAAAACATTTTGACCTCTGAGCGGATTTGATCCTTGAGACCACTGATAAAACAACTCCTGTAGAATTCATCAGACAATCCTTCTGTGTGATTGGCTAGTTTCTCAAATTCCATCTGATACTCTCTCACTGTGCCAGTTTGGTGAAGTTTAGTGAGTGCTCCTATGAAGTCGTCAAAAGCACTAGGACCAAATCGTGGCAAAAGGAGTTGGCAAAAATCTGCAAAAGGAGTTGGCAAAAATCTGTCCAGTTTGGCTCGGGATGAGCTTTGATGTACCAACGGTACCATTGAAGGGCTTCCTGTTCCAAATGAAAGGATGCAAGTGGAAATTTCTGAACATCAAAAGTATTATGCAGACTGAAATATTGTTCTACTCGGTATATCCATCCAGTCGGATCAGTACCATTGAAGCGAGGAAAATCAAGCTTCGGCCCACGAAAATTGCTGGAAGAAGAGAACCCGGTGGCTGCAAAAGATTCTGGCTGTCGGTTATTGTTCATGGCTGAATGCTGAAGATGGAGGCTGAGAAACTTTTCATCCAGATCTTGGAGTTTGGTTTGGATGGCTGCAAGTGCTTCCTCCATGGTGTTTGCTCCTGTGCGAGTGACAACCATAACCAGTAATTTTTTTTATTTTTATTTATTTTTTCTTTTGTGGGGGGGGGGAATGGATAGAAAAACACAAACACAAGTTTATTTAGTAAGGGGAAATTTGGATTTGGGAAAAACTCGGAGGGGTAATTGGGGTTTGACTAGGTTTTCGACAATTTCTGAGGGACAGAGAAGCAAAAAATGGGGATTTCAGAAGCGGGAACTCTATGGTAAAATTTGAAGGCAATCGGGTGAAAATTGAAGAAGTTATGGCAAACCCTAAAAATAGACAAATGTGGGATTTCTGGTCTTGGGAAGTGGAATTTGGGATAGGGTCTTCAGGAATGAAATATGCAAAATGGGATTGCAGGGATGTTAGTGAAGTTTCAGGGAAAACAGAGTTGAAACAAGGGAGATATGGCCGAAATTTATTTATTTATTTTTTTTTATTTTTTTTCAGAAATAGATCGGCAACAGCGGCGCGGAAGGGATCCACAACAGATGGATCTGCAACGGCGCGGAAGGGATCGAAAACGGCTGGATCTGAAACGACAACTGGATCTGGAACGACTTTTAGAATAGATCTGAAACGGCTGGATCTGGAGCGGAAGTGATCGGTAACAGTTCAACTGAAAATAGATATGGACCCCAGGTATGTACGGCTTCCTAACATTTCAGGTGTTTCACTCGGTGTTGGCCCGGTTTTGCAACCAGGCTTAGTGCTATGGGCACCTGCTAACTAGTAGCAGCAGTTTCAATAGAAATAAAAACAATAAACTAAATAAACAATACTTTTCATGAATCTAAGCAAGAATCTAAGCAAATAATGTAAACATGTCAAAATCAAGAACAAGAAACATAAGAAATAATTTTTTGTATTGAAAAATGGGGGGGGGGCAAGCAAGTGCTTGCGATATTACCTTCAATGGTGAAGGTTGATGTTGAGCAACTCCCAAGATGAGTAGCTCCAAACTCCAAGAGGTCTCCTTCTCCAAGGTTGCTTCAATGGCTAAAAGTGCTCAGGGGAGATTTCAGCAGCATAAGGATGAGATAATGGAAGGATGTGAAATGAGGAGCCCCTACCACCTTTTTATAGGTTTTGGTGGTGAGGAATACCATTTGTGGTTTTGTGGAAACCAAATGGTATTGACCAACATGGTTTAGGTACTTTTCCCTCCTTTTTCCTTTTTTGAATAAAAATAATATTTTAATTCCCTTTTTAATATTTTTGGTAATTTGGACCCTTTTTGAGGGTTTTTTATGATTTTCTTGGAAAAATAATCTTTTTTAATGGAAAAAGGGGTGTACTAAGGTCTTTTGGTGACCTTTTGTTGGTTTCGGAGGCTCAGATGGTGAAAAAGTGGACAAATGGGTCATGTGAATAGGGAAATGAGCTAGTGAGCACTTTTTGGGTGTTAACAGATTGCCCCCTGATGTGTGAGGGCAGGAGCTCATCGTATGGCCGATAGACATCATAGTTCTTTTGTCCTTTTTTCTGGGGTTTAGGGGAGAGAAGAGACCGGTTGGAGACTGGAGCCACGGCCCTTGGAAGCTGCAAAAACAAAAAATATTACATGGCCTCAATATGAATGAGGTATAATCTCTGATAAAGGACGAGGCGGGCATTCCCATGCTCGTATCAAGACATATACAAAACAATTAGTCCCAAGAAGGGGGATCTAATACGTAAAGAAATATATTGGTACATCATAATGGTCCATAGGGGACATTATTGTGGGATATACTCATGATCATGGGTGATCTCAATAACTGATACACTGGAATAACTGTTGAACTGCTGAAACTGAAGGTGTCCAACATCTGTATGGACTCAATGACTGTGAGCCATGTGGAATACTGTCGCCATACGCAACCCGGATATCTATAGAAAAAATGTAACTGGTTGTATCCATAGGTAGACTCTCAAATGTGGAGGAGTCAGGAGGTATCCGGGGTCTTCGACTAATAACTGAACGGACCAATACCCTGTGCGAGTCTCAACGATGCGATCAAGGTGTTGAAGTCGAGCATGTGAGAAACAACCATTCGGAGAGGCACTGAGGATTCCTCTCGAAATGATTCGTAGGCACTCATCATAAATGGTAATGAGTCCAAGACACAGGGACCTCTAGGTCTATCCTCTGGAATCAATGTGGTTGTCGTCGACAGAGGGAGACCAGCAACTAACAAGGCAATGATGTTTCCTTGATAGGAGTACGAGGTGTAGAACTGAAGTGATGTAGTACTGATGGTAGGACTGACATACTTGTGGGGAAGGGAAATAACTGGGTCCAAAAAAATGGGTAGAATCAAACTTCCTTTGTTCAGAGCATGATGACATGGTTGACCTGGCAGCGTAGGGAACTGACTTGTAGGTGTGGGGATCATTGCTTTGACTGAATGGTATATATTGACTCTGGGGGGGGAGGACGAGCTGATAGGTGCTTTCGAGGGATTATCAAGGTGATATACTGCAGAATACTCTGAACAAAGGCGACCAAAATGGGGAAGCTGCCATATGAGTAGATGTGATCTGTCGTGGCGCCAAGAGGCACCATTGATTTCTTCTTCGTAGTTTTAATGAGCTCCAAGAAGGGATAAAAGTGTGCTCTGAAATGGTACGATCCTGTGGATTTTGTGAGCCCAGGACGGCTCATGCTCATGGTTGCTTTCATGTTTAGAGAGTCTGAAAGCGGTAAGTGGACTCTATTGGTGTTTCTTTTTCGTGAGTTTAGTCTCCAAGGCCCGAAAAAGCATAAAATGATGCGGATGGAGAACTCTTCTAGCCGATGTGACTAGAGTATACCTTTTTCGTAATTAGTCTACGAGGTCCGGAAAAGGGGTAAACTTATATCAGGTAGACGCCCTTTCAGATACGTTTAGCGAGCATGAAAGGAAGCAAGATAGCTCGGCGATCTTTTCATTGTTTTAGGAGTCAGAAAAGAGCTTAACAGAAACTCCCTAAGTGCCTTTTTCGTAAAGAGGGGTTGCTCGGCCCGAAAAAGGGATAAAATTATACCGAACAAAAATGTATTGATGAGGGCGAGGAAAGGTTTCAAGCATCGTCATCAGCGCGGAAAACTGGATCCGGTGACATAAGGATTGTCGAAAACGGAGAACGGCCGATGTGGCACGCAAACCGAGGTGATGAGGGGGCGTGGAAAAAATGCCCGAAAAATATAAAGGTGAGAGCGAGAAATGGTCTCAAGCATCATCACGAGCGCGGAAAACTGAATCCGGCTATATAAGGCACGTCTAAAACGGAGAACGGCCGATGTGGCACGCAAACCGAGGCGACGAGGGGGCATGTAAAAAATGCCCGAAAAATCTAAAGGTGAGAGCGAGAAATGATCTCAAGCATCATCACGAGTGCGGAAAACTGAATCCGGCGATATAAGACACATCGAAAATGGAGAACAGCCGATGTGGCACGCAAACCGAGGTGACGAGGGGGGCATGGAAAAAATGCCCGAAAAATCTAAAGGTGAGAGCGAGAAATGATCTCGAGCATCATCACGAGCGCGGAAAACTGAATCCGGTGATATAAGGCACGTCGAAAAATGGAGAACGGCCGATGTGGCATGCAAACCGAGGCGACGAGGGGGGCATGGAAAAAATGCCCTGACAATCGGGACGTGACAGCGAGAAATGATCTCAAGCATCATCACGGGCTCGGAAAAATGAATCCGATGATATCAAATATATCAAAAACAGAGAGCAGCCAAACTGGTACGCAAACTGGGGTGACAAGGTGTCGGGACACAATGTTGATATTGGTCCTGGTGAGAGCGAGAAATGATCTCAAGCATCATCACAGGCACGGAAATATGAATCCGGCAGTGCAAATGGTGCGAAAAACGGAGGTCATAAAGACTCCGGAATGGTTAAAGGAAAGAACTAGGTTAAAAAATGGCTACAAATAAAGGTGATCCCACCAAGCGAAGGATGCAGTGGGGGGTAGAAATGATGACCCGTGGGGGTAGGGAACACTATGTGTATCAACTCAAATATACAAGTGACACGTGACCTCAAAAAAGGTTGAGATCACGAATATGAAAAAGTGAGCAGGGTTAATGACCTGCCCCCATGCTATGTGCATGGGGTTTGTGATTGTGGATCACATATGTGTTGGTTTGAACGATGGGCTCATTGAGGTGTTGAGATAGAGATGATGGGGAAGATTCAAAATGATTGATCATGCCCCCTATCCCGGGGTCGAGGTAATCTATTATGCCCCCTAACTCAGAGGTGTCAATGTGGTGCAGATGTTGTCTCAGAGAGAGATCAATAGGGCATTGAGCAACTGCTGGCGGGGTGTTATACCATGAGGTTGTGGGCTGTGGTGGCATACTGAAGTGATGATATGATGATGGGGGATTCCCTTTGTGGGGTGGATGCCCCCAGTATCTCCGACGAGAATCACGATGATGATGAGTAGGCAAGTTTTTGGGCCTGCCCCCATGTTGTGGACATGTGGTTTCCTGGTCGATTTGAAAGGGTTGAACCTGTGTGTCAAAGGGATCAATGGAAGTGGTCGACTGGACGGAGGGGTATCCAGTAGAAATCGTGTAAATGGTGTTAATTTCTTCCGAGGAGGAAGATGGTGGGGGATGAATTTCCTCAATTGTTGGGGGCGCCGTCTCAAGGTCCAAATTATTCATCTCGTAGAGAGCTGCTCTGTAATCTGGGATGTCAGGACAGTGATGGGAGTAGTGGCCGTAAATACCACATATCGCACATGGGTGGTTGGTACGCAGTGATTTATCGCGAGGCATGGGGTTTGGATCTAATTTGACCACCGGGATGTTGGGGTCGTCGTCCAACATTTGCATGTGTTCCTGGGGTCATTTGTGAGCCTAGCTAAATCTGGCAGGTTGAGACTTGCCATGTATGGTAGACTGGCGGATGTGGTGACCGGAACCGGGACCTGCCTAGCCATTGTGGCATGGTGTAGGGGTCCAGTAGCGCCTATAGGTATGCTAGGTATGGAGGGTATGTGTCCTCCAAAAGGTGTGGCCTGATATGGGTTAGCGCTCCCAAGTGCAACTTGGGTTACACTTGGGTTAGGAATCGCACTAGGGATTCCTGGTATGGCACTGCCAAGTGCAACATGAGTTACACTTGGGTTAGGAATCGCACTGGGGATTCCTGGGATAGGGTTTGTGGAAACCGAAGGGGGTATGACCCCCATGTTGGGCATGCCCATGACAGGTGGTGGTCCTGTGCTAGGCATTCCTGAATGTGGAGTGTTACCCATATTGGGCATACCCAAGGGGGTGGTTGTTGCCATGGATGGTACTGCCGCAGAAGGGTCTGCGGATGTCTGACCTATGGTTAATGTAAATTGTGGATCAACTGGTGTTTCAGACATATTTGTGGTTGGTGGTAACTCGGTGGGGTTTTCGGATTCTACCTCCAAATCAAAGGTGAAGTGGGGTATGTCAGAATCGGATGACCGTCTAATTGATTGACGATGTGTCGAATCAAGGGACAATGCTCTGCGTCTGTGACGTGGAGAGCCAAGTGGACTAAACTCTGGGAGTTCGCCCTGTAGACGATGAGAACGTCTAGAATTCTCAATGGTGAGAATATGTTTTGTATGTAAAAAATGTGTTTTAAATATCAGGTGGTGATATATATGTAAAAGACTCAAAACCCTAATGCAACCAAGGGTGCAAGAAGGGGAGTGAAAAAAGAAGGCTCACAGGCCAAAAAATCAATCCTCAAAAAATGCACTTATTCTAGCAGCTGTGCTACAATAAGTGGAGGAATGCAACAACTGGTCAGAATACCAACATGCAAACGGCTCCTAGAAAAAATAGGTGTAACTAGACTCAAAAGGTGGTAAAGATCATGCAAACACCTAATCTAAAAGTATTGTGACTCAAACAGACGATATCCTCTGCAAGGTGATGAAATCCAAGTCAGACAATATGAATGTTGAGACAACGGCTAGATATCCCCCTACCGGGAGGGACACCGGGTAATCAATCCTAAAAAGACAGGCTACTAGGATACTCCGTTCATGACGCGTTGAGAAAAGGTAAATCTGCCGTTTGGTCCTTTGATCGCAATATCCCAATACAGGGATATCCCGAGAACTGCGAATGGTATCCCTTCGGTTACTGAATGGGTTTCGGTATCCCACTCAGGCTTCCGGAACCATCCTCGCGACTTCAACCCTCCTAAGGGAGAGGCCTTCCCACAAACTGGTTGTGACCGCGCCAAAAAGTACTAAGAGATTTTAGCTCCCTAATTGGACAACTTCTATGTCTCAGATGTATGAACTGAGGGGTGTTATTGGAACACCTATCCCCCCAATACTACCTAGCTACAAGAATTCTTTTAGTGTTCCCCAAGTGGGGTTAAAAGTGTGTTCAAATTAAGGTACGTTTTAAGGCTTAGTTCAATTAAGTGATCGTGTGAGTGCACGTGAGGTGTTGTAAACTGAACTTTGAAAAAATTAAATGCTTTAAGGGAAATTTTCAAAAAATAAAGGATTTTTCGAAAATAAAAAGCAAATATTTAAGACTTTTTTCACTAAAAGGAATTAATATGCTTTTCAAAAGATAACTCAAAAAATAAAGGATTTCTTAGATTTATGAAAGCAAATGATAAACTCCTTTTTTAAAAGAAATAAATGGATTTCTTCGTTTCAAGAAAAATTGCTAAGGGCAAGATTCTAAAGAAGTAAACAAGAAAAAATTTGAATCTAGATGAAAATGCAAAATGAGTCTTTCTTTCACTTTCTTGAAAATTTTGAAAAAGATTTCTAAATATGCACTTTTAAATAGTAAATTTTTTTTCAAAGCTGTAAAATATGCAGAATGCAAATACTGTAAAAAATGTGCTATGGGCAGAAAGTACAGTAAAAAATATTTTTCAAAATCGGGATGGCCGAATGAAAAAATTCAGCCGCGCGGGTTTTGGACGAACAGCCGCGATGGGCCGCGCGGGTTTTGGCCGCACAGTCGCGATGGACCGCGCGGGTTTTGGACGCACAGTCGCGATGGACCGCGCGGGTTTTGGCCGCACAGTCGCGATGGACCGCGCGGGTTTTGGACGCACAGTCGCGATGGACCGCGCGGGTTTAGGCCGCACAGTCGCGATGAGCAGCGCGGGGTTTGACCGCACAGTCGCGATGAGCCGCGCGGATAAATGCAGAAAGGTCGCGATGGACCGCGCGGCTGTCTGGAAAAAATCCGCGATGGACCGCGCGGAAAAAGGCAGAAAAGTCGCGATGGACCGCGCGACTGTCTGGCAAAAAGCCGCGAGGCGGAATCCGTGCATGGAAACCGAGAAACTAACCCAAAAATTGAAAATTTCGGGCTGTTTATGGGGGCAAATCTCAGAACAGCAATGGATCTGCTGTCTAAGATGGCAGATCTATGGATCTAAAGGTTAAAAACTCATAAAAACTAAGATTTAAAGGCAAAACTAGAGATCTAAAGTTCAAACCAAAGCGGAGTCGCCAAAAACTGTTGGCCCGGTTTTGCAACCAGGCTTAGTGCTATGGGCACCTGCTAACTAGTAGCAGCAGTTTCAATAGAATTAAAAACAATAAACTAAATAAACAATACTTTTCATGAATCTAAGCAAGAATCTAAGCAAATAATGTAAACATGTCAAAATCAAGAACAAGAAACATAAGAAATAATTTTTTGTATTGAAAAATGGGGGGGCAAGCAAGTGCTTGCGATATTACCTTCAATGGTGAAGGTTGATGTTGAGCAACTCCCAAGATGAGTAGCTCCAAACTCCAAGAGGTCTCCTTCTCCAAGGTTGCTTCAATGGCTAAAAGTGCTCAGGGGAGATTTCAGCAGCATAAGGATGAGATAATGGAAGGATCTGAAATGAGGAGCCCCTACCACCTTTTTATAGGTTTTGGTGGTGAGGAATACCATTTGTGGTTTTGTGGAAACCAAATGGTATTGACCAACATGGTTTAGGTACTTTTCCCTCCTTTTTCCTTTTTTGAATAAAAATAATATTTTAATTCCCTTTTTAATATTTTTGGGAATTTGGACCCTTTTTGAGGGTTTTTTATGATTTTCTTGGAAAAATAATCTTTTTTAATGGAAAAAGGGGTGTACTAAGGTCTTTTGGTGACCTTTTGTTGGTTTCGGAGGCTCAGATGGTGAAAAAGTGGACAAATGGGTCATGTGAATAGGGAAATGAGCTAGTGAGCACTTTTTGGGTGTTAACACTCGGCCACCAATGTTGTCTGACGGCTTGCGTATTGGGGCAGTACCCCTCACTCCGCGGCTTAGGTAAAACTGATAACTGCTTTGCCACAAACGACGGCTCTTGGTTTACCTCACGGGTGGGAACTAGTCAATCAGGTAGGGGTCGTTGCCCTTTTCGCTGGCAGGTCCTCTCAATGGGCCATCTACTTTGGGGTTCCTGTGGTACTCCTCACAATGATTTTTAGGGCTTATTCCCAAGTACTTCCCACGGTTAAGCGGATAGGGATTATTCCCAAATCAGAAGCTGCAACAGATGCGAAAAAAAAAAAATTGGCAGAAATTTCACCCAGCGAGCCCAAGAAAGTGCTCTGATACTAGATGATACGAACCGTTAGACCAAAACCTCGAGATGTTGGTGAAGGCCGCCCACTAGGATCTTAACATCCCACCATGCTCCGCAGTCCAGACTCTAGGCTAGATGTGCGCCCGTACGGTGGTGTCCCCTTTGAGCCGTACGAGCCTCGGGCGAACACTGCAATGCCGACGTTGCCACCCGCTCTGTGACTTGAACCTGGGTGGATGCTTTGATACCAGATGTGATGAACCTGCAATAATTAATTAATGCAAATACATGAGATATCAGGAATAATAGAACTCATAATCACTTTTATATTGATCACGGGCCACTTCGAGGTGGCAACCTCCTTTGAGAAAGCTCAATACAATTAACTTCACGGTGCCTTCATAGGCCTCAACACACACTTATATACTAAGTCTAGGCGCCAATACCATGGGTCAATACTATGTGTCAATACAAACCATGGGCTAAGTCTAGGCGCCAATACTATGAGTCAAAACCATGGGACATATAATACTATGGGACGACTTACAAAGCATATGCGTCCAATACTATGGGTCAATACTATGGGCTAATATAAACTATGGATCAACAAATACTACGGGACGACTTACAAAGCATATGCGTCCAACAACAATATACTAACAAAGTAAAGACATGGGTTCCTAACACTTGAACCAAGTGAACACGACAGTGGAAAGATAGGGCATAACCTAGCAATAAGA
Organism: Larix kaempferi; assembly: GCA_027924585.1. Lineage (NCBI taxonomy): Eukaryota > Viridiplantae > Streptophyta > Pinopsida > Pinales > Pinaceae > Larix > Larix kaempferi. The sequence continues at coordinate 3,203,932 of BSBM01000012.1, read as the reverse complement.
AGTAGTCGATACAAATCGGATTTCATGAAAGGATATCCAAGATCCATGGGCGAAATGGCTAAAATGATACTGTTTACAAGCTCTAGGATTGAGCTAACAAGTTGTTAAGCCCTCTACTTCCAGCCCCAGTTGGCCACCCTGATGGAGCATATACAAGCGATGAATAGAGCTAAGGTGGATAGAGGACAAGTTTGAGAACAAGTTTTATATATTGTGTGTAAAATTGAGGATCACAGTGTGAATGACTACCCTTCTTTCAGTGGCAATTGATAAAAGGGATTTCCCACCCTTCGAGATAAAGACTTAAATACTTATAGACTTGTTGTCCTAGATACCCACCCCTCAAGACAAAGATAGCTACATTCACATGGGATAATAGAGTCATCCATTAGCCACCTTCCTTTATTGGTAGTAAGCAGTGAATAAACAAAAAATATCTCGAACCAAGTGAACACGGCCGTGGCAAGCTAGGGCATAACCTAACAATAAGAAGCAATCGATACAAATCGGTCAATAAGCAATGGTATATATTATTCTACGTAATTTTACTCTGAAAAGTTAAACTTTTTATATAGAGAAATGTTTTTTTATTTCGAAAACTTTATTTTTTACTACTCGGAGAATGTTGACATTAAGAAAGGTATGCAATGGCAAGACACTAGCCTAGATGTTGCACTAGCAAGGCAAAAATTCTCAATTTTACTAGCAGGAAAAATAGAAGAGGTACATCAATTTTATAATTAGCAGAGTACACCAAGGCCACGTATGGCTAGGTCGGCCATACCACATTACAGTAGAACACGTCCAAGATATCGCAGTACCCTCCATGGATGGCCCTGATGTCCATACAACATTTCAATAAAATAAGTCAAGGCGGACTAGTGAAGACAACCTATAAAAAAAACATGGCACGTGTAGAGGAACCAAAGGCGCCATTATCTCAGAAATCAAAACAAAGCAGTCAAAACAGTTGCACAAATTCTGACATGCAGAGTCATGAGGAAATAGAAGAGGGGAGAGTGCACACTAGATATTATTTCGGTTGTCGACACTTGTGCACAAGGTAAACACCTTAATTGGTATGTTTTGAAGGAATTTGTGAGGCATACTCAAACGCCAACCCCTTCAACCATGGCTTCTTTCTCCTGGCATTTCTATATCTTAAATCGGGAAGACCCGCGAGGTCGCAACTTACTCCAACCAAAGCGAGTGTTAGTATCCATTTCCTTCAAGCCATGGAGGTACAAATCTCGCAATTGAGATCAACGCCTGATATAAATTGAGGAAATACCCTATATTATCTACTTAAGCCATGCTCATTGGTCATCTGACTAGTTCATATTACCTAAAAATTATTGGGGGTGGTAGGCTGAGTTTATCACTACCAGATATGTCTGTGTGTTGGGGTAGCATAGTATATGATTCAACTATTTTCCTTTTATTTTAGTTGGAGAAGTGGCTCTGCCCCTTCCCCTCAATATGCAGCTTAAAAGTAACTCATCTAGAAGGGGGAAGCAGGCACTGTGTTTAGCAACATCAAATACCCAACCTTATATGCAGACATTGTATTAAAGGGTTATCCCAAACAAAAGAAGGTTTAAAGGAAAGGCTTATTCTATTCATCTTGTCACGTTGGCGAATCAGTTGGAAAGAGGATGCATCTGACGATTGGGAGTAAAGAACAATAAGTCTGGGTTTTAATATAATACTATCCAAATAAAACCTAACTCGACAGTGAGACATGCAAATAAATGCATATCAGAATCCATACCCGAAGCAAGAACTGCAAGAGGTCTGGTATGTGCTCCATCTGTGCTAAATCAAGAACCACCATATAAACCTAATTGTGAGCACTCAGACATGCGAATAAATGCAGATCGAAATCTATGCGTGAAGCTTCAGCCAGATCTACACCAGGAGATGAGTTAATTTGCAAATCTTATGTAGTGGAAGATAAAACTAATGTTAAAAGTAAAAAGGCCCAAAAAAACCTTAAAAACCCCAATTTATTTTCGTCAATTCGGGCTTTGTGAATTTAATTTTTTTAAATGAATTAATATCATTAAATTATGTATAATATAATTTTTAAAACATATTAAATATTAATGTTAAAAACATAGTTCTATTTCTATTAATATTAGCACTAATATTAATATTAAAAACATATTAATAATTATACTAATATTAATATTAACATTAATACTAATATTCATATTAATACTAATATTAATATTAAAACGTATTAGTTATTTTGAAAGCATCAATTCAGTTATTTTGCTTATTTAATTCAAGACTTGACTCAACCACACTATGTCAAAGGAGGGTAGATATTGTTTTCTTGAAATAGGGGTCATTGTTGCTTTCAAATGTAGGGAGATAGCCAAGGGGGGATTTTCAACTTTATAAGCATAGACGAAGTGACAATCATGATGGACAATTGCGGCTTGTAAATTAATGGAGGATGAGAAATTAACATTTTTTTGCAATCATGACTCAAAATACATGTACTTGCCGAAACTTTGACAGACTGTCAAAAGGGTCAAATAGTGACAATTTTCATCAAATGAAACATGGACATGACCGCCATGATGAGACGAACCCAATGGTATAACAATCATGACATGATGATTCTTATAGTGTGAAACGACTAACTCCATGAAACGACTCAGCATGACACATAAGATGAAACTTGACAAGTGTGTCGAAGGGGACATATGGAAGCAAAAATAGTGAAAAAAGGTATGGACACAACAAGCACATTGCCCTGGATATGAAATTATAGACGGAATGGCCTTGCGATAAAGTTTAAAAGGTGCTCATTTGGCTACCCATTTTCATACTAGTGATTAACAATGCTCCTTAGACAAATTGTAATTGGGGATTAAAATTAGACAATAAAAACAATATATGAAGCAGATCCTATTGAAAAAGAGGGAATTTTCCATTGTTCAAACAATGGAAAATTGCAATTTTGACAATAAATTTTAAAATTACATAAATTTTAACGCTGCAGCATTAAAATTTACAAAATTGTAACAAAATTATTACAATTTTGTAAATTTTAACAATGGACATCTTATATAATTATTAACTTAGATTGCCTAGTCATATTTTGTATCCCATGACTAAATTAATCATATTTTTTATCCCATGATTAAATTAGTCATTTATTTTAGTCATTTTTAGTTGTGATCACTTAGAATTGCTCAAATTTGGTCATATTTCACTTAAAAACACTGTGGTGACCAATGTTTTTGGTGGTTTGGTCATTTACTTCACTTGGTGACCAACCTTTTGGTTTCTTGGTCATTTATCACCCATTTTTCTACTAGTGATTCTTTTGAATCAAGGAGTTGAGTACTCAGCTCCATTCATAGATATTACTGTAGGTTTTCTACAGGTTGTGGTAGTCATCAAGTAGCTTCGGGGAGAAGCATACTCCCCATTTTGGCTTACAACTATTAGTAGTGTGTCTTTGGTGTGTCTTTGGTGTGTCTTTGGGTTTAGAGAGTTGGTATATGGAATCTATTGTCTCAGATGGTTGTAGAATGCCATCCCTGATGTAATAAACTCTTTGAATTTCTATGATAATAAAAAAACTCAGCTCTGTTATGAATAAAATCATTTATGTATTTCCATGCTTATGAAGCTATGCTCAATGTGTGTCAATTTTGACCAGTTTTCGTAATTCGCATTAAAAATTGTCTTATGTTTGTTTATTTAAAAATATGAAGCCATATTTGGAAAATAGACAGCAAATTGGTCCTTAACACACCTTTAGACCCAACATTTGGGAGCTTTTACTAGTGTTTGAGTCGATTTGAAAACAACGCAACTACGGAGTCCCGAATTGGGAAATCTCACTCCCGAAGATCCAATTGACCAAATCGACCTCTGTAGTTTTTTGCAAACATTCCTACTACAGACCTTGTCATAAAAGAGACCAAATAACTATTCTAGAACCCTTCTGTGAGTTCCAGAGCCTCCTACCTGCCCGAAAGTCAATTTTTAGTGTCTTACTTGTCTCATTGAGCTAGTGTGCCTATTTCTTTTGCAATTATTGGATTAGGTACACTACATATCGTTATTCAATATGAGTCACTATTAAATCTATGTAAATAATGTAAATAGTATAAATATAAGAACCTGCACTTTGAAGAGACTTTTGATTTATGTTTTTAATATTTTTTCTATTTTAATAATGTAAGGCCCTTTTATTCCATGGAATTTGTTAGCTAGTATTATTACTATTTTTTTTTCAAAATGTTCTTGAAAGGAAAGAACTACAAAACTTTGGTGCTCATTCCACGTGTTTAATCCAAATTTCCCTTATATGATATATTTAAACTCATTCAAAAAATATGAACTAATTGACATGCTTATTTGAATCTTTGTTGATTTCAAATAATATCAAGCATTTATTTGTCACACCTAATTGAAATTTTATTTTTGGTAGTTGCATTTATGATTTACCTAGATGCAATTCCATGTCTGTTAACATGATACTCATGAAACTTGGAAAGAAAAATCCACTTATTTGGATATAATATTCTTGGTTTTTACTTGATCCAGGTGGATATTGGTGGCTACCCACCTGCTCCACTGAGTTACAATTGTTTTCCAACTTCTTGGAAATTTTCAATAGCTTTGCAAGACCCAAACTCCCAAGGCCATTTTGAGGCACTAAATGATGCCTTTTGGACATTCCTCAGGGGCGGGGGAAGGGCTTCTTGTGGCATTCCCCATCCCCATCCAAAAGTTGTATTTCGCAATTAGTTCTTTCCAACGAGTTATCATGCACCCTAAATGAAGATCCCATGTAAAAGTTGCGCCCTTGAGAAGTTGGCATATTAGCTAGACACCTCGGGGCCCACAACTCCTTTTGTTGCTTAATCTCCTAGGGTTAGGTTTTTGTATGTTTAGATTTTTTGCCTCTTTGTATTTATGCTTATGATAAAATTCCCTTTTTCGGTCTCTTTGTAATCAACTCTTGCGAATGGGCATAGTTGACACATCTCTCTTCAGAGATAAGCTACCACAATCTAAGCTAGATTGTATTGATTTGCAATTTACAATGTTTTTCCATTCCATTAATTAATAGAGTTTGGATTTTATTGTACTATTGTGCTCTCTACAAAATATCTGTGTGTGTGTTTCCATTTTATATTGCTCCCTTCGTTTCATTCTCTAAATAATCTAGATCAGTGGTATCAAAGCAATCTACTCTTTTTGTTTCTCGATGCATGTCCCCAAAAATATCCAAGTATCAGGATTTGGGTCCCTGTAATGTCCCCTCCCTGAGGCTCCATGGTCATACTGCTACCTTATGAAACCCCTATAGGTTCTGGCAAAAATTAATAAGTGAAGGGGGTAATTTTTGAATGCATTAATTGTGAAACTTAGGATAGTGTGCAATGTATTAAATGTAAATATTTTATTATTATTTAATTTTGTAATGAGTGGATATGCTTAGGTGATCCAGGAGGGCGCATAAGAGAGCTTGTGGACCCAATGCGTTGTCATCCACAATGGCAACTAGAAGAAAACCAGAGAAAATCAATAAAGCCACTAAGATGGAAGGCAGAATAAAAGCATAAAAACTCAGAAAAGTAGGAAGCAGAAGAAATGCAGGAAAGTCCTAAAAGCATAAGAAAGCAGAAAATCAAGAAAAGAAGGAAAAGCGGGAAAATCCTAAAAGCAGAAGAAAGCAGAAAAGTAGGAAAAGCAATGAAGATAGGAGTTTCCTGATTTTGAGAGATAAGGCTCAAGGAAGATTAGCAAAAGTAGGAAAGCATGCTAAAAGCCTTAGGAAATATCCAAAGGCTAATTTTATCCAAGGAGGTCGAAATCATGAAGGCAAGTAGGTCCAAGGAAAAATCAACTTGCCAAAGAAAATTCCATTGCACCTATGGTTCGAATTTCATCAATGGCAAGGCCAAAAAGGGTGGCAGAAAAGTTATAGGTTCAAAATTCGTCAATGAGGGAGAAATGGTTGAGGTGGATGACTACATTCATTGTAGCTTCAAGCAAATTCATTTTATAAAAGAAGGTGGTGCGCCCCAATGCACATATTTTGTCAGTCTTGTTGTTTGTCTTGAGAGCTAGCTTCTCAAAGGCTTGGGAGATGTGCCCCTAGCCAGCTTTGGGAGATGTGCCCCATAAAAAAATTGTTCCAGTCAGTTTATTTGTGCTATAGAATCCATTAGAGCTCATGTTTCAGGTCTAATCCATCCATTCTCTTAAAGAATTCAAGCTCCTAGTGTTGATGCAATGATTATACAAGCTTGAGGTGATATCTGTGAAGCGATCCATCCGGATGACTGAGCTATGATAGGAATGTGCCTCTATGAGGAAGATATCATGTCCTGGAGTCTTACATGAGCATAAAACTTGATCTTATTTTGAATATAACTTTGATCCAAGGTTTTAATATTCTCCCTTCTCCCTTCTACTGAATATTTCTACTCTTTTATGTAAAAATCATTGAAGATGGTGATTGGGTTGTAATTTTGGATCATAGAGAATTTAAATTGATGCTATATCAGTATAATGTAGATTTATACTATCCAAAAATATTTATTTGAGTTCAATTATCAGTTCTGATAAGGAACTTGAAGAATAACTAAGTTATTTGTATCTTCATTTCTCAAGGCTTGCTCTATGTGCTTCAAAAATTGACTATTTTTTCAGTAGATGCCATAAAATACATTCTATGAGCTCTTTGGCCTTTCTGTAAGATGATACAGTTCCATCATACCCTTATAAAATCATACACAGTCCTAAGTTTGAGTTTCATGACCCTTTTGAGGTATTTGGAGTCTTCTGGAAATAGACAAGTCAGAAATCCAAAGTAGCACCTTTGCTATATTTGCCTCCAAACCCTGTCAATTCGATTCTAAAAATATGTAATTTTACTATAGAAATTTGGGGGATAATCCTTTTAGTCCACCCCAGGCCTGATTACTTCAACGAGAACCAGAATCCTTGGGTTTCCACATAAGTCCTCAGGGAATGTGCATTGATAACCTTGATTTTTCCAAGGAAATATTCCCATGCGTGAAGCATCCATAAAAGTGCCAGTGTCAAGGTATTGGCATGTTTCCATCTGATCCAAATCCTTATTAGGTCCTAACCTATATCTGGGGATAATTTAGGAAGATTCTGAAAGTGGTTTAAATTTTCTGTTTGATTCCTAGTCAAATTAACTAGTTTTGTCAAAGCTATCTTTGTTGTTTAAATTTTGCAAGTTTTTGGAGTTAATGTGTTGGAATATTGTCACCATCATCATTTGCATTTGCATCCATACTGCATGCATCCATTCATCAGTATGGTAGTCTACCAGCACCTAGTCCTTGTTTTTGGCCCCCCTGGAGCCTGTTTCTACTCAGTATTAGCCCTCCTAGCCACTGATGCGCCCTTGTTTCCATCACTGGAGTACAACTGTGCCCTCTTCCACTGATCGAAAAAATAAAAAATAAAATCAATTCCTGGGGCTCCAAATGGCTAAATCCTACTAGCAAAATGGTCCTTATTAACTCCATTCTTTCTACCTATCCTCTCTATGCTTGCTCCATTTCTCTCGCCCCCAAAACAGTGATGCTAGATGTAGCTAGGGTTTTACCCCTAGCTTGTGCAAATGAGCACCTACTAAGGAGAAGGGACTCCTTAGTAGCAGTTCAGTAAATGGAAATTATTAAGCTAAAACAGAAATGTAAAACTACTCTAAAACATGTGCATGAAACATAAACAACAAGATGTAAATAATGGTTTTTGTATTAATATTACCTTCAATGTGAAGGTTGGTGAAGCCCTTGCAATGTCCAAGAGGGTTGCTCCAAGATCCAATGTGCTCCTTCTCTTTCTCCAATGGTGGGAATGGGCCAAAAGGGGCTCTCAAGGTGAAAGTGGCTCAATGGTGAGCTAGGGTTTCAAGAGAGATTATGGCAGAGTAAGGGTATACTTGATTGTGGATATGGAATAAGGGATCTCCATCACCTATTTATAGTTTTTTGGTGGTGAAGTGCTGACCCATGGTTTTGGGAACCATATGGTTTAGGGCAGCTGTATAGGGTTTTTTCCTCCTTTTCCTCATTATTTTATATTTTTTCTTCCCTTTTTAGGGGGTTTTTGCTATTTTTAGAGGAATTTTGGATATTTTTGGAGGAAAAAAGGGGTTTTTTTAGCCTTTTTGAGGCTTTTTTAATGGTTTTGAGGCCTTTTGGAGGCATTTTATGCCTTTTGGAGGCCTTTTAGTGGGATTTTCAAGGTTTTTAAGGGAAATATGGTAGGAAAATGGACAAATGAGCCATGTAATGAGGTAGATGAGGTAGTGAACACTTTTTGGGTGTTAACAGATTGCCCCCTGATGTGCGAGGGCAGGAGCTCATCGTATGGCCGATGGACATCATAAGTCATGTATGGTTTTCCTGGGGTGTGGAGAAGAGAAGAAACAACCTTAAGCCCGGGGCAATGATCCCGAACAAACTCCAAGAACTAAAAGTACATGACCTCAATAATGGATCAGGAATCATCTGATCATATGGATGAGGCGGGCATTCCCATGCTCGTATCAGGATATAACATAATAATAACAATGGGGTCCAAAAATGGGGACCTGACATATACATGACCTCAAATACTGACTGAGGAATAATCTCAATATATGGACGAGGCGGGCATACCCATGCTCGTATCAAGATACATAAACAGAACTGGGAGGCCCGAAAAAAGGGGGACCTGTAAGATACATAGATAACCACTGTGTACATCATAAGTGTCCAGAGGGGACACAAAATCTGGGACATACTGCTGGGCGGACCATGTCTGAGCTGAAAAAATTGGTGCACTGGAAGGATAGTAGTGCTACTGAATGTGGTACCAAAGGAACTGAGGAGCTGCTGGATCAGAGTGACAAGAGTCATACTCGCAATGGTACACTGAACTGGGACTGAACTGGGTACTCAAGGAAGCATAGAACTGGATGGCTTCCGAATACAATTGCCAACGCAGCCGGGACATCCACGGGAACATATAACTGGGCGTTCCGAAGTGACTCACCAATGTGCTAGAGTCGGGGGAAATCCGGGGTCTTCGACAAACAATGGAAGGGATATAAATCCTGCGCGATTCTCAATGATGCGATAAAGGTGCTGAAGTCGAGCATGTGAGAAACAACCATTCGGAGAGGCAATGATGACTCCTCCCAAAATGGTCCGTAGGCACTCACCACAGATGGTGATGGGTCCAAGGCGCAGGGGCCTCTGGGTCTATCCTCTGGAAAAGAGGAGCTGTCGTCGACAGAGGGAGACCTACAACTATCAAGGCAATGATGTTTCCTTGACAGGAGCACGAGGTGGATAACCAAAATGTGATAGTACTGATGGCAGGACTGACAAACTGTGGGGGGATAACTGGGCAAGTAGAGTGGGTGGACTCAAACTTCCTTTGTTCAGAGTATGATGACGGGGATGATCGGGCATCATATGAAACTGACTGAGGGGAAAGGGATCATAGCTGTAATGGACCAAGGGTGGTGACTGGGCTGAGGGAGACTCAAGCTGGTATAATATGGCAGGAGACTGCAGAATACTCTGAACAAAGGCGACCTAATTGGGGGTGCTGCCGAGATGATCGATCATAGTGCCAGGAGGCACGGGAGGGGACTTCTTCATGGGTTAAGGAACTAGAAGAAGTGTGTGTGAAATGATACTGTCGTGTGGATTTATACGAGCCTAGGACAGTTCATGCTCGTGGTTGCTTTCAATTTTAAGGAGTCTGAAAGCAATAAGAAGACTCTGAAGTAATGGAATGGTACTGTCGTGTGGATTGTACGAGCCCAGGACAGTTCATGCTCATGGTTGCTTTCAATTTTAGAGAGTCTGAAAGAAAATAAGAAGTCTCCAGGGGGTTGCTTTTTCGTATGTTTAGTCTCCAAGGCCCAAAGAAGCATAAAAGGATGCAATGAAGAACTCTTCTAGCCGGTGTGACTAGAGTATTCCTTTTTCGTAATTAGTCTACCAGGTCCGGAAAAGTGTTAAACTTATACCAGGTAGACGCCCTTTCAGGTACTTTAACAAGCATGAAAGGAATCAAGATTGCTCGGCGATCTTTTCATTCTTTTAGGAGTCAGAAAAGAGCTTAACGGAAACTCCCTAAGTGTCTTTTTCGTAGTAAAGGACTTGTCCGGCCCGAAAAAGGGATAAAATTATACCGAACAAAAGGAATGGCCAGGCAAGGAGGAAGTGTTCGATCAAGGTAGATTTATGGTGACCAAGAACGAGGGTAGGGGGAGAACACTGATGGGCCTCCTTGTGGGGTGGATGAAATGGTGGAAAAATAACGAAACATTTGCAGTATGACAGGAGTGGAGGGCTCATGTAAAAGTGTGGAACAATCCGATGGCGGCCGATGTGGTGTGCAAACCGAGGCAGCAAGGTGTTGGGACACAATGTTGAAATTGTACCAAGTGAGAGTGAGAAATGATCTCAAGCATCATCACGGGCTCGAAAAAATGAATCCGGCGATATAAAGAGTGTCAAAAACGGGTAACGGCAGATGTGGCATGCACACCGAGGCGACGGGGGCGTTTTGGAAAAATACCCGAAAAATCTAGGGGTGAGAGCGAGAAATGATCTCAAGCATCATCACCGGCTCGGAAAAATGAATCCGATGATATAAAATATGTGAAAAATGGAAAACGGCCGATGTGGCACGCAAACCGAGGTGACTAGTGGTGTCTGAAAAATGGGCAAAAAATGACGGGGCAAAAATAATGCAACGAGGTGACCATCATGACGGTCACGTCATGCTGATTCCAGGGGTGGAAACGGTTCGAAAAATGGACACCGTAATGGTCAAAGGAAATAACTAGGTTAAAAAATGGCGACAAATAAAGGTGACCCCACCAAGCGAAGGATGCAGGGGTGAGGAGAAATGATGACCCGCGGGGGCAGAAGACTAGGTGTATCGAATCAAATCAAATCTACGAGTGACACGTGACCTCAAAAATGGTTGAGATCACAAATGTGAAAAAGTGAGCAGGGTTAATAACCTGCCCCCATGCTATGTGCATGGGGTTTGTGATTGTGGATCACATGTGTGTTGGTTTGAACAATGGGTTCAAATGTTGATGCGATGCAATCTTTTTGGGTTTTTATATATTTTTATGATATGTTATGGGATGATGATGCATGATGTAGGTGTTACATGGTGTGATTGATGTGCCAATCTAGGATGTTGTTTTCCATTTGATCTGCGACACTATTTTGAGCTCTTGGGACATGGGTGAATGTGATGGATTCAAACTGTCGGCTGAGTTGTTTTGCGCATAGGAATTTTCTAAAAAGGCAGGGATCACGCACCTGGTAGCAGTTGTTGAGATGGGATACAAGTAGCTGGGAGTCAAGGAACACATGAAGGTGACATATGCCCATCTGGAGGGCAGCAGTCAGGAGACCGGTCACAACATCATACTCCGCCTGGTTATTGGTAGCAGCGCCTATACATATTCCGTCAAGGTGAATCATCTCGTTGGAAGGGGAGTGCAAGACCCATGCTGCAGAAGCCAGGTTGGGAGACCAACGGCTTGCGCCATCAACGAAGCCAGTGTAACAAGGTGGAAGATGGTCCATCTGTGATCATGCAGAAATGATGAATGTAAGATGATGGTAAAAAAGGTGAAAAACAAAAAAGAGAGCAAACTGTACAATGCGGACCAATGAGGCCGCGGTTTCATCTATGGGTAAAAACGCTTAAGATACAACCCATTACGGGGGTTGCGCAAAGGGTGACCTTCGGAGTCGGCTAAAATGTATGCCCCCTTACCGAGGTAGGTCTGGACGATGTAAGGGCCTTGCCACATGGATTCGAACTTCCCTTTGCCGGTTTTGTCGTGGGCTTGGTCATAGGCGAGGACGAGGTCCCCTTCGTGGAAAGTTTGAGGGTGTACATGTTTATCATAACCAGCTTTGGAGCGGTTTTTGGCAGCTTCAATGTTCTGGAGAGTGGCACGACGGTATTCATCGGCTTGTTCGAGGGATAGCAGACGTTGCTCAAGTGGGGAGGTATCGGGGAGAAGCTCGACAGCGATGTGTAGGGCAGGAATCTGACGAACGGGGGGTACATCAGGCCATGTGTCAATGTGGTGCTCTATAATGGCGAGGTCAAGACCGAGCATCTCAATATAGGACCAGGCAAAGACATCACGGAACTCTCTGAAGAGGTGTTTGTAGTCCTCAATCTCTTGCTTACTGCAGAAGGCTCCTAAAGTAATGAGCTCAGGGGCACATCCTGGGGCAGCGATATCAGTTTGGATGACGGGTGAGATGTTGGCCATGTTTCCCTCCTCGAAGGCGTCCGGAGCAGGAATAGGATCCTTGAGCCAATCGACCTTGGTGGGAAGGAAGTCTTTGGATTCAACAGTGAATTGGGTAGCTGTGCTAGAGGAGGATTCTTCTGGGATAAAATAGGAACGGTGGTGCATATCATCCCAGGGATAATCCGGGGCAGTAAGGGCCTCAAGAATCTCCTCATCAGTACGGAAAGTTTGCGTCGTCAAATCGATTGACGAGGGGGTAGTGGTTGAAGAGATCATATAAATGGTATTAACCTCTCCTGAAGGGGAGGAGACCGGAGGGTGGATCTCCTCAATGGTGGGTGGTGCCGTCTCAAGATCCATATTGTTCTTCTCATAGAGAGCCGCTCTGTAATCCGGGAGATTGGGACAATGATGTGAGTAATGCCCGTAAACACCACATATGGCACAGGGGTGGTTGGTACGCAGGGATTTATCTTTAGGCTTGGGGTTGGGGTTTAGTTCGACAACTGGGATGTTGGGGTTGTCGTTGAGCATCTGCATGTGTTTCTGCAATGCCGGTAACTGCGGGCATTGATGAGTTGCATGGCCTAACTCATCGCACAACGAGCATTTTGGAGGAGCACGAAACACGGGGGGGTTTTTTACTGTCTTGCGAGGTGGGACAGCAGTGTAAGGTTGGGGGCCTCTGCTCCCAGTGGATTTGGGAGTAGGAGGGGGATCCGTGGAGGACGAAGGGGTACCTACACCGGGGGGTGGCTGAGTGGTAGTAGCCATGGGTTGCACCGGTTGGAGGACGACGCTGGGTGTCGGCGGGGGAACAGGAGGCGAAAGGTACCAGACGGGTAATCCCAAGGTTAACCCAGGGAGGCTAAGGGTAGCCATAACCGGGGCGCTTACTACTCCCGATGGAGGGACTAGGAAGGGGATTGTGTGAATAGGTGTAACACCAATGTGGCTAGGTACCAATGGTGGTTTAGGCAACAAGGGTGGTTGGTTGTTAGGTGTTTGGTTATCGTGGGACAAGGTACATAAGTCAGACACTTCAGGCGTAGATGACGGGGGAGGAATGGATTGGAAGGTGGAGGTCATCGGTGCGTCTGAATAAACTCCAGGTCCCATAGAGGAAACAAACGAGGTGGTGTCACGAGAAACAGGTTGTTCAACCATGGGGAGAACATTTTCGGGTGCCGCGGGAGCACTGGGATCATAGTAGGTGAGCTGGTCAACCTTGACCACGCGTCCCTCATGGGGGAACATCATGGTGCAAAAAATGGAAGAGGCAACCACCCGCATGGCATACATGTAACTGCGGCCAAGTAAAAGGTTATAATCCAATTGGGCATTGATTACCTCGATGTCGATTAATACAGTTTTACCACCTAACTGGACGGGGACATTGGGTAGGAGGCCTTGGGGCTGGGCCGACCGGCCGTCGTAGGCGCGTAATGCAGTGGTGGACTGCTGGAGAGTAGGGGATCCCAACTTCTGCCATACGAATGTAGACATAACGCATGTGGAGGCACCTTCATCAATGATGCATCGATGGATGACAAGATTCCGAACGGAAACAGAAACTTGGAATGCTAAGGAGGAAGGCAGGCGTGGTTCGGATTGGTCCAAATCAAATGCCATCAAATTCGAATCATGTGGGTCAATCGCCCCAATGGCGGAGAGTAGAGTCTTGCGCTAGGAAGGGCAGTTTTTCAAGACTTCTAATGCAGACATGGCTGCGGGAGATTGGGCTAAGTCATCGACGATGTTGTAGTTTGACGCAGCCCGCGCATTGGGGTTATTGTTGATACGGCGAAGCGGGAAGCGAGGTGCTTTGGGAGCGCCCTCTAGTGGAGGTGGGGGTATGCATAACGCTTGATCGGTGGGATGAGTGTTAGGGGTTTTCTCAGCAGGAGGGGCTTCAGTGGTGGAGCCATATTGGTTCCGACGAGTCTGGAGGTTGACATCAGTGGATGACATCATCAACAAGTGGTGGGTCCCTGAGTCAAACATGGGTTGATCAGGGGCGGCGTATGTGATCTGTTGTTGTTGGGGTTGTGCGTTGACTTGAGGGGGGGCCAACGGCTGAGTGTTCACCACGCCTTGGGTTGGTAAGGGGTTTTGCAGCACCAAAGGTGGCTGCTGAGGTTGTGGGGGGTTGGGCTGCGCTTGAGGAACTGCATGTCCTTGGCGATGGGCCTCATCAACCCAAAGTTGCCGAGCTCACTCCAAGTGTGGACAAGCATGTGTGTAGTGGCCACAGACCCCGCAAATAGAACAAGGATGGTTTGTTCGCAAATTGGGGTTTTTAGCCTGCTTGGGCGGGCGATCAGGGTTTTGGTTAGCAGGGGCTGCGTTGTTGTTGTCTGGGGGATTAGCCGGTTAACTACCTTGGTCTGTAGGTTGGTTATTCCCACAATTACGACCCTTGCTATGGTTTTGTTGGCCCTGCTTGCGTTGGTTGTTCTGGTTTTGCTGCGGGTTATGTTGGGCGTAAACTTGCCCTTGGGCAGCAGGTGGATTCTGAGGTTGCGCAGGTGCGGGAGCAGGCTGCGGGGGATGATATGCAGGTGGAGGCTGAGCAGCTGCAGCAACTTGACGGGGTTGCTGATATGGCTGCGGAGCGAGTTGTGAATTTGCCGTAGGGGCTGCCTGTGGCGGATAATAAGCGGGTTGTGCTTGTGAAGGCGCAGGAGCTGGTGTAGCCTGCTGGTGGTAGTAAGGCTGAGGTGCGACCGGGGGGGCATAAGCGGGAGTCGCATGACCAAAGCACTGAGGAGGACATGAGGGTCCATGGTGGTGGTGATGTGTCATGGGAGCATACGAGTTGGTTGCTCCAAACTGTGAGGTAGCCCGCGAAAGGTCGGGGCCAGGGGTAGGACGTGCTATGGAAAATGGTTGGGGATGCGAAGAAACACGGCCAATGATGCCGTCGGCAGCGTGGGATGCCCCCGGCGCATCGTGCTAGGAGGACTCGCTGCGAGGGGCGTCAGGTATAATGGTATAAAGGTACCCCGACTGGGCGTAAATGAGGTCGAACTGTTGGGCCTTAAGGATGGCCTCTTCTTCAGACTGGGGTCTTTCTGATGCCACATCCTTAGCAATGACAGGGAGAAGGGATTTGAGGAACCAATCTAGGAAGATACGGTCGTCTAATTTGATCTTGCATAAGCTACGGCGTCGATGCCACTCATGGATGTGGTCCGTGATATGGGTAGCCGTGTTTTGTCTACAAGATAGGAGGATCTCAACGCCCGCATCATAGCGGACAGGTAACTGGAAGAACTGCAGGAAGGTCGAGGCAAGGGAAGCGAAGGTAGCATGGGTCCCGTGGGGTTGCTCGATATACCACTTGGCTGCAAAGCCACTGAAGGTGCGCTATAAGAGACGGAGGCGAACAGAGTCGTCCACTATGGAGTTAGAGGAACACCATAAATGGAAGTGTCACATACCCCAATTTTATTAAAATAATGTAATTATTTTTAATATTCCTGAGAACATTATGTTAAATTAAATGCTAAGTAGGAAGGGATGACTCAGCAGAGTCTCCAGAAATGGAATGTAAAATCTGAATAATTATTATTAATAAATAAATTATGGAGACAACAGCATGGGAGAGCTGTTAAAAGAGGTTACTGGTCTAACTGGTGGATGGAATTAGGTGGAAGGACAAAAGACAAGTGGCAGCATCCTCAAACACTTCCTGAGTTGCAGGTGGCAACTTCCCTATATTTTGGGGTCATGATTCCCCAAGAAAGTGGAATCTGAGCAGGTGGCTCATTAATGACAGTTAGCCCAACTAAGACCTAGGCAATCTTTTAAATACTACTCAATGAACTGAGCTGGGGGTTCAGCAATTGTTCTAGAGGGAGAATACATTCAGGTGAATGCTATTCAGGAGTCCCATTGAGGAAGTGGGAAAACAGTAAGGAAGTGTTTTTGAAGCAGGAAGTTGCAGTAACTTGGTTCCAGTATAGCTAATTTGGGCTGAGGGAATTATTGACCGTACTTAGATTCCGGCCAGTTAGACCAGAGCAAGCTCGGGGGTCCTGAGAAGTGCTGTCTGGGCACTCTCCAGGAATTGGTAGGGAGGAACAGCCTCCCATTGCTGTTATTGTCTACCATAGCTACAGGTTCTGCCACTCTTCCTGTTGTTGATTTAATTTATTTTCATATGAGATAGACTAGTACAACTATGTTTTTGACTGTATTCAACTTCAGTAAATCAGTCTCTGTACTCCCTTTTGTTATAAATTTCAGAAACGCAGATGTTATAGAGATTTCCTATTTTTATTTAAATAGAGTATTTATCTTATACAGAACCTAATTGTTACTGTTATAGTTAACAATTACCATGTTTAGGCATATTCTAGAATTCCTGTTAATGGTTCAATAATAGACAGAAATATTAAACAATAGATATTCCAGTAATATACCTGCATATATATATGTATAGCATATTTCAGTCAACTTTAGTTTTAGGTCATTCTTATATCTAGTTAACAGATAAACAAAACTCATTTTAATATATTGTTTATACTCAGAACATGTTTGACAGCTATCGATTAACTAAAGAGGTGACTGTAACAATATTTCATTTTTACAAGCTTCCACATAATCTTAATCATCTACACAGTAGTCAAACACAAACACTTAGCAACTGTATAGTATTATTCTCCTTCAACCTAGTATTATAATACATTAGCCATGCTTATTATAATAGAATTAACAAAGTTGTTTTAAACAAAAACAAACATATTACACAACAGAGAAACTGTCGATGAACGCAACCATCATTGGCTGTTACAAACCATCTTAAGTTTACACAGTAATAATATTTATTCAGTACAAATGTTCTTCCTTAGGTAGTCCACAAACCCTACACGGCCGTAGCCTTATATTATTCCTTCGACAGACTGAAAAACAATTGAAAAGAATGCTTTTTATGACAGACAGAACCTACAGCATCTTAACACATAGTTCTATGTATATATTATTCTATTCATAGTTTTATTTAATAATTATATAGATTCAAAATAAATTGTTACAACTCGTACCCAGTCACCACCGAGTTAACAATATCATACTTATGCATTGAACACAAAACAAAACCCCCAATTCGCCAGAATAACCCTATGCTATTAACTATTACAGACATAGTGGATAAACTTCCACAATCTTTTATTTAATACTCCAAAACGAAGAAAAACGCAGAGAGACAATCATAGGGTTTCATTTATAACAGAGTTAACATCCATTGCAGGTACCGAAGAATTCATCTATCCTTACAGTTCAAATACTTTTGAATAATTTAACGAAACCCAAAAATGAACACGGCCATGATAGGCCCAGTAATATATTAAGTATAAATTTTATGCAGCGAGGATGGAACCCTACGCTTAGCAATTACAAAGTACAATAACAGAAACCCTGGCCTCATACAGTCTGAGCCGTGAAGGGCTCTCCAATAAACATAACAAGGTTTCAACCCTTTCATTCAAACAAAATAACTTATACAGATGATTGCAACCATGAACATCAAGTCGTCAAACGACCTCACTACACAGGAGTTTTCCTCCATGACACAACCCTAACCACAAAACCAGCAAAGGAAGAGACAGCCGTGGATAACCAGGCTTACCCGGTTGAGCCAGCGTTGGAGAAAGAACCCTGTACACCTTCAGAGCCGCGTGACCTGCACATTCAATGCTGAAAGATGTTAATACACTGTTTATGCCGAGAGTTTTAAATAATTGTATATCTACACTGCTTGCAAAACAGAAATTGCGAAAATAAGGTTATTTATTACCTGAGCAATGTAGCCGTGGATATTCTGGAAGCCACCGGTGGGAGCAGACACTGAAACCCCATCACCCTCGTCGGTTGAAAGAGCAAGGAACACCCTCAAACTCTTCCAATGACGGCCACGACAGACAAACCTTGCAGACGGAAACCTCAAACTGGAGCTGAATCAGTCGAGAAGCAAACCCAAAGCCCAATGGCATCAACCCTCTCATAACCTAAAAGACATTACTGAAACCCTATCTCATACCCACACCAGCACAGTGACGAACTGTAAATAGCTGGGACTTAAACTTATAAAGAGCAACGAGACCACGAAGCAATAAAACTATAGCAGACGCTATCCCCAGAGCCGAGGACATACCCTATTGCCGAATGGAACCTCAAGGCCATAAACACCACACTCTGCACATTGTTACAGTGCCTTCATTACAAAACTCAGACAGGGAGGGTTTCATCCTTAGGACCCGAGCCCGAAGGCAACTACAATAACCTGTAGGGTTTCAATAGCAGCTTATATATCGCCCATCGCATGGAGGAGATGCAACCACGTAGCACTCAAATAAATCAACGTAGCATGGGTCGAGAACCTATAGTTTCATTGCCAACCAAATAATTATACACCGATTCTTTTCCAAATCATGTCATATATAAGTCAAACGTATGAGATAACAAATGATATATAATCATTTGGCATATAGCCTTGCAATTGAATCGTCGAGAATCCCAAGCAATGGGAATGTATAATCACTACAATGATAGAAATAAGAGTTAGTCAACATCATATATGGATTATTCCATAACTTAATAGGGTGGATAATACTTTAACATAACTTAGTTATAAATCTTATCCATGGTAAGGGAAGAACATTAGGACTATGACAAAATCAAGTTAATGCACATTTACAATGAAACCAGGGCATAGGTTAATGTCTTTCGCATATCACTTTACACAAGATGTTGGTCAACTTCAACCCTAGAGTTTTCTCTATGGCCTAGTATGATAAATACAACCATAACACTATATAGAATATAAAGTTTGCCAATGTATGGAATATTATGATTATTGTACAATCATTATATATATAAATTAATACCAAGTCATAGATTAATGCCAGGTGCATATTACATTTCTATGTTCATATAAGTACCAAGGTAGTCAACCTTCAAATTAAAATGCCTCGTTATTTAATACTTGAATGTTACCAAGTCTTTAAGACAATAAATATATTGCCATTATATACTAGCATCAGAATTGCTATCAATACTATTGTTAACAGTAACAATATGAAAAATAAACCTCTATTATTAAGATGTTGAAATAGAGCTTCATCTACAGGTGTACATCGTAAAGATAGTTAAAATCAAGGCACCGTCAAGTAACATAAGTTAAACTCTAAGTGGACATTGGACTTCAACGCATAGGATCATATTGAAACAACGCTAGAGGCGTCACCTTCTCAACTCGCATTATCAATGCATGAACAAAACAGTAGTCACCGGTATTAAGTTGACAACAGGTCACATGATGCAAAGACACTGTTACAGCCAAAAATTCTGATATCACAAATGTTTCATTTTAGTTACAACAGTAACATAGCATAATAATCATAAAAACATAATTATAACTGAGACAATGTAAATCTTCGTAACACTTGACGATACTAGCTGAATAAGAAATATCATGACGATCATTAAGTTTTGAAGTATAGGGAGTATTGATGCTCACCAAGTTTAACATACAGTGATCCTTACTTCACTGACGCACCTGAGAAACAAAAGACGACGTATGCATTAGCTCGTAAGCTAAGTAAGCCAGTCAACTACGACTAGCTCTTCCCTTGCGGTTCAAAACAAAACAATCATTAATTACAATCACCGAAATCAAAGTTTTAATAAAACAGAGTCTTTAAACAGTTTATGTTAGTTGTTTAAATTAAAACAATATCAGAAATACTACCTAATTAACATTTATTGTTACGAATAAAAATTTTTAAATTTTTCAGAATTAACGGGTTCTGACATGTGGTATCAGAGCCAGGTTCAGACACTAGGCCTGGATGTGACTCCACTAAACTTCCGTAAACAGCGATCATAAAAGAAGATTTTGTTTTATTTATAAAATACTAACATATATTTCGGTTTAATGTACAGTACAGAAAAATTCTCTTTTCTGAATTTTTCAGACAGATATGGAAAAACTGGGAGAATATGCTGAGGAGGAATCTCCCAATGCTGGGACAAGACGGATGTCAAAAGAACTAGAGGCAGAAGAAGAAATTGCTCACACCACTGAGCTGATGCAGACTATAAGAGGATTAAAGACAGAAATGGAAACGGTTAAGAAGGATAATGAAAGAATTCTAAAGACTCAGGAACAGCTAAATCAGCTATTGATAGAAAAATTTCAAACTGACGGAAGGAGCAAACCAGCTGACTCAGAAGAAGTTAATCATCCAAGAGGGTCAAAAAGGACAAAACCAACTAAATCTGACAGCAGTTCCTCATCTGAAGAAAGAAAGGGACAACCCAGTTATCACACTAGCAGTGACAGCAGTGAAGCTGAGATGCACAACCGAAGGAAAAAGTACAGGCCTTATGAAGAGATTTCCGGGGAGTTTAAGAAGATAAAGCCCCCAACTTTCAATGGAGAAACTGAAACTGGAGAAGAGGCAGAATCTTGGTTATCCGGGATGAGAAAATATTTTCAGATCTATAACTACTCAAATCAGCTAAAGGCAAGAATGGCCATATACAACCTCTCGGGAAAGGCGGACATATGGTGGCAAGACCTGAAAAGGGTCAAAGGGATCAAAGAAAGAGAAGTTAATTGGAGTACCTTTAAAAGGTATTTCAAGAAGAAATTCCTGTCCGAGCAGTATTATGAAGAAAGGGCTAAAGAATTTTATGAACTAAAACTCGGATCTATGACGATGAAGGACTTAAACAGTAAATTTTTAAGTCTGTTGCGTTATGTACCATATTTTGTCGAAGAGAAACCAAAAATACAGCGGTTTCTTAGTTGCCTGCCTTATCATATCAAGGACAGAATTGAATATGACAACCCCAAAACACTGGAAGAAGCTATGCGCAAGGCAAACTTCTGTTACGAACAGAATAAAAAGAAAGAAGGGATAGCCAGTTGGAAAGCCAAAAAGAACAGCAATCTGATCGAGTACAAGAAAAAGGAATTTGTTCCCCATAAAAATTTCAGGAATGGCAAAAACGGGAACCACTTTAATAGTAAAAGTTTCCAAGGAAACAAAAATGGAGCTGTCAGCCATTCAAACAATTACAAAAACAGCAAAGAGACTCCTAATAACCATGGAAACTACATCAAAAATTTTGAGCGAAAAGAACCTGTCAAGTGCTGGGAATGTAATGGGCCACATTATGCTTCAGTCTGCCCAAACAGAAAGAAACAAGTCAGCAATATTCATACTGTTCAAGACGAAATGACAGTTGGAGATTTTGCAGGAACTATGCCCCGAATCAATGCAGCGTTGGAAAACCGCCAGGCTGACTACCAAACTTCCATGGTGGAAGTAGGAGGTATGATTAACAAAACCCCAGTTACTATATTAATAGATCCTGGTGCTAGTCTTAGTTATATTTCACCTCAGCTGGTAGAAAAATGTAATTTGACTGTTGAAAGGTTTGATAATTCTTGGTCTGTACAATTAGCTACTGGGGCTAAGAAGAAAGTAAACTGCTATGTAAAAGAATGCATCTTAAACATGACTGATTTTAGAACTACAGTTAAACTGAACGTTTTACCACTTGGCTCATATGACATACTTATCGGAATGGACTGGTTGGAACAACATAGGGTCGTTTTAAACTGTTTTGACAAAACTTTTAGGTGTATAAACAGTAATGGACAGCCTGTAACTGTTAGGGGTATTCCTAGGAAAACAGTAGTTAGGCAAATTTCTGCATTACAACTTAAAAGAGCAGTCAGGAAAGGATGCAAGACCTATGCTGTAACTATTACAGACGAGACAGATAAATTTGAAAACAACCAGAAAACAGTAGAGAACATTCCTGTCGTCAATGAATTTATTGACGTTTTTCCTGAGGAAATTCCAGAATTGCCTCCCAAGAGAGAGCTTGACTTTACCATTGAGCTGGTACCAGGTGCTGTTCCCAGTTCAAAAGCCCCGTATCGTATGAATATCTTGGAGCTTAACGAGTTGAAAACTCAGTTGAAGGAGTTAATAGATAAGAACTATATCCGACCCAGTGTATCCCCTTGGGGAGCACCAGTGATTTTCGTTAAAAAGAAGGACGGAACTATGCGACTTTGCATAGATTATCGTCAACTAAACAAGATGACGATCAAAAACAGGTATCCGTTACCTCGTATTGATGATCTGTTTGATCAACTACGTGGCGCTACGGTATTCTCTAAGATCGATCTAAGATCGGGTTATCATCAGGTAAGAATTAAAGAAGAAGACATTTTCAAAACAGCCTTTAGAACCAGGTATGGACATTACGAATTTGTCGTAATGCCATTTGGACTTACTAATGCCCCAGCGGTTTTCATGTGCTTAATGAACAACATAATGCACAAGTACTTAGATAAATTTGTGGTTGTATTTATCGACGACATTTTAGTCTATTCTAAGAGCGAGGAGGAGCACAAGGAACACTTACGTATCGTTTTACAAGAACTAAGAGAACAACAACTTTTTGCGAAATTTAGCAAATGTGACTTCTTCAAAGATGAAATCCAGTACTTAGGACATGTAGTTACTAAGGAAGGGATTTCAGTGGATCCCGAAAAGATTCGGGCGATTGAAGAATGGCCAGTACCTAAAGATGTGACGGACGTTAGATCTTTCATGGGAATTACCGGTTACTACCAGAGGTTTATTGAAGGCTTTTCAAAAATAGCCAACCCAATCACTTCTTTGCAGAAGAAAGGCAAGAAGTTTGATTGGAATGCGAAATGTGAAGAAAGTTTCAAGAAACTTAAGACTTTATTGACAACTGCACCTATTCTTAGAATAGCGGACCCAAATAAAGATTTCATAGTTTGTACCGACGCTTGTAATGATGGCTTAGGCGGAGTGCTGACTCAAGAAGGACATGTCATTGCTTACGAATCTAGGAAGCTGAAAATCCATGAAAAGAATTATGCCACTTATGACCTAGAATTAGCTGCTGTAATTCATGCTTTAAAGATGTGGCGACACCACCTAATAGGAAGAAAATTTACCTTACTAACAGATAATAAAGGTCTGAAATACCTTTTAGACCAGCCAAATCTAAATGCAAGACAAGCCAGGTGGCTGGCATTCCTAAGTGAATACGATTTTGAAATCCAACACATAAAAGGGAAGGAGAATAAGGTGGCTGATGCCTTGAGTAGGAATGCAAAACTGAATTTTATATCAGCTAGCAGCACTTACACCTCTGATTTAAATGAACAGCTGGCTGAAGGGATAAAATTAGACGAAATTTATCAACATTTACAAATTACAGCCCAAGAACAGCCCACAGAAAGTTTGCTAAAAGGGTATAGTTTAAATGAAAACGGATTTTTACTGTTTAAAGACAGGCTGTATATCCCTAATGCACCTACAGTTAAGCTGTTAATTTTAGACGAAATACATAAAACCCCTTACTCCGGGCACCCTGGCTATCAAAAGACTATCACTATGTTGAGAAAAGAATATTTTTGGCCTAACATGAAATCTGAAACTGCTGAATATTTAGCGAAGTGTTTGGACTGCCAACAAGTAAAAACAGAACATCAACATCCAGCTGGATTGCTGCAACCTTTACCTATTCCTAGCTGGAAATGGGAAATAATTAGCCTGGATTTCATTACGGGTTTACCCAAAAACCAACATCAGAATGATTCAATTATGGTAGTGGTAGACAAATTAAGTAAATCAGCACATTTTATTCCTGTTAAAACCACATACAAGGCTGCAAACATAGCAGATATCTTTCTAAAACAGATTTTTCGGTTACACGGTATTCCAAAGGTTATTATATCAGACAGGGATCCTAAATTTACAGGAAATTTTTGGAGATCCTTGTTCAAAGGATTAAACACCACTTTAAATTTCAGCACCTCTTTCCATCCTCAGACTGACGGACAAACGGAAAGAGTTAATCAAATATTAGAAGATCTGTTAAGGATGTATGTTAAAGATCAACCAGGTAAGTGGGAGGATTATTTACACTTAGCTGAATTTGCATACAATAACAGCTATCAATCATCAGCTAAGTTTAGTCCTTTTGAGGTTTTGTATGGACGAAAATGCAACACTCCTATCTCTTGGAGTAATCCAGTAGATAGATTAGTGTTAGGACCTGATTTATTGAAAGAAATGGAACAGATTGTGAAACAAGTGCAGGAAAACTTGAAGATTGCCCAGGATCGGCAAAAGAGTCAAGCAGATTTGAAAAGAACTCCTAAAGAGTTCCAGGTAGGTGAACATGTGTTCATCAAGGTAAGACCAAAGAAAAGCTCCCTAAGATTAGGAAGTTGTGCAAAATTAGCACCACGTTACTGTGGTCCATTTGAAATTTTAGCCAGAATTGGTCAAGTTGCTTATCAGTTAGCATTACCGCCAAATTTAAAAGTACACAATGTTTTTCATATCTCTGTTTTGAAAAAGTATATTCATGATGCTACTCATGTTATTGATTGGAACATTGTACAGGTAGAACCAGAAGGGGAAGTTCTGGTAGAACCGGATTGTATCCTCGGGAGGAGGGAAATTACTCTACGGAACCGGATAATTGGACAAGTGAAGGTGCAATGGAAGCACCTTAGTCCTGAAGAATCTACCTGGGAGCTGGAAAGTAAGATGCGGGAAGCATATCCCCATCTATTCCAGCAGGTAGCTGAAGAAGAAGAATAAGTAACATCGAGGACGATGTTACATTTTAAGGGGGTGTGTATGTCACATACCCCAATTTTATTAAAATAATGTAATTATTTTTAATATTCCTGAGAACATTATGTTAAATTAAATGCTAAGTAGGAAGGGATGACTCAGCAGAGTCTCCAGAAATGGAATGTAAAATCTGAATAATTATTATTAATAAATAAATTATGGAGACAACAGCATGGGAGAGCTGTTAAAAGAGGTTACTGGTCTAACTGGTGGATGGAATTAGGTGGAAGGACAAAAGACAAGTGGCAGCATCCTCAAACACTTCCTGAGTTGCAGGTGGCAACTTCCCTATATTTTGGGGTCATGATTCCCCAAGAAAGTGGAATCTGAGCAGGTGGCTCATTAATGACAGTTAGCCCAACTAAGACCTAGGCAATCTTTTAAATACTACTCAATGAACTGAGCTGGGGGTTCAGCAATTGTTCTAGAGGGAGAATACATTCAGGTGAATGCTATTCAGGAGTCCCATTGAGGAAGTGGGAAAACAGTAAGGAAGTGTTTTTGAAGCAGGAAGTTGCAGTAACTTGGTTCCAGTATAGCTAATTTGGGCTGAGGGAATTATTGACCGTACTTAGATTCCGGCCAGTTAGACCAGAGCAAGCTCGGGGGTCCTGAGAAGTGCTGTCTGGGCACTCTCCAGGAATTGGTAGGGAGGAACAGCCTCCCATTGCTGTTATTGTCTACCATAGCTACAGGTTCTGCCACTCTTCCTGTTGTTGATTTAATTTATTTTCATATGAGATAGACTAGTACAACTATGTTTTTGACTGTATTCAACTTCAGTAAATCAGTCTCTGTACTCCCTTTTGTTATAAATTTCAGAAACGCAGATGTTATAGAGATTTCCTATTTTTATTTAAATAGAGTATTTATCTTATACAGAACCTAATTGTTACTGTTATAGTTAACAATTACCATGTTTAGGCATATTCTAGAATTCCTGTTAATGGTTCAATAATAGACAGAAATATTAAACAATAGATATTCCAGTAATATACCTGCATATATATATGTATAGCATATTTCAGTCAACTTTAGTTTTAGGTCATTCTTATATCTAGTTAACAGATAAACAAAACTCATTTTAATATATTGTTTATACTCAGAACATGTTTGACAGCTATCGATTAACTAAAGAGGTGACTGTAACAATATTTCATTTTTACAAGCTTCCACATAATCTTAATCATCTACACAGTAGTCAAACACAAACACTTAGCAACTGTATAGTATTATTCTCCTTCAACCTAGTATTATAATACATTAGCCATGCTTATTATAATAGAATTAACAAAGTTGTTTTAAACAAAAACAAACATATTACACAACAGAGAAACTGTCGATGAACGCAACCATCATTGGCTGTTACAAACCATCTTAAGTTTACACAGTAATAATATTTATTCAGTACAAATGTTCTTCCTTAGGTAGTCCACAAACCCTACACGGCCGTAGCCTTATATTATTCCTTCGACAGACTGAAAAACAATTGAAAAGAATGCTTTTTATGACAGACAGAACCTACAGCATCTTAACACATAGTTCTATGTATATATTATTCTATTCATAGTTTTATTTAATAATTATATAGATTCAAAATAAATTGTTACAACTCGTACCCAGTCACCACCGAGTTAACAATATCATACTTATGCATTGAACACAAAACAAAACCCCCAATTCGCCAGAATAACCCTATGCTATTAACTATTACAGACATAGTGGATAAACTTCCACAATCTTTTATTTAATACTCCAAAACGAAGAAAAACGCAGAGAGACAATCATAGGGTTTCATTTATAACAGAGTTAACATCCATTGCAGGTACCGAAGAATTCATCTATCCTTACAGTTCAAATACTTTTGAATAATTTAACGAAACCCAAAAATGAACACGGCCATGATAGGCCCAGTAATATATTAAGTATAAATTTTATGCAGCGAGGATGGAACCCTACGCTTAGCAATTACAAAGTACAATAACAGAAACCCTGGCCTCATACAGTCTGAGCCGTGAAGGGCTCTCCAATAAACATAACAAGGTTTCAACCCTTTCATTCAAACAAAATAACTTATACAGATGATTGCAACCATGAACATCAAGTCGTCAAACGACCTCACTACACAGGAGTTTTCCTCCATGACACAACCCTAACCACAAAACCAGCAAAGGAAGAGACAGCCGTGGATAACCAGGCTTACCCGGTTGAGCCAGCGTTGGAGAAAGAACCCTGTACACCTTCAGAGCCGCGTGACCTGCACATTCAATGCTGAAAGATGTTAATACACTGTTTATGCCGAGAGTTTTAAATAATTGTATATCTACACTGCTTGCAAAACAGAAATTGCGAAAATAAGGTTATTTATTACCTGAGCAATGTAGCCGTGGATATTCTGGAAGCCACCGGTGGGAGCAGACACTGAAACCCCATCACCCTCGTCGGTTGAAAGAGCAAGGAACACCCTCAAACTCTTCCAATGACGGCCACGACAGACAAACCTTGCAGACGGAAACCTCAAACTGGAGCTGAATCAGTCGAGAAGCAAACCCAAAGCCCAATGGCATCAACCCTCTCATAACCTAAAAGACATTACTGAAACCCTATCTCATACCCACACCAGCACAGTGACGAACTGTAAATAGCTGGGACTTAAACTTATAAAGAGCAACGAGACCACGAAGCAATAAAACTATAGCAGACGCTATCCCCAGAGCCGAGGACATACCCTATTGCCGAATGGAACCTCAAGGCCATAAACACCACACTCTGCACATTGTTACAGTGCCTTCATTACAAAACTCAGACAGGGAGGGTTTCATCCTTAGGACCCGAGCCCGAAGGCAACTACAATAACCTGTAGGGTTTCAATAGCAGCTTATATATCGCCCATCGCATGGAGGAGATGCAACCACGTAGCACTCAAATAAATCAACGTAGCATGGGTCGAGAACCTATAGTTTCATTGCCAACCAAATAATTATACACCGATTCTTTTCCAAATCATGTCATATATAAGTCAAACGTATGAGATAACAAATGATATATAATCATTTGGCATATAGCCTTGCAATTGAATCGTCGAGAATCCCAAGCAATGGGAATGTATAATCACTACAATGATAGAAATAAGAGTTAGTCAACATCATATATGGATTATTCCATAACTTAATAGGGTGGATAATACTTTAACATAACTTAGTTATAAATCTTATCCATGGTAAGGGAAGAACATTAGGACTATGACAAAATCAAGTTAATGCACATTTACAATGAAACCAGGGCATAGGTTAATGTCTTTCGCATATCACTTTACACAAGATGTTGGTCAACTTCAACCCTAGAGTTTTCTCTATGGCCTAGTATGATAAATACAACCATAACACTATATAGAATATAAAGTTTGCCAATGTATGGAATATTATGATTATTGTACAATCATTATATATATAAATTAATACCAAGTCATAGATTAATGCCAGGTGCATATTACATTTCTATGTTCATATAAGTACCAAGGTAGTCAACCTTCAAATTAAAATGCCTCGTTATTTAATACTTGAATGTTACCAAGTCTTTAAGACAATAAATATATTGCCATTATATACTAGCATCAGAATTGCTATCAATACTATTGTTAACAGTAACAATATGAAAAATAAACCTCTATTATTAAGATGTTGAAATAGAGCTTCATCTACAGGTGTACATCGTAAAGATAGTTAAAATCAAGGCACCGTCAAGTAACATAAGTTAAACTCTAAGTGGACATTGGACTTCAACGCATAGGATCATATTGAAACAACGCTAGAGGCGTCACCTTCTCAACTCGCATTATCAATGCATGAACAAAACAGTAGTCACCGGTATTAAGTTGACAACAGGTCACATGATGCAAAGACACTGTTACAGCCAAAAATTCTGATATCACAAATGTTTCATTTTAGTTACAACAGTAACATAGCATAATAATCATAAAAACATAATTATAACTGAGACAATGTAAATCTTCGTAACACTTGACGATACTAGCTGAATAAGAAATATCATGACGATCATTAAGTTTTGAAGTATAGGGAGTATTGATGCTCACCAAGTTTAACATACAGTGATCCTTACTTCACTGACGCACCTGAGAAACAAAAGACGACGTATGCATTAGCTCGTAAGCTAAGTAAGCCAGTCAACTACGACTAGCTCTTCCCTTGCGGTTCAAAACAAAACAATCATTAATTACAATCACCGAAATCAAAGTTTTAATAAAACAGAGTCTTTAAACAGTTTATGTTAGTTGTTTAAATTAAAACAATATCAGAAATACTACCTAATTAACATTTATTGTTACGAATAAAAAATTTTAAATTTTTCAGAATTAACGGGTTCTGACAGGAAGGACATGATGTGGTTTTGTGGGTCCTCACCTGCCTTGCCCTCGAACTTAGGGATGTCATAGGGGAGCTTGGTAGGCATATGAGGCCACGCAGGGTCATGTCGAATAGGATCGTTGGTCAATCTGGCCAGGTCAGGTAGGTTGAGGCTAGCCATGAATGGCAAACTGGAAGAAGGATGTGACACAGTAGTGGGTTGGACCAAGTTGGGGCCAATGCCCCCAAGTGGAGGGACAGGATTTGGGATGGTGCCCCCAAGTGGGGGAACGGAGGTAGTATAGGATGGGCCTGCACCACCATGGGTAGTGTGAGCCACTGATGGAGTGGGGATAGGTATTCCCACTGCGGGAATATGTACCGTGAGGGGAACGGTAGATGGGGGCCCCATGGAGGGCATACCCAAAGCAGGTGTAGTAACTGGTGTAGTGGTGGATGTGCCACCAATGGTCCCTATAACAAAAGGAGTGGAAGTCGTGCCAGCCATGGGGCTAGTAGGGGCAGTGTAAATGGGGTTCTCAGACTCTGCCTCAAAATCGGAGGTAAAGTAAGGAGCGTCAATATCTGGTGACGGAGTCCTGTGCCATTGACGAGTGGAGTCAAGTGACAAGGCTCTAGATCTGTGATAAGTGGTATCAAGTGATGATGATCTGTGGCGAGGACGGGTGGTGTCAAGTGAACCGTGCTGTGGGGGCTCGCCCCTGAGGCGCCAAGAATGTCTCAGGGACTCAATGGTGACAGATGGTGTCAAATCTCTATGGGTTGAGGTGAGTAAAAAACAGCTCAAAAAATCCTAATGCAACCGAGTGTGCAGAAGGACAGCTAAAAAAACAAGGCACTCAGGCCAACAACCAAGTCAAAACACCTACTATAACAGCTGTGCTACAATAAGTGGAGTATCAACAAAGATGGTCAGAATACCAACAAGCAGCAGGTTTCCTAGAAATAAAAAATGGTGGACTCACTAGACCAAAAGGAGGTAAGGGAGCATGCAAACACCTAACTAAAAGTATTCTGACTCAACTAGACATATCCTCTGTGAGGTGATGAAATCCAAGTCAGACAATATGAATAGGAAAGCCAAGTGGCTAAGATATCTCCCTACCGGGAGGGACACCGGGTAGTCAATCCTAGAAGAACGGCAACTAAGATACCCCGTTCATGACACGTCCAGAAAGGTGAATCTGTCGTTTGGTCCTTTAACCGCAATACCCCTATACAGGGATATCCTGAGAACTGTGAAAGGTAGCCCTTTGGTTACTAAATGGAGTGCGGTATTCCACTCAGGCCTCCGGAACCAGTCTCCCGACTTCAACCCTCCTAAGGGAGAGGCCCTCTGATAAACTGGTCGTGACCGTGCCAAAAAGTACTAGGGGATTTTGGTTCCCTATTTGGACAACAACTATGTCTCAAGTGTAAGTAACCGAGGGGTGTTATTGGAAGCCTATCCCCCCGATCCTACCTAACTACAAAGATTCTTTTGTGTTCCCCAAGTGGGGTTAGAATATTGGTTGAGTTAGGTACTTTTTAAGGCTCACTTGAATTATGTGACAGAGTGTGTGCTCGTGAGGTGAGGAACCCAAAATAGAAGTGCCACAAGGGGGGCAACTTCTAACTATCAATAATACTGAAATTGAAACTTTAACTTGCAAAATTTTCTGAATTAAAAATGCTGAAATTTTAAAAAGATTCTGTAAAGGGAACAGAAATTATGTTGCAGAAAGGCTGTAGGGAAGTGGGGCTACAGGTAGGACAGAGGGTTGTTTAGATGCAGAAAATATTGCAGCAAAAGGGGCTGGGCTCAAATTAGGGAAAAAATGCAGAAATCAGACCGCGGGTCTGTGGCGAATCGGAACAGGCGGACCGCGGGTTTAAGGGAAACAGACGCGGACAGGTCGCGGCTATTGGGCCGACAGAGGCAGTCGGGATGCAGGAAACAGGGAAAAAGACACAGTCGAGTCGCGGGAAGAAGGCTAACAGACGCAGTCGGGACGCCGGAAAGGCGCTGAAAGCCGCAATCAGGATGCGGGAAAATGGCCGACAGGCGCAGTCAGATCGCAGCAAACAGGCTAATTAGCCGCGGTCGGATCGCAGGTAATAGACTTGAATCCACCGGCAGGGCGTCGGAAACAGTCTGAGAGCCGCGGTCGGGTCGCAGGTAAGGGCCTAAAAGACGCGGTCGGGACGCGACTGCAGAGGGAAAATACGCGGTGTACGGCGGCCGAAAGGGACAGCCGAAAGGAAAAAACGAGAAATTATTGCAGAAAACTAACAATTTTTTAAACGAAAACTAGAAATTCAAACCTAGGGGAGTCGCCAAAACTGTAGCTAGGGTTTTACCCCTAGCTTGTGCAAATGAGCACCTACTAAGGAGAAGGGACTCCTTAGTAGCAGTTCAGTAAATGGAAATTATTAAGCTAAAACAGAAATGTAAAACTACTCTAAAACATGTGCATGAAACATAAACAACAAGATGTAAATAATGGTTTTTGTATTAATATTACCTTCAATGTGAAGGTTGGTGAAGCCCTTGCAATGTCCAAGAGGGTTGCTCCAAGCTCCAATGTGCTCCTTCTCTTTCTCCAATGGTGGGAATGGGCCAAAAGGGGCTCTCAAGGTGAAAGTGGCTCAATGGTGAGCTAGGGTTTCAAGAGAGATTTTGGCAAAGTAAGGGTATACTTGATTGTGGATATGGAATAAGGGATCTCCATCACCTATTTATAGTTTTTTGGTGGTGGAGTGCTGACCCATGGTTTTGGGAACCATATGGTTTAGGGCAGCTGTATAGGGTTTTTTCCTCCTTTTCCTCATTATTTTATATTTTTTCTTCCCTTTTTAGGGGGTTTTTGCTATTTTTAGAGGAATTTTGGATATTTTTGGAGGAAAAAGGGGTTTTTTAGCCTTTTTGAGGCTTTTTTAATGGTTTTGAGGCCTTTTGGAGGCATTTTAGGCCTTTTGGAGGCTTTTTAGTGGGATTTTCAGGGTTTTTAAGGGAAATATGGTAGGAAAATGGACAAATGAGCCATGTAATGAGGTAGATGAGGTAGTGAACACTTTTTGGGTGTTAACACTAGAAATTACTAAAGAGCTCAGGAAATTCTTATGGCGGGGAGGGAGACCCAGCCATTCTAAAAAGTTTCATTTGATCAAGTGGGATACAATGTGCAGACCCAAAGTATTTGGGGGGGCGGGGAACAAAGATCCTTTGATGATGAACCTTTCCCTCGGCGCCAAAATTCTTTGGAGGGTCATTTCTGGGAAGAAGGCATGGTGGAAAGAAATCTTCTACAAAAAGTATATGTCCGGAAGTAGAAGCCGTTGTGTGGAAAACATTGATTAGGAGAAACGAGGGTCTTCTATTTGGAACCTCTGCAAACGAGCGGCCTTCATCATCTAAAGTAACATTTTTTGGATCCCACGAAATGGTAAGCAAATCCAAATTTGGAAGGACAAATTTTGCTCCAAGCCTCCCGCAATTTCACTTCATGATCTCCGCGATTTGAGATGCTGGATGGAGCAATCCAATATCCATACTGTTTTCGACCTGTCCTCTTGGTCCAACCAAGGTAGATGAATGGGATGGCTCAATCTTGAGCTCCCGGAGCACCTTCTTCACGACTATAGCACTCTTCTCTCGCAGTTTCATGGTTCCCTTCCCATCCATCAAACTATGAGAGATCAGCGTGGCTGGGGAAAAGAGGGCTATGGATTTTTGGATGCCCTTAACAATCATCGTAGCAAGGATAACAAGTGGAACAGAGTATGGGACAGGGATGGGATTCCAAAAGTAAACTTATTCAATTGGACTCTTGCTCACAGAAAGACTCACACCGCTGAGAATCTCAGGAAAAGGGGGATTGAAGGACCGGCCAGATGCATTCTTTGCAAGTCAACTGAGGAAATGATCGACCATATTTTTCTGGAATGTAGTTTCTCTCAAGAGGTATGGCATTAGGCCTACAGGGATATACAACCAAATCTTATCCTACCAACCAACTGGAATGACCTCTTTGCAAACTGGCATCTCTACTACCAATGCTCATGTTCTAGGAAGTCGGACTTGAAAAGAGCTTGGGTCGCCTTTCCCAAATTCATCTGTTGGAAACTTTGGACTCCCAGAAACAAAGAAATTTTTGAAGATATCGAGGCCACCCTAGGTAAAGTCCTCTCTTCTGATAAAGCACTTTGGATTTATTCCCTCTCCGCAAGAATTATGAAAAACATCTGCAAGGAACCCTTAAATGTAGAAGAGAAAAACTAGGTGGCTGACCTTCTGATCCCCTCCCATGTTTCCCTTTCATCTCCCCCCTCCAAGATTCATAAGCCCAAAAATTGGCACATCAAAATGGAACCTAAGGAACTCCAGATATGGATCAAGACTCTTGGAAGTCACATTATTTTCTTCGATGGTGCCTCAAAAGGAAACCTTGGGTTGGCAAGTGCTAGAGGATTCCTTCTGGACCCTGAGGGAAACAAGTTGAAATACTCCGGCTGGGGTATCGGAAGGAGAACAAACAATGATGCGGAATGGATCGCATTGATCAAAGGTATGGATGTCGCAAGGAATGTAGATGTAAAGGATCTCGTGGCCATTGGAGATTCAATGCTGGTAATCAGGGAAGCCAGGGCTCTGTCCAAAAATCATCGAAAACCTGTCTCCAAGCTCCAACATCACTTCATCCTCATGGCTAAGGATTTCAACTCTATCTCCTTTCTTCACATCTTGAGGCATAACAACCAGAAATCTGAAACCATGGCCAACATTGGCGCTGGCTTGGATTGTGGCTTAGCGATCAGCAATGGACAAACTCTTGTCAACAACTGGGCCCCGTAACCTTCCCCCCCTTTCTGGTTTGCCTATGTTTCTCATGACCACGCTATCTAAACGCAATCTATTTGCTTAGTATTATCCCTCCCAATTTCCTACAAACTATGGCCTCAAACCTTTTTTGAATGTGATTAATGATAAGATATTCTTGGGATCCTCCTACCCCCCTCGATCCCTTCACGCGTCCTCTCGGCACAAACGACGGCCTCTCCAGGTTGACTCCACCTGTCTCGCATGCGGGAATTCAATACGACTAGGCTCCAAGGTATCCTCTGCTTATAACATGCTCGAGGGTGACATTCCATGTATCTTGCAGGACCTTCTGCGTCGTGTGCTTTGTTTGTATCATCAGGAAAACATGGAGGATGGGATAAAAAATGTTGGCCTAAATATCTCTGCGCTACAGTGTCGACGTTGCATAAAACACCTCTAGGCTCATTTGGGGGGGGTTGGCATGAAGAGATACCTCTCGGATCTTGATGTGGTGCAGGGGCAGAGTAATGGCAGTTCCGAGCAGCAGGCCTCGCATGGTGGTCTAGCGCAACAAGCCTTTCTTGGACACTCGAGAAATGATGAGTCTGGCATTGGTAGAAACTGGGCTCCTCTCGACGTAGGGCAGGGACAAAGCAACTGGGGTTCAGTGCAATAGGGTGTTTGTGGCCATTCCAGCGAGCCAGGTAGTGGCAAGAATTGGACTCTTCTCGATGTGGGGCAGGGCCAAAACATTGGTGGCTCTGCGCAATAGTTTGTTCGTGGCAACTCCGTCGAGCCAGGCAGTGGCAGGAATTGGATGCACCCTGCTAATGATAATAGTGGGTTCTTTAATTTGGAATCCCCTCAAGGGCCTAACAGTCCATCCTCTGAAATCCTTTCACATGTTCAGGAGCTGGAAACTCAGGTTCGTTGGCTCAGAGGTGAGAACTCTAACCTGAAAAAAGCCATTTCTCACCTTTCCACATTTGTCCATATCTCAAACTCTGAAGTTTGAAGCGATAGCAGCAAGTTGAAGGATTATTTTGACAATATGACTAGCAAGTTTGAGTCCCTTCACAACTGTCTCAGAATTGTTGAAGCAAAGGTCGACTGCATAAGGACTAACAATAGGAACAACCCCACTATTCTCCATGCCATTGATGACGATAACGTCGGTGTTACGGCTGGGAGAAAGGAGAAGAACGTTCTCCAGCATCACCTAAATTGATGAATCCTCTGCCTACTCATCCATGTCTTTTTAAGAACTTTTTGTTATGGCCTTCGCTAAATCTTGTAGAAGCTAGTCCAATGGTTCTCCTCTCGATATGTATTTCTTCTGTAGTTTTCTTCTAGGGGTGTTTGTTAAAATTTTCAGTTATTACAGAACAGGAGTTATGTTTGAAATGCAAAGACCGGAGTGTGATGAGCTAGTCTTGATAGCTCTCCATTTTTTGGATCAGTCTTCCCATATTTTTGTATCTTTGTCTCTTTTTTAATATAAAGCTCATTAACCGTTGTTGTAAAAAAAAAACTATTTATGCATTTGTTCCTATGGAATCATAATAATCATATCATATCCTTTGACCTTCACAGATTTATAGATGTTCCCCACGTGCCTACTCTAGGACATTTGGATTAAAAGCATGTCAAAATCTTGTAGAATTCAGGATCAGAGAAAAAGATCAATTGGAGAGTAACCAAAGCAATATGTGAAAAGGTTTAAGATTTACTAAACACAAACAAAATTTTGTTAGAAATACCAAAGAGGATTAACAGAGATTAAATAAATTGATGGACAATGCTATATTTTTTCTTTAAAAGAAAAGAAGAAAGAAGGTCCTAGAAAAAGTATGAATAAGTTGAGTTTCAACATGAGAAAATTTAATCCATAATATATAGTCTAAAGTAAAATATTTATAGATATTCTTTATAAAAAAAGTAAGAATAAAGAACAAAAATAAAGGATAGTACTTGAAAATATGTCAAAAGGGTCAAGGGTCAGGTAAATTTTCAATACAAAAGGTTCAAACCTACAAGCTTCCACTTATATAATGAACCTAATCATCATAAATCCTATTATCAAATGGGTGGTTACAATGTCCTTACAGGGGTGGTACAATGTCCTTACAAGGAAGGTTTCTAAGTGACCCATTTTTTAGTTCACAACTCAAGTTTGGACTTTTCTTAACCATGTCTTAATATGATTACTCATACTTTAGTTTTCCACAGTTAAAGGAGTAGTGCTCAAATGAAACAAAATTTGACCAGATTCCTTAGCCTTGACGAAATTGGGTTAAAGAGAATTGAAATATTGCTACTCCAAATTCATATTTTTTATTCATCCCTATGACTAAAAATTCCCAGGAAACCTCAAAGTTGAGGTGAAATTTCTAAATTTGCATTAAGAGTTGACTCCATAAATCTCTAAACCGCAAATCATGAGAACTGTTTCACCCCATGTTTTTCCTTTTTGGGAACACCACAAAAATTTTCACAAGTTTCACTATCCAGGGAGCATGGGGAGAATAGGGGGGCATCCCGATGTAATATTGGTCATGAGTCTACAAACAACTTGTTGAAAAGAGTTATATAATTAGATTAAAATATTTTCATCAAGTACAGAAAGTCATGAAAGTTGAAATTAATGAAGGGATGAGTAATTTGAAAGAGATGTAACACTTGGATCTAAAATTACTACAAATAGATAGGAAGGCCAGTATTTCATGGGACAATGTTTGCTATGACAGAGAAGCATTGTATGCTAAAAATCCAAGTATTGGATGAGAAGTGATCGATGCAAGAAATGCACAATTAAAGTTTGTTGTACAAAAACTGAAGGCACAGATAATGGTGGATTTCATGCATGGCATTGGGATAGTAGAAAGACGAGAAAAATAATCAATTGTATGAGAGTATAAAACATACAATTACAGGAAAAAATAGCTTGAAGATAGTTAAAAAGAATGCACAAAATGTCCAGATGGCATCTAGATTTATTCCAATGTAAATAGGAAGGATGAATGATGTAATAAAAAATACCCAAAGGCTTCTAAAAGCTCCTTTATCTGGGCTTCAGTGAAATAGTAAGGAAAGCCTCCAATAAATACTCTATCTGGCCCATCAACACCACCAATTGCCCTGCCAGGAGCATTGAGTTCAAAGGGAATTTTAATAATTCTGAAAAGAATTAAAATATGAAATGAAAATTTTCTTGAAAATTTATTTGACACTTAGCACTTGCCCTGGAGTAAGTCTCACGGCTGCTATTACACCTAAAATATACCCATCATTAGATTCAGTGTATACATCCCTGAAGTCACCTGGACTAAGTATTTTCATCTGGGAGGATTTGCACTCAATTATGCAATCTTTTGAGAGGTCGTCGCAGGTTGCACATTAGCAACATGCGACATCGCAGCTTGCTCCACTGCAGGGTGCAACGAGGTCTGTTAATGGGAGAAAATAGTCTATTTGAGATCCTTCTCGAAACTTGCTCATTTACGGACTTATCCCTGACCTCTAGGAGAGCTGGTACTCAACCCCTAACTCTTTGGTAGGATCCCCTATCTCTCTCCTACCATCTCTCAACCTATCCTATCCATACCCTATCCACTTAGTCATATATAAGTGAAGCTCACTCCCATCCCAAAGAGAGGAAAACTATGGTATCTACATGCTGGTGAAATCTCTCAAGACACCTCCATTCACCCATTGGAGAACTCATACTTCCTTGGAAGGATATGGTAATTGGCTTGGTCGGAGAAGGGCTACTGTGTTAAGTCTTGGTTGTAGTTCTATATCTCTATCATGTACTCCTCTATTTACAGTAATGCAAATGCTTTCCACCAATATTGTTCTTATGTGCAATGATATTGTGTAGTTTACCTGCTTAATTGTTTACTTAGATCGCTTATTGTATAGATGTCTTTTACTGCTTTCTCTTGTTTCTTGTCTTGACAGGTCTTGCAGCTTGGATCTGACGACCGTGAGACGTGGATCAACATTCGGGAGAAAAGATTGCGTAGTAAAAAGGTAAGACATCTAGTACTTGGTCCTTAAGTAGATCTAAGAAATGCACTTGTAGTCTGTTCTATTTGTTCTAGACTCACATTGAGCTAGGGAGATCCAACTCGCGTCCGCTCGAGTGGATTGTCCGACAACAAATCTGGCGACCATACTGGGGAGTAGTGTTTGTCTTGTTTAGTGGTCATTAATTTGAGAGTCATTTTCAGTTGATTGCTTGACACAAGCCTCTTTTATCATTTTTTCCATTTACTTCTTATGATTGATTTCACTATCAGATCCTCACATTGAAGATTCTGATTTGCTTCCTCTGAGTTTATACAACTCATTTTCAAACCTGTTTATGGTTCATTGTTGAGAGATCTTATTCATTTTTTAATCTAAACCTTGCCTGTCGCACCTGGGTAGTAGAAACAGAGCGACACTGTGTCATTCTAAGTCTTTGTTCTTCACCTGTTAGTCACCCGTAGCATCCTTTACATTGGTATATTGCAACATCACCGCACCTCCCGTGAAGGTAAACTGCGACGTCGCACTATGGGTAAGGGCAGAGTGCGTCGATCTGTCAAAAGTTGGCATACATGCATTCCTTCCCTCGTTTGACAGTTTGAACCTTGGTCTGATGTATGAACTCTCTATGTGCTGTAAGATCCAGCCAAAGACCCCATTTATGATTTGTGTGTTGAGAGTTTGGTTTCATTTGGATTGATTTTGGGTTTCGTCGTGGACAAGTTTGAGTCAGGTAGTGGTGGATACTCTAGTCTCCTCTACCTTCATCCGTTCACTCTTGCATTCCCTCCCTCCATCCCTGATCTAATCATCGCATTGGATCAACCTCCAGACCTCATTTACATTTGTTTTGAGCTTTGCCTGCTTAGTTTGCTTGCTGCTGCTTGATTTTGAGTTAAGTGTGTCTTTCAGCTTAGTTGAGTGCTTGTCTTTTCTTGAGTTTTATGGATATATTAGTGCTGCAAGCAGTGTTTTCTTTTCAATCATTTAGATCTGAAAGTAGAGTTGTTATCAAATTATTGCTTTGATGCATCCATTGAAAAGTTTAAAAGTGCTTCTTTCCCATTGTTTCTCAAAAAATTATTGAAGAAAGATTGTTGTGCATTGGAAAATTCTCGTTTATGTTTTAGAAAAGTTGAATGAATGTATGATCCATTGTGTTTTTCACGAATTATGAATCGCTCATTTTCTTGAAAGGCTCAAAGAACGCTTCGATTTTTGCAAAATTGATTCCATGCTAAGGAAAGATAGATGCATTTTTAATTCTTGTTGCTCTTAGATCATTGAAATTGAAATTGAAAAGCTTGCATTTCTCATCTCAGAATCCTCTCTTTTCATCATTTAGTGTCATTTTACTTTGAAAAGAAGAAGAAAAGAAAAAATTGTTTTGATTTGGTTTAGTAGTGTTGTGTACTTTTGTGTTTCACATAAAAGGAAAAGAATACCTTCATTGTCGAATTTGTTTGAATTGAGAATTGTGTTGCATTGAGTTTGTTTTGGCAATATTATTGAAAAAAAAAAAGCTTTCTCCTTCCCATAACTAGAATTCATTGAAAGAAAAGAATATTTCGTGCATGTAGCTAGGGCTTGCATTATGCTTCCGATTATGTACTCACCTCATGCATTCACCTAACCGTCCAAGATAAAATTAACGGTAGAACTAGGTAAAATTTTTAGCAACTTGTGTGTAAGTTAGAGACGTGTTCTGGCGTCGTTAAGCGTGGCAGCTGTCGTTATTTGCCAGCACTGTATCCTGGGGGTATTGTAGTCTTCCACGTACATCAGTATATCGAGCTCCTTCACATACCCACCAAGTACCATAATTCGTACTTGGCGTATATCGAAGGGTGTATCACTTACTCGACACGTATATCAGAAGGTCTCTTGCCGAACGGTTGTGCATTAGACAGCACCACTACGGATTTGAGCTCCCACGTACCTTGCGTATATCGGGAGACACCACTAGGATTCCTGAAACCAACCAAGTTAACCATTTGGCCGTCTTGGCAAAGCAATACACCGAGAATAGCACTCGGGGAGATTAGCACACACATACTGCTCAGGTAATCGGGTATGCAGGCAAGGGTACGGTCCCAATCTTCCTTGTCATGTCATATTGTTGGACCCTGCAATATATCGCGGTTTGCAATGCCTTGATAATCCCGTGAGGTTCCAGACTTTTGAATCCTCTCTGTCACATAAGTTTGCTTGGTTCCTTAGTTTGAGTAGGTTTTTCTGGACTGCTTTTCTTTTAGCATACCCTTAGGAGAAACGTTGATTCGGCCTTTCTGGCTGATTTTCCTGATACTCTGGCGGATTTTCCCTGGAGAAGGTCCCGTAGGATCTTAAACTTATCACTCGAATATCCCCTTAATCCGGAGGTTATTTCTAGGGTAAGAATGGATCAGCGTAACGCGGTCGTAGTTACTGAAGTGGAGAACCCCACTTTGAATGTTGGCGGACTTTTGTTTCCGCCAAATTCACCTGCCTCTCATCCCCCGCAGGATGACGAAGCACACACCCCCGCTTCACAAAACCTTTCTCCCATCATCCTGGGAGAACCTGGATC
This sequence comes from Larix kaempferi, assembly GCA_027924585.1. Classification (NCBI taxonomy): domain Eukaryota; kingdom Viridiplantae; phylum Streptophyta; class Pinopsida; order Pinales; family Pinaceae; genus Larix; species Larix kaempferi. The sequence continues at coordinate 3,163,116 of BSBM01000012.1, read as the reverse complement.
ATTGGAATGGATAAACTGACCCCAGGACGACCCTATAGTAGCTATTGGTCCTTCAGCAGCTTATTGGACATCTTCTACAGACCACCCAGTGGCTCATTTTTCCATCTCATCCCCACCTAACTGGACTACTCCAGAGTTCTCTAGGCCTTACTATAGGCCTGACCCTGCCGAAATTTTTGGCCCCATTCATGGACGTTTGGAACAGTTACGTATTAAAGGTGATGAGCTTCGAAGACAAAGTCTCGGGAAACATTCTGAAGAGTTCCATAATCGCCATTTCCAAATAAGATTTGATGACGGAAACATCCGAGTTCATCCGATATCTTTCGAATCACCTGAAGCACCCCACCATGTGACCACTAATGAGACTGGTCAACCCTCACAAGAGTCCAATCTTGCACCTCAAATGAACCAACTGGTGGAAGGACAACAGTCCAACACACCTGTCACTACCACAGTTACTTTACCAGTTCCTCCCCCACCTTAGAATTCGAGGGGAGGGTATTCCATTCCCACGGATTATCTTATTGGTAATGTTATTACTATGGTAGCTAGTCAACAACCTACGTTGGTTCAACCTCTGAATAGTGGTCAACCAATTGTGGCTGGGGGGCAACCCTCGTTTCCTAACTAGAACGTAGGCGGTGGAATCCCCAACAGACCTTCCGTTGGACCTTCTCAACCCTCTAGACCGTCCACCACAGGATTATCTCATGTTGGAGGGTCATCAAATGTAGCTTGACCCTCATGGAGTCAAGCGTATCCAGGTTCTGTTAACCCTGCGCCGGGCCAACCTAATCCTGGAAACGCACCATACAGGATACCTTATCCCGGGAATCCATACACTCTATGGGGGAAACAACCTGTGTTGTAACACGGACCCCATCCGACTATCCCTCAAGTACCACCACCCCCGATCAGTCCTCCCCCACCTCCTGCTGGAGGCGGCAGGCCCCCACCTAACCCTGGTGGAGGCCCACCTCATTTTACCTACATCCCTCACCCCTCCGGCAGTGACAGGATTGGTCCACCACCCCCTCCAGGCGGGGGGCGGTGGGGGACCACCCTATCATGGTGGAGGAGGACATTTCCCTTCGGGTGGTGGAGGTGGTCCACCATCCCCTCCAGGCGGAGACGGTGGAGGACCTAATTACTCTAGTGGTGGCGGTGGTGGTGGAGACCCTCATCCTTCCGGTGGCGGAGGTGGTGGGGGCCCCCATCCTTCTGGCGGTGGAAGTGGTCCACCACCCCCTCCAGGTGGAGGTGGTGGTGGGCCACCTTATTACGGTTATGGACCCCCCACCTCCTCCCGGTGGTGGCAGCGGACCTCCGCCCCCTCCCGGTGGTGGAGGTGGATGCCCACCTTATTGAAATGGACCACCTTACGGTCTGGGTGGCACACCCCCCTACAGTCAGTTTCATCCTGGTACATCTTACGGTCAGTTTAGTCCTTACATGCCTTATCCGTATTATCAATACACGCAGCCTAACCCACAGCTGCCCTTCCTGGCTACTTTGGACCTGCCTGACCTATCTCGTTTAACCAACGATCCTATTTACCACGGATCTAACTGGCCACTGATTCCGGTGAAACTTCCGTCTGATATCCCCAAGTTTGACGGCAAGCCGGGCGAAGACCCTAAAAACCACGTGATGACATACCACTTATGGTGTTGATCTAATTCCTTAATGGACGATTCAATTCGTCTTATATTGTTTCAAAGGACTCTCACTAGTTCGGCTGCCAAGTGGTAAATTGAGTTGCCACCACACTCTTTTCCTGATTTTGGTTCCCTTGCCATGAACTTTTTGAAACATTTCCAGCTGCCCATACGATATGAGACTGGTACCAAACTTTTAAGCTCGCTCCGTCAGAATACCGCCACTCACATTTCGGATCATATCCACAAGTGGCGAAGAAGACGACGTCTCATTAAAGCTCCCATTCCAGATCAGCTCCTAGTAGACTGGTTCACAAAATCCCTCATCCCTACCATAGAAAGAGATGTTGTTATGCGAGGTGTTGTCACCGAAGAACAAGCCATCGTGAGTGCCCATGTGTTAGACCTAGTCTACACTCAATCCGGCACTTTGCTTGATATTCTGCGAGATGCACCCCGTGATGCTAATGACCCTGCGAAACCACATAAGGGACTCTAAACTGATGGAATCATTGGTTCCCTTAACACCCAGCCTACTGCTAGCACTGTTGGATCATCCAACCCGACTCTGGCTGGCCACAGCACCACCAAGTCCACCGCTCCTACTATAACTGAAGAGGTGAATTCTATCCAATCGGCTTCATCTCAGAAGTCTGGCAGTAAGAAGAAGAACAAAGGGAAACCCAAAAAGTCTTCTGCCCAGTAGGAACCAAAGAGCACTCCTGACGATACCAAGCAGAAATGGAAACTAAAGTATCCTTGTTTACTGTGTGGATATGACCATTTCTCCAAACAATGTCCCCATAGAGACGAAGTACAAAAGTTTCTTAGGGGTAAGCCAACTCCCGCAGTCCTCAACGATCCGTTTCCTACTCAGAACCAGCAGATGAATCCTCAAACCACCCTAGCCCAGGGGGAACCATCCAATACCGCGCATGTTCTCATGCTGCGTAAAGAGACGATCAATTTAAATACTCAATCGTGATCTTATGAACCGGTCCCTTCAAAGGAATCCACTGGAAGCAATACTGAAAATGCTTCCGACTCCTTAACTAATGTCACTGTACCATTGACTTCTCTCACCATTGAGAATCCCTCCTTAGACTCGATATTGTGACCGCCCAAGAGTACGATTCGAAAAGTTGTTTTCAATCCCAATGCTCGGGCGGCACAAAATTACAATATCGTAGAAGACTTGGCCCAAGCTCCTTGCACCATGTCTACCCTAGAAGTTTTGTAGAATTGTCCTAATCAACGCAAAACTATCCTTACAGCCATCGGTGCAGTCGACCCCTATTCTTCGAATACCATCATGTTCCGACTTGACAACCTTAAGTCGAGGCTCTCACACCAGCTCGCATTCCAAGTTTTTGCGAACATTGCTGGGAAGATTGTCCATCGTACCCTTTTAGACGAAGGTGCCTCCACTTCTGTCATGTCGATCGCCTATTGGAGAGCCATCGACTCCCCTGAATTGAATCGTTCTCCTACCACGTTGAAAGCATTCGACGAGCGTGGCTTTCAACCTCATGGACTCTTACAAGCTCTTGCAGTTGAGTTGGGAGGAAAGACCATAACCATTAACATGGAAGTGGTCTCGGCCCCAATAGATTGTAATCTCTTGCTTGGTCGCAATTGGTTTTACACCATGCAGGGGGTAGCCTCTTCAGTCTTCCGCATAGTACAATTCCCCCACCAAGGATGAATTGTTACTATCGACCAATTAGACTTTTGTACACCAGACGCCACTACTCATCCTGGTGACCATGTTCCTTCCATTGGACAGATGTCAAAACAGTATGAGAGTGTAGGGGTTGGCCTTTTGAAAGATTCATCTCTCATGGGCGTTTTCCCAGTCGCGGACCCCCCCCATCATGTTGCTACGGTGAACATGGTCTCCACAGAGATTTCATCTCACTCAAACGATGCTTGGCTTGTACCGGACGAAGCCACAACACACCTGTTTGGAGACATAATGCCTCTTTCACCCGTTGAACGTATTTACAAGGCTATCCAAACAGCACCGGAGGACCATTTAACCGTGGCCTCCCCATCTTGTTCTCTACAATGGACATCATCTCTACCTGATCTCTTACTTCAGACTTTTCATTCAGACGAGTCCATCGTAGAAGTAATGAATATTGACGACAGTCCGTGGGATGATCTCCACCATAGGTCATCTTTTCTTCCTCCTTCGGAGTACATAGAGGACAACATTCACACCCTCTTTTCACCATATATCTACCCATCCCCTCATTTCCCCATCCTTACATGTCTTACGGACACGGAGGGCAACTTGGCCAACATTGATCCAACCACCCTAGTAGACATCTCTGTGAAACTAGGTATAGTGGAACACATTCGCATACGCCGAAAGTGTTCCCCTGAAGAAATCGCTGTTAGCACGACCTTGTTCAAGCAATTTTGAGACGTATTTGCTTGGTCCTATGAGGAGATGCCTAGGATAGACCCCGCGATTGTTTCTCGTGAAATAAAAACCTATCCTGACATCAAACCTGTATGCCAAAAGTTGCGACTAGTACACCCCCGAAAAACTGCGGCAATTAAGGCAGAAATTGAAAAGCTCTTAAAGGCTAGTTTTATTTATCCTGTGCCATTGACAGATTGGGTCTCAAACGTCGTTCTTGTGAACAAAAAGCAGGGCACCATTCACGTCTGTGTCGATTATTGGGACCTTAATCAGGCTTGTCCAAAAGACAACTACCTGACCCCCTTCATCGACCAGATCATCGACAACTGTGCCAGAAGCGTCATCTTCTCATTCATGGATGGATTTTCTGGTTACAACCAAATTGAGATCAACCCAGCTGACCAACATAAGATGGATTTCATCTGCCCATGGGGAACGTTTGCATACCACAAACTCCCATTTGGCCTTAAAAACGCTAGCGCCACGTTTCAGTGGGCTATGTCGTATGCCTTCCATGACATTAAGGACTTTGTGGAACATTACTTGGACGATCTCCCTGCTCATTCAAAGCAGCGTGAGTTCCACATTGATCATCTGACGACCATTTTCCTCAGATGAAGACGGTACAATATCTGTCTGAATCCTCATAAGTGTATCTTTTGCATTGAGTCCGGACGCCTCTTAGGATTTATCATTTCGAAGGATGGGATCTGCATTGATCCCTTAAAGGTGGAGACCATCATCAACCTACCACCCCCGACTGATGTTACGGAACTTCAAAGTCTCCAAGGGAAGGTGACTTATTTAAGACGTTTTGTTTGCAATTTCGCGGAGAAGACTCAGGGGTATATGAGACTACTCAAGAAGGATGTCCCGTTCATTTGGGACGACCAAGATAAAAAATCCTTCGACAGTATCAAACATGCCATCATGCATGCCCCTGTGCTCCAACCGCCTAATTATTATCGAGTTACATCCTATATCTCGCCCCTTCTGCTACCACTATCGCCATGGTTTTGGTACAGGAGGATCAAAACGCCCAGGAACATGTAATATACTATGCAAGTAAGGGTCTAGCCGACGCTGAAACTAGATATTCACATGTCGAAAAACTCGCATTCGCGGTGGTCATCGCCGTCCAGAAGTTCCAACACTACATCCTGCTCTGCACCACCACTATCATCACCAACTCGAACCCCATGTACCACGTACTAACACGTCAAGTGCTTGGGGGCAAGTATTCACGCTGAATTGTGATACTGCAAGAATTTGATCTTCTTTTCGAGAAAGCTAAGCCTAAGAAGTCTTTGGTGTTTTCTGAGCTCATTTGCGACCTTCCCCATTCTGATGCAGAAGTTGAGCACAATGACTCCTTTCCGGATGAATCATTGTTTCTCATCAGTACGATTGATCCGTGGTATGGAGCTATCTTGTTATATCTTCAAACCCAATGCTTCGATCCTAAACTTTCTTGCGACGACCGTCGTAAGATACGTCACCATGCAAAGTATTATTTAATCATCATTGATACTTTGTATCGCTGTGGCATTGATTCAATTCTTCGACGTTGTCTCACTCACGATGAGGCTGAACGCATTCTGAATGACTGTCACACCGGGGCATGTGGCGGTCACCTCTCTGGGATGGCTAAAACCCAGAAGATTCTGCGTGCAGGATATTTCTGGCCTACTATCTTCAAATATTGTATTGAGGCCGTAAAAAAATGTCCTCCTTGCCAACACTTCCATACGAAGAAGCGCACTCATCTTGCCCCATTACATCTGGTTATTGTCGTTGGCCCATTTGCAAAATGGGGCATTGATTTTATGCATTGGAAGCCTACCTTGGCTGGGGGGAATAGTTACATAATTGTAGCTGTGGATTACTTTACAAAGTGGGCCGAAGCTATGCCTACATACTAGAACGACGGCAAAACCACCGCACTCTTCATGTTCAATCATGTAATAGCGTGGTTCGGAGTTCCTCAGGAAATTGTTACTATCATGGTTCTCATTTTCAGAACCACATGGTTGATGAATTGAGCGATAGGTTGGGTTTTCGCCATGAAAATTCAACACCCTACTACCCGCAGTCCAATGGATAGGTCGAGGCCATTAACAAGGTCTTGAAAACTATGGTCCAAAGGATGGTAAGGACACATAAGTCCAATTGGCATAACATGCTCTTTTCAGCGTTATGGGCCTACCGAACTTCTGTCAAAACTGCCACAGGCTTCACTCCTTTCCAATTGGTATATGGATTGGAGGTTGTCTTACCGATAGAGTGCAAAATTCCATCTCTACAACTCGCTGTCGAACTTCTTCCCAACACTACTGCCGAGGAAGAACGTCTCTTGCACTTAGCAAAACTTGACGAGTCTCGCCGAGATGCCGCTCTTGCTAATCAAGTGCACAAGAAACACATCAAATCCCAATACGATAAGTCAGTTGAACCCCGTATCTTCAATGAGGGTGACCTGGTTCTCACTTATGACCAGAAGCACGACAAACTAGGAGCAGGAAAGTTCGAGTCCATGTGGCATGGACCTTACGTTGTAAAATGTGTGTTGGAAAAGGGTGCTTACGAGCTTGAAGATTATGACATAATCTCTTTGGGTGAACCCCGCAATGGGCTTTACCTAAAGAGATACTATGCTTGATCTCTCATGCATAGAATTACTTGTATATACTGTACATGGTGTGTTTTTGTGTTTTTGTGTTTTTGTGTGGTGTGACGCATTTCTTTTTCGAGTGTCTTTTGATCTTGTTTCCGCTTCTTATACCATGTTTTTTCTGTGTGTGCAGATGGAAACGTGCTATGGATTCGCGAATGGCGCCAACCGGCATACCCGTAACCTTGCTTCGGCAGCCTGGGTACTATATTCCCCTACAGGTGAGCTCATTTGCTCAGGAGGAAATTGCCTAGGGTTTGCGACTAACAATGCCGCAGAGTATCAGGCAGTAATTGGAACCCTAGCTAATGCCATTTCCTTGGGTATGAACCACATTGTCATCCACATGGATTCTCAATTAGTGGTTTCTCATCTTAACCGGGTTTACGCCATCTGTGATCCCACCTTACTTCGTCTCTTCAAATGAGTAAGTCTCCTGGAAAGGTCATTTGAATCTGTTCAATACCTGCACATTCCACGAGAGTTAAACACAGTTGCTGACTCGCTGGCTAACTTCATTTTGGATTGGTACATCACACACACATAATATTCATAATATATAAAAGCATTCACGACATGTAAATATTGTAGAAGCAAATATGTAAACAAGATCACATCACTAATAATTTTAAAAACACATAATGTATAAATCGTCGATAATGTCTGTATATATATATCGCTCAAAAAGTAGTGCTGATACAAAATCTGAAGCACGATGGCTTTCAGTGAGTCTCTACAAAAATCTGAAGCATCATAGCTTTTAGTAGTACAAAATCTGAAGCCTCTAAGCTCTCAATACAAGTATAGTAGTGTCATCAGGCCTGACGCCTGACCCGTACACCACCCCTAGCTCAAACAACTCACTGTCACTGGGTGAGGAAACAGTCCACGATCCGAGCCACCTTGCGGAGTAAGGCATTGAAGCGCACGGACGCTCCAACCCCAAATCTCTGCATGGGCCTTGATAAGTCATCAATAGCTGGCTCTGGTACCTCCACAGTCAGCTGGGATAGGTTCTTGTACACCTCCTCCATCTCCTCGAAGGCAGCATGAGCACCTGCAGGAACGACTGCCTCCCCACCTCTATCTCTCCTTGCCAGAAGGGAGAGACCCACCGGCCATACGGGGCCCACATCTGCACACACATATTACATACTTGTCAGCACTGCATCAAAAAAATGATATAATATACAAAACTAAAAATACAAGGTTTTTGTTCTCACCTATGTCACCCCATGCTGCACCCTCCGGCAGCACCAAGTCGGGATCCTCTTGAAATTTTGTGCCACTGTATGGAAAGTCCTTGTTGGCTGCTTTCTTGGGAAGACCCGGGTTTTAATGAAGCGCAGCAACAAACCCCTTGGCGCACTGGCCCTCTCGGAAACGAGCTGCGCAGCAGCTCGAGGTCTCACCCGAAGTGGCTATGGGGGGCTAAGGAATCAGGTTTCCTCAACCGTGGTGACGCGAAGATTGTCCTTCCTCTTCTGGTTCCTCAGATATCGGCGGTCGGACTTTCCCGCAGGCCCCTCGGCGCAACTGCGCGGATTCCTTCCTCTCTGGCGCAGACGGCAACTATTCCGTGCGTCGAAGCGTTAAGTACTTCCTCACCCTGCGCACCCAGCGCAGTATCGCAGTCCTCGATCGCTGCAACGACAGCGCTCCACCGCTTCTTCAGTCCTTAACACTTATGGTTATCAATGGACCTTTCCAAACTCAATCAAGCAGTCACAAAGATAATACAAGAGTTTTGCATACACATGTAATGAACTTAAACAGTTACTCACTCACGCAAACATTATAACAAGTGGAAATATGTGAAGCTCCTCTCCTCGAGGAAAACCACGTCCTCGGGAGTGTTATATTAACCAGAAAACCATAGAGTTATACAATATGCTGCGCACACAGCTGCAGCCTTAGATCTTTACAGGAAACTCCACGCACACAGCTGGGAGCCCTTCTCTCAATCTGGTCTCTTCTCTACAGAGATTACAAAGGCGCAGACGTCACACAGACTGTCTGGCAACTCAGGGATTAGCTCCTCGGCTATCCGATTCTACTCTAGTTCTACACACTCGGTAGAACACTTAACAAAGGATAATCAACACATGATCTATCCTCGAGACTGACTATCTAATAGTCTAAACATCAATCTATCCCAAGAGTATCTAACTCTTGCTCTCTAACTCTAACTAACATCTATCCATTACAATTATTCATATATATAGGTGGCCATGGCGGTCGCACCTTTACAAAACTGTGGGCCTTTCCCAACAGTGATTCCCAAAAACCCTAACCACGCACATGGCTAGGTGTACTGTAGGCGCCGCTTGCAGTCATGTCGCCGCTTCCTGCAGGCTCCTTGACTTTCGGCGCAGATTGTGGGTATGGGCGCTTGTCCTTCGCCTTCAATGCTCTGGTCCGTTGCTCCTCCTTGATCCGAGCAACCATAACTTCTGTACGTAGCCTTTTAAATGAGGGTAGCTGAGCCCTCTACTCCATCGGCTTCTTTATTATGGTAGCTGAGCTTTCTATTCAGCCTTCATTCTCTTCTGTCGTGCGCGCGAGCTCCGCGATTTCCGGTCCGTGATCTTCGCTGAGCTTGTCTATCTGGCACCGTACTGCGCACCATCTCCTTCTTGCCCAAAACTTAGTGCTTGTCCCAAAATTAGCACTTTCCTTCCATACTTGTGCTTTTTGTTTCCCAAAATTCGCAGCTTTACCGTAGCTACGACCTTGGCTCCAACAGGCCCCTAACACTCACTTGTGGCTCGCCCTCGAGCCACTCGCACTGGCGTGTGGTGGCTTGATTTGCGCATCTGCTTTTGCTTGTGTCTCCGCGAATGTTTTCTTCCACTTCGCAATAGCGGAGTCCAATTCATCGACACACTCTACAGCTGTCTGCACCGTTTCTGCGGTTGCTTCGTCTTTAGTGATGGTATCAATGATCTCCTGAGATTCAGCAATCTCTTTGATTTTTGTCTCAATCTGGGCAACGATTTCAGCATACTCATCCATGAATGGCTGAATGCTGTTGGTGAGCTTCTCATCTTCAGTTCTGAGCTTGTGCAGTTGCTGCTGCATTTTGCGCACTTCGCCCATTTTCTTCATTTTTGGTAAGCCTGTTAAGGCCTTAGCTTCTTCATTCAGAACAGTGAGAGATTGTTCTGCAGCTTGCACCTGTTCTGACAGTCCAACTTTAAAAGGGAGCTTCACAAGCTCCGTCCAAGCTTCCATAGCTTGGTTCATCAGGTTTTCAGCTTCCTGTACTCGATCTTTCATCTGCGTGGAAGCTCTGCTCAGTGCTTCAAATTGTACCTGCGCATCATCCGTAATATGCGCAGCAACGCGAGCTTCTAGCTCAGCGATCTGGGTTCTATGGCCTTCAGCCATAGCAACTATTTCTTGCTCCAGGGTTTTCGCCCTTTTTCCAATAATTTGAACTTTTGCAACCAGAGGGAGGTCTGGTTGAATCTCGCAAGTCGGCAATTCCTGGGCAATCTCATCCACTGCGTTTCTGATACCGATGTCTTGCGCCTCATAAAGTGCAAGCTTCTCATAGGTATTCTGATGGATTGCTTTCAACTCTAACTCCTGCGATTGTAGTCGTTGATTTTCCTGAAATGTAGAGAGCTCTCTAGCTCTCAACTCAAGAGAAACTTTCTCATGCACTAGCTGTAGAGTCTCTATAGGAATTAGAGACAAATTGATTTCTACAGGCCCAACTGAGCTTACCTGTAGTGCAGCTAGCGGATCTGGAAGTGTCATGCTGGTAGGCGGAATATGCACGACAGTATGCCTTTCTATGAGTTCTTCAACTCGCTCGGCATTTGGAATTTCTTGTGGCGCCTGCGAAGTAGATGCTGGCGCATGGGTCTGCGCAACTCTTCCTGCGAGACCTTTTAGTTCTACGAACTGCAAATCTAAAGCACTTCTAATGTGGGCATGCGCATTGCACAGCTCACGAAATTGCTCGTGTAGGTACTGGTCGATCCCCGAGGGAATAGCCTCAGCGGGATGCGACACTTTTTGCTTCTTGGTGGCCGGTTCTGTGGAGCCTTCATCACTGCTTTGCTCACGGGCTTCCTTGCCCTTATCCTTCTCTTTCGTAGCGGTGGTTGGCAGCGCGGATGCGAGATCGGCGGCCTCCCTCCACTCATCCGACCAAGACTTGATGGTTTCTTCAACATCCTCGGCAGTCATCCTGTAAAGGCCTAGCGCCCATTCGTCTGGAATGCCGCAAGGGCGGAGGTAAAGTTGATGTATGTCGGCAGTAAAAGCCAACTTTCCTTCATATAATCTGGCTGTCTCCTCGCTCAGCCTTGGCATTTCTTGAATGGTATCTCGGAGGAGATAGTAGTACTCACAAAAGACAGCGCGATTCATCTTGCGCTTCGCGGGATTAGGGGAATCCCAGAGGTTGATGTAGCGCATGCCGGCAACCTCTCCTGCGCGGCGCGGAAGGAACTGAGTATTCGGGGGCTCCTTCCACCCAACGAGAGCGCATAAAATTAGAAGCCATGAAAAATGGAATGCTTGGGCTGCATTGTCCTGCACATTCAGGCAATCAGCCAAGAAATAATTCAGCAGGAAGAGAGACCAGTTGTACTGCTCTCCCTCCGCAGCTGCGATGGCGAGCTCTACGACAGCTCCAGTAACTTCCTTCGGTCGGCACTTTGTGAGAAGTCTGCCTGCAAGCAGACTTCCTGTAAATCGAAGTGCCTCATCTTCTACTGTGGTGAGGTCATAAGCCCGACCTCCTCTTGTCAAGTTATACTTCTGCACCAGCTGTGCAGCCAATTTTTTGTCTTTGTCCTTTCCCACAAAATGAACATTGGGATCCTTACCAGCCTTAGATAGACCAGTAATGCGGTGAATTAAATCAACATTTAGATCAATTGGCCTCCCGAGCCAAAGGTAACCTCCATGAACGCAGGATAGCAGTGTTTTAACGACTGCGTTCACTTCATTGCTACGCCCAAAGTGCGGTAGCTTCAACAAATTCAGGAGTCCAGGGCGCTCAAGATTTGCTGCAAATCCCTTCGGGATAAACTCGTCAACCTGTCTGGTGGGATTATGCACAACATTCAGATATCGACCTAACTGGAACTGAGGGTATGTCTTATAGTCTCCGAGGTTGAAATCAGAGAACTTGACCAGTGGAATGTGTCCCAACAGTTGCCCTTCTACCCGCACACTAGCCGGTAGTGGCGGTAGCGGAATGGGATACTTTGCATTCTTCGGGATCTGTACTTCTGGCGCATCATCTGGACGCAGCGGAATATAGTTTGCCATGGTCGCCAACGGCTCTGGAACAGGTTCTTCTGGTTGTGATGGCGACGCTCTTGTAGCCGGAGACTATCTGGGATCCTGATAACCAGGATGTACATAAGTCGAAGCCGTGACTGGAGTAGTCATGCCGAAATCTAAACCTCGGCGCAGGAATTGACGAACAACTTCTTCAGTTGACAGGTTCTCCGTCGTGAATCGATGTAGGGAACAAAAACTTTGGACAGCAAATGGCGGACCTTCGTAGGATATGGACGCTGAAAACAAGGGAAAATACTCTGCACAACTCGGCTCTGAAAACAATAACTTGGATTCGTAAACAAGATAGCAAACTCGAGGAAAGTAACCCAAAAATTATACAAGTGTAAGGTATTTATAGCCAGAGGTGAGTAAATGCGACCAGGTGGGGTTACGTAGCTATAGGCGGCTATAGATGAGTTGACAACACGCTATCCTCCTCGCCGTAGGGGTGCATTTAGTGTGATTGACGGGCTCTGACAGTCTTCCGGGAGAAGTTAATGCTTTCGGCGCCTGAGTTAAATGCAAATCTTTCGAAGATCAAGCCGAATCCGTCAGAACGGCTAGACTTAAATAGCGGACTTATCCTTCATTTATTCAGACGCGGCTACATAACTGCTGTAATTCAAAATTTCCGGCGGGTCATTTCAACTTAGGGAACTGTGCCTCTAGGGGTCCACAACAAAACTTTTTCAAGCGGCAAATTATCAAAGGGAACTCCGCAAGAGTGATAGTTCAACGGTCCGGGGAGAAGCTTCACAAGAGCGCAACTATGTTCGCTCCAACCAAACTTTAGACATGCGTGGATGTTTCTAGGAACTGCGCAGGAAGCCGGAGACTGAGTGTCTCGCAACTTCCGTGTAGACTGAATGCGGTGCCTCTTTCAACTACACTGGGCATCTGCATCTTTTTAGCAATATATTAGGTCGACAGAGCGGGGTGGCCGTCGCGATAGAGCTTGAGCCGACTCCCGTTGATCATTGTAGGTAGTAATTCTCCATCGAGCTTTGCAAGCTGAACTGCGCCTCCGTCTGTTATTTTTATCACCTGAAAAGGGCCTAACCAATGTACACGAAACTTGCCTGGGAACTTGGTAAATTTACTGTCATAGAGGAGTACCAAGTCTCGTTCCTGAAAGACTTTATTCTTAATATGCCTGTCATGCCAAGCTTTCTGTCTTGCCTTCTGTACCTGTTGATGGAATCCGGCTAAGAGTCTGTCTTCTTCTAAGGCAAGCAGTTGCGAAAGTCTTTCATTCATAGTATCAGGATCTGCCATTTCTGTAATTTGCGCAATTCTAAGACTGGGAATAATGTATTCCATGGGCATAACTGCTTCTTGTCCATACACCAAACTGAAAGGTGTGTGACCTGTTAGTTTCTTGCAAGTGGTTCTGTAAGCCCATAATACAGCTGTGACTCTAAGGTCCCAATCATCTCTTTGTTGATTACAGATCTTCGTCAGGGCATTCTCAAGGATTTTATTGAATGCTTCCACCGTACCATTAGCTTGAGGATGGTAGGGTGTACTCTTATGGTGATTAATTTGAAATTCTTCAGTAAGGGCCTCTATAGTCTCATTGAGGAAATGTGTACCCTGATCACTCATGAGGATCACTGGACATCCAAATCTAGTGATAATATTCTCGAAAATGAACTGCGCGGCCGTAGCAGCGTCGCAGTTCTTAACTGGCTTCGCCTCAGCCCATCTGGTGAGGTATTCAGTAGCTGTAATGATGTATCTTGCGCTAGTTCATTTTCCTGGTGGGTTAATAGGTCCTACAAAGTCAATGGCCCATTTATCAAAAGCGCGCAGTGTAATCTGGGGTCTTAGCGGCATTTCATCTCTCCTTGAGGGTTTTCCTGTTCGCTGGCACACATCGCAACATTTACAGAATTCCTTAGTATCCTTGTGCAATGTCGGCCACCAAAGACCTGCGGCTAATATCTTTTGCGCGGTCGGCTTTCCTGCGAAATGGCCTCCTGCGGTACCTGAATGCGCTTCTGCGATGATAGAGTTCTTTTCATGTGGTAAGATACATCTGCGCAAAACTTCGTCAGGGCCCAACTTATAAAGCTGGCCTGCTATCAAAGTGAAGTCTGCGGCTCTGACAACAAGTTGCTTCTTCTGCTGGATTGTAAACTCAGCCGGCGCTTGCCCGGTAGTGAGAAACTCAAGAATATCAGAATAATATTCGTCTGCTGCTTGAATAGAAAACAACTGTGCGTCAGGAAGATTGTCCTCCAGACTTGTAGGTTCCTCTCCTGACTCTATCCTGGATAGATGGTCAGGCCCTGCATTCAATCTGCCTGGCTTTACAATGACCTCGAAATCATATTCTTGAAAGAGCAGTAGCCATCTGCAAATTCTTCCTCCTAACACTGGTTTATTGACCAAATATTTCAAAGCAGAGTGGTCAGTGTACATTTTAAAGTGAGCGCCTAACAGGTAGTGTCTGAATTTCTGTAAGGCATAAACCATAGCTAATCCTTCCCTTTCGGTAGTGGTGTAGTTCTTCTCAGCTGTAGATAGCTTTCTGCTGGAGTAAGCAATCGGGTGGTCAATACTTCCTTCTCCAGACTGTGTAATCACAACCCCCAATGCTATGGAAGAAGCATCAACATGAACATGAAAAGGTTTTCTCCAGTCCGGGAAAACTAGAATAGGCGCTGTGATCATCTTTTCTTTAAGTGTGTCCAAACTCTGTTGGCATTCCTCTGTCCATTGGAACTTCGAATCCTTTTTGAGCAATCTTTCCATAGGCGCTGTGATCTTTGCATAACCCTTGATGAATTTTCTGTAGTATCCTGTATGTCCCAATGTAGTGCGCAATTGTTTAACTGAGTTGGGCGCAGGTAAATTAGCAATGATGGCAACCTTCGCAGGATCCATCAGGAGTCCTTGTCTGCATACAATATGTCCCAACAAAATACCAAAGGGCGCACAGAAGATACATTTTTTCAAGTTAAGGGAAATCTGATGTTGTCTACATTTTTCTAACATCATGCGCAGATTTGCAATATGGTTCTTTAATAGGCCAAATACAGTCCAGTCATCAAAATAGACTTCTAGAAACTTGTGAATAAATTCTTTAAAAACAGCAACAACAACTCGAGAGAAGATAGCAGGTGCGTTTTTAAGACCAAAGGGCATTACCGTATACTGGAATGAGCCCCATTCAGTTGCAAAAGTAGTCTTGTGGCGGTCGTCCGGATGAATTCTGATCTGATGATATCCCGAAAAACCATCAGTGAAAGAGTAAGCCTCTTGTCCTCCAACATTATCAAGTACTTCATCTGTGAAAGGAGTGGGAAATGGGTCGTGCGCTGATGCATCATTGAGTTTGCGCAAATCGACACAGATTCTTATTTCACCTTTCGTTTTCTTTTCTTGGACCACCATAGGACTAATCCAATCGCTTTCCTCTACTGGCTCAATAATACCTGCTGCAAGCATCTTATCAATTTCTTCTTTGACTTTTTCTTTATAGCGCGGGTTCAACCTGTATGGGCGCTGCTTTACTGGCTTGGCATCTGGTTTCAGAGGTATGCGCATCACTCCTAAGTCTCCTAGGATGCCTTTCATTTCTGTGAACTTGGTAGGAAAGATATCCTGGTAGTCACGTAATAATTCTGAAACGTGTCCAACAGTTTCATCATCCCAATAATCTCCTATAGAAGCAAACTTTGGTTCAGCTTCTGTACCAATGTTAATCTTCTTGAGCTTGATGTGTTCTGTGATGGCAGGGATATCAAGCTCAGGACCTTCAATATTGCGCGTCCCTTCTGATTCTGGGATATTGATGTTGCGAGGATCGTCCTCCTCATCTTCAGCGGTGAAGTTATAGCATTCCAGGGCATGTTCTATCTGGACAGCCCAATCTGGTTGGGAATATTCTGTTACTAGACATGGTTCAAATACCTTCTTTTTAATACACTTCAGAGCCTGATCAATACTTGGATGTTCTGACTCAAAACTGAAGGTAAGTTGAAAACTTTCTATCATTAGAGGCCAAGTGAGAGTGCCTCTGCGTAGTTCTGTTTCAGTATACCAGTTCCTTGGAACTGTATCCAATGTGTGGATGAATAGGTGAACCCATTCATCTTGCGGAATATCTGACCATTGCTGAATGCATGCTTCAATGTGTGACCTGGGGTCACTCTGTCCCTCGTATTTGCGTAGGACTTCGGCTGTGGTGTCCTGAAATCTGCGCAGTATCAATCTGCGACAGTCTTGCCATGTATGAATATTCTCCTTATGCGCAACCCACCATCTTGCGGGTGTGGCGCGCAATGCTACCTCCAGTGCCTGTATGCGCTGCTGTTCTGGAAGCTTTTGTTCATATTCCTGTATGAATTTAGTTACTTCAGTTGAACCATCAAAAATTGGAGTGTCAGTTAATTCTGTGCCAATCCATCGAATGGATTTAGTCATCATGGCGCAACGTCTTGCAGAAACCTCATGTAAACGATTCTGCCAGTTTTCCAATCCTGCATCTGAGTCTGATGTGCACGAGCTATCGCATCGCCAGCTGATATGGCCGTATGCTGTGGGGTTGACATAGTCACTGTGGTTAGTAGTCATTTGGTACAAACTTTCCATGTGGCGCGCTTCCTCTTCTGCGCGAATGGGTTCTATATACCTTGGTCCTTGAATAGGATCAAGTGGTGCGATGACCCTAATCTGGTCATCCTCAAAGGTCATCTGTCTTTTCTTCAAGTTAATGACAGCCAAATTATCAAATGCCCAGTCTATTCCTAAAAGTGCTGGGTATGGTCTACTATCATCCATGATTTTGATTACTTCAAAATCTGCAGAGCTTCTGACTCCTTCAATATCAATAGGTACATTGGGTAGTCTGCCCAATGGAGAGACTCGTTGCTGATTCGCGAGTCTTAGCTGGATAGGGGATCTTGTAAGCTGAGGGCTTCCCATCTGTTCCCATGTCTGCATAGTGAGAACATTGGCTTCTGAGCCCAAATCTAACATGACTTCGTCCATTTCAAATGCTCCAATCTGCACTGTGAGCCTCATCTCTTTTCCAGTTCTAATGTGACTCCTAATCTGGTGAACAGCACACTGCGGTGTGTTTGTCGAAGCAGACTGTTGGCACTGATCCAACAGGTGTTGGAGTTCTAGAGTTGCCTTTTCATTGCGCAACAATTGTAAGCATTGTCGCAGGAACGCATGAACACTGCCTAGTGCATGCTCCTCGTCAGGTCTGTCAATTATAGTGGCCTGTTCTTGTACCAGGTTGTCTTGTCTTAGCACTTGCGATTTAATATTGTTCGGCGGAATTGCGGCAGAACTTGAAGCTCTCGGATCTGAGAAATACTCTTGAGCTTGCTTGAATGCTTCTTTTTGCTTATGCAGGTTAAGTGGGGCTGGTTTAATATTAGCGCGGCGCACCCATTGCGTCGCTTGCTTTCCCATTTCCATCTCTTGCGCACCAGTGGTTGCTCCACTGCGTGTCACTATATTAACTGTAGGGTCTGGTTCTCTTCTTTCTGCTGCAATCAACTGAATATTTTGATTGACCTGTGGGGTCTTTGCTTGCATCTTAGCCTGTAACTGAGGGCATTCTTCAATGATATGGTCAGAAGATTTACAATACCTGCAGAGGGTTGTAGGATTTTGGCAATCCCTAGCAAAGTGACCTTGTGCTCCGCAATTATAACAAGTGATCTGTCCTCTTCTGCGACCAAAATTTGTTGTGCGTCCACGTCCCCTGTAATTTCCTGCTCGGGCGTCGCGGGTTTGGTCATACGGTGGACCTGCTGTGGGTCCTTGTGTCTCTGCTTGTACCCTATAAACATCATGCTTTCTTTCTATCATAAGATCATATGCTCTACAATTGTTCTCATCATGACCTACTGATTTACAGAAATTACAATATAGATTCTTTGGAGTTTGTACGTATTTCTGGAGTAAGTGACATTCTTGTGGTCTATGACCTCTAGTTCTACAGATTTCACACCAAGGCCCTTGTGCCTGTGGTAAAGGGTTAGGTGCTCCAGTTGCAATATAGTCTATGAAAACGGGGCAATGGTCCTTTGAATGACCTTGGGCTTTACATTTTGTACACCAAATTTCTTCCTTGATCTCCTTGCCTTTCTTAATATCATGCACTTGCAAGGTTAAGTTTGCTAATTGGTTCTGTAAATGCGCAACATCGTTGCTTGTTCCCGCAATTGGCGAAGCTTCCAGTTTCATAGCCATCTCTAGAGCTTGTTCCTGAGTATTGAGATTCTGTTGCATAAGAGGAAGTCTAATGTGTGGGAGTAGCGCAGCAATGAACCATTCTTTATGCTGTTGTGGTGCAAACTCGAAGCTTACTTGATCTATCAAGGCTTTGAACTTCTGATCAAAGTCCCATACTGATTCTGTAGGTAGCTGTTTAATGTCTTTGAGTTCTGTTATACACTGTGATTCTGATTTAGGTTTCTTAAATTCCCGAATCATAGCATTTCTTACCTCAGCAAGCGTTCTATTCTGTGCTGCTGAGTATTTCATGAACCAAGTCAAGGCTCTTTCTCTTAGTGTGGTTGCTAACTGAACCAGTTTAACAGCATCATCATTAATTTGCTTAATTGTCCAAATGGCTTCACATAAGAACCAGTGCTGCTCAGGGTCTTCTATCCCTGTTCCTCTAAAAGTTGGTAGCTTCATGTCATCACCCATCCTTCTTGTGCTAGGTTGAGGTGAGGGTGCTGTAGCAGTGCTTCTGGGCTGGTTAAATAAAGGTGGTACAGAGGTGCTAGAAGTAACGTGTGAGCTACTAGAAGGTGTTACTGCGGGGTTATACTGAGTTCCGTCTGGTTTTTGTGGTGTAAAGGGGTGATAAGGGATATGAGCACTCCCTTGTCTTTCTATATGGCTTGGTCCAGGGACTTGGTTATTGTCTGGGCTAGACTCAAAAGAATATTGGTCAAGGCCTACTTTATATCGTTTTCCACTACGAGTGCAACAAATAAGTTCAGGATCACTATCAGAATCTACGGACATTACTTGTCTATGCTATTCATCAGAAGTAATACATAGCTTTCCTTTTTCATACAGAAGCATTTTAATCCATAAGTTCAGAGAATTTAAGAACTTACCTCTGTGTACTTGGAAGAAATTCCTCTCAGCTTCACTGAAACTCTTTCTTGTATCTACTGCAAACTCGGTGATGAAGCCTTTCAGTAGACTATTCAACCAAAAGTCGACTGCGCGGGACACAGGATTGTCTATCCGCTTCACAATACTGACTAGCTCAGGCGTCCAAGCGACGGGTCGATCAATATGCACAGTAGGTCTAGAATCTGCTAACTTGGCTATCCAAGCGTGTAACTCCAGTGCGAATGTAACAAAGAAAATTTCGTGAAGGTCAGTATAAATATACTTCTGTAACCAGTCTTCTGTTTGGAGCGTAGAACTTCTATTTTCTTGTTCAGCGAACTCTTTAGCCTTTACATCAAACCAGTCTCCAATTTCTTTAGCTGTAGGATTCCAGTAACACATTTGTCAACTGAGCAAGTCTCAGTGTAACAGAACCTTGTGCTGGCTTCAGCAACAATCTCAGATGTCGCGGAAATAATAAGTCTCACAGCAGCAAGTCGCAAGGCAAGGGAACCATTTGTTGGCTCCTTTCTTCCTCTAGGTTGCGCGTCAATCTCGCACGTCACGGGATAAAAAGTCTCAAGGCAACGGAACCATTTGTTGGCTCAACAACAAGGTTCAGAGCAACGGAAGTGACGTGATCAAAAAGTCATAAGGCAACGGAACCATTTGTTGGCTCAACAACAAGGTTCAGAGCAACGGAAGTGACGTGATCAAAAAAGTCATAAGGCAACGGAACCATTTGTTGGCTCAACAACAAGGTTCAGAGCAACGGAAGTGACGTGATCAAAAATTCATAAGGCAACGGAACCATTTGTTGGCTGCTTTCTTGGGCAGACCCGGGTTTTAATGAAGCGCAGCAACAAACCCCTTGGCGCACTGGCCCTCTCGGCAACGAGCTGCGCAGCAGCTCGAGGTCTCACCCGAAGTGGATATGGGGGGCTAAGGAATCAGGTTTCCTCAACCGTGGTGACGCGAAGATTGTCCTTCCTCTTCTGGTTCCTCAGATATCGGCGGTCGGACTTTCCCGCAGGCCCCTCGGCGCAACTACGCGGATTCCTTCCTCTCTGGCGCAGACGGCAACTATTCCGTGCGTCGAAGCGTTAAGTACTTCCTCACCCTGCGCACCCAGCGCAGTATCGCAGTCCTCGATCGCTGCAGCGACAGCGCTCCACCGCTTCTTCAGTCCTTAACACTTATGGTTATCAATGGACCTTTCCAAACTCAATCAAGCAGTCACAAAGATAATACAAGAGTTTTGCATACACATGTAATGAACTTAAACAGTTACTCACTCACGCAAACATTATAACAAGTGGAAATATGTGAAGCTCCTCTCCTCGAGGAAAACCACGTCCTCGGGAGTGTTATATTAACCAGAAAACCATAGAGTTATACAATATGCTGCGCACACAGCTGCAGCCTTAGATCTTTACAGGAAACTCCACGCACACAGCTGGGAGCCCTTCTCTCAATCTGGTCTCTTCTCTACAGAGATTACAAAGGCGCAGACGTCACACAGACTGTCTGGCAACTCAGGGATTAGCTCCTCGGCTATCCGATTCTACTCTAGTTCTACACACTCGGTAGAACACTTAACAAAGGATAATCAACACATGATCTATCCTCGAGACTGACTATCTAACAGTCTAAACATCAATCTATCCCAAGAGTATCTAACTCTTGCTCTCTAACTCTAACTAACATCTATCCATTACAATTATTCATATATATAGGTGGCCATGGCGGTCGCACCTTTACAAAACTGTGGGCCTTTCCCAACAGTGATTCCCAAAAACCCTAACCACGCACATGGCTAGGTGTACTGTAGGCGCCGCTTGTAGTCATGTCGCCGCTTCCTGCAGGCTCCTTGACTTTCAGCGCAGATTGTGGGTATGGGCGCTTGTCCTTCGCCTTCAATGCTCTGGTCCGTTGCTCCTCCTTGATCCGAGCAACCATAACTTCTGTACGTAGCCTTTTAAATGAGGGTAGCTGAGCCCTCTACTCCATCGCCTTCTTTATTATGGTAGCTGAGCTTTCTATTCAGCCTTCATTCTCTTCTGTCGTGCGCGCGAGCTCCGCGATTTCCGGTCCGTGATCTTCGCTGAGCTTGTCTATCTGGCACCGTACTGCGCACCGTCTCCTTCTTGCCCAAAACTTAGTGCTTGTCCCAAAATTAGCACTTTCCTTCCATACTTGTGCTTTTTGTTTCCCAAAATTCGCAGCTTTACCGTAGCTACGACCTTGGCTCCAACAGTCCTCGACCATAAGTAACTGGCCCTCTAGACAGCTAAAAAACTTGGGACCAAAACTAATGATGGGCCCACCACCATGACGGGTCATGACCTCATCCCACTTGAGCATATGGGGAACCCTGGGCTCCCTGTCATCAAGTACCAATTGCAAATGTAGAAGAGGAATCCACTCTAAGAGGGACAATACTATGATCAATCCATACCCAAACTGCTTGAGCTCTCCTCGCTGACACTTGGTCAGCTGAGCTCGGATGTTTGCGAGGAGACCCTCGCACCAGTTAAAAACCATGGGGGACATGCAATCCTCCGCATACATCATCTAGTTCCGAGTAGCCTTGTGTGGGGCTTGGCTACCCGCCACCCTAGTAATGGTAATCAATATGGTCCACAGTGGATGGATCACCACATCCCTGATGAGAATCTTCCTGCTAGAAGGACGAGAAGTAGCAACACAGTGCTGTGACACCATGTCCTCAACTGTACGGTCACTAGCATGTGTCCCAGTAAGATGTACAGCGTCCCCTCTTTGGGACAAACCAGTGATAAAGTAGATATCCTCAATGTCTATCGTGAGGATATGCTCACCTATCACAAAGTACTGTTGGGCCACATCCCAACTCTAGAGCATGTGTGTCAGCAGTGGGATCTGGGATCTCATCCCCTGGATCTCAAAGAACTTGAGTAACCCACAATTTCTCAAAGCATCCACGCATTGTGGATCATTCGCGGCCTGTTCATCCTCGAGTTCATGTTCTCTCTCTTGCCGCTCCAATACCATATTGGCTAGCTGGTAACCTGCCAAGAAGGACATGTAAACACTATTAGGTCCTGCTTCAACCCTCATAAGTCCATTTTTTTATTTATTTTTGATGTTTGGCTTGTGGTTTTCTGCCGTCGCACTATACATTTAGGTACAGTGCGATGACGTCGCACCTCTCGTTTTCGAGACTTGCAACGACTCGGTCTCGTCGCAGGTCCCGAAAGAACAACCTGCGACGAGCCGAGGGCACATAAAGCCCTCCATAACACCATCAAAAACCCAAAAAATGGAAAAACTAAATCACTGGAACGTTGCTGGATGAATTTTAGGCCTACCTGATCCGGACGGTTGGTGAAATGGCGGATCGTAGCTCCCAAAATTGGTAAAGGAATTTTTGGCTCCAAATTGGTACTTCTCCACCCAAATTGGCAATTTGAACAATGAAATCTATTTTGGTCCATATTTCTATTTATAAATAGAATGGAATATTCCTTTTCAAATATTTTGATGCTTTTGGGCCTTTTACTATAGTTTTGACCATTTTTCATTATATTAGGGACTATTTGACACTTTCTCTAGTGTACAGGAGTCGTAAAGTGGTCTTTTGTGTCGTTTCTCGCATCACCAACGGTAACTACAGGTATGAACACCCCTTTGAATGTTTTGTCATTATTATTTTTGGTTAGTCGTAATTATTGCATGAGGATGAGTTTACTCTTCGTTTGTTCTTGTACTCACATAACTATGAGAACAAGTACCGAGTTATGATTTATCACTTTTCCGGGCTCGTTAAACTTCCACGGAAAAGGACACCCCCCGGAGTCTACCGTTAAGCTCTTTTCAGGCTCTCGAAAAATGAAAAGATTGCCAAGCGAACTTGTTGCGTTCACGCTTGTTAAAGTATTTGAATGGTCATCTTCCTGGTGATAGTTTACCCCTTTTTCGGACCAGGGGGCACTAATTACTAAAAAGGAATACTCCAGCCAATCATGACTGGAAGAGTCCTCTCCCGCGTTCTTTTACCCTTTTTCGGGGGATGAGGCTAACTTTACGAAAAATGACCGTTGGAGTCTTCTTTAGTTCTTTTCAGACTCTCTAAACATGAAATGACGATCGAGTTTACCTTCTATGGACTCGTTAAAATTTTCACATTGAAGGGCCCGTCATGGGACGAACCCCTCCTATCCCAGGTTCGGAAAATATTTGGGATTGGACTCATCTTTGAGATGAGCTATACCGAGCATCTGGTTACCCTCATTAAGCTCGTAAAAAACACATGAGGCACTCATCATTCATGATGGGTAAAAAGGAAAGTGTGTGTGTTACATACCTTAGTGGCAGTATAGAGTCATTCTTGAACATGGCACTCATCTGCATTCGCATACAGTACTTGGGTCATCTGTTTGTCTATGAGTCCCCACTTACTTTCTGAGTCCTGTTACTCCTCTAAGTCATTTAGAGAAAGCTTCCATCATCAGTTGCATTAGAAGTTTGTGTCATTCTCATTGTGTCAATACTGCCAAGTCATGCCATGCCCATGTTCAAGAACACGTTCGCTATCTATCATCTACAGTCAGTACACACGCCATCATGTCGTTGTTACTTTGAGTCAATCTTACATGTTATTGTACCATCCGATCCACTCTACACATCTTTTGTCGTGTTTCGTGTCGATTGATGGGGGATTCATCATGGCCCTCCTTCGATGGATTCATCCTTGTCGACTTCAACACATCATCCGAGGATTGAATCTAGAAACCAACCAAGTACCTTGGCCCTGCATGCCTCAATGGAAGGTTACCTTGCTTTCATCATGAGTTTACATCATTGGCTCTTGATTGAAATATTTCATCTTGCGTCGACTTCAAATCATTTATTCACGCTTGATGATATGTACTATGATACCGTGGGAATCATTGACATCAATGGTGATCTCCCTCGCACTTGTTAATGGTTTACATCAATGGTCGGTAATCAAGTGGTTTCTACCATGTTCGACATCAAGACATTTTTAATCACATGGATAGATTCGTATCATTGCAGGTTCAGCTTGAAGACCCTGGGGAGTTATGTTTTACCCAGGTTGCGATGGAGTTTGTATTGAGTCATATTACATGGATCCACTTTTGTATTGGTCGTGGCTGTGTTATCATCTCATCATGGATCTACGCTTGTGTCTAGTAGCCATGATTGTGTTCAGTTGGTCATTACTACCATGGATCTGCAATGTATTGGTCGGCAGCCATGTTGTACTTCATATAAGATTGTTCGTTCAGAGTCAATTGTACTGCAACAGTGTCCTTCATCCATCGAGCCTATTGCCATTATTTCTTTCAAAGCACTTCGCCTGTATATCCTTAACAGCTTCATGCTTTGGGGGGCATTATGTTACACCTAAAATCTACCCATCATTAGCTTCAGTGTATACATCCCTGAAGTCACCTGGACTAAGTATTTTCATCTGGGAGGATTTGCACTCAATTCTGCAATCTTTTGAGAGGTCGTCGCAGGTTGCACATTAGAAACATGCGACGTTGCAGCTTGCTCCACTGCAGGGTGCGACGAGGTATGTTAATGGGAAAAAATAGTATATTCGAGATCCTTCTCGAAACTTGCTCATTTAGGGACTTATCCCTGACCTATAGGAGAGATGGTACTCGACCCCTAACTCTTTGGGAGGATCCCTATCTCTCTCCTACCATCTATCAACCTATCCTATCCATACCCTATCCACTTAGTCCTATATAAGTGAAGCTCACTCCCATCCAAAAGAGAGGAAGACTATGGTATCTACATGCTGGTGAAATCTCTCAAGACACCTCCATTCACCCATTGGAGAACTCATACCTCCTTGGAAGGATATGGCAATTGGCTTGGTCGGAGAAGGGCTACTGCGTTCAGTCTTGGTTGTAGTTCTATATCTCTATCATGTACTCCTCTATTTATAGTAATTCAAATGCTTTCCACCAATATTGTTCTTATGCGCAATGATATTGTGTAGTTTACCTGCTTAACTATTTACTTAGATCGCTTATTGTATAGATGTCTTTTACTGGTTTCTCTTGTTTCTTGTCTTGACAGGTCTTGCAGCTTGGATCTGACGACTGCGAGATGTGGATCAACATTCAGGAGAAAGGATTGCGTAGTAAAAAGGTAAGACATCTAGTACTTGGTCCTTAAGTAGATCTAGGAAATGCACTTGTAGTCTATTCTATTTGTTCTAGACTCACATTGAGCTAGGGAGATCTGGCTCGCGTCTGCTCGAGTGGATTGTCCGATAACATATACCATTTTAAGTGTTCGAATACAAGGGGTATTCCCAAAAGACCGAACACCTAGAGCAACCACTTCACACAAACAGATCACAGATCGATACATCGATGTTTTGACGTGGTTTAAACCCTCTATAGGGAAACACTCCACGGCCCCGGCCAAATAGCTTCTACGGAGCAATTTATTATGCAAAAGAAAGAAAGTTACAAATGAGCTTCTCATAATCGATCAACTAGACAATGACCCTCCATGCTCTTTAAATAGAGATCATGGACCAATCATGTGTTAAGCCATGGATCAAGGTTGGGTATGATCTAAGAGAAGTTGATCCGTCGGATCACTCTATGTCTAGAACATATCATGACCGTCGGATTAAATATTTACAAATGCATACTAATGCATACTAAAAAAACACATTTTTCCTAACGGATATATTACACAAGTTGATCTTAACTAACTTCTAAGTGTCTAAATATCCTAACATCCCCCCTTAAGAACAACTTGGGATAGGATTGAAGGATTTACAAAAGTGACACTATTAGGAGAAGGAAGGAGGCATTAGAGCCTATCCCCCCTTAATGACAAATTCCTGAACTCCTAACATAGATCGAAGTTTAGAAAACTTCGCTTCTGTAAGAGACTTGGTGAAGATGTCTGCAATTTGATCATCTATAGGACAAAAGAGCACTTCAAGAACACGATCATGAACAAGATTTCTAATGAAGTGCATATCTAGCTCAATGTGGTTGCTGCGTTGATGTAGGATTGGATCTTTGGCAAGCTTGATGGAACTTTGATTGTTGCACCAAAGTGGAGTAGGCTGCTGCTGCTCGAATCCAAACTCTGAAAGGATCTGTCGAAGCCATAAAGCTTCCTGATTGGCATTGACTGCTGCTCGATATTCTGCCTCTGCTGAAGAAAGAGCAAGAGCTTGTTGTTTCTTACAAGCCCAAGTGTCAAGTCCAGATCCCAGACTAAAAACATAACTTGCTGTAGAATTTTGATCATCAGGATCGCCGGCCCAATCTGAATCAATGAAACCAACCAACAAAGGTTTCCCCCCTGTACTATAATGAATGCCAAACTGAATTGTTCCTCGAATATATCAAAGTATTATTTTAGCTGCTTTCCAATGACTTTCATGAGGTGTTTGCATATAATGGGCAACACGACCAACGACAAAGGAAAGGTCAGGACGGGAATGAGTCAAGTATAAGAGACTACCAACAAGCTGACGATACAAGGTGGCATCTACTTCAGGTGAAGTACAAATGGCAGAAAGTTTGACTCCAGACTGGAAGGGAGAAGGGGCTGGTGTACAATATTCCATGTGAAAGCGACTAAGAAGGTCACAAGCATACTTAGACTGAGAAAGAAATATTCCTTCTTTGGTTTGCAGGACTTGGAGACCAATAAAATAATGCAGATGTCCTAAGTCTGACATTTCAAAAAATTTCTTAAGACTGGATTTCACATGGTTTATAAGCTCAGGGTCACTACCAGTGAGAATAAGGTCATCAACATATAGAACAAGTATGATGAGATCGTTTCCTACTTTCTTGGTATAGACATTGGAGTCAGAATGGCATCTAGAAAAACCAGTGTCAAGGAGAAAGCTATCCATTTTGGCATACCAAGCTCTAGGAGCTTGCTTAAGGCCATATAAGGATTTCTTAAGGCGACAGACAAGGCTAGAGTTATTCTGAACATATCCAGGAGGTTGTTCCATGTAAATTTCCTCCTGTAAATCACCATGTAAGAATGCAGACTTGACATCCATTTGATGGACTTCCCAGTTATGTAAGGTTGCAAAGGAAAGAACAAGGTGGATGGAATTCATTTTTGCGACAGGAGCAAAGGTTTCATTATAGTCAATCCCTTCAACTTGGGAAAAACCTTTGGAAACTAGCCTTGCCTTAAGTCTTTCAACACTTCCATCTGATGCATACTTAGTTCTGTAGACCCATTTACATCTGACAAGTTTTCTTCCTTTTGGAAGAGGTACAAGATCCCAAGTATCGTTCGCCATTAAGGAATGATATTCTTCATCCATAGCTGCATTCCAATCTGGATTTCCTAAAGATTCTGCAAAATTTTCTGGATCATGATTCTCAGGGAAACCTGAGCCAAAAGAGAAGAGGCTCGCTGAAATTGAGAACGTGTTCGACGTTGATCTCTAGGATCACCGGCAAGATCACCAGTTGTTTCACATGTTGAACAGACCCATCAAGGAAGCACTTGTGTTGGTTCAACTGGAGGAACATGAGCAAGCGAAGGTGGATTTTCATCCTCAATTTCATCATCAGAAACTGGAGTTGAAAATGTCAAGGAAGTTGGAAGAAGAAGAAGGCACAATCGCTGAATTAGGCTCGCAGGCCAAAGATGGCACAATCGCCGAGTTAGGCTCCCGGGCCAAGATATTTTCATCAAAGTTAACATCTCTTCTAATGATTATATCATGAGAATGTGGTTGAAGAAGTCTATAACATTTTACATCTTCAGAATATTCAACAAATATGCACTTTTCACTTTTAGGCTGCAATGCTTTCCGTTTTTCATCTGGAATATGAGCCCATGCTTCACTACCAAACACAAGGAAGTGACTTACATCAGGTTTAGTTTTACTCCATGCTTCTTCCGGTGTGATACCCTGTAAAGCTTTAGTGGGGGTGCGATTAACTATGTAATTTGCACAATTAATGGCTTCAGCCCAAAATTGAAGACTTAGTCCCTTAGATTGGATCATACAATTAGCCATTGCTTTTAAAGTGCGGTTCTTCCGTTCAGCTACACCATTTTGTTGTGGTGTATATGGAACAATGTGTTGTTGTTGGATTCCTTATTTAGTGCAGAAAGTAGTGAACATTTTGTTAACATATTCTCCTCCATTGTCAGATCTTAACTTAATAATTTGATGACCAAATTGTTTTTCAACAAGGGCCTTGTAGGCCAAGAACATGTTAAATACTTCGCTCTTAAGTTTTAGGAAATAAACCCAAGTGCGTCTGGTGTAATCATCAATGAAAGTTAAGAAATATTTGAATCTAGAAAAGGAAGCAGATGGAAGAGGACCACACAAGTCACTATGCACAAGCTCCAAGGGAACCGAGGCGTGCCAAGAGGCACGTTTGTCAAAATTGTCCCGATGATATTTTTCAAGTACACAACCGGAACAAACACCATCCCTGCAAGATACCATCGGAAGACCTGTCACCATATTTTATTTACATAGTTGTTGCAGTGAGCAATAATTTAAGTGACTAAATCGCTCATGCCAAAGTTTGCTCAAGTTATCACTATGAGCAACAAAAACGGAAGGAAAAGGTGATGACCCAAAGTTTTAAATTTGTACAACCTGTTAATATCATCAACAACTCCAGTAGCTAGGACATGTTGAGGATCCTTAAAATCCTTTATTTCAACTTGGTGAGGTGTAAACGTCACAGTTTTACCTTTACCAGAATGAGTGATTTGATAGACTGATAACAAATTGCAGGAAATTCTTGGAACACATAGTACATCACTAAAATGACCATTATCTACTGGAACTGTTCCAGATCCTACAACACTTAGAGATCTATCATCACCAACAAATATTTGTTTGGTGTTACATTCATGCATAGTAGAAAAGATGGCTTGATCCTTATCCCTATGATAGGATGCTCCAGAATCAATGAGCCATTCATTTGAAGTAGAAGAAGAAGATGCATTATAAGAATAACCAGAAGCACAAAGTGCATGTCCATGAGAGGTAGATTCTAAAGGCGAATCTAGGATGATGTGGTGCTTCTTCATTGCTGCTTCCAAGGCTGCCATCTTCTTAAAACACTTCGATTCATCATGATTATCTTTCCCGCAATAGTAGCAATGACATTCAGTCTTCTTTCCTTTTGGCTTGGATCCTTTGTCATTTTTTAAAGAAGGAGCTGACTGAGAGGGTTTGGGACCCTTGTTTGAGTTATTATTGCGAAAATTTTGTTTCTTGGGAGGCTTGGACTTTTCTTTCTATTGGGACAATAAGGCTTTTCCAGATGTATCTGCATTTTTGATTATTCCAAGATAGATGAGCTTATCTTGCTCTCTAATCAAGGAATCACAAAAGGATTCAAGACTAGGCTCTTGATATCTAGCTGCATTCAAGGATTCTTTCATTGAGTAAAATGTGGATACAAAAACAGAATATGCAGGTCCAAGTTTTGAAAGAATATGATAAATGCATTGTTTGTCTTCCCTCTTGATCTTGCATTCTTCACATAAGAGTTTAAGAGTTTTGTACTTAGATAAATAATCTTGAATGCATGAAAAATCACTTGGATTTAAAGAAATCAACTCATTTTCGAGTTGATGACCTTGAATTTCATTGTGTTTACCAAACACAGATTCCAACTTGTCCCAAACAGCATCAGGTTCATCAATTCCAGATATGTGGAATCGCAAATCAGTAGAGATTGATATCCCAAACAATCCACGAGCTTCGTCACATCTATTTGCCCATTTTATTTTCTTATCATCATCAGTGGGTTCTGTTTCTTTCCCTGAGGTAATTCTAAAAAGTCCCCTACTTCGTAGAACATCCTACATATGAGATTTCCATGAGAAATAGTTGGAACTGGTAAGTAGAATATCACAAGGAGCGGCTATATTGTAAATTAATGGTTGTAAAAATAGAAACCAATAGTCTGGATGCGAAGAGCTCGAAAAAATAGTTAGTTTAAAAAAAATGCACTTAAAACTGACTCTGTATGATGAAGTTATGCTTGAACAAAGAAAATGCTGAAGATACTCCAATAGTGACGTGGCAGATAGAGAATGACCATCTAAAAAAAAAGACCCCCCTCTTCTCAAGATGAACCTTTGACAATCACTTTACAAGAAAATTGCTTTAAATGAATCACTTTTGTAAAATAAGTGATTTCACTTTTACAATGATGTTACTTTAAATAATGCAGCAATAAAAAGAAACTTAAGTGACTTACTTTTTATTTTTATTTTTTATTATTTAAGTGAGATGTACTTTTACAATAAAGTAACTTGAAAATAGAAATTGCATGCACTTTTTCTTTTAAAAGTAACTTCTTAAGACTTGAACTCAAGACCTATTAAGGAATAAAGCAACTTTGAACAAAGTGAGCTAGATTAAAAGGTATGTAAAATATGGGAAGGAGGAAGGGAGCTTTTTCTTTTTTACTCTTCTCTCTCGGTTTCCGTGCTTGCCTCTTTTCCTACAAATCACACCACAAACCGAAACAAAAAAAACTTTTCCACACTAATGGGGTTAGATCTCGTTAGCTTTCCTGGAAATTTTATGTTTTTTCTCTATTTTTGAATTGCCGAGATCACACAAGGTGCACGACAAAGAGCATACGTAGCCGAGAAAAACCATTTCCTTAACATTAAGATGAGGACTTGGTTGGCTTGGACCAAGGGCTACTACCATTGAAGGATTGTAATCAGTTGGCCTTCCTACTCTTACTGGAGCACCCCATTATGAACAACAAAAGAAATGAGAAAAATCTCAAACAATCCAAATTTAATAGAACCTTCATAACCAGAACTGCATACCTCAAATAGTATCCCATCAAGAGCCATAACATTACTAGCCTCCTCAATAGTCATCATCTCCACAAAGGAAAACTTGTTTTCATGATTGATGTACACATTCACAATAGTATCTCTTGCATTAGAACAAGTTTTTGAAATTAATGGTTCCATACATGTATTCTTCAACATCCCAATGAAACCAATTTCAATATATCAAAATACTCAATTCAAAATCATAATTGCTCAAAATATTTTTTCCAAGGCTATTAAACATCAATGTCGTCCATAAGAACCAAATGTAAGTACTATTCTAGTAAGGGCAGGTTGCTTAGCGGGGGAGACAGGGAAAAGAAGGAACTTGGATTGGTAGCTCTTGGGCTAGTGGACTGGTTCCCTGAAATGAAAAACAAGGTGCTTGGAAATACGTCGGGACATGAAGAGATGATGTGGGGTCTATTTTTGGATTTGTGCCTAGATAAAGATCTTGTATCTTAGTCCCTATAACCACCTTCCTTAATACCGCCTTGTACAGTTTAAGTTCCGTCTTTTTACCATAAACCAGAAATCGTAGTTTACTTTAAATCAATGGATGTCGCAGTGGAGGCAACAAGAAGAGAGACAAAGACATTATATCTTCCAGTCTAAAATCTGGTTCGAGATAAAAATTTGGTTGATGATTTTAGAAGCCTAGCTCCTTTCACCATATATTGATATATCGTAGGGGGCCCGTGTAATGGGTTGAGATTTAATTCCAGATCCATCCCCAGATCCAAAGTGAGTCGTAACAGAGGTGGTTTATCTTGTTCACTCAATGGATCGAACTGAACCAATTTAGCCTGAAATGAATACCACTAGCCATTTTAGTAGATTGATCTTTTATGGAGCAGATTTTATCTGACAGCAGATGTATTTCATTTTGGTAGGAAATGTCTGGTTCCTACTTTGGTGGGATTTAATGTCTACTATAAAATTTAAATGAAGGAAAAGGCGGTGTTGGAGCCATTGGGGAAACAACCACGCAACCAAGAAGAAGAGAAGATGAGCACTCCACCAGTCAAAAATCTAAAAACCTATACACCAGAGTTGGAAGGAGACTGATAGTGGTTTCACTATATTCTTCATCAACTAAGAAGTGATATAAGAATCTCTTTATGAACCTATAATTTTCATCTCTTTAAAAAGCTATAATGCATAAGGTCTTTAAGAAGCTATCACTAAGAGTCATTATATACTTGAAAGAAGGCAGATACCTGGCCAACATTGCCTTTGTGTTGCTAAATAACTTTAGCATCATTCATGCCCATGCTCTTTGTCTCAATACTGAATCAATTAGTGCAAAACCCTTTGAGTTGTTGTAGTTTGTTCTAAAGATCCCATACTTTATCTCAGGAATGACTTGCATAATCTTCTTGAGCATGTTCTTGGAAATCCCGCTCTCAAGTAGTGACTAAACAAAAAAAACTATCTTGAACCAAGTGAACATGACCGTGGAAAGCTAGGGCATAACCCAGCAATAAGAAGCAGTCGATACAAATCGGATTTCTTGAAAGGATATCCAAGATCCATGGGAGAAATGGCTGCAATGATACTGATTACAAGCTCTGGGATGGAGCTAACAAGTTGTTAAGCCCTCTACTTCCAGCCCCAGTTGGCCACCCTAATGGAGAACATACAAGAGATGAATAGAGCTAAGGTGGGTAGAGGACAAGTTTGAGAACAAGTTTTATATATTGTGTGTAAAACTGAGCATCACGGTGTGAATTACTACCCTTCTTTCAGTGGCAATTGATAAAAGGGATTTCCCACCCTTCGAGATAAAGACTTAAATACTTATAGACTTGTTTTCCTACATACCCACCCCTCGAGACATAGATAGCTACATTCACGTGGGATAATAGAGTTATCCATTAGCCACCTTCCTTCATTGGTAGTAAGTAGTGAATAAACAAAAAAATATCTTGAACCAAGTGAACACGGTCGTGGCAAGCTAGGGCATAACCCAACAATAAGAAGCAATCGATACAAATCGGTCAGTAAGCAATGGTATGTATTATTCGACATAATTTTACTCTGAAAAGTTAAACTTTTTATATAGAGAAATGTTTGTTTTATTTCAAAAAAATTATTTTTTACTACTCGGAGAATGTTGACATTAAGAAAGGTATGCGATGGCAAGACACTGGCCTAGATGTTGCACTAGCAAGGGAGAAATTCTCAATTTTACTAGCAGGAAAAATAGAAGAGGTACATCAATTTTATAATTAGCAGAGTACACCAAGGCCAGGTATGTCTAGGTCGGCCATACCACATTACATTAGAACACATCCAAGATATCGCAGTACCCTCCATGGATGGCCTTGATGTCCATACAACATTTCAATAAAATAAGTCAAGGCAGACTGGCGAAGACAACCTATAAAAAAAGCATGGCACGTACAGAGGAACCAAAGGCACCATTATCTCAGTAATCAAAACAAAGTAGTAAAAACAGTTGCACAAATTCTGACATGCAAATTCATGAGGAAATAAAAGAGGGGAGAGTGCACACTAGATATTATTTCGGTTGTCGACACTTGTACACAAGGTAAACACCTTAATTGGTATGTTTTGAAGGAGCTTGTGAGGCATACTCAAAGGCCAACCCCTTCAACCATGGCTTCTTTCTCCTGGCATTTCTATATATTAACTCGGGAAGACCCACGAGCTCGCAACTTACTCCAGCCAGAGTGAGAGTTAGTATCCATTTCCTTCAAGCCATGGAGGTACAAATCTTCCAATTGAGCTCGACACCTGATATAAACTGAGGAAATACCCTGTATTATCTACTTAATCCATGCTCATTGGTCATGTGACTAGTTCATATTACCTAAAAATTATTGGGGATGGTAGGCTGAGTTTATCACTACCAGATATGTCTGTGTGTTGGGGTAGCATAGTATATGATTCAACTATTTTCCTTTTATTTTTGTTGGAGAAGTGGCTCTGCCCCTTCGCCTCAATATGCAACTTAAAAGTAACTCAACCAGAAGGGGGAAGCGAGCACTGTGTTTAGCAACATCAAATACCCAACCTTATATGCAGACATCTTATTAAAGGGTTATCCCAAACAAAAGAAATTTTAAAGGAAAGTCTTATTCTATTCATCTTGTCACGTTGGCGAATCAGTTGGAAAGAGGATGCAGTCTGACGATTGGGAGTAAAGAACAATAAGTCTGGGTTTTAATATAATACTATCCAAATAAAACCTAACTCGGTAGTGAGACATGCAAATAAATGCATATCAGAATCCATACCCGAAGCAAGAACTGCAAGAGGTCTGGTATGTGCTCCATCTGCGTTGAATCAAGAACCACCATATAAACCTAATTGTGAGCACTTAGACATGCAAATAAATGCAGATTGAAATCTATACCTGAAGCTTCAGCCAGATCTACACCCGAAGATGAGTTAATTTGCAAATCTCATGTAGTGGAAGATAAAACTAATGTTAAAAGTAAAAAGCCCCAAATAAACCTTGAAAACCCCAATTTATTTTCGACAATTCGAGCTTTGTGAATTTAATTTTTTTAAATGAATTAATATCATTATATTATGTATAATATAATTTTTAAAACATATTAAATATTAATGTTAAAAACATATTTCTATTAATATTAATATTAGCACTAATCTTAATATTAAAAACATATTAATAATTATACTAATATTAATATTAACATTAATACTAATATTCATATTAATATTAAAACATATTCATATTATTAATAATAATATTATTTTTATTTTTATTAAAAACATATTAATATTAAAACGTATTAGTTATTTTGAATGCATCAATTCAATTATTTTGCTTATTTAATTCAAGACTCAACTCAACCACACTATGTCGAAGGAGGGGAGATATTGTTTTCTTGAAATAGGGGTCATTGGTGCTTTGAAATGTAGGGAGATAACCAAGGGGGGATTTTCAACTTTCTAAGCATAGACGAAGTGACAATCATGTTGGACAATTGCGGCTTGTAAATTAATGGAGGATGAGAAATTAACATTTTTTTGCGATCATGACTCAAAATAAATGTACTTGTCAAAACTTTGGCAGACTGTCGAAAGGGTCAAATAGTGACGATTTTCATCAAATGAAACATGGACATGACCTCCATGATGAGACGAACCCAATGGTATAACAATCATGACATGATGATTCTTATAGTGAGAAACGACTAACTCCATGGCACGACTTAGCATGACACATGATGACACATAAGATGAAACTTGACAAGTGTGTCGAAGGGGACGTATGGAAGCGAAAATAGTGAAACAAGGTATGGACACAACAAGCACATTTCCCTGGATATGAAATTACAGATGGAATGGCCTTGCGATAAAGTTCAACAGGTGCTCATTTGGATACCCATTTTCATACTAGTGATTAACAATGCTCCTTAGACAAATTGTAATTGGGGATTAAAATTAGACAATATAAACAATATATGAAGCAGATCCTATTGAAAAAGATGGAATTTTCCATTGTTCAAACAAGGGAAAATTGCAATTTTGACAATAAATTTTAAAATTACATAAATTTTAACACTGCAGCATTAAAATTTACAAAATTGTAACAAAATTATTACAATTTTGTAAATTTTAACAATGGACATCTTATATAATTATTAACTTAGATTGCCTAGTCATATTTTGTATCCCATGACTAAATTAGTCATATTTTTTATCCCATGATTAAATTAGTCATTTATTTTAGTCATTTTTAGTTGTGATCACTTAGAATTGCTCAAATTTGGTCATATTTCACTTAAAAACGCTGTGTGGTGACCAACTTTTTGGTTTCTTGGTCATTTATCACCCATTTTTCTACTAGTGATTCTTTTGAATCAAGGAGTGGAGTACTCATCTCCATTCATAGATATTACTGTAGGTTTTCTATAGGTCGTGGTAGTCATCAAGTAGCTTGGGGGAGAAGCATACTCCCCATTTTGGCTTACAGCTATTAGTAGTGTGTTTTTGGTGTGTCTTTGGGTTTAGAGAGTTGGTCTATGGAATCTATTGTCTCAGATGGTTGTAGAATGCCATCCCTGATGTAATAAACTCTTTGAATTTCTATGATAATAAAAAAACTCAGCTCTGTTATGCATAAAATCATTTATGTATTTCCATGTTTACAAACCTATGCTCAATGTGTGTCAATTTTGACCAGTTTTCGTAATTCGCATTAAAAAGTGTCTTATGTTTGTTTATTTAAAAATATGAAGCCATATTTGGAAAATAGACAGAAAATTGGTCCTTAACACACCTTTAGACCGAACATTTGGGAGCTTTTACTAGTGTTTGAGTCGATTTGAAAACAACGCAACTACGGAGTCCCGAATTGGGAAATCTCACTCCCGAAGATCCAATTGACCAAATCGACCTCTGCAGTTTTTTGCAAACATTCCTACTACAGACCTTGTCATAAAAGATACCAAATAACTATTCCAGAACCATTCCCTGAGTTCCAGAGCCTCCTACCTGCCCGAAAGTCAATTTTTAGTGTCTTACTTGTCTCATTGAGCTAGTGTGCCTATTTCTTTTGTAATTATTGGATTAGGTACACTCCATATTATTATTCAATATGAGTCACTATTAAATCTATGTAAATAATGTATATAGTATAAATATAAGAACCTGCTCTTTGAAGAGACTTTTGATTTCTGTTTTTAATATTTTTTCTATTAATAATGTAAGGCCCTTTTATTCCATGGAATTTGTTAGCTAGTATTGTTACTATTTGGTTTTTCAAAACTTTCTTGAAAGGAAAGAACTACGAAACTTTGGTGCTCATTCCACGTGTTTAATCCTAATTTCCCTTATATGATATATTTAAACTCATTCAAAAAATATGAACTAATTGACATGCTTATTTGAATCTTTGTTGATTTCAAATAATATCAAGCATTTATTTGTCACACCTAATTGAAATTTTGTTTTTGGTAGTTGCATTTATGATTTACCTAGATGCAATTCCATGTCTGTTAACATGATACTGAGGAAACTTGGAAAGAAAAATCCACTTATTTGGATATAATATTCTTGGTTTTTACTTAATCCAGGTGGATATTGGTGGCCACCCATCTGCTCCACTGAGTTACAATGGTTTTCCAACTTCTTGGAAATTTTCAATAGTTTTGCAGGACCCAAACTCCCATGGCCATTTTGAGGCACTAAATGATGCCTTTTGGCCATTCCTCAAGGGCGGGGGAAGGGCTTCTTGTGGCATTCCCTGTCCCCATCCAAAAGTTGTATTTCGCAGTTAGTTCTTTCCAACGAGTTATCATGCGCCCTAAATGAAGATCTCGTGCAAAAGTTGCGCCCTTGAGAATTTGGCATATTAGTTAGACACCTCGGGGCCCACAACTCTTTTTGTTGCTTAATCTCCTAGGGTTAGGTTTTTGTATGTTTAGATTTTTTGCCTCTTTGTATTTATGCTTATGATAAAATTCCCTTTTCGGTCTCTTTGTAATCAACTCTTGCGAATGGGCATAGTTGACACATCTCTCTTTAGAGATAAGCTACCACAATCTAAGCTAGATTGTATTGATTTGCAATTTACAATGTTTTTCCATTCAATTAATTAATAGAATTTGGATTTTATTGTACTATTGTGCTCTCTACAAAATATTTGTGTGTGTGTTTCCATTTTATATTGCTCCCTTCATTTCATTCTCTAAATAATCTATATCAGTGGTATCAAAGCAATCTGCTCTTGTTGTTTCTCGCACGTTTCTCAATGCATGTCCCCAAAAATATCCAAGTATCAGGAGTTGGGTCCTTGTAATGTCCCCTCCCTGAGGCTCCATGGTCATACAGCTACCTTATCAACCCCTATAGGTTCTGGCAAAAATTAATAAGTGAAGGGGGTAATTTCTAAATGCATTAATTGTGAAACTTAGGATAAGTGTGCAATGTATTAAATGTAAATATTTTATTATTATTTAATTTTGTAATGAGTGGATATGCTTAGGTGACCCAGGAGGACGCATAAGAGAGCTTGTGGACCTAATGCGTTGTCATCCACAATGGAAACTAGAAGAAAAGCAGAGAAAATCAATAAAGCCACTAAGATGGAAGGCAGAATAAAAGCAGAAAAACTCAGAAAAGCAGGAAGCAGAAGAAATGCAGGAAAGTCCTAAAAGCATAAGAAACCAGAAAATCAAGAAAAGAAGGAAAAGCAGGAAAATCCTAAAAGCAGAAGAAAGCAGAAAAGCAAGAAAAGCAATGAAGATAGGAGTTTCCTGATTTTGAGAGATAAGGCTCAAGGAAGATTAGCAAAAGTAGGAAAGCATGCGAAAAGCCTTAGGAAATATCCAGAGGCTAATTTTATCCAAGGAGGTTGAAATCATGAAGGCAAGTAGGTCCAAGGAAAAATCAACTTTCCAAAGAAAATTCCATTGCACCTATGGTTCGAATTTCATCAATGGCAAGTCCAAAAAGGGTGGCAGAAAAGTTATAGGTTCAAAATTAATCAATGAGGGAGAAATGGTTGAGGTGGATGACTACATTCATTGTACATTGAAGCAAATTCATGTTATAAAAGAAGTTGGTGTGCCCCAATGCACATATTTCGTCAATCTTGTTGTTTGTCTTGAGAGCTAGCTTCTCAAAGGCTTGGGAGATGTGCCCCTAGCCAGCTTTGGGAGATGTGCCCCATAGAAAAAAATTTCCAATCAGTTTATTTGTGCTAGAGAATCCATTAGAGCTCATGTTTCAGGTCTAATCCATCCATTCTCTTGAAGAATTCAAGCTCCCAGTGTTGATGCAATGATTAGACAAGCTTGAGGTGATATCTGTGAAGAGATCCGTCCGGATGACTGAGCTATGATAGGAATGCGCCTCTATGAGGAAGATATGATGTCCTGGAGTCTTACATGAGCATAAAACTTGATCTTATTCTGAATATAACTTTGATCTAAGGGTTTAATCTTCTCCTTTCTCCCTTCTACTGAATATTTCTACTCTTTTATGTAAAAATCATTGAAGATGGTGATTGGGTTGTAAGTTTGGATCATAGAGAATTTAAATTGCTGCTATATCAGTCTAATAGAGATTTATACTATCCAATAATATTTATTTGAGTTCAAGTATCAGTTCTGATAAGAAACTTGAAGAATAACTAAGTTATTTGTATCTTCATTTCTCAAGGCTTGCTCTATGTGCTTCAAATATTGACTATTTTTTCAGTAGAGTCATAAAATACATTCTATGAGCTCTTTGGCCTTTCTGTAAGATGATACAGTTCCATGATACCCTTATAAAATCATACACAGTCCTAAGTTTGAGTTTCGTGACCCTTTTGAGGTATTTGGAGTCTCCTGGAAATAAACTAGTCAGCCAATCCAAAGTAGCACCCTTGCTATATTTGCCTCCAAACCCTGTCAATTCGATTCTAAAAATCTGTAATTTTACTGTAGAAATTTGGGGGATAATCCTTTTAGTCCAACCCAGGCCTGATTACTTCAATGAGCACCAGAATCCTTGGGTTTCCACATAAGTCCTCGGGGAATGCGCATTGATAGCCTTGATTTTTCCAAGGAAATATTCCCATGCGTGAAGCATCCATAAAAGTTCCAGTGTCAAGGTATTGGCATGTTTCCATTTGATCCAAAGCCTTATTAGGTCCTAACCTATATCTGGGGATAATTTAGGAAGATTCTAAAAGTGGTTTAAATTTTATGTTTGATTCCTAGTCAAATTAACTAGTTTTGTCAAAGCTATCTTTGTTGTTTAAATTTTGCAAGTTTTTGGAGTTAATGTGTTGGAATATTCTCACCATCATCATTTGTATTTGCACGCATACTGCATGCGTCCAGTCATCAGTATGGTAGTCTACTAGCACCTAGTCCTTGTTTTTGTATTGGCCCTCCTAGCCACTGATGCACCCTTGTTTCCATCACTGGAGTACAACTGCGCCCTCTTCCACTGATTTAGGATATCTATCAGTTAGTTCCATGATTTGGGGATCAGTTCTTTGATTTGAGGACTGATTACTTATTTAACTAACTGTAGCTCTTAGATTGACTGCTACAGAGACTAGAGTAGCTCTACTTGACCACTGACAGCTAGTCTGCGCCCTCCTTGGAGTCTCCTTCCCTAGATTTGTGCTCACATGCATCCGTTAGACTCAGTTAGACTCACATTGACTGATCTTTGACTATCAGTGGCCACTACACCTGATTGGGAGATGGTTCCAATGCAGTCCAATCCATGCCATGAGGAGAATTCGAATCACCTTGGATGATATCGAATTCATTCTATTGTACTCTCATATTTTTGCTAGCTTACAACTGATGAATGTAACAACAACTTTTTTCCACATTCTTTGAGTTTCATGTGTGAATTTTGATCATCTTCTGTCTATTCTTCTCTGCAAATATTTGAGTGTAATTGGGAGGTTTGTTCAAGCTAAAGTGATCTCCACCTGTGGAATTTCACATGGTATCAGAGCTTGTTACAGCTATTCGAGTTACAGTTGTTTATTGAATAGTTGTTTTTTAGTAGAGCACCATAAGCCTCTGGATTTCCACAGCAAATTCTGGTGCCATTGCATTGAATTCGCTGGAGCAATCCAGTGGGGTCTAGCTAGTTGTGAAGGATCCAGATAAAAGTGCCCACTATCCTAAAGAAGTGTTCTTTAGATTCTGCAACAAACCTCCAACCAAATTTCATTGTTTTTGCATGTTATTCGAATTGTTTTTACAATTGCAGCAGTTTCGAAGTTTTCTGCAGTTGTAGCAGTTTCGAATTTTTCTACAGTTGCAGTAGCAGATTCAGAATTCTACAACAGCTTCCATGTATCTGGAAGGATTTCCTTCTCTCTCTCCATTCAACTATGATGAGTGGAAACCAAAGATGACAGCATATCTGAAGAGATATGGTATTTTCGATATATGTATTGGTGTTAAGAGAGATTTTGCTTCCTATGAAGAGGAAGATGCTTAGCTAGATGATTGTGACAGAGCCGCAGGACCAATAATGATTTCTATGCTTTCCAGTATGCACTACCTCATTGATCTTGATGAACATCCAAGTGATCTTTGGACCAGATTGGATATATTATTTGGAAAGCAGAAGGAAGAGGAAGATGCTATCCATTTGGAGAACGAGCCCAGTGATACTTCCTCCAGTTTTCTCTCTAATTATGTTTTGACCTCAATCATCTCTCATGATGAAGCTGTTCAAGATGAAGAAGAAGCTGCAGATTCAACACAGAAAAATCATGTTGAAGACATTCATTTCTCTGTTGCTCTAGAAGTTGAATACAATTTTGAATTGTCCCCTTCCCATGATGCAGATGTAGATGCGAATTATCCATCTTCTAATTCGAATTCTGAGAAAGATATGTCAGCTACTAGTTTAGAAGTTGAAGAGAGTTTCGAAATCTCTACTTCTCATGAGCTTGCTGATGTGCAAGATGATGATCTACTGAATATTTTGGAGGATAAATCAGATTTTGGAGGTGATGCATTCGCCCTCCTTGATCAAATGCTCCCTATGAACTTCGACTTGATCATTGGAACATGTTCTCAGAATTTCACCAAAGATGGAAGACACTACCATTCGCTTGGGTTCATATCTCAGACATATCCTTGTGATTTTGGTTTTGATCTCACCCCTGCTGGTTCAAAGGAGATCATAAGAAGCCATCTATCAATTCTTGGAGCTGATTTGAAGTCCAGGCCACCACCATTATGTCATGGTTCATTTGGTTTTGATCTCACCCCTGCTAGTTCAAAGGAGATCACAAGAAACCATCTATCAATTCTTGGAGCTAATTTGAAGTCCAAGCCACCATCATCATTTCAGAGTTCATCTGCTTATGATCTCACCTATGTTGATTCAAAGGAGATATAAAATAACTATATACACATTCATGTAGTTGATTCTACCTTAGTTGGTTCGAATCACAAGTTTCAGAATTATCTTCATATTTTTGGATTTGTTCTCACCATGTTTGGTCTGAAGAGAAAGCTCAGGAAGCCTCCAGATTCGCTTGCATCCACTGAAGGAGAACTCAAGCACATGTTTTTGGAGCATGATCCACTTCTTCCGAAGAGGAATATTCCTCCAGAAATTGGACCAAACATATTGAGATACACATGCATTACATCCGAGGATTGGTTCATGATTGTACCATCACACTGCTCTACTATCCTACGGAAGAGCAGATTGCAGATATCTTCACTAAGTCCTTCTCGGTGAAGAAGTTCACTTACCTCCGATCCCTTCTTGGGGTGAGTGATGCACATGGTTGATTAGAATTTTACCGTCTATCTTGAGGGGGGGCTTTCTTCCCACTGGGTTTTCCCTCTTTCCTCACATTTTTGTTTAGATTGTTGTATGGGATGACCTTTGGTCTCAGTTACCAGGACCCTACTATTTTTCAGTTCCTGTGTTTCCTCATAGTTTGGATTGTGGGCGGGTGTTGGAATATTCTCACCATAATCATTTGTATTTGCATGCATGCATCCCGTCATTAGTATGGTAGTCTCCCAGCACCTAGTCCTTGTTTTTGGGCCCCCTATAGCCTATTTCTGCTCAGTATTAGCCCTCCTAGACACTGACACGCCCTTGTTTCCATCACTGGAGTACAACTACGCCCTCTTCCAATGATTTAGGAGATCTATCAGTCAGTTCCATGATTTGGGGATCAGTTCCTTGATTTGAGGACTGATTACTCAGTTAACTGACTATAGCTCTTAGATTGACTGCTACAGAGACTAGAGTAGCTCTACTTGACCACTAACAGCTAGTATGTGCCCTCCTTGGAGTCT
Source organism: Larix kaempferi (assembly GCA_027924585.1). NCBI lineage: Eukaryota > Viridiplantae > Streptophyta > Pinopsida > Pinales > Pinaceae > Larix > Larix kaempferi. The sequence goes on along the minus strand of BSBM01000012.1, from coordinate 3,120,297 downwards.
CCTTACCTAGATTTGTGCTCACATGCATCGTTTAGACTCATTTTATGATATCGAATTCATTCTATTGTACTCTCATATTTTTTCCAGCTTACAGCTGGTGAATGTAACAACAACTTTTTTCCACATTCTTTGAGTTTCATGTGTGAATTTTGATCATCTTCTGTCTATTCTTCTCTACAATTATTTGAGTGAAATTGTGAGGTTTGTTAAAGCTAAAGTGATCTCCACCTATGGAATATCACATAATGTAACTTTGAATCATATCTGGTACATTGCAATGATATCAAAGCATGGTCCTCTACACCTTTGAGTAGCAATACCAATCTCCATAACCCCTCAAGTTGGAGAACTATTGCAGAACACAGCTTCAAGTTGCAGAATGAGGCTCACACCAATGGGTGAAGAAGTCCTTGAGCAGTATGACAAACAAGAGGTGATCTATGTAGATGGAGGTTTTCATGTGTCAAGAGATTAAGATGGTTGCTTTTGTTACCAATCATACAGAGAAGGCACAAGGTCTGATCCTCCAATGATTAAGAAATATTTGGAAAAGGTGATAGAAGTATGTGAAAACATGCCTCGGTGCTACTAGGAGTACCTAGCATTGGGTAAGGAGATTTGTGCAGTCATGACTTTCAAGGATTATATCTATCTCAGCTATGGATTTTTTCCCAAGGATGTAGATGAGGAATCATTAAAGGGAAGCAATTCTCCAAGAGAAGAACCATGTAGTTCCCCTAATGAATGCATTGAGCAGAAATAGGAAAGCATCATGCTAAGAGGTGGATGCAAATCTGATTTTTGTAGAAGCAATGTTTTATCATATCAAGCCAAAGAATTTTCCATCTCAACTGGTGAAAATGAGAGTAGAGAGTTTTCTAATGCTAGTGTGGAGGTTAAGGATGACTGTGAAGCTGTGGATGCATGCCACAAGCAATTGGAAATTGCATTGAAACCCTTGGAAAGCATGCATATTACCCTTCCCAATGAAGGATTCTCATCAAATGAGTATGATGAACATCCCATTGAGTTATCCAAAAAGGAGGATAAGGAACACAACAAGATGGGAGGCCAAGCCAGTAGGAAAGAGGTCGTTGATAGTATGGAGAATAAATCCACTCATGGATAGTCAAACTTCTTTGTTGGTGAGTTTGAGATCACTACAAGGGAGATGGAAAATAGGATGGGTGGAAAGGAAACCGCTTGTGGAGCAGATTTGGATGAAGAGGAAAGTGCAACCCTCCAAACACCCTTAGAAATTCATCATGAAGCAAGAGGCAGCCCCACATTAATGGAGAATGAAACTGGAAGTTTGATGGAGGAACATGCCATCGCAACTCCATCACATGAAGAGACAAGGGTGTCACAAAGGTATTTCTACTATTCTATTTTTTGCATTCCCTTGTGTCATTCTGAGATGGCAGCCACTTCTGGTGAGAATATTGGCATGGTAGGGCCTTCTAGTGCTAAGAATCAAAATTTTGAGAAGGATGAATTGTCATAGGAGAGTTGGCATGAATCTCAAGAGTTGCATGAGCACACTTGTGGCATCCCACATAGTGCTCTTAAGGAGCCATTGAATGACTTAGAGATCCAACTCTTAGTCACAAAAGAAAATCTACTGCAAGCTTTGTCCTGAAATGATGGTGCACAAAAAATCATTGACAATATTATTGATGAGGGACAAGAAGAAATGGTAGAAAGAGTCTCTACTTCCAAACTAAGCATCATTAAAAGAGAGATAGAGATGATGAAATAAGATTAATTGATGTTGGCACGGGATTATTCCGCATGAAGTGTGGAAGCCGACAACTGCAAAGAGGGACCATCCACGAAAGAAGGACCATTCGCAGAGAACGAGGAAGCGCAAGACTAGTTTAGTTTGTTAGAAAGGGTCATTTGGACCATTTTGTAACCGTCGTAGTTGGCTATAAATAAGAATATGAATGTAAGACTAAGGGCATCCTCATATCATTATCATTATCATTGTGATTCTGAGGTTCGATTGTGTTTTGCTCTATTTTTGCAGTTTTGTATGGATTCACGATAAGATGTTCTGAACTGTTCTATGAAGGTTATACCGCAAGTTTTGATGAGTTAATGCATGAAGATGTTCGGATCTATTCTTTTGTCTCTGTTTATGTCAAATAGTGGATGTTGCGTTATGATTTCTGTGGTCTTTTCTATAAGGTTTCATTGATGCGATCTCCAGTATTTCCCTATTAATGCGAATGTCCATTATGTATTGAATATGTGAATGGTGAATACATGGTTAATGTGCGAATGATGAATGTATGAATGTATGCGAATGTGAATCTCCGGTTTCTGTTGCGATAGAATTGAAGTAGTTGCATGTCCTTTCCCCATTGCGGAAACTTGGTTCCTGCAGCCCCCTTAATCATATCGGGTGAGACTTCACTCGCTTCGTGGGTGTTGCTAGAAAGGGTAAAACCTTTCTGGGCCGGTGCTTAAGGGTGTTTGGTCGGTGTTTGTTGACGACAGTGCGAAGTGAACCCCTGTCAACACAACTATGTCAACAAATGGTTCCATTACCGGGACCCTGAAGAATAAAGATAAGGACATGCTGTGGCACCCAACGAACCAGAGATTCAGGACTAGTTTGACAAGAAAGCAGAAGAATTCGCAGAAGGAGAAAATCGGAACCCTAGATAGATGACAAGCAGTTGGTTGGACAAGCATATTTATTCTGATATCCATGAGATATTCTTCTGCGAATTCCTGGTATTGATACACAAGTGGTTGGCACAACCGACGTTTCAGAAGAACCATTACCAAAAGAGTGAGCCTGATCACTGGACTCCAGAACTGATCCAACAGCTGAAACAGGTCAACAATAAGGTATCACTGGCTGTTGACTTCTAGGTAGACAATATCCTAGAGGGATACATCACTGAATTCGCCATTGATACAATCAAATCATATAGCGACGCAGAAAGGAAAATTTTCAAAGGCCCTAGGGGTAGATTCCTGCTATCGCTGAAACTGTGGATTAAGATGCTCGTCTACGAAAAGGGCATACTGAGGATGAATTCCGACGAGTAGAAGATCAGTGTGCAGAAGTTGTGGGTGCCACGTGAATGCGGGTCCGATAGAAAGATGTGAGGTAGATGGACATGAGTGGCAATGAATTTTTAAGGGAGGCTGACGAAGAGTGTGGTACCTTGAGGAGTGGGGTGATATTCCGGTGACCTAAGAAGAAGAGGAGGACCGAGAGAGAGTCTCCTGAGGGGACCGGAACAGAAGACTGTGAAACGGGACCATGAGGACGAAGCAAACTTATTACGACGAAGAAGAAAGTGAACAGGCTACCCCAGAAGCCAAAGAAGGACGGACCCTAAGCCACAATGTACCTTCAACTCCGCGCACTACTCATAACTTGATAAGATGAAATACAAGTTATTCGCAGAGCTTCTCTACGTGCTAGAATAGTAGTAAGAGTAGCAGATTAGTAAATAATAATAGTAGAAATGCAAGAATGGAAGGTGACGACGCAAAGATGCCAACCTTCCAAGGTAACGGGACCAAGGATCCCGAACAATACTAGTTTTTGTGTGAAGCAGTATGGACCATGAAGCAGGTCCAGGATGAAGATATCAAAAAGGGATAGTTAGTGACGACCCTCAGGGGTCGTGCACTTGACTCGTATATGAAGTTTACTAAGGTACTGACAGGAACTCCAGGTAAAACATTGCTGCAGATCAAGGCAAGGATGATCGGCAAATTTAGAAAACCAAAATCTGAGTCGCAGTACATTACTGAGCTCAAAGAAATCAAACAGTTTCCCAATGAGTCAGTATGGGAATTTGACCAATGATACAAAACACTAATGGAAAAAGTGACTTTCGGGATGAGCGATATGCAGCATAAAGAATGGTTTATCGCTGGGTTGGTGCCGCACATTCGTGGGCCGCTGATTCAATAGAAGGTAGTGACTCAGGCAAAAGTGCTGGAGATCACAATGAAGCTGGAAGTTTCACTAATCGGTGAAACAGGCTTGGGCATGGATCGAATACAAGCGTAGCTGGAAAACTTGATGATCCAGCTACAAGACATGAAGAAAGGAAAAGATGCTCACGAAGACGTATGGTGCACTAGATGTAGGACAAAAGGACATCACAAGGATTAGTGCCCAGAATTCCGAGAATATTTTCAATCAGGTGCACCGAATCTCCTCAATCAGGGAGGGATGCCTTGGTGTCGCGTCTGTCGAACGAGAGGACATCGACCAGAAGAATGTGTGTACCTACAGAAGATGGTGTTGAAACCAGTGAACTTGTATTGCAAGTTCTGTCGATCGGTTGGCCACGACGAGAAAGAATGTCGAGCTTATGACCTACTCCAAGAAAGGAATGCAGATACATTCTTCATGAAAGGGGAGGAGCAACCACCAGTACAGCAGCAACAACAGTATAACCCACTGCAGCCGCAATATAATCCACAACTGAAGTATGATTAGTCACAGTATGGCCAGTCACAGTATGGCCAACCGCAATTTAAACAACCGCAAAATGGTCAACCACAATATCTGCAGACGCAGTATGGTCAACTACAGTACCCGCCATACGGGTCCCTGCAAGGAGGATTCATAGGGGGGTTCCACGGCGGCCGAGGTACAGGTGTCGGCCGAGGAGGAGCTGTTGGACAAGGTTGAGGACCTATCATATGTTACAATTGTGGTTAGCAGGGGAATTATTAGAGGGATTTCCCGAATCCAACACCACAGTGCACTTACTGCAGCAATGTGGACCATGGTGTGGAAGATTGTCCTCATCTCATCATGAAGTGGAAAACTAAGAACCTACCCCCACCTCTGCCAAATCAAAATCAGAATCAGAATACGTCACCAACGGTACATAAGATATCAGCATAGGTTAGAAGTCAAGGTGCGGTTGTCGGAATAGTGACTCGAGGAGGAGCTGTGACATGGGCTAACAGGTCACAGGCTAGCATCCGACCAAAAACAAGGAAACAAGTCACATTTGGCACGGAAGCAGAAAGGGATTTTTTTTTAAAGCACAGGAGGCAATGAGGCAGCCACCTCTCCACTAGAAATAAGTTGCCTATGACATGCCGCTGACATTCAACACAACGAATTCACATAAAAAGGAGAACACCTTGCGAGCCTTCCTGGAGAATTTCCTAAAGCTGGAAAAAAATCAGGATGCATTGGCAGAGATATCCAACCTGTTGCATCAACGGGAGGGTGCACGACAGGAGCGGACGGTCAATCGCATACATAAGAGAAAGACAGGACGAGAGATGCGGATGTCTACTCAAGTCGGAGCATTCGATGTCAACTCCATTATCTTGGACTTGGGGTTGGACGTAAACATCCTAACAAAACAGACCTGGGAAACAATGGGGAAACCACAGTTGGCTTGGTCCCCAGTGCAATTGCGACTAGCAAACCAAAGTAAGGTCACCCCGATCGGTCGACTATGCCAGGTCCCTGTTGAGATTGAGGGACTCAAAACATATGCAGATTTTGATGTAATCAAAATTGTGGACAATACACGCCCCTACCCAGTGCTTCTAGGGATAGACTGGGCGATGGAGAACCAGGATATATCAACTTCAAGAAGAGAAATATGTCATTCGAGAACCATGAGATAAGGGTAGTCGCACCTCTTGACCCTGCAGAAGGGCAAAGGTATGTTGAACCAACACGGGATGAATTATTTGAAGGATGGGACAATCTTTACAACATTTCCGGAGACTACACCAACCCTACTGCAGATGGAGAGTTAGGGTGGTGTAGTAGCAGCTCGACGTCGACCAATTCAGATGAAGCACGTGAAAATGGGAAGAATCGGCTGCATGAAGTGTCATTTAGGAGGTGTACAGGAATCACTCAGTCGTTGCGAAGGGTAGATACAAAAGAATGCGAGCTACCAACGTACAAGGGATTTCCCAATTTGGCTACATTTCTTACTGAATTTGAAGAGAAAGTGGCAAAACCACAACGTCTATTGGCCTTGGAGGAAGCCCTGAAGGCTACACCAACACGATGGTGGGCAGCACACAATTCCACCATAACTAACTGGCCACTATGTCGACACCTAATGACAGTTCAGTTCGGTGACATGGAAGGATACTGTGGAAGGAAGTACGATGGCAGAGGACATCCGAAGGAGCATTCGGATGAATGTGAAAGCGAATGGCGACCACGAGCGAAACAGGAATAGGTCCATGCATTTATTCACACACTAGATGAAGTACCGCAAAGTTGGTATAACGCAGCAAAACTGCGATGCAGAACAACCTCATGGGAACAACTAACAATTGTCTTTAGCCAAACATTCAGTTTCCCCGACGAAAACCCCTTCATCCACAGCGCTTTACATGAGATCCGGGAGAAAATATTTGACGCAATTCCTACAGAGAAACCCATGGGACTTCAGTGGACTGTGACACCCCAAATGCTGATGGAATGTTACAACATAACAGGAGAACCGGATGATGAGGATGATCTGAGGGCTACGTATATCCCAGAGTCAGAAGGAATTCACAACATTGAGGCACCAGATATGCCTTCCGACAAGTTTCAGCAGCCGCTGCGAATCAAGAAAGTAAACATTGGGTCGAAAGAAAATCTTAAGTTCACGAGCATCAAAAACTACTGGGATGACTTGACTATTGGGAAGATGACGGATCTATTGCAGGAGTTTCAGGACTTGTTTCCAACGAAATTCTTGGAAATGAAAGGAATTTAGGGGGACCTAGGCGAGATGAATATCCCACTATAACCTGATGCAAAGCCGATTAAGTAGCATCCTTACCGGTTGAATCCGCGGTACAAGGAAAGGGTGAAGGTTGAGATTGAGAGAATGCAGGAAGCAGGAATTATAGAACCAGTAGAGGAATCGGAGTGGATCAGCCCAATGGTGGTCCAAGATAAGAAAATCGGTGAAGTCAAGATCTATGTCGATTTAAGAAAGCTAAATGACGCATGCCTACACGATCCATTCCCTACACCATTTACGAATGAAGTATTGGAAGGAGTGGGCGGGCAGGAAATATACTCCTTCACAGATGGATTCTCCGGCTACCACCAGATAAAGATTGCAAAAGAGGATCGGCACAAAACAACTTTTGTCATCGAGTGGGGTTGCTTTCAATATACGATGATTCCATTTGGACTGAAGAATGCACCAACAATTTTTTCAAGACTAGTCATTGTGGCGTTCAAAGATTACATCCATAAATTTATTACAGTATACATGGATGATTGGAAAGTGCACAGGTTGGTCAAGGCTCATGTCGCAAATCTGAGGTTGATGCTGGAACGATGTCGACAGCACCAGATTTCATTGAACGTAAAGAAATGCATTTTCGGCGCTCCGTTTGGAATTTTGTTAGGGCACATTGTTTGCAGGGAAGGAATGCTGGTCGACCCTGCAAAGATCGCAATTATTGTCGACCTCCCACCGCCAACAACAGTAAAGAAATTGAGAGCAGTGTTGGGACACACGGGATACTACAGGAAGTTTATTACAGGGTATGCAGCAATCATGGCGCCGATGGAAAAGTTGTTGAAGAAAGACGCCAAGTTCGAATGGAATGAAGAGTGCCAGAAGAGTTTGTAGATCTTGAAAGCAAAGATGGTTGCAACACCCATATTGGAATTTCCAGATTGGACAAAAGAGTTCCACGTTCATGTCAATGCATCCTCAGTCTCACTGGGAGTCATCTTGGCCCAGCCACGAGAAGGCGCCATAGACCACCCAATAGCATTCTCAAGTAGAAAGTTGTCTTCTATGAAGAAGAAATATACGACCACAGAAAGGGAAGGTTTGTCGATGGTCTACGCCTTACAGAAATTTTGACACTATCTCTTAGGGGGCCATTTTAAAATGTTCACCGATCACTCAACACTTAAATACCTGGTGAACAAGCCTGTTTTGGGGGGGGGAATATGTCGATGGTTGTTACTCTTTTAAGAGTTCGACTTCGAGATAATTGTAAATCTAGGATGACTGAATGTAGGACTAGACCATTGATCACGGATAGAGTCCAGAGAAGAGCCAAGGAGCATTGACAAAGGATTTCCCAATGCTCAATTGTTCAGGGTTGGAATGGTTGATGACCACTATGAGCAAATTATTAAATTTTCGATAACAGGGAAGGCACCGAAAGGATTCACCACCAACCAAAAGAAGCAGTTAGTCGTCAGAGCTGCAGATTTCCAACTGATTGTCAGGAAACTATATAAGATGGGACTGAATGAGATACTTCGACGATATGTCCTTTCGCGTGAACATGAAAGGATTTTAGGGGAATCTCATGATGGAATCGCAGGAGGACACTATGGAGGACGTGCCACTGCTAGGAAGATCCTTCAAGCAAGACTATGGTGGTCGACGATGCATGGAGATGCTGCAGACTATGCCAAAAGCTGCGACGTATGTCAACGGATAGGGAAGCTTTCACAAAGGTATGAAATGCCATTAGTACCTCAACTAACACTACAGGATTTTGACAAGTGGTCAGTTGACTTCATGGGAACCATCAACCCACCAGGAAAAAGAACAAGGTCACACTACATAATCACTGCGACAGACTATTTGACATGATGGGAAGAAGCTGCACCAGTAAAGGATTTCTCAGCTGCGACTGTAGCAAGATTCTTCTTCGACAACGTGGTCACCAGGTTTGGGTGCCCAAAGATACTAATGAGTGACCAGGGGACTCATTTCGTTAATCAGACAATCGCAACGATAACGGAGGAGTTTCAAATTCGACACAGGAAGAGCACCCCATATCACCCACAACCTAATGGGATAGTTGAGGCATCTAACAAAATCTTGGAGCATGCACTCACTAAGGTATGCAACACAAATCGTGACAATTGGGATTTGAATATTCCAACGATACTCTGGGCGTATCGCACAAATTGCAAACGATTGACCAGCCAGACCCCGTTCAAGCTCGTTTACGGGAAGGAAGCCGTAATGCCAATGGAGTATATTGTCCCAAGTCTATGCATCGCAGCAGCTACAGAAATGAGCGACGAAAAAGCATTGGAAGAACGGTTAGCACAGTTGGTACAACTTGATGAAGAAAGGTTCATCGCAAGATTTCATCATAAGGTAGAAAAGGATCAACAGAAGGCTTGGCATGATCGCCACGTCAAACTAAATCATTTTCAGCACGGAGATATGGTTTTGTTATATGGTAGTAAGTTTACAAAGCACCCAGGTAAGTTACAGATGCATTGGTTAGGTCCCTACATCATAAATTTTCTCACTGATGGAGGAGAGGTGCAACTACAAAGTTTAGATGGCATATTGTTTCCCAAGATAGTAAATGGGAATCGGTTGAAACCCTATCACCATGATCAGGCGCATAGCAGTTGAGCCATAGTAAAAAAAAAGAATTATGAAAAAAAGTGGGAGACATGGCCCGACGGGTCGCTCGTCGGCACTTACCACGTTTAGCACGCGAGAGTCCACTCAGCGCATGATTACCGCGGCTAAGCAACACCGGAAGACGGCGGAAGGGTATGATGACACACTTGAGGATAGAATCAAATGGCTGTGGGAAATATTTCGTGAATGATTCAATAATCAGGCATCAAGGACACGAGGAGCAAGAATAAATATCGACGCAAAGATTGAAGAATGTAAGTTGAGTGAAGAGAGTCAGTAAGTCGAAAGAAGAGACTCGGTAAGTCGAATGACGCAAGTCAGTAAGTCAGATGCAGAGAGTTAGTAAGTTGAGGGAGAAATCCCAAGGAAGCTGTGGAAAAGGGAAGTGAGATAGTTTCAATGGTGCATTTCGTTTCCAACGGAAGCACTCCAAGTGCGCTAAGGGCAAGGACGACGAGTGTCCATGAACAACCAGCAAAGAAAGTGGCATAAAACATGGGGAGGAATGAAGATGAATTCCCACCCGAGATGTCTAAGAGAGTGGTAGTAGTTAGAAGAACCATGGTCCCTACGACCACCAGAACACTAGGGACGGAGGCACGCTGGCTCCAACAGCGGACGGTCAAATGTGAGAAACACATGTGCCAGAGTAGTTGGCTTGTTTCACGTCGATGAACTTTTCCCTAGACCAAAACAAGCATGAAGCGCACGAGCATGCGCAGAAGGGATAGATGACGAAGGTTTTAAGAGACTAGAGGATGAGTTCTAGAAGTACATGACACCGAGCTCCAGACAGCAAGAACAGCTTCAGAAATTTAGCATAGCGAAGGATGAGAACAGTTTCACCAGAGGTATCCAGCTGAAGTGGCTTGAGGGAAAGCCACAAGTTTGTTTTGGGGGCCTATTGGCATGGGATTAGTTCGCATGAAGTGCGGAAGCCGACAACTATGAAGAGGGACCATCCGTGGAAGAAGGACCATTCGCAGAGAACAAGGAAGAGAAAGACTAGTTTAGTTTGTTAGAAAGGATCATTTAGACCATTTTGTAACCGCCATAGTTGGATATAAATAAGAATATGAATGTAATCCTAAGGGAATCCTAGTATCATTATCATTATCATTGTGATTCTGCGGTTCGATTGTGTTTTGCTCTGTTTTCGCAGTTTTTTATGGATCCGCGATAAGATGTTCTGAACTGTTTCTGCGAAGGTTATACCACAAGTTTTGATGAGTTAATGCATGAAGATGTTCGGATCTGTTCTTTTGTCTCTGTTTATGTCGAATAGTGGATGTTGCGTTATGATTTATGTTGTCTTTTTTGTAAGGTTTCATTGATGCGATCTCCAGTATTTCCCTGTTAATGCGAATGTCCATTATGTATTGAATATGCCAATGGTGAATACATGGTTAATGTGCGAATGATGAATGTATGAATGTATGCGAATGTGAATCTCTTGTTTCTATTGCGATAGAATTGAAGTAGTTGCATGTCCTTTCCCCACTGCGGAAACTTGGTTCCTACAGCCCCCTTAATCATCTCGGGTGAGACTTCACTCGCTTCGCGGGTGTTGCTGGAAAGGGTAAAACCTTTATGGGCAGGTGCTTAAGGGTGTTTGGTCGGTGTTTGTTGATGAAAGTGTGAAGTGAACCCTTGTCGACAGAACTGTGTCAACACTTGCAGTTTTTTATGGATAGAGATATTGCTCTCAAAGTTGCAGAAGACTAGGTAGCAGAAGTAGAGAAACTCTACATGGCATTGGGGGAGTCACAGTCCTTTACCAAAAATACATGTGACCAAATGTGTGTAGATGATTGCACACATGACATATTGGAGCAGCCTCATGTGTGAGGTGAGCATGAGGATTTTTAATATTTACAAGTGCTTGAAGGAAGCATTGACTTGCAAGATCATGGCAAGGCACTTGTTTCACACCAGGAGGATTATGAAATTTCTCTATGTGATGAAGGTTCATTGGTGGAGTATGTAATTGAGTTTATTCCACCTAGCCCCAGTAGTAGAGATCCTAAGATCATCTCCTTGGGATCAAGAAACATAGATTTATGTCCATCTATGGATAGGTGCATTACAGAGTTGATGAATCCAGGAGGTGAGAGCACATCTTATGGTTCCATTGACATCTCTCACAGTGACCAGTTAGATGAGCAACAACCCATGCACATTTGGATGCCATTTGATTCCATTCATCCACATATGGATTGGGTAGAAGATTACATGGCACTGATGGAGATAACTTGCAGAAATATTTATGCTCATGTGTGGTGGAAGACGGTTGTGCCGGCAAGCTTCCATGAAGATATTGGCATACAGCCTATTGAGGCATTTTCCTTGCACAAGGAAGGACTTTGATTTCCTCTATGGAGGAAATTCATATCTTGGGATGAGGAACACCAATACATTCTTTTTGGACCAGCCAACAAAGGAGACCATGCATCTACTGTTTTAGTGGATGAACTTGGTAGAAAGTTGCAGCTGGACTACTCTCTTTCACTCCTAGCACCTAAGGATGTGAAAGAAAATGTTGAATTGATGGAGGGACCATTGCTATTGGTGCTTCATGAGAAGTAAGAGACACATGTGTCTGCTTCTCAAATTTATTTTGATCACTTGGACACACCCTTGGTATTCCTTCAGTATGGTGAGCATCAATGGCATCTACTTGTGCCACTTGATATTTGTTTCATGCACAACAGTGTAGGGGATTTCCACTGGAGTACTTTGAGTGGAACAAGTGATGATGGTGTGAGCCATGGGATTAGAGTGTTTTTTGCACAAGAGGAATTTCATGTCTTATTGTAGAGGCTCACAGAGATACTGATCATCCTTCGAAGTGATGAAATTCCAACATGGTGGTGGAAGGATCCTAACATACCATGGAGTGACAGGTTGTCACAATCAACAATGATGATGGTATGCATCCGGGACCATGGGATCCATGCATTGATGGTTGGTTTCATACACCATTTATGTTTTAGAGGGTGCAGATGAGGCAGCAGGATCCAACCATTCCTTGGAATGATGGATTGTCTTGGATGTCCTTGATGTTGCTGGAGTGTAGTGATGGTTGTCATAGTAACATTGCATTATTCAGATTCTCTTGGAATCCTGGAATTATTCTCAGTTGTTTCAATTGGGAGGAACATACATTTTCAATTATAGAGATAGGTGAGTCACTCAGTGGGGAGATGGTTATTTTTAGAGTGGCGTAGAGGAAGCATGATGGACCAATTGAATTCCAATGCAATGTTAGTTCAACAACAAAATATCGATGGTGAGAAGTCATCGATTGGTTTCATGTTTCTATGGAATTGATGTCTTGCTTGAGGACAAGCAATTTTGGACAGGGAGGACTGTAATGTCCCCTCCCAGAGGCTCCATGGTCATCCTGCTACCTTATCAAGCCTATAAGTTCTAGAAAAATTAATAAGTGAAGGGGGTAATTTTTAAATGCATTAATTGTCAAAGTTTAATTAATTGTGAAACTTAGGATAGTGTGCAATGTATTAAATGTAAATATTTTATTATTATTTAATTTTGTAATGAGTGGATATGATTAGGTGGACCAGGAGGGTTCATAAGAGATCTTGTGGACCCAATGAGTTGTCATCCACAATGGAAACTAGAAGAAAAGCAGAGAAAATCAATAAAGCCACTAAAAAGATGGAAGGCAAAATAAAAGCATAAAAATTCAGAAAAGCAGAAAGCAGAAGAAAAGTAAGGAAGTCATAAAAGCATAAGAAAGCATAAAATAAAGAAAAGCAGGAAAAACAACAGAAAAGCAGTGAAGATATGAGTTTCCTGATTTTGCGAGATAAGGCTCAAGGAAGATCAGCAAAAGCAAGAAAGCAAGCTAAAAGCATTAGGAAATATCCTGAGGCTAATTTTATCCAAGGAGGGTGAAATCATGAAGGAAATTAGGTCCAAGGCAAAAGCAACTTGCGAAATAAACATCCATTACACCTATGGTTCGAATTTCCTCAATGGCAAGTCCAAAAAGGGTGGCAGAAAAGATACAAGTTCAAAATTAGTCAATGAGGGAGAAATGCTTGAGGTGGATGACCACATTCATTGTGAATTGAAGAAAATTCATGTTATAAAAGAAGGTGGCGTTCCCCAATGCACATCTTTTTACAGTCTTGTTGTTTGTCTTGAGAGCTAGCTTCTCAAAGGCTTGGGAGATGTACCCCTAGCCAACTTTGGGAGATGTGCCCTGTAGCAACCTTTTTCCAATCAGTTTCTTTGTGCCAGAGCAGCCATTAGAGCTCGTGTTGCAGGTCTGATCCATCCATTCTCTTGAAGAATTCGAGCTCCCAGTGTTGATGCAATGATTGTACAAGCTTGAGGTGATATCTGTGAAGAGATCCATCTTGATGATTGAGCTATGATAGGAATGTGCCTATATGAAGAAGATATGATGTCCTAGACTATTCCATGAGCATAAAACCTGCTCTTCTTCTGAATATAACTCTGATCCAAGGGTTTCATCTTCTCCTTTCTCCCTTCTACTGAAGATTTCTGCTCTTTTATGTAAAAATCATTGAATATGGTGATTGGGTTGTAAGTTTGGATCATAGAGACTTTCAATTGCTGCTATATCAGTCTAATAGAGCTTGATGCTATCCAATAATATGTATTTTATTTCAATTATTAGTTCTAAGAAGAAATTTGAAGAATTACTAAGTTGTTTGCATCTTCATTTCTCAAGGCTTGCTCTATGTGCTTCAAAAATTGACTAGTTTTTCAGTAGATGTCATAAAGTACATTCTATGAGCTATTTGGTCTTTCTGTAAGATTATACAGGTCCATCATACCTTGATAAACTCATACACAATCCTAAGTTTTATTTTCGTGACCCTTTTGAGGTGTTTAGAGTCTTCTGGAAATAGACTAGTCAGCAAGTCCAAAGTAGTGCCCTTGCTAGATTTGCCTCCAGAACTTGTCAATTTGATTCTAAACCTATGTAATTTTACTGTATCAAGTTGGGGGATAATCCTTTTAATCCAACCCAGGTATGATTACCTTCAATGAGCACCAGAAGCCTTGGGTTTCCATGGAAGTCTTCGAGGAATGTGCATTGATAGCCTTGGTTTTTCCAAGGAAATCTTCCCAGGCGTGAAGCACCCATAAAAGTGTCATTGTCAAGGTATTGGCCTATTTTTCATTTGATCCAAAGCCTTAGCGGGTCCTAACCTATATCTGGGGAGAATTTAGGAAGAGTCTGAAAGTGGTTTGAAATTTTATGTTTGATTCCTAGTCAAATTAACTAGTTTTGTCAAAGCTATCTTTGTTGTTTAAATTATGCAAGTTTTTGGAGTTAATGTACCTTTGAATCAGATCTGGTACATTACAGTCTCAAGCTAGTTAAACTTGAGGAAAACCACTCTCATCGGCTCAAGTATCATCACACGACAGGAGAAGAAAAGAGAGATGATGGAGTAGGAGATCCTATCAATTTATTGCTCGAGGAAACCCTTGCATGATAGAGGAACAAGATGATGGATAATTTCACCTAGATGCTTTGACGACTACCAATGACAATGAATACATCTTCAACCAACAACCATTTGAGAGGTGTGACAACCTTCAAGGTTCAATTTAACTTTGACATTCCTTTATTTGAAGGCTAGATAAATGCAGATGCTTTGGAGAAATGGTCAAATGGTCAATTCATTTATAGGATTATAACTATGTTCAAAATTTTCTGACAATGAAAAGATCACCTTCACACTCCTTAAGTCCCTCTCCCATGTCAAATATTGGTGGGATGGTTATTGGGAGAGGCATGCTAGAAATGAGTCCACAACATATGGAACATAACCCACTTGGGCAACTTTTGTTAATGCCCTCAAGGAGGATTTCTACGTTATTGAAAACTATGATGACCAGTACATGAGATGGACAACTTTGCGCTAAGAATGAGACTAGACGGTGCTGGAGTTTACCAATATATTCCATATCTTGATCTCAAATATGGGTATCAAAGACTTCGAAAAACACTTGGTCCTAAAGTACCATAGTGGCCTACATAAGTACACCTAAACATAGATGGATTTCCTGGACATCTCCTCACTAGGAATCGCATAGTAATATGCTCTCAAAATTGAACAAAAATTCAAGCAAAAGAATAAGTGAGATTTTGGGTTTGCAAATCAGTCGTAGCATAAGTCTATTAAAGGTGGCCCTAACTCACAGAACAAAGGATAGAGCAAGTATTTCCAAACTCATGTCAACTAGTCCAAACTGTAGGTAAAGAAGGGTAACAAAAAGTCGAATAAGGGAAGAAGATCAATGATGCAGAACCCAACACCATCGTCACACCATAAATATATAACCATAAGTGTTGGAGGAGTTAGAGGAAGGGGAACAACTTTTCCACTCATAGATGTGGGTGAAGGGGACTTTGCTACATTTCATTTTCAACAACAATAGTCGAAAGAACCTGATCTAGGTCGAGGTCATCAAGAGATTGAAGTTGTTGATAATGCCACACCCCCAACCATACACCATTGGTTGGTTGAGACAAGGATGAGACATTTTCATCAGTCAACAATGTTGCCTATATTATGACATCAATCCCTTCAAACATGAGGTACTATGTGATGTTTCCCCACTTGAAGTTTGTGATGTTCTTTTAGGACAACCCTATATGTGGAAATGTCATTTTGTTTATGATTCGAGGCCTCGTAATGTAATTGCTACTTTGGGAGGCCAACTCTATAGGGTACTCAAGATAGTTTTGGCTACTACAATTTCCTTGATATTGGGAAAGCAATGTTGGAAGGTAATGTCTTATATTTGGAATTTTGTTCTCTTCATGGATCGATAAGAAGGTGGATGAAAGGTCACTGTGACTATCATAACCTCATCCGGAGGCCTCTCTACACAGTAGAAACAGGTGGACAAGATTTTAGAATAATATAAGATATCTTTCCCTTGTCTAAAGGTGTGCCTTTGCACTATGAGGTCAATCACTCAATTGATCTGATACTTGGTGCTCCCTTACCTAATGACCTAGTATACAGACACTCTCTTTTGGAGAATAAGGAAATAAAATGTTAGATTCAAGAGGTCATCCAAAAGGGCCACATTCAACCAAGCTTCTTACCTTGTGGGAGCCCAATTATATTAGTGTAGAAGAAGGATGGGACATGGCGACTTTGCATTGATTACAAATCCCTAAACAAAATCACCATCAATAATCGATACCTAATCCCTCAAATTGACGGATCTTCTTGATCAACTGAAGGGTGCCAAGTTCTTCAACAAGATTGATATGAAGCCAGGATACCACAAGGCATCAATTGAGCAAAGCGATGTATGGAAGACAACATTCAAGTCTAAAGAGCCCTTTTTGAGTGGTTGGTCATGCCTTTTGGCTTAACTAATGCTCCAACAACATTCATGAGAATGATGGATGATATCTTGCAGTTGTTCAAAAACTCTTTTGTGGTCATATATCTGGACAAAATCCTCATATTCAACAGAACTTGGGTGGAACATTTGTATCACATTCAACAAATCCTAAGCACCATGTGACAACACAAGTTATATGCCAATTTAGAGAAATGTTAATGTGGCATGGAGAGAATTTAGTATCTAGAATACATCATGGATGAACATGGGGTGCATGTGGACCCAATCGAGATCTGATTCATTCATGATTGGTCATCCCCAAAGACTCTAACAAATATCCACAGCTCCTCGGGCCTCACCAACTTGTAAGTTTGTGTTGGGGTCCTCTCTTATTGCTTGGCCCTTAGTCCAAGTGACCAAGGGTGGAGCCAAAGGCCAGTTCACTTGGAGTGTGTCATAATAGAAATCCTTCAAGGATCTGAAATGACACCTCTGCTCGGCTCTAGTCCTCACTTTACCAGACCTACAATAACTTTTTGATATTGAGACAGATGCCTTTAACTACGTTATCGGTGCAGTCCTCATTCAATATGGACATCTAATGGCATATCATAGTGAGACACTCTCTGATTATGTTTGTCGGTATCCCACCCATGAAAAAGAGATGTAATCCATTGTGTAGGCCTATCTCTAATGGAAACATTACATCCTAGGGAAGTAGATGATCATCCACACTGATCACAAGGCCCTGCAATTCATGCAGACGCGGGGAAAGTTAAAGAATGATCACCATAAAAAATGGCCCACATACCTACAACAGTTCCACCTGAACATCAAGTACAATAAGTGTAGTACAAATCAAGTTGCAGACTGCCTCAACCGACCTTTGGTTCTTGTGCTGACCACTGTGCTCAACTCTTGTGGACATATGACCTTTAGGTGGCCCCAGTTGTACAACAATGACCCTAAATTTGTTGTTACCTATCAGACATTGCACGCAGGAAGACCGGTCTCAAACTTTCATCTCTAGGATGAACTTGTATTCCATCTTGACCACCTTTGTGTTCCTTAAGAAGATTGTGAGAAGATTTTGGAGGCACAATATAGCCAAGTGGCAAGGCAATTTGGCATAGAGAAGATAGTGGTAGTATTGTAAAAATACTTTTATTGGACGAATCTTCAACGAGACATTGGCAAGTACATTATATCATGCACCACTTATGCCATTGCCAAACATAGCATTAATAATCAAGGGTTGTACACTTTGTTTCCTACCCCAGATAGACCTTGGGAATTTGTGTCCATGGACTACATGTCTGCCTTGCCTTAAACTAAGCACGGAAATGACTGTATATTTGTGATTGTTGACTAGTTCTTTAAGACGGCAAATTTAACTCCCTGTAAGAAGAGTATCACAACAGATCCCATTGCTAAGCTCTTCTTCGAGTTTGTCTAGGTTCACTTTGGCCTCCCATGTACCATTATTTCTGATCGAGATAGTATATTCCTTAGTACTTTCTAGTCCAACCTGTTAGCACCATTTTTGGGCTAAGCTCGAGCCCAACACCAAGAACTTTACATATCAAAATTATACACTTGCCATATCAACATTCAAGCCAAGTTAGTAAGCAAACAAAATTTCGCAAATATAAAGGCTAGGTCTAAAGGGTTTTTGATATCGGCGGGAACTGTGTTAACTTGCAAACAAAAACAACCGCCAGATCAGCACCTAAAAATAGATCAATGGTTGCAAATCATTTCGCAGATTAAACATGCGCTGGTTAATATACTTTCCAAATCTACGAAACAGGGTAGGGACCACACATTTCAATGGCTGAGATCAACAGGTGAAATAGATCTACAGCTGGCAGGCATTTCGCCATCACAATGTGCAAGAAGAAATAAACTCTCCAAATCTGCGATATTTGGTAGGGATTACGCTTTGGACGGTCAGGATGAAGATAGGACATAAATGGACGGTTGTTGGTTTGAGATATAGAGCGCCTGCTAAGATTGATACATGCCTTCTCGATGTCAAACATTTTCCCAACCAGCTGTTGATCCACCAAAGGTTGTGGATGTTCTCAAAGGGAGTGACAAAGGCGAAATCGTGAAAGATATGAAGATGGGCGTTGTCTCAGATCTTGTTTAGTCGGATAAACATTTGGGAGCCCTTGAAGTGGTGTTTGCACATTCTAAAGGCCTTGTCTCCTTATGTGAAAGATGATTCCAAGGTAGATCTCTCCATCAGAGAGAGATGCGTGTGGATTTGAAGGGTAGTGAAAAACTTGTTTTGAATCTTCAGGAATTAGGCCAGAAATTGGTGGTGGAGCATTTTCAAGCGTTCAATGAGAGCATGTGGTTTCAGGATTAGCTAGGGACAGTGTTCAAGCCTTCCGGGTAGCAGCTATGCAGCTGATAGAGTATCGTTGTTCTCCAAGCACAAGATCAGCAAAATGGATCTCAATCCTCCACCTGTCAGTGTCCACCTTTCGAATGGCCAAAGACTCTATTGAAGCAATACTCTGAAATTTAGGAGAAGTTTTTACACATGTTATTTCTATTGTAACCGATTCTTAAAGTTGTTAAACTTTCTGTTTAGGTGTCATTTCAGTTGTAATAGTTTTCTGTTGTTAGAGGCTAGGTTAGGATGACTCAAGCTGGAAAGCTAAGCATATAATCTTCTATATATTTAGATGTAACATACAGAAAAGGGGGAGTTCGGCTTTCAATTTTGGGGAGCCCATTTTGGGTATTGAGTTGGTTTCAAAGAATTAATAAGAATATGGCAGAGCCAAGCAGGATTTTATCATAGATTCCTGTGTTACTTATTTTACGGTCTGTACGTTTCTCTTCTTTATGTGAATGTGTTTTCCTATTATCTTTTCCATATTGTTTTCTCTCATGATTGGATGAAAGTTTATTTAAATCAAAATTCATATGTTTATGCTCTAGTTTATCGCATTTAAGCATCCACAAACCCTTCCACTAAAGTTGTTATTGAATTCATCTTCAGATGCTCATATCAATGGATTGTTCTCATCTTCTTCCTTATCACTAGACAACCAACTTTTTGACTATGAAAGAGTAATTACCCTGCCTCTGTTAGGAATTTCACTGCAAAGCACTGCCATTAATCATCACTTGGATTTGACTACATTTCCCAATGGTTTCTTTCTCCAGCTTGTCTGACAAATCCATTTAAAAAACAAAAACATATCCCATTGCAGAGTCTGACCTCTGTGTGTTCTCATCGCTGAAATATTTTGAGTATTTTCAGTATTTATAAATTTAAGAGAGAGCCCCCTCTGGTTGTATAGGTCAGAATACAACCTAAAGTAGGTTTGTGGTTACCTTGGCATTCCTCTTTGCAGCGGAGGGAATTTTTTTGAGTGTTAACAAATTGGCGCCGCTGCCGGGGACGAATGTTCAAAATTTTCCTTGGGAAAAACGACATTGTTTCAGTTCTAAGGTCTGAGAGAAACAGACACTTAGGCACATGTTGGCTGTATTTCTGCTCTGGCAACTCCACTTATCAAAATTTCAGTTTGAAGGTAACTCCACTGGGGATATTGGTGACTCCATGTCGAAGTTAAGATGTTGAAGGTTTCATGGCGACTCCACATTGAAGAAATCCAGCATATCATTGTTTCGCAAGATAGCACGCCTAGTCTTCAACCAGAATTTGCAACTCCATTGTTTCAAGATGGCTTCATTGTCAAAAAGGTATGCTCATATGAACAGGTCTCTTATTCCAGGTTTTCCAAATCGAATACCTAATATAGATTGGAAATCCTACCTGCCTAGATTCAAAAATGGAAATGGTGATGATGCTGCTATTCATTTATTTAGATTTCATATGCATATACATAAGCTTGGAGTTGAGTTGCATGAAGATTCTTTAATGAAAATGTTCATGGTTAGTTTAGAAGGAAATGCAAGATCATGGTATGAGGGGTTACCATCAGAAATTTTATGTTCCCTTGAAGATTTTCATACAGTATTTCATGAACATTTCGAAGAGCAATATCCTTCCTTGCTGCTAGTTCAAGATTGTTGCATACATGTCAAAGGTTTCATAGAAGGTTTGGAGAACATGTATGGGGATGATGAGTTTATGGATGAAGAGATTTTAGAAATTTTGCATGAACATTCATTTCATAAAAAGGAAATACAAAACAACTACCATGACATTCAAGAAAATTCCCAGCAGTTGACAATGTCTTCTTGACTGAAAGTGACATAAGCCAAACATCTGATTCAACCAGTTACATTTCTTTTTCTAAAATAGATGATAAATTGCATCAATCTTATCAATCTTTGTGTGATCTAGAAAGGAGTTGGGATTGTAAATCAAATATTTCTTCATATTATTCAACTTCTAAGATTTTGTTTCAAGAAAAAGGTGGTCAATTGCAAATTTTTGAAGTTGTAGACACAAGGATTTTAAGCAGTAAATCAGAAAATGACATAAAGTTCCAGGAAAGAGACAAAATAGAGTATGACATTCTTCAATCAGAGATACAAGAAGACTATCAGAATCATATATGTGTTGCTGTAAAAAAATATATAAAACTTTTCCCTGATATGTTTGGTAAAGCAGATGAACAGATTGCTTCCTATCATATTGCTTCCTGATATGTTTGGTGATAGATTGCTTTCTATGACCCTTTTGCCAGCTTGTTGCAGTCATTAGAACAAAGGAATGTTGTTGTATTAATGGATCATGAAGAGGTTTTCAGTAGGAAATTTGAGTTGCTATTTACTGAGTTTTTCTTTCTGTTTGGAAGAACTAAATACATGCTTCAGTCAAGAGGTCATTTGCTTGATCGGGTACATTGGCACTTCTGTATTTCCTGATTTTGCAGTCATTTCAGCAGCGTAGGGTAGGGTGATCTGTATATGAATAAGCTCAACATGGCAAGCATCTTTTCCAGCATTTTCAGTTGCAGTAGGGTAGTACAGTTTTTCAGTATGGATTCAGTTTTTAGTTTCGAGTTTTGATTCGTAGCGTGTGTTTCAACTTAAGTTTTCAGTTTGCATTCAGTTTCAGATGAAGAGTTACAGGTTATAGTTTTGTGATGGGATCAGCCCATGGATCAGGCACTTGGTCTACCTGGTTCTTTGCTACCTCGTAGGGAGGATAGCATCCCCAATTGGAGCCAGTTGTTAGCACCATTTTTGGGCTAAGCTCGAGCCCAACACCAAGAACTTTACATATCAAAATTATACACTTGCCATATCAACATTCAAGCCAAGTTGGTAAGCAAACAAAATTTCGCAAAGATAAAGGCTAGGTCTAAAGGGTTTTTTATATCAGCAGGAACTATGTTAACTTGCAAACAAAAACAACCGCCAAATCAACGCCTAATAACAGATCAACGGTTGCAAATCATTTCGCAGATTAAACATGCGTTGGTTAATAAACTTTCCAAGTCTGCGAAAACGGGGTAGGTACCACACATTTCAACGGCTGAGATCAACAGGTGAAATGGATCTATGGCTGGCAGGCATTTCGTCATCACAACGTGCAAGAAGAAATAAACTCTCCAAATCTACGAGATTTGGTAGGGATTACGCTTTGGATGATCAGGATGAAGATAGGACCCAGATGGATTGTTGTTGGTTTGAGATATAGAGTGCATGCTAAGATTGATACACGCCTTCTCGATATCAAACATTTTCCCAACCAGCTGTTGATCCACCAAAGGTTGTGGATGTTCTCATAGGGAGTGAACAAAGGTGAAATCGTGAAAGATATGAAGATGGGCGTTGTCTCAGATCTTTTTTAGTCGGATAAACCTGTGGGAGCCCTTGAAGTGGTGTTTGCACATTTGAAAGGCCTTGTCTCCTTATGTGAAAGATGATTCCAAGGTAGATCTCGCCATCAGAGAGAGATGCGTGTGGATTCGAAGGGCAATGAAAAACTTGTTTTGAATCTTCAGGAATTATGCCAAAAATTGGTGGTGGAGCATTTTCAGGCATTCAATGAAAGCATGTGGTTTTGGGATTAGCTAGGGACAATGTTCAAGCCTTCCAGATAGCAGCTATGCAGCTGACAGAGTATCGTTGTTCTCCAAGCAGAAGATCAGCAAAATGGATCTCAATCCTCCACTTGTCAGTGTGTTGTCCACCTTTCGAATGGCCAAAGACTCTATTGAAGCAATACTCTGAAATTTAGGAGAAGTTTTTACACATGTTATTTATGTTGTAACCGATTCTTAAAGTTGTTAAACTTTCTGTATAGGTGTCATTTTAGTTGTAACAATTTTCTGTTGTTAGAGGCTAGGTTAGGATGACTCGAGCTGGAAAGCTAAGCATATCATCTTCTATATATTCAGATGTAACATACAGAAAAGGGGGAGTTTGGCTTTCAATTTTGGGGAGCCCATTTTGGGTATTGAGTTGGTTTCAAAGAATTAATAAGCCAAGCAGGCTTTTATCAGATATTCCTGTGTTACTTATTTTACGGTCTGTACCTTTCTCTTATTTATGTGAATGTGTTTTCCTGTTATATTTTCCATATTGTTTTCTCTCATGCTTGGATGAAAGTTTATTTAGATCATAATTCATATGTTTATGCTCTGGTTTATTGCATTCAAGCATCCAAAAACCCTTCCACTAAAGTTGATATTGAATTCATCTTCAGATGCTCATATCAATGGATTTTTCTCAACTTCTTCCTTATCACCAGACAACCAGCTTTTTTATTATGAAAGAGTAATTTTCCTGCCTCTGTTAGGAATTTCACTGCAAAGCACTACCATTAATCATCACTTGGATTTGACTCCATTTCCCAATGGTTTCTTTCTCCAGCTTGTCTGACCAATCCCTTTAAAAAACAAAAACATATCCCATTGCAGAGTCTGACCTCTGTGTGTTCTAATCGTTGAAATCTTTTGAGTATTTTCAGTCTTTATAAATTTAAGAGAGAGCCCCATCTGGTTGTATAGGTCAGAATACAACCTAAAGCAGGTTTGTGGTTACCTTGGGATTCCTCTTTGCAGCCGAGGGGATTTTTCTGAGTGTTGACACAACCCATGGTCAATGATGGATTCCATGCTAACCAAATCGATCTCCTTCCACCCCCAAACAGATGGACAAACATAGGTGATCAACATGATGATTATGCATATATTGAGAATGTACAACTCCAATCATCCATGCACTTGGGATGAGAGCCTTCCTTATGTTCAACATAGCTACAACGAATCCCTTTATGACTTTATTGGCCACAACCTATTTTAGGTGTGCATGGGGTTCCAACCATTAGCCCCAATTGATGTAGTGCTTCCAATTGCTTCTACATACAGGATGAATCCTCCCATGCTCAAAATGAGGTTGTTTGGGTAGCAAATTTTGTTGAAAGGATCCATCACATCCAACAACAAATTCATGATATTTTGCAGAGAGCCAATGCTAAGTATAAGTAGCACCATGATCAATATCGGGTTCCACACAAGTTCTGAGTGGGAGATAAGGTATGGTTTCATTTGCAAAAAGAGTGCCTCACCAGACCTCATTGGAAGCTCCACCCACTCCGATATGGGCCTTACACCATAACCAAGGCTGTGGGTGAGATTTATTTTGAGTTAAGTATTACCTCTTTCCTCGGCTTGCACCCTGTATTTAGTGTGGAGCTGCTTTGACCATATTTTCCACCTCTCTTGGACACCTCGGAGGTAGTTGAGCACTTGGCTCCTATCGAACTCAATCATGACTGTATTGAGTAGGAAAAAATGACCAGATCATGGACATTGAGATGAAGGGCACTCACCAACAAACCATCCAATTGTATGGGTTGTCAAAGCAGGGAAAATTCTTCACCAGGGAAGGTGGCTCACCAGGAGTCAGATTCAACAAAAGTTTCCCCATTTGATGGAGGAACTTGACACAATGGGGATCATTTCTCCCTAATGGGGGAGGACTGATCTAGGTGGATACTAGTGGCCACCCACTTGTTCCACTGAGTTACAATGGTTCTCCATCTTGTTAGCAAATTTCTACGGTTTTTCAAGTCCCAAACTTCTGAGGCCATTTTGAGGCACTAAATGGTGTTTTTTGGCCATTTGGGTGGCTGAGATTTGTTGTGGCATTCCCTTACCCCAGCTAAAAGTTGTACTTCTTAGTTATTTCCTTCCAATGAGCTATTGTGTACCCTAAATGGAGATTGTGTGCAAAAGTCGTGTCCTTGGGAAGTTGGCTTATCAACTAGCCACCTTGGGGCTCACAACTTTCCTTTTGGTGCTTCATCTCCTAGGGTTAGGTTTTTGGATGTTTAAGGTTTTTTCCTCTTTGGATTTATGCTTATGATAAAAGGCCCTTTTCAATCTCTTTATAATAATCTCTTGTGAATGAGCATAGCCAACACATATCTCTTCAAGGATAATCTACGACCATTCGAGCTAGTTTGTATTGCTTTGCAATTTACAAAGATTTTCCATTCCATTCATTAATAGAATTTGGGCTTTACTATACTATTGTGCTCTCTACAAAATATTTGTGTGTGTGTGTGTGTTTCCATTTTATATTGTTGCCTTCATTTCACTCTCTGAATAATATAGATCATTCTTAAAACATTCATTATGCACATTTCTTTCGCTTCCATGGAACACAATTTGAAAATTCTAGGTTACGTACTCTCGCTTTATTCAACCAGACTAGTACTCTTATGTTTAAGCCATATTCAAGGAGATATGTAGATATGTGGGTCTAACGGTTAATAACATTGTTTCCTCCTAGGAGGTCACATGTTCAAATCTAGAGGGAGATATGGTATGTACACCTCCATAGACTTTAGTAGTCAAATTGCTATGTGGAGGGGGTCCCCTACCCCTTAAAAAAGGGGATCTTATACAACAATTTGGTGTTCGGCTAGGTTGTGAGCTTAGAATTATATTATTACTATCATTGTTTATTTGTAATAAAAATATGTGCTAACACTGTTCAAGGAAGCTACTTGCCATGGAGCATCACAATAAACACTATAATTCAAATTCCAATCCATGTGATTGTGGTCATGTAGTAGATAGATTTATGTTCATTGCTTTCATAGAAGGTTATTATGTTTTTTTATTCAATTAAAATATTTCCATGTGATGTATTTGCTACAAAATTTTAATTCGATTTTGAGTTATAACTACTTCAAACTACGATCTCTATATCTAGTGATAAGGTAAGGACTAGCCACTCTGTGACTTATCTCCCATGTTTATTTAAAACTCTTGTATGGAGTGACTTCAATATAGTGTAGCCATTAATGCTTCACTCCTAATTGGAGTATTTCATTGTCTCATATTCATGCCAAGCATGCCATTAATTAGTTAATGTAGTAGTGAAAGCCTTCCCATGAATTATTATTGTAGCAAATGGAAAGCCCAATTTAAAAATAGTATGTGCATTTTGTTAAATACAAAAGCTAAACATTTTTATGATTTTGATCTTTTATGGTTTGTTATTACTAAAATCAAAACATAAAATTCTTGCTAAATTGCAATTTTGGATTGAAATAGTTGTTTTTAATGTAGAAATGGATTCAACAACCTTGAATGCCTCTATTACACTTTAATTTTGTAATGTTAATAATTGATAAATGCAATTGCATAAATCCAAAATGATTCCTGCTAGATTCAAGCCAAAAATATCGATGACCTTCTTATTATTTTGAGTGGCAAAAACACCAATTTATAAAATATTTAAACTACAACTTTTGTGAAATTAAAACAAACAAACGATTTTTTGTGAAATTAAACCAAGCCAACAAAGAGGAGTTGCGACCCATTATTCAAGGGAGGGACTGTCAAATATACCAACACTTTGTTGTGAGTGATAACTACCAGCATAGATCCATCTTAAACCCGGATCTATTAAGCACCGAGAGGAATCCAATTTCTTGAGGTGTAATTTTTTTTAGCTTAATTTTTTTAATTACTTCTTTATTTTTTATAAGTTATGAGTCGACATTGAAAAATGTTACATTACATAACATGACAAACATGACAACATCTCCCCGGGTTGTAAGCACCTCGCTACTCTCGGTACAACAACAATAACTCTCAAATACACCACCACTTTGTTATGAGTGATAACTATAACAATAACTGTGTATTAGGTGGAATGTTAGGGACATTCACCTATCTATAAGGTAGAATCTTGGCATTACGTGGAGCTTAGAATATATATATATACAATATGTGAAATTTGTGTTACAAAGACATTGAAGAGGACATTCATCTAGAAGGTAGAATCTTGACACAACCAAAGTCCTTCGGCATATTAAAGGCGATTTTGGGCGTGGTAGTTATGTGTTGCATGTAGATCAAAGTTATATTAACACACATGGGATTGGATTTCCTTCAAATGGTTTAAATGTGACTTAGTTTTCGAAAACGCATATTGCAAATTAAGTTATAGGGTTGATTCTTTTGAAATGGTTAAGTGTGGCTTTGATTTTAAGAATGAGGAATGTGTATTGCAAATTTATTTATTTTTTCGCTTTGTGGTGATCGACATATGTGAAAAAAATATGATATCTCTATTATAATAAATTTTTAAGTTATGGGTTGTTTTTTCTGAAATGGAGTGTGGCTTTGCTTTTAAGAATTGGAATGTGTCTTGCAAATTTATTTATTTTTTGAGCTATGTCGTGATCTACGCATCTGAAAAAAATTATATTTATATAATAATAAATTTTTAAATCAGCCCCAAGAGTTAGCTCGATCGGTTGAGTTCTCGGAAGTTAGGCCTCCCAGCATGCGAGGTCGCGGGATCCATCTTCATAGACCCTCTTGGGGTTAGGCACGCAGCGGCCACAGGGCGGAAACCCCTTCGGAGCGGGTCCGTCGGAAATTATTTCGTGGATGTAGCGGTCGGCTAAACCGATTAAAGTGAACCACATGGAAAAAATAAATAAATAAATAAATAAAAATAAAAATTTAAATGATTTTATATTTATATAATAATAAATTTTTAAATGATTTTGTAGTTAATAAAAAAAATTATTATAATAAAAAATTATAACTATAATTACATTTTTTAACATATATAATATAAGTAAATTGCAATGTTATTATTGAGTATTTTTCTCCAGTTATTGTATTAATAATATATAAGTAAATTGCAATGTTATTCTCCCCACGGCGGGTGATGATTACAGCCAGCTCTACTAACAGGATAGCTTGACAGCTTGATGGACACGTGCCCACTGACGACGGCCACGAAGCATGACACTCGCCAGCCCATGCAACTCCGGTTATGTATCCAGTACAGTGCACATGGAGCAATAAATCATCCCCCGAGCAGGGCAGCCGACCTCCTGCTCACTCCTACGTGCGCTCAATCTACTCCAATGGCAGAATATGAATGCGAAGGTACGTCGATTACGGTTTACAATGGGGGAAATCAGCACAGGAAACGCCATAAGAGCTCGTATGCTTGGCTCTGGGAAGAAGCTCGTCTCTCTGCACTGAACATCCCAATTTGTGGAAATAGTTCTGCTCGTAACTGGTCCGTTGGTTTGTTGTTAGCTATTATAGCAATGCCACCAGCAAAACGGGCTTACACTCGGCGTAATATGAAACCAACCGCCCCCCCCTGTTGGCCCACCATTCAGGTTTATGAGAGGAGTCGTTGGGAAGGACAGCCATAACAGAGAGGAAAGCTCGACGAAAATTCAAGAGGACATCAAGGAGGTTGAGGATGTTGCGAAAGTTTCGCGTGGTTTCCTTCCCGACAGTGATATTAGGGAAGAATTTGAAGCCCTAATCCCTGATCCTGGGACTACAAGGGGTCAAACTACTCTCTACCAACGCACCTTGGACTATCACTGGCTACAGAAGTCGGTGCTCGGGAAGACGTTGGCAGACAGAGGGGAAGCTCAAGCGGAGATTCTATTGAAACAAGATGAGATGGTCCTGATGCTCAAGCAGATTCTTCAGAATCAAAATATGATTGCTCTCTGGCTCGGTATCGAGCTCACTAAGGAAACCGGTATCCCTGCTAAACCGACGGGTTTGGACTAAGTAGACTAGTTTTAATGCTTTTCTGTCACTCTCAATGATACTTAGTTTCTGTTTATGTTTAGTTTCTGAATTACTGATAGAAAACTCTGATATTTTTTTATGATGGGCCTGTTTTCTCAACTCTGAGAGGGCCTTTAAAACTTTTGAAACCTTGGTTTGGGTCTGTTCTCTCTACCCTGAGAGGACCATGTTTAGTGTACATGTGGAAAATAGCAATATAAGGATTCATCTAACTTACAAAAAAAAAATTGCAATGTTATTGATTTTTTTTTCTAGTTATTGTATTAATAATATATAAGTAAATTGCAATGTTATTGAGTATTTTTTTCCAGTTATTGTATTAATAATATATATTGATTATTGATAACTATACAATTTTATAATATTTTTTAATTAGAAGCATTAATTTAGGTTGACATATTTAATAGGATGTTTTATTAGGAGTAGTTTAAAAGTTCGATTTCAAATGGAAAATTTTGATTTTTCCGATGCAATTTTGAAAAAATTCTACATAATTTTTTAAAAATCTTGGTTACAACTCTTAAACTTTGAAATTATGGGTGCCCCTGGGGTTTGATGGTGTTGAATGTGTTTCTACCATCAAAATCACCATTAAAACAATTCAGATTTTGCAAAATAAAAAAACGTCAAATTCTAGTGAAAAGCCCCCATCCAAGCCAAATTGTTGAATTTTTAAACAACTCCTTTTTTATGAATGTGTAGAAGATATTTAATTTTAATTGTTATCTTAAAGTTTTTTAACAAAAAAAGATATTTTTTTATATTTACACCGATAGGTGTTTAGATATTATCTGAGATTTTGGACTTCCTTGAGTGGATCGACAAGATTAACCTAAGTGTAACAAGTGTAGAGTGGGGGTTCATTTCATAGCCGTCCTATCTTGTTATGCTCAAATGCATCTTGATTAAGATTTAAATAAGCTTCACTTAAGCAAGAAGTAGTTAAGAAAAGAAGTATATTTTTTAAATAGTATTTGTTTTTATGTTTATATTAATTAGTTTAATGTTTATGTTAGTTTAATATTTATATTAATTATTTTAATGTTTAACCTTTATTTAATATCCAACCATCTCCACAAAACTAAGTGAAGTGGTTGGCTATACCTATTAGTGTTCACGGCCACTTTACTTGTGGATGTGCTAATATTAGAAAAAAGATTTCAATCAAAGTGGTAAACTTATTGTTACAAAAATTTCTATATACATAATGAACATTCCAAGTTCAACAAGTTCCCTATTGCTATACACAGAGCTTGAAGCATTGAACTTACATTCCTCTTTTCTCAATCTGTAACTATAAAATTGACTGGCATAGATTCTAAGAATTTGTAACTATAAAATTGACTGGCATAGATTCTAATAAAAGTATTGAGGATCAAAATACATTTAACCTTCATTTACCAAAATTTAAAACAAAATGTAGATCCCGTCTTCCCCAACAGACCTCGCACTTTTTCTTTCAGTAGTATTAAATTCTGAGTCTAGAAATCCACCATTTTTTATAACATAGTAATTTTCTTCCATTGTGACAAAATTAACATTAAATTTTGAGTCTAGAAATCCACCATTTTTTATAACATAGTAATTTTCTTCCATTGTGACAAAATTAACATTAAATTTTGAGTCTAGAAATCCACCATTTTTTATAACATAGTAATTTTCTTCCATTGTGACAAAATTAACTGTTCCTTGCCAAAATTACGAGCTTAACCCTATATGTGACATCCATATAGCAAACTTATAGAGATTCAAAACTGTCAATTGAAAACAGAGGATTATTCTGCCTTCACTGAGGAAGGAGAAGGTTCCTCATCATCAGATTTTTCTTCTTTGGCATCTTTGTTTCCATCAGATTCCACAACTACCTGTTCTAATTCCATTGAAAAAGTTAATTCCGTATCCTTCCCACTTTCCTGAACAATGTTTTGCAGAGCTTGATTAATTTGTTCCTGTACTTTGCATTTCTTTTTACAATGCTCAATTTTTATTTCTGATTTTATCAAATTCATCCTGAAGTGTTTCAGCAGAGCTTCCAAGAAATCTTGCTTAAGATTGACTATGATTTGGTCTCTTTCATAATTTCCTTCAAAGATTTTCTACTTCTTCAACAGCTGCTTTGCCTCATTATCTTCAACATCAACTTTCTTAACCACTTCCTTGCCTTCGTTTCCCTAATATGTTTCAACAAGTGATTCTACTGCATCCCTCAACTTCAACCAAAATAACCAGTAATTCACATAGGCCGATCGCTTTTGAAAGGTTTCAGTCTGCCTCGACTACAAAGAGCAAGTTTCAACCAGACTATGAAGAAAACGAGACTTTATTTCCAGAGGCTCCATCTCAAATGACTCTTCCATATTATCTATCTTGCAAGCCGGTTAAATTCTCTGTGAATCACATCAATTTGATAGTGATTATCCCGTACAAATTTGATATTCATGGCGTTCTAATTCTCCAGATTACCAAATTGTTCTAGCCTGTTCCCACAAACCATACTCTTCAAAATAATGCATGTACAGAGCCATAAATATGGAGATCTCCTTTCAATACAGATCTTCGATTGCATGCTAATATGTCACCACCTGGAGAGCATTTCTTGTATTCCTGTCAATGCACTTAATATATCTTTCATTGGAGTGTTAACTCGATTAAATACACGTGATGAACCATTGAATTGCCTATTTTGTTTGATTGAATACAACATTGTATTCAAAGGATAAGAATTCATCATATATATTAGGGAATGGTATTATATCCTACCACATCCCCACTTATAATCAAAATGCCTTGGTTTTGAAAACAAGCAAGGTTTGCCCTTATAATCAAAATGCCTTGGTTTAGAAAACAAGCAAGGTTTGCCCTTATAATCAAATGCCTTGGTTTAGAAAACAAGCAAGGTTTGCTTCTCTGACTGCTTGGGTGTTGAGTTTTTTAAGAACATGAACTACTTTGGTATCTTCAAAGCCTGAGACGAGTTTTGATATCCTCTACATTAGATTGCTTAACCGTTCATCATTTGGCCCCTTCTTACAAGCTAGAAATCAGATGATTATCATTGAATCTCCCACAATTGTTATAAGCCTAATATTTCTTTCAATAACTTGTATTAATCCTTGCCATAATGCCAGTGCTTCTATTGATTGTTAGACTCCTCTCCCAATCCCCACGAGAAATTTAGCTTCTGTATTCCTCCAAGGTCAAATATCACCCCCCTGCACTTGCCAACCCTCTCCTATCTCAATTATTAAACAACAAGCCAACCAAAGAAAACATGAACATTATTTTTTTTAATTGTCTTCTTTTGTTTCCAAGATTATAAAGATGAATTTCAATTACATTTTTTGTTTAATTTTCTAACAGTGGAAAATATATTTATATTAATAGATACAAATACATGTGTATACCAAATGCTATATAAATAGAGCATGAAAATGATCACAAATCTATATTGTATGTGATAACATGGATGGCAACTAAACTAAAATTATAACTGTGAGCTATACAAAACTACATAGTTAGTAAACCAATAACAAAAGAAGTACTACAAAACATGGCTATCACAATAAACTAACTCATCATAATAGATAGTGGATAAAAGAAGTGAATATAAGCATATAATTGCAATTACAAATGAGCATTAAACCATACCATATCATGACAAAAGGGGATTGAAAGTTTCAAAAAGTGCTTGATCGCATGAATACGATTCTTGGAGAATCCCAAGTAAGCTTTATTTGTATACCCCACTAAATTTAATATATTGTATCAATAACACAACATTCACTGAAAAGATGGCAATAGTGGATACAATTGCACTAATAAGCCCCCATCCTAGCTTGTATATTGTTATCCAACATGTTGAGAGGTGAAATGCAAAAGCAATAGTAGAAGAGCATACTTCTGGCCATACAATACTCTACATTTGCAGGAACTTGGCCAAAGGATTCAATCTGGCACTCAAAGATAGACTAGGCAACAAATCCAATGTGTATTTTCCATCCCTTTCGCACATTTGTGGGTTTTGTTTGAATAGAAGCAAAACACGTTACATTTTACCAAATATTAGAGAGAGAGGACGACATGAGATAAGTAGAACAACACATCCTTGTTGCAGAAATATATCAAGCAAAAATTTTGGGCTCCATAACCTTGGCCACATAGTGTCTCCATGGCCATTGACGTGCCTATTTGAAATAAAACATGGTTTGTCATAGCAATTTTGGTCCAAGTCTAATTGAAACTCCTATAACTACGAGCATCTGATCAAATTCCTTACTAGTTTAGCATAAACAACTATAAAAAACCCCAATGTGCTAGCTTGCGAGGAAAGTTAACTCAAAGCAGGTCAAACCCTGTCATCCCACCACCCATTTCAAACTGTCCATCTCGTTGCTCGCATGAGATTTGACCTCGTCAAATGTTAAGTACATGTAAATATTTGGATGTAAAAAGGTTGATCTTATTTTTATTTTATTTTTATATTATCAAATGATAAAATTAGTTTAATAAAAAAATTTGGTTCAATAATAATTGAACATGTATGAATATCATTTTTTTATTAAAAATTCTATTCAAAATTATACTTGCACAAACTAATACACAAAGATGGAACATATAGTCTCTACCATAAGTAAGTAGGGACTAAAATATCTACCATGCTTTGCTAAAGCTCTTGCTACAAAAGGTGTTTGGAAACTTTTCAAAGGGGAGGGACTCTGGGTTCGAGTTATCTTTCACAAATATATCTATCCTTTATCCATTGAAGAATGGTTTAGACTTCCGATAAAAAATGCAAAAAATTGTAACATTGTCTGGAAAGCTATCATATCAGCCTTTGGAGTCATAGGTGATTGGATTGCTTGGAGCATAGGTAATGGTTTGAAGGTGCACATTGGTCAAGACCCCTGGGTGGGATGTGATGACTCCTTCAGGCTTCCAAAT
This sequence comes from Larix kaempferi, assembly GCA_027924585.1. Lineage (NCBI taxonomy): Eukaryota > Viridiplantae > Streptophyta > Pinopsida > Pinales > Pinaceae > Larix > Larix kaempferi. The sequence continues at coordinate 3,086,555 of BSBM01000012.1, read as the reverse complement.
AATATGATTCTTTCATGGTCTAACAGGGATCTGCTTTTCCTTCATCAAGTTCAAATTGTTGGTAATCCTGTCTACCAATCTTGGGAATCTGCGAATGATCTAGGTTTCAATGAGCTGGAAAAGCCTCATTGGGACAGGTACATCCTTTTGCTTTCTAAATGTCATGTCTTTCTCAGAGATTTGGAGGATGTTTTAGTATGGGTTAAGAATTTGAATGGTGGTTATTATGTGCCCAAGCTGGATTGTAGGACCCAAGTCCTAAACTTACTAAGTTTAAAAATAAATCCATGTTTCCTTTCGTTTTCTCATTTGTTTAAAGTCTATGTTTTGATTTTCTAACTTATGTTTTATTTCCATTTCTATGCCTGTAAAATATATCAGATTTACATTTTTTTTTTACAAGAACGAGTGACGAGCTTTTATATTAAAAAACAAAGCGAAGTTACAAAATATAGTCGGGGAGACTAAACCCAAAAATGGAGAGCTATTATAACAGGCTCATCCAATTCCAGTCTTTGCAGGTCACATATGAACTTAATTCTATGACAGCTATAAATCCTTACAAAATTTCCTAGCAGAAGACAATAAAAGAAATACATAATGAGTAGATAGACAGTTGGCTAGCTTCATCGAGCTATTACAAAAAAAGGACTTAACCAAGAAGTGTTGGAAAATCATGGAATATCAAACAGTAAACTAATGGTCGTTCTTCTCCTTACTCCCATTCTCTTGTCCGATGTTATCTTCAGTGATGCCATGGAGGATAGTGGGACTGTTTTTAAGGTCAGACCTCATGCCATCGAGCTTAGCTTCAACCAATCGCAAGCTGTTGTGCAAAGAGTTAATATGGGTGTTGATATCAACTGAACAGGGGCAGCCATTTTCCAATTTTCCAACTAGTACATCGAAGTGCTCTTTCAATTTGCTGCAACCATTGCGGAATTCAGAAGTTGTGATCTGGACGAAGGTGGAAAGGTGAGAAATTGCTTTTTTCTGGTTGGATTTTTCTCCCCTGAGCCAACATATCTGATTTTCCAACTCCAGCAGGTGAGAAAGAATCTCAGAAGACGAACTGTCCTGTCCATTAGGAGACTCCAAGTTAATAAACCCATTTTCCAGTCCTTGCGGGGAAGTCCAATTCTTTCCGTTGCCAGGTTCACTGGAATGTCCACGAGCAGAATGCTGCACTACGCCGCCCATGCACTTGTCGGTGCCCAAGTCAAGAGGTGTCCAACTTTTTCCAATGCCAAGCTCGTTGGAGTGTCCACGAGCAGAATACTGCACTGCACCACCCATGCTCTGACCGGTGCCTAACTCAAGAGGTACCCAATTTCTACTATTACCAGGCTCTTCAACCCTGGAGAGACCACGAAGGAAATTCTGCGTCGAACCACCTCGAGCTTGCCCAGAACCACCATTCCCCTACCCTTGAACCACGTCGAACGCTAAAAGATAACGCTTCGTTCCAACCCCCCTTAAATTGTCCTGGATGTGCTTCCTGCAGCGACGGTACTGCAGTGAAGAGAGGTTCAGACCAGTATTCAGATTATCCTCCATAATTGTCTAGGGAGGACCCAAATTGCTATCCCAATTAACGGTGAACGACTTATGATCAACCAGACCAACCCAAATATCAGCAGAATGAACTTGCAGTATGTCGGCCTTACCACCCTGGGGCGTGATATAAGGCAGGTCAGAGGGTGTTGCAATTGAATGCACGCATGCAAGACAAGTGGGAACAGGAGGGCAAGGGCGCCAAGTGTGCCGGGAGGACGCGGTAAAGGATCGAGGCGAGATGGGGGATCCCAAGGCAATCTTGCCATTACTCCAAAACAAAATTCAGAAAATTGTATAATTAGTGGGGTGAGAGATTAGAGCCCAGACCGTAAGAGATATCATAAGGAACAAGGGGATCAAATGTAAACCATAGAGGGGGCTAAGGGACCCAGTTAATGACAAGGTTAAGACCATTAATAGTCACCAATCCACAATCCAAACCAGCACCGGTATTTGCCATGTTGTCTGCTTCCTTGTTGTTGTTTCTCAAGATGTGGAGATAGGAGATAGAGTTAAACTCCTTAGCCACATAGATGAAGAGATGCTAAAGCTTGGAGACAGGTTTCCTACGATTGTTATCCAAAGATCTAGCTTCCCTAATTACCAACATGGAGTCTCTAAAAGCCACTAGGTCCTTGACATCATCACTCTTGGCAATTTCCATTCCTTTGATCAAAGCGAGCCATTCCGCCTCATTATTAGTCCTCCTGCCAATTCCCCAAGCATAGTCTTTCCTTCTATTTCCATCAAATATATCATATTTACATTTACTAGTTTGCTATAAACATATTTAGTGTTTATCTATTTCTAACATTTACTACGTATGTGCAGGTGTAACAACATATAACTACATGTACAATTTCATAATAGTTTTATTTTCATAACTTGAAATAATAATTTGATAGAAGTAGGAATGATAATTATACCTATAGGATAAGTACCTGTAAATAGCTAGTAGATTCCCCCTTTTCTTGCCCTACTTGTTGTATGTCCTGCAGTAGCCTTGCAACCAAAATCTTCCCAAAACCCTGAAACTCAACCAGCCCAAACTGAGCTACCACCCTGCCAACCAGAGAGGTCTCGCCAACCACCTAGCTCCAAAGGTACCCCTTTGGACCCCCGAGCCCAAACCAAGTACAAGCCAACCAGTTCAATCCCACTGTAAATTCTCCAACAAGAACCCCCTTCTTCTCTACTCTGTAATTTTCCTTCTATCTCTGCTCCAAATTTCCCAAAATAACCTAAGGTGAAGATCCCTTCTTCCTCCCCTCTTCTCGACCTTATTCCCATTTTCCTGCTGACTCTTTTTCCTATGCCATTAATACCCTATCTCTAACATAAATATTTTAGCCCCCAAGTCAGTCCTCGAGCCCTTAACCCTTGACTCAAACATTAAATTCCATTATTTTAATATTCTTTCCTTATTTCAAAATATAATATTTATTTAATCAATAATAAAAGTTATTTATGATAGTTTAAGTTTTGGGTTGGTTTTCTCACTAACCGTAAGTGTTTTACACTTACACATTTCACCTTATTAATTATTAGTCAAGCTTAGTGACCTCATAATTAAATGTTTCTTAATTGTTTTATAATTAATTCATAGTTAATTTATCATTTTTTTATGAACAATTCCAAAATGTATACTCGACACTTGTTCATCAATTTCATAGTATATCTATTTATAAATTACCTTATTGCACCGAGAGAAACGAGGTGCTCTACAACCCAATATGGGGGATATGTTGTAACGTATATGTAACGTTTGTTACTAACAAAATAATTAAAAAAATTCATGTCGGCTCATAAAATAAAAAATTATGGAAAGTATTTTAAAAAAATCCATGTTGGTTCATAAAATAAAATATTATGAAAAGTAATTAAAAAATAGATGTTCATTTATAAAATAAAAACTTAAAACTTAAACCCAGATCTATCAATCAAGAGAGATCAAATTTCTTGAGATTAAATTTAAAAAAGAAATACACCTCAAGAAATTGGATCCCTCTCAGTGCTTGATAGATACGGGTTTAAGATGGATCTATGTTGGTGTTCTAATTAGCTTAAACATGATCATAATAAAACTAATGGTTTATAAATTAATTCTTATCCATACATTTTAATTAATTAACTAACCTTAGGGTTTTGCAGCCCGGAGGGGTTGCACCCAGCAAACCCTAGTTGTCACTGTACGTTGATGGCAGCGGCTTGAACTAGTCATGATGATGCTCACACACACCGAGGCGGACACGGATTACCACACGGTTGATGAGGTCGACTACTCCTTGGATCCACTAGCAGGTTATTCTATTTTTTACCACTCTTGGGATCGTAAACCGCAACAGGGTTACAGCGGTAACCTCGCCAGGTAGCAGCTCTCCGCAGTCACCTGGACTCTCTCCTGATGGCCTCATGACACCTGGGGGGGATTTACCGATGGATGCACTTACCCTCCCTGACACTTTGCTATTGTCGTTCACTGGAACTAACACCGATGAGTCTTCTGCTTCCAGGCCGTTACCACCGAGTATTGGGGGTGCCCCATTTTCCCTATTTGAACCCCCTGTGCTCTACCATCTGGGCGATACTTTTCCTGCGGACTCCATGATTATTCACTCTGAACTTTCCACTGAAGAATGGGTGTTGGATCCACCCTTCCTCGCGGACCTTCCACTGACTGACTGGCCTTTCCGTGCTCTGTCTACATCTCCATCCTCCACAGCTCCACCTGCTGAGGTCTCGCTCACATTTACTGCTGAGGATTTCATCGCCTCTCTTATACACTCTCCGGCGTCACAGGGTTTTGCAAACCCTCCCATTAGTACTGTGGCACAGGGCACACAAACTTCCCCTCTGTTCTCTCGTGAAATCTCACCTTCGAGGAAACAGAAAGGGAATTTGCTGAAACAGGCCCAGAACAATATCAACCTCATTTGTGGCTAGGACGTTTATGTGGCGAACTCACTCAACATGGCTGAGACGGCACTAGTGGGACAGGCTCGGGGTAAGTACCCAACCACTGAATTTCTGGATCAATGGGTTTCTAAAAATTGGTCACATCTGTTCGCCTACAAACCTGCTGTCATGGTCCTCTCCCGGGGCTAGTTCGTTTTCAAATTCAACTCTCGCGAGGACGTGGGTCGGGTACTCAAATCAAATTGGAACATGGGCAACACGCTTATTCTCTTCAAATGGTGGTCTCCAATGTTTGATGTTGATAATGAGAAGTTTGATGTAATCCCCATCTGGGTCCGCCTTCCAGGATTACCATGGGAATTTTGGAACTTGAATTCTTTTTGGGACATTGGAAATGCCCTAGGCTCATTCATCGATGCCAACATGTCTTTCTTGCAGACTCGGAAATTCTCAGTAGCGCGCATTTTGATCTCCATCAATGTTCGAGAAGGGTTACATGCTGAACTCACCTTCACTTGGGGACAGGCTCTGCGTATACAAAAGCTTGACTATGAGGGTATCCCTTTCCGCTTCCACCGGTTCCATGGCTGTGGGCACCTGGCTAAACACGGTAAGCTTCCTTTTCATATGAATTCGGACAACACCCACAAATGGTTGGATGGGCCGGACCTAGAGACTGGGGCTGGTCTGTCAAACGCTAGCAGGTTGGTTGCAGACACGGGTATCTTGTTCGGTGTACACGCTGCAGAGGAACGTCAGGATACTTTGGACGGACGGGAATCAAACCCTATGCACGCTATGGACTCCTTGGTCAAGGATTCTACTACACCGCGGGCTCCCTCTGTTCCCACTGATACCTTTCCTACTTCGAGTACACTTGAAAACTTTTTATCTCTTTACTCTACTGTTGAATTGTCTCTTAACTCATTGAATCTAGAGGGCACTTCTATTACCACCCCCCCTGTTTGTCACCCACTCACCTCCTCACCGGTACCCTCTACCACTCTGGACACACATGCTGTTGTACTTTCCCCCTATTACTCTCGCACCCTTCCCCACACCGCCTCCTCAAACTACCTCCCCTACCCTTTCTTCTCACCTAGACTGCTCCTTGCCACATACCACGGTGGAGATTGATCCCCCCTCCCATTCGTTTTCATCTGCGGACCCGTAATATCCCTATCCTCACGACCTCTCTTCCTATTGGCACTGGTCTGGGCCAAAACCCCTTACCCTGTAAACACACCCGTGGTCGGGGTCGACCTACACTTTTTGCCTCAACTCAACACCAAGCGATCCTAGACTTGGCGGATGGTAAACAAAAAACTATTGATGGGGCACTTAGAGCAGTGCAGGCCCTTTTAGGGGTTAACCCATGAAACTACTCTCCTTCAACTGTCGGGGTTTGGCAAGTAAACCTAAAAAACTTGCCCTCCGCAAGCTGATCGTCTCACATCAACTTGACATCTTTTTGTTACAAGAAACTATGGGCTCTGAAGCGGATGTACGGGCTTCTCTCCCCACTCTCTTCCCTACTTATGATTTTGCTGCTATTAGCGCGCGTGGACTCTCTGGGGGTCTTCTACAGGATGGAAAAAATCCTCGAAAAAAGCTCTCAACTCCTGGGGTTTCCCCTCTGGATTGGGATTGGAACTATACCTTGCTGATCTCAACAAGACTTTTCGGGTCGTTAACATTTATGGTCCCTACCTGGACCGCGAGGTTTTCTGGGACTATTTTCGACAAAATACTCTCTGCTCTGGTGTCGAGCTAATCGTTGGTGGAGATCTGAACTTCACTCTTGGCACTCATGAGATTTGGGGCCCCCTTGCTCAGGGGGATACACTTGCTGGATACTTTGACACTCTTCTACAGGGCACACATCTTATTGATCTACAACCACCCACCCTGCAACTGACTTGGAACAATCACAGAACAAGGGAGGGACAGATTTCTAAGAGGCTAGATCGTTTTCTACTGGCAGAGGACCTTTTGCGACAACCCTATCGGATTTGTCAATGGGTTGACTCTGGTGGCATCTCTAACCACCTACCTATCTGCTTGGATATTTTGGGCAACTCTTCCAAACCACCCAGCCCTTTCAAATTATGTGTTGCTTGGCTAAAAGAGGTGGAGGTTGCAAACATTATTAAAAATTCTTGGATACCTTTTCAACCAGGTGCAGGTTCTTTTGCTACTCCACACTTTGTCAAAAATCTTACGTGCATAAAATCACTTTTGAAGGACTGGGCACACAAAAAGCAAAAGAGCGACACTTTGGAGCTCTCTTGGATAGAACGGGCTTTGGTAGACCTTCAAGATTCCGAGGGGGGGGTTACCTGACACCAGACACCACTGCCACACTTAGATTTCTGGAAAGCTCCCGGAAAAAAAAAATCCTCTCTAATTAGGAAGCTGCCTGGAGACTTAAAAGCAGAGCCATTTGGCTGGAAAGTGGCGATGAAAATACAAAATTATTTCAAGCATTTGCAAAAGGACGGAAGGCACAAAACACTATTTGGGATCTTAAAAACCCACAAGGTGAGACTTTATCCTCTTTTGAGGATTTGGCCACTCTGGGCACCACTCACTTCAAATCTTTGTTCTCTGCCACTCGTGGTGCAAACATTGCTGAAGTTATTAGACTATCACAGTACTTCCCGGGAGCAGTCACTGAACTTGATAATATGAATCTCATGGAGATCTCTGAGGAGGAGCTCAAGTCAACCTTACATAGTTTTCAAAAGGACAAGAGCTCGGGTCCGGATGGCTGGACCATTGAATTTTTCCTTGAATATTTTGACACCATTGGCATCGATCTTTTGCAACTGGTTGAGGAATCCAGACTTGGGGCCCACATACATCCACCTCTAAATACCACTTTCATTGCTCTTATACCCAAGGATGACAAACCAGACACCATGGACGAATTTCGCCCCATCTCTCTCTGCAACATCACCTATAAGGTTGTAGCAAAGATCATGGCTAAAAGACTTAAAGTTGTTCTCTCAAACTTTATTTCTCTGGAACAATTTGGCGTCCTGGAGGGGCGACAAATTCATGAAGCTATTGGGGTCGCACAGGAAGGTTTACATTCTCAAAAGCTAAAGGGTATCAAGGGAGTTGTCATTAAAATTGATCTCTCAAAGGCCTTCAATAGAGTTAGTTGGCTCTATCTACGGCTTCTCATGACTCACCTGGGTTTTGACTATGCTTTCATAAAATGGACTATGAGCTGCATCACAACAGCCTCTTTCGCTATCCTCATCAATGGATCACCTTTACCTTTCTTTTGTGCTGAGTGAGGACTACGACAGGGCTTCCCTTTATCTCCACTACTCTTCCTACTGGTGGCTGAGGGCCTCAACCGGGCCATTATTGCTGCAAAAAGCCAGGGCACCTTCCAGGGTCTACACATCTCCAACAACCTCCGACTCACACATCTATTGTTTGTGGATGACATTCTCATCTTCTGTGATGGTTCTCCCGGGGATGCTGAACAACTGGCCAACATTCTCACACTTTTTCAGGATGCCACGGGAATGGTTATAAACATCAACAAATCCTCCATCACACTCTACAGAATGACTGATGATGAACAACAAAGGTATCTCACCCTCTTCCCTTTTGAAGTTCTTTTTCTTGATGATGGCTTAAAGTATCTGGGTTTTCACTTGAATCCAAATGGTTACAAGATGTGCGATTGGTCATGGCTTATTGCAAAACTTGAGAAAAGGCTATTGCACTGGAGCCATTGATGGCTCTCTAGAGCCGGTCGACTGGTTCTCATTACATCTGTTCTGGAGGCCATCCCAGTATATTGATGTCATTGGCATGGATTCCAAAAGGTATTAAGGAAAAAGCTCGAAAACTCTGCTTCCGCTTTCTTTGGTCGGGCCACTCAGACCACCACACTGCACCCTGGGTAAGCTGGGAACGTCTTGCAATGTCGAAATCACTGGGGGGATGGGGCCTCAAACATATACACCTATTCGCAACCTCACTTGCGGCAAAGGTGGGTTGGCATATAGTCTCATATGACAATCTGTGGACGGAGGTTGTAAAACAGAAATATATTGCTCTGGATACACTCTTACACTGGATACAAAACCCCACTAAGCCACGGCTTGGCATGTCGGTCATTTGGAAGGCCATGCTAGATTCCCTCCCACTTATCACACAAGGCCTCGTTTGGAAGGTCGTCAATGGAACACAAATATGTATTGGATCGGACCCATGGATTGGGTGCCAAAATAGACACATCCTATCGGACCCCCTGCTACATTACCTTCAATAGCATGGGTTTTATCACCTCTCACATATCGTCGATCCACTGACCACCAACTTATGGCACCAAGGTTGGTTGACACCGGAGGCTCTACAACTGCCATAGGACTTACATAACCACTGGAGCGACTACCTCATTGCACTTAGATTATCACACGCCCGTATTGCCGACTCTGCTGATGAACTCATCTGGGCGTCTTCTTCAAATGGCAGATACTCCCCGAAGCTCGGATATAAACTGTTAATGGAACAGAAACATCAATAGATCGAGCCGAAGTGGTGGTGGCAAAAAAATTGGAAGTCCCACTGTCCTTCCAAAAATAAAATTTTTATGTGGTGCACACTTTCAAATCGAATCCCCACCTGGGATCGTATTAAAAACAAAAACATTGAAGGACTGGGCTGGTGCACTCTCTGCAAACAGGATGAAGAGAATACTCCACATCTCTTCCTCTATTGTCGTTTCGCTGTTCATATTTGGTCGGAACTAAAAGTTATTCATGCAGCAGCCGGGCATTGGATAGAGCAGACTGTTGAAGATGCTTGGAAACGATGGTATGACTCTTTGGACACATCTTGCATCCGAGCACTCCCGATGATCGTCAATTGGGGTATTTGGCTCACGTGAAACCATCAAATCTTTTTGGACAAGGCCACCACCCCCTCCATCCTAGTAAACCACTACATTTCTATCCTCTCACATTTCCCTCAGGAAAAATCCCTTCCCATTCCCCGTCTTCTCACTACTGAATTTATCAACCCCAACATCCCCTGGGCCTATTTTGATGGAGCTTCACAAAACAACACATGCAGTGTTAGGAACCCATGTCTTTACTTTGTTAGTATGTTGTTATTGGACGCATATGCTTTGTAAGTCGTCCCGTAGTATTTGTTGATCAATAGTTGTGTTATTGTTATTGGCGCATATGCTTTGTAAGTCGCCCGTAGTATTGTTAATCCATAGTTTGTAACGGCCCATGGTTTCGACCCATAGTATTGGCGCCTCGAATTAGTATATAAGTGTGTGTTGAGACCTATGAAGACACCGTGAAGTTATTTGTATTGAGCTTGCTCAAAGGAGGTTGCCCCCTCGAAGTGGCCCGTGATCAATACAAAAGTGATTCTGAGTTCTGTCATTTCTGCTATTTCGCGCGTTCTTGTTAATTAATTGTTGCAGGTGCCTCACATCTGGTATCAGAGCACTTTCTTGGGCTCGCTGGGTGAAATTTCTGCCAAAATTTTTTTTCGCATCTGTTGCAGGTTCGGATTTGGGAATAATCCCTATCCGCTTAACTGTGGGAAGTACTTGGGCATAAGCCCTAAAACTCATTGTGAGGAGTACCACAGGAACCCCGAAGTAGCTGGCCCATTGAGAGGACCTGCCGGCGAAAAGGGCAACGACCCCTACCTGATTGACTAGTTCCCACCCGTGAGGTAAACCAAGAGCTGTCGTTTGTGGCAAAGCGGTTATCAGTTTTACCTGAGCCGTGGAGTGAGGGGTACTGCCCCAATACGCAAGCCGTCAGACAGCATTGGTGGCCGAGTGAAAACCCTGAACTGTTAGGAAGCCGCACATACCTGGGGTCCATATCTACTTTCAGTTGAACTATTGTCAATCACTGCTGCGCCGTTTCAGACTCATTTTGCAAGCCGTTCCAGATCCAGCAGGTCGGCGTTGTTCCAGATTCCTTCTGAGCCGTAGCCGCTCCAGTCTGTATAAAAAAAAAAAAAAAAAAAAAAAAAAAAAAAAAAAAAAAAAAAAAAAAAAAAAAACCCGAGCCGTAGGCGCTCCAGTCGAAAAAAAAAAAAAAAAAAAAAAAAAAAAAAAAAAAAAAAAAAAAAAAAAAAAAAAAAAAAAAAAAAAAAAGTATAAAATTCAGTTTTTTCTCCATATCTCCCTTGTTTTACCTCTGTTTCCCTTGAAATTTTCAGGGAACCCCTGTCATTCCATTCTGCATAATTCATCCCTGAGGACCCTATCCTCAGTTCCCCTTCCTACAGCCGGAAATCCCACATTTGTCTATTTTTAGGGTTTGCCATAACTTCCTCAGATTTCACCCAATCACCTTCAATTTTTACCACAGAGTTCCTTTTTGAATCCTGCTTCTTTGTTCCCTTCTGCCAAATTTTCCCATCCTTTCACCCCGCTTCTGAAATCCTCATTTTTGCTTCCCTGTCTATCCAACAGTGTCCAAAAAACGAGTCAAACCCCAATTACCCTTCTGATTTTTTCCCAAATCCAAATTTTCCTTTACTGAAGTAGTTCCTGTTTTTGTTTTCCTACCCAGTCCAAAAAAAAAAAAAAAAAAAAAAAAAATCCCTGGTTATGGTTGTCACCCGTGCAGGAGCAAAAACCATGGAGGAAGCCCTTGCAGCCATCCAAGCCAAACTCCAGGATCTTGATGAAAAATGTCTTGGTCTCCATCTTGAACATTCAGCTATGAACAACAAACGGCAGTCCGAGTCTTCAGTAGACAATGGGTTCTCTTCTTCCAGCAATTTCCGTGGTCCGAAGCTTGATTTTCCTCGCTTCAATGGTACCGATCCAACTGGATGGATCTATCGGGTCCGAACAGTATTTCAGTCTGCATAATACTTTTGATGTCAACAAAGTTCCGTTGGCATCCTTTCATTTGGAACAGGAAGCTCTTCAATGGTACCGTTGGTACATCAAGGCTCATCCAGAGCCCAACTGGCCAAACTTTTGCCAGCTCCTTTTGCAACGATTCGGTCCTAGTGCTTTTGATGACTTCACAGGAGCCCTCACTAAACTTCGCCAAACTGGCACTGTGAGAGAGTATCAAACCGAATTTGAGAATCTAGCCAACCACACCGAAGGATTGTCTGATGAATTTTACCGGAGTTGTTTTATCAGTGGTCTAAAGGATGCCATCCGATCTGAGGTCAAAATGTTCTGTCCCAACACAATGATGGAAGCACTCGGGTTGGCTAAGTTGGCAGAAGACAAGATTGCAGCCCAACAACGCTCCAAGCCCACTTTTGTTCCCTTCCGAAATATGGGTTCTCAGCGACCACCTATACCGCAGGCTCCTCGACCGACTCCTATCAAGCGTTTGTCTGAAACAGAGATGCAAGCACGCAGAGAAAAGGGGCTTTGCTATAATTGTGATGAGAAATTCACTCGGGGACATAGATGTGTTCAGCAAAAGCTCTATCTCCTGGATGTGGAGTCTCCGCCTGCCTCTGAAATGGGTGACGAAGATCCAGAAACACTGGATGCACCGGTCGACATTCAGGAACCGCCTAGTGACCCTCCGTCTCAGGATGACCAGCCAGAGATATCTCTCCATGCTTTAGCGGGAATCACCACCCCCCAAACAATGCGGGTCAGGGGTTACTTCAAGAAGCTTCCTCTTACAATCCTCATTGATTCTGGTAGCACGCATAATTTCATTGACCCTCGGATCGCCAAACAAGCTGATTGTTTTATCCATCCTTGCTCCAACTTTGAAGTCATGATTGCCAATGGGGGCACCTTACCTTGCAAAGGGAAGTGTCGAAATGTGCGTATCGCTATGGGAGATTATACCTTGCGCTCTGACATGTTTGCCTTGCCCTTAGGCGGATGTGATGTGGTTTTGGGCGCTCAATGGCTACGCACACTCGGCCCTATCTTATGGGATTTTGCCGAACTTTGGATGCAGTTTTCCGAGAATGGACACAAACACACATTGACAGGATTACAACCAGGTTCTCTCAGCATCATCAGTTCACATCGCATGGAAAAACTCCTCAAGAAGAATTCACATGGTGTCATCGCTCAGATCCATTCCATCCAGATGCAACCAGCAGCAGTCTCCACTACTCCTTTGGATCTACAACAAATTCTGGATCGGTATACAGGTGTCTTTGTTGAACCAGTGGGCTTACCACCTTCCAGGCCAGAAGACCATCGTATTAAGCTCCTTCCTGGCAGCGTTCCTCCCAACATCAGACCCTATCGCTACCCATTTCATCAAAAAACGGAGATTGAAATGCTCGTTCGGGACTTATTGAAGCACGGTATTATTCGCCCAAGCACTAGTTCCTTCTCTTCTCCAGTTATTCTTGTTCGCAAAAAAGATGGGTCATGGCGCCTCTGCATTGACTTCCGAGCACTTAATCACCTCACCATCAAGGATAAGTTTCCAATTCCTGTTGTTGATGAGCTTCTTGATGAGCTTCATGGGGCCCGCTTTTTCTCCAAGTTGGATCTTCGTTCTGGATATCATCAAATTCGGGTTCATGAGGATGATATTCCTAAAACAGCTTTCCGCACACATGATGGCCATTATGAGTTTTTGGTCATGCCCTTTGGCCTCACTAATGCCCCTTCCACATTCCAGGCCTTAATGAATAAAATATTTCGACCCTACTTGCGGAAATTCATTCTGGTATTCTTTGATGACATCCTCATCTACAGTAAAACATGGGATGAACATCTCCAGCATCTGGATCTTGTCATGCAACTTTTCTCTGACCATCATCTCCATGCCAAGCAGTCTAAATGTGTTTTTGGACAGAAGGAAGTTGAGTATCTCGGGCACATTATCTCAGCACAAGGGGTTCGCGTGGATCCTGCCAAAATCGATGCCATGACCAATTGGCCACATCCTCAGACTCTCAAGAGCCTTCGTGGTTTTTTGGGGTTGACTGGCTACTACCGCAAATTTGTCAAGGATTATGGGAAGATTGCAGCTCCATTAACTGCGCTATTGAAAAAGGATGCTTTTACATGGACACCTGCTGCTCAGTGTGCATTTGACCAACTAAAACAAGCCATGTGTACTACCCCGGTGCTAGCGATGCCTGATTTTTCCAAGCCCTTCACTATTGAGAGTGATGCTTGCGGCAATGGACTTGGTGCTGTTCTCCTTCAAGATGAACACCCCATTGCGTTCACCAGCAAAGCCCTTTCAGGTAAGAATTTAGCTGCCTCTACCTATGAAAAGGAAATGATGGCTATTTTGCATGCAGTACAGAAGTGGCGCCCATACCTATTAGGAAATCATTTCTGCATCAAGACTGATCACCAGAGTCTGAAATATTTCTTGGACCAGCGTGTCTCCTCCCCGGCACAACAGAAATGGGTTAGCAAACTCATGGGTTATGACTATGAGATCACTTACAAGAAGGGTAAAGATAATATTGTGGCAGATGCTCTTTCTCGCACATTTGAGGCCCAAGGTTCTCTTTCAGCTATTTCTATGCCTGTTCCAAATTGGTTGCAATCTGTTCAACAGGGTTATGTCAATGACTCTTCCTTATCGCAAATCATCCAACGCTTGACCAACAATCCTTCTGTTGTACCACATTACTCTTGGGATGGTGCTTCTCTACGATACAAGGGTCGTCTGGTACTTCCCCAGAGCACAGATCTTCAACAGGCTGTCTTCTATGAACTCCATGCTTCTCCATCGGCAGGACACTCTGGGTTCCTCAAAACATATGAACGAGCACGGCGTAACTTCTTTTGGCAGGGCATGAAAAGGACAATTCAACAGATGGTGGCCGAATGTGATACTTGTCAGCGCAATAAGGGTGAAACAACACTCCTCCCAGGATTGCTTGAACCCTTGCCCATACCTACACGGATTTGGACAGATATTTCTATGGATTTCATTGAAGGGCTCCCTAAATCTGGTGGGAAGACAGTGATTCTCGTTGTGGTTGATCGCCTCTCCAAATATAGTCATTTTTGTGCTCTCAGCCATCCCTATACAGCCTCCTCCGTCGCTCAAATTTTTCTGGACCAGATCTTTCGTCTTCATGGCATCCCTTCTTCCATTGTCTCGGATCGTGATGCAACTTTCACCAGTCATTTTTGGACAGAACTATTTCGCCACACGGGCACCAAACTGCAGATGAGTTCAGGGTATCACCCACAAACAGATGGTCAGACTGAAATTGTGAATAAATGCTTGGAAACTTATCTTCGTTGCTTCACCTCTGAACAACAACATCAGTGGGCAAAGTGGCTCCCTCTCGCTGAATGGTGGTACAATACCTCTTACCACACTGCCTCTAAAATGACCCCATATGAAGCAGTCTATGGTCAGGCACCTCCAGCTCTTCTTCCCTACACCCCCACCAGTTCACCAGTTCAGGAAGTTGACACGGTCCTTCGCAACCGCGATAAGATTCTTCGCATTTTGCGGGACAATCTTCACATGGCAAGAAATCGCATGAAGCAACAAGCTGATCAGCACCGTTCGGAGCGCACTTTTCAAGTCGGCGATATGGTTTTTCTTCGTCTCCAGCCGTACAAACAATCCTCCTTGAAACTCAAAGGGCGTCATAAGCTCGCTCCAAAGTTCTATGGGCCATATCGGATTCTTCAGAAGATTGGGTCCGTTGCTTATAAATTGGAACTTCCTCCTTCTTCCCGCATTCATCCAGTCTTTCATGTCTCTTGTCTGAAGAAAGTTCTTGGCACCAACATCAGCGGACAAACGATTTTACCTGAACTGGATAATGAAGGATCCATCCTTTTGGAGCCAGAGGCCATCCTCAATCGGCGCACGCGTCAGCTTCGCTCTCGCTCTATCACAGAGGTCTTAATTCAGTGGCACGGCATGCAACCAGAGGACGCTACATGGGAACCACTCCTTCAGATTCAACAGCAATTTCCACATCTAAAGCTTTGAGGACAAAGCTTTTTTTAAGGGGGAGGGGATGTTAGGAACCCATGTCTTTACTTTGTTAGTATGTTGTTATTGGACGCATATGCTTTGTAAGTCGTCCCGTAGTATTTGTTGATCAATAGTTGTGTTATTGTTATTGGCGCATATGCTTTGTAAGTCGCCCGTAGTATTGTTAATCCATAGTTTGTAACGGCCCATGGTTTCGACCCATAGTATTGGCGCCTCGAATTAGTATATAAGTGTGTGTTGAGACCTATGAAGACACCGTGAAGTTATTTGTATTGAGCTTGCTCAAAGGAGGTTGCCCCCTCGAAGTGGCCCGTGATCAATACAAAAGTGATTCTGAGTTCTGTCATTTCTGCTATTTCGCGCGTTCTTGTTAATTAATTGTTGCAGGTGCCTCACATGCAGAGGGGGGGTTGTTCTTTTTCTCTCAAACACTCATCACTACAAGATTCAAATGGGGCTGACACAAACAATTTTGTTGAACTATATGCTTTAAATTTGCTGCTTCGTTAGACACTGGAATTACACTGCACTCACATTCAAGTTTTTGGCAATTCCATGGTCATTATAAACTAGATTAACAAATTACAGAGGTGTCACAATTTGGTTCTAAACACTGTTCTTGAGGAGACTCTTCGCATCACCGGGATGTTTGACCACTTCACTTGCAAACATGTTTACAGGGAAAGGAACACGGTTGCTGATCTCTTATCAAAGCAGGGGCTGACTCTTCCTCTTGGACAATGGAAAATTTTGGAGCAGGACAACGACACTTACCATGAACACTACCATAGACGGTTTATAGAGGGTCTAGACATTGCAGTACTTTGAAACAACACTACTCTCCTTTTTGGGACTCTTGTAAATACATATATAGCACTCTTTTGGAACAACATGTAACTCTGTAATGGGATTTGAAGCTCTCTTGAAGAGCTTGACTTACTTTTTTCTGCACTTTTTTGATACTGAAGCTGAAAAGCTTACTACATGAAAGAGCTCTAGAAGCTCTTATACAAATGTAATTTGATTATTTGAAATTACGCTTTTTTCCTTGGACAAAAAATATATTAACTTATCAAATTAATACTACTTATTAACATTACAATAATCATTTAACATTTTAATCCTTAGTCTTGACTATTTAAATTTATTAACAATCAATCAAGCATTATTAATCAATTACATTAGTTACTACTTAGGTTAACCATAGTTCGTTTATTAATCAACATTACTAACATTAATCAATAATATTAACATTAACGACAATAATAACATTAATCCACATTATTAACATTAATCAATAATATTAACATTAACGACAATAATAACATTAATCCACATTATTAACATTAATCAACAGTAATTAACATTATTAACATTAATCAACATTAATCAACATTATCAACATTAATCTACAATAATTAACATTAACCAACATTGTTAACATTAATCTACAATAATTAACATTAATCAATATTATTAACATTAATCGACAATAATTAACATTATTACTTAATCGTCTTTCATTACCACCTAGTTCACTCTATTATCCTATTCAATTATTTAAACCAAAATTTACTAATTCGACGTATTAATTTAATCTCCTAGTTATATAAGTAGTAATAATGTAATTTATGCTTAAACATTATAGTTTAGTTTTATTTCACACAATTTATAAATATGTAGGCGAGTTATGTAAGCGTAGCTACTACTTACATACCTTGTGTAAGTACACTAATAGTAATAAATCACACACATCAATCATAATCACGAAACTTATTGTTTACTGACACAGGTTTAAACATAGTTTGCAAGGTACAATATTTTACCTAATTGAAATCTTATTAAGTTATGACAATTCATACATTACTGAGTTACGACACTTAATCAATCAATGGTTTTCAACATACATAGTTAGATCACGTTTTCTTCCCGACTTCAAACTACTCCTATCTATCTACATCATCTACCTAATCACAACTAACTTCCACATCATATCCTTTCCTCTGTTGGACTACCCTGAAGTGTCAAGCCATGACCAACTCCAGCTAGAACCCGTAAGCGAAAGTGTCGACTACATCGACCAAACTTCCCCAGCAGGCAACCACCAATCATCATCACACACCTTGGGGAGCGCGCCGTAGCACAACCCTCCCATGACTCTGGGTTTCGAGGATAAACAGTGGGTAAAGCCCCCACCCCCCTAATGGAACAAGGGACTATGTCTACCCGACATAATAACTGCGTTGCACTTGTACTCAGTTTGTCATCGTATAACCAATCTAGGCGGTTGAGTTTCTTGAAACCCTACCCCACCCATACATCATAATAAACATGTGAAAGTAAATAATGCATCACTCGCATACCATTTATCTTTCAAAGTCCATGTCCTCGAGGCTCTCCCACCTCGTAGGATCCAGTTATTACTTAGCCTTTTAACCTGTAAGTTAGTCTCTGACATACAGTCTAGAATATCGTGCATAAATCCTCAACATGTACACATACATTTCATCATAACATAACAACAATAAATTCATTTATTCACCATGCACCTGGCATAACATTCACTTATTCAACATATAACTGTAACAGTATCCACGTACTCATCATTCAGTAATTTGCATATATGAGATATAATTAACATATGATACATATCTAAACATGACTATCGATCATAATACTAACATCACACACACACACACACACATATATCGACAAAATAATAGAACCATATGTCCAGAGTGTCGTCAGACCGACGAAGTCTCACAATCAAACAAATACAACATATAATAGTAGTTCATGTAGTAATGTCAAAACGAGGCGTTACATGGGCTATTTGGTTCTCATGGAGGTAGAGGTAATCCCACCTATCAAGTGGTGGTCCAAGCTTATATGGAAGTTGAATAGTCCCTATAAGTCTAAAATATTTCTTTGTATGGCTTTTGAGGGTAAGGTTCCGGTCTGGGATGTATTGATCCATAGATTTGCATGTGGTCCTAGCCAGTGTCCATTATGTATTTCCTCCACTGAAAACTTACAGCACTTATTCATCAGCTGTCCTTTCATCCTACGTATGTGGTGTCACCTGTCACATTTTGCTGGTATTCATTTCACTTGGGATGGATTTGGATTACATGACGCATTTGCTTCTTGGTTACATAACGAGCAGTTCTGGCACTTTGTGGCTTTACCTGCTTTCCTTCTTTGGGCTGTGTGGCTCGCTTGGAATAAGGTTCTCTTTGAGGATCTGCATGTTGACTCCCGCTCTTGTGTTGCCAACTGCTGGGCTACTTTTGGACACTTTCCCCAAATGAGGGCCCATTTACCTTCGAGAGTTATCTTGGATGAAAGCATAGACAAGTCTCTCCCTTGGGATTTTGTGGACGGTGCTGCACAAGGCCATCCATTTCTTAGGGGTGCTGGGGGTCTGATTTACTCCTCTGATTTTGCCTGTCATTGTTTCACTGCTGGACTGAGTGAACACACCAACAATTACACAGAATTTGATGTTGTTCATCTTCTCTTGTCACTTGATTTATCTATGGGTATCAATCAATTGCAGGTCTTTGGTGTTTCGATGCTTGTGATTAACTGTTTATCAGAAGTTAAGGCCCCCAGGAATATCCATCTACTGCCCCTATTTGAGGCTATTCAAAGGTCTTGTCGACTTTTTCAGCAGATCAAATTTTCCCATATCTATAGGGAAAAGAATCAGGATGCAGACATATTATCTAAACTTGGCTTATGTATTCCTGCTGGCTACTGGGACAGATGGGATATACTGAATGGTATCTCATCATCTATGGGTCGGTGACTATTTTGACTTTTATAGTTGTTTTCTTATGTTTTTTTGCTAGATGTATGCTCGTTATGTATGAGTATTTTATTGTTATAGGACATACATTTTGGCATGTCGATATATTGACAAATCTATATAAGGTTAGAACTTATTACCTGCTTATGTATGGCCTGGTGGCTTGTGATCAATATGGTTTATAATATAAACTGTGATTTTTTTTCGTGGAAAAAAAAAGTAGGGACTAAAAAGTTAAAATCATAACAATGAGTGTGATATATAGAACAATGCGATATTGATAGAACATGACATAGACAAACATCAAACTACAAGAAAGTGAAAATTAGTCAAAATCGACTTCTTGTAAATATGAGTTCTTAACCAAAATGTCATTTATTGAGACATTCAACGAAGTACTTAAGATATTAATAAAAAATCAACATATAACATTGTATATAGAGTTGTACTAATACAAGGGCATACTTGTTAGCGCTATGGGGATTGTTATACGTTGCTCATCTAAAACAATTCTCTCATTTGCAGTTTGTGGGGGATTCAAAAGTGGTTATAGATTGGTCCATTAACAAATGTAACTTATAGGTAAATCTATTGGAGTGGTGGAAAGTCCAGATCATAATGCTTCAAGAGTCTTTTTCTGAAATATATTTTCAACACATCTATAGAGAGTATAATATGAAAGTTGATCTTTTGTCAAAAAAGGCTTTGGATAGTCTTGAAGGCATAATTTTTATTTAAGAACAAATTCTTAAGGAAAAGTGATTTGTCAAAATTCTTTGTCTATTTTTTGATAGTTGTTAGGTGGTATTGTTGCTCTTAGTGTTTTTTTGTCATCTCTTTGATGGAAGACTGTATATTGTTAATGGTTCCTTGTGGTGTCTTTATCTGATATTGTTGTGGTTAAAGTTGGATAAAAAGTACACCGATGTTGTCTCCCATGTGGTATCCGATTTGATTGTTAAATGTTTTTTGTTGCATTAATAAAGTATATATACTTTGATATGGATATCAAATATTGTTTTTTTTTATTTGTCATCATAATAATTATGCACAAAATCAATTATATAAATTTTATAAAAATGCCAAACCAAAATATTTATTTAGTATATATAAATTATAACAATAATATTATTTATATAAATTATAACCATTTACAACATGCTGTAGCAAACTTAAACACTTTTATATATATATATATATATATATACTTAATCAAAATACCTTAATTATTGAGAATCACAATAATTCACTCAAAAACCAACCCATAAAATTGTACCCTCAAACCTTGTTCGTGGGACAAGTCGCTTGTGGAACCTCGACATAGTCATAAATGCAGTACGAATGAAACCTAACTAATTAGGGTAGAGCACGGGTACCTAGCTAACTACTCACCCAACTATGACCCACATACATTATATTTATTTATATTCCCAACCGCAGCGTTGGGATGCTGATAAGCCGCCACGTAGTTAAATAACACCAAAGCGCACCGGTTGTCGCCGAATGCCATGTGCCGCCATATTATTATAGCGAACCGCACGGGAGACGGCAGGCATATAATAATGAATGTCAAAGTCCGCCAGATATCAGAAAAAAAGTGTACTGACACCCAACTACAACTGCCAGCGCATTAATCCAAGTAAATGTCGAGGAATGATTCAGTCGCGGGCCCCACACTTTACTTTCCGCGTCGGCTGCTGACGTAGACAGCAAACAGTCTTAACGCCAAAATTCGGAATCACAAGTAACGGCCGGAAGACGAAATACTCCACGTGGCATCGGGCTCAGTTTTCTTTGATAACGTTGCTCGTCGTCACCTGCAAATGGTGTGTTGTGTGGTGCCTTTCACCGCACCGTTGTCATTCATTATCATCTGCTTCTCATTTCTCTTGCACCCTTCACCCCGCCTGCCCGGGCTGCTCAGATTGCCCGCTCTGCCCCGGACCCCGTGTCGCTTTTTAACCAAGTGCTCTCGTGCTGCCCGTGATCTCTTATACAAAGGCAGTCACTGACAGGTCCGGGATCGAGTCCAGGTCTCTGCAAAAGCTGAATGGGGTTTTTAATTTGACGGAAGTGGAGGATTTCTGAGCGCACAGTGTTATGCGATGGAAAAACGAGGAGGAATGATATTATTATGCATGGGCACCTAAGTGACCAGCGGCAGCACATGTTGTCTTCCACTCTCAGCTTCCTCGTCGCCAAGGTTAGCTGAATCTCGCTCCCTCTGGCCTCGCATTTTGCATTTTTTAGCGAAATTTTATTGGTACCGGTGGTGATTAAGCCTTTTTTTGTGCTTTTTGATATTATTGTCATTTGTTTGCAGGATGGTCGCAAGATTAGCAATGGGGACTGCGCGCTATTTCGGGCCGGCAATGCACCGCCATTCATTGGAATAATACGACATCAGGTTGTAGACGAAGAGGGCGATGTAAAGCTGGGCGTGAATTGGCTTTATAGGCCCGCTGACGTGATATTAGGCAAAGGCGCCTCAATTGAGACCCTGCCGCCCAACGAGGTATTTTATTCGTTCCACCAGGATGAGATATCGGGGGCATCGTTGCTTCATCCCTGTAAAGTCGCGTTTCTTAGCAAGGGCGTTCAGCTTCCCTCGGGGGTTTCGGCGTTTGTCTGTAGGAGGGTTTATGATGTTACCAGTAAATGCTTGTGGTGGCTTACCGACCGAGACTACACTAATGTAAGATCACATCAGTCATTTGTTTGCATTATTATTGAATATCATGATTTTTTTTTTCACTGGTTTTCATTTTAGGATTTTGGGCTCTAGAATTTTTTAAAGTCTCTCAGTCTTAGAGTGTAGAGGTTTCTATTTAGATAAACAAGTGTCCACATAAATGGGTTTACCAATATTGTGTTGAGCTAAGAGGCCTCTGCATAATTTATTTTTTGTTTATAACTATTATAAATAGAGTCTCCTCCAATCCCCTCCTCTCTTCCATTTTTTCTATTTCTTTTGTCTGTCTTGAGCTTTAATGCTGCATGGCTTGTTCTACTTCTCTGGTGTTTTACTGCACAAGGCTACTTCTATTGAATACTCTAATTATCCAGCAGTGGACCTTAACTTTAGTATATAAATGGAATAAAAATAAGATATCGATTAAAATTAATTAAATGTAGTTCAGGCTAAAGATTCTACATTTATGATTTTTTCTAGTTTGCCATCATCTGAATCTGGTCATGCAATCTTTGCGAAAATTGCAATTTTGGATTGATGAAATTGCTGTTTAATGGATTCAAACACCCCTGAATACTCCTAATGCAACCAGATTTTGCAATGTTAACATCTTATACATGCAATTCCATAAATCCAAAATGATTCTTGCTGGATTTCAGGCCAAAAACACAGATTTCCCTTTCTGTTATTTAGAGTGACCGGAAAAGGACCAATGATTATGCAATTTTAATATCTTATACATGCAATTCCATAAAGCCAAAATGATTCTTGCTGGATTTCAGGCCAAAAATACCAATTTCCCTTCCTGTTATTTTGAAAGACTGGAAAAAGACAAATTTATAGCATGTTCAAACTATAACAACAAATTAAATTAAGTATTGTAACATATGATCTTTCTTGGTTGTCCATTCTTGTTTGATCTATATTGGTTCTTTGAAATAGTTGATGTGTTTCATTCTACTGCAAAAAGAAAGGCCATTGTTGTGACCTTAGTCACCATATTTTGCGAGATTGTTTGGAAAAAAATGATTTCTGTCCAATCCCAAGCAATCTCAAGCAATCTCAAGCAGTGACTAATTTAATGGCAAATTTAATTGGCCTTGTGGATTTTCTTTATAAGATTTGTAAAAAAAATGAAATTCGTTTTTTGATTTCATAATGAAAAAAAATAATGATGTTTTAACATTTTTACAGTCTTGACATTTAAATTGGCATATTTTGGGGTCAATTTTGAAGTTAAAAAAGTGATTTATACCTGGTTTTGTTTGAATATATGAAGTGATACCGAATTTCACTTACTTCTCTTTGCCAAACGTAATGGTGAATTTTATCATATCTTTTTTCAGCGGCAAACTTTTTTGAATTTCATTGTCCTTGAATTCTTAGTCTTACCCAAACATGAACCTGGTGACTCATGTGGTGCCACTGTATGTTGGTTCAGAACATTAAGCTCATTTCTATTTTGAGTTCATGATTCTCATACTTTTGTTTCCGGGATGTTATCAGCTTAACCTGTTTCTCTTCCAGCAATAAGCCCCCTTAGAACAGAGTTTGGATTCTTCAGTCAACTTGGTTTGTTGGAGCAGCTGTTATTTTAACTTATTTATATAGTGGCAGGAGTTGACATGGAAAATTGCATATATTGATGTAATACATGGGTAATATTATTGATGAAACAATATGTTACAGATCCAAATACTGATCTCTGCCAATCATAATTGGTAATTCACTGCTGTTTGCACTTCCTTTACAGTTTTTGCTTTCAAAAACACAGGCATTTCTTTGGCAAAAGATGTCAGATATATATGAAAATATATATACATGTATTAAAAAATTTAATGTCTACAAATACCTATGCACTGAAAACAAAGGACCTCAAATTTCAAAACTGTGGCCAATGATGATAGGCATTTTTGGTTGTAGTTTATAGATGATATTGGAAACTTAGTTGCCAATGGGAAATCATAAAAAACACTGGTTTGGTTAATCAACCAAAATTGCAGGCCAAAACACCAGATTTCTTGATTTGTGGTTTGCTTATAATCTGATTATATATTTAGCAGGATCACAGAAGGGTATCATCAGGCTGCGTTTATCAAGGCCATGCTTCTAAAAATGGGCAGCAGTTGATTAGAATGCTGTTTCTATCGACTAAGCTATAGAAAATGGAATCTCCTCTTGAATATCAGTGCAGGAAAAAATTGCTATCTAGCCCCTGGTGGGATGGGAATGCTGTGAAATTTTCTATTGCTTAGGATGCCCAACAAACACTTGGACAATTTAGTTGGCTGGAGAAACATAAATCATAGTTTGAGGTTCCTAGAACTCCAGCCAAGTGTTTCTTTTCCCTATCAGTAAACTGCATAAGCCTGATTGGAGAAAACCATGACCGTTCATTTACACCCAAAGTTCAATCCGCAAGTTGCGAAAACCCACCTCGTCTTTAAAGAGGATGATGTGTCTCTTTCCTTTTTCAGCAAAAGTAGATGATATCGTATGCAATTTTATGTGCATTTTTCAAAATGTTTTGATCAGGTTATATGAGCATGACAATTGAATGGGATTAAACAGTAGCCCCTAATAACACTGTTGAGTCTGTCATGGAAGTTTTAGCTGATGTACATAATCTAAAAGGAAATAACATGTATGCTGACAGGAGCATCAAGAAGAAGTAGATCAGTTGTTGAACAAGACCAAAAGCGAAATGCAGGCAACCATGCACTCAGGAGGGCTGTCCCCTAGAACTGTGAACGTTCCAGCACAGCTTAAAACGGGTTCAGACAATATTCAAAATGGCTTATTTGCATCTCAGGTTAAGAGCAAGAAAAGGGACCGCATGGATCAAAACAACAAGGAAGTTGTTAAACGTAGTCGTTTCTCGAGGGGAGATGATGACATGTCTGGGCATCTTAAGCAGGAATGCAGTTCAAGGCCAGAAGAAATTATGGATATAACGGACACGGAAGGAAGTCTTTTCAGTTCAGCAAGTGTTGAGCAGCTTGTACATATTATGCGGCAGGATAGAAAGGATAACATAAAGAAAGAAAGAGATTTGGTCTTGCATCGTACCATGCTTGTAGGAGTGGTTACTACCACTGATAACAGGGATTGTCTCAGTCAATTTGTGCAATTGGGAGGTCTGTCTATTTTAGATGACTGGCTTCAAGAACTGCAGAGAGGGAAGTCTGGGGATAGTGGCAGTCCCAAGGAAGCCGAGAAAGCCT
Organism: Larix kaempferi; assembly: GCA_027924585.1. NCBI lineage: Eukaryota > Viridiplantae > Streptophyta > Pinopsida > Pinales > Pinaceae > Larix > Larix kaempferi. Next base: position 3,061,415 of record BSBM01000012.1, on the reverse strand, counting down.
ATGCTGATTTTCTTTTTGTGTTATTAGAGGCCCTTGGTAGACTGCCTGTAGATCTTGAAGCTCTCAAGACATGTCATGTTGGAAAGTCAGTGAATCATTTGCGGAGCCACAAGAACTCAGAGGTTCAGAAGAAAGCAAGGTACTTGGTTGATGCATGGAAGAAACGTGTTAATGAGGACATGGAGAATAGTGATACAAAGTCTGTGCCAGCACATGCTATTTCACTGCCCTGTAAGCAGATTTTAGGGGAGGTTGTCTCTGCACACAGAAACAAAGGTGGCGGGTCTCCTGAAATTACTTCAAAAGGCTTGGCTCCCTTGACTCCTGCTTCAAAAGCAGTTTCAAATAGGATAGGCCAAGGGGATGCCGGAAAATCGGCTTCAGTTCCTTCTGGGTCTGTCAAGGTGTCAGTATTACTCTCCCCAACAAATAGTTCTAAGAAGTCCCATTGTAAGATGCCAGGTTTTAGTGGTACAACCGATCAAACAGTGCCTGCAAGTAAGGAAGAGAAAAGTAGCAGCTCTAGTCAGTCACTGAATAACAGTCAAACTTGTTCAAGTGGGCATGCAAAAGCTGCTAGTCCAGTTCAGAAAGAAGATACTCAGAGTCTTATAGTATGTTCATTTAGTAACAAGTCCTCTTGTTCTGGTTCACCGCATAAGATTTCAAACAAAAGTGTTCCAGGTTCACATCTATCTGGGAGCCACAAAGAATCAATGGGAGGGAAAGCACAGTTATGGAGTAGAAATACAACAGCTGAGAAAGACTCACACTCTGGAAAATTATCTGACAAGGGAACAGATATTGCTCAGGGGGATAGTAGTCAGAGGTTGATAGTAAGACTTCCTAACCCATCCCGAAGTCCTGCTAGAAGTGTAAATTGTGGATCAAAGGCAGATAAAGCAATTCCTGGGAGCCAGGGCCCTTCTCCTGGAAAGACAGGAAAAGAGGATGTGCACTGTGGGAAAACAAAAGAACAGAATATTTTTTTTGATGGTAATTCCTCTCCAGAAGTTAATACAGAGTCCTGCCAGAGAAATAGAATCAAATTCTCAAGTGCTATTCCTATTGAAGAGTGCAGCATTAATGGTGAAGATAGTGAAAAAATGCTGGAAATGGGCAAAACAGCTCAAATTTTATCATCAGGCCCTGGTGAAAAGGAAGAGCTGAAGGAAGACCCAGCAAAGGGGACTGTTGAAATAGAAAAGAGAAAATACTTTGAACCTATTGGGAACACAGAAGGTGCCAGAGAAGGCTTTTCTATCCATTCTCAAGCAACTGCAGTGAGCATAGATGAACGTGGGATGAATTTACTGGCAAGCATAGTTGTGACTGAAATCTCAAAAGATGAGGATGCAGATGTTGTAGGGAATTCTGTAACAACTTCCTTGAGAACAGGAGAAGAGAATTTAGGCCAGGATAGTATATCAGGTTATGATGACAAAACTAATTCACCTCAGCACGATGAAGATGTAATTGGTCAAAATGGGTTGGATATGAAGAAAGACAAGGACGATCACAATTCCACAGATCATCCAGATGCCTCTAGAACCAACCTGGATACCTTTCAAAACGTGGAATTTACTGGTGAAAAAGAGGATGCTCTGAATTCCTCTAACAGAGCTTTGGAAACTGCAAATGCTGCTGTGGTAGGGGAGGGTATTAAAGGCCCTTCATATGACATGATTCCAAATATTTTCTATGAAGATTTATCATCTGAACATGGCATTATTGTGGACAGAATACAAGAGCGCCCCTGTTCAAACCGGGGAGGGGAACAATCAAGGGATGTGTTCTGTTATGATGTTGAAAAACTGCATGTAAGAAGAAAAGGTGGACTGGCTTCAGACAGTGCAGAACATTCTGAACTAGAGACAAGAGACGAACAAGAGGGATTTGATGGACACAAAATACAGGATGTAGTTAATTTGCAACAAGCAAAGGTGCATGTCAAGGGCATTACAGTAGGAGGAGACAGCCAAGGAATTATTGAACACTGCTTGGAAAATGAAAAAGAGGTTGGAAATGAAGATCGAGAAAATCCAAGTGAAGGATATGTTCCATGCAAAGGGGCCTCTGATTCTGTTGTTAGGGAGCCAAGTACTTGTCATTCAGGCCTTTCTGAAAATGATTTTGTGCAAGTTGCACATCAAGTCGCAAATAAGGTTGGGAAAGAAGAGGGCTATGACAAGCAGTGTGACTATAATAGGCCTTCTGATAAAGATGTAAAGGATGCAAGGTTGTCTTGTGAACAAAATAAAAGTATTGACATGCTTGATGCCAAAGAACATTATTCTACCTATGGACTTGAGCATGAAGACAAAGGGAAGGATGAACAAAAATGTAGTGAGCATCTTCCTGTTGCTAGAAGAAGCATCACATATATGGATGATAGTCAGGAAATTCTGACTGAAAAGAGAGAGTACCTTGAACCAGAGCAGACAATGGCATCTGGAGAAGCAGTAGATCAAGGAAGTGGAGTGGCTGCTAGTTCTGACAAGAAAAATGTTACTACAGAGATGGGATCTCGTACTGTTCTTGGTATTTGTGACCCTGAAAAGAAGGTTCAAATCAAACAGAATGAGCTTTCGAAGGTAGCTTCTAATATTGGACATGAAGACCCAGAAAGCATTACAGTCATATCTTCAACATTTGTAGAACATCAAGAACAGTGTGTGGAAACAGAAACAGAACAGAATGCATGGTTAGATGAACTGGCTTCTTCCGATCAAATTATGGCAACCGCAATACCTCCAGCAAAGGATGATGGAAGCAATGATTCGGCAGAAAGACCTGATTTTGACTTAAATGAATCTATTGAACTGGATGAAACAGGTCAACACGAAGCAGTGATACCCACACCGGCATCTTGTCTTTCAGTTATGCCTTGCACAAGTGCTTCTGTTTCCCTAACTGTATCTTCCACTGGCTTAGCAACACCAATTGCAGTGGTTGCTAGGTCAGAGGGACCTTTCACTCCCCCAGTAAATACAGTGCAAAACATAGGAGAACTAGGCTGGAAAGGATCTGCAGCAACAAGTGCTTTTCGACCGGCAGAACCTAGAGAAATAGCTGAGCTGCAGTGTCCTGTCTCCAAAATACCAACTTCAGATGCTGCTGCATTTAATTCAATTGGAAAGGGAAACAGAGCTTCTTTAGATATTGATCTTAATGTGGCTTATGAGATAACATCCGAAGATAGGGTATTAACAGTGCATTTATCTTCTCAAACATGTGAACCATCAACAAGCTCTGGATGCAAATATATGAGTGGCCAAGATTTTATATATTCAATATCTGAACCATTTGCTTCTACTGGGCCTTGTAGTCTCGTGAAGTCAGATTTAGACTTGAATCGCATTGATGATAGTGGGGAGAATGAACTGACCAAAATGCCTCTTGGTACCAGTGCTGAAAATTTTGGATTGACTTTGAAGACTGCCACCAGTCCATTGTCTCTTGGAGCTTCATGTGTTTTGAGAGATTTTGACTTGAATGATGGGCCCACTTTTGATGACAGCGTGGATGAATTGCTGCCTCAGAATTTTAGCTCGTCTTCCCAGCCTGTAGCTGACCCGAGAATAAAAAGTGAGCTATTCAATTCGTCATCTTGGTTTTCTCCTGGAAATGCCTTTCAGGCACTCACAATGCCTTTGCATTTTAACGCCAGGACAGATGATCAAGTTATCACTACAGCTGCATCTGCACCTCAGTCTAATCAGAGTTCATTAGCTGGTCCTAATTTCTTCAGCGGTGATACATATAAAGGGCATACACCATTCTCATCAGATCCTACTATTTCCTTTTCAAATACCATGAGTACATCATATCCATTTACTGGATTTCCTTTTGGGTCAAGTTTTCCTCTTAACTCTGCTTCTCTTTCAGGTGGCTCACTTTCCTATCCAGATTCATTAGGATCAGGATGTTTTCCTGCAGTTCCCTCTCAGATAGTCACTACAGGGTCACTCTCATCATCACATGTAAGACCATACTTTATAAACCCCATGTTGGCATCTGGGACAGAGAGCAGTAGCACATGGCCTACACCAAATCTCGATTTAAATACAGGTCCTGAGATGGGTGACATCTCTTACAGCGAACAGAGGTTAGTCACCAGGAAACCTTCAATAAATGGTCCTGTTTCTTTGGAGCAGATGAGAGCATTCTGCCATGGATCAACTTCAGGTATAGCTTCAAAGAGAAAAGAACTTGAAGAAGGTAGGGATGTGCATGGATCTGGATATAAACAGTCCATGTGGCGGTAGCTTATTTTTGGCTCATGATGTATGACATGAAATCGGCTGTCAATTACTATGTCAGACAGGCAAACGTTTGTAAACTTTGTGTTTGCAAGCTATCAACTTCACTGCCATCCTTGTAATTGACTATTTAGATTCAAATGTCACCCATGAATCGGTGATCTTTGCATCCTCTAAAGGATTTGCTGACCTGTAATACCTCCTAACATTCATGGCACTTAGAAAAGTGACTGTGAAAGCTTTGTCCACAAGAGTTCTGTAAATCTAATCATGCATTTCGGTTGGAGTGCTGCTTTTTCTTTTATGCAGTTCCATGCAATACTAAGTCTTGTTTGTGATTGCTGTAAATTTCAGATTGTTAAAGATGATGGTTTGTTCTTTCCTGGTCATTTTGTCAAGGTATCTGTATTTTGCAATGATCCATTGAAAACAAAGGGTTCATTAATTTGAAGAAAGCAGTGTATCTACCCTATAGTTACGACCAGTGTTATCGGAACCGGAAAAACCGGCCAGTCCGACCGGTTTACAGAGGTAACTGGTCCGGTCAGGGACCAAAACCGGTTGAACCGGATTTTTGTCCGAACCAGGTACTGAACTGGTCGGAACCAGACAGAACCGGTCAAAACTGGTCGAACCCGTTGGAACCGGTCAAAACCGGCCCGAACCGGCAGGTCCGTACAGTGGACCCATGGACCCACGAAATTGAATTTAAAAAAAAAACACACAAAAAAAGTTTTCTATGCCTTTATGATCAGTTTATTGTTATTCATTAGTACTATGGTTGCCATTACGTTGTACTTTGGTTCAGAACCTCAGAGATGTATTGCATTGGGGGCTGTTTTGGTTATTTGCACCCATACTTGCTATATATATGAGAAACTTTGCATATTTGTGTATTAATGGTTTGGATTCATATGTATGCACATGAATATATATGTTTTTTACAAAATATGAATATTTTATGTATTTTTTAGTCGACCGGTTTTTTTCCCGGTTTTTTTCGGTTCCGGTCCGGTTCACATTTTGGGCTTCGCCGGTTCGATGACCGGTCCGGTTCCGATAACATTGGTTGTGACTCACTAGTAAATCTGTATAGATTTCTTTGCTTTTATGTTTTAGTGCATATGCATATGTGAAGCATGGAGCTTGGGAACAGTATTGTGATGTTCTTCTTTTTCTTATAATAATGGTCTGGTTTGTTTTCATCAGGCTTATGCATGATGTGGACGAGTCTAAGTTGCACAAAATGTGTACAAGTTTACGTGACCCCGTAAAATGGGAATGTGGAGAAACATGGCATATATAGAAAATACAATATATATATATTAAAATAACACATTATGTTGCAAGAAAATAAAATGATTGCACATATATGACATTTTAGAAAGAAACCCTGTGTATATTGAACTCTCATAGATTATTACATGATACAAAATCCCATAGCTTGGTGGTCTTGATAATGCCAATCCCATAGCCTCATACATGATATATCTAGCAGAAACACGACAATCCTGCTTGCCCTAAAATCCTGAAAACTTTTAAGTTTGCTGAATTCTGAATGAGATATGAAACTCTACTTTATCCATGTGAAGTCTGTTGAGGTTGGAATAACTCTAAAACATCCTGAAATTATTTATGGTAATATTAAATTCTTACAGTGAAAGGATAGAAAACGTAAGATACAAGAAAATTTAAACTGACATTCTCTTTTATCTTACCTTTTCGATCCTTTCACTGTAAGAATTTAATATTACCAGTGACTATCAAGGTGAGAAACTCCTCAGAGTTCAATCCCATTTGTTATAACTTCTGTCTTAAAGGGTCATTGGCATGGACAGGGTGATATGTTCCTATGGGTTTGATGCCCCTCATCGATGCTTGAGTGGGCCTACAAACAAAACATCATGGAAATGCTGTTGGCTCATACCATACAACGTTTTCAAATCAGCAAATGCTGTATTGTATGACTGGTGGTGTTTTCATGATTTGGGGCCATTTTCGGCCCAGTTTCTGTGTGTCGGGGACTGGGACATGACCAAAACAAGCGTTTCCTGCAACATGGGGATAAATAAATATATTCCATCTCCGAAAACCATCCCACAAATTTGGGAGCTGCTATGCTGGGGATAACCGTTTGCTCTTTGTTTTGGCTTTCAAGTAGTTTGCCTAAACGTAAATTTGTTGCTGCTACCATCGCTGTATACTCTTATACTATGACCCCTGACAAGTGTCAACAACCATATAAAAGGGACTTGGAATTGTTCGTGAATAAATGGGACCCATCATTTAAAATCCCACCCTTCTATGGTGTTATTTTGTTATTGCAGGCAATCTTTTATGTCTCCATTTATTCAAATTATTAGTCAAATCTTTTGCATAATCTTGCTTGCTTTTGTTCAATCTGTAAGGTCAACATATTGTTTCCTAGATGCATTATATTGATCTTACAAACATGAAGGTTTTCATTGCGGTGATCAAAACTTGAGTACTACTATCGCCAACTGAGCTTCCTAAGTGACTCAATAAGCTATAGTGATAAAAAGTGCATGTGTTTATTGATCATGGCATAGGATTACCTGAAACATTTTTATTTATTTAACTTTGGGAGGGAAAGATGTTGACTTTGGAAGCTAATCCAAAATGTTGGATGATGGTGTAATTTACAGCCTTTCAATTGATTTCATAGACGTCCCATTTTTTATTTATTTAACTTTGGGAGGCCATGATGTTGATGTTGGAAGCTAACGCAAAATGTTGGATGATGGTGTAATTTACAACCTTACAATGCTTTAATAGGCGTTCCAATTTTTATTAATTTAACTTTGGGTGGTCATGGTGTTGATGTTGGAAGCTAATCCAAAATGTTAGATGATGGGGGTGATATACACCCTTGCAATTTCCTTCATAGACGTTCCCAAGTGATACAGAAAAGTAGGTGACTACAAGGAAAAGCGTTTAAGCATTCTGTGTTTAGATTCTAGATCTATTTAAAACGTTGTTCGTTATTGGATTTGCTTCTACAATGTCTCATATAATTGCAATCTACTTGAAATACCTAAAGGTTTTTTTGCATCTCTCTAGATCAACAGGTGGTGCTATTAGTGTTGATTCAATCCTTTAGAGTTGATTTACTCTTGTAATCAACACAGGCTCAATTATGCAACTGGCATATACATAATACATTCTCTGAGAGGCAACATATAAATACATAATACATTCTCTGAGAGGCAACATATAAATTAATCTCGGGGGTCATTTGTTAGCCTTTCCATCTTAACTTTGTTCTAAAAGGTTTCAGGTCTTATAGAACTCTAATATCATACAGAAAAAGATGTTTATTTGTCTTTTAAGTAATCGTGGACTAAATCTAGAAGTTAGTTTTGTGTAATAATGGCATAAAAGGTGCATTTCGTTGAGCTGAGTAAATCATGGCTCATCCCTTCTCAATGTTGGAGATATTACACACTCCATAAAACATAAAGCATGGCTTTTACTACTGTACTGCTTTTTCCTTCTTTACTGCTTTTCAGCTGGGCATGAAGCATGGCTTTTACTGAGTGTTTAAGATCTCTCTAGAATCACTACTATGGTGTATATCATGAGTAATTTTACTCATTCAGATAATACAATTTATTCTTTCTATCAAGCTTGTCTCTTCTTTTCTCTCTCACAAGCTTTATGTGAATTTTCTACTAGCTAGGTTCACTTGTGAAAACTTCACATGGTATCAGAGCTTTGTTGCTAGGAGAAAACGCAGAGGCACTTTATTTGCAGGTTCAGGAGGAAGATGCAGGAAGAAGTCAAAGAGTGAATTTGCATCCAGCTTCAATAGATCTAAGACTAGTTCCTCTTCTAACCCCATTCAACTATTCTGAGTGGAGACCGAAGATGTTAAAATATCTAAAGAGAAGATGCCTCTTTGATATAACAATGGGAATTGAGAAGGAGCCAACATCAGTTGATGAGAAGTCAGAATGGTTAAATGAGCGTGGCAAAGCATACAGGTCATTATGTCTTGCTATGTCTCCTAATCTTTTTTTCTATGTCTATTCTGCTGAATACCCAAATCAAATCTGGACCATATTGGAAAGAGTGGTTGACAAGCAGGATGATCTAAGAGGATACCATTTAGAGAGAGCACACCAGCTTGAGCCATAGCAGTATTGACACCTTCCAGGACGTTCTCACTGATGTCTCTATAGCTTCCTCTGTTGCCCATGAAGCTGCTACAGAAGAGAAATCTCCTTCCTCTGCTTCTCATGAAGCTGCTGCAGAAGAAGAAGATACAACAGATTCAGCAGATCCAGTTCTTGTTGGTGAAATTCTCATTGATGCTGCTACAGCTTCCTCTGCTGTTCATGAAGCTGCTACAGAAGATAAATCTACTTCCTCTGCTTCCCATGAAGCTACTATAGAAGAAGAAGAGACCACATGTTCAACAGATCTAGTTCTTGTTGATGAAATTCTCATCAATATCTCTTCATTTTCCTCAGGTAAAATTTCTGATTTAGGTAATGAAGATGATGCTATTGATGTTGATATACATGATGGCAGTGATGAATAGGTTGCAATTCTAACAGAGAAGCCACTTTTAACAAGACAAACTTTATAGGTTGCAAGTAACCTAGTCAGGGATCCATCATCTACACAGGACTCTCAAAGTTCCAGGATTCTCCACATGCATTAATTACGACATAGCCCTTGCTTCCCATACACTATTACATAATCATTGTTGTATCCCTACAATCATATAATGAAGATACAGGAAACCCATATTGGCATGCTGCCACAGATGATGAGATCAACACCTTGATCCAAACCTGGGAGCTTATTCCTCTACTTCCAAAGAGGAAACTTGTACCTCCTGACGTCTACATCAAGTCCTTCATAGAGCAGAAGTTCTTAGTTGGAGGCATACTTGGGAGTACTAGAGACTTCCACTTTAAAACAACTGGATTAGCTATCTCACTTTAGGAGGATTTTATTTTATTGTACTTGGGTACCTAAAATGGCTTCATTATGGCTGGGACCCATTCATCATCCCCTAGTAGTGTTCACGGAGGGTGTTGGAGATATTACACACTCCATAAAGCATAAAGCATGGCTTTTACTGCTTTACTGCTTTTTACTACTTAACTGCTTTACTGCTTTTCAGCTGGGCATTAAGCATGGCTTTTACTGAGTGTCCAAGATTTCTCTAGAATCACTACTATGGTGTATATCATGAGTAATTTTACTCATTTAGATAATACAAATCATTCTTTCTCTCAAGCTTGTCTCGCTTCTCTTCTCTCTCTCGCAAGCTTTATTTGAATTTTCTACTAGCTGGGTTCACTGTGAAAACTTCACACTCAAGATGTGAAAGTTCATGGAGTAATCGTAAGAGCTCAGCTCATCAATGACACTGTTCAGGAGATTGACAGGGAGACGATGGTTTCGTCTTTTGGGCAATAGTTATGTTTGTGACATGGTATTTGTAGATTTTTGGCATAGACTTCAATTTTTATGGAATTTGAAAGGTATTTGTAGATTCTTGGCATAGACTTCAATTTTTATGGAATCTGAAAGGTATTTACTATTTATAGATTTTTGACATAGACTTTAATTTTTATGGAAATTGAAAAATAATTTTGTGATGGCTGTTTTTTTAACAGGGCAAAATAAACCTTAAATTGCTGTCTGCTTTGAGGTCTCAAAGGATATAAGTGGCAGGATAGAATTGGCAACTAGAGTTCTGCCAACAGTTTTAGCTGACCTAGAAGATAGAAGAAAATATTTTTAACATGTAGCGATCTCCTTCTCATAAGTGGAAGGGATGGTTAAGACCATCACAGTAGTGGAAGGGATGGTTAAGTCATCCAGCAGGCGTAAGAGCTTGGGGCTTAAATGGCTTCCCTATTGAAATTTCTATCTAGTTTTTAAAGTGTGTTTCCTTTGATATGGAGGTGCAAAACATGGGAGAGTTCATCCCTATACACTAATGCAATCTTTGTAACCTTTGATTGCTAAAGCCAATCAAATAATTTGGCCAATTTGTGCCAATATCTTTTTGCTACTGCCCATTTACAAGATCTACGTCTTCACAAATTTCTGCCACCATTTGCTGGCCTCCAAGTCTAATTTGTATCTAGACCACTGAGCCAAAAAACAACAGTCAATGAACCTTGGAATAATTTGTTGGAGTTTAATTTCTATCTAGATCACTATGGATAAAAATACATGATCAACAAACCTAGCACGCATGGACAACACAGTGAGTGGAATTTTTCTCAAAGTTTAATAATATCCATGTTACCCTTGACCACTTGCCCTGAGCAGGGAAACCTAGGAACATGACGTTTCAAATGGATCATATGCTTTTTTAGTAGAAAGTTTGGGTATAATAATTTTCTTAGCATTACAGTTCTATTCTTTGTTTGCTTTTTCCATAAAAATTGTAGGTATTAATAAGTTTCCTAGCAGTACAGAGATATTCTTTGTTCGACTATAATGTAAAAAGTTGGCGCAAAACTTATTAAAGTATTAACTAATCAGCTAACGTCTCTATTGATATGGTATTGTTTGACTATAAAGTAAAAAGTTGGCACAAAACTTAATGGAGTATTAATTAATCAACCAACGTCTTTATTGATATGGTATTGTTGGTTCTTATGTAGATGTGTTGCACTGGAGGATGTTGTTTCATATCCAACACCTTGCCTAGGTGTGGGTCACAAGTTTTCCATCTTCTGTCCAAACGCAGGAATGAGTGGATGCCCCAGCACCTGTCATCTCCCCAAGCCAATTCTTGTGCATGTTAATGTTAGTGGGGAGTACTACTTAGGCCCATGGTGATATGTTGTTGTAGGTATTCAAGGAGCTCTTTTTGTATGTCGATCTCAAGTTGAACAATAAGACGAGATCTCATCCCTTCAACCTCTGTCAACACTGTAACCCGACTGGTTATCGATGATTACACACATTTAACCCTGAATTTGACAATAATACTTTGATTGTTCGACAGAATGAGACTCGACTCTTCGGTTTCCAAGATCTCTATGGGAATACGTTAATGCATCAACCAAATTCGAGATTCTCTGTATATAAACCTTGTTTTCTCTAATTATTTGTATGAGAGACCGTTCCTTTCACACCGTCATAGCACTAATTCATAAAACAAGAAATTACCTCTGTCAATGAGTAATAATTGGTCTGCGAATGAATAACATACTCTCCAACTTTAGAGAAAATGGATTCAGCGCATATATTTTCAACCATTCGCAGAGATCACTGGTAATTTCAGAAACTCATCACGTGTTCAATATTATTCAGCTATACAGAAAAAAAAACACTGTCGCATCAATCAAGCTCTCACTCTTGATATTAGCACATAAATCCTCATACACTCTCTGTGTCTCTCCTTCACACTCTATCTTTGTCTCTCCCCCTCTTCCTATCTGCCTAATTAGAATTACAACCCAGAAAAAATCTAACAACTAACCAACTCTCCTCCATGAATGAAGGGATTTCTATTTTTAGAATAACAGTTTCCTACTATTATGCAACAAACTACCTTATTTGGCTTGATCTCCTTGCAGGGAGTATCAAAGTGCCACTTATTCCTATTTTCCCTCAACATTGGCAGAAAATTAGTTTGCCTCCATATTTGACAAATAATAAAATATTAATAAACCATTTCTTCAAACTTTAAGACTGTTTGTCCCTTTTCCAAGACACGACATGTGACCAACTTGTCACATTGTTGTCTTTATCATGATGCTCCTGCATCAACTAATGTGTATGTTATATACAAATTTACAAGTACATCAAATTAAACTAGATGCACCATTTGCATAAAAACTAGCATTAAAAAATGTTTAAAGTTAGAATATTGCATGCTTCTCGAATTTTTTTTTTAGAATTGTAGGGCCCCTCCTGTAGGGTCCTTCATGCTTAACCTGAAACTCAATCACTTGATACAAAAGATATTAGAAAGCATAATGACTAGATAAATAAACTAAATAAATGAATTACTTAGCAAATTAAAACAAACCATAACCTGTCTCTGGTACCATCTTGTCCACTGCTGTCTGCGTCTTCCGTAGGATCCCTCCAGCAAAGCTCGTTTAACCATAGGCGAAGCAACCGTTAGCTTCGCCACCCAACCATAGGCTCATGCTTTCAGTCGCATGGATTCCCCCGAGTTTTGGTTCGTAGAGCTCACACACAATAATCAAGAAACTTAGCTTGGGATTCCCCCCACCAAAATTTCCAACCAAACCCTCAATAACAACAAGTCATGAGGCAATTCAAAATTACGATAATCATCCAGGATATGGGTCCTTTACCCATTCCCAAAGCCTTCATTTTAAAGGAACATTCCATGCGACACATGTCGCTTCATGTATAAATACATATTTTATTAAATTTCCAATTTAATAATACTCACCCATCCGTGTGGTCAGTTTTTTTAGGAGTTGCACCAACATTCCTAAGTTTGCTCATGTTTGTCCCCTACATATTTTACTTAACTCCTAGTTTTGAGGTGTAGGTGGAGTTGACTAGGTGTCCATGCTTAGGATTCTACTTTGCTTTTAAAATAAATATTTATATTATTTGAAATGCTCAAAATATTCTTTTATGTGCAAATGCCTAAATAACACTTAATATTATTTAAATGCCAAAGTAATCATTTATGTGCAAATGCCTAAAGTACTCAAATGCATTTCTAAGTAATGTTCTAAGTGCAAACTTATATGTTTTTATGCAGTTAAGTTTAACAATTATTTTCACTAGGACCCCGGTGCTGCGCCGTTGGGCTTCCTCGTTCCTTAATTTCATTTCCCCGACATGGCACCACTCTGTCGGGTCCATTCATTCGTAGTTTCCATTCTTCGGCAAAGTACCACATCGTTGGGTCCTCGCGTCCACTCTTTCCGTTCTCGACAGGGCACTGCACCGTCGGGCCCTTCTGTCGTCATCCTTTCGTTTTGACTTGCGGGAACTTCATGTAGGGATTTTAGGAGCCGTTACCTTCCATCCTTCGTCTACACGCTATTAGGGACTAATGGCGCTGAGGAGTGAGTCTGTTCTCACTGCGCGCCCCCAACTCGTACGTGACCAGCTCCGTCGTGGCCCACCTCGTATGCCCTCACGCTTTCCTCTTGAGCAAACGGATTAGCGCTTATCTGCTCATGCGTGGTATTCCGTCGGAAGTCGACATTGTCGTCACTCTCCCTGTGTGTGATTTATCTGTATTCTACGACCCTTCATATTCCTTTGTGTGTCCGTCGGTGAACCGTTTCACCTGTCGCTAGACACATTTCTCAAAAACATATATTAGTAGTACTGTCCTCAATAATCATCATTTGATTCATAAATCTGCTACTTCGTTAAGCATTTATAATTTACTCAAACATTACTCATTCATCTAATCAAACATGCATTTCGTTAATAATTATTTTCTTCGTCCTCATCACATGATCAATCGTATAGCTAGTCGTTAAGCATCATTCATAAGCATATTTTCCATAATCATAGTTAATCGTTAAACACATGTAATCATTCATTTACATCAACTATCCAGATACACATATATCATTATTTTATTGATTCACAATCAGTCGTAGTTATGAATATACTCAATATAACATCAAGGATCGTTTTATTAATGTTTAAATCAGTCGAGTCACTCAATAGGTGCTCTCAAGGTGTCGATTAGTCCAAGGGCACTACATACACCCCTACTTATTTAGAACTTCGTCCCGAAGTTCATAATAAATGCGGAAAGCTATGACGTGTCTCAGTTGCGTCCTCTCAAGTTGTAGAGCTAGGACTGTGACTGTCCCACTGCACTTTGACTTGATCAATCAAGGCTAATCATTAAACAAAATGTAATCAATCAATTATCCCACTCCACACATACCATTTAATTCATTAATTCATTTATCAATTATAGTCATGCACATCATTAGGTGATTCTCACTTATTTAGACATATCCTAACTCGAAGGGCCACTTTATTGAATTCTGTTCTGCCGGGTCACTTGACAGGTGCCCTTAAGGTCCACAGTCATTCTAGGGGCATTACATACACCCCCTCTTAAATAGAACTTTGTCCCGAAGTTAATTTTTTGTTCTTGTACTTTCGATGCTAGGCTTTATCTTAATTTCTATTCTCATCTTCATGTCATTGTATTCTATTTTTCTCAAACAATCATGGTCATGAAAACTAGTGGTTATAATCATTAGTTTATAGATCATCTAGTATGGTTCAAATACATCCTCATGATTTTGGTAATGCACTTCCAATAATACCATCAAATCATCATTCAATATAATGAATCCAAGCAAGGATTCAGACCTATTAAGTTATCCTCCTTCCACGACGAGAAGGTAACTATCATAAAATACTCAGTCAACTGTAGATGGGTAAGATATAATCACGGATTTAACCAATCGGTAAAAGCTATTACATAGTCAAAAATCAATTTGTGAGTCACGAAGCATTCCCATACAACTTCTTCCAAACTCATAAACTTTATTAAAGTTTAATCTCAACTTGATACGGTTCCCAAGTATCATAACTTAGTGACTTAGTCGAATTTATTAAATAAAATTTAACTCCTATCCTTTTGGTAGTGCTTTATGTCTATTTCAGGGAGCTCATTATGTCCTTACCTCCTTTCATTGTTCCCCTTAGACAGATTTTCCAAATCGCGTTCTTATCACATCTTAATCTCATCCAGTCTTGTCATAAGGATTAGTTGTTCCTTCATTTAGGCTTCACCTTGTCGGGTGGTTAACATCATCACCTTCAGCTGGTTGTGTTGATCATCTCTATACTTCATTTTATAAAAATTGTTCATGTTTGACCCTTTCGACAGGCTGTTTAAGTTATACCTTCCATTTACCACGTCATAGTCGAGTCAAGTTTGTTGTTTTTTCGTTTTTAGCAACATCATCATGTTGGAATTTTTTTTGTCATAACCTTCAGATCATCCTACTAATCACCTCAAGATCTCTTTTCCAAAATTTCGAGTCCGTTTCAACCTCTCGACCATCTATTGAAGTTTCGGCAAAGAAAAGATTTTTATTTTTTATTTTTTTTAATCTTTCAACAATTAACACATTAATTTCAATTTAAATCAATTAGTTACGACATACCATGGAATCATTTCTTTTATGTAAATAATTAATGTACGAATCTATCAACCATAAAATTTGTTTACCAAGGAATGTTAAAACTTAAACATGGCTTTTAAGTTTCTTCATGATCAAATAGCTCTTATAATATAACCCACTATTTTCAAGTATAATAATTAAATAACAATACCACTTTGCTCAATTATCTTAATCAAGGATTATCTATGTACCCATCAACTTCTTTTCTTTTCTTTTATACTTCATGAAAATAATAAAAGTCTTGATTCACAAGTATAATTCCTAATTTAAAGGTTATGTATCTGTCACAATATATATATACCTCTCCCAGGTGATTTACCCTCGGAATATAATTATATTATTTAATACTACATACATAATTCCCAAATGTGATTTTGATTTTAAGCAATAACATATAGACATAGAACCTACAAAATCATTGTTCACTTAATGCATTTTTTTATAAAAGAATTATTAATATATTTGAAGAAATGCACTTTGCCCATGCTCTTAAAGGTATAGTAAGATATTCTATACTATATCTTATTATTTCCTCCATTTTCTCCTCAA
This sequence comes from Larix kaempferi, assembly GCA_027924585.1. Classification (NCBI taxonomy): domain Eukaryota; kingdom Viridiplantae; phylum Streptophyta; class Pinopsida; order Pinales; family Pinaceae; genus Larix; species Larix kaempferi. The sequence continues at coordinate 3,045,442 of BSBM01000012.1, read as the reverse complement.
CCCTGTTATGTCCTAAGTGAATGATGGAACATGAGTATGACTTATGTTTCCACATAATTAATACAACCCTATTATGTCCTAAGTGAATGATGGAACATGAGTATGACTTATGTTTCCACATAATTAATACAATCACATAAATAAATTAATATAACATTTCTATACCTAACATCTATTTTATATGCTAACCCATTTAAACATATGAACCAAGTATAGATATATCTCTATGTAAAGCGAACATAACCTTGGAATCTATTTCCCATATAAAGACTCTTCATTATATATATAATACATGACTTTAGAAACCATCGTTAACATAAATCACTCCATGGTTATAAATATTTGTAAACTATTTATTCCTTCTTATAAAGTATTCTATATATATCCTTTTAAACTATTTATTCCTTCTTATATATATATATCAAGATATACCTTTATGCATACCACATGTATTTATATAAATCATATGTAATACACTTTATTATACAACTATTATAATAACTAAAGCTTATTTTCGATTTTAGAGGACAAATTATTTAATATCTATATAATATATTTCATTTTTAAATACAATTTAAATGCACGATATTGATTTGGAATTGTTTGGCATAATGATAAATAAAATAGTAATCAACTGGCCAAAAATTCAAAATTTTTAATGAAAACTACTATACTTAATATTATTTGTTTCATTTCTTTTATATATATATATCCTTTGACTATATTATTATTATTATTTGTAATTTCTAAATATGTGATAGTAAACTGAAATCAAAATCTACGATCCTAAAACACATCCGAAATAGATCCCTAATACATCTATATAAGTTCATATCCAACTTCTCATCCATACACCATTAATATAATTATCGCTCTAAGTGTATTCAAGTACATTCCAAATGGAAATATAATTGTAAACATAGCTTATTGTTTAGGAAGCATCTCATAACATAAACTTTAAAAAAAAAATATATTTCATATAATTTATTTCAATTGAACATAATATAAATATAAATCCTTACCTTTTTCCTTTTTATTTTTGTTTCATGCACACCATTACACGACTTTTAAACTATCTTCAAAGTTATACCATATCCTAAGCTCTTAAATATTTGGATTCCAAAATCTATTATATATATATTTTCCTATTTATTATCCAAATTATCCAAACTAATTCACATTCTTGGCCCTTTATTTATAAATTACCAAATTTCATGCTATCGCCGCAATCAACGAACTATAGATCTTTTGGATCCCTTAATTAATAGTTAAAATATTTGGTTTCACTTTGACTTCGACAACCTCAAGAATAAATACGCAGTCATGGCTCTTTTAAAATCTGACCATACTCAAAAATTATTATAGTGATCTAAACTATAAGCCACATATGATTTTACTACACAGAAAAAGGGAAGAAACGACAGTATTTATTTGCTGGTCCTATTTTTTTTCCAGGAATACAAAACAGAACAATACCACTGCAGCTAACTAACCCATACAGATTTTCAGAAAGAAAATGTTTAGACCCTTATAAATCACAAAACTCCTTTGGGTCTGAGTTTTGGCCTGTGCGATCTGGACATTGGCGTTTAGCCAAAATACATACAAATTCAGGGTGAATCCGCTCCATAATACAACGATCATCGCAGATTTCTAACTATCACATGTGTAGCAATAACTCATATACAGCCGAACGCAATCCTTCCCAGTACAGTGATAATTTTTTTAACTACTTCATTCATATGTACAGCGAAAACATAATACTTATAACCTAGTACTTATTTCCTCATATACGACGATAACAAATTGATACATAAAATTATTCATAAAATTTTACTATAATTTACAATCCAGTCATTACGAATCTGTTTATCAATGCGATCTTGTATATTAGATAGAAAAATGCAGAAAAGAAAATTCATTCATTTTACAGAAGTTCTGCTATAATGGGGAGACTTCAGATTCTCTGAAAAGATAGCTCTGTAATAACAATTAAATACATCATATGGGTTTATTCATCTACAATGGAAAGCCTCAGATCTATGTAAAGATCTATATTGTAATAGCAACTAAATACATCATATACAGTTATGTCTTCTATAATGGAGAGATCCAATTCTTCCTACGATAGATCTGTTTTACCAAACTATACATCATATAAAATTTATACCCAGGGCATAACGCCGATCTTGTTCTAATTCATTACCCGATCTAATGGAAGTAAAACTTTCTTAACATATTCATTACAAATGATCTAGCAGAAGGAAAGAGAATAACTAACTATTCAAACCTGTTTTGCAGCTTGGTCTTATGGTGAAGTGTACGTTGATGTAGTGTCTGATTGAAGTTAATTCCAGCGTCAAAATGCTCACCATCCAAGTTCTGTAGCGGATATGGAGAAAGATGAATCTGCAGAAGATTATGAGTCCGGTGCCCTTAAAGCTCGACCGGCTCTGATAGCAAATGTAGGGCCCCTCCTGTAGGGTCCTTCATGCTTAACCCGAAACTCAACCACTCGATACAAAAGATATTAGAAAACATAATGACTAGATAAATAAACTAAATAAATGAATAACTTAGCAAATTAAAACAAACCTCTTGTCCACTGTCGTCCGCGTCTTCCGTAGGATCCCTCCAGCAAAGCTCATTTAACCATAGGCGAAGCAACCGTTAGCTTCGCCACCCAACCATAGGGTCATGCTTTCAGTCGCATGGCCTCCCCCGAGCTTTGGTTCGTAGAGCTCACACACAATAATCAAGAAACCCAGCTTGAGATTCCCCCCCACCAAAATTTCCAGCCAAACCCTCAATAGCAACAAGTCATGAGGCAATTCAAAATTACGATAATCATCAAGGATCTGAATCATTTACCCATTCTCAAAGCCTTCCTTTTAAAGGAACATTCCATGCGACACATGTCGCTTCATGCATAAATACATATTTTATTAAATTTCCAATTTAATAATACTCACCCATCCATGTGTCATTTTTTCTAGGAGTTGCACCAACATTCCTAAATTTGCTCATGTTTCTGCCCTAGATATTTTACTTAACTCCTAGTTTTGAGGTGTAGGTGGAGTTGACTAGGTGTCCATGCTTAGGATTCTACTTTGCTCCTAAAATAAATATTTATATATTATTTTAAATGCTCAAAATATTCTTTTATGTGCAAATGCCTAAATAACACTTAATATTATTTAAATGCCAAAGTAATCATTTATGTGCAAATTCCTAAAGTACTCAAATGCATTTCTAAGTAATGTTCTAGGTGCAAATTTATATGTTTTTATGCAGTTAAGTTTAACAATCATTTTCACTAGGACCTCGGTGCGGCGTCGTTGGGCTTCCTCGTTTCTTAATTTCATTTTCCCGACATGGCACCACTCCGTCGGGTCCATTCATTCGTAGTTTCCATTCTTCGGCAAAGTACCACATCGTTGGGTCCTTGCGTCCACTCTTTCCGTTCTCGACAAGGTACCGCACTGTCAGGCCCTTCTGTCGACATCCTTTCGTTTTGACTTGCGGGAACTTCATGTAGGGATTTCAAGAGCCGTTACCTTCCATCCTCCGTCTACACTCTATTAGGAACTAATGGCGCTGAGGAGTGAGTCCGTTCTCACTACGTGCCCCCCAAATCGTACGTGACCAGCTCCATCGTGGCCCACCTCGTATGCCCTTACGTTTTCCTCTTGAGCAAGCGGATCAGTGCTTATCTGCTCATGCGTGGTATTCTGTCGGAAGTCGACATCGTCGTCGCTCTCCCTGTGCGTGATTTATCCTTACTTTACGACCCTTCATATTCCTTTGTGTGTCCGTCGGTGAATCGTTTTACCCGTCGCTACACACATTTCTCACAAACATATATTAGTAGTATTGTCCTCAATAATCATCATTTGATTCATAAATCTGCTACTTCGTTAAGCATTTATAATTTACTCAAACATTACTCATTCATCTAATCAAACATGCATTTCGTCAATAATTACTCTCTTTGTCCTCATCACATGATCAATCGTATAACTAGTCGTTAAACAACATTTATAAGCATATTTTCCATAATCATAGTTAATCGTTAAACACATGTAATCATTCATTTACATCAACTATCCAGATACACATATATCATTATTTTATTGATTCACAATCAGTCGTAGTTATGAATATACTCAATATAACATCAAAAGATCATTTTATTAATGTTTAAATCAGTCGGGTCACTCAATAGGTGCTCTCAAGGTGTCCAGTAGTCTAAGGGCACTACAAGAATTTATACATGTAAATTATAGTACTCCATAAGACATGAAGTGATTGTTGCAATTTAAAGTTCGTGGGATGGGACATTACTCCTTTTCTTAATAGTATTATTCTTTTTAATATCAATTCTAAGTAAATTATTTCAATACATGGGAAAATTAAACTTGGTACAAAAACCTCTGTAATTGGTGTTTTTCTTATAGTGGTGTCGCATTTGTGATTGGGTTTTCCCTCACCCTTCACCTTATAAACAATTGTCCATTAAGAAAAAATGTAACCCACATTTATCCCCAAATTTGTGTGGACCCTACAAGATTGCAATGAAAATTAGGAGCCCAACATATGATTTAAGTTACCCCCTCCTTCATGCATTCACAATGCCTTTCATGTTTTTTTCTTGAAAAATATCTTCGCTAAAACATCTCAATTGAAGCAACCTATCGGTAGTGAGGTGAATAAGGAAAACACATTTTGGAGCCAAAAACAATTATATACACCTAAAGTCCATATATACATTACATGACCAACACGAAGTATATATTTCAAAATGACTTCCACAATCCATCATATCAGTGTAAAATTTTCTAGAGAATAATCTTTATTATTTCTTTGAAAAATTCACAACATTTGGAGTGGACACTCCACCCAGATTTTTTTATAGAACTTATTATATTTAATTTTTCTTATAAAAACATTAATATACAAATATATAAAATTAGTAACATCAAAATAAAAACACAAAATAAGAAATGACAAAACCTTTTTCTATTTTGATTTTTAGTAAACAAAATTCAACCCATAAATTTTAGTTTTTAGAAACTTCCCACCCATCATTTTCTCCTTATTTGTGTGCTACATGAACCAACTTATATATATATATATATATATATATATTAGTGTGCTACATGAACCAACTTATATATATATATATATGATTTTAAGGGTACGACCAAACCAAACTAGACACAAAAACTACTCATTTATCTATTCTAACTAACTTATAACTTATATATGTGTGTGTGTACGACCAAGCTAGACATTAAATTTGATTTTCTTCTTATAAGGTGAACTTTTATTTAATATACCTTAAATAAGAGTTACTTTTCTTTTTACAAAAAACTTGATTAATTTTTAGAATTAATTAAAAAATTATTTTAAATTTTATTGTTTTCAAAAAAACATAAAAACAATCCATATATTCCAAATTGAAAGAATTGTAAGTAATCTAGGCACTCTCAATGAAATGTGAAATCAATGCAATTTTATATGATTTTTTTTGGTTATATTTTGTATTATAAGTTTTATTATAATTAAGAGTACTTTTTGGTGTAATTTTTTTTTACTTTTATTTATATTTATATTGAAAGCATGTTTTTTATATCTTTATTCTATTATTTTGGATCATTAAAAATAATTATTAAAAACCATAATTTATATATATTTGTGAAAGTAAAATTCACCCAAGATTAATTTTAAAATTGTAAGATTAAGATTATTATAAGTTTTATTATAATTAAGAGTACTTTTTGATGTAATTTTTTTTTACTTTTATTTATATTTATATTGAAAGCATGTTTTTTATATCTTTATTCTATTATTTTGGATCATTAAAAATAATTATTAAAAACCATAATTTATATATATTTGTGAAAGTAAAATTCACCCAAGATTAATTTTAAAATTGTCACTCTTACCAATTTATGTCCTATCCATAACTTTAAAGGAGAATAACTTCAAAAGAAGATAAGTAAAATTAAAAAAAAAATTAAAAATTAAAAATCAATTTAATAATTTTTTTTTTTAAATTCATAACGTGAAACTTTAATAAAATTATTTGGAATATGCAAATTAAAATCAAAACATAATTACTAGTTAAATGAGAACTAAATCTTAATAGGACCTAAGAAGATGAAACACTACATTTTGAGAAAAGGATAACTCTTTATTCACTTAATGAAAAGGTAAGTAGTACCTCTTACTTCAATTATAACAAACCTTAATAACTCAATACATTATTGTGGATTGGAGGTGTTTTAAGGTTAACTAAGACAAATCTTAATCACTCAAAAGATTTCTTATGGATATGGAGGTGCTTCACAGTGCATTGTTAGATGTTAAATCATTATTACTATGTTTTAGATGTTATAAGGCTTACCTTACACAATGGATGTAGTTTTTGTTGTCTATTGATATTAATTTTATATTGTACAAAAAATTAAGATCCTTTTAAGTATAGCCCTAGGTATGTGTTTGATAGATTTCTGAACCTTCTTATGAATTTGGAGGTGTTTGAGAGTGAAAGTGCTTTTGTTTGTTAAATATATCCATCTAATAACACAAGCTCAAACACTTCCATATCTATGAAAAGCCTAAAAAATCTATCAAACACATACTTAAAATCATCAACTAATAAAAAGGCCCTACAATGTTTTTCCTTTATTAAACCAAAATCAATGAACAACATACACCACTTCAATTGTGTTATATGAACCTAATAAAAAGGTCCTACAATGTTTTTCCTTTCTTAAACCAAAATCAATAAACAACATACACCACTTTAATTGTGTTATATAAACCTAATTGTATTATGTGAACCCTATGATATCAATATCTAAAACATAATAATAATAATAATTACATAGAAAACAAAAGTTTTATGTTTTATCAAACATAATAATAATAATAATAATTACATAGTAAACCAAAGTTTTATGTTTCATAATGTAATATATAGAAAAGCTATGTCCTCGTCCAACACGTATTGAGAGGTTTGGTAGGATAAACATTGCGATGTTGATGGTTTTTAAAATAAAATAACACCAACATAAACCTAAAATTGAATTGAATAAGACTAAAGGGACTACATATTTACATGATAAACAATGGCACAGGGCTGGACTTTACATAAATGTGTCGTGAAACACACACAAGTTGTTTGTGTGAGACAATTTAACATCACGACAAATAGCCGATTACCTATCCGACATTTTCAAAAATTCCGCATCCGACAGTTCCCATCCGACACTTTGGAAACTTCACCAATCCGACATTTGGAAACTTCAACGCGATCTTCCGCGAAGATAACGCGACGGACAACTTTTCCTTGTGAAAACAGTTTTATACTCGAGAATCCGGCGGAAGAACTGAGTGTTTTGGGGAGGAGGTTTTGTCCACGTGGATGGATTTCAGTGATTTGTTGGTGGTGGAGAGAATATGGACCCACGTGGTGACATAGTCAAAACGGAAACGCGCCCGCGGTCCTAGTCGAAGTAAACCATAGGTCGCGAGATCGAAACACGGCAGTTGTTGTTCAATTTCATTGCAAGTTACAACGCCCAAGTCGCACAGACCGACCTTCGCCGTATGACAGTGACGACGGACAAATAATTCTTCTCTCATTCAAATTCCTATGGATTTCAAGCTGCAGACGGCATCGTATAATAAAAACAAGATTGGAATTATTCTGTATTTGATAGAGGAAAGAAACCGGCACAACTCTTACAGGCAGGCATCACGGGTGCCCATTGCAGCTCTAGTTGCTTCGGCTCTGCCATGGGAATCAAGGCGAACAGTGTGATGTTGTCTGAGTCGGAATCTTTCTGGCCAAGATTCAAAAGCCGTATAAGACGGAAAAGCAAAAAACGTTCTTCCAAACCAAACCCTTCTTCAAATTACGCTGTCGAAATTTCCCCTGCTCGCCTTATCAGCGGGAAATCGGATTCATCCGTGAAGATTGTTTCGATTTCACGAGATGGAGAATTCATTCCTGTAATTCTGTCATCTGTCGAGAAAGTAATATTCGATGAGAAGCCACTGGGATTGGATGCGGTAGAGATGAAGGTCCAATCACGAGATGCCGAGACTTCCGTGAAGTCACGCCAATCAGAAGTTTGCATTGAAGAATTAGCTCCAAAGCAAGGCGAGGTTGCCGTCAAGAAGTCCGATCGTCGGTCGTGGGTTCGAATCGCGAAGGTGTTTCGGTTCCCAACGGTAAGCACACTCCGGTGTTTAAAGGTGTTGGATATATTTAATTGAGTTGAATGTGTGTGACTGACGTTGTTCGTCTCTACTAATTCTATTTGCCAGGCGCTTGATTTGCATCGGACAAATCGAAATGGGCCGAAGGTTTCACAAGATTGTCACAGAGCAGGCCACGCAAAGAATACCGAAATGCCAGTGATCGAACAGCCCAAAGGACTAGAGATCCTACAGGAAAACGAAGTAGCAGACTCGATCTCAACGCCAATCGATCATCCATCTAAGTTTAATCGCGCCTCGGCGGAAGTGGACTCTAAGAGCTTCAAGCTGTTGAAATCTATTGGGAAATTGAGTTCTCCGTCTCGTGCCAGCACGCCTCAGAGCTCTTTCAAAGGTCGGCAGATCAAATCCGGTCCCCTCTCTTCCTCGTCTCCGTATCCACAGCTTTCGCGCCCAGACATTAATAGTACTCCACCTAATTTCCAGCCTAAGAAGCTTAATATGTCTGCTGATAGAAAAGGAACCATTACAGGGGATGCAGCAGCCGAAGGTGAAGGATACGACATGGCTATAAATTTATCGGTTTTGATTATAATTATGGCATGCTTGGTATTCATGTTCTCAGGCAAGCTCTTAGCCGTGGTGTGTACTTCCTTGTGGTGGTATTTACTTCCCAGCCTGCTGAAAAAATATAGTGTGTCAGCTGCAGCAGCAGATGTTCAGATGGAAAGCTCAATATTGTATCCAAAACAGTGGAGACGAAGAAGTGTGAGCGACGTCAACAGTGGCCTTCACAGAAGTTCCGAAAGAATGGTTTGTTGCAGATAAACATGAATAAAGAAGGTCGTTGATCGTAGAGCCATTTCAATTTGAAGGGGAAGGGGAATATTTGCTTGGCAAATCTATTTTCCTGTGTGTACAATGATTGAAGTGCAATATGCTCTTTTTCCGTGAGCTAAGGGCAATGATATACATCTATATTTAGGTTTGGATTCTTATTTTGTTTTTTCCTTTGTGTTATAAGGAAAAGTTAAAATGGTATTGGTTTTAATAGGTTTATGTGTAAAGGTGGTATTATTTGAGAGAGTTTAATGGTTAAAAATATGTGTTTTTTAATTTTGAAGATAAATAATTTTTGTATTTAGAAAAAAAATAATATTATAATTTTTTTATGAAATTAGATATTGGATAATAAATCTTAATTTCAAATATTTGTTACATAACTTTTTAACTTAACAATTTTTTAAATTTTTTAAAGATTCTATAAACCAAAATTATCATCATTATATTATAAATGTTTCTGTAAAATCTTTCTTTTACAAAGTTTTAACAATGTCGTGAACAACGTCATGTTCTTGATTATTAAAGTAATAAGCAATGTCATGTTCTTGATTATAAAAGTAATAATATCAAGATATATATTAATGATTTTAAATAGCATTAAAGTTATTTTTGTTTGTTTTATTTATCAATTATTTTTTAATTTGCATGAATACAAGTTTTAAAAAAATAATAATTTTTTGAAATAATATTTATAATAATTATATAATACTAAAATTTTATATTTTATAAAGACAAAAAAATTATATTATGAAGCATAATAATGCTTTATTAAAATGCATGCATAATGCTTTGTGTGTCTTGCTTTATCTTTCTTATGAGATATTGGATTCCATAGATTCTCCAATTTTTCTTTCTTATATATATACTTATTTTAATACATATAAATTTGTAATAATTATTTTTATAACTATAATAATATTTTATTAATAATTTTATTATGTTTTTAAATTATATTGAAGTTTTTCAATTTCCACCATATTGTAGAGTTCTTCAATTTTTTTTTTAACCATTGGAACAACAACCTCCCAAGGGTATATCTAACAACCCGCAAGCCAGATATACCAGAAACTTGTGACTTAGCAGGGGCTGAGACGTCCCGAGACCCTTTATCCCAGGGGAGAGCCTCTATCCCAAGGGTTGCCTAGCCTTCAATCCTTGTCACAATGGACCAATGAGCAACCCTACACCCCGCTGGTTTTGAACCTGTGACCTCCACGGAAATAACACATGTTCTCCAATTTATTTTGCTAGCACCAACTTCTTCTTAGTTGTGACTGGTAAAGTTCCCTTTGCTAGGGCCCTTCGTAAAGGCATTAAACAACAACATAAGATACACTACTATTCATGATTTTAATGGTAAGCCTAACTCATGCCCACAAGATGCATAAAACAGTTGTACATTGAAAAGATTTAAGATTAATAAAATTTTAAAATTACTTTTTAAGTTTATAAAAAAAATATTAATTATTTTTTATGATGATGATAGTTATTAATATCCAATTCATGGGTGTAAAATAAACAATGATTGAATGTACAGTTGAGACACTCCTAGCATAAGGTTACTGATTTGAAACTATGTAGGTACGAGCCTTACAAAAAAAGATAGTTATTAATATCCACAAGATCAGCTTTGGTCTATAGAAATGTAGAACATTCTTTCACTATGAACCTCATGAGAGTTTATTCTTATTAAATAGAAACATTGATTTTTTTATTTACACTAGTTAAATAGAGAGACTTTTGATCTTCTAAATTAGGGTTGATCACCTCTTTATAATATCTTAATTTTCTCTTATCCTTTAATTCTTTATCACACCACATATTTTCCTTAAATTTAGATGTAATAATACTTCTAATATTATCGCTATTATGCAAAGTGACCTCTTCCTCTCTCCCTAATGGTTTAGCCAAGACTTGGCATCCTTATGCCAACCTCGCTTAAGTCGCAGGTGGTTTTGACTAGAGCATGAAGCAATATTAGGAAGTCTCTTGTTTTCTATATTGTTTATCTTGTTCTTGTACATTAGGTACCTAGTCATAGCGATGCTCTTAGTCGGGAGAGACTTGCTTCTATGAGGAGGATATGATAGGGTGTATTGCCTTTCATTTTGAGATTATATGTTATAAAGTGCTTTTGGATTTGTTCTATCCTTCTCCAAGATTCTCTAGAGATGTTGCAACCCCTAAACTTCATCACTATATAAAATAATAGAGTGAGTTTCAAAGGGGAGTTTCTTCCCATCTCAAAGCTAGAGGTGTGCAGTTTTATAACTATTTTTAAGTCCATAATAAGCATTCCATCCTCCATTAATACTTTATGTTAATTAATAAAAATTTAATATAAATATCTAAATTTCTATAATAAAAATATTAATAAAATATTATTATTTTTAAATAATAAAAATATTAATAAAATATTATTATTTTTAAATAATAAAAATAAATAAAATATTAAAATAAAATAAAAATAATGATAGTAAAAACAATTATATATCTAACTATATAATTGTTATCTATTCATGAACTTGGGCTAGAGGTGTTCGTGACCCGTAACAATAAGAAGTAATATTTCAATGTGTAAAAATCCATCAATTTTCAACTTTGAAGAGACTAGGGAGCATCTTGTAGGTCATGCATTATGAAAAAGAAAGGCCAATAAGTCGATGACACAAAAGCTACACAACTTTCTTATTTGAATTATTGGTATGTTTTTTATGTTTGGCATCCCCGAGCATGAAAGTTTTGTCTCTTTACATGGACACCATGTAGTAAAGTAAGGACATTATGATGTGTCTGATTTCTTGTCAAAAAAAAGGAAAAAAGAAAAAGTAGAGAGATATGCAACATATGAACCATTTATATTTGGTGTATATGTACCACTTGGTATCACTTATATTTATTGTATTTTTTTGTTCGTTAGTTTTTTGAATTTTAGAGTATTTTAAACATGTAATTATTTGAATTTATATATTTTTTAAAATACTTTTTGTTTGAATTTTGGATAAAAATTTAGACCAATTGTTGGAATTATAAATATAGTTTGTTAAGATTGTACAATTTAAATATAATAATGATATTTAAAGATATTGAATTCATTTATAAAATAAAAAATATAATTTCAATAATGATAAATTATGATTTAATAAAAAATTATATCATTAGATTCCACTATAATAACATAAAAAAGTCCAAAATATAAAATATTTAAAATATATAAAAATTAAGAAAAAATGAAAAAAATAAAATTATTTCAATTCGAAATAATAGTTATTTAGAATAAATATCATGGCCACATTGTGGGCTTTGTGGACTTTACGTGTTTCCAAAGCAAGACTTAACACTTAGTATATATTGGTATATATGAGTTTTTAATGAATGTGGGTGTAGAGTGATTTTCAAAGATTCAAAATATTTTTATTTTAAATAAAAATTAATAATATATTATAATGGTGTTGATTTGTACATGAGAGGAAAAAAAATATGTGATGTTCACTCTGCAAGTGAGACGAAAGTGAAAGGATGGACGACTTGAAAAAAAAGAAAGTGAAATGAAGTCAAACGCTTTAAGAAAATAGAGTACTAAATGCTTATTCCAATTATGAAGAAAGCCACATTGAGGTAGTTACTCTTTTTTCTTTTTTAGCATGAGTAAATGCACCGGCACGTGGCGGAAGGTGAAGGCACCAGCCAATTGGCTCAGCCACCCGTCCACAGCAGGACCTACCGAGGTAGTTACTCATGATGGGGTTTGGAAGAATGCAAGTAAAAGAAAAAGCTCCATTTGTAAATTACGCGGACAAAGAATGCGTCACTAATAATCTACGCGGGACATAGTTTGCTTTCTTTGACTCTCCAAACGTTCCTTGCCTTTTAGGTTTCCTCTTTCAATCCCAAAGCTGTTTCCAGGAAATTGTTTGTTTGACTATAACTTTGTAGCTTTGCAGAAATACCTTTCATTCTAAATAATCAATATCGTTACGGAAAACCAGCGGGGCACATTTACGGCTCTTGACCTATCTTCAACTATTGGAGCAAGTTTTAGAACTTTCATATCACAAACAAAACACGGTTTTAGTAATTATATTTTCAAAAATGATGGTTTACTATCAAAATAGTTTCATATAAAAACAAAACAAAAATTAATTTATGATCTTGGTAATCATAATGATCTACCTACCTATACCTAAAGACAAAAATAAAATAATGAAATCTAATCTATAGGTTAAATATATGGTTAGGAAGCTACCAAAAAATATCTACCATGCATAAGTTACTGAAATCTACACTTAAGCAAAAGTTAAATCCGCTTTGAGCAGGGTGTGGGATCTACCAATACAAAAGTTACTATTAATAAAAGTTGAAATCTACACTTCGTAAAAGTTAAAAATATGATTTTAGCAATGAATGCATAGTTTAACATGAATACAAAATAATAATAGAAGTCTACACTTAACAAAGGTTAACTTTATAGTTAGCAAAGGCCAATGATATATTTTACTTTTTAAGGTAACAAAAGAAAATTGAATATCACCTTTTCAACTGGAAAAAGTTAATATCAATCCTTAAAAACTTGGTTTCATTTTGATTACAAACTTTTTCGTTGATTATTCATAATAAATAATGAAAAGAAACAGTTTATTATTTATAAATAATAAAAAGAAATAAACATGAGTTTTATAGTGACTTGTGTGATATGTTTTTACTAATCCAATGTTTACTATAGTTTGATTGAAAATGCATAAAAGTTTTTCATAAATTCCAACATAATTATATAACAAATCTTCATACTATTATTATTTAAACACTAAATTGAAATAGTTTATTATTTATAAATAATAAAATGAAACAAACATGAGTATTAGAGTGAGTTGTATTATATGTTTTTATTAATCTGATATTTATTATTAGTATATAATCATGGAATAATTTGTCATCTCATCATCATTGAAATATTAAATATTAATTGTTCATTAAACATTATTGAAATATTAAATATTAATTATTCATTAAACATTAAAAATGTTGGTTTTGATTTTTTAATTTTATGGTTTAACGTAGATTTGATTTATTTTATTTTATGAATTAACGTGAATTTTTGTAATTTTTATTTTTCATAAATTATCAACATACGTTAATTTTTTAATTAATTTTTATTTTTTTAATTAATTAAACTTCTCACCTCTATAATTCGCATAAGTTACTCAATGTTGCAGCCGTGAGGAGACAATAGATTAGAATAAATATTATTCAAAACTTTATGTTGGGGGGTTAAATTTTAGGTAGTAATTTGGTAAAAAGTGAGATTGCACCTGCATCCACCTCTTAGTTACTCAATGTTGCAGCCGTGAGGAGACAATAGCGTAGAATAAATATTATTCAAAACTTTATGTTGGGGGGTTAAATTTTAGGTATTAATTTGGTAAAAAAGTGAGATTTCCCCTCCATCCGCGTCTTCATTTTATTGGTTAATGGTTGGAGTAAATTCAAATGAGAACCGTTTCTCTTCGTATATCCCAAGGAAATCTCAACCCCCATCATTTGAATCATTAAGTGAACCATAGAATGGCCCTTCATTTAAAATCAAACCTAGAGTTTCTAAGTCAGAAAATAAAAACGCTTCTTTAGGATGGACCTAGGTTACCTTGAGAAGATACTTTCCCTAGCCACCTTTCACTACATCACGACCATAATTGCACCTCTAAAGTCCATCCCTCCTACGAACATGATTGTGGCTTGTCTTACCAATTGCCCCTTCACTCAAACCACTTGACTTGATAAACAATTAGATTGAGATACACAATAAAAAGCGTTAGATACCCATAGTTATGGTTGTTCGAATCAAGCTGCTCCACGATCTTTCTCCCCAAAACCCCTTGTCACGATTTTGCATACCGAAATGAGAACATTTCTTTTGAATTTGAGAAGTGTGTCATAGATATTTATGAAGTGGTTAAAATTCTCTGAAATGATTTTATTTCCTTGTTTTTATTTCTATAGGGAGAGCATTAGAAGTTTAAAACCTATCTAGGTGAAATGCTTAGAATTTTATCATTCCTTACAAAAGACAAGATGAATTTATTTTCTTTCTAAGTGCACTAATAAGTTCCAAGTTCCAATGATGGCAATTTTGATTTACAAGATAGAGAAACGACTTATAGACGAACCAAGTAGAAGGGAAAAGCAATGCAAGAATTGTCCTCGTATGAAGAGGAGAGGATTCTCAACACACATTTTGGAGACACTAGCAATGACACCAAGACCAAGCCTAGAAACAAATGCGGTGAGCTATATGGGATTTTAAAGAACGATAACTACCCCAATATCTCCATTGAGGATAGAGATGATATGGGAGTCTATCACAATATCTAAAATTATGAAATTCATAAGGTGGAAGCTAGGCCCGCCATCTTTCCATGTGCATAGATAATATATTCATTCCTATCGAAGGTAAATGTTCAAGACCGCTCGATTATGAACGTGGATGGATCAAAGGTTATAACATATTTTAAGCCTTCTAACTCGGAGATTTGCTACAATTTCCTAACTCCAAAAATGCATTTGACATAGGAATGGGTTGCAGAAGTGAAACTGGATATATACACTTGCATCAAAAGATGGTGGATGGGGGAAAATAGATTCAAATCCAAGGGAAAGGGCAGTCCCTACCCTACCAAGTGTTTGAGTCCCCTTTACCAAATGGAAGCCATGATATTGGCTAGGTTGTATGGTGAGAAAGATGCATCTATGTTCAACAAATCATGGGTACACGTGCTACATATTTTTGTCACCCATGGTTTTACTTTCAATTAGGGAGCCTTCTATTGTCCAATATGAGTCAAGTTATTATAACTACATGGAACATGCCATTGGGACAAACTATTGAGCTCTATATGTCAGCGTATCTATTGAACGTGATTTGTGACTTAAACTGATTCACGTGCATGAGGTAGACATGGCAGCCACAGAAACCAACCATTCATATTTATTGTAATTTTCTATGGGAAAAAAATACACAAGCAATTATAAGAGAATTTGTGAAGAGTTTATACGGCCTTTGTATGCACTAATTCCTCAACAACTGGCCAATTGTATGTCGAAGGAAGCATTTGAAGTTCTTATAGATATAGGATATTGGTATCTTACTAAGGATTATTCATACATGAGGATTTATGGGTGCTCTTAGCCTCCACATATCCTCCTAAGATATGCCACTAAAAAAGTAGTGTTGATGGAGATTGCTTACCAAACATACATCAAAGGGATCAAATCAACATTGTTAACAAGTAAGAAGTCTTTGTGGCCCCCACTGTTTCTAATTATGGGGAATTACGATATAAAATATGTCAAGGATGCATATCAAAGCAGGGAAAGATCTTAGTACTTTTCATTTTAGTGCTAAGAGTTTTAGAAGCAATTATCATTTTAGGGTAGTTAAGAAATGTTCATGAATCATGCAAATTTAGCTATCCTTATACCCATGAAGTCTTTCAGGAAGAGGAAGTCTACAGGAGAGTTCGTTCCCTAGAAGCACTATCACGAAGATTTGGTAAAGAGAAACAAAATACAACAACGATAAAGGAAAAATAAGAGAAACCAAAGTGGTAAGTTTTATTAAGAGAGCAATAAGAAGATGCCAAGAAGAATGAAGAAGAAGAAGAAGAAGAAGAAGCATATAAGATTGCATGGGAAGAAAGGTTAAAGAAGGAGGAGGAAGAGAAATTAGATGAAGATGATCATCCCAATGAATTGGAGACACCTAAGACAATATCAACTCGAACTAGTACTCCCACTCTTGAACCTTCTCCATCTGTTCAATTCACTGGAGGGTATTTTTGTGAAATTCTAGAACACAACAGATCATAGAGCTGAGAATACCTTACAGTGAAAATAATGAGCAGAAAAGATGAATTACAGTGAAAATTGTAGTGAAATTAATCATGCATTGCAACTCGAATGGAAACAAAAATGTGTGATATGATCCATTAATCAATATAATCAACAGATATGTTACAAAGGAGAGAATTCGATTATCCTAGGAGAATTCGAATCCATGTCAGTCTAGCATAGGAATTGTCACCATTGGAGTGCTCTGAAAGTCCCAAACTCAACTCAACTCAACCAAAACTCAGTTAACTGAAGCTACTGTCAGTTAATTGACCAAGGAGGGTGCAATTGTGAGTTTGTCATGCAAATCAATCAGAAAAGGGCACATTATATCACAATCAGTGGTGATCGGAGCTCAAACCCCCACTAGAGTTCAGGGACTCAGGTGGAATGAACTAGAACACACAGTTAGCTCCTAAAATGTAGGGAACTGACTCTGGTGGGCCTAAAATCATGCATGTAGAGCACATTAGGTGGCTAATGGGTCCTAGATGACATCTGGACACCACTAGGGGGGAAATAACATCATCAACTACTAGGAAAAGGTAAATAATGCTAAGTAGGACATGGATGGAGTATTAATTATCCTAACAATTTTCCACTCCTAGAGCTTGGATTTGGATGTTTCACGCCATCTAAAGAAGAATCAATGGCTTTGAGTTTTTATGTATCTGATAGAAAGAGGAAGTATATAGTAAAAATAAATCACAAAAGATTAAATCTATCTTAACAGCATGGACAACCAACAATAGAAGTAAAGACAAAAGTCCCAATCTTCACCCATGTGGGAAGAGATCCAAAAGTAATGGATTCGACAAATGTATCCAATGCTCTAGCCACATATTCCATGTGACCTTCCTAGTATATGTCCGAAAGTTAGACAAAAAAAGACAAAAAGGAATTCAAATGGTCAAGAAAAGTCAAAAGGAATTTGAAGAGTCTAAAGAGTAACTATCAAGACTACTTACTTGAACTTTTCTTATAAATGTAACTAAGGAAAATAAAGAAGGGGTTTTTTATTTTAGAATGTTCTTGTAAACTGTTCTATGAGACTCTAATGTGAAGAAGCCTTCTTTGCTAGAGATTTGGTGCTTTGATTTCCTATGTGTGTGGATGGTTGAACTACATTTATTATTTATTTTCTACTAGAGATTGTCGTAAGGTTCCTTTCCTTTGCCATGAATTTTCTACTACCAAGCTAAGTATTTCCTTGAATTTGCATTTCTAAGCTCACTTGTTTGGTTGTGAGTTGTATAATTTGATTAGATAAATAGTAGGACTCATATTTCTTCTTTTTATTCAAGGTATATGTATGCTGGTGTTAATTTATGGAAACGATTATCTATTCTTCAATTTGTAACAAGTTTATATTAATGTTGTTCACATTATAGTTTATGCTCCTAGATAGGATAAGTTTATTTTCTATACGCTACATCTAAATATAGATAATCCTCGCATATTGCATTACACTTTACAAATATAAACCAAACCCCAAAACCATTGATGGTTATTGGTCCATAATCTAGATGGGTTCCCTATTCTAAAAAACCTGGAGTTTAATTAGAACTCTTTGCTAGGGAGAACCCCTGCAGTTTGAGAGGGAAATTGCTCACATCAACAGAATTGGTGCTAGAAGCATGGGTTGAATCATATGGTTGGTAGAGAACCTCGCTTCATGGAATTTCAATTCTAGACCATCCACTTGTGATTCCTAGATTTTCCATACCTGTGGTGATAATATTCAACCCAAAACTCTCTTTGAAGACAACTTTAATGATCTTGAAAACACTGAATCCGCTCTTGTAGAAACATTATATGTTGTACCCCAATAGGAGGATAATGCCCTCTTCCTTTTAACTCATGCTTACATTCAAGAAGTTGGTCAAATTCCTACAACCATTGAATTGCCTAGAATACAATGAGCTAGGAGAAACGTTATCCAAATCATAGAAAATATCCTGGTCAATTTTGATGAAGAAATGATAGAACTTTCCATTGATGAAACTATTGAGTCGCTCGATTAAATTCCTCCATCACTTAAGAGATCACCTTGTGGTTCCCATGAAACCACTAATGAGACCGTAATTAATAGAGAAAACTCTGAAACCTTGCAGCGGTCGCTAGCATATCACATTGAAAATAAAAATAAACCTTAGGTCCATGCCTAGAGATCTCAAGGTTCCCTAAACTTGGTATCCCCTCTTTATTCTTTACTTAAGCATCCAAAACAAATTCTTCCTAGATTTGAATTTGATAAATCTTACACCCTTGAGGACCATGTTTAAATTTTTTACCTAGTTGTACATTTGATGAATGTTGAACATGAAGATGTAGTATGTAGGTTATTCCCATATACCTTTGAAAAAAAAGCATCTACTTGGTACTTCAACTTACCCCTTGGATCAATTACAAATTGGGATGAGTTTGAAAGGGAATCCTTGAGTAAGTTAGGTGAAGAAAAGACCCTTATTACCTTGCATAAAGAATTAATTGGTCTGAAAAATGGATAAAAAAGAGTGAATCAACTTCAATAAATGTTTCACAACTATCTTAAATAAGTTCCCACTAAACACTCAGCCAGGTGAAAGTGTCGTGATCGAATATAACACATCTGCACTACACACTTCCATACCAATGTTTGTGAAGATAGCTAGAAAACTTACCTTGGAAAAAAACTTCGATTAATTAAAAATACTAAAAAGGAGATGTCCAACCTAGTTGGGAATCCCAGGACTGGTGAAGAGAAGCTTTGTCTTCTTCTAAGAAACCATTGTTATTATCTAATCCTACTGAAAAGGATACACTAATCTCGATAGTGTTATCAAGTTGTTTAAGAAGTTGTCTAATGAAGTTGTAGATTTAAAGAAAAATGCAAGTGAAAGTGATTTTATTAAGAAGCCTTTAGGGTCTTTTTCAAAGAAAAGTAACCCTTCTACCTATAAGCCTTGAGAACTTGTTAATCTCAATCTCATTCTAGAGGAAGTAGGAATGGACAATTTCTACACTTTTGACCAAACCAATTATTCTGAGAAGAGTTACGCTTAGTGGATAATATTGGCTCCTTCATTTTGGAAATTACCATAGTCGTGGAAGATAAAGTGGAAAATAAGGAGGAGTTTGCAAAAATGGTTAGAGATCACAACTACATCAGGTCTACTCTGATGACTATATAAAGAGAAATAGGAAAGCAAGCAAGAGAGGTATGAAGTCAAGAGAGAAGGAATCATCCAAGAACCGAGCATAAGAATGATCATCAGATTCTCAATGGCTGATGAATTTTGGGTTATGTATATGGGTCATGGGATTGTGGGTTTTGTGTATGTATGTAAATCTTTGACGAGTTATTCCACAGACTAAATATGTAGATCCAATTGAATGTATTGTATTGAAGATCCATGAATGAATATTATTGGCCCCCCTCATATTTTTTGTATATTCTATGAATGTTGTCTTTGATCTTTGCTTTATACCAAGTGTGTAACTCTGTTATGGATATATAATGAATGAATGTTGTGATATGTGCTACCTTCTTGTTTATCCCTACAATCAAATATCCTTATCATAAACAAGTCCAGGCTATGCTTCAAGTGAGACCTTCTTCTTTAGGGGATTGAATATGCCATCACACTAGACTCCAATGACCCCCTTTGTTGGCCCCTGCGCAAGAACCCTTGTCTTATTTTGATGCCAACAAATGGTTCCATTGCTGGGACCTGGTTTCTAAAAAGACGTT
This sequence comes from Larix kaempferi, assembly GCA_027924585.1. NCBI lineage: Eukaryota > Viridiplantae > Streptophyta > Pinopsida > Pinales > Pinaceae > Larix > Larix kaempferi. Next base: position 3,024,750 of record BSBM01000012.1, on the reverse strand, counting down.
GTTAACTACATGGATACACTAGTATCAAAGAGTGACGTTCAATATTGGTGGGAAAATATATTCGAAGAATTTGTAATACAGGAAGTTGAGTTGCAAGGGTGGGCTCCACCGAAACTTAGGGAATACATCCTTTACGGGGACTGCTATTTGATCAATCTGAAGTCTTGTAGGTTGATATCCTTGTAAGTCTATTCAAGTGGTTAAAAAGACTCGTGGAATCCCAAAAACATAGCAACTGACAATGAAGAACTGTGTAGTGGACTTAAGGGGATCTAGTAATGTTGCATCGACTAGATAATCAACTAACTAGGGCTGTTAACTTCTGGGTATAAATCACTTTGACTATATATATTATGGAATTTGTAGTTGAAAATGACCAGTCTATATCTAGGGATAAATAATATATCAAGAAGGGAGAAAGAGGAATACTACTGAAGGAATTTTCGTTGTGGATCAAGACCTCGATGGTTGAGTATGGATTATTCCACTGAAACTGATTAGAATGGAGAATTCAAAACCCTGTTCCACTAGGGGTGTGGTCGAGGTGATGTTTCCAATTTGCATAAAGTAGAAATTCCGCATAATGGGGGAGAGATCTATTAATGGAACCAGGATGATTGTGCAGTAAGAAGATCAAAATAATGCAAAAAGTGCTGGAAAATAGATGAAAATGCAAAGAAAAGAAGAGTGCAACTAGAAGAGGAGTTGCAGAATGAAGAGAATAGTGAAGAGAGGGAAAGTGAGTTGCAGAAGGTGAAGCAACAAGAGGAACTAGCTAGTTCATGGTTAAGAGGAAGAGGAATAGAAATGCATGGTATCCCAACAAGGAGGAGTTGGGGAGAAGGTGTAAGTGAGGAAAGAGATTGTAGAGTTTAGTTACCAAGTAGTGAATTTATGACTTAGTCACCTGAGCCATCCCTTGAAGAAGTTATGAAACAATCAGAATTGTCGGGACCTATGGAAAACGGTGGAACCCCAAAAAGTGAATCCCCCATTGTTATGGAAGGAGATACTGGAAGTAATGACAACAAATTTCCTTTAAATACCTCTTGGGATCCCTTACAAAATTTGGTAATCCATTTTAATTTTTGTTTTTACTGTTACCTTGGTATAAATAGACAATTAGTAGTTGTAGCAGTTTACAAGATAGTAGACTACTAAGTGGAAGTAACAATAGTTTGAAGTAGAGTACTAGTAACATTGTGGCTCAGCCCTAACCCCAAGGATTTGTGTTGCTATTATCACCAACCAATAGTATGGTTGGAGTATAGGCATGATCATATATGAAATGACCTGAGTTTGGGAAGAGAAAATGAAGCAGCTGTGAAACAATAATGGTTTCTATAGGAATCCATTTACAACTCTAGAGGGATGCCTCCTACATCAAAGTTGATTGAATTTCAAACCACATTGCATGGGAGATGTCTACAATGGTATATGAAGTTGATCAAACATAGGGATCCCAACACACCAACTTTAACATTACAAGAGGTAAAGAAGTCGTTCTTAGATGAATTTCGTTGCCAAATTTAGAACAACAAGAAATTGCAAAACTCAGGGAGATTCGGTAGATACAGGGAGAATCCATGTGGGATTATGCACAACTATTCATATTTGTATAGGCCAAGATTTTGTCCCCTATGCATGATTCCCACCATAAGGAATGGTTTATTCAAGGACTGTTACCTTTTAATTGGATTCCCTTATCATATCAAGTTGTTTCCTCACCTCGAGCTTCTTTGGAGCAAGCAATGAAGATTGAATCAATGGATAACTATCCGGGTGGCGCTCTGACTAGAGCATTGTACTCTACTGATGATTTATTGCAAGTACATAATCAAATTGCTACCTTAACTAAGAATATTTAGGAGTTGGACATACTTAATCAAAACTGAACATAAGTATGGTGCACATGATGTATGATGGAAGGCCATCATGCATCGGATTGTCCGTGACTAAGGGGAGGATTATCCCCACTAGGAGGAACATTTACTGGTGGGCCAAGTGCAACTGTTGGGCAAATAGATGCAACAAACCCATTTATTACAAATGGTTTCCTAACATATATGGATCCTTCAATTTCTTCATGGAATGAATACTGTCATATCTACAAATCCTTTGGACATCCATCGCGATTCTATTCAATTGTATAAAAGTATTCCTGGGCACCAAATACATTATTTTGTGAATTTTGTGGGTCTAAAATACATAGTACAAAGAAATACAGAGATATAGATGCCCTTCATAGATAGGTTGGACCAATCCATATACCTAGTGTCAGATCAACCACAAGAAAGAGGAGGTGGCAGAGGACACACAATAGGATTTGGAACTGGAAGAGGAGTAGTACGTACATGCCCAATTAGTTGTTTCAATTGTAATGAGATAGGACATATGGCATGATAATGTAACCTCCTTAAAAGGACATGGTGAAACTATTCCCGAAAAAATACTCATAGTATTGAAGATTTCCCATAGGTTATTTCGAAGTGCGAGGATCGTACACAAAAACCGATGAATTTGATGAACTCCGAGCCAAGAGAAAACCATTGTCTAGCAGGATTTGCTATCACCAGGAGAGGGTCTAAACCATGTGCATATTTGAACAGTCAAGAGTCGTCCAACATTAATAAAGTAGTTCCGCGAACGACAAAGTTTGATCCATCCCACTAGAAAGAAATTTCTAGGGATGTCAAAATGTTTCTACGTATACCGACTTTGCTTGTCAGATATGTTGCAGGACCATCCTAGAGCACTAGGATAGATGGCATATTAAAGAATACAATTCCATGATATTTAGGAAAGGTAAGAGATCCTATCTCTCTATGATTTACCTTATTGGGGGATATTTTTGAAGATGAAGGCATAACTTATAAGTTGTGAAAAACCATTCGTGCAATTTCTGGTGTTGCGGAAGATGATGAAGAAATACATGCCCCTCTTCTTGAAAGAAAAGATTAGCTTTTGCAAAAGAGAAGGAAGAAAAGGACTGGATGATAATTTAGGTTGTATGCTCAAGTCCACGGATACGATATCAAGAATGTAATGTTGGATTTGGGGATTGATGTTAATATACTTCCAAAGAAGTCCTAGGAAGCTATGGGCTACCCCTCCCTTGTTTACTCCCCCATTCAGTTGAGGATGGAAAATCAATATCACATGTTCCCTATTGTCCAACTGGAGAATGTAGAGTAGACTTGGAAGGTGTCACTACAACAAAATACCCTTTTGGGGGTTGTTTTGGCTTGCTGCGGTTTTGCTACCCCCCCCCCTAAAATTTTTTTAAGGGATTTGGGGGCGGTTCTTCAAAACCCCCCTCAAAAGTCTCGAAAATTGGACTTTTGGGGGCGGTTTTTAAAAAACCCCCTAAAAATTCCAATTGTTAGGATTTTCGGGGGCAGTTTTGTAAACCCCTCCCCCCCAAAGTCCAATTCTTAATACTTTTTGGGACAGTTGTTTAAAAACCCCCCCCGAAAGTCCAATTTAATATACTTTTGGGGGCGGTTGTGGAAACCCCCCCCCCCAAAAGTCTAATTCTCAGGACTTTTTGGGGGGGTTTATAATGACCCCCTAAAAGTGGCTTGTGGCGGTCTTGCTAACCCCCCCCCAAAAAAAACATTTTTTAAAGGTATTTGGTGGCAGTCCTTAAACCCCCCCCCAAAAGACCTTAGAATTTGACTTTTGGGGGGGGGGTTTGGAAAGAGCCCCCCAAAAAGTCTTGTTGGAATTTTGGACTTTTGGTGGGGGGTGGAAAGACCCCCCCAAAAGTCTTGTTGGACTCTTGGAATTTTGGGGGGGGGGTTTGGAAAGAGCCCCCCAAAAGTCTTGTTGGACTCTTGGAATTTTTGGGGGGGTTTGGAAAGACCCCCCCAAAAGTCTTATTGGACTCTTGGACTTTTGGGGGGGTTTGGAAAGACCCCCCCAAAAGTATTTTTGGACTTTTTTGGGGGAGGGTTTGGAGATCCACACTCTCAGAATATTTTTATGATCATCCTATGAGCTGGTGGAGGGCATTTCCCTAAGGCCAATTAGGTATATTTTACCAATAATCCCATACATGGACAATTTTTTGATCTTCTCCTAGGCTAGGTCTAATTTCCCTAAACCACAGTTTTGGCAAGTCCATAAATTCTTCTTCAAGGTGATCTCTTTGGACAAACTGAGACCATGGTTGAGTAGACAAAACAACAGCCTACAATATCCCCATGTGCTGCGGGCATTTTCTTCAACACATAATTTGTGCCGGGCATCCTCTTAAGGCTACTTGGACCCCATGCTGGGGTTCAAAATTGGTTTTTTGGGGATAGAGTCTAATAATGCTGCCGAACTAGAAGGTCTTCTCCAAGGAATACTACTCGCATGTCAGAAAATATGGACCCCTCTAATTGTGGAAGGTGATTCCAAGATCATTCTCCACATGGATGCTGAGATGCACCGTGGCAAATCAAGCTCCAAAGTGGCGTCATCATGGCGGTTGGAAGGTAAACTAGAGGCTCTATCTTCCTTGTTCTTGCAGGGCCTAGTGGTTTCCTTCTCTCATGTCAAGTGTAATGGAAATAAATTAGTTGATTTGCTGTCCAACCACGGGAGCAGTGTTCACATGGCCACCTACACTTATTCATGGGACGATTTGACATAAGCAGTTGTTCAGGATAGCTGCAGAGTTATCCTGTACCAAGACATCATGCGAGAAGACATCATGTTGATGATAATCAGGACACGTAATAGCTGGGAGAGGGATTGTCTTTTAATCCTCATTCGCAGTGGTCTGCATCGAACTTTAATAGCTAGGAGAGGGATTGTCTTTTCATCCTCCTTTTGTAGTGGTCTGCATTGACCTTTAATAGCTGGGAGAGGGATTGTCTTTTCATCCTCCTTTGCAGTTCTCAATCAGTCTTTTCAGAGCCCGGTGATCATGCATGGATGGTGGAAATGATGGAAGAAAATCTTAATAACAGTTATTAAGATGTACCTCCTTCAGTTATTAAGATATTGTACCTGGTTCATCATAACAAGTGGTGGCAGGCAAGAATATATGGAGGCTCAAGGTGGCAACCGTGATCGTCATTGCTGGTTTTCTGCATGCATGCAAGTTTTGGTAATCTGGTTGATTATGGAGCAAGCCTCTGGTGAGAGGATGAAGATACTAACTTTCGTCTTGAGGTTGGAGATAATTCCAGTCGCAATAGGAAGAGAGGGCGTGGGGATTCTCCAGGGGATTCGGGTGGTGGTTTGTCTCATGCCTATCAATGTGCGTGTAGGGATGCAACTTCCTTTGCTCTTAACACCCCCTTGGAAATTTAGAGGGACATCAATGACTATGAAAAACAATGGTGGGCTCGTCTGAGTAGGGAAACCCTGGTGGGGGAGCGTAAGGTGTTGGAGAATTGGATCATGGATCCTGGAAACACGGCTGGGCGCTTTAGTCTTTATGAGCACACGGTTGCCCTCTTTTGGATGATGAAAAACTTGGTTGGCTATGCCATTCGTGATAGGGATCCTCTCAGAGATGACAATGCACAACTTCTCTTGGAAGAGTCTCGCGCGATTCATTGGAAGCTGGATTTCCTTATGTCTTCCATGGCGCTTCAACCTCCTCCGTTCCCTGCTTCTTCTTCCAGCTTTCACCATCTGGGGAGTTCTCCAGAAGCTCCTTATATTATTCGCTGATGTCTGGGTGGGTGTCTATTTTGTCAATTACTGGTCTGGTTTATTTGGGGGGTCTGGGGATAGCTGGTTTAGGATTTATCTTATGTATTAGTGGTTATGAAGCATTATGCGCTTTGGCCTGTGAGCCTATGGGAAGAAAGTATTTGTTTCTGTGGTTTTTCGTTCTATGATTTTTTGTCTGTTCGGGTATTAGTTTTGTTTATATGAATTAGGATGGTCAGACATATAGAAGGTTCGTCTCGGCTACTACAGCAATAGCCTTCAGATGTGCCATGAGGGTGTGTGTCTATGGGGTAAAACCAAGTTGGTCTATTTTGATGAACAATTTTGAGCTTCGGCCAGATTGCTCCTTTTGTAATTCCTCCTTTTAATATAATGCAAAATCCCCTTACTTAAAAAATAAAAAAAATGCTACTTGGAATGGTGTTTAGTATTCCCAAAGGATTATTCTTCCATATCACAGTCATAAGTGTATTTTTGTGTTTTAAGTAACTGTAAGTACCGTCTCTACTTTTAAAAGGTTGATTTCTGATGAGGTAAGTGTTCAAGTAAAAGCTAATATTTTTTTGATAATGCATGATGCTAAGAATGTATTTGCTAATGCATACTTTGACCATTCCTTTGACAAAAATACATACTTTAACCATTCCTTTGAATTTGTCGCAGGACTCTTTGTAAAATTACTTAGGGTAATGTGATAAATTTGAATATTAGTTTAAATTGGATTGAAAACGACTCTTCATAATGAATTATGATGATATGAACATATAACTAAAAATGCAGGGTGGTATGAACACACATCCATGCTTTGAAATTGTCATATGAACATATAACTAAGAATGCAGGGGTGATATGATTGACATTATAACATAGATCCCTATTCCTTTTGAAAGAAGGATTCATTATTTACTCTCTTGGAGAATTATGTTATGATATGATTGTGAATTTTTGCAGGATGAAAGTCGAGATTGCAGATGTATGTATTCTTCTTTTCACTAGTTGATTTCTGAGTGTCTATGCTGATTTAAAATTTGAAACCTTTGTGTATGATCTCTGTAACTGAAAGTGTCCTTGAAATGGTTTTTTCTACAAGATTGAATGTCAGTCCAAATGCATTTGAATGGCTTGCAATGCGCTTTCATGGTAGAAATGTTGAGTTAAAACAAAGTATGTTTCTGTATTTGAATCTTTCGAGAAATCCATTGATCAAAATCTATATGTTATTATTGGTTGGGATATAGCCGTGATTGTAGAACGTTGCAATTATTGGTAATGAGTGAGTGAATTGATTAAGAGGACATGTTGAATGCATCCCCTACATCTGCTAAATCATTATCAATTGAAGTTTACTGTCGAGGCCAAATCCATTGAAAGGATTTGGCCAAGATGTCTCTGAATTGATTAACCAACAGATTCCTTAAAAACCAATCACGCTAGTAAGATTCAACAAAGAAAATATGATCTCATTGCAGTGTTGATTGCATTGAGGTAATGCATATTGCTGTGTAATTTTTTTATTTTTTTTATAATATAAGCCGTATTTTCTAAACAAAGTGAAAATTATTGACTTAAAAAGTGAAAAGTGTTAGAAAAATAGGATCACAGAGCAATAACAATAAACATAAATGCAAATATAATCACACATACACATTACAAGAGAGACACAGATATATCGTGGTTCACCCAACTTGGGCTACGTCCACATTGAATTTGCCAGTCCTTATTATTATTACCGTCCAACAAGGTGAAGGGATTCAACTTGCAGCACAACCACTGCACTTCCTCTTCTCTGTTTCATAGTCTCTCTCCTGATCTCAGAGATATTTATAATGCATAAAACCTAATACATCATCATCCCTAGCCGTATTACAATGTATTTATTTTATAAGGGAAATACAATGGGAAAATACCACAGGATACCCAAAACCATGGGCCCGCAAAACAACCCCAAAAATTTTCTTCGGGGGCGTTGCCCCCGAACCCCCGTCAAGGGACCACTGGCCCCCGGACCCCCCCATCCAAGGGGGATGATCCCCCTTAGAACCCCGTGGGGGGGGGTGATTCCCCCCCGCTAGGGTGACTGTATAGTCAACCTACATATCATATAAAGTTTGGGTACAAACATGGCTGATACAATATCATCTATGAGACTAGAAGATATGGCTCCACAACCAACAATCTCCCACTTGGAGACTGATCACAGCAACGCCATCGCTGATGCACTTGCTGGACTTGGACTTGGAAAATTTCTCCTCTTCACCTTCATGCTAGAAGGCCAATTGAAATCGAGCACGAACTCAATTTCTCTCTAGTGACTACCTTTGTGAACATGTTTGCAGGATTCTGGCTAGTATGTATCTTTTCCAGCTTTAACAGTTCATCTTCCAGAACAGAGCGTATGAAATGGTACTTGAGCTGTATATGTTTAGTCCTGGAATGGAATGCTGAGTTCTTTGCAAGGTGAATGGAACTCTGGCTGTCACTATACAATCTGCTATCCTTCTGCTTCTTACCCACTTCCTCCATAAACCTCTGCAACCAAATCATCTCTTTACTAGCCTCTGTAATGGAAACATACTCTACTTCTGTTGTTGAAAGTGCAACAACCTTCTGTAGTTTCGAAATCCAGCTTACTACTGTTCCACCTATAGTAAACACATACCCTGTGGTGCTCCTCCTGCTATCCTTGTCACCTGCCATATCTGCATCAACATATCCATGTAGAACAGTGTCTGAACCTCCAAAACATAATGCCTCAGTGGCAGTATCTCTCAAATACCTGAGAATCCACTGTACTGCCTTCCAATGTTCTTTACTTGAATTGTTCATGTATCTGCTCACAACTCCCACTGCATGTGCAATATCTTGTCTTGGGCACACCATGGCATACATCAAGCTGCCAACTGCTGATTGATAGGGAATCTTGGACATGTAATCTGTCTCTTCTTGTGTCTTGGGACAAATTTCCTTACTTAGACTGAAATGGCTAGGAAAAGGTGTACTTACAGGTTTTGCATTCTGCATTCTGAACCTCTCCAACACGTTTTGTATGTACTCACTTTGAGACAATGTCAATTTGCGATTTTTCCCGTCTCTCGTTATTCTCATACCAAGGATTTGCTTTGCAGCACCCAAATCCTTCATCGCAAATGAATTAGCTAGCTTCCTTTTGAGTACATTTATATCCTGCATGTCAGACCCTGCAACAAGCATGTCATCCACATACAATAACAAGATAATATATCTTCCATTTCCTAGCTTCTTGAAATAAACACAGTGGTCAGAATGACATCTATTATAACCTTGTTTTGTCATAAACCTGTCAAACTTTAGATATCACTGCCTTGGAGCTTGCTTCAAGCCATACAAGCTCTTTGCATACCAGATCCTCCTTTCCTTTGACTTCATACCCTTGTGGCTGCTGCATATATATTTCTTCCTCCAAATCCCCATGAAGGAAGACTATTTTTACATCTAACTGTTCAAGATGCAAATCTTCTACCGCCACTAGAATTAAGATAGTCCTAATTGAATTCATCTTAACAATAGGAGAAAATATTTCATCAAAATCTATACCTTTCTTCTGTGCAAACCCCTTTACAACAAGTCTGGCCTTGTACCGCTTCTTACCTCCTTCTTCTTCCTTAAACCTGTAAATTCATTTGTTTTGCAATGCTCTTTTACCAGTAGGAAACTGAACCAAATCCCAAGTCTGGTTTCCTACCAATGTGTCCATCTCCTCATTCATGCCTTGCTCCCACTTCTTTCTAGTTTCTACCTGCATTGCTTCTTCATAACATTCTGGTTCACCAGAATCAGTCATCAATAAATAATACATCGAAGAAGAGTATCGTTCAGGGAGTCTACTTAACCTGGTAGATCTTCTTACGGTTGCAGGAGTTCTAGGTACTTGCTACTGCTCTTGATTTTCTGGAACCTTCAGAACTTCATTTTCTTTAATTCCATCAAGCACTATGTACTCTGTGTTTTCCTTTTCCTGTTTCTTTCCTTGCAACTGATCTTTATATATGACCTTTTCATTGAATATCAGATCTCCACTCCTGATGATTTTGTTATTTTCATAATCCCATAAACGATAACCAAATTCATCAACCCCACATCCAATAAAGGTACATTTCTTGGATTTAGCTTCAAGCTTTGTTTTATTTTCTTTATCAATATGGACAAATGCTTCACAACCAAACATTCTTAGAAATGAGTAGTTTAGTTTACCTTTTTATCTGTCCATGCTTCCTCTGGAATACCACCATCCAAAGCACTTGAAGGTGCTCTGTTTATTAAATAAATAGCAGTATTTACAGCATCTGCCCAAAACTGTAAGGGAAACCCTGCATGCAGTCTCATACACCTTGCACGCTCCATGATCATTCTGTTCATCCTTTCTGACACACCATTTTCCTGTGGTGTTCCTGGGACTGTCTTCTCTTTACGAATCCCATGGTATGAACAGTAACTATCAAACTCCTTGCCGCAGTACTCACCTCCATTATCAGATCTGAGACACTTCAATCTTTTTCCTGTCTCATTCTCAACCAAAGCTTTCCACTTCTTAAAAGTAGCAAACACATCAGATTTCTGTCTAATGCAATAAACCCAAGGTTTTCTAGTTGCACCATCAATAAATGTAACATAATAATGAGAGCCACCCAGAGATTGTACCTGAGCCGGTCCCCATACATTTGTATGCACAAGCTCTAATTTTTCATTCTTCTTCTATTTCCCAACCCTGAGAAATCTGACTCTCTTCTGTTTTCCATAAACACAGTTTTCACAGAATTCCAAACTTACCTGCTTCAAATCTGGCAGCAACTTCCTTGAGTGGAGAATCTGCATCCCCTTCTCACTCATGTGGCCAAGCCTATGATGCCACAATGCTGTATCTGTTCCTGTGGAAGCTAAATAGATAGAATGGTCAATATTATGAGGACATAAATACAACATACCTACTCTGTCTCCTTTTGCTATCACCATTGATCCTTTAGTGATCTTCCACCACTTTTCTTCGAACGTAGATAGACAACCGCCATCTCCCAACTGCCCTGTTGAGATCAGATTTCTTTTCATAGCGGGCATATGCCTAACTTCTTTCAACAACCAATCAGTTCTATTTTTAACTTTTATCCATACCTTACCCATTCCAACAATTTTACATGGCTCATCATCACCCAATAAAACATGTCCAAAATCGCTAGGAACATACTCATGAAAATATTTCCTATGGGGTGTAGCATGACATGAAGCTCCTGAACCTACTACCCAATAATCACTAGTATTATCTAATGCAAGAATCAAAGCATCTTGTAACACATCACCTGCTACATTTGCTTCCTGGGTAGTTTCCTTCTGTGCATCTCCTTTCTTCTTTAGAGATTTGCAGTCTTTCTTCATATGCCATTTCTTTCCACAGTTCCAACACTCTATCTTTCCCAATCTGGACTTGGATCTTCCCATTTTAGACTTTCCACGATTACCTTGGCTCTTTCCTCTCTCCTTTTGTCTTCCCCTGCTCTCCATGGTCAACGCATTACTTGATGTCTCACCTGTGCCTTTTATTCGCATTTCCTCACTAAGAATGACACCAATAACATCATCAAATTTCAAGGTGTTTGAACCAGAGACAGAGTTACTTACAGCCATGACCAAGCTATTCCAGCTTTCTGGCAATGAACACAATATTAGAAGAGCCCTAACCTCATCATCAAAGTTTACACTTACAAAACTTAGCTGATTTGTAACCGTATTAAACTCATTTAAATGATCAGTAACAGATCCACCTTCAGACATCTTCATATTAAATAAACACTTCATTAGAAATACCTTGTTGGAGGCTGAGGGTTTTTCATACAGCTTACCCAATGTGCTCATCAAACCCTCTGTTGTCGTTTCTTTTGAGATATTGAAAGCCACCGAAGAAGCCAGGCTCAACCGTATTGTTCCCAGAGCCTTTATGTCAAGAACCTCCCATTCTTCGTCCTTCATAGTCGTCGACTGCTTTGCTTTTCCTCACAACGGTAGGAATAGATCCTTCTGGTACAGATAGTCCTCCATTTGCATCTTCCATAACCCAAAGTTTTGGCCATTAAACTTCTCGACCTTAAACTTTCCTTCTTCTGCCATTGCTCCCACTCAAACCAGAAACCCTAGCTTCCTGCGGGTTTAATTGCTAAATAGACCTTTGGCTCTGGTATCAATTGTTAGAAAAACAGGATCGCAGAGAAATAAAAATAAACATAAATGCAAATATAATCACACATACACATTACAAGAGAGACACAGATATATCGTGGTTCACCCAACTTGGGCTACGTCCACATTGAATTTGCCAGTCCTTATTATTATTACCGTCCAACAAGGTGAAGGGATACAACCTGCAGCATAACCGCTACACTTCCTCTTCTCTGTTTCACAGTCTCTTTCCTGATCTCAGAGATATTTACAATGCATAAAACCTAATACATCATCATCCCTAACCATATTACAATGTCTTTATTTTATAAGGGAAATACAATGGGAAAATACCACAGGATACCCAAAACCATGGGCCTGCAAAACAACCCCAAAATTTTCTTCGGGGGCGTTTCCCCTGGGACCCCTAGCCAGGGGGGATGATCCCCCCTGGAACCCCGTGGGGGGGGGCGATGCCTCCCCACACCCCCCCGCTGGGGTGACTGTACAGTCGACCTACATATCATATAAAGCTAGGGTACAAACACGACTGATACAATATCATCTATGAGACTAGAAGATCTGGCTCCACAACCAACAAAAAGTGTTGTGTCGTTGTAGATAATGTAGATTAATCTTATTAATTGCATATAGTTGTCCTTCATTCATGTTCTCTAAAATAGTAAAAAATTTGGACCAATTTTCCCATACTTAGCCAATTTCTTGATTTTCACTAATTTGTCGTATTTCTTCAGAATGATGTCATAATGCAACAATGATTTCAACTTCATGCCACATCATCATCTATGCCATGTGGGCATCAATATCCTTAGTGCGGGCATCAACCTTAATGCGGGCATCACTTAGCCCCTTTACAACACTTAGCCATTTTCCCTTTATCTTTAGTATGTAAAATAACAATTTTCTTCTATTTTGGAATGTTGATATTTTCCTTATTTGATCACCATAAGAAAAACCAAGAGCATGGATAGATATCCATTTCAATAATGAACAGGACCATATCATCTGATGAATTTTATCATCAAAGGAACACCCCCTTGCAGGCATTTCCAAATGGTCTCTCAAACTCTTTTTCTAACACTTAACCAGTTCTCTTCAAACCCCAGGTCACCAAGGTGATTTCATTTTTCCTTCAAACTTGTAAAGTGAGATACCCAATGGGTAGAGGCCAACAAGGTGAATCCATCAAGACCACTTTCATCTTCTGGAGCTTCTTTCTCTCTCCTCAGTGGGCATTTTTCTGGAGCAGTGCAAATATTGCTGAGAGGCACTTTTGGCAGATTGATATCTTCTTCCTGAAAGAATTTTTGGTCAGGATAATGATATGGTTGGATGTACCATACAACACTCTAGAGATCCACACTCCCAGAATATTTTTATCATCATCCTATGAGCTGTGGTAGGCATTTCCCTAAGGCATATTAGGAAGTTTTTACCAATAATTCCATACTTGGACAATTATTGATCTTCTCCTAGGCTTGGTCTAATTTCCCTAAACCATAGTTTTGGCAGGTCCATCAATTCTTTTTCGGGGTTTCTTATTTATGTTATTAATTTGTCTAATGCACTTTTCTTCACCAATTTGAAAGAGCTGATTCATGGATGAGTAGGCTCAGAAATGTGTAATTATGCCATTCCAGATTTCATACACGGGATGTCAAGTTTGGTGATTAGGATTAATTAATGAAGAACATATGAAGTTGGTTAAAGAGTCTAATCAGATTTGAAGACACCCCATCGACAGTCCAAACAAACCATATGACAGTTTAAGCAAACTGATTGAGTGCATAATAAGGATCAACAGACCAAAAAACCAGTATTGAACTCTTATTGGATGAATTCTGAATGTGACTGTAATCAACCTATAATTTTCCACTAGAGTTTCATCAATACGAGTGATGCAATTTATGGAATGAAAGCCAAGGAATATAACTGAATGAGTGCATGAAAGGACACATTCCCTTGTAGTTGATGAATTAGCTTGAGTTCATAAGTAAGTAGAGGATTATTGTTCTTACTCAGTTTGATATTACTTGCTATTACTGTTTAGTTATACCCATTTAGTTGGTTCACAAGTCTGCATTATTTATTTAGGGTGATGGATATTTTCCATTCGGAAGATATATATAATTTTCAAGTTTAAATTATAATTAATAATTATATTAATATATTTATTATTAAGTTAATAAGTTTTCAACAAGTAACACATGTTTGACATTGGTATTGCTGCTTGCACATTAATTCAAATTACATATATGATATTGATATTGATATGAATCATTAGCATAATAGCATGATATATGACCATGATATTGATATGAATCATTCAGGATGCAATCATAAACTACCAAAGAATAATGCAATTATCATTTCACTGTTGAAGCTCGCAGTAACACATATAATGCAATTCCACACCACATAACAGGAAAGAAATTAAACTACCTACTTAACTCGGTGATCTCTGTGAGAAGGCGGGCCCTGGAATTCTAACAGAGATGCCGTGTCCTAACACAAATTGAAACACCAAGATATAAGAAACTCTACTCCTTGTGTTAGAAATAATGAATCACAGTCACAACTCTCTGTTTCAGCTTATATAATTATATATTCTCCAACCCCAGGCTCAGAACGCCTCTTTACATTTATACCTTGATGACATGAATTCGTTTCACAAAATATCAGGCAGCCATGAAGATCTACGATCTTTAGGCTGTCGATTTACAATGGAACTGTTACAGCCATAAGTAGTCTTGAATGAAATCGTTGCATTCAGGCTTGAGCTGTTGCATGCTGTCGCAACCCATAATAGATTCAAGCTGATTGGACTAGATGGTACTCGGATGCTCTGTTGTGACTCAGTAACAGTTGGCCATGTGGAGGAATGCTCGAACTGTTGCAGGGAATTGTGGAACCGAACTCAAGAAGGGACAGCTGGTGCCACATATGCATCTTCTCCAAGGGTTAGCAAACTACTACACCTGCAGTCTTCTAAAGGCTTCTGGGCTATCTTTATTGAATCAATCAATATTAGCACAACCTTAAAAGATAGAGTGCAAAACCATAAACAAATCAGGAATTAATGATATAAAACAATAATAGAACATACCTGTTGCAATCCATGCTCTGCTTGGGAATATATCTACTTAGATCAGGGAATAGTGAGGCAAAATTGGGAAAAAGGTATAGATAGGTGTAGGCAAAAAGGGGCTATTTTAGGGCCCAACATATCCCCCCAGCTATCCAATTGCATGTCCTCATGCAACAACCAACTGATCTGAGTTTGAATCTGGTCCCCGTTCATGTTGAAAGGAAAAGTTGAAGGAAATGGCAGGTTCCTTTCCTGCTTCCAAAAACCCATTGCAAGCAGCCCAATATTCCCAGCACTGCTTCTCTTCTGCCTTGGTCAGTGTATAATTGTCCCTGTACTGCCCTCCTGGCCACCATATTAGTGGAAATTTGAACTTGAGTCCCAGCTAGTGTAACCCATACGTTCTCATGTAATTGACATACCCTGCTACCCTAGGAAGAGCTTTTTTAAAATTCTTAAGGCAGTAAGGATCCCTTTTCTTCAAAGTTGGAGAAGAAGTCTGCCACCTGTGCTTTCTACCCTCTAAGGAAAGATGTTGTTGTTTGGAGATCAAGTCAACATAGGTAGAGATAACTTTCTCTTGCATCTTCTACAAATGCTAAGTCTTTGGAGGAGATAAGAAACATCTTCCATGGTTTATGATGAGAGCACCAGGAGATTGGGGTTCACTCCTAATCCATAAATTAGCACTGGCCTCATTCCTAGAGATTGTCTGAAAGGCATATTTCCACTGCACATGATTATTAACAAAAGAGGCAAAGGCTCTCAACTGAACATCCCCTGCATAGGGAATAGGATTAGAGCGAGAATCACCAAAACATGCCATATTGTGCAAATACAATTCACACAACAGGTGTTGCTCAAGAAAACTGCTTGACAAAAAGGCCTATACAATTTGGGAAGGGATCAACAACTGATAAGGTCTACCCTCTTGTAAAGATTTCAATTTGAACAGGGTCATTTGCTCATACAGGAATACCGGGTAGGGAGGAGATGGAGCTCTTGAACTGAACAACTCCCGAGAGAGGGCATACATTTGGTCTTTTTCTTTTTGCATGGATTTGAATTCCTTCAACTCCTCCAATTCCTTTTGTGTTTGGGTACACAGGGTACTACCAAAGGACCGAACACCAAGAGCAACCACTTCACACAAACATATCACAGATCAACACACCGATGTTTTGACGTGGTTTAAACCCTCTTGAGGGAAACACTCCACGGCCCCGACCAAATAGCTTCTATAGGACAATTTATTATGCAAAGAAAGAAAGTTACAAATGGGCTTCTCATAATCGATCAACTAAACAATGACCCTCCATGCTCTTTAAATAGAGATCACGGACCAATCGGGTGTTAAGCCACGGATCAAGGTTAGGTTTGATCTAAGAAAAGTTGAGCCGTCGGATCACTCTATGTCTGGAACATATCGTGACCGTTGGATTAAGTATTTACAAATGCATACTAATGCATACTAAAGAAACAAACTATCCCTAATGGATATATTACACAAGTTGATCTTAACTAACTCTTAAGTGTCTAAATATCCTAACATCCCCCCTTAAGAACAACTTGGGATAGGATTGAAGGATTTACAAAAGTGACACTATTAGGAGAAGAAAGGAGGCATTAGAGCCTATCCCCCCTTAATGACAAGTTCCTGAACTCCTAACATAGATCGAAGTTTAGAAAACTTCGCTTCTGTAAGAGACTTGGTGAAGATGTCTGCAACTTGATCATTTGTAGGGAAAAAGAGCACTTCAAGAACACGATCATGAACAAGATTTCTGATGAAGTGCATATGTAGCTCAATGTGTTTGCTGCGTTGATGTAGAACTGGATCTTTGGCAAGCTTGATGGCACTTTGATTGTCGCACCAAAGTGGAGTAGGCTGCTGCTGCTCGAATCCAAACTCTGAAAGGATCTGTCGAAGCCATAAAGCTTCCTGATTGGCATTAATTGCTGCTTGATATTCTGCCTCTGCTGAAGAAAGAGCAAGAGCTTGTTGTTTCTTACAAGCCCAAGTAATAGGTCCAGATCCCAGACTGAAAACATAACTTGCAGTAGACTTTCGATCATTAGGATCGCCAACCCAATCTGAATCAGTGAAACCAACCAACAAAGGTTTCCCCCCTGTACTGTAATGAATCCCAAACTGAACTGTACCTTGAATATATCGAAGTATTCTTTTAGCTGCTTTCCAGTGACTTTCATGAGGTGTCTGCATATAACGGGCAACACTACCAAAAACAAAGGAAAGGTCAGGACGGGAATGAGTCAAGTATAAGAGACTACCAACAAGCTGACGATACAAGGTGGCATCGATTTCAGGTGAAGTACAAGTGCAAGAAAGTTTGACTCTAGACTGGAAGGGAGAAGGGGTTGGTGTACAATCTTCCATGTGAAAGCGACGAAGAAGGTCACAAGCATACTTAGACCGAGAAAGAAAGACTCCTTCTTTGGTTTGCAGGACTTGGAGACCAAGAAAATAATGCAAATGTCCTAAGTCTGACATTTCAAACTTTTGTTTAAGACTGGATTTCACATGGGTTATAAGCTTAGGGTCACTACCAGTAAGAATAAGGTCATCAACATATAGAACAAGTATGATGAGATGGTTTCCTACTTTCTTAGTATAGACATTGGGGTCAGAATGGCATCTAGAAAAACCAGTGTCAAGGAGAAAGTTATCCATTTTGGCATACCAAGATCTAGGAGCTTGCTTAAGGCCATATAAGGATTTCTTAAGGCGGCATACAAGGCTAGAGTTATTTTGAACATAGCCAGGAGGTTGTTCCATGTAAATTTCCTCCTGTAAATCACCATGCAAGAAGGCAGACTTGACATCCATTTGATGGACTTCCCAGTTGTGTAAGGCTGCAAGGGAAAGAACAAGGCGGATGGAGTTCATTTTTGTGATGGGAGCAAAGGTTTCATTGTAGTCAATCCCTTCAACTTGGGAAAAACCTTTGGCAACTAACCTTACCTTAAGTCTTTCAACACTTCCATCTGATGTATACTTATTTCTGTAGACCCATTTACATTTGACAAGTTTTATTCCTTTTGGAAGAGGTACAAGATCCCAAGTATCGTTCTCCATTAAGGAACGATATTCTTCATCCATGGTTGCATCCCAATATGGATTCCCTGAAGCTTCTGCAAAAGTTTCTGGATCATGATTCTCGGAAAATTGAGCCAAAAGAGAAGAGGCTCACTGAAACTAAGAACGTGTTCGACGTTGATCTCTAGGATCACCGACAAGATCACCAGCTGCTTCACATGTTGAACGGACCCATCGAGGAAGCACTTGTGCTGGTGCAATTGGAGGAACATGAGCAGGTGAAGGTGGATTTTCATCCTCACTGTCATCATTAGAAACTGGAGTTGAAACTTGTCAAGGAAGTTGGAAGAAGAAGAAGAAGAAGGCACAAACGCCGAATCAGGCTCGCATGCCAAAGATGGCACAATCGCCGAGTTAGGCTCGCAGGCCAAGATATTTTCATCAAATTTAACATCTCTTCTAATGATTATATCATGAGAATGTGGTTGAACAAGTCTATAACCTTTTACATCTTCAGAATGTCCAACAAATATGCACTTTTCACTTTTAGGATGCAATGCTTTCCGTTTTTCATCCGGAATGTGAGCCCATGCTTCACTACCAAACACACAGAAGTGACTTACATCAAGTTTAGTTTTACTCCATGCTTCTTCCGGTGTTATACCTTGTAATGCTTTAGTGGGGGTGCGATTAACTATGTAATTTGCACAATTTATGGTTTCAGCCCAAAATTGAAGACTTAGTCCCTTAGATTGGATCATACAATTAGCCATTTCTTTTAAAGTGTGGTTCTTCCGCTCAGCTACACCATTTTGTTGTGGTGTATATGGAACAGTGTGCTGTTGTTGGATGCCTTGTTCAGTGCAGACAGTAGTGAACTTTTTGTTAACATATTCTCCTCCATTGTCAGATCTTAACTTAATAATTTGATGACCAGATTGTTTTTCAACAAGGGCCTTGTAGGCCAAGAACATGTTAAATACTTCGCTCTTACGTTTTAGGAAATAAACCCAAGTGCGTCTGGTGTAATCATCAATAAAAGTTAAGAAATATTTGAAACCAGAAAAGGAAGCAGATGGAAGAGGACCACACAGGTCACTATGCACAAGCTCCAAGGGAACCGAGGCGTGCCAAGAGGCACATTTGTCAAAACTGTCCCGATGATGTTTTTCGAGTACAAAATCAGAGCAAACACCATCCCTGCAAGATACCATCGGAATACCTGTCACCATATGTTCTTTACATAGTTGTTGCAATGAGCGATAATTTAAGTGACCAAATCGCTCATGCCAAAGTTTGCTCGAGTTATCACTATGAGCAACAAAAACTCAAGGGAAAGGTGATGACCCAAAGTTGTTAAACTTGTACAACCTGGTAATATCATCAACAATTCTGGTAGTTAGGACCTGTTGAGGATCTTTAAAATCCTTGATTACAACTTGGTGAGGTGTAAAGGTCATAGTTTTACCTTCACCAGAATGAGTGATCTGATAGACTGATAACAAATTGCAGGAAATTCTTGGAACACATAGTACATCACTAAAATGACCATTATCTACTGGAACTGTTCCAACTCCTACAACACTTAGAGATATATCATCACCAACAAATATTTGTTTGGTGTTACATTCATGCATAGTAGAAAAGATGGCTTGATCCTTAGGCATATGATAAGATGCTCCAGAATCAATGAGCCATTCATTTGAAGTAGAAGAAGAAGATGCATTATAAGAATAACCAGAAGCACAAAGTGCATGTCCATGAAAGGCAGATTCTGAAGGCGAATCTAGGCTGATGTGGTGCTTCTTCATTGCTGCTTCCAAGGCTTCCATCTTCTTGAAACACTTAGATTCATCATGATTATCTTTCCCGCAATAGTTGCAATGACGCTCAGTCTTCTTTCCTTTTGGCTTGGATCCTTTGTCATTTTTTAAAAGAGCTGACTGAGAGGGTTTGGGACCCTTGTTTGACTTATTATTGCGAAAATTTTGTTTCTTGGGAGTCTTGGACTTTTCTTTCTGTTGGGACAATAAGGATTTCCCAGATGTATCTGCATTGTTGATTATTCCAAGATGAATGAGTTTATCTTGTTCTCTAATCAATGAATCACAAAAGGATTCAAGACTAGGCTCTTGATAGCTAGCTGCATTCAAGGATGCTTTCATGGAGTAAAATGTAGATACAAAAATAGAATATGCAGGTCCAAGTTTGGAAAGAATATGATAAATGCATTGTTTGTCTTCCATCTCAATCTTACATTCTGCACATAAGAGTTTAAGAGTTTTGTACTTAGATAAATAATCTTGAATGCATGAAAAGTCACTTGGATTTAAATAAATCAACTCATTTTCGAGTTGGTGACCTCGAATTTCATTGTGTTTACCAAACACAGATTCCAACTTGTCCCAAGCAGCATTATGTTCATCAATTCCAGATATGTGGAATCAAAAATCAGTAGAGATTGACATCCCAATCAATCCACGAGCTTCATCACATCTACTTGCCCATTTTATTTTCTTATCATCATCAGTGGGTTCTTTTTCTTTCCCTGAGGTAATTCTGAAAAGTCCCCTACTTCGTAGAACATCCTCCATACAAGATTTCCATGAGAAATAGTTGGAACTGTTAAGTAGAATATCATAAGGAGCGGCCATATTTGTAAATTAATGCCTGTAAAAGCAGAAACCAATAGTCTGGATGTGAAGAGCTAGAGAAAATAGGCGGTTTAAAAAAAATGGCACTAAAAATTGACTCTGTATGATGAAGTTATGCTTGAACAAAGAAACTGTTGAAGATGTCCCCAAAGTGACGTGGCAGCTAGAGAATGTCCAACAAAAAAAAGAACCCCCCTCTTCCCAAGATGAACCTTTTGACAATCACTTTACAAGAAAGTTGCTTTAAGTGAACCACTTTTGTAAAATAAGTGATTTCACTTTTACAATGATATTACTTTTAAATAGTGCAACAATAAATAAAAAAAAACTTAAGTGATTCACTTGTATTTTTATTTTTTATTATTTAAGTGAGATGCACTTTTACAATGAAGTAACTTGAAAATAGAAATTTTATGCACTTTTTCTTTTAAAAGTAACTTCCTAAGACTTGAACTCAAGACCTATTAAGGAATAAAGCAACTTTGAACCAAGTGAGCTAGATTAAAAGGTATGTAAAATATGAGAATGAAGAAAGGGGCCATTTTTTTTTTACTCTTCTTGCTCGGTTTGCGTGCTAGCCCTTTTTCCTGCAAAACACACCACAAATCGAAACAAAAAAACTTTTCCACACTTGTGGAGTTAGATCTCGTTAGCTTGCCCAGAAAGTCTACGTTTTCTCTCTGTTTCTGATTTGCCGAGATCACGCAAGGTGCACGGCAAAGAGCATACGTAGCCGAGAAAAACCCTTTCCCTTTCTGTTTCTAATTTGCAAAGATTGCTCAAGGTGCACGGAAAAGAGCATACGTAGACGGGAAAGCAACAATCTGAACCCAAAAAATCTAACAGTAAAAAAATGATGAAATATGATATTTTTTTCCTTTTTAAAAAAAGAAAATAAAAAAATGCGTCACTGCAACATTATACCTTCAGATCTGATGAAATACGCGTTTCTGGAGCAACCGGGAACCGTTTTCGATCAACCGAAAATTATTTCCCAATGGAAACGACGCTACGGACGCAATGGAACACCTCCCATAGCCAAAAAATGCACAGAAATACCAGAACTAGAAACCCTTTTGAGTTTTGGCAACATTAGTTCAAGATCTAGATCATAGCCGGAAGCGACACTTCATAAAAGCTCTGATACCATGTTCGGGTACAAAGGATACTACCAAAGGACCGAACACCAAGAGAAACCACTTCACACAAACAGATCACAGATCAACACACCGATTTTTTGACGTGGTTTAAACCCTCTTGAGGGAAACACTCCACGGCCCCGGCCAAATAGCTTCTACAGGACAATTTATTATGCAAAGAAAGAAAGTTACAAATGAGCTTCTCATAATCGATCAACTAAACAATGACCCTCCATGCTCTTTAAATAGAGATCATGGACCAATTGGGTGTTAAGCCATGGATCAAGGTTAGGTTTGATCTAAGAGAAGTTGAGCCGTTGGATCACTCTATGTCGGGAACATATCGTGACCGTCAGATTAAGTATTTACAATTGCATACTAATGCATACTAAAGAAACACACTATCCCTAACGGATATATTACACAAGTTGATCTTAACTAACTCCTAAGTGTCTAAATATCCTAACATCTTGCACCTCTTCCAATTGAGATTTCTGAAGAGTTGATTCCTCTGCCCATTTCTCCCTTAATTCCTTGATAGTCTTCCTATGTTCAGAGAGATGGACAACCCCTGCTTGACAGTGATCAATGTACTTTTCCCATTTAGCTAACTCCAGCTGTAACAAAGAAATCTGTTTCTCCAATCGTTGAATCCTTCTATCCTCCACCTATTTCTCATCATCAAAGTCTAAAGCAACAATTTCTTGAGAAAATTGCATTCCTACCCTGCCACTAGATTTTCCAGCTTCCTCATTTTCGGTTGGCAGTGTAGCAGCTTCCTCTTCCATCGGTGTTGCAATGGCCTCTGCTTGTGTTGCAATCTCAACAGTTAATTTTGAGGATGTTGGTTCTTGTGTAACAACATCCTCTTCCTGTACCTCAACAGCCTCAGTTTGTGTTATGGAATCAATCATTAATTTCGAGAACATTGGTTCTTGTGTGACATCATTCTCTTCCTGAATACCAAACTCAACAGCTTCTACTTGAGTTGCAGTCTCAACAAATACTTTTAGGAATGCTGGTTCTTGTGTGGCAACATCTTTCCTTTCCAATTCAATCTCAGCAACTTCATCCTGAGTTGTAGTCTCAACAACTACTTTTAGGAATGTTGGTTCTTGTGTGGCAACATCCTTTCTCTTCAATTCAATCTTAGCAACCTCAGCTTGAGTTGCAATTTCAGCTAACATTTTTAAAGACACTGGTTCTTTTGTAACAACGTCTTCCTCTTGTACCTCAATATCAGCAATTGTTGTCTAGGTTGCAACTTCACTAAATATTTTCAAGGATGCTGGTTCTTGTATAACAGCATCCTGTTTTCCAATTTCTTCAGATTGCTGAGGTTGTTCTTGAATCACCTCGATATCTTCTGGATGATGAGACTGTTCCTGGAATAGTTCAGTATTTCCTGTTGGCTGGGATTCCATCTCCTCATCTTCTCCTAATTCCAAATCAGGGATTATGTTTATCTTTGGCTCATTCCCCTCCATCAGCTCCACCGCGGGTGCTTTTTCTCCTTCTTGCTCTGCCTGTGCAGGATTTTGTGCTACCAAACCTAGCACTATGACTCTAAGCCCTGCCGAATTAAATATGTCTCCACATTCCGGGCATACCATTTCTCCCTTTTCTTCATTTCCCAAAACAGGAGATGAATTTTCTAACAGATCTGCAGCCTCTACTAATATATTCAAATTCTTCTCTGCCTGTTTTCCAGTCACTTCCTTCCATTTCTCCAATTCATTCCGAAGCATTTGCTCCTCCTCCTTTAGCAGCTCATTTTCAAAAAGGAGGTTTTTAATTTGGAGTTTTTCCACAACAGGTTCTTGTATAATGGCCGGTGATTTGGGGTTTAAAATAGGAATTTCTATGCCTACCCCGGTTGCACATGCTGCTTCTGCTGTGGGAATTGCACTATTTTCCCCAATTGCACATGTTGTTTCTGCTGCTACAAGAGACTGAGTCCTTATTTTATTCACAACTCCCGATGGCTGGCCTTCACTGCATACTGCTGCTGCTACTGTAACATAGCACTGGTTCTTCTCTTCTTTGCTGAGGTAGATGTCTGACCCTTACTCCTTGACCTTTTTCTTCTTTTCTGTGACACAGGGGTTTCTAAATTTTCAGAAAGAGGGATGAATTCCTCTTCTTCAGTGATGGTTTCCCTTATTTCAGGGGAGGATTCAACATCCAACACCTCTAATTCCAGTTCTACAAAGCACTGAGAAGGATCAAATTTGCAAACCTTTCACCACTAAATTACAACACACATCCCTCTCAAATAAAGATAAAATAAATTTGATCTTTATTATTAAAATAACAAATTTAATATTCATTTTTTTCAAGAATCAAAATTATACAATCCATAATGCTGGGTAAATAGGGTAAATCATTGGCCTTGATTACAACTCCTAACTCTTAATAAATCAAGAAAGTTGGATCCATGAACTCCCCAACTTTAATGGATAGATCTTACATTTGGCTTATGGTTATTTAAGCTATATCTAATAAAAATACTTAAAATAAGGAAAACAAAGATAAACCTATGTAATTTATTGGAGGTTTAACCGTGAGTTAATATAATTCCTTTATATTCAAGATCTAACTGGATCCATAAATTTCAAATTATTTTTATATTTGAATATTTCAAATTTCTTTAAATGTTTAATAAATAAAGGATAAGGAAATAATAATCTCTTAAAATAAAATAAAACAAAATAAATTTATTAGTCTAGGCTGTGATGTCCCCAACCCTTAAACCAAGGCCAAGCATATCTGGGAACCCAAGGGGAAGGTTGAATAAGGGTAATGCACAATGGAATAAGGGTAACTAAGGCTAGGACAACGAAAATAAAACATATAGGCTCTTTAATTTGAAATGCAAGAATCAATGTAGATCATTCCCTAACATGCATGTTATGCAAGGTAAATGCAAGCATGAAATACAACTAGTTATGAACAAGCTACTAATATGACTTCAAATATGATATATCAGATCTATTACAATAGTTTAACTTTAAAATAATCAGATCTACAAGCCACCATAAGCAATGTAAATAAACAAATCTACATGATGCCACAATCAACCATATTAATAGTGTTAAAAACCATATCTATTGACTGCCGCCTACAACCATATTAACATAAACAAAACTACAAATGAAGGTTGTAATTTATAGCCATATAAATGATAAATAGATTAGATCCCATGATTGCAAACTACATCCATGTAAATGACAACAAAATCAAATCCGAGAGAACATTAACAATGTTAAAAATCCAGATATACTAACTGCCACCTACAACCATATAGAAAAAGGGAACTCATATATGAAGGCTGTCATCTACAACCATATAAACAATAATAACATCATATCTCATGGTTGTCACCTACAACCATGTAATCAACAATAAAATCACACACACACACACGCACATCATAAATTACAGTAAATAAACATATAACCGAAATACTTATCTCAATTAAAAGAAACTAGCTTCAACAGGACAACATTCCACCCAGCCATAGACATGCCATGTTCATGCATCTTTCAACATGATAGTCACCCTCGAGCTAAGGCCATAGATCCATAGGAGAGGTACTCTCAAACCAAAAGATATGGAGCATTCATCTCACACCGGAAACACTGCCAAACAAAACAACTATATCTTAGTCATACATAAAGCTTTTTCAGTGAAACAAAAAGTATCCCTTACTAGAAACAATGTTCCAAACATAATGGAATAGGTCTCACAACCAAAAAATGCTCAGAAATGTTTGAACCAGAACATATGATTGTGTCCTTCTCAACACCATGAGAATACCACAACTACACCTTTCATCATATCAAATTTCCCTTCCATCTACTCTACCTGGTGAGTTGTGAATCCCCTCGCTACAGAATCCCTCGGGATATCACCACCCTCACCCCAGCTTTACGAGCTAGATTGGACAGAGACAAGCAATGGGAGAAGGAATCATGTTGTGTAAGCATAGATCAATCTTAAATCCCCATTACAGGGTCTTCAAACCTCATTACAAGGCCTTCAATCTTCCTGCAATATAATGCATCTCCTACTCGAGAGCATGTATTTCCCAAACAAGAGGGCATTCCATTGCACTGGATAGCTCAGAGAGAGCTCAGAGAGAGAGAGAGAGAGAGAGAGAGAGAGAGAGAGAGAGAGAGGATGAATGAAAGAGGGTCAATTCGAATCCTTCTATAACCATTCAAATTCCCTAGGAAGTGATCGCATTTCCAAGAAAGGTAACTCAAATTCACTAGGGGTTACTCAATTCATGAGAGAGAGGTTACACATAGAGATTCCCTTTTCCATAATATCAAAAGGTGAAACAAGAGGGGAGTTACACTTTTCTTTCAATGAGTGCAAGCTAAAAATATCCAGTGAGGGTGCAGTAGCACATGAAGAGAATCACAAGAGGCTTGGAATAGCCAAGGAGTGCGCACTGGCCAAGAGGGTCCCACCAAACATCAAATAGGGTGTGATAGTGCCTCCATAATCCAAAATAATAAAAAATAGGGTCCAAAGAGTAATGTTAGGGAGAGCAACAACTCCTAGTCCGCAACCCCCTCATGTGGAATCCATGCCCCCCCATTCTCGTTACTTGTCCACGTTGAAGCTAGTTATTTAATTAAATAATAATAATAATAATAATAATAATAATAATAATAATAATAATAATGTCTATCCATTATCCACGATATTGGTCTCAACAGTAATTGGGAATTTGAATGGAACCATTATATATCAAGACTTAATTGAGCCGGTATTAGATTATCCAATAGGGAGGATAAGCTTGTATGGTCTTTCGATTTAGAATTTGGTTCTATTTTTGCGAAAACTACTTACATTTCTATGGTGAGGAATCAAGTTCCTATTTCTCAGAAATGGTGGGTGGTAAAATTGTGGAAATGACACATTCCACAAAAGCTAAAATGTTTTATATGGTTGGCATTGGAAGACTGCATCTTGACATGGAGTAATTTAAAACGCAGAGGATGGATCGGTCCTGACATTTTCCCACTATGCTAAAATGATGAGGAGACCGTTAATCATTTATTTGTCTACTGTATGTTTACTAAAGCTATATATCGCTGCCTCATTCGCCACTGGCTCCATCATATCCTCTTATGCAACAAGGTTCGCTGTTGTCACAACTTCCCCCATATTTACCTCTTCCACCTGGTCTGCCAATGCTCCATCCCTCCCCCCAACTGAATTAGAGGAACTTCGATCCTCATTTACCATTTCAACACCTCCTATTGCCACGGCAGGTGTTCGGGGTACCCTTGGCCGAGCAACAAATTCTTCCCATGTCAAATTATGGTGCACAAGGGCCCTTAAGATTAAGAGTTTAATCAACCCGTGGTTTGAGAGGGAAGATAAGGGGTGTCGAGCACCCTTGACATACCCAACCATAGTTTGCATAGATTGTAAAAGATAAAACGATATATTTAACAATCTGCGGTGGCGTAAATGTGAAAGGAGGAAGAATTCATATATGTAAATCACTTTGTACCTACCTTCACAGGAAATGTATTTCTTTATGAAGGTTGCCACTTGGTTCCAAGGATTTGGCAAGGATTCCAATGCTATGCCTCGGCCATGCAGCCGAACAACTGCTTTGGCTGCCAAAAATTCTTCTGCTACAGTTGGATTATGGCACTTCCGACCAAACCATTACATCCTGGTTTTGGGCAATCCTGTTACCTCCACCATGATTGCTTCTGAAAAATCTATTCAGATACCTCAAACCTCTGAATGAGTGCTGGTTAGATTTTGAGCAAACTCAAGTGTGGTTTCTACATGAAAACCATTCAAACGATGGAAATAGTCAATCTAGCCAGATTCTTGGAAGATAGTAAAAACCTCTATGTTTGCACGCAGAGGCGCTATGCCGACAGGCTCGTGTCATATCGGGATACCCATATTGCGAAGATGTCTGTAAATTCTACTACCAGCGGGATGAGTTACAGTCCCAGATGTTGAGCTAGTGCATGCAGAACGAGCTACTACATGCAAAACAAGGGTTGGTTTGGGTATTTTTGGGAATTGGCACAGCCATTTTTGGTAAAAAGTGGTGATAGGTTGTCACATGGGGCAGGTTGAATGGCGGATAAAAACCAAAAGCGAAGGACGAATCAGACGTAGTTGCCGTCTCAACGGATTAGCTAAGGATAACTGCTGGAGAGCATTGAAACCGATGGAGAGCATTGATGGAGAGCGCTGATACCGATGAGCAAAGAAATAATGAGTATTCAATGAGGAATTGGCGGAGTCACAATTGCCAAAAGTAGGAAAAATGGACAAATTTAGGCATTGCAGTTGCTCAAAATAGGAAAAATAGGCACTTTTGGAGGTGTCGTAGCTGCTCAAAATAGGAAAAATGGATAAACTTAGGTGTTGTGGCTGCTTGAAATAGGAAAAATAGGCACTTTTGGAGGTGTCACAACTGCTCGAAATAGGAAAAATATGCAATTGCTGAAGATCACTGATACCGATGGAGAACATCGATGGAGAGCACTGATACCGATGAGCAAAGAAATAATGAGTATTCAATGAGGAATTGGAAGAGTCATAGTTGCCAAAAGTATGAAAAATGGACAAATTTAGGTGTTACAGCTGCTCGAAATAGGAAAAATAGGCACTTTTGGAGGTGTTGCAGTTGCTCGAAATAGGAAAAATGGATAAATTTAGGTGTTGCAACTGCTTGAAATAGGAAAAATAGGCACTTTTGGAGGTGTCGCAGCTGCTCGAAATAGGAAAAATGCACAAATTTAGGTGTTGCAGCTGCTTGAAATAGGAAAAATAGGCACTTTTGGAGGTGTCGCATCTACTCGAAATAGGAAAAATAGGCAACTTGGCAGTGTTGCAGCTGCGGTAAAATAGGAAGGATAGGAAACTTTAGCAGAGTCGCAGCTACTAAAGATAGGGAAAATGGGCAATTTTAGCGGTGTTGAAGCTACTCAAAATAGGAAAAATAGGCACTTTTGGAGGTGTCGCAGCTGCTCGAAATAGGAAAAATGGACAAGTTGGCTGTGTTGCAGCTGTGGTAAAATAAGAAGGATAGGAAACTTTAGTGGAGTCGTAGCTGCTATAAAATAGGAAGGATAGGCAACTTTAGCGGAGTCGCATCTACTAATGATAGGAAAAATAGGCACTTTTGGAGGTGTTGCAGCTGCTCGAAATAGGAAAAATATGCAACTTGGCGGTGTTGCAGCTGCGGTAAAATAGGAAGGATAGGTAACTTTAGCGGAGTCGCAGCTGTGGTAAAATAGGAAGGATAAGCAACTTTAGCGGAGTCGCAGCTGCTAAAGATAGGAAAAATGGGCACTTTTGGAGGTGTTGCAGCTGCTCGAAATAGGAAAAATATGCACTTTTGGAGGTGTCGTAGTTGCTCGAAATAGGGAAAATGGACAAATTTAGGTGTTGCAGCTGCTTGAAATGGGAAAAATAGGCACTTTTGGAGGTGTCGCAGCTGCTCGAAATAGGAAAAATGGACAAATTTAGGTGTTGCAACTGCGGTAAAATAGGAAGGATAGGAAACGTTAATGGAGTCGCAGCTGCTAAAGATGGGAAAAATGGGCAATTTTAGCGGTGTTGCAGCTGCGGTAAAGAGAAATAAGCCATAGTTAGTGGTGTTGCAGGTGCGCGAAATGGGAAAGATAGGCAATTTTGACGGAGTTGCGGCTGCTAAGAAATAAGGGAAATAGACAACCCAACAATGTTGCAACTGCGCATAAAAAGAGACTTGGGTGGGATTTGAGTAGTTTTGCAGCTGCGGGAAAAAGAGATAAGCCAAATGAAGCGGTGTTGCAGCTGCAAAAGTAGAAATTTGGGCGGGATTTTGCATTGTTGCATCTGCGGGAAAAAAAAAGATAAGCCATATTTTGCTGAGTAACTATTGCTACAACATTCTTTTCTTCCAAGGAGTTATTCACAGAAAGGAGGATTAATCAGAATGCCACAATCGTTTGGCCCAAGTTGCGATTGCCTCCATTCGAGTGATCTTCCACGCAAAAACCTGTTCAGAGTTCTTAATAAGACAAAAACCCATCAAAACTGAAAAATCAAATCAAATAAAAGAAAAGAAAATGATTTATTTATATACAGAAAAATTTATGCAGAATTGCAACAGCCTTTTAAAAATTACCAGGGACAGGGAAAAGTCCTTGCTCCTGAATCAGTTGGTAATCTAGAATAAAATAAACTAGACTTACTTTTGCAAGAAGTTAAATCCTATAATTCTCAAACTACAATATTCAATCTCTACTGATCTAACTCATCTAGCAGCTACTGTAACTCAATCATAATCTGTCCAATCTAATGAATTCAAGAAAGATAAAACAACTAGAAACTAGAAGTAAGCTTTAACTCTAATTTGATTAATATTGGAAATCTCAGAAAGAAAAAAATGACTGAAAGGAATTAGAGCTAAGCTTGGCTGTAACAGCTTATCTAACACACCATGCATCAAATAAACTAACCTACACAGTCGAGTGTCACACCACACAGTTGCAGCTATTAATGATGCTATCATGAACTACCAAAGAAGAATGCAATTATCATTTCACTGTTGCAGCTCGCAGTAACACATCTAATGCAATTCCACACCACACAACATGAAATAATTTAAACTACCTACTTAACTCGACGATCTCTGTGAGAAGGCGGGTCCTGGCCTTCTAACAAAGATGCTGTGTCCTAACACAAATTAAAACACCAAGATATAAGAAACTCTGCTCCTTGTATTAGAAATAACGAATCACAGTCACAACTCTCTGTTTCAGCTTATACAATTATAAATTATCCAACCCCAGGCTCAGAAGGCCTCTTTACATTTATACCTTGATGACATGAATTCGTTTCACAAAATATCGGGCATCCATGAAGATCTACGATCTTGAGGCTGCTGATTTACAATGGAACTGTTACAACCATAAGTAGTCTTGAATGAAATCGTTGCATTTAGACCTAAGTTGTTGCATGTTGTCGCATCCCATAATAGATTTGAGCTAATCATTCCACATATTCACAACACAACATCTCATTTCACATGCAACGAAGATTATAAAATACTGATGTATTACAAAATAAAAAATTGTGCCCCTGGCATATAATGGCAACTTGTGCCCAAAATTTTAATTAAATGTAAAGATTAATTCCAAACTACAAAAAAATTATAAACTATGTCTCGATCTAAGTATAAATATTCAATAAATCAACTATTCTCAGTTGATACAACATCACTAAAATCACTAGTCACACAGTATAACCACTAGTTACATAGTTCAATGTCATCCTTATGCCAAGGAATGAAGCTCAACAAAGCATCTGCTAGATTACATAATGCGCTACTGGGACGTGGTAGAGATATTTTTTCAAATAGAGGATCTAAAATTTCTTTTGGATTCACAATATAATAGCCTTTTCCAACAAGGACACAGTGTACCATTGCATTTGGGTCAGTCTTGTGTATTGTCGCCCTTGCAACTTTAACCCTTGAGTTTAATGCAATGAGAAATCATTTCTTTCCTTGCAGCCCCAATTGGGAAGTTGGTGTCAACTCATTAGCATTATCTTGACCCTACAAATAAATGAGACAAAGTAAGATGCATGGAAATAAGAATTTAAACATTGACGATCCTAGATTAAATAATTACAATCTTACTTGAATTGGTGTTTTCATTTTGTCAATTTGCAGTTTCGATGGAACCATTGGTTTTTTCTGTACATAATGTTGATCATATTTTGATGCATGACTCTGCACCCAATAGACAATGATTTCTAATATATTGATAAAATAAAATAAAATTGAACTAAATTACGAAATTTTTCAATACTTACTAGGGATGATGGAGTATGCATTGAAGTTAATTTCTTTTGTATTAGTCCATTCATAGGGCTTGTTATGTCCCCTGTATTACTTTGTCAAGGAAACAAAATGTAATATATCTATCTATTATCTATCTATATATATATATATATTCAAAAGATTAAAATAAAATATTATTTGAAATAATAGTTAAACAACTAACCTCCACCATAGGCGTGATTTCAGCATGAGCATTTTGTACTGTAGGACACTGTACAAAATGAGAAATCAGATATTAGAAGTCATATCATTAGTGTGAAGGATTGTATATTGAGACAAGAGTAAAGAATTGGGCACTAACACTTTCATTGTTGATCACATGTTCTCTCTCCATATCTTCTACTCTTTTCAGTAGTTCAGTTATTGTTGTTTTCAAAGATGTGATTTCCTGTTTTTTTTTCTTTCATCGTAGCTTGGGTTACAGCTAGCGCCTCCTTGTATGGAATTTTGCCAAACAAGTTAGTTGGTGTGACTCCTAAGCCAACGCCATGACATCGTCCTCTTGCATCAACCCCTAGTACCTTGGCAAGGGCATCATCCCTAGCTGCAAAGTCTTGAGATGCAACTTCTACTTGTGCTTGTTCAATGTTTTGCTAACATTGACATACAATTAAATCAGATCATAGAAGAAAACATTTCCAACATGTAAAATGAAATTTTAATCAATATCTAAATTAAAAGGTTGAGAACATACTATTGTTTCTCCTACAACTGGTGTGATTGGAGTGCCATCCTTCTTTTGATGGCACTTCTTCCATAAGTATTCCCTAGTAATGCTTGTAGTTGTATCACCAGAGGCTATATATTTTTTCTAGTTGCAACAAGTAAAATAGTATGGTTAAGTTGTGACATTACAATGAAACTAAAATATGCTAATATTTCTCATATCGGATAAAATATCATCACAATTGTTTACCATATCATCTTCGACCCGTTGATAACCTCGACATCTAGAGGTGTGCAAGTCCCTCTCCTTTTCTCTATTTTCCTTGTTTTTTTTCCTTATATCCTAGAAATGAATTGAAAATAACATATATAAGTCAACATTACAAGCCAATAGACATTCTAGAAAACTTGATTATATAATATGTGAACTTTTTCCTTACTAGGAATTCAGTGGTGGCTCGTGATAGGACGAATTCTCTCCACACTGTCTCACTTATCCTAATTGGAGAAACATTTTTTAATCTTTCCTCTGTTGACTCATAAGGGTCACAGTATTTTTTAGTCAACTGATATCTATGACTGTTTGCCTTATGGCCAATGGATTTCATACGATATTCTTTAAGGACTAGGGGGATTATGAATTTTGCTTGCAACATACAAGAAATGCATTTTTAGATGTCATACATGGTTTGAAAATAAACTTCGAAATCATCCAAAAATATAAATGTTGAAAACAAATAGACGTAATCTCTAATACTCACATTAATAACGTTCCACAAGTCCTCCTTTAATTGATCTGAAACCTTCCTCCAATCAGAATAATTGATTGGAACCATTTCCCTTGTGAGCAAACCTAGTAATGAAGATAGCTTCACGGAGTTTGGACCAATTGGTTGGTTCCTTTCATTGATATGAATTTCGATATTTTCCTCCAAGCTATTGATTTCTGCACATTTAGTTTCTCCTCTACCTTTCTTCTTGACTTTCTCTGTGGATGCTTTTGTAGAGGGATCTTCACCTTGTATACTCATATCTTGTTGGCATTGTTGTTTGTGAACAACTTCTATAAAAGAAGGGCACTTAAAGGTGTTATGGATTTCTAACTCATAAAATTTTATTTATGATGAACTACAAAATTAGACATTAATGAGCTTACCTTGTTCTTCATGTTGCTCTGTCTCTTTTTGTGTCGAGGGAGCTTCCCCTTCGACACTGTTATCCATATGGCATGGTTGTTTGTGAACATCTTCTATAAAAGAAGGGCACATAAAGGTGTTATGGATTTCTTAATCATAATATTTATACTTATAAAGAACTAGAAAAATCTGAATTAATGGGCTTACCTTGTTCATGTTGTTCCTCCTCCTGAAAAGAGGAAAATGTATCTTTGTGATTTCCTTCTTTGTTAGGACTAGTAGAGTCATTCAAAGGCATAGAAGGTGTAATCTTCTTTGCTATTGTTTGTATTTTCCTCTTCTTTGTAACTGTAGCCAAGAATGTTATTAAACATATGCCTAACATCATCATACAATAAAAATAAGCATTATACTGCATAATGAAATACATTGTTCTATTTCTAAACCTTTAGCTTATGAGATGCATGTCCCTTTCTTTCCCATTTGATCATTTTGACGCGTTCTTTTTGAAAATTTCATAATCAGATTTTTTTGATTTCGTGTCATAATCTGCTTTCTCTGTTTTTTTGAAAATGATTAAAGTATTGATTAGCCATAGCCTATTAGATTGTTATTAAAGTACAAAGTAATATGTTCTAACAATTTAAATTAAATAAAAGTAGTATTCCCATTTGCTGTGATGGGGAATTTTTTTTTTTGCAAAGAACTCACAGATGTAACCTCTTGGGTGGATCAGCCACAGTTTTATTAATATAAAACCTACTCGTTTCTGTTAAAAAAACAATTTAAATTAAATAGAAATAATGATATACTTCAATCACAATCAATCACTTACCTCCATGTCTCCACTTGTACAAAGCCTGCATAACCAAAAAAATAAAGTCTATCATCACTCAATTACTAACTGAAAGTTGTTTAAATGATTAATCTATTTAACAAGTTTTAAAAGTAAAAGGGAAGACTATCTTCTAAGAGGAACATATGTCATAACTTGAGAGAGAGATAGGGTTAGAATGTTGTAGGTTTAGGTTAGACACGTACATTAGCCAACAACATATCTCAGTCTCCAAGAGTGAAGACGCCTCAGCCTTAGAGGCTGCAAGCAGGACATGGTTTACACAGGTATCCCCAAAGATGAACACGGTAACGGTCTTGCAGCAGTGGGAAAGTGCAGTCCAATTCTAGTGATCACAAAACAATCACAACCCAGCTAAATGAATGTCAAATAGTCCACGACTCAACTAGGAAGAACCACCACTATTTTGATTTCTGTCAATAAAGAAACCACAGAATGTTTTTAGTTATTATGTTGTTTTCACGAAAGCATTGATAAAACACCTGCAATAACGCTTAACACAGAACAAGAATGTAGTGAAACTTAAGTTACACCTCATGCAATTCACCTCAATATATCCCAATAGCTCATCTTTCGTGGTGTTGAATACCAGAATCAAAGCAAGTAAACGTTGGCCTGTGCAATAAGAAAACGATGCCCTTTCCCGAAAAAAACTATCCATGGGAGATAAAATTTGAAAAGTTATGTTAGGGGTCACATTTTTATTATTATTATTAATTTTTTTTTTTTTTTTCTTTTTCTTTTTGGGTAAATTAAATTTCGTTTTTTTTTTTTGGTATAGATACCAAAAACACCCGAGTTTTCTCCTAAGGTTTTCAATGAAAATGGGAAGGACCTTGGTGCAGGGAGTCATGTATGTGGACCAAAGGAAGGAAGGAGGGAACCAAAGAAATGCATAAAAAGGAAAGGAAATATTAGCCTATTGTGGTCGATGACATGAAGTTAAATAATGTAATAAGCATGGCTTCTAAGGCATTGATTGTGAGGTTTATTTTTAGAAGGATGGGGACAATGAGTTTGTTTCAATAGATTCAAGTCCACCTATACTAACTGGGACCCTTCGGATGTATTGACTTGTAATGTAAACATTGTGCATATGTGATGTACGATTCCTAGCGTGGAGCTCATGGCCAAGGCCTCGCTAGTGAATTCTTAGCCTTGAAGGGATGATATTTTATGTTGTGCCATCCATGTGCTAGTAAGCCATGGAAATTGTAAAAACATGTAGATGATTATAATGCAAATAAAAATACCAAGGGGATGGCTATGGATGCAACTAAATAAGGGGGCTATGTGTATCCACTAGGGAGAGGTGAGGGGGTTTTGAGATTGGACCCTAGGCTGCCATATCTCATCTTGAGAACCCCTTTGACTGTCCTAGTCGTCATTTAATTCTGTTGTAAGGAAGTGGGTGAGAAAATCTGTCCATGAGAGTGATGGACTATGGGTAGCCCTGAAATTCGTAAGGTAGGGTATGGGATCAGTTTGCTCAACCCATAAGCCACTCCATCTCATGGGAATTCGTTTCCCTCATCCCCATTCGATTGTGGACCATCGAGGCATGAGTTTGGAGGTAGGATGTAGACCCAACAGGGAAGAAAACTTGAAATTGTGATTCTGAGTTAAGCCACGTTTGGAAGTGCATAGATCGCTCATAAATATGTGTGGGAAGTGAAATTTGTTGGGGAATCCCTAGATCGGAACCTTGGCGATGATTTTGAGAGTGTTGGATGCCTAGGAATTGAGAGGAAAACCCTGATTTGGAATCCCAAAAATACAATTGTGCAACAGATCCTTTCGGACGCAACGCTGGGGATATCCAAGAGAGGATCACAGTGGGAGAGAGACTAGGGGGTTCAGACTTCATGGTAGAGCCTGTGAAGGCTCATTTATCCTTGGTTTAGCAGTCGGTACAAGCTATACCTTCCCAGGTTGGCGCCGAGGAAAGGGGCACCTGAGGGATTGTGCAGCAGATAAGGGGACCTTACTTAGGCTGAGAGTGGAGGTGTTGGGGGTTCCTGGACTGTGAGATGAAGTCAATTGGATATGCCTATAGCTCTGTGTGTTGATCTCATTAACTTAGAAACCTCCTACCCTGTCTCCCCACTTGCTTTCCAGAGCCAGTTGTGTGCTGTATGACCCTAATTGACTATGCCGAAGGATATGAGTGGACTTGAGTAGTTCATCCTTAGTGGATACATAGCCCCATCTCGGGGGTAGTCTCTGAGTGTTGAAACAATACAGGTTGGGAAGAGACCTATGGTTGGGTTGGAACGTTGCATTCCATAGTTAGTTGCTTGGATATTTCAATAAAAGGGTAATTGTTCTCTGCGGTTTATATCATGTTCATTATGTGTTCTGAATGTTTAATTGTTCATGTTTCATTCAGCTATGTTTATTTGAGTATGCATATGCATCCATGTGTTTTTATGAATTTGTTCATTGATGAATAGGGCCAAGTCTTGTTGAGGTCCAGGAGGTTTAGAATGTTCGGTCATGACTTTAGGGGAGAAATAGAAACCCCTTTTGTGTTCATGTTCCCTATGTGGTTCAGATGAAGGGAGGATACATGGAAGAGTGTGTTGACTTGGTTTTGCAACCAAGCTTAGTGCTATGGGCACTTGCTAACTAGTAGCAGCAGTTTCAATAGAAATAAATAACAATAAACTAAATTTAAACTAAACTAAACTAGCATGTGCATTTTGAATTAAAAAACAAGAACAAGAATCATAAAAAATAATTTTTGCATTGACAATGGGGCAAGCAAATGCTTGCAATAACAATACCTTCAAGTGATGAAGGTTGTTGAATGGCTCCAATGGTGAGCAGCTCCAATCTCCAATGGGTCCTTTCTCCAAGGTTGCTACAATGGCCAAATACTCAAGGGAGATTTTGGCAGCATGAGGATAGGAAGATGGATGGATGTGAAATGAGGAGCCCCTACCACTTTTTTATAGGTTTTGGTGGTGGGGAATACCATTTGTGGTTTTGTGGAAACCAAATGGTATTGACCAACATGGTTTAGGTACTTTTCCCTCCTTTTTCCTTTTTTGAATAAAATTAATATTTTTATTCCCTTTTTAATATTTTTGGGAATTTGGACCCTTTTTGAGGGCTTTTTATGCTTTTTAGGAAAAATAATCTTTTTGAGTGGGAAAAAGGGGTGTACTAAGGTCTTTTGGTGACCTTTTGTTGGCTTCAGAGGCTCTGATGGTGGAAAAGTGGACAAATGGGTCATGTGAATAAGGGAATGAGCTAGTGAGCACTTTTTGGGTGTTAACAGATTGCCCCCTGATGTGTGAGGGCAGGAGCTCATCGTATGGCCGATAGACATCATAGTTCTTTTGTCTTTTTCTGGGTTTTTGGGGAGGAGAAAAGACCGATTGGAGACTGGATCCGCGTCCCATGGAAGCTGCAAAAAATAAACAAATATTACATGGCCTCAATATGAATGAGGAATAATCTCTGATAATGGACGAGGCGGGAATACCCATGCTCGTATCAAGACATATACATAACAATTAGTCCCAAGAAGGGGGATCTAATACATAAAAAATATACCGGTACATCATAATGGTCCAGAGGGGACATTATTTTGGGATGTACTCATGATCATGACATGACTGATCTCAATCACTAATACACTGGAAAAACTGATGAACTGCTGAAACTGAAGGTGTCCAACATCGGTAGGGACGTAATGACTGTGAGCCATATCTGGGAAGTATATGTGACTGTATACTCGAGGGAGCATAAAACTGGTGTACATCTGAATACTGTCGCCATGTGCAACCCGAATATCTATAGAAAAACTGTAACTGGGTGTATCCATAGGTAGACTCTCAAGTGTGGAGGAGTCAGGAGGTATCCGAGGTCATCGACTAATAACTGAGTGGACCAATGCCCTATGCGAGTCTCAACGATGCGATCAAGGTGTTGAAGTCGAGCGTGTGAGAAACAACCATTTGGAGAGGCACTGAGGACTCTTCTCGAAATGATTCGTAGGCACTCATCATAAATGGTGATAAGTCCAAGACACAGGGACCTCTAGGTCTATCCTCTGGAATAAATTTGGTTGTCGTCGACAGAGGGAGACCAGCAAATAACAAGGCAATGATGTTTCCTTGATAGGAGCACGAGGTGTAGAACTGAAGTGTGGTAGTACTGATGGTAGGACTGACATACTTTCGGGGATGGGAAGTAACTGGGGTCATATAGTGGGTAGACTCAAACTTCCTTTGTTCAGAGCATGATGACATGGTTGACTTGGCAACGTAGGGAACTGACTTATAGGTGTGGGTATCATTTCTTTTAAGGACTGAAGGGTAGGTATTGACTCTGGGGGGGAATCAAGCTAATGGGTGCTGTCGAGGGGTTCTCAGGGTGAGATACTGCAGAATACTCTGAACAAGGGCGACCAAAATGGGGAAGCTGCCATATGAGTAGACGTGATCTGTCGTGGCACCGAGAAGCACCGTTGGGTCCTTCTTCGTAGTTTTAATGAGCTCCAAGAAGGTATAAAAGTGTGCTCTAAAATGGTACTGTCCTGTGGATTTGTGAGCCCAGGACTGTTCATGCTCATTGGTGCTTTCATTTTTAAGGAGTCTGAAAACGATAAGAAGACTCTGGGGTGGTTGTGACTACTGTCCTGTTGGTTTTATGAGCCCAGGATGGTGATTGCTCGTGGTTGCTTTCATGTTTAGAGAGTCTGAAAGCGGGAAGTGGACTCTATTGGTGTTCTTTTTCGTAAGTTTAGTCTCCAAGGCCCGAAAAAGCATAAAATGATGCAGATGGAGAACTCTTCTAGCTGATGTGACTAGAGTATTCCTTTTTCATAATTAGTCTAAGAGGTCCGGAAAAGGGGTAAACTTATACCAGGTAGACGCCCTTTCAGATACGTTTAGCGAGCATGAAACGAAGCAAGATTGCTCGGCGATCTTTTCATTGTTTTAGGAGTCAGAAAAGAGCTCAACAGAAACTCCCTAAGTGCCTTTTTCGTAAAAGGGATTGCTCGGCCTGAAAAAGGGATAAAATTATACTGAACAAAGAGGGATTGATGGGAGCGAGAAAAGGTCTCAAGCGTCATCATGTGTGCGGGATATTGGATCCGGTGACATAAAGATTGTCAAAAGGGGGCTGCGGTTGTTGTGGCACGCAAATCGAGGCAATGAGAGGGCATTTTGAAAAAATGGCCGAAAAGTATGGGCGTGAGAGAGAGAAATGATCTCTAGCATCATCACGAGCGCGAAAAACTGAATCCGGTCATATAAGACTCACCAAAAATGGACGTCGGTCGATGTGGCACGTGAACCGAGGCGACGAGGGGGCATGGGAAAAATGCTCGAAAAATCTGGAGGTGAGAGCGAGAAATGATCTCAAGCGTCATCACGAGCGCGGAAAACTGAATCCGACGATATAAAGACTGTAAAAAATGGAGAACGACGGATGTGGCACGCAAACCGAGGTGACGAGGGGGCATGGAAAAAATGCCTGAAAAATCTGGACGTGAGAGCGAGAAATGATCTCAAGCATCATCACGAGCACGGAAAACTGAATCCGGCGATAGAAAACACGTCAAAAATGGAGAACGGCCGATGTGGCACGTAAACCGAGGCGACGAGGGGGCATGGAAAAAATGCCCGAAAAATCTGGACGTGAGAGCGAGAAATGATCTCAAGCATCATCACGAGCGTGGAAAATTGAATCCGGCAATATAAAACTCGTCAAACATGGAGAACGATCGATGTGGCACGCAAACCGAGGCGACGAGGGGGCATGGAAAAAATGCGCAAAAAATCTGGATGTGAGAGCGAGAAATGATCTCAAGCATCATCACGAGCGCGGAAAACTAAATTCGACGATATAAAACTCGTCAAAAATGGGGAACGATCGATGTGGCACGCAAACCGAGGTGATGAGGGGGCATGGTAAAAAGTGCCCAAAAAATATGGACGTGAGAGCGAGAAATGATCTCAAGCATCATCACGAGCACGAAAAACTGAATCCGACAATATAAGGCTAGTAAAAAATGGACAACGACCGATGTGGCACGCAAATCGAGGCGACGAGGGCACCCAAAAAATGGTCAAAAAATGGACCTGATGAAAATAGGAAAAGGGAATAACTATCGTGAAGTTCTACAATGGACGATGGTGTCCATCCGGGTTATTATGGGTAAAATCGTTTGAGGTACAACCCGTTGCGTGGGTTGCGGAGGGGGTTGCCTTCTGAATCGGTCAGAATGTATGCCCCTGTCCGAGGTAAGTGTGTATAATATTTGGGCCTTGCCACATGGATACAAACTTTCCTTTTCCGGTTTTGTCATGAGCCTGATCATAGGAGAGGACAAGGTCCCCTTCAGAAAAAGTTCTTGGGTGGACATGTTTATCATAATTTAATTTGGATCGGTTCTTGGCTGCTTCCATGTTTTGAAGGGCTGTGCGCCGATCTTCATCGGCCTGTTCCAGGAGTAGTAAGCGTTGTTCAATTGGGGCAGTGTCTGGTAAGAGTTCAACAGCCATATGTAGGGTTGGAATCTGGCACTCAATGGGGAGGATAGATTCGACACCTTGAACTAAGTGGAAAGGGGTAAAACCGGTGGCGGTTTTAGTCGATGTGCGGTATGCCCATAGTGCCGGGAAGAGCATGTGGTGCCAATTTGACTTGTGTTTGTCTACAGTGCGCTGGAGGATGGTTTTCAGAATTTTGTTTATCGCTTCGACTTGGCCATTTCCTTGGGGGTAGTAGGCTGAGGAGAAATGGTGGTCAAATTTCAGTAAGGTGGATAGTTCTTTCGAGACGGCGTCTTCGAAGTGAGAGCCGTGGTCTGATACAAGTTGCTTTGGCACTCCAAAACGTGCGATAACATGGTTGAGAAAGAATCGTGCAGCGGTTTCGGCTGTGCAATTGTAAGTTGGCATTGCCTCTGCCCACTTGGTAAAATAATCGACGGCCACAATAATATGTTTGTGACCGCTGGCTGATGTGGGATTGCAATCAAGGAAGTCAATGGCCCATTTGCAGAATGGTCCGGTAGTAACGACTGGATGAAGGGGGGCGGGTGGGGTTCTTGCTTTAGGGGCAAAAAGTTGACAATTTTGGCAATGTTTGACTGCGGTGATGCAATTAGTAAATAATGAGGGCCAAAAGTAACCTGCACGAATGATCTTTTGGGCGGTGGCCATGCCGAAGAAATGGCCTCCATAGGCACCGCTCTGACAATCATTGAGGACTTGTTCTGCCTCACTATGGGATAGGCAACGTCGTAGAATGGTATCAACGCCTCGTCAATAAAGCACATCCCCTAACAAGAGGTATCGGGGGGCATGGTGACGTATACGACGGCGTCCGTCATGATCGATGTGGGGTCGAAATTTTTGCGTGCGGAGGTAAACTAGGATGTCACCGTACCATGGGTCGTCAGACGAAATAATGAAGATGTGATCGTCAATCAGATCCGTTTGGATGGCAGGTGATGACGAAGAGGATGGGAGGTCAGTGATGAGATGGGTAAGCGCGAGGGCTTTGGTGCTCTTGGGAGTTTTGAAAGTGAGGTCATATTCCTGGAGGATAATGACCCATTTAGCAACACGACCTTGTAGGAGCCGCCGGTTTAGGAGATAGACCATAGGGTTGGAGTCGAAGACGACCGTGGTATGACCGAGCAGGATGTAGTGTCGTAATTTTTGGACGGAAAAAAACTACAGCTAGGGATAATCTTTCCTCGTATGGGTAATGTAAGGGTGGGCCAGACAAGGTCTGGCTGACGTAATAAATGACATGTTCTTGGTGAGAGGCATTTTCTTGGACCAAGACTCCGAACACGACATGTTCAGATGCTGAGACGTAATGGGTGAAGTCCTGAGAGAAATCCGGTGGGGAGATCAAGGGGGCTTGTGTGAGAGCTTTCTTGAGGGATTCGAATGCCGTGTCTGCTTGCTCATCCCAAACAAAGGGTATGTGGGTGCAAAGTAGGCGTAAGAATCCGTGAACTTTGGTGGCGTAATCAGGCACGAAGCGACGAAGGAAATTGGATCGCCCCTGCAAACTCTGGAGTTGCCGAAGCGTGCACGGAGAGGGAAGGTCTAAGATGGCTTTGACTTTCTAGGGATCAACAGTGATTCCATCCTGGGAAACAATGAAACCCAACAAACGGCCTACAGGAACGCAAAAGACACACTTGTGTGGGTTCAAGCGGATTTTATATTTGCGACAACGCAGGAGAACCTGCCGGAGGTCATTAAGGTGGCCTGATCGTTTCCGGGAACGAGCTGTGAGGTCATCAAGATAGACCAACAGGATATGGACCAAGTCATGAAAAAAATAGGTCATGGCCCGCTGGAAGGTGGCAGCAGCATTTTTTAGGCCGAAAGGCATGACACGATAGGCAAAGGTGCCCCATGGGGTAGTAAAGGCTGTCTTATACTGATCCTCCTTACGAATCTAAATCTGGTTGTATCTGGAAAAACCGTCCATGAAAGATAGGACTTCATGTCCTGCACACGCGTCAATGAGCTAGTCAATGAATGGCGTGGGGAAATTGTCTTTGGGACAAGCGCGGTTTAAATCACGGAAGTCAGTGCATACTCTAAGTGTGCCTTGTTTTTTGTTGACAGGAACGGGGTTTGAAACCCATGTCATATAAGGAATAGGATAAATGAATCCTGCTTCGCGAAGTTTCTCGACCTGGGCTTTAACAGTGGAGAGCTTGGAAGGATGAATGGGTCGTTGTTTCTAACGAACAGGGGGGACATCAGGCCATGTGTCAATGTGGTGCTCTATAATGGCGGGGTCAAGACCAGGCATTTCGGTATAGGACCAGGCAAAGATATCATGGAATTCTTGAAAAAAAATTTTGTATGCCTGAGTCTCCGCTTGAGTGCAAGATGCACCCAGTGAGATGAGCTCAGGTTTCCTAGGTGTGGAGGAAATGTCAATTTGTATTGTGGGGGAAATGTTGGACATGTTCCCTTCTTCGAAGGCATCCGGTGCTGGGATGGGGTCCTTTAACCAATCGACCTTAGTGGGTATGAAATCTTTCGATTCAATGGATAGCTGGTCAAACGCCGTGGATGTAGACGCCTCTGGGAGGAAATAGGAGCGATGATGCATATCGTCCTAAGGGTAGTTGGGTGCAGTGAGTGTTTCCAAAATTTGCTCGTAAGTATTGAAGTAGTCAGACCACAAATCAAGGGGTTCTAGTTTGAAAGTGGTAGTCGAAGAGATCATATAAATGGTGTTAATCTCTCCGGATGAGGATGATGCGGGAGGGTAGATCTCCTCGATAGTAGGGGGTGCCGTCTCAAGGTCCAAATTGTTCATCTTGTAGAGGGTTGCTCTGTAATATGGGATGTCAGGACAGTGATGGGAGTAGTGGCTGTAAATACCGCATAACGCACATGGGTGGTTGGTCCGCAGTGATTTGTCACGAGACATGGGGTTTGGATCGAGTTTGACCACCGGGATGTTGGGGTCGTCGTCCAACATTTGCATGTGTTGCTGTAATGCAGGTAACTGTGGACACTGATGAGTTGGATGGCCTAACTCATCACACAATGAGCATTTGGGAGGAGCACGAAATACGGGGGGAGGTTTAACTGCCTTGGGTGGGGGTACCGCAGTGTATGGTGGCGGGCCTCTGCCCCCAGTGGGCCTGATGAGTGGAGGGGGATTCGTCGATGACGAAGGAGTAGTGATACCGGGAGGTGGTTGAGTAGAAGTAACAATGGGTTGCACCGGTTGCAGGATGACATTTGGTGTCGGCGGGGGAACGGGAGGCGTAATATACCACACGGGTAATCCCAATGTTAACCTGGGTAGACTAAGGGTAGCCATAATCGGGGCACTTACTACACCCGATGGAGGAAATAGAAAGGGGATTGTGTGGATTGGTGTAACTCCAA
The DNA here is from genome assembly GCA_027924585.1 of Larix kaempferi. Lineage (NCBI taxonomy): Eukaryota > Viridiplantae > Streptophyta > Pinopsida > Pinales > Pinaceae > Larix > Larix kaempferi. The sequence goes on along the minus strand of BSBM01000012.1, from coordinate 2,980,485 downwards.
TGTGACTAGGGACCAATGGTGGTTTGGGTAATAAGGAGGGTTGATTACCGGGTGTTTGTGAAAGAGTGCAAAGGTTAGCGACCTGGGTCTCCGGTGACAGTGGTGGAATGGCCTGGAAGGTAGAAGTCATCGGTGCGTCGGAGTATAGTCCAGGTCCCACTGAGGAAACGAATGAGGTATTTACACCACAAACAGGTTGTTCAACCATGGGGAGAACATTTTCAGGTGTGGCAGGGGCCTTGGGATCGTAATAGGTGAGTTGGTCGACCTTGACCACGCATCCCTCATCGGGGAACTGCATGGTACGAAAAAATGATGAGGCGACCGCCCGCATGGCATACATGTAGCTGTGACCAAGTAAAAGGTTATAGTCGAGTTGGGCATTGATGACCTCAATGTCAATGAGTACGGTTTTCCCAGCCAGTTGGATGGGGACATTAGGTAAGAGATCCTGGGGTTGTGCCGAACGACCGTCATAGGCTCTCAACACAGTGGTGGACTGCTGGAGAGTAGGGGATCCCAACTTCTGCCAAACAAATGTGGACATGACGCATGTAGAAGCCCCTTCATCGATGATGCACCGATGGATGACAAGATTTCGAACAGAAATGGAAACTTGGAATGCTAAAGAGGAAGGCAGTCGTGGTTCAGATTGGTCTGAATCGAATGCGATCAGCTGTGAATCATTGGGGTCAATGGCGCCGATGGAAGAGAGCAAAGTCTTGCACTGCGAAAGACAGTTTTTCAAAACTTCTAAAGTAGACATGGCTGCAGGAGACTGGGCTAAGTCGTCGACAAAGTTGTAATTCGATGCAGCGCGAGCATTGGGATTACTGTTGATGCGACGAAGTGGGAAGCGAGGTGCTTTGGAAATGCCATCAAGTGGAGCCGAAGGTATACGTAACGTTTGATCTGTGGGATTAACGTTAGTGTTCTTGTCGGCGGGAGTGGCTTCAGAAGTGGAGCCATATTGGTTCGACGGGTTTGGAGGTTAGCATCGGCAGTTGACATCATCAACAAATGGTGAGTACCTGAATCAAACATGGGTTGATCAGGGGCTGCATAAGTGATCTGTTATGGTGGCACGTTGCCCTGAGGGGGAGCTAACGGCTGAGTGTTCACTACACCCTGGTTTGGAAAGGGGTTTTGCAGCACCAAAGGTTGATGTTGAGGTGGTGGAGGGTTGGGTGGCGGCTGAGGAGCCGCTTGCCCTTGACGATGGGCATCGTCGGTCCAGAGTTGCCGAGCTCGCTCCAAATGTGGGCAAGAATGCGTGTAATGACCATAGACCCCGCAGATAGAACAAGGGTGGTTTGTTCTGAGGTTATTATTTCTAGGCTGCTTGGGATTCCGATCTGGATTACGGTTGGGAGGAGCAACATTGTTTTTTTGCGGAGGATTGGGAGGTGGAGGACCTTGTTGATGTTGTTGGTTATTACCGCGGTTACGACCTCTACCATGGTTCTGTTGCGCACCTTGGTTGCGCTGGTTGTTTTGGTTCTGGGGCTGGTTGTGCTGTGTATACACTTGCCCTTGAGCAGTGGGAGGATTTTGGTTCGCCGTAGGTGCGGGAGCAGGTTGTGGTGGATAATACACCGGTGGGGTTGGAAGTGGACCAGATACCTACTGGGGTTGTTGGTAACCTTGAGCTATTGAAGGTGTTGGGCTAGCTGTCACAGCTTGCTGTGGATAGTACATTGGTTGAGGTGCAGCTGGGGGGGCGTATGCAGGTGGTGCATGACCAAAGCACTGAGGTGGACATGAAGGTCCATGGGTATGGTGGTGATGTGCCATGGGAGCATAAGAACTGGTTGCTCCAGACTGAGATGTAGCCCACGAAAGGTCGGGACCATGGCTAGGATGTGCAATGGAAAAGGGTTGGGGATGTGAGGCCATACGACCAATGATGCCATCAGCGGCATGGGATGCCCCCGGCGCATCATGTTGGGATGACTCGCCCCGAGGGGCTTGTGGTATAATGGTATACAGATAACCCAACTGGGCGTAAATGAGATCAAACTGTTGGGCTTTGAGGATGGCCTCTTCTTCAGACTGGGGTCTTTCGGATGCCACATCCTTCGCAATGAGAGGGAGAAGGGATTTTAGAAACCAATCTAGGAAGATACGGTCGTCTAACTTGATTTTGCAGAGGCTTCGGCGTTGACGCCACTCATGAATGTGGTCAGTGATGTGGGTGGCCGTGTTCTGTCTGCAAGACAGTAGGATCTCAACGCCCGCATCGTAGCGGACAGGTAACTGGAAGAACTGCAGGAAGGTTGAGGCAAGGGAGGTAAAGGTGGCATGCGTCCCATGGGGCTGCTCGATATACCACTTGGTTGTAGAGCCAGTGAAGGTGCGCTGTAATAGATGGACGCGGACAAAGTCATCCACTATGGAGTTGGAGGAACACCATAGATGGAAGGACATGATATGGTTCTGGGGGTCCTCACCTGCCTTGCCCTCAAACTTAGGGATGTCGGAGGGGAGTTTGGTGGGCATGTGAGGCCACGCAGGATCATGTCTGATAGGACCATTGGTGATCTTGGCTAGGTCTAGCAAGTTCAGACTTGCCATGTACGGTAAGCTAGCATATGTAGTGACTGGGACTAGGACATGCCTAGTCATGGTGGTATGATGTAGGGGTCTAGTAACGCCTAAAGGTATGCTAGGTATTGCAGGTATGTGTCCTCCAATAGGTGTGGTCTGGTGTGGGCCAATGCTTCCAAGTGCAACATGGGTTAGGAATAGTAGTGGCGATTCCTGGAATCTGGGTTGTGGGAATCAGAGGGGGTGTGACCCCTATGTTGGGCATACCCATAACAGGTGGTGGCCCTGTTTTGGGCATTCCTAAATGTGGAGTGTCTGCCATATTAGGCATACCTAGGGGGGTGGTGGTTGCCATGGATGGCACCGCAGCAGAAGGGGTCTGTAGATGTCTCACCTATGGTGCTGGTAAAGAGTGGGTCAAAAGGTGTTCCAGCCATAAGGTTGGTTGGAAATAATGCAGTGGGATTTTTGGATTCTGCCTCAGAATCAGATGTGAAGTGAGGCGTGTCAGAATCGGATGACTGTCTAGTTGACCAACGATGTGTCGAGTCAAGGGATAAGGCTCGGCGTCGGTGACGTGGCGAGCCAAGTAGACTGAACTCTGGGAGTTCGCCCTGTAGACGACGAGAGCGTCTAAAATTCTCAATGGTGAGAAAATAAGTTTTTGTGTAAAAATCTGTATGTGTAAAATGGTAATTTATAAAAAACTCAAAACCCTAATGCAACCAAGGGTGCAAGAAGGGGAGTGAAAATGAAGGCTTGCAGGCCAAAAAATCAACCTCAAAAAGGCACTTATTATAGCAGTTGTGCTATAATAAGTTGAGGGATGCAAAAAATGGTCAGAGTACCAACATGCAAACAGCTTCTAGAAAAAATAGGTGTAACTAGACCAAAGGTGGGTTGAATCATGCAAACACCTAACTAAAAGTATTGTGAATCAACAAACTATATTCTCTGCAAGGTGATGAAATCCAAGTCAGACAATATTGAGTGTTGAGTCAACAGCTAGATATCCCCCTACCGGGAGGGACACCGGGTAATCAATCCTAAAGAATGGCTACTAGGATACTCCGTTCATGACACGTCGAGAAAAGGTAAATCTGCCATTTGGTCCTTTATCGCAATATCCCAATACAGGGATATCCCGAGAACTGCGAATGGTAGCCCTTCGGTTACTGAATGGATTTCGGTATTCCACTCAGGCTTCCGAAACCATCCTCGCGACTTCAACCCTCCTAGGGGAGAGGCCTTCCCATAAACCGGTTGTGACCGTGCCAATAAATACTAAGAGATTTTAGGTCCCTAAAAGACAACAACTATGTCTCAGATGTAATAACTGAGGGGTGTTATTGGAACACCTATCCCCTCAATACTACCTAGCTACAAAGTTCTTTTAGTGTTCCCCAAGTGGGGTTAAAAGTGGGTTGAGATTAGGGTACGTTTTAAGGCTCAGTTTAAAATTAGTGTTTGAGTGGGTGCATGTGTGATATTTTAAACTGAAATTGAAAAAGTAAATGCTAAGTATTCAAAAAACAAAGGATCTTTTGAAATAAAAAACAAATATTATGACTTTGTCAATAAATGGAAATTAAATGCTTTTGCAAGGACTATTAAAAAAACAAAGGATCTTTCAAATAGGAAAGCAAATAATACTACTTCTTTGAGAAATAAATGGATTTCTTTTTCAAAAATTGCTATGGGCAAAATATTAAAGAAGCAAACAGCAAATTTTTTTAATCTAGATAAAATGCAAAATAGATCCTTCTTTCAATTTCTGAAAATTTTTTAAAAAGACTTTTTCATGTGCATTCTAAATAGTAAAATTTTTCTATAGCTGTAAAATAAGCAGGATTTCTAATACTGGAAAATGTGCTATGTGGGCAGAAAATACAGTAAGGAAATAATTTTTTAAACGATTCGGCCGAATGAAAAAATTAGCATCGCGAGTTCTGACAGAAAATCCGTGATGGACCACGCGCGTTTCTGTCGCACAGTCGTGATGGGCAGCGCGGGTTTTGACCGCGAAGCCACGATGTGCAGCGCGGGTTTTGACCGCGAAGCCGCGATGTGCAGCGCGGGTTTTGGCCGCGAAGCCGTGATGTGCAGCGCGGGATTTCGTCGCACAGTCGCGATGTGCAGCGCGGAAAAGGTCCGCGAAGCCGCGATGTGCAGCGCGCTAAATGGCCGCGAAGCCGCGGTGAACTGCGCGGAAAAAGGCTGCGCAGTCGCGATGAGCCGCGCGACTATTGGGCGAAAAGTCGCGAGGCGAAAGCCGTACGTGGATGCCGAAAAACGACGCCGAAAATTGAGAATTTCGGGCTGTTAATGGCTAAAAAATGGGCCAAGATCTAGAACAGCAATGGATCTGCTGTCTAGGGTGGCTAATCTATGAATTAAACTAACAAATACTATCAAAAAGTAAGATTTAAAGCAAAAGTGAGATCTAAAGATTCAAAAAGCCGCGGAGTCGCCAAAAACTGTTGGCTTGGTTTTGCAACCAAGCTTAGTGCTATGGGCACCTGCTAACTAGTAGCAGCAGTTTCAATAGAAATAAATAACAATAAAATAAATCTAAACTAAACTAAACTAGCATGTGCATTTTGAATTAAAAAACAAGAACAAGAAGCATAAAAAATAATTTTTGTATTGACAATGGGGCAAGAAAATGCTTGCAATAACAATACCTTCAAGTGATGAAGGTTGTTGAATGGATCCAATGGTGAGCAGCTCCAATCTCCAATGGGTCCTTTCTCCAAGGTTGCTACAATGGCCAAATACTCAAGGGAGATTTTGGCAGCATGAGGATAGGAAGATAGATGGATGTGAAATGAGGAGGACCTATCACCTTTTTATAGGTTTTGGTGGTGGGGAATACCATTTGTGGTTTTGTGGAAACCAAATGGTATTGACCAACATGGTTTAGGTACTTTTCCCTCCTTTTTCCTTTTTTGAATAAAATTAATAGTTTTATTCCCTTTTTAATATTTTTGGGAATTTGGACCCTTTTTGAGGGTTTTTTATGCTTTTTAGGAAAAATAATCTTTTTGAGTGGGAAAAAGGGGTGTACTAAGGTCTTTTGGTGACCTTTTGTTGGCTTCAGAGGCTCTGATGGTGGAAAAGTGGACAAATGGGTCATGTGAATAAGGGAATGAGCTAGTGAGCACTTTTTGGGTGTTAACAGAGTGGATTAGAGCTCTTTACAAAGTGGTAACGAGGTATGGATGAGGATTGGGGAAACACCTTGGTTGGAAGAAGGAAAATTCAAAGTTCTCAGTTTTGGAAGAAGATCATACACTTGCATGGGATCTCCGAGAGCTTTCTTATATATGATACCAAGTTTTCCAAAAATGGACTTAGGATGAGAAATTTATTAGCTTGAGAAGTTGGTAGTAACAGTGGTATATGGCCGACTTTTGACTTTTCGAACGCGCAGTGCAGATTACGGATTTCGGAAGTCGGAGGTGTGATTTCTCAGCATGGTGTGTTGAATTAGTTCTGACTCCCGACTCCTGCATCACGGATTGCGGATCACGTAAGTTGGAGGCCACGCGATTTTGCGAAGCTGAGACCTTTGGAGTTCCGACTTCCGACTCCCGCATCGTGGATTATAGAAGTCGGAGGTGTGATTTGGCGAAGTAGAGAATTGGGTGTTCCAACTTTCCTACTCCTGCATCGCGGATTGTGGAATGTGAAAGTCAGAGGCATATTTCTTCGACGTCGTGTATTTGTCATTTTGACTTTTTGACTCCCGTGTCGTGGATTGCGGAAGTCAAAGGTGTGATTCTTGAAGTGGTACGTTGGGGTGCTGACTTCTGACTCCGACTTGCGGATTGCGGACCAAGTTATTGCGGCTGTGCGAAAGTGCATAGTTTGGAAGAGACAAATTTAGCAGGTTGTATTCTAAGGAGATCCCCCATCACCTCTAAAGGGCACCGAGGGGGCTGGGGACGTTACATATATCCTAGAATAGTGATGTGTGTTTCTTTAAAATATTGTTCATGGATTTGGATACCTCAAAGATTCCTTTAGGGAATAAGGCATGTGATTCCTTCATTAATTATGTATAGAGCCTTAAGACCCCTAAATACTATTCAAAACCATCTAATGACATAGACATACCTACTCAAACACTAAATATACTCTCAAGAACCCATGTGTGTTTGTTCAAGTTTTTCTTCTTGTCCATGGATTCTCAAAAGGTTTTTTAGGGATTAAGGCCTAATTTATCTCCCTCAAGGATGTCTAGGGAACCCAATATCTATACCAGGTTCTCAAAAAATTCTAATGGCACTAATATCCCCACTTATATGAATAATATGCTCTTGGGAGGTCATGTGTGGTGATTGTAGGAATTTTTCTTAGCCAAAGATGCTTGGAATTTCCTTTAGGACCTAATTCCCACTCTTTTCTCCCCAACCTATCCAAGGTGTTCGAACCTATAATTAGTCTTAAAATTCTCACTATGCCACAAAAACCCCACTCATAGGCCAAAGATACCATGGAAAGGTCTATTGTGGTTGTTCAACATATCATTCTTGGCTATATATACCTAGAAGCTTTCTTTAGGATGTCCTAAGGCCCAGTTTCCATTCCTTAACCATGTCTAGATCCCCAAGACCCATACCTAATGAACATAAACTTCTTAACAATTCCCATATTCTGACTATAAGGACAAATATCCCCTCAAGAGCTTAGCTTTGGTGGTTGGAGACATCATTGTTAGACCTTTAGGCCTAAAATTTTCCTCTAAATCCCAATGCACGAGCTTCCTACACCAACCATGGTTAATACCTCAACACTTAACTGAAAATGATTGACACCAAATGAAGTAACATATACTACCTTGATTTATGGACATTACAGAGGAGGCAAAGTTGCCATTTATATTCTTGCACTAGTGGAGCGCCATATGAAGGAAAATGGTTGTGAAGCAAGTATTCATACTTACAATCCTTTGATGAATGGATTTCACAAGGAAAATGACTTGATACAAATAAGGAGGTTGAGAGGATATACCATGAAATCGAACATGTATGTTAGCCTATTGTGGTGGATGACATGAAGTTAAATAATGTAATAAGCATGGCTTCTAGGGCATTGATTGTGAGGTTTATTTCTACTAGAAGGATGGGGACAGTGAGTTTGTTAATTTCAATGGATTCAAGTGCATGACTAGTAATCAATTTTAGCTTACCACATAAGGGATCATGTCATTTTCATCTAATGTTAGATGTTGAGGTTACAATATCCAAACATAGTATTATTTCTAGTCGGTATCTACTGCATTTATACCTAGGTGGATTTACCGGTTACTTGATCAAATTACTTATATATCATTCAAGGTCCCATGCCAATAAGTAAGGATACCATAAGGATAAAATAATTGTACTAAATTAGTCTATTTCCATAGACTCTCTTATGATTCTACACAAGATATTTCCTCTTTATGCTATTAATTGTAACTACTGACATGATATGACTCATTATTGTTTCTTGCAGCCTTACAAAGAGATCTATCATATGCATTCAAACAATTATGACTCATTATGATCTCTCTTCTTATGGAAATAATATGAGCTAAAATTTCTATGGTGGTTGTATGCCTTACAAACCTACTTTCTTAATTGACATATCAATTATTTAACTAGGGATATTAGAATAATGAGAAGAGATATACGGTGTTACATTTTCTCTATATGCTCTCCATAAGTTTGACAATTCAATACATTGGTTAAGGTCCTACTTCGAGAAAACCTACAAGAACCTATATAATCCTTTTAAATATTAAGAATTTTTATCATTACCTCTTCCAACCATAAGAAATTCTTATAAAGATAAAAGGAATTTGAACCATTAACCTAGGTTTTTTAGACTAGTATTATACCATTGAAACTATTATCCTAATGGAAATCTGATTGCTTGCTAAGATATCCCTCCAGTCGATTTTCAATTATGCCTACCTTACATCTACCACATATCATGCGATGCCAATCTATAACCTCCACCTCATTTGTGTATTTGCATTGTTTAATGAACCATTTTAGTGGTGGAAGTGCAGTAGTTTTTACAGATGCCTGGATGGGAATTTCTATTTAGGTCATTCGAGAGTCAACGATAGGTGGCATATGAAATTATTGAACCAAGTGATCTCTAATAATTTTATGGCCATTGCACTTCACCTTTGAGTAATTTACTCACTCCCAAGTGAGATTTCTTGAGCTCTAAAGGAAATGAAGTTTCCCATACCTTCCAAGCCATTGAATGAGGTGATCGAAGCCAGTTCTAACTCCTCCTAAAACTACATTGATATGTTAAAATGGTGGTGACAACTTTAACATCTTGATCTCCTATCATACTAACAACATATATTAGTTAGTCTAAAGGTTGGGATATCTCCACATTAGAGACATATTTATATTTAACCCATAGAGCCTCCCTACGATGTAAGTTATAAATATCCTTGACAACAATAGAATAAAAGCTAGAAACGATTATGCAATAAGTAAAATAAGAATATTATAAGAAACTAGCACTCCCTAGCGCCATCCCCATAGCATATTCTATAGTAAGGTTTAGCCCAAGGGGGTATTCCTATGAGTCTAACAAGTAACAATATTATATTATACCTAGGATTATAGGCTCATGCCGTGGTTATACATACAACAAATTTTCAGGCCCATCTAGATATAAGATGCTATAGATTCATGCATATTCTTTTTTTTCGTCTTTTTTTGTTTTTATGTTTTTGAAAAAAAAGGAGTAACAAAGGGCCCGATTTCATCTTGTCAAGGCCGTATTCTTGATTTGTTGGATGAGTTTGGACTACGTGGGCCATGACATCATTTGGAGAGGACACAGTCTTGTTTGTGAGGATGATTTACTTTATGTTGGGCGCATATCCTTACAGTTCCACATCTACAGTGATCCCCATGCTTCATATGGGACAATATCAAGGGTTGTTACAACCAAAAAGGGAGCTACAAGAATCTACTACAGCGTTGTTGGGTACTCTCATTGTAGTCTTCCTTCTTGTTACGACTATGCATAACATTTCTGGGTAGTGAAGGAGGGCGGTGCAGCATAATAAGGGAGTCTAAGAAGAAGATGATTTGGGTTGTTTTGAGGAGCTGGAAAACACCAAATAAAAATCGAGACACCAAAGAAGGCCAACTCACTTCCATAAATCATTGTGCATGCCCAACAAGCTACAGGTTAGAGTTAAATTAATTTCAGATTTGTTTGTCCACCTTAGAACTGCTATTATAGTCATTGTAAACTCAAATTTATATGAATATGATATTTAGGGTTTATTTTCCTTGTTATTTATGCAAAGAAATCTCTATTTCATTTACTGTTCACTGTTAGCGATACGAAAATCAAGATCTGAAAAATTATAGTCAATATATAGACTTCAAAACCCTTGATATCCGAAACAAACTCTTTCCCCGCTGTCTAACTTTCTTCCGCAGCGGAATTATTTCCGGAATGTGGGAATAGAGTTTCTGCACAACGCTTCTTCCCCGCCGTCGATCTCGATCTCAATCGTTGATCTATCAATTTTGCGATGAAATGACTTTCTGATCGTTCGATCAGTGTCCCCACCAAATCAACGGTGGATTCCAAAATTTATTAAGAGCATTCCATAGAATATTGCGCACATGAAAATTTTTTCAAAGCTCGCAACTTCTCTCGGCGATATCACTATAAACCGTCGATCTTCCCCACGATCGATTCCCACTCTACGATCTTGTTTTATTTGAGTGACTGGTTAAGGTTTAACCCTCTACAAAGCTTCACTTAATTGATCACTGACATAATCAATTCATCTCTGCAATTCGGAAACTATGGTAATCCAAAGCCACAGAGTTTATACACAGCATTATATGGAGTGAAAGCGGGATGAATTCATACTTCTATAGAACTATATGAAGACATGAAATCCATCAAAACCACACATAGAGTCTAATCCTCTGTTCTTTATTCAATTCACCGGAAATTCAAATACACACAGAGAATTCTACTTGTTCACTTCTCGCTCACTCTTCTGTGCACACACCTCTCATTCCTCCATTCATGCTATGTGGAATTTCTCTCCCTCTCAAGCTATATGATCTAATCAAAGCTTCTTTGAGCTATCCTCAAACCTCTATGAGCTATCCTAAGCTCTGTGAGCTAACCTAAGCTTCTGCGAGCCAACAAGCTCTGTAAGCTAACTAAGCTTCTAAGAAAATAACTCGAACCGATTTAAATACAAGAGGATTTTGTTTCCAGATCCTATAACAAAGGATTACAATCCTTATTGATCTCTGCTAACCCTATGACTCACAACTAACTCACTCCTGACTATTACATGTGGAAAAGGATCTAGATTCCTTATCCATTTTATTCAGCATTTACAAAATAAAGAAAATTACAAATTTACGAGACCCTAGTTCTCTTAAGAGTTCCCTTGACCTTGTGAAGTCATGAATGACTTCGCCCTATTGATCTTATGCTCCTGCATCAACATATCAGCAGTACAATGAATACAAAAACCAACTAAGACTGTTTGGCACAGCTCAGTGGTATTTTTGACAAGTGTTTTTACGAAATCCCTTAACCAAATTACATAAACAAATAAGCCAAAAAAATCAGCAGTATCTGATGGGGGTCATTAGAGTTTAGTATCCAAATCATATCCCCCTTGTATACAAATCTAACCCTTTCACTTCCTTTAGATAAATCTTGTTCATTGGTCACTGTCTCATCATGTTGAGTGGAGATAAGAACTGTGTGAATGCGCAGAGGAACCATGCACCACTGTCATTTTTGTACTCAATGGTTACTTGTGTTTTTCCATCAGGCCTCAACCAGGAGTAGGTTCCATTCTTTCTGACCTATGTGATATTTTCTCCCAGCTTGATAGGAAGAACATGGGTGAGAGGCATAATTCATGGGTTTCATTAGTTGCACAACTAGTCTAATAAAGGGCAGCGACACACGTACTAGACCTCACACATACTGCCATCCATACTAACATATCACAGCCTAGTCAAGCAGTACACAATTAGGCTTCTAACACATTTACACACCCTCACGACACCCTTAGTAACCCACAGTAGGTCATGGTACCTTCATACACAGGCTTGGGACCCTTAATAGTCCTCAAGGCACTTTCAGCTAGTCACGACAATCCTAGAAGGCCTAAGACATGTCACAATAGCCCTTAGTAGGCTCAAGACAGGTCATGTTTTTCTCTAGAAAGCATTAGTAGAATTTACACATTTGAAAATGACGCAAACAGGAAACACAAACTGGATATGAAGACTGTGATGAATCTCATAAACTCAAAAAAACACTTTTCATTAACACTTCCAAGAAAGTTTACAAAGATACAATCCAAGCACAGAGGCTTCAAAAATGAAAGTCGAACCCTTCCTCCTCTGTAGAGGTTACATTTATAGTGCAATTTACCCCCGAGATGTATCTCGAAACAAGGCATCAAAATTAGTTACCACAGGACAATAGACTCTAGCAAAAAGATAAAATGTTTTGGTAACTACTCCTCCATTCGGCCTCTTCCACTATCTTTGAAGATTCATGCACTGAGCTTCAGTTTTCCCTTCCCATACTTTTCGATGAGTTTCCACTGCTCGACTGCTGGTATATCCAAGGTGGCAAGCTCTTTAAGCCACACCCTCATTTCGGTATGCTCTTTGTATGAATAGCCTATGAGGAGTGTAAGAGCTTCTTTAAATGTAGAGACCAACTCCAAATCCTTTGTCGGTTTTTCCACCACCGTCTTTCCTTCCAGAGGCTAATCCATATCTGCAAAGCACTCCAGGTCTAGCCTGCACTCCCATAGCTTGCCATGATATCCCTCCTTTTTCCTCATGGCTCCATCTTCTTCCCGAAACATAGGTAGACCTTTCTTAAATAATGGATCAAATGCCTCCCTGAACAACTTCACTTGGTTATCCAAGACATCTATCCCTTCTTGGACAGTGCTCACTTGCTGGTGCTTGAGTATTACCTTCTTAGCACTGATGATTGTGTCCAATCTGTCCTTTATATTGGTTGCTTGAGCCTACTCTTCAGACAGAGCATTTAAGAACTCTATTGCATTTTGTGCATAATCCTTAGGCTTCTTGTTTAACTTCTCAGTTGCCACTGTGACAGCTGACCTTGCTAGTTTGATTACAACTTCCTTAACTACCATGAAGTCCAAATATGGCCTCATCTCCTCTGCCTGTACAATAACATTATCCCAGATGATCTTCTTTGCCTCCTGCAATGCACTTTTCCCTATAACTTTCTGCTTCAGCTTGTCATAATCACCTTGCATCGCTTGGTACTTGGTTTCCCAAGATTTCTTGTCTTTCTCTGCAGCCTCTTTGTCCCTTTCGGCATTATCCCGCATGGTCTTGAGGTTGGAATTATGCTTTTTTAGTCTTCCCACTTCTACATCATCCAGACTTTCCTTGGCTATTTCCCCTACAATAGAAAAATCTCCAGCCTCCACCGAGGGTGTGACCATGGCTTCTATATCTTGTTCTTTGTCTTTCAACTTTTTCTCAAGCCCTTCAACTTTAGCCTTCAAAGCTTCCTCACTATCCATTATCAATTTCATATCTACTTGCCACTTTTTCTTTCTTTCTTCAAACTCTACTAGCCTGGCTTTACAATCAGTCAACTTACCCTGCATCTCTTCTTTTTCCTCTTCTAGTTATGTAATTTCTGGTGCATTCACCAGTTGGGCAACTGGAATCTTCAACTTCTTCTTTAGTGACAGAATTTCTTGATATTTTTCATCTAATAGCTTCTGAATTCTAGCCCTTTTATCTTCTTGAGTTTCAGTGGCTAATAGTGAAGCCTGAAACTTTTTCACTTGTGCCTTCAGGCTCTTGTTCTCCGCCTTTTCCAATCCCAACTGCTTTTGCACTTTGGTTTTGCTGGCCTGCACTTTTGATAGCTCTATGGCAGCCCTCAACAACTTTTTATAGATGAATTCACCTATCTCCTTGTGTAGATTGATCACATAAGGTATTGGGATGTCTTCCAGATTTACTTTTAGTTCTGTGGCCTCACTCTTAGTTGCCAAGGCAAGACTCAAGATATTTTGGGCAAGGTTCCTGCTTGCCACCAAGGCTACATCCTTCTTGGAGATTTTTATTGCATTAACATACAGTTTAGCTTCTTCTGAGATTGTATATGGGCTCTCCTCATATCCCTCCAGTAACTTAGCCCTGCTTAGGCTTTATGTTGGAGCTCCAATAGGTGTTATGTTGAAGACATGTTGCTTAACCTCGAAGGATGGCACCGAGGATCTGACTTGCTTTTTCTTGGGTTGCTTTGCTTGTACCTGTACTAATTGCTTCTCAGGCTCCTCTACCTTTTGCCTCTTTGAGGCTCTCTCAGCATCACTGTCTACATCCATGGGCTCACTACCCCCTTCCTTTATAGATTTTTCTGTAAGAATGGTAAGGGACATGGATGCTGATATTGTTGGGGTTTTACCAAGTGAACCAGGAACTGCTGATGTGCTACTTTGAAAAAGGAATGCTAAAGATGAAGAGTCTTCTGGTGGGTCTACTTCCAACTGGCCTTTGTTAATGTATTCTAACCAGTTTTCCATCTCAGCTAGACCTGTCAGTTCGAAGTGCTCATATCCTTTCCTGTAACTTTCCTTCCTTCTTTCTGAGATAATGTGGTGAGGATCATAGTTTATGGCCACTTTGGATGGGAATCCCAGATCACCCATCATTCGCTCAATAGCTGGGAGAGTTGTTTTGTTTTTGACAATGAAGGAGCCTAGTGTCCATGGAAGATGTCCGAAGACTTCCTGTCATCCAAGAAATGTTCACACTCCACCTTCAATTTTTGTCTTATAAATTCCAAGGTGAGTACTCTGGGGGTTAGGAAGGCAGGTAGCACATAGGGGGCATGGGAGTAGCCATAAACTCTAATCACAGTCCCATGCTTTAGTAGGAACCAATCCCCAACCCTCTTCTCCATGGATGGCTGCAGTAGGTATTTCATCTCAGGAAGTACCCTAGGCAGTCTCTTCTGGAAAAAGATGAAATATATCTCTGCGATAAGATCATTCATGAAGGTTTTGTAGTCTTAATACATCTCCTTATTCAACTGCAACTTTGGAGCTTGCAGGTTTTCTTCATTAGCTGCCAGGAACATTTTTAACAAGTAAGAATGGAACCTAAAAGTTCTTGTCTTAGGGAATTCTATGAGTTGGGAGTGGATGTTGTCTACCAAGGCTTCATTAAACTTTAGGCATGCACATTGGGTAAGCAAATTTGTGCCTGATGGCTCGATAGGACAAGTGCTTAGAACAAACATCAAACTTATCAGGGGATCAGTTATGTATAGGTCATTGTCTAAGCCTAGGAACTGGGCCAGCATGGAGATAGCACACTTCGACTCTTCCCTAAAAAGGTTGGCCTCACTAGGAAAAGGTGCGCCCTGAGAGGAGGTATTTGGTAGCAGGGGAGCATGATAAAATATTTGTTTGAATTCAATTGGGGATTGACGGAAATGTTGGATCAGGGTTTCCATTCTGTAACTTTGGTATTTTGGCAGAATTCTTATGGAACGACAAAAGCTTTCTTAATAGTAGGGGCATCTACATAGAACAGGATTTTAGAGTTTGATGCATCCATGATTGCTC
Source organism: Larix kaempferi (assembly GCA_027924585.1). Taxonomy (NCBI): domain Eukaryota; kingdom Viridiplantae; phylum Streptophyta; class Pinopsida; order Pinales; family Pinaceae; genus Larix; species Larix kaempferi. Next base: position 2,965,277 of record BSBM01000012.1, on the reverse strand, counting down.
TTCGATCTGAGGAGTAATGGCCGGCACACTAGTCTACAAATTCAGGGAAACTAGGGGTTTGCCTGGTCGTAAACAAATGGAAAAATGATTTATAAATCTTATGGACATCCACTTCTCTGGCCCTTATGACCTCCAATCTTTCTTTGGCAGTTTCTATGGTGCTATTTATCAGCATGGGATCGTAAACCTCATAGTATTTATCCTCTAATAGGTCAATTATCTTTAGGGGCTCAAAGCCTTGGGGTACCACGGGTCCGGACATTTAAATAGTTTAGGGTGGAGGTGGATGACCTACCTAGTCGGTTGAAAACTAGGTGGAGCTTCTGGGTATCTGGTTTGCTGGTCAGCTTTGCACAATCTGCTCCTTTTGCTTTCCAATGCACACAAGTCAACTGGGATGCGAATCTTCGTGTAGATGGGAGTTTTATAATATAAACATGCCATATCACCCTTACAGCTATGAAAACAACAGAGTCACGTCAGCCGTCTATCCATACGATCAACTCTCATCCGTAGATCTCCTTGACCTTTACCTGCATTGTCCCCCGTGGCTTCCAACCCTGCCACATATCAACTTGACAACACCTTTAATCTGTAAAAAAATTTTCAACCATCGATCCGCTCTCCTCCTAGATCTTGACCATCCCAGGATGCACCCTTTACCGAGTTCGTGAATTTTGGGTCTGTTGATTTTACACGCAAGTCATATCCGCAAACTAATCCTGAGCCGTCGATCTTCATCTCACTAGATCTGCACCATTGGGAGATGCCGAGCTTTATAAAAATTTCACGGATTTGAATCATAACCCTTTTCACGCATGTTTAAATCACGAACAATTTTCTGACCGTTGATCTAAGCCTTCCGCCGTCGATCTTCCTTGACCTGCCCGCAGGCTATCACCCCGCCAACGTTTAAAAGACCTTCAACTTTTTCTGCGAATGAGGCTCATGACTGTTGATCTCCCCCGCTTTTGATCTAAACCGTCTATACACGTTAATCAGCATTGCAGGCACATTCCTTTATACTTAATCCTCCGATCAACATCAAGGCTGTAGCTTCCCCAAAATTCTTATCTCGGCTCCAAGTTAAAACCAAAATATTATGTAATTGATGTTTGGATTTGGTTATTATAAGGTGGAAGCTTGTATGGTGTAATATATGGTTGTCATGTGCTGGTAAAGGCTATTTTGGAAAGCATATGGGTGTACTACAGGAATATTCCTAACCGTATATTGGAAGGAAGTTGAGAGGCTAACTCTCGAGGAGCCAATTCGAGAAATTGGGTTGGTTTTATTTTCATATGGCCAAAAAAAGGGATTGGACAGATTTGAAAACGAGGTATACTTTTTATATTTGATTCTTCAATATGATATTTTATAACATATGTCTTCATTGTAATTTGTAGTGGTTTTTTCTTACGTGATGTGCAAATTGGTTCTATGTAGGATGTCAAAGGAATATCAAGCTGGGGTTGAAGAATTCATAGAGTTTGCAAAAATACATTTAGAGGATAATAACACCACAAGATGCCCTTGTAAAAAATGTTGCAATGTTGCAGTATTGACGTTTGAGGAAGTACAAGACCACTTCATGATTCATGGTACAATAAGTTCATATAAAACTTGGTTTTCCCATGGAGAGAGAGTTCCTACTCAGGACTATATATTTGACAAGACCACAAAATGCCACACAACAGAGATGCATGATTTGCCTCGAGAAATTACACATGGTGATGAACACATAGTCGGACATCAATATGATAATCATAATGATGAGTTTGCAACATTTCTTACAAATGATACTGAAGTTATTGAGAATGACGATCATAACGAGGAAACCATGGTTGATGATCATATGGTTGAAATGGTGAATGATGCTTATCAATATTATAATGAAAATCCAGATGTGAATTGTGAAAATGGCCAAGCATAATCAATCGAAGAAAAAAATAATATCAATCAATATCTAAAGTTAATTGAAGATGCAAAGGCACCGTTGTACCCAGGTTGCACTAGTTTCACTAAGCTATCAGCCACTGTGAAATTGTACAACCTTAAAGTGAGAAATGGATGGTCTGATGCAAGTTTCACCCAGTTTTTGAAGTTGCAAAGAGAAATGCTTCCAACAGGAAATACACTTCCAGAATCTACATATGCTGCAAAAAGTTTGATTAAATCATTGGGGTTGGACTATGAAATGATACATGCATGCCATAATGATTGCATTTTATATTGGGGAAAATATGAAAAAACAAATGAATGACCAACATGTGGCGAATAAAGATGGAAGGTTGATGCTCATTTTGAAAAGGTGCGTACTGGTGTCCCGACCAAAGTGCTGAGGTATTTCCCTATAGTGTCGAGGTTGAAGAGAATGTACAGGTATGATTTTGAACTCTTATAATTCCATTATATCATACACCTTCATGTACTACCAACCTACTAGAAAATAATCTTCTTTAATCTACTAAGTAGTGTAATGCATATATGATTCTTTATGTTTTTGTTACATCTCTACATATATTTCATAGAAAATGAGGTGGCATCATGAGAATGCAAGTAAGGATGGAATAATGCACCACCTAGTTGATAGCTCAACATGGAAAACTATAGATTCTAAATGGCCTTATTTTTCCAATGATCCTCGCAATATACGACTTGCAATGGCAATGGATGGATTTAATCCTTTTGGAAACTTGAGTAGTAGTCACAGTGTATGGCTAGTAGTACTAGTCACATATAACCTTCCGACATGGTTATGCATGAAAATGAGCTTTTGTTTGTTGTCATTGTTAATACCTAGTCCTAAGCAACCAGGAAATGACATAGATGTTTATTTGGAACCATTGGTAAATGAACTAAAACTAACATGGGATGAAGGGGCAAGGACATATGATGCTCATTCAAGGCCATTCTTTAATATGAAGGCTATATTGATGTGGGTAATCCATGACTTTCCTGCTTATGGAAATATCGCTGGTTGCACGACTAAAGGGTTTTGCGCATGCCCTATATGTGGAAGGAACGCATATTCAATGTATCTCAAATGTAGTAGGAAGTGTGTGTACATGGGACATAGGAGATATCTTCCAATAAATCATAAGTATCGTTCACAAAATGGACCATTTAATGGGAAGTCTGAGCATCTCATTGCACCTACAATTGTACAAGTGTTAGATATTTTTATAGAAATAGAAGGAAGGGAAGAGAAATGAGGAAAGACTAAAAGTACAAAAAGAAAGAGAAATTTAAAAAAAGGTGAAAATTCGAAGACTGACGTGTGGAAGAAAAGGTCAATTCTATTCAATTTACCATATTGGGAGGTATGTGCACATATTAACTTAAGGCCTAAAATGTACGATGCTTGAAGGATTTCATTGTGTTTATTATGAATATATTGTTTAGTTTTTCTTTGATGTTATAATTCATTGACTTTTTATATGGTTGGATGCATAAACTCCTAGTGCGTCACATTTTAGATTTAATGCACATAGAAAAAAATGTATGCGAAAGTATTTTTGGAACCCTTGAATATAAAAGATAAATAAAAGGATGGGAAAAAATCTCGTGATGACTTACAACATTTGGGTATAAGGAGGTCCCTGTGGCCACAACAAAAAGGCAAAAAAATATTTCTTCCACCCACACCACACACTCTTTCAAAAAAGGAGAAAGAGATTCTTTGTCGTGTTTTGTTCACGTTAAAAGTTCCAGATGGATATAGTTCAAACCCTAGAAATCATGCATATATGAAAGATCTCAAGCTTCATAGTATGAAAACACATGATTTCCATGTTCTCATGCAACAAATCCTTCCAATAGCATTGCGCCATGTGCTACCAAAATTAGTTCGAAACACTATTTGTAGGCTTTGCTTCATTTATAGGCGAATTTGTGCAAAAATGGTGGATCCAATAGATCTTGATAACTTACAAGATGATGTTGTGGAAACTTTGTCCTTACTCAAAAAATATTCCCTCCCTTCATTCTTTGATATAATGATACATTTGAATGTACACTTGGTGCGAGAGCTACGTTATTGTGGACCAGTTGCATATCAATGGATGTACCCTTTTGAAAGGTCAGTGAAATTTTATAAGTGCAAATCCACATAAATTCCAACATTTTATGTGCATATAATAATAATACATTACTAGCAACTCTTTATTCATACTTTTGATTTCTCTACAAATTGTGTGTTTTTTCCTAGGAACATGAAAGTTTTCAAAAGTTATGTGAAAAATAAGAATAGGCCCGAAGGCTGCATAGCTGAAAACTACACTGTGGAGGAATCCATAAAATTTTTTGTTGGATATGTTGAAGGTATGGATTATATTGAAAGCATGCCTAGTAGAAATGAAGCTTGGGACGAAGAAGAAGGAGAGGTTGGTCAATATGGGAACGCCTTATCTAATGGAACTTCTATTGAATTAGATAAAATTAGTTTGTTACAAGCCCACAGATGGGTCTTGCTCAACGTAGATGAAATTCAACCTTGGATAGAGTAAGTAATAAGCACATACTTATGAAATCATTTTTTATTATAATATATCACAATTTTTTCATAAATTTTTATTGATATTACTTAAAAATAGGATGCACTTGACAGAAATTGCCAATAGTAACATCCAAGCCCAAAAAGATGAAGTCTTACTACAAAAGATCCACAACCAACAATTTAGTGATTGCTTAAGAAAACAGGTAATGATATGTTCTTCATATTAGATTTAATTGAACTTCATTGGTCAAGACTATTATGATGTTTGAAGGTGAGATTCTTTTAATATATTTTGAAATTGCATGGTTTTCTAACGACATTTAAAAATTTACAGGTGGAAGGAAAATAAAATATTTCTGATACCCTTAAATGGTTGGCATGTGGCCCAAGGAAATATGCAACCAAGTATGATGGCTACTTAATCAATGGGTGTAGATTTCATGTTAAAAGCATAGAAAATGTCAGGGCCACCCAAAATAGTGGTGTGTGCATAGATGCACAAACATTAATGAGATCAAGTGCAAAGGATAAAAACCCTATACATCAAACGACAACATATTATGGAGTGATTCAAGAAATAATGTTATTGGACTACTATTTGGTGCAGTATCCATTGTTCAAATGTGATTGGATAGATGTACACAAGAAGAATGGAATGAAAGTTGATGAAATTGGTTTCACCATGGTGAATCTGAAGAGATGCTCGAGTAAGGATAGACTACAAGATGATCCATTTATTCTAGCATCACAAGTGAAACAAGTATTTTATGTACAAGATCCGGTAGAGAATGACTGGTGTGTAGTTTTGACATGCCCTCTGAAGGGATCAATAAGTTGTAATATATATGAATTGGAGTATGCATATTTATCAAGTGTTGCAGATTTTGAAGGGATGAAATGCAAAGAGGATGAAGCTGTAGGTGATGGTGGCATGGATTATGTTTGACAATATTGTGAAGGCACATGGTTGGATGTTGTTCAGTAAGTAGCATGCATGATTTATTTATCAGTTCTCATTTAAGTTGTATCTGTGAAAATTTATATCTTAGATTATTACTTGGATTTACCTTTCATGCATATATTTTTTGTTTTGCTACTGTTTATGCATGGATCTTATCTATTTTATTGTGTTATGTAACTTTCATTTATTTTTACGGTAGATAGATTGGGTGTGGGGAATTGAGAGTGATGTGAGGGTGGGGAGGGGCCATATGAGCTTCAACCTTCACGTGGTTAGCCTTGTTTAGTAGAGAATAAGATATTCTTGAAACCAAGAGAAGTTCATTCAGGTATTTTCATTTCATTTTTTTAGAATTTCATATATGTTATGCATTTTTTTACATATCTATCAATCGCTTATATGAAAATACCATTTTGTCATGATATATGCAGGTCTTCGCAATGGAAAGCAATATAATGAAAATTTGTATCGTTCTCTAATGCATATTTGTAAGTTATCACCATAACGAATTTGTCAATTAGATATATTATTATTGTCGTTTCATTTATTATAACGTGTTGATTTCTTCATTTTAAGTATAGTTGTAGTTGTCTATTTTATGAATTGATTTTGTTGCACATTTGTTGAAGGAAAAAAGTTGATTGCGGGATAGCTATTGACAATGGGAAGGTAATGTAATGAACAATATTGAAAGTATTTGATTACAACAAATTTATTACAACCATAAGTATACCATATTGATGGTGTAACAACTAATTTGTGTGAAATATTTGTGTAAAGCATAGAGGATGCCAAGATCATCTGACGTTATTGGCATCAGAGCTGAACTTTGAGGTATAGATCCTTATTTCTTTTTTGTAAGTAAGAAGAGAGAACTTTATATTAAAAGAGAAAGATTTACAACTGAACCCAAAAAGGTCATAACCCTGCCATCATACTGAGTCACCTGACTGAACAAAATCACCTCCGAAGAGAACTTCGCCTGACCATACATACTACAAAGACAAATACTACAGATACTGCAAAACTAAAACAAAACACGTGCATGTAGGCCTTTTGAATCCCATTATCACTCATTTACACAACAAAACCTCCTGAAATAGAAATGAAAACCAAATCCCCACACTATTGACCTTCTTTACCATAAGTAGTCGATAGCTTAGAAAACGGACATAATAGACGATAAACCGACACCCAACAAACCAGACACTAAACATCTCCCACGCCATCTTAGAACATAATGTAGGGGAAATCAGGACAATGCCCAGGAGGAGGAACCGCAGAAGCCGTCGACTATGCAGGAGGAGGTTGAAGTTGCATATCCTGAAGGAGAAAATATAGCTTATGGTGGACGGCCCTAGTTTCCTCCAGAATGCTTCTTTCATAGTTGAGCATCTCATTTACAAACCTATGCTCCATCCTATCCCAGAGAGCATAACCCATACGATTTTTCATTACCCAATAGAGCACAATGGTGCGCTCATATAGGCTGAAATGACCTGCAGTGTTTCCTGGATCCATGACCCAATTTGCAGTCTGACGATGTTCCGCATCCAAGGTTGCCTTATTAAGATGGTTCCAAAGTTGCCATTCCATAGTGAAAATCTCTTTCTGGAGATCTGGGGGAACATCCCGAACAAAGGCAATGGATTCCCAACGGGCGTTTTGCTGGGCACGAGAGAAATTCCCACCGGATTCACCCTGAGAATTCTCGCCCACCCGAGAATGACGACGGCCTGCAGTGGCACTGCGTCTATCCCAATTACCATGATCACCCATACTATCGAACCTCTTATAGACCTCAATCTCTTTCACAGCCAGAAAAAAATGGCAATGTATGCAACTGAATCTCTGAACTCTACGTTCATGTCTACCACCTTCCTTGGGTTTAAAAAGAGTTTCGCCACCCATTGTCCATTAATGGCAAATCATACTGCAATTGAAGGTGGTGATCTTTCGCACTATCCATTAATGGAAAATCGTACTGCAACTGAAGGTGGTGATCTTTCGCACTGTCCATTAATGGAAAATCGTGCTTCACTTAAATCCTTCCCTCCTATAATCATGGTAGAAGTACCTTTCCAAGTTAGTGAGAAGACAACAAACTCCATGGGAAAGGGATGAAAAGACTGTTCATTGATCATCCTTTAAAAGAAGGGCGAAAGAACAAGGGAGGAATGGATCACGTGGAAGTATGATCCTCCACCTGACATCGCCCTCCGTCATCAGCATGGTAACTCATCGTATTACGGGAAAGAATATCCTTACATCTGTCTTTAATATCCGAATTCGACAGGTTTTCCCACGTTTGGGCGCTTAGGTCCAAGTGATTCACCGCCCCAAGGTTAGCGAGTAGGTCCGCTAGCTTGTTCCCATTGCGCTTAACATGGGAGAAAGAAATAGCTAGCCCCAGAGATAGCAGAGACGCTAAATTATCCAGCTTTCCCCCCAACTGCCACGACGTCGCCACCTTTGAGTTGCATTTTCCCTTCTGAACCTCAGAGGCCATGTGGAGAATAATCCAGGAATCACCCTCCACAAAAAGGGGAGTACAATTATGGGTACAAGCCAGCTGGATTCCCTAAAGAAGACCTTCCAACTTAGCAGCATTATTAGTCTCATGCCCCAGATGGCTAATTTTGAAGCTGACCATCAACCCTTCTATATCCCTTAGAACACACCCGTAGTCGGCCGGGCCCGGATTAAGAGGTATAGATCCTTATTATCAATACAATTTCAACATTATTTGGGAGTATCACCTATAGGTTTGCCTTTAGGCATTGGGAGTATCACCTATAGGTCTCCGAAAGCTGCCCTGACCACTATTAAAGAATTTTACATAATGTAGTTAGCAATCCCATTGACTACTTTGTGTAAATGTCAATACTGAAGACATTTCTTCAGTCAACGTGGTCACAAGATATGATTCAAATGGGAAATTGCTTCCAAACTCAATTAAGCCAAAAATACAGGCATACGATCTTATTTCACAATGGTCCTTTATATGAACCTAAATACAATATTGGATCGATCATTACAAACAAAGACCTCTCTCTCTCTCTATGTAAGCTCCAAGAGTCAAAACTATGAGCTTGTTCCTCTTGATCGAACCTTCCTCGAGCTAACTAAGCTCCACTAAGCTACCTAAAAGCTTTTGCGAGATAACAAGCTCTGTAAGATAAAGCTAAGATATACATCTAAATGACTCAACTGGATTAAATAAAACTCTTACTATGTTTTCCAGATCCTTCAAACAAGGAACAAAGTCCTTATTCGACTCTACTATCCTCTATGACTTACTATGCTTGATATCTATTATTTTCTAGTATGGTAAACAAGCAACTCATTTTATTTTTGCTTACTGTGGTTTTTTTACTTTTGGAAAATTATTGAATAAACTGTCAAGGATTAGAGTGAAGGAGGAATATCTTGCATGTGGATCATTTCTTCATTCAGAGTGACTTATGAGAATCCTATACATTGGGTATTTTTCCCTGCATTAAGATTTGGTAAGCATTAACATTTTGTTGAAATCATGGTTGTGTAATAGTTAATTTATTGACCACCTTACGAATTGGGGTGATATCATATGATATTTGTATAAGATGTACGTTATAATTTTATAAATGGTAACTGCAAGGATATTTCTACTATTTATTTGTGCTACATCTTTTAGAATGGGAAACATATTAACTTTGATTTTGACTTTGGGTGCAAAGCAAAATTAGTGGATTATGTTCTTTCCTCTGGCAAAATATACGAGGGAGAAGGGTTTAAATACATTAAGGATTCCTTTGAAAATGGCACACTTCATCTCATTGGCCTTTTGAGTGATGGTGGTGTTCATTCACGATTAGATCAGTTGCAAGTATTCTATATCTATAAATGCATTATTATGAGTTGTTTATCTTAGAAAAGCTTATAGATTTATCCGTGCTATGCAATTTTTAATCTTTGTATTTCTCCATCTTGTAGTTGAATGCTATTTATATCACCAGACTGGATTGAGTTGGGTCTAAATATGTTATAATTGTAGAACCCATTGATCTACTGACATAAATTTTAAGAGAAGGCTACTCTTACATGGATCCATCAAGAAACCATTAGAAAAGATGCTCATTCTTATCCATGAATACTTGAAATTCTAGTTAGATGTAGACTTCATGAGTATGTGTATGAACTTGAATGCCAACTTTGTCCTGCAAAATGTTTATGTGTTACTATTTTCTTTATTGAATCAATGCTGCATATGAAACCTTTCAAGTTCAACCAACTTATAAGGTCAGAGCCATTCAGACTACTTTCTTAGGTCTCTTGAGTCAGAAACAATGTTGGGATTATTAGTCTTTTCTTAGAATTACAAATGATGCAATATTGGTGTTAATATTGCCCCTTTCCCCAATTCTTAAAGGGTTTTAGCTCAATGGTAGAGCCCCTGATTTACAAGCAGGAGGTTGAAGGTTCGATTCCTTCATGCCCTAATGATATTGCAATATTGATGTTTTAAATAAAATATATTTTATTATGGCTACGAGGGGGGTTCCAAATTGACTTCATATGTCACTACGAGGGGGGTTCATAATTGACTCCAAAGTTTTGTAAAGCTTTTTAGGGGGGGTTTCAAACTGCCTCTCTAGGTACCTACAAGGGGGGTTTATAACCGCCCCCAAAGGTTTGTAAAGAGTTTTAGGGGGAGTTTTGAACCGCCTTCGTAGGTACCTACGAGGGGGGTTTAAAACCGCCCCCACAGGTTTGTAAAATGTTTTGGGGGGGTTTTGAACCGCCTCCATAGGTACCTACAAGGGGGGTTTAAAACCACCCCAAAGGTTTGTAAAGAGTTTTAGGGGGGGTTTTGAACCGCCTCCATAGGTACCTACGAGGGGGGTTTAAAACCACCCCTAAAGGTTTGTAAAGAATTTTAGGGGGGGTTTGAACCGCCTCCGTAGGTACCTACAAGGGGGTTTAAAACTGCCCCCAAAGGTTTGTAAAGCATTTTAGGGGGGGTTTTGAACTGCCTCCGTAGGTACCTACAAGGGGGGTTTAAAACCGCACCCAAAGGTTTGTGAAGAGTTTTAGGGGGGTTTTGAACCGTCTCCGTAGGTACCTATGAGGGGGGGTTAAAACCACCCCCAAAGTTTTGTAATAAATACTTTTAAGGGCAGTTCAAAACCTCTCCCGTAGGTACCTACGAGGGGGGTTTATATCCACCCTTAAAAGTGACTTTTGGGGGAGGGTTCAGAACCACCGTCAAATGTCACTTTAGGGGCAGTTTTGATCTCTTCCAAAACCGCCCCTAAAAGTCAAAAATTTTAGCGTTGGTGTTATTAGGGGCGGATTTTTAAAGACCGCCCCCAAAAGTAACTTTTGGAGGTAGAAGACAACCGCCCCTTAAAGTAAAAAAAATGACTTTTGGGGGGGAGTTTCGAACCGCCCCCAAAAGTCCAAAAGTAACTTTTGGGGGGGTTTAGAACCGCCTCCAAAAGTGACTTTTGGGGGGGGGTTTGAACCGCCCCCAAAAGTCCAAAAGTAACTTTTGGGGGGGGTTTAGAACCGCCTCCAAAAGTGACTTTTGGGGGGGGTTTAGAACCGCCTCCAAAAGTGACTTTTGGGGGGGGGGGGGGTTTAGAACCACCTCCAAAAGTCACTTTTGGGGGGGGTTTAGAACCGCCACCAAAAGTCACTTTTGGAGGTGGTTCTAACCCCCCCCCCCCAAAAGTCACTTTTAGGGGCAGTTTTGATCTCTTCCAGAACCGCCCCTAAAAGTCAAAAATTTTAGCGTCGGTGCTATTAGGGGCGGTTTTGGCAAGACCACCTCCAAAGCCAAAACCGCCTCTAAAAGTCACTTTTGGAGGTGGAAGAAAACCGCCCCTAAATGTCAAATTTGTTGTAGTGTGTAAAAACCTTTATTGATTTTGAAGTGATTTTAATCATGGGAGGAACTAATACATAACCAAGAATAGAATGGTCTTATGAAAAATATGTTGTGATCGAACTGAAGAATGGAACTATGAACTTTGAAGCTGATGAGATGAAGGTTATGCAACCAGCGGATATGCTTCAAGGGCCAAGGTACACTGAACCAAAATATGAGAATATGGAAAGGGATGTTCTAGATAACATTTAATCTCTAACAACAGGAAGAAGAGATGACTACACAAATCCTACAATAGATGATTTTGTAAGCTGGAGAAGCATTCACTCCTTCGATAGTGTCTTCGAAGAAGCATTGGATGATTGGCAGAATGAGTGACATTATTTATCCTCCCAGCGCTTCACAATGATAAAGTCAGTATGATGGATCAGAATCGAAGTTCCATATCCTCATGTATACAATGGCATTTCCAACTTGGACATGTTTTCACAGAAAATGAATACTTGTGTCGCAAAAGATTACCAAATGGATGTTTTGGATACGACTGTCACATCCCCTCCCATCAATCCGATCGGTGGAAGGAACATGACATATCCATGGGGTGCTAAGATTCACCTATAAGGCCATATTATCAAATTCATGAACATTTAAATGTGTGTGCACTGCATATTAAGGATACATAGCAGAAATTAAAAGCAATTAATCACACATAATATGCATGTATCGGCATGTTCATCATAGGCATAACAATAAACTCATACACAAAAATATACTCATCTTATGCTATTCACAGGCATTCAATTGTAACAATTCAAATTGGCTCATTCATTCAATTTAACATAAGTAAACAGTCACTCATAATACATAAATTTTGGCATAATTAGAAACAACAATGAACACTTATCTTTTAATTGAAATTGTTCGAGCAAATGGCTATGGAATTGAAACATTCCACCCAACCGTAGGTCTCTGTTCATCCTCTATTATTTTAGTTTAGATACCATCCCTAAGTTGGGCTATGTATCCACTAAGGAGGAACTACTCAAGCTCACTCACTACCATATTCACAAATACACATGCTAACCAACACACAACTGGGTTTTTCAAGCATGTAGGGAGATAAGGAAGGATAATGCTAAGTTAGTGAGCTCAACCACATAGATACATGCATCTCAACTGGTCTCAGACATCCTTGGAACCCACAATACCTACCACACCCAACACAAGGAAGGTCCCCCTTCTCTGCCACACAGTCCCTCAGGCGCCCCTTCCCTCTAGTGCTCTTTAGGGTGGGAATAAAAAGGTCCAAGCTGCTAGATACACTTAGATTATTTCCTTCACTGGGTTTATCAAGCAATTCTGACCTTTGATCTCTCTCCCAATTCGATCCACTCTTGGTTTTTCCCAAATTTTGGCCACGTGACTCCCAAAACCGGAATTGAATTTCCTAGGTACCAAAGCTGATTTTTCCTATGGGTTTATGGGCATCAGACACTCTCAAATTCGCTCCAGGGTTTATGTCTATGGATCCCCCATTGGATTTTGCTGTTCACATCAAAGTTTGGGCGTTTTTGGCACTCAAAATCGCGGCTTCTTTCCTCGTTGCGATTTCTGCAATTTTTCACTACTGGGAGTGCATAATGGTTGAAAATTGATGTATGGTTGTTCCACAATGGAATGGGGATGATGGAAAAATGAATATCCATGAGGAAGTTAACTTCTGGTCCAAGTGAATTGAGCCCATAACCTGCCATATGAATTTTTGAACTTGCCCATGCTCCATTAATTTCATGAGGTTATTTCCTAGCTGCCTCTTCTTAACAGAATTAAATGTTAGCATACTAGTCAAGATGGGTTCTCAAAATGACACTTGGAAACAAAATATTGAATTCCCCAACCCCTCACCTTTCCCTAGTGGATACATTCATCCCCCTCATTTTTAGTTGCTTCCATAGCCAATTCTTGGAATTTTATTTACATCATAAATATTTACATGATTTTGAAATTCGCATGGTTTACTAACACATGGTTCACAAAATATAAAATGCTTGCCTTTACAAGTAGTGCGTTCGATAGCGGGGCCTTGGACTTGAGCTCCACGTCGGGAACCATAGACCGCATATTTACAATATTTACACATTAATCCAATAATTGCAAGGGTCAAAATAGGGGTATTACAACGACACTCAGAGGTACTCTCGAAATATGGTGGGAAACACATAAAGATGATATACCTGATTGTATCACAACTAAGATAGCTCTAATGCTCTGATTCAAACCCTCTAATTGTTCCAACCGAGTTAAATAAATCTATATGGTAAATAAAAATCCATTCGTTCACATTGATCAGGGTGAATGACAATGGGACACAGATGGATTGCAGCTAGAATTTTGGGTTCACCAGTTCTTCCACGAATTGGGACCCATAACCAAGGCTTGATACCTACATGAAGAAGAAGACAACAAACTGGATGTTGGAAGAAACTAAGAGCAAAATTCTATTGAGATTTTTCCTTCTCTGCAAAGTGTGATTCTATTATGGATGCTCTCACAGTGGTTTGGGAAACTCCGTTCACCGACAAGCTGAGGAATGTAGGAAGTCCATACATCTACCCACTCCATCAAGAATTACCTAGTGCACTTGTCTCCATTCCAAAGATGGAATCCTCTCTCTACTATGCAAAGGTCGATAAGGAGAATACAAACCCTGATGAGGTGGAACACTTGCACCACTTAAACTTCAATGCATCATAGGGATCCCGTGAGGTGCAACTACAAAAAATAGAGGAAGACGGGGTTTATATATGAAACCTATAAAACTACAAAAAGTCAATATTGGTACAAAAGACAAACCAAAAATGGAAGCCATCGAAGGTTACTGGAATGAACATGCGGTGTCAAAAATCATCTCACTCATGAAAGAGTACGAATATTTGTTCTTGAAAAGTTTTACAAAGCTCAAAGGAATCCAGGGTGATCTAGGAGAAATGAATATTGTATTGAAACGTGATTCCAAACCTGCAAAGCATCAACCGTATCAATTGAACCCCCATATTAAACAGAAAGTGAAAAAGGAAATTCATCGCATGATAAATTTTGGTTAATTTTCCCGTGGATGAGTCCAATTGGATCAATATTATTGTGATTAAGAGAAAGAAGGACACTGAGGACATCCGAGTCAATGTCGATTATCGGAGCCTAAATTCCACATGTGTTCATGATCTCTTTCCGACACCCTTTAGCGATGAGGTCCTAGATCAAGTAGTTGGGAATGAGTCTTACTCTTTTACATATTCCTTCTTAGGATATCATTTGGTACAGATAATAGAAGAAGATAAGAAGAAGACAATGCTTACAATAGAGTGGGGATCCTTTACTTATAATGTCATGCATTTTGGGCTAAAAATAATGCACTTGCACACTATTTTCAAGGATTGTGATGGTGGCTTCAAATAATTCCTTCATAAATTCTTGGAAGTTACTTGGATGATTAGACAATTTACAACCTACTAAAAGACCAGGTGGTGCTACTCAAATTAATGTTGGATCATTGTTTCCAAATGCAGATTTATTTAAACTTACGGAAATGCATTTTTTCGTCCCTTTTGGAAACTTATTGGGACATATTGTTTCCTACGATAGAGTCTTGGTAGATCCTACAAAGATCATTGTCATCGTGAATCTTTTGTCCCATACTTCGATGAAGTAGTTGTGATCCACTTTAGGTCATAAATGATATTATAGATGGTTTATCCACAACTATGCCTCTATAAATGCTCCTTTAGAATGACTCTTGAAGAAGGTGAAATCATTTAACTAGACCGAAGACTATGAAAGGGATTTTACAATATTGAAGTAATAAATGGTTAATGCCTCAATCCTTACATTTCCTAATCGGATAAAGGAATTCCATTTGCAAGTTGATGCATCTAGTATTTCCCTTGGAGTTGTATTAGATCAACTAGGTGAAGGCGAAATTGACCATCCCATCTACTTTGCTAGTAGGAAACTATATTAGGCTGAGAAGAACTATATGACCACAGAAAGGGAAGGATTGGAAATGATTTATGCTTTGCAGAAGTTCTACCACTACTTGTGGTGAGGATACTTTAAATTCTTTACAAAATCATTCAACTCTTAAGTACCTAGTAAATAAACATGTGTTTAAAGGTCGGATTTGCAAATGGTTTCTCTTATTTCAAGAATTCTCTTTCGAAGTAATTGTCAAAATAGGAAATTACAACCATGGATCTCATCATCTGGAACAACAAGAGATAGGTGAATATGGAGAACCAATTGATGACCAATTACTTGATGCATCCTTGTTCATAATTGAGGCCATTCTGGATCACTTAGAAGATATTTCCTCATTTTTGAGAACATGAAAGGCACCGAATGACTATAAAACAACTTAAAAGAGCGATTTGGTTGTATGAGCTATGGAATAACAACTAATTTAAGGACAATTATGCAAGTTGGGAACAAATGGAATTTTATGCCATTGTATACTGGATCATGCAAGACATGATATCTTGTGGGAATGCCATGCAAATGTTGCAGGTGGACATATTGGCAAAAAATAAACTGAAAGGAAAATTTTATAGGTAGGATTATGTTGTCCAACTAGGTTTAAGGATTTTGAAGATTATGCCAAAGCGTATGGTGTTTGTCAGTGGGTTGGGAGGCCATATTTCCAAGATGAACTCCCACTCCATCCAGTCCATGGATTGCAATCATTTGAGAAATGGGAAGTTAATTTTATTGGCCCCATCAACCATCCTACAAAGCACTCAACGACTCGCTACTTCATTACCGTAATAGATTATTCGACAAAATGGGTTGAAGCAATGATGTTACAAGATTTATTTGTAAAAACAATAGCCCAATTCAACTATGAGAACATCATTACTTGATTTAGGTGTCCCAGAATCCTCACAAGTAATCAAGGCATGCATTGCATAATGTAAACCCCCATTTTGACCCTTGGAATTATTGGCTTGACATGTAAATATTGTAAATATGCGGTGTATGATTCCTAGTGTGAAGCTCAAGGCCAAGGCTCCATGAATGAATGATCGGTTGATAAAGGAAAGTATTTTCTATTTTGTGTACATGTGCTAGTTATCCTGTTTAGCATTGGTTGTCATTGATGTCAACTAAAGAAGATGTTAGGTGTTTGACAGTCATCCAATGTCAAAGAGAATGTCAATTGATTCAGTGTGAGTCATTGATACCGGCCTAAGTCAAAGTGGATGTAGCATTCCAACAGAAGTATGAAGAAACCACTTTGAGGTTGTCTATGTGCATGATGAAGAAAGCATGAACACCAAAAGTATATGTGCAAATGGTGAAGGTGACAGATATGTATGCAAATTTGGAGTATATCTAAGAGTGCATTATGTCTGACGATGTATATCAAGGATAAAACACTCAAGCAACTTTGGAGTATATCTAAGAGAGCATCAAGGATACATCTGGAGGGTCAAGAAGACACTTCATGAAGACCCAATCCAAGAAGAAACACAAGTAGTGAATCCTACATAATGTTATCCTTGCACAGAAATCAAGTCCACCAAGTCATACTCTCTAATGATATAAAATTGAAGGAATTGGTTGGACAATGGTACAAATGCTCAAACTGCAAAGGAGTTGGTTGAACAAATGGGACAAGTAAGCAAGCAAGCCTAAGCATTTCTTGGTTGATGATTGGGAGTGTGCAGGAAGAAAGGAACAATAGATGGTCGGACAATCTTGAAAGTGCACAAGCATATCCAATCAGAATATGCTTCCAGTAAGTGGAACGCACACGAACTCCTAGAATGGTACAACGGTCAAATTCCATTTATGTGCGCAAGTCCCACAAGTGATGACAAGGAAGAAGTCAAAAGTCCCACCAAATAAAAATCGAATAATGCACAAATTATGCAAAGTATTAATATCACAAGGGCACATTACTCACAAAGGATGATCATGGACAGACCAAGATGAAGTGGAAGATTGCACATACACCATAAGTCAAGGGTACATCAAGAGCACAATGTAACGTACCACTGAGTTGTGGACCTTGAGGGCACTTGATACAACTGATATGACACATCAATAGTACATATGATGAAATGTGGCATATGCACAATCCGTGAAGTATGGAAGAATGGATTCCACGACCAATTTGTGAACATACAATCCGTGCAAAACATGTATAAATAGTGATGCAAGTTGAATATTTGAAGTAAGTTTGATAACAACAACATAAGCATTTTTGTGTGAAATTTTCATTTTGTTTTTCAGGGCATCAAGGGGATCATGGATAGAATAGATGATCTAGTGAAGATCCAAATGCACACATGTATCAAAATGAAGTTTTGATGGTGTGCATAATTATGTTGTAGATCTGTGACAATTGTGCAAACAACGCAAGGAAGATATACTGAAGAATGCACAAGTGTTGGATATCTCAAAGGACAATATTGCAATCAGTATGGCAATAGTCACATATGGAGTAAAGACAGAACCACAAAGACAAAACTGATGTTTATCATACATTGCGCAAATGTATAGCTGATGCATAAGGACTGAAGTGAAAGTGTGTGAAGTTGAATATTCCATCTGATGTGCAACAACAGAACAACATAAATTGACAGGCGCATCACGATGCAGATGATTTGAGACAAGTGCGTTAAACTACATGAACCAACTATTTGATGCACACGACGTCGCAAATTAACTGAGTAACTGCAACACTTCATCAGAACGGACACATCAGAATGTGCACAGTTCAATCTGTTACTCGGGCTTCACTTTGACCAAAAAACTATCAATTGAAAGCACATTATCAGTTGATATTTGTAGTCATGTAGAAAAGAATGTTAAATCAGAAGCACAGACTGCAGATTCGGCATAGCAGAAAATACAAGAAGCAAGTAATCAACATAAGTGTGATTTGAGAGAAATGAGAAGTCAAGTGATGTATACAGCACAGTGAAAGAGTACAGTCTGCATACAAAGGTAGTGCACACCAGAAACATTTTTAGAAGACTTGAAGAAGTTCCAAGAGTTGAAGTTCAGCAAGGTAGTAAAATATATTGGACATCAGGGCGGTCAGACGGGGCAAGGAGATAGGGAGTTGAAGCTTCCTTCAGGTTGGTGCCTGTAAAACTACAAGGAGATAGGGAGTTGAAGCTTCCTTTAGTTTGGTGCATGTAAAACTACAAGGAGATAGGAGTCACAACTTCCTTCATGTTCGTTCCTGCAAAACAAAGCGACAAGGGGTCGGTGCCTCTTTCTAGTTGGTGCTGGAGAAAACACAGGGGGTTGGTGCCTCCTTCCAGTTGGTGCTGGCAAACATGAGAAGCTGGTGCTTCCTTGAATGTATTCTTTCTCACTATAAATAAGCATTATGTGGTTTTCTACCGTTTGGGTCTCCATGTAAAAATCATGTGTGTTATGTGCTGATGATGTGGTGCTTATATGTGTGAATGTTTATTTACTGATGCATAACAGAAGATAAATATTAAGTAAAGGATAATATGTTTAAAGAAGACAAAATATGCCAATAATTGTGCTGATACTGATTCACCCCCCCCCCCTCAGTATTAAATATATTCCAACAATTGGTATTGGAGAATGTGTCTTCAGTAACATACTAACATCTGGAAGACAGATTTCAGCACAGAATCTAGCAGACATGGAATCAAAATGGGATCATATGGCTGAATTTGATTTTGAAGGAGAACTAGGAAGTGCACTGGATGAACTAAATAAGTCAAGGAATAAAAGAAAACTCCTATAGGAATCTCTTTTGAGACTAGAAGCAAACACCACCAGGAAATTGAAACTAAGGGATGGAAATTGTGAAAGTTTGGAAGTTGAAATTGCCTCTCTAAGAAGTGAGCTCTAACAACTAAGCCTCCAGCTAGAACAAAGAGGCAGAAACAACTCTGACAAAGAAATAAACTTCACTAAAAGTTATGCAGATGCGCTCAAGATCCCACAGTCAAGAACAAATCAGAGATTTGAAAGAGAACATCTAAGGTCAATTTTTCAGGAAAATAAGTTAGTTCAGCCTCAGAATCTCTATCCTATCAGGTACCAAAATATTTTCCTTGGAATTTTTTTTTACTGTAAAATTTTGGTCATAAAGCAATAAATTGTAAAGCACGCCCATTAGCATATGTCAGAAAGAAAGGCTCGTGCAATCAGACAAATCCCAAACAAAATACTCTCAGAAAAATGAACAAAGTCGCGTTTGAAGATTCAAATCCTTTCAATATTTTGAATTCAGAAGATAAAATGTCAGATCATGATACTCATGACTACGAAAAACAACAACAACCTGTGCAATCCACCAAGATAGCTGAAGATCAGAAAGATCAGAATCATAAAGAAGCATGCAGCCTAGCCTTACATGTGCAAAGTAGAAGAGGGAAATGGTATATAGATAGTGGATGCTCCAAGCATATGAACGGAGACAAAAACACATTTCTAAAGTTCAAAAAAGACAAGGCAGGTAGTGTCTATTTTGGTGATAATGGCTCCGCCAAAATTTTGGGTAAAGGCCTAGCAAGTTTAGGAAATAAGTGAACCAAGGAAGATGATGTTTTGTTGGTCGAGAACATGAAACACAACCTCTTAAGTGTCGGTCAAATGTGCGAACAGGGTCATACTCTTACGTTTGACTAAGAGAAATGCAAACTCAAGAACATGGATACAGGAAAAATCGCGGCTACAACCTCCAAAACCCCTAACAATGTTTATATTTTGGATGAAGAAAGAGAAGATAAATGTTGCATGTGACATATTGATGAAAGTTGTCCCTGGCATAGAAGGTTGGGACACATCAATTTTGACAACCTGGTCAGAATCAACAGGAAACAAGCAATGAGGGATATTCCAAGAATTACTAAGCCATCAAACTCATTTTGTAAACACTGTCTACATGGAAAACAAACCAGGATTAAATACCCAACAAAAGAACACACTACTTCAAGGCCCTTGAATTAGTTCATTCAGATCTATACGACCCAATGAGAACCAGAGGAATGAATGGTGAGGAATACTTTCTTCTGTTTATTGATGATTTCACTCGAATGACATGGATTTTCTTTCTTAATGCAAAATCAGAAACATTTGAATGTTTTAAATTTTTTAAAGAATTAGATGAGAATGAAACCGATTTAAGAATAAATTTTTTGAGGACTGACAATGGAGGAGAATATACATCAAACAAGTTCGATAACTACTGTGACAAACACGAAATTAAAATACAATTCTCAACAACTAGAACTCCACAGCAAAATGGGGCGGCAGAAAGAAAAAAACAAGACTGTTCAAGAGATGGTCAGGATAATGTTGAACGAATCAAAATTGTCAGACATGTTTTGGACACATGCCATTCATACAATAATACACGTCCTCAATAGATGTTTGATTAGAATGAATAGTTTCTCAAGTCCATATGAACTTTGGAAAGGAGTACCAGCTATATTTAAGCATTTTAGAATATTTGGAAGTAAATGCTACATCAAAAGAAATGATGATATTCTTGGAAAATTTGATTCCATATCAGATGAAGGGATTTTTCTGGACTATTCCTACAAAAGCAAAGCTTACAAGTGCTATAATTTGTGACTCGGGAAAATGCTTGAAAGTCCTGAAGTAAAATTTGATGAAGTATTGACTCATATAATAATTGAAGAAGATGATGACTTACCTCCGCCAAAGCAACCATATGAATAAACCCAAGAAACAAAATCATTGTAGGAGGAATTATATTAGCACGGACTAGAAGAAGGAAGGCCAGACACTAGGGGCCCCTCTAGATATTCCCATAAGAATCATTCAAAAGAATTGATCAATGAGGACAAAGATGCCGATGTAAAAACCAGAAGGAGTCTGACCAATCGAACTAAAGAAGTGAATTTCTCAGTACTATCTCAAATAGAACCATAAGGAATTGAACAAGCCAAATCCGATGAAGGATGGATGAAGGCCATGAAAGAAGAATTAGATCAAATCAACAAAAATGAAACTTGGGAACTTGTTCCAAGAACTAAAAGTAAGAATGTTATTGGAACAAAATGGGTATTTAGAAACAAACTGAATGAAGAAGGACATGTTGTCAGAAATAAGGCAAGACTAGTATGCAAAGGATATGCGTAGATTGAGGGAGTAGATTTTGAAGAAAATTTTGCTCCAGTAGCACGAATGGAAGCAATCAGGCTCTTACTAGCATGTTCATGTGTAGAAGATTTCAAAGTATATCAGAAGGATGTGAAGTCAACATTTATGAATGGATAGATTGAAGAAGAAGTATACATTGAACAACTGGAAGGATTTCATTATCAGGAAACAAATACTATGTGTGTAAACTAAAGAAAGCATCGTATGGACTCAAATAGGTTCCTAGATCCCGGTGTTCAATGTTGGACAAATACCTACGCCATCAAGGTTTCAGAAGGGATAGTGTAGACAATAATCTCTACATAAAAATTGAAAATGAAAATATGATAGTCGTAGAAGTATATGTTGATGATATCATTTTTGGAAGCAACAATGACGAAATGAGTCAGCAATTTTCCAAAGACATGCAAAAAGAATTTCAAATGTCCATGCTTGGGGAATTGTCCTTTTTCCTCATACTACAAATATCTCAACTAAGGGATGGTATTTTCATCTCTCAATCTAAGTATGTAAAATAGATGCTAAACCGACTCAACATGGAATATTGCAAGATAGTTTGTACACATATGGTCACAGGATGCAGATTGAGTAAAGAAGATGAGGCTAAAGAAGTTGATCAACAGATTTACAGATCAATGATTGGAAGTATGCTCTATGTAAATGCCTCTATACCAGATATCATGCAGGATGTTGGGCTCGTTGCAATATTTCAGGCAACACCCAAGGAAACGCATGTTCAAGCAATCAAGTGAATTTTTAGATATTTGAAAGGGACTATGTATCTTGGTCTATGGTACCTGTTGGGCCCCAATATAGCCCCTTTCTGCCTACACCTATCTACACCTTTTTCCATGTTTTGCCTCACTATTCCCTGATCTAAGCAGATATCTTCCCAAGCAAAGCATGGATTGCAACAGGTATAATCTATTATTGTTTTATTCCATTAATTCTTGATTTGTTTATGGTTTTGCACTCTATATTTTAAGGTTGTGCTAATAATGATTGATTCTATAAAGATAGCCCAGGAGCCTTTAGAATACCGTAGGTGTAGCATCTTGCTAACCTTTGGAGAAGATGCATACATGGCGCCAACTGCCCTTCCCTGAGTTCAGTTCCACAATTCGATGAAATAAGTTCAAGCATTCCTCCACATGGCTAGCTGCGACTGAGTCACAACAGAGCATCTAAGTACCAGCCAGTCCAATCAGTTCAAATCTATTATGGGCTGCAACAACATATAACAGTTCAGGCATGAATGCAACGATTTCATTCAAGACCACTTATGGCTGTAATAGTTCCATTGTAAATCGACGGCCTGAAGATCGTAGATCTTCATGGTTGCTCGATATTTTGTGAAACGAACTCATGTCATCAAGGTATAAATGTAAAGAGGCATTTTGATCCTGGGGTTGGAGAATTTGTAATTTCATAAGTTGAAACATAGAGTTGTGACTGTAATTTCATCATTCTTAATACAAGGAGTAGAGTTTCTTATATCTTGGTGTTTTAATTTGTGTTAGTACATGGCATCTCTGTTAGAAGTCCAAGGTCCGCCTTCTCACAGAGATCGCCAAGTTAAGTAAGTAGTTTAATTTATCTCCTATTTTGTGGTGTGGAATTGCATTAGATGTGTTACTGCGAGATGCAATAGTGAAATGATAATTGCATTCTTCTTTGGTAGTTTATGATTGCATCCTGAATAGTTGTTGGTTGTGGAGCCAGATCTTCTAGTCTCATAAATGATATTGTATCAGCCGTGTTTGTACCCCAGTTTTATATGATATGTAGGTGGACTCTACAGTCACCCCAGCGGGGACCATCCCCCTTGGATAGGGGGTCTGGGGGCAGCACCCTCGAGAAATGGGGGTTCGGGGGCAACGCCCCCGAAGAAAATTTTTGGGGCTGTTTTCTCCAGCTGTTTTGCGGGCCCATGGTTTTGGGTATCCCGTGGTATTTTCCCATTGTATTTCCCTTATAAAATAAATACATTGTAATACGGCTAGGGATGATGATGTATTAGGTTTTATGCATTGTAAAGATCTCTGAGATCAGGAGAGAGACTATGAAACAGAGAAGAGGAAGTGCAGCGGTTGTGCTGCAGGTTGTATCCCTTCACCTTGCTAGACGGTAATAATAATAAGGACTAGAAAATTCAGTGTGGACGTAGCCCAAGTTGGGTGAACCACGATATATCTGTGTCTCTCTTGTAATGTGTATGTGTGATTATATTTGCATTTCTATTTATTGTTATTGCTCTGCGATCCTGTTTTTCTAACAATAGTTGCAACTGTGTGGTGTGACAGTCGACTGTGTAGGTTAGTTTATTTGATGCATGGTGTGTTAGATCAGCTGTTACAACCGAGCTCAGCTCTAATTCCTTTCAGTCATTTATTCTTCTAGGATTTCCAATATTAATCAAATTAGAGTTCAAGCTTACTTCTAGTTCTGGTTGTTGTTTTATCTTTCTTGAATTCATTAGATTAGAAAGATTATGATTGAGTTACAATAGCTGCTAGATGAGTTAGATCAGTAGAGATTGAATACTGTAGTTTGATAATTATAGGATTTAACTTCTTGCAAAAGTAAGTCTAGTTTATTTTATTCCTAGATCAGTAACTGCTGGATTGATATTTGTAGGAAGATAATTGTAATTTGAATTCCTAGATGAATAAGCTAGATTAGTTTTAGCTATGAGAAGAGTTTGGCTAAGAAGATAGGTAGGAACATTTATCTCCATTCATTTAATCAGCTACTTGAAAATTTTTATGCATAGATTGTGCTTATTGCCATTGAAATAAAAGACCTACCTGGGTTGACAATTCATATTGAGCATCCTGTGTGTTAGTTGTAATTAATTGGCATATAGGTTGACCAACATTTTGGCGCGGCTGTCGGGGATGGTAATTGATAGACACAGATAGTAGTTGGCTTATTGATTTCATTTTAGTTTTGATTATCTAAATCATGCATGAATACAAGAAAAACAAATCGGGAACCCCCTCAAGATACTAACATTGTAGGTGGACAAGGTCGTGGTCGAAATCAAGGTCGAGGAAGACATACATACATTGATGAAATAATTGCTAGAGAAGATTCTTCCACCTGACTACCGCGAGCATCTCCAGGAAGCGGAAACTCTGTTCTCCCCAATCTTAATACTTCTGCATCAACCGTGGAGAATGCAACGGGACCTTCAACTACCAGTCCAGAGAAAAAACCTCCTGAAGATAAGGGAAGTACTGTGGGTGAACCAGATAGAGAGGAGATATATTATATTAATGGGCACATAGTTACTAAAGAGGAGTGGTTGGATCATCGCCAAGAATAGGAAGAAGAAAGAAGGTGAGAAGAAGAAAGGAGGAGAGCAGAAGAGGCGAGAGCAGAGGAAGAAAGAGAGAAGGAATCATTGAAGTTTTGGAGCACAATGAATAATGGAGAATATGAGGGAGATAATGAGCGCCATAATAACAATGAGGAGGAGGTGGAATATAATCAGTGTGGTGACAATGTTTCCACCCTTGAATTCCCTATCCTCCAGACACTAGGGGCAGCTCCTATGAAAAATATTTCACCCTCGGTTCTCCCTCATTTCCATGGTAAGACCTCTAAAGACCCACATGAATTCCTTTTTGACTTCGACATCCTCTGTCGTAGCTATGATTACACCTCTAGTGCGCAGAAGCTGAAACTATTTCCAGCCACCTTGAAAGGAAATGCTCTATGTTGGTTTATGAGTTTGGGTCGTGAGACCATTACTACTTGGAACTAGATGAAGAAAACCTTCCTCTCCAAATATCAAGAATACTGCAGAACCAAAGATAGGAAGGAGGAATTGTTTAAAATGGTTCAGAAGGAAGAGGAGAGCTTGGAATATTTTGTTGAAAGGTTGTTGTATAATTTACAGAGGTCTGGTCATACTAAGATTGGAAAATATGTACTCAAGATTATCTTACTACGGGGAATTAGAGAAGATTTCCTTGATATGTGGAACTTGTTGGGGAAAGGGGACATCTCAAAGGAACCTTTTGAGAATATTGTTGAATTATGTCGAAGATATTCAAGGGGGTCCTCTAGAACCAACAAACGGGACAAGGATTGAGATCAGGATGTCTTCACTTGGACATAGAAGTCAGCTAGTGGAGGGGCCACTCGAGCAGAAATAGGAAACTTACTAGAGAATTTCAAAACATATATGATGAGCTCCATTTCCTCAGAGTTAGATGTCTTGAGAGCAAACCAGAGGCAAGACGTAGAATATCTTACACTTGGTGTATTCTGTCCCAAATGTAGAAAAAAGCACCCACTGAAAGAATGTCCGCTTGACAAGATGGAGGTATGCAGGATATGTGAATTGGAGCATGATACCAAGGAATGTCCTTCATTACCCAAAGTCAAAGCAGTCCTGCAGGAATCTACTTCAGACGTGGAACAAGCTTATTTTATTGCACAAAAGAAACCTTGGTAGCCTCGGAATCAAGGTATGAATCAAGATCCATCATTTTTCTTGAATAATATGAATGGTATGAATAATATGAATACACAATTCCCTTCACATTATTCTAACAACCAATGGAATCCATGTCAGAACACAAAGAAAATTTTTAGCTCTTAGACACCATGATCACAACAATCGAATCAACAAGCTCCCTGGTCTCCCAATTGGAGAAATTCTTACCTAGGAAATAATTTTCCTCATCAACAGACTCCATATCAATAGTATCCTTGTCAAAATTATCCTCACCAATAGTATTAGCAGCCACAACTGCAATTCCAAAACAACACTGCACCTATGAATGCACCACTACGACCACAAATTCCTGCACAACCTAACCCCAACCCGAATAATAATAAAGAAGTCCACCCGAATCTTTAATTTAATAAAATGTTGTTATATATAACATCATTCCTACGTTACATTTTCCATTTTTTGCTACCCCATCAAAGTATCCAATTGAAATAGCTCCATTCAAGATTGGGCTACTAAAATTCTTTTGCTTCTTCATTTTTGCTTTTTTATAAAACTAAAAAAAAAAAGCAACTATCTTTGAGCAAATTATGAAAGGATAAGGCTTGATATTTTGAAAAATGTACATGTTCCGGGCCTTCTAAAATTCCAAAAAGGTGAATAAAGGAATATCCCTATATTTAACTCTCCTTCTAAACCAAGATACCATACATTCTTCAAAGTAAGAAGTCTCCCAAAAATCCGAGACCGATAGCATGCATCTCAACTCAGACCAAACCAATTTGAAGAAAGAACAGTGGAAAAATAGATGAGAGACATATTCAATATCTTCCTTGCAAAGTATACATAAACTTGGACCACAAAATCCCCTTCTTTGAATATTGTCCCATGTTAATATCTTATTTTTCAACACCAACCAAACAAAACATTTTACTTTCAAGGGAATTACCCATCTCCATAATCTCTGAGCCCACCAATACGATGCCTTGCTACTCCGATCCTCCATAGTAAAATTGTATGCTAATCTAGCAGTGACATTACCATCATTTCTGTTATATTTCCATATGATGGAATCATCCTTATTATTTAGAATAATTCCATCCCTCATAAGATATAAAGTAAACTTTTCCCATTCCCCTTAAACAACCAACGGTAAATGAAGATCACTAGAAAATATCCAATACGCATCATTAGAATTCAGGCTATTTTTTACCTGCGAAAAAACCATGATATTTCTTTTGTGAAGTTCAGCAAGAAGCTCAATAGACAAGAGAATTCACCACCAAATCCAGCAAAAGGGTCTATGCCCAAAAAGACTTGGGTACCACCTCCAATCCACCAACTAAAAGACATTGCCAGAATATAATAAACTTTCATAAAACTCCACCATATCAAGGAAGAATTATGGTAACTCTTCAATGGCTCACATAACCACATAATAAGATACAAAGAATTAATGTATTTTTCTTTAATAACCTTACTCCACAGCCCGCCATCAAATAAGCAACGCCATAGAATTTTTGCACGGAGGGATGTATTAAAGTTAGTCAAGTTCTTTGACCCCCAACTTTCGAGATGATTAGGACTAGCTATACTTTCCCAAGAGGAAAGGTGAATTTTTTCCATGTCTAATCTTCCAGCCCAAATGAATTGAGAGATCCTTTCTCTAATACTAGAAATAATCGAAACTGAGAGGGGCGTTAAAGAAAACCAGTATACCAAGATGCTCTAGAGAACAACATTTGCCAATATAAGTCTTCCACCTAAAGAGAGCAATCTAAAATACCAACAACTGATGCGCTTTTCAACTTTTTTAATTAACCAACCCCAATCTTCAATAAAATAGCGGTTTGGCTTTAATAAGTATCCCAGGTATTTAAAACCTGATTCCAACTGAGACATCTGTAAGGAAAGATGACAACAATTTGATCACATATGTCTGAATCTTCACCATCAACTAGAAAATGATACTTCTGTGGACTAACAATCATTCCTAAATCAACACAAAAGGAGGAGAAAATACAATGATATTTTTTCCATTCTTTCAAAGTGCCCTACCAAAGATGAGCATGTCATCCACAAATAGAATATGAGAAATAAAAACAGAGTTGGAAATTTTTATACCTTTGATACAGTTCTCCTTTTTTGCCTCACCGATAAGTCTGCTAAGACCATTAATGTCAAGAAGGAATAAAAGTGATGATAGAGGGAAACCTTTCCTAAGTCCTCGACTACATCCAAAGAAAGATGTTGGAGAACCATTCACTGAAATAGAAAATTTAGCTGAAGAGATACATGCCATTATCCAATTGGAAACCTCTGAAGGAAGGCCAATCTGAATGAGAATAAAACAAAGGAACATCACAGTCAGCCCGATCATATGCTTTGACCAAATCCACCTTCAGAGTGAAAGCTTGTAATTTATTCATCTTCACTGAATGTAAGCATTATTGAGCAATGCCTACTGCATCCAATATCCGTCTATTTGGCATAAAACTCAATTGCTCCTCCATGATAAACCTACTAAGAAAAGGCATGGTATGATTTGCAATAATTTTTGTGATCAATTTGTAGACAAGTTTACAAAGAGAGTTTGGTCAATAATCATTAAAGGAATCCAGAAGTTCCCTCTTTGGATTAAGCGTGATATATGTCTTATTCATACATCTTGGCATCAAATCCTTCCACTTTGATTCATTAACCACTTCAGTAAGCTCTTGTCCTAGCATATAAAAAAAATGGATAAAGAATTCCACAAACCATCTGTTTGGCCCGGGACTTTTTTCCTTGGAAAATTGGGATAATACTCATTTTACCTCATCATTATCCACTTCCGCACCAATGTGACGACCTTCTTGATCATTTAAAAAAGGGGGTAATTCCTCAAAACCTTTAACTGGTGCTCCAAGCCAGTGGAATCATCTTTGCTACAAATCTCTTTAAAATGATGCACAACAGACGATTCTAATGAACTCTGATCCTTTAAAATTTCACCATTTGGAGCCTTAAGTTCCCAAATAGCATTCAAAATTCTTCTTTGATTTGCAAATCTATGAAAGAATCTAGTGTTATTTTCCCTCACCTCCAACCAAACTACTTGACTTTTTAGAGGCCAAGTTTCTTCTTCCTGCCTTTAAATATTTACTTTTTGAGCTTGAAGTTGCATCAGTCTAATATTCATGTTAGGAGAGAAATAATATTCATCAACCTGATCATGAAGTATATCCAATTCCTTTTCAATAAGTCTCAGATTTTCCAATATTTTTTCCTTCTTCTCTCTTTCCCATAAGATAACCTCCATTTTAAGGAGAGACAATTTTTTCACAATACCCAACAATGAGGACAAGTAAATCGAACTTGAAAGTGTCTACCAATTTGCAGAATCTCGGATCTTCCAACCAGCAATGGTTGAATTTGAAAGGAAAGCAAGAAAAATTGTTTTCCAAATCCAATTGAATAATTATAGCTTTATGGTCAGATACACATGTAGCTACTCATTATGAATGATATGTATCAAGAGAATTACAAATGTATTCAGACATCAAATATCTGTCTAGCCTCTTAGCAATACCTGTAGCCCCCGACCACCCATTTGACCAAGTCGAAACCAACCTATTGGGAACAATATCGATTAAACCAACATTTTAAAATAAAGTTATGAAATAACCCGCAAGAGGGTCAAAAATGTTCCCTACCCCCAAAATTCTTCTGGAGACACAGGAAAGTTTAGGTCTCCAACAAGGATTAAAGAGTGATCCTGTAAAATACTAGTTTCCTTCACAACGTCCCAAAAATCTTGTCTGTGGTTATAAGGCCCATACACATTGAAAAATCTTGATCGTAAAATCTAGTCCCCTAATATTACCTTCCACCTAAATTCTTGCAAACATAGAGAATGACTTAAATTCATCATTTGTTGGATCCTAAGCCACGAGTAAACCACCTGACATTCCAGATGCATCCATAGCACAACATTTCCATATGATCTTTATTTTAAGGAAAAAATTACAAGTGTCGATGGTCGATGACATAGTTTCCTATAACATTAACATAGATGGACGCATAGTCTCTAAAAGATGTTTATAATAGCTCTTTTGGGTGAGCTGCCGAGCCCTTTAATATTTAGAGAGGCTAGGATCATTGGGGAACTCTACCAAGGGCCGCGTCTTCTGTAAGATCCCGATCAACAGGAGTAGAAGACTCATCAGGGGTTGGATCTAAACCCTTTTGCAATAATGAAGTAACCCTGGGATTGTCAAAACGAGGTTGAGCCAAATCTGATTTGGGGTTATTCCTCCCCTTTTTCCCCATGGGCGGCTTTCGAATGGTAACATTTGCAAAACGAATTGAAGAAATAGGAATAGAATCAAAATTTTCCCCAATAACAACCGATAAATTGGTATAGGGTTTCTAGCTAGAGAGTCGAACTTTGAAGGGGAATCCAAAGGTGAGGGTTTTTGAGAGTCATTTAAGGGAGAAGTGGAAAGGGTGATTGAAACAGGGGGATGGAAATCAGGGACATAGGTAGAGGCCTCATTTGACAAAGGAACACATACAACTTCCAATTGACAAACCACCTCATTATTAATCTCCATATCAGCACAACGCAAGGAATGCGTAGGTATCTTATCCCCCCCCATTTGATAATGAAATAGGACATGTTTTCTTGACTCCAAAATCATCAACACTAACCCACAAATGTGTCTTAATGCCATAAAGATTTAAATGCTTTGAAATTTCTTCAATAGAAGGGAATTTCGTTAGAACTAAAAAGTATCTACAAAACCTACCCAGAAATGTAGAAGCCGAAGAGGAGTCCAACATAATTAGGAAGTTGAGACTAGATTCTAGTTCATCCAATTCTACATGAGAGGAGAAATTCTGAAAATCTCCATCTTCGAAACCATAAGAAGAATTTGGACAAATATCTTTGACATGTCCATTTTGACGACATCTGTGACATTGGAAAGGAATTCTCTAGTAGTCTAACCTTTGAATAAAAGAACCACCCTCCCAAATAACTTCCAAATATTCAAGAAAACCCTCCATTGTATCAATCTCCACGAGCATTCTAGGATTTTTGTGTTTCAAAGCCAATAACTATTCATCTTCAATAAGAATAAACCTGCCAATCGAGTTTGACACAACCATAAATCCTTTTAGACACTAGCATTGCAATGGAAACACTCATAAAATGACCCACAAATGTCATCTGTGTAGTTTCTCTTTCCATGGGTTAAAACCAGAGTGCCAGCGAATTAAAACCAAAGAACCCTTTTCAACAACCCATAAACACTCTTCAATTTTCCTCCTATATTCCTCGTAAATAAAATGCAAAGAGACCCACCCATTTACAAGCATAATAACCCTATGACCCTATGAACATGCTTTATGATTGGAACCCATTTACCCCAAATCCATTCCATAATCTCTAGGAGAGAAAGCTTGATATATTCAAACTTGCCTATAAAAGCTCAATTAGACAAAGAAGACACCATGTCTACAGTAATGTCCTTCCCTAACACACATAAAGACCTTCCATGCTTCACCTTTTCACTTTTAACTTTCTTATGAGCTCGAGCATGTCGATCAGAAAAGAGTTTTCGCTACTATAAGGAGGGTTTAGTCTACAATACCTCCT
Source organism: Larix kaempferi (assembly GCA_027924585.1). NCBI lineage: Eukaryota > Viridiplantae > Streptophyta > Pinopsida > Pinales > Pinaceae > Larix > Larix kaempferi. The sequence continues at coordinate 2,933,661 of BSBM01000012.1, read as the reverse complement.
CCCCCACAATCGATCCAACAGGAATATTGCCAACTTCAAAAGGATATTCCAAAGACACCCCAACCCCACTTCCTTCATAAGACAAGAAGTAACATAACTAATTCTATATATTATATACTACCTAACTAACTTAATAATGTGTGACAACCCTATACTATATTATATATTATCCTATACACACACTTCAATAGTTTTTAATACCGAACTATGTGACCATTACCATATACACACTCTTCAATAGTTTTTAATACGTAACAATTATTGCAATAGTTTTATGTTATATTAATGTATTATTCAATATTATATTATTATATTGTTACATGTTATATTATAATTTTTATATTATAATTATATTTTTTATATTATATCATTGCATTATTACATATTATAGTTTTTAATATCATTACAATTTTATCATTTAATTATAATTTTAGATACTTTTTAAACTTTAAATTTATTAATAAATATATAAAAAGTACCAATATATTCAGTAAAATTATAAATTATTTTATAAATTTAAAATCTTTATTACTACATCATTTATTGTGTATGCACAACAATCTAAACCTTCACTATTGTTTTCAATCTTCACCTCTTAATTTTATACTAACCCATCATACTTTGGAAACTATTATTAACGAGAGAACATAGATTAAACTTAGTGTGACATGGCATATCTTAATATTTTCTTAATGTGACACGGATTTTTTTAATATTTTCCTTAAGAGTCCCATTTTAGACCTCAAATTGACTTTAATGTATCTTCGCACGTTGAAGACAAATATGGAGATCAAAACACTCTATCTCCATATGGCCAACTCTATGACAATGTTGTCATTTATCATGAATTTGCTCAATATTTTTATCATCAAATGTATCATCGACATTATTTGCTTCTTTATTAACTTAAGGATCCTTTGAATTTTCATCAAAAAAACTTGCAACCACAAACTAAATTGGTTTGGATTAATCTGGAATAGGAAAGTTGTCGTCTTTTACTATCCTGATTGATGTCAATTCTTTTTAAATTGCAATCCTTCCCAAGGTTTGACAATCATCTTGGAAAAATCATTTTGTACTTCTTGATGTTCTTCATAAATGTTTTCTTCTCTAACTTCAAATTCACATTTATTGTTGCTTCTATTACTTTGTGTTTTTTCTTGCGACTCATCTTCAACAAAACTCCCCTTCATCAATTCATTGTTGATGAATATTCTATCTCATAACTTAGTACTGATTTGTCAACCATCTCTTTATTTCATTTTTTCAACCATTTTCATTCGATTATTTGTGTCACAAGTAGTATCAATAATTTGCATTAGAGAATCCATGTCACAAGTAATATCCATCATTTAAATAAAGTCATTTGTGTCACAAGTAACATCAACCATTAGAGAATCCATGTCAAAAGTAATATCCATCATTTAAATAAAGTCATTTGTGTCACAAGTAACATCAACCATTTATACAAGATCATTTTTTCACAACTTACATCAACCATGTTCTCAATTTGATTTTTTTTTCCAACTAATTTTATTTGAATTGCTTAAATCAATTTATTATTCCATAGAGCATGAACTCTATAGAAAATGTACATAACAAAGAAATTTCTAAAAGAATTAAGAACCGGGATGTTAAGACCAATCAACATGTTCATGTCACACTAAAAGTAAATGGGGGATTTTGAGTTGACCATTATTGGTTTGGAGAATAAAACAATAATTTTATGTGTTAGGAGTGGAGCCATCAAATATACCCCCGAGCTCTATTTTCTCAACATGATATAATGAGATATTTGGCCTTGCATTTAGCAAGCCATGATAGTATCATCTAACATAGGTGATTTTTTCATGCCTTGCAAGGAAGATAATATTCCACAGAATGGCTAAGGACTCTCATGATTTAGTTAGTTGGGGATTAGTTTCTTGCAATTCATACACGTTAGGTTGTTCTTTATACTTTCTTTTTTTCCCTTTCTCTGCCTAAACATTGATTAAGTATTTTAGTTCATTTCCATTTCTTTTCAAATTTATTAAGGTATTCGATATACATTTTTATCTTTATATTGTATTAACTTGCCAAAGAAAAATTGGTTTCAAATAGATTTTCCTAGGTGGAAGCTTTAGCGTGTCAAAACCGAAGGTGGTTTTTATATAAAATTACGGTTCAAATCATGCAATACTTTATGGTCTCCCAAGCTTTCCTTCATTTACATAGATTAAGTTTGTACTACTAGAGAGGTTGACTGTGTCTCCTCTTTATGACTATTGTAAATATATGGATAGCTTGAATTTTTTTATGTATGTTTATGGGACAACTTGGGTAATATGACTCTATTGGATATTGAACAATTCTTAAATCTTCCAAATATTATAAGAATTAATCTTGATCACTGTAATGATTTGGAGGAATTGTTGATTAAAATATGCAATTTAATTTTCTTCTAAGTTCTTTGTTTCCAATTGCCATCTTATCCAGAAGTTACCTTATGAGTTGAGGTTAAAATTCACTTAAAATGTTGAGAATCTCAACATGTCCAAAATTTTCAAAGCTTCCACTTTCCATTTGCAATTGCAGGAACTGGAGATTTCATGTGTCATTATGGTGTTTATAATTGTTCGAAAGCTTAACTAGCATCTTGTGGCTGGAGATGCAATATTCTTTTTTTTTGTAAGTTAGACAATCCTTCTATTGCCTCAAAAAGAAATTTACAAACGGAACCAAGCCCTCCCAATAGAGAGAAAACAGGCTTGAAGGTCAAGTTGGAAGTCTCCCCCGAAAGGAAACAAGACAATACCAAAGTGTTTGAGAATTCTTAAACAGTCTTAAAACAGATTTTTCCGTGATAACTAAATAAAACACCATAATCGGTAGCATAAACAGAAGTAAACAACAGCAGCTAGATAATTCCTACTTTTGAAAGTAGCAAAAAAAAAACAGAAGTAGCTAAAACAACAGATTACTCATGAGTCTCGTTGGTGGAGCTGGGCTTGAGCTTCATACCCAACCGCTTGGCAATTTACACCCGATTGCTCAGGATATGCTGCAAGAGAAGCATCATCTCATCTTGCAAGAGCAAGATTTCACCATGTTGTTCGTCCTTCTCCACCAAGGTTCTGTCGAGAACCATCTTCTGTGACCAGTGCATATCCAAGGACTTCTAATAGAGGGTGAGACGGCCACGAGAAGAACCAGGATTAGGGATGAGTTCCTTGAACTCCTTTTTTATTTCCTCTGCCCCAAGTCAGTTTCTATAATTTCGGTTTCCTCCTCAACCTGCAGGATTTTGTCTTAGACAGACTCAGGGATTTCCTTCTTGTAGCACTTGCATTTTTCAATTAATTGCTTCTGAAAGTGAATGGGGGGGGCCATTGGTTCGGACAGATAAAACTCAGGCAGAGTAGAGGCACGACGTGGATTCTTGCGGGGAGGCATGCTAATAACAGGCAGGGCACAGGTTACAATCGAAGCGAGGAGGGGCGGCCCGAGGAAGTGGCAAGGGTCACAAGCGAAGGCTCGCAAGAAGGACTCCCCTGTGGCAGAGGAAAAATGACCAGTAGAAACCCTCTCAGCAAAAGAAAGGTGGCGAATAACAGAGCTCCTAAGAGGGTGGCGAAAAACAGACCCAATGCCGCATAAAAGACAACCGGAAAGAACAGGGAAAGAGCGAGGCGACGACTTACCCGGGGTGACAGAAGCAAAGGTGGAGTTGTTGTCGAAGAATCCAGAGAGCCCAGGATCCCACGGAGCACCCGGACAGTCAGGACCACTGCTCGAAATCTCCACAGTGAATTCCAGAGAAACGAACAGAATGAGGACCAGGCTCAAATTTGTGCCCAACTGCTTGCTAAAATTATCTCTAATACCCGGCTGAATCAAATAATGAACGCGTGTGTTGGAGAGCTGCCAGCTTCTCCACCATATCTCGTCTGACAAAACAATAAAATCCTTACACCTCTTCATCATTATCATAGTGCTTGCTTCCGTGATAAGCCTTCATCGCAGATGCGCCATCCGTCATCTGCTGATGAGAACTCGTACTAGCCCACAAGTTGCCATTACTCTCCTCGAGGGGGGTTATTAATGATATATGTGGTCTGATGGGGGGCGATGAGGTGGGAGCACGGGGGACTGGACATCCTGCTGCGTGCCTCTCATCCACCCTCCCAACCGTCCATTTGTCCACCCGCTGTGGGGAGAGATGCAATATTCATTGCAAGAAAGGATTTGTCAAAAAAAATTAAAAGGAAAAGGTGACAAAGGATATCCTTTCTTTTTAAACTAAAAATAAATTAACCTTGCCTATCAAGAATAGAAAGTAGTGTTTATAAAATGTTTGATGTGTGAAGGAGTGTTTAATAACATCTACTTGTTAGTTGCACAATATTAATTGAAAAGCGTTTTAATTTAAAGGGGGACAAAAAAGTAATGTTGTAAAAATGTTGATGTGTCATTATCGATAGAATAATCTAGAAGCATTTATTAACATCTATTGGCTAGAGGTACATAAGTGTTGTAATTTATAGGGTGCCAAAGGACATCCTTGCATAAAGTCTTAACCTAAATACCTCACATATTCATTGGGTCATTTGGTAAATTTGATGGGGCTTCCTAGGATTTGGGCCTATTAGCAGGTCAATACCTCAGATATTCACTGGGTCATTTGTTAAATTTGATGGGGCTTCCCAGGATTTGGGCATTTTCTGTGGTGCTAGGGCAATTATTGTATTGAACAATCGATGTTTTTTTAACATTTGGATGAACTTTGGCCCGGGTACTAATACTAAAAGCGAAGTATGCGCTCTTTGGATTATCCTTCATTTTGCAAAAATCATAAATATGGAGCTGAGGCATATTGCGAGAGACTCACAAGTCGTCATCAACTGGATCAACCGAATTGGGTCTATAAATGTTATTGCTCTTTCATCTTGGCTGGATAGGATCAGATTGTTGCAGCAATATCACTTGGGTATCTAGTTTCTGCATATTCCTCGAGAAGAGAATGTGCAAGCGAACATCCTCTCAAAGAGGGCCTTGCTTGCGGAGGAAGGTTTCTTATCCTATGAGTTTTGGTCCGAAAATGGTGTTCGGGATGCTGGCAGGATTGCCATGTATTGACCTTTGGGGTTGTTACTTTGTTTTTTGGGGTCCCAGTGTATCGGCTTCTATTTCTGGTGGCACTTGGTCGTTGTCCTATTTAGTTTTTTCCTTCTTTCTAGCCGGGGGCAGCTTTTTACTTTTGGTCGGTGTTGGAGCCATGATTGGGCTGGTTGTTATCTTTTTTCCTGGGGGCAGCTTGTATCTTTTGGGTTGGTGTAGTTGGCTTAGGGAGGTGAGCTGTTGCATATCTGTCTAGGATGGCGGCACTTGTTGCTGGAACTTTGGATTGGATTCTGTTTTTGTACTCTTTTCATATACTTATTTATAAAATATAGATTTTTACTGTGTGAAAAAAAAGAAGTCTTAACATAAGATTAATTGAGTTGGAAATCCATTCAGCAATGCTATTAAAATTTGTTATGCCTTTTAACTTTGAATCATAACAATACCTATGGGGTTGAAATTGGAAGGCAGATCCATGATAATCTGATGACTCATTGTATTAAGTTTCAGAGAGGTAAGGATATTCTTCGATGGGATTACTGCCCCAAAGGAATGTTCACTATCAAGGAAGCCTATACTCTGCAGACTAAACCGATAAACCAAAGGGAAAAATCCTAACCGGGGATAATATTTTGAAGCGTGGTTTTGAAGGTCCCTCTCTATGCATCCTGTGTGGTAATCAGGAAGAAACCATAGTGCATATGTTGGATGGCTGTGTTTTCGTGTCTACTCTCTGGGATGAGGGAGCTATTCTTTTTCGCATGACTGATAGAGTTAGGAATGAACCTGTTGAAACGGTTAAAATGTGGAAAGACGAACCTTTCCAGGGTAGAATTCTTAATAGGATCTGGCAACTCTTCCCAGGTTTTATTATGTGGGAAATCTGGAAGGAGCACAACAAACGGATATTTACTGGTAAGATTAATAACTGGAAGATTGTATGGGGGAACATACAACGGGTTATCACGGAAACACTGCAACTTACATTATGGACTGAACAGGATATGAAAATCCTAGATAGTGAGTTGAGAATTCTTAATACCTAGAATATCACTAAGCTAGCCCGCCATACTGGTTGTATCCAATCCAGTCGCCTTTCTTATGATAGTCTGACTGTGTGGTCTCGGCCGTTACAGGGATGGATGAAGATGAATTTTGATGGCATATCTAAGGGAAATTCGGGGATGGCAGGTTATGGTCGGGTTATGCGGGATGATCAGGGAAAGGCCGTGTACAGTTACTTCAGGCACCTAGGACGTGAAACGAATAATGTCGCAGAGTGTGAAGCCATGCTGCATGGCTTGTGCATGGCTACCAGACATGGCGTGACCTGTTTGATTGTGGAGGGAGACTCAAAAATGTTGATTCAGATTGCCACTAAGATACTTAACGGGGCTCGGGTGGATAAGCTGGCTCAGTCATGGAGAATGGTGTGGAGAGTGACATGTCTTAGCCAGATCATCAAGTCTCTTAACTCTGTCACCTTCCAGCATGTTAGACGAAGTGCCAATTATCTGGCTGATGTGTTAGCTAATCATGGTGCGTGTGCTCTTAAAGATGGATGGGATGGGAATGCTTTGGATGTTCCGTTGGAATCATGTCAGCAGAAATGTATGACGATCGCAGATAGCGACCAGGGTGATGTGGAACCCGTTGTTGGTGACAGCAGAGCTTTGTTTCCCAATGATCAGGCGGTTTTGATAGATGGTTTTTCGGCAACCTAGCTTTATGTGCCATAGTTTGGATTTCCGTAGATCTCCCTCCATCGGTTATTATCGTGTTATGAACTTGGAGCGTGAGAATATTATGGTAGCCTGGTTTCTCACGTATTTGATGGGTCGTATGGAGAAGGAGTCTGAGCGAGTGACGAGAGCGGAGGACATGGATAATTATGATAGAGGCTGGGTTATTATGATGGACTTAATGAACAGGGTGGTAGCCTCTGTTTAAATTCTACGACCTGGAACATCATTTGCACCTATAATTACAGTCTTGGTATTGCTGATATCCTGTCAAGTGTTTGTTTTTCTAACTGGGAAGTGCAGGGTGATAATTCCGGTATTGAGAGTATGCCACCGAGGGGGAGACGGGCTCGGGGAGAGACAAGTAGAGAGGAAAGGGGGAGTGATGTTCAGTTTGGTCTGAGTAGGGATCAGTGGAATGCAACAACAACTTCTCTTTTCTATCGTCGTTACTTCCCTCAGGAGGTGCAGATGGCTATTGATAATGTTGAAGCTGCTCTGTGGCGGAGGGCTAGTGCGCAGGAGGTGCCAATGAGGCAATTGCCCTGTCCGATTGGATCCAGGACCCCGGAAACACAAGGGGCCGTATGGCCCTCTACAACCGGACTGTTGTCATGCTTTGGGTCACTAAAGCCCTTATAGCAAAGGTGACGGAAACGCATGTGGACATCCTGTCTGGCTCTCAACGCATGACTCAATTAGAAGAAATGTGTAAGGAACATGCTGACGAATCCAAATGGATTCATATGAAATTAGATGCTATGGCTACAAATATGGGTATCTCTTTTACCGAACGCCCAAAAAAAGTGGAGAATCCTCGGGAGATTCACCTCGACGGGCTGGAGAAGGAGACTGTGAAGCCACCGATGATGATTATTGATTATGAAGCTGGTCTGTTAGCTTAGCCCATGCCCTTCCGAGCCTACTCTGCCTGGGACTGTTGCTGTGTTCTGTTTTTTCAGGCTTTGGAGTTGTTTTCTTCTCTATCAACAACAAGCGAGGAGTAGAATGGTTACACCTGTTTTTTGGCTACCGGAAGTAGGGTTTTTGTCTGATGTCTATTATTCCGACATTTAGTTTGTATTAGGGCTGTGGTTTTATTCTATTGTTATCGATCTGTGGGTTTTTTTATTGTTAGTTGCATTTGGGTCTGGTCTTCTAGTACTGTTAAGATTTGTAATGAAGTTGTTCTATGGCTGGATTTGGAATTATGTTGTTAAAATCTAGTTTTGAGATTTATGGTGGCTACTCCAACACTTTGAGTTATTATAATGAAGAAGTTTGTAATCTTGGTACCTTTTTAATAGAATGATACTTTTTTTTGCTTTAAAAAAAACTTTGAATCATAACAAAATAGTTTAACTTTATTTTATTTTACAATATAAAAAAAATCGATTCCCTCAAAATTTATAATGCAAATTTGAGCAATGATTAATTAAAAAATGAATACATGTTCTCTTAAAAAAATGCTTGCACTATATTTGAATAAGCTAACTCTATAATGTGCACATATTTTACTTTCCACATTAAGGCTACATGATATCTCTAGAAAAAAATTGCACACATTTAAAAACATGTGTATATTTTGTAGTGCATTTTTTAATTTATACATGCTATAATATGTGTGTATTTTGTTATAAAACAGTCAATTATATTTTCTCATTTCTTGGTATCAAAATTCATATATGTAGAACATTGTTAGTAATGTTCATTCACATTATAAAATTTACTATTTAATTGTATTTAAATGTATTTTGATTTTTGATTGCCAAGTAGGTATTAGGTATTTTTTAATCTCTTTTTATTAGTTCTAATATTTTTTAATTTATTTTATAATAATTGTTTTTTTTATTTTTAAATTCACGGTATCTATAATTCTTTCTATATAGATGGTTTCTTAATTCATTCCACTGAAGATGCACATTATACAATTTAATAGAGGGAGATGTGTTACTCCTTCCGTGCTCATCTTGGAGCCAACACGTGTCGTTTTAAGCTTTTTTTATAAAAAATAACATGTCGGCTATTTAAAACATTTACAATGGCATATATAAAATTATACAAATTAGATAAATTAAAACACTTACACAACATTTACACTTTAAGAAAAGGTTTGCGCTTCGAGAAATTTGATCCCTCTAAACACTTGATAGATCTCCTTTAAGATGGATCTAGATTGATATTAACTCAAATCAAAATAATCTAACTAATATGAGACATCTAATTACCATATTCCAAAGGAATAAAAAACCAATATGTATTTCTCTAACTAAATAATTAAAAACCATTATAAAATAAAGTCAATTAAATAATTTAACAACTTATAATTCTCATGTAAATAAGTATTATAAATAAATTTAAATTAAGATGAAATAAAAAATAAAATAAGTATTATAAATAAATTTAAATTATGATCACATGAAAAAATTAAATATAAAAAATAAACTTTAAAATAATTTTAAATTATGAACCTATGAAATTTTTTAATATAATATAGAAAAAGAAACTCTCATGCACAAGCTTCATCTACCATCTATAACCCTTTAATACAAGGTTACATTAATAACAAAAGCATTGACTTCTTCACTAAAAATTTCCATGAGCATCATGTATAAACTTTCATAATGTCAGGGAACTTCAATATAGTTACAATCATTATTTTTCTCATTCATTTATGTTCGCAAATTATACTTTTAGTATTTTGTTAGTGATCGAATTAGTATAAGAATTTTTTTTCAAGTAGAAAAAAAAGTAATTTGTTATTTAAAAATAGAACCAAAGTTATATCAACATTATTTATATACGATAGCATATACAAACAATTTTTTCTAATACATCTACTCAAAAACTTTTATGTTTTGGTAACTTCAAACAGCGTTTTCTAATCCATCGAATCAAATTTTTTTATGTCTTGATAACTTTATAGATCAACAAAGAAAAGTTCAAGACTCAATATGTAGATGACTAATCTGCATATAATCTATAGAGTGTAAGCTTACAAAACAAAAGTAAAAAAGGTTCATGCTCTACAACTAGACATCAAATGAAGATTAGAATAAAGGAACTGATCCTTTATCAATAACTATGTTTTCTAGTGATTCATCATAGAGTATATTGTTATACATAGTCCCTACCATAGTAGTATAATTCAAGTACGAATATGGATATGAAGACGATTCGATACGGAAAAAATACGTAACAAAAAAATCCAATACGAATAGTAGGCTTCTTATATATAATACTTTTAATCAAATATATAAACCAATATAACATAAATGTACATTAAAAACCATTGGTTTATTTTTAGACATATTATTTACAAACAACCAAATTTACTATTTAAAAACAAAAATATAAAATGTCAATGAACTCGAATAAAGTCAAGTCAACGTGAGAGATAACAGCTAGTTATTAATAGTTACTTTTTATAAGAAAGTAATAAATTGAATGCTATTTATATTTTATAGTTATTAAATAATTAAACTTTGGTTTTTAAAATTTACTTTTTTATTAGTAAGAGTCTATATTCATATCATATCTATACTGAATATTAGACGAATTCGAATTGCTCCGAATTTCCATACAGGAAATGTCAATACAGTTGAATTATGCTACTATGGTCCTTGTTGATGTATATGTAACTTTGGAATGTATTTCACATATATGTATATTGTATTCCTATCGAGATGTCATTATTCCTCTATACGGAAGTGGTTGTATTCCTATAGAGATGTTATTATTCCTCTATACGGAAGTGTCGTCATTTATATTGTAAGTGTCGTAGCTTAAACTTGATGGGTTATTAGACCACCTTGTTGGGGTCGGCCCTGTATAAGTCATGTGGGTCAAAGGGTTATTAGACCACCCTATTGGTGGTCGGCCATGTGGGTCAAAGGGTTATTATACCACCCTAGTGGGGGTCGGCCCAGTCAGCATTATGTTAAGTGGTTAAGTTGAGGCCGACCTAGTTGAGTAAAGGTCAAGTCAAGTTAGTGTATAAATAGAGAGTGTGTCTCTCTCATTTTATACATTCTATTCTCTCACTCACACTTGGGAGAGTGGCGCACTTGTGGAGGAGGAGGCTCTGCTGCTAGGAGAAGACTATCTCTTGTATTCTGGTTGCATCATTGCTCTATCTATCTCTGAGGAAGTTATTGGGGTTTTTCACCTTTATGGTTTTCCCCAAGTAAACTCTGTGTCTCTTGTGTGCTTGGATTATTGTGTCCATGATTGATATGCTGTATATTTGCTGTACATGTTGTTCTCTCAGCTAATATCCTAGATCAGATTGAAGTAAGTTCTGAAAATTTAACATGGTATCAGAGCTAGCCTGAAAGAAGGCATGATATGGCATGTATGACACTTGCTGCACTTACGATGCTAGGGCTTGATTTAGCAAAAACTAGGCATCGTAGCACTTTCGCTATAAATCCGTTTTGGATAAGTTTTCAATTCTGAAAATTTTACAGGTCGAAGATCAGATCCCCATGTACCTTGTGTCCAAAGTACAACCTCTAATTCGTTGTACTTTGGGATTTATGATCTGTACAATATAGGGTTTCTGCCTCTTCCAGATTTGAGTCAAAACCAGGTGACCTTGGGAAAAAGGTCATAACTTGGGCTAGAAAGCTCCAAATGAAATTTCGTAAAAAGTGACAGGTAGTACACAGAATGTACTATCTCAAGAAAAATTTTCAGAGGCCGAAGTTGAACCAGTGACACGTGGCACGCGGTACAAGTTCACTCTCCTGTATTATCCCATAAACAGGTCGCGTTGCGACACTTGGCATAACTCTCTCTCAGAGAATCCAATTGAGGTCAGACCTATTGGAATGGAAAGATAACAGGTCGGGCTATCTCAGAAAACATTTTCAAACCCTGTGGATCAAAAAAGTTCAGAGTTACACCAGAAACAATTAGGTACATATTTCTGTCAAAACAGAATTATTTTTGAGTACCTTCATTCATGGCTTCCAGAATTTAGGGCTTCGGAGAAAGTTGGAATTTTTGTAATCGAAGACCACGGCTGGATGCTACTCATCAAAATAAAAATTTAGAGACCAAGATCAGATTTTTTGGTTGGGCAGAAGGCCGGGCTTGATCAAACCCCAGTTCGGGACTTTGATCGAAAAGATGGAAAATTAGGGCTTTTGCAAAAATTGGAATTTTGGAAATCTATGACCACGGCTGGAAGATCCTTAGAAAAATCGAAGCTTAGAGTTTTGAATCAAATATTTTGGTTGGGTGAAGCTCCGGGAAACTCAAACCCTAATTTAGGGTCCTCTCGAGTGAATCCGGAAATCTAAAAGGCAATTTTGAGGTGTGAAACTTTGCAGTTTTCAAATTCTGAATATACCAACTTGATCAGCTCATCAAGGCGCATATTTCTATCCTTTCGGAAGTTTGAAATTCAAAGTTTGAATTTTTGGGGTTTCTTTAACAAACCCTAATCCAGCTCCAAGTCCAGTTCTTGCAAATCAAGTGGATTGGGTTAATCCTAGAAGAAGATGGATTGGTCACCTGCATAAGTGAAGAAGTTCCTGTCTCAGAGGGAGATGAGGCTAAGGCCTTCCATAAGAAGATTACAAGCAATCTTGACAGGTATGGCTTATAGGTATGTTTCATGGTTAAGTTTATCATATGTTTGTCTTCATATCATTACAGTACAATCTTGATTAATTACTGGACTTGTCGTATCACCTTAATAGAAGATATTCATTGATTAAGGTTTTTACACTTATGATTGTACTAATGCATTGTGATGTTGTATGAGGTTTATGTTGTTTGCTAACACAAAAGGTACACCAAGAAAGTCAAATCATGTTCTACTTCAAGAACATATGCTCATGGTGACATGAAGACAAAGATTTATCCATTGTCATGGATCACATACAAGATCTACTTTCGAGGTATGTATAACTTGGTTCTACAATGGTTAACTTATGAGACATGCAGGTTACTAGCACAAGTCACTGAAGAGAACCAGAAGACATTATGCGGGTATGTTAGACATAACTAGCTAGCATGCTAATCCAGGTATGTTTTTCCTATATCAAGCTAGAATCCTACCTTGTGTTAGGATCTTATACTGTTGTGTTGTTGATAATGATTATTCATGAAGTCATAGGTTTGAATAATCATGGTTGTATGCATATTATTTTTCTTACCATAATTGATGATATGACTAACCAGAAGAATCATGAAGGTATAGGTTTGAATAATCATGGGTTTTATGCATATTATATCTCTTATCTTGATTGATGATTCAACTAACCAGAAGATTCCTATGATCAAATAAGAATATGTATGAGTAAAAGAAGACTTCCCTGAAACCTTGAATACTAATGTTTATTATCTGTGAATGATCATGAATATACATGTTTAAGATTATTGTGTTTTGATAGTATTAAGATTATACTAATAAATGTGTGATTATGTATGAGACCTCAAGGATAACACAATGATGATACTAATAAGCATGCATAGTGATTAAGGATGGATGTAAGTTCAAGGACAGGTAATCCAGGAAGCAAAGATCAAGAGGGAGCACACTCTAGTTGTTCCTGCAAGAAAGCAAAGGAGCACACTTCAGTAGTTTCTGCAAGGATGCAGATATTCAGAGGGAGTTGACCACTTCTCACAATCCACATAAGAATGGAGTTGCAGAAAAGAAGCAAAGAATGAGAGGGAGTCAACCCAACAAACAAACAAAGATAAGTATTTGAATTGTCATTACTTGCATATTTTATTGTTTAAATAATACTGTTCAATAATGTATATAATGATGTTCATAGAATTAGGTGTGTATTATGCATATTAGAATAGTTGCATTGATGAACAGTATACTACTAATATGCATGGGTAAGTGGCCTATGGCACTGTACAACATTCCATTGCTACTTATCTAGAATGAAACCTCTTTGCTGACATGTTGGGAGTTGTGCACACTCTTAACAATGTTCTGGTAGAGATTGGAAGGCATCTAGAAAGTTACGGAATATAGATAAATGTTGTATTGAAGCATTGACTAAGATAATTGCATGACTGTCTGACATATTTCCTTATGTGTAAGAATTTGTTCTGAAAACTATGAGATGTTTTCTAATCATGCAATTTAACTTGTTGTGTAGGAAAGATCGTATACCATCACCTACAAAAGAAGGACTACAACATTTGTTCAAGCAACAAAAGTATCTATTGAAGATATTGAAGTTCCCAAGATACGGGAAGAATGCCATGATCTGTCGATCATGAAGAACGATGTTTGGGATGCGGTCCCAGGAGCTGAAGGGAAGTCTGTTGTGACTTCCAAATGGAACTATCATATCAAGCATGCTATAGATGACAGCATAGAGAAATATAAAAGTGATGAAATAGAAGATACACCAGATGAATTTCAAGACAGCATGGTGTAGTCATATATGTGTGCAGAACTTGGTATGGTAGGATAGACATCTTTCTATCCAGTTTGGGCTTTACCAAGAATAAAGCGGATTCCAACCTTTTCTATAAGGTTGAGGAAGGCAATCCAGTGATACTACTTTTGTATGCGGATAACCTGTTTGTTACAGGTGAAGATAGATTGATTGCCGACATGTAGCGGAAGCTTGCTGCCGAGTTCGAGATGAAGAACTTGGGGATGATGCACTATTTGTTTTTGGCATGGAGGTGTGGCAGAGTGCAGATGGAATCTTCCTTGGACAAGGGAAGTATGCAGTAGAGATCCTGAAGAGGTTCGGGATGATGGATTGCAAGGCCATGGCCACACCTATGGCATCGAATATAAAGCTTCTTTGTGATGCTTCATATGAGCCGGTTGATGTCTCTATGCATCGTCAGATGGTTGGGTCCTTGATGTACCTGACGAACATGAGACCAGATATTTGCTTTGCGGTGAACACATTGAGCCAGTTCTTGATGGATCCGAGGAGTGTTCACCTGGTTGTTGTAAAGCATGTTCTGAGGTACCTGAAGGGTACAGTGGATTATGGGCTCAAGTATGAAGCGAATCAAGAGTTTAACCCGCAGGGTTATGTTGATTCAGATTGGGTAGGCAGTGCTACAGATAGGAAGAGCACATATGGGTGTTGCTTCAGTATGGGATCAGGTGTGATCTCTTGGTTCAGCAGGAAGCAGTCCTGCGTAGCACTAAGTACAACTGAGGCAGATTATGTTGCAGCCTGTTCAGCTAGTTGTGAGGCAGTATGGCTACAGAAGCTACTGTCTGAGTTATTTGATCTCCCGTTGGATGCTACTGGTATCTTTTGTGATAACCAGAGTTGTGTGAAGCTGTCCGAGAACCCAGTGTTTCATGACAGGTCGAAACACATAGAGATCAAATATCACTATATCAGGGATATGGTGCAGAGAGGAGTTGTGAAGCTCCTGTACATTGCGACGGATGAGCAGATTGCAGATGTGCTGACCAAGCCACTAGCCAGGGTGAAGTTTGAGTACTTCAGGGAGAGGCTTGGTGTTCTTCAGATTGATGACACTTCGAGGAAGAAGTGATGGACACATTTGCTGAAGCCATTCCAAGCATGTTGGAAGGAGAATTCTTCACATGGCTGTGGATGTAAGCGCTGGATGATGAGCATCAGGATGATGTTCTAGTTTCTGCTTTGTATGATCAGTTGGATCATTTATATGTATGTGTGCATCATGTTGGATGCTGGATATGATCAGTTGGATCATTTATATGTATATGTATGTGTGCATCATGTTGGATGTTGGATATGATTAGTTGGATCATTTATATGTATATGTATCTGTGCATCATGTTGGATGCTGGATATGATCAGTTGGATCATGTATATGTATGTACGCATCATGTTGGATGCTGGATATGATCTGTTGGATCATGTGTATGTATTGTGTATATGCATCATATTGGATGCTTGGACCATGTATCTGTATATGTATCAGGTGGATACATTGTATGATCAGGTAGATCATGTATATTGATATGTATCAGGTATGATCAGGTAGATCATGTATGTTGATGGATACATTGTGTGGATCATGTATCTATGTATCAGGTGGATACACAATGTATGATGATATGTATCAGGTAGATACTTGGTGTGCATCAGATGGATGCATTGTATGATCAGGGTGATCGCGGATGACAAGCTTTTCCAGATGACATGCAGCAGGATGTTGCAATGATGATGATCAGGATGATCATGTGTACATCAGGATGATGTATGGTGAGTATCAGGATGATACTTTGGGGCCGTGGATCAGGTTGTGCAGATGAGCATGTCTGGGAGATCTTCAAGTCGGAGTTGTGTACCTGTAACATCCTGAGATGCTCTTGCGAGGTTTTGTCCTATGGCATGTAATTTGCTCCTGGGAGATCTGGACAGGATGAAAAAGGCCTTAGATGTTTCAGCCAGGTTTTGCCATGACCACATGTAATTTTCTCCTGGGAGATCTGGACAGGATGAAAAAGGCCTCAAATACTTCAGCCAGGTTTTGTGGTGGACCACATGTAATGTGCTCCTGGGAGATCTGACAGGTATAGCTGTGTGCTCGTAATAGCCTAGGATGCTTTAGCCAAGTTTTGTGGTGAGATCACATGTCATGTGCTCCTGGGAGATCCGACAGGTAGAGTTGTGTGCTCGTAACAGCCTGGGATGCTTCAGCCAAGTTTTGTGATGGGTCACATGTAATGTGCTCCTGGGAGATCCTATAGGTAGAGCTGTGTGCTTGTAATAGCCTGGGATGCTACAACCAGGTTTTGTGATGCACGTAATAAGTCCTGAGAATTCCACAGTATGGCCAGTGATGACGAAGACCTGCAGGTGGTGGGCCTACATCCAGTATGAAAAAGGACTGGCTCTGTAGAACTTCCTATGACGACTAGATTCAGAGATTGATTGAGATAGCAGCAGCAGTGACGATGATGATGACTCGATGACGATTATCCAGTGACGATGATCCAGAGAAGATGACTTGTGCTAGAAGACCTGTGTCGAGAAATACCTTCCTAGTTAAGAGGGAGTGTTGATGTATATGTAACTTCGGAATGTATTTCACATATATGTATATTGTATTCCTATATAGATGTTATTATTCCTCTATATGGAAGTGGTTGTATTCCTATAGAGATGTTATTATTCCTCTATACAGAAGTATCGTCATTTATATTGTAAGTGTCGTAACTTATACTTGATGGGTTATTAGACCACCTTGTTGGGGTCGGCCCTGTATAAGTCATGTGGGTCAAAGGGTTATTAGACCACCCTATTGGGGGTCATCCATGTGGGTCAAAGGGTTATTAGGCTACCCTAGTGGGGGTCGGCCCAGTCAGCATTATGTTAAGTGGTTAAGTTGAGGCCGACCTAGTTGAGTAAAGGTCAAGTCAAGTTAGTGTATAAATAGAGAGTGTGTCTCTCTCATTTTATACATTCTATTCTCTCACTCACACTTGGGAGAGTGGCGCACTTGTGGAGGAGGAGGCTCTATTGCTAGGAGAAGACTATCTCTTGTATTCTGGTTGTATCATTGCTCTATCTATCTTTGAGGAAGTTATTGGGGTTTTTCACCTTTATGGTTTTCCCCAAGTAAACTCTGTGTCTCTTGTGTGCTTGGATTATTGTGTCCATGATTGATATGCTGTAGATTTTTTGTACATGTTGTTCTCTCAGTTAAGATCCTAGATCAGATTGAAGTAAATTCTGAAAATTTAACAGTCCTTACAACTTAGTAATTCATCATAGAGTATATTGTCATACAGAGTCCCTTATTCCCTAAATATATGAGTGTATTCTCGAAATATATGAGTGAAAGAATTGATAATGATAGGAATTAGGGTGGAAATTATCATAATAGGTAATGGTAGTTAAAATAATATTTATTAATTTCTTATGTTTCATTAATAATGCTATTTTCTTTGCTATTAATTAATATGAGAATAAGATTTATAATCATTATTAAGTTAATAATATTCAAATCAAATCAAGGGTGTTTCATTGTTTTTGAAAAGTCATTTTGCAATAAAAAAAATCTTGTTAGAAGGAACACGTTCATGGTAATAAGAAGTGAAAATTCATTTTGTAATGGGAATGTAATTTCCAAGGTGAATGTATGTCCTAAAGAAGTCATTTGTGATTTTTTTTTTACATTTTTTAATGAGCATTTTTCACAATCTATGTGATAATGTTAGAAATAAGAAATGTTATATCCAACAACTTATATGATATGTTAGAAGATGGAACAAAATCAATGTACTTTTGATTCCAAAGAATATGAGAAGACTTTGTGGTTTTATGGGGCCTCGCATAATTTATGGGAAGTGGATTTATACAATATTTATAGTTTTATGATTGTACATATTTGTATATTTCAATGGTATTTTGAAGAGGTTGTTTTCAAATATGTTTTGTCATTTACACTTAAATTAATTTAAAAAAAAAAAATTGTGTCACTTATACTTAATTTAATTTAGAGGTAATAACTATTTATTAAATCGATGAAAATATTATTTGTTTTCTCTCACATCAAACACATTCATCCTCTATAAAACTTGTTACATTTTAATGCATTATATTTTTCTACAACATTCTTTTGCATCATTAAAGCGGGAAAAATTTTAGGGGTGAAATTTAGTCCATGGGCTATTTTTGGACCTTTATTTTTTCAAAAAAAAAAATCGCCAATTTGCCTTTTTTTTAAAGATGATTCGCCCAAATTTTATGGAATAATGTTTTTTTAACTCTAAAAATCGACAAAATTGTCCAAAAACTATATAAAGTCCTTAGAAATTTGAATATTTAAAAAAAAAAAAATCGTGAAACGTTTTATGGTTGCAAATTTAAAAATTAGTAAAATTTGCCAAAGTTTTTACACTTCGAAAAAATTATACATCCTTACAATTTTCTCTACATTAAAAACAATCACTAATATATTGATTTATTTCATAATTGATCAATTAATTATCCAAAATTAATTGTAAAATTAATAACATACTATGTGAAAAAAAAAAGATAATCGATCCTACCATTAAAAGAAAAAATACAAAAATCCTATCACTAAAAGATTTCATTTTCCACTTGAAAATAACATCCTTGAATTGACTTATATTTCCACTACAACCAATGTCTCTGTTTACATTTAATAAATATATGATGTATAATATTTTCACAACTATTCAAAAAACCCCTCCATCAATAAAAAGAGCATGTTAATGATATTGTTATTTTTGTTACTCCACTTAATTTCAATTTGAACTATTATATATTTTTTTAATAATATATTTTGTCATAAATGGATATGAACAACATTATATAGATATTTGATATCAATTTTATTCTTTGTTAAAGTGTATGTAACTTGTGGGAGTATCCTGTGGTCTAAGAATCTGCGATCTAGAGACATTTAAGTCATCAAAATCACTTGGACCACATCAACCCTTAGCATAATTGGATTTTAAGTATTTCCTCCCACTATTGTCAAATTTCAAACCCTTAACAACTTGACAAACAAAACCCCTCGAATACCAAATACACTTGTAAAACTCAACATATTTAATAACAACTTAATTTATGATTATGCAATTATATTAATTATACATTTTGAAGTTGATATCTTTTTTATGAAGCAGAAAGATGTAATTTTAATTTTATTATATTCAAATAATAAAATGAAAAACAAATTGTACTTAAGCTACACCGTACAACGTAGGACCCTTTTTTATGTTTGACCTTATCTTTTATTCTCATAAATAGACATGAACAACACTCATATTTGATAACAACTTAATTTATGATTTTGCAATTATATTAATTATGCATTTTTTGAGGTTAATATCTTTTTATAAACCAGATAGATTTAATTTTATTCTATTCAAATAATAAAAATGAAAAGCAAATTGTACTTAAGCTGCAACGGAGGACCCCTTTTTATGTTTTACCTTATCTTTCTATCCTACTTTTTTATAGTTGGGATCCTCATGGGATATTTAAAGATTCACCTTTCACATCCCAAGCATATTTGGGTTGTCACGTTATTATTGAAACAACATTTGGTTGGTATCAAACTTTGATAACATTTTGAACATCAACAAATAACTTGGGTAAGTGGAACTTGAAGCTAGAATTGAACTTTGATAATATTTATAAGTTTTATAATTCATATTAGAATGAAGGTGACATTTTTTAAGATACTTGAAACTAAAATTTAACATATACATATATATATATATATAATACTCTTTTAAATATATTAATAAACAAATATATATATATATATATAGTGGTTTGCACTGTACTGAAGACCAGTGATCGATACTCAACAAATTTATGGAATAAAGTAAGGCAAGCCCACCCAAAGGGGCCTCACACATTTCGACATATAGCATGCCTAACATTGAGAGCGACGAGGAGAATTGATCTCGCGACCTCTCACTGAGAGGTATTTTAGTGACGGGTGCTCAACCAGATGAGCTAACTCTTGGGGCTATATATATATATATATATAGAGAGAGAGAGAGAGAGAAGTTTATATGTCCACATACTTGTTGGCTCCTTCGTTTTGAAGTGGAGCAAGAAAAAGCAGATGAAGAGAAGTCAAAGGAAGAAAGTAGCGAAAGGATACCAAAAGTTGCAGAAAGGAAGGAAGTAGCAGAACAGTACTGGAAGTAGTGGAAAGTACCGGATGTTGTAGAAGAAAGGTAACAACTGCAATCGTTTTGGACATGTTTTGGACCCAATGAGAAAGTATAAAAGGAAGCAGAAGATGAAGAGGAGAATAGAGAGAAGAGCTCGTGTGAAAGTCTTTGAGCTAGAATACCTGAGCATCAAAAGAGTTAGCTACAGACATAGATAGACAAATCTATAGCATGGGTTTTGTAATGGGGTTTTTGGGTTCTGTTCTATCCCACGATGGGTAATTCCACAGTGAATGTAAGGCTTGATGCCGTAATATTGCTGCTGTAATGAAGATCTAGTGATATAACAAAAGAGATTGTTGGCCCGCTCTTAAATTTTTTGTATTGCACATGTCTCTATGATGTTTCCTTTCTTTTTACAGTATTGATCTCAATGGATGAATGGTGAATTTGCTTAAGTATTGTTGTGATTTAGTGAATACTAGTGTAATTTCTGATACTGTAAAACCCCATCGCCACCATACAGTTAACTAATCCCTATTCTACATCGGTATTGGTTGTTCTTCGGATGAGACCTTCCCCTTTAACTGGATTGAAAATGCTAGCACACTAGACTATAGTGGCGTCCTTTTGTTGGCCCATGCGCAAAAACCACGGTCTCCATTTTTTGCCAACAAATGGTTCCATTACCAGGACCTGGTTCTTAAACAAGACTCTATTAAATGTATGGCTTAATTGGTGATAACAAGTTAGATTCAGGATTGGTGGGAGAAGAAGCTTGACGCTTTCGAAACCCAAGAAGATGAACTATGGGGGTGGGAAGTAACAAAGTTCATGCAATACCTTTTCTATGGAGGACCACTTCTAAATCAGTACGAAGTGTTGTGGGTTGAGCTTCTAGTGAACCTACTAGAGTGGTTGCGGCGACTCGCGGAAGCACCTAAGTATTGCAATAAATGGAGGAAAATTGTGGTGTGGACTATAAGAGATTTGATCTAGTTGAATCGACTAGACTCGCCCTTGATTAGGGCTATTGATTTCTGGGTAGAGAGCACTCTATTTGGCTATATTTTGGAATTCACAACTGAAAACAATCAATCCACATTAAAACCTGAAGATGAACTCAAGAGAGGAGCACGTGGAAGACTACTGAAAGAAGTTCCCTTGTGGATCAAGACCTAGTTAGTGGAGTTTGGGTTTCTACCTCTATATTGGATTAGAATGGAGGAGTTACGCCTCATGCCTAGCGGGGGAATTCGGGGTGATGTTGCTATGTTGCGAAATGTGGATCTATCATAAATGGAGGTGATTGATAGCCTTGAAGCCAGGGATGAGCGAGTAGAACGAAGAGCAGTGATTAAAGAAAAATGATTGAAATACCAGTTAAGGGAAGCACAGAGGAGAAGCAAGCAACAGGAAGAACATATAAGGAATGGGGAGAATAGTGAAGAAATCCAAGAGGAGCTACATTAGATGAAATGGATAGAGGAACTTACTAGTGCCAAATTAAGAGAGCATCAGATGGATGTGCCACACAGCCTAGTAAGAGGAAGCTAGGGGGAAGGCACAAGTGGAAGGCAAGATCATGAATAACATTCTCCACGTAACGAAATTTTTCATCAAACACCAGACTCATCCCTGAATGCAAAAGAGGATCATCATCAAGAACTATCAGGACCTATGGAAAACGAAAGTACTCCAGAAAGTGAACCCTTCATTGAACAAGGAACCATAAGCAATGGAGCCAGCACCCCCCTAACTAACCCCATGCGCCTCTACAAAATTTGGTAACAAATTCTCAAAATATTGAGTTACAAGCACCTTGGTATAGTCAGATGAGTAGTAGTAGCAATATTTCTCAAAGCAATTTGTTAATATGAGGAAGTAGTAGTTTTCAACAAACTAGTAGCAATTTTATTACGCAACTAGTACCTCAAGGTTTTTTTTTAGTAATATTCTAGCCGCACCAATGGCGGGGGCACCAACATGATCACCCTTAAGATTCCCAGAGTTTTGGGGAAATGGAGAAGATGATGCAACTCAAAATTGGTTTCTCTGTGAAGCCATATAGAATGCTAGAGCAACCCCAACAGCATCCAAGTTGGTGGAATTTTGAATGACCCTTCTGGGGAGGACATTATAGTGGTACATGAGGCTAGTTGAAAGATGAGTTCCAAATGCACTAGCTCTTACCTTGGCGGAAACTAAGAATCTATTTCTAGATGAATTTGCAAGGCCAAAATATGAACAGTAGGGTGTTGCATAACTGAGGTAAATACGATAGAGGCTTGGAGAATCTGCATGGGAGTACACATAGAGTTTCAGACACATGTTAACAAAACTAACATATCCAGTACATGAATCCCACCATAAGGAGTGGTTCATTCAGGGTCTGCTACCTCTGAAAAATATACCTCTATCGCAACAAGTAATTGACTCGCCTAAACCTACATTATAATAGGCATTGAATATTGAAGCTATGGAAAACTATATGGAATTGATGGGAATGCGAGCGGGAATGGGAACTTACTCCTTGACTGGTGAGATAGTGCAAGTACATCGTAAGTTACCAGAGATAATTGAGAGAATCCAATACTAAAAACACCAAAGGCACAACGACCACCAGTATGGTGCACTAGCTTCCTAATAGAAGGACATCATGCTTCAAAATTCATGTGGACACGAGAGGGGCAAGTTCTGCTGGGAGGACCGTTCAACATGGGACCTAGTGCAACAGTTGTGCAAGTTGCTATGGTGAATCTATTTCATTCCACAAGATGAACATCATATCCAAATCCACCAACTGATTGTCCTAATGACTAGTGTGAAATTTGTAAGTCATTCGGTCATCGCCCATGACTTTGTCCTCTATTCCATAAGTACTCAGCAGCACCTAAGACAATATACTATGAATTTTACGGATACAGTACACACAATACTAAGAAGTGTAGAGATTTGGATACTCTCATAGAGAGGTTGGACTGATCTATAATCTTCCAAGTATCAAATCAATCGCAACGCACAGGAGGAGAAGGACAAGGAGTGGGACCCAAAACTGGAAGAGGATGGGGTTTCAGAGCCAAACGAGGAGCCGATCGCACAGGGCCACTGCGATGCTACAATTGTAATGACGTGGGTCATTTCGCCCATGATTTTATTTTGTCGAAAATACCGTGGTGTACCTACTGCCGCACCAACACTCATGTAATAGAAGAATGCCTTGATTTCATCGCTAAATGGGAGGATTACATAAGAAGGCCAACTAATTTCATAAATTGTGAACCCCAATAAGGTTGCACAGTAGTAGGTTTTGTGGTCAATTGGGCAGGTGCAAAATCCAGACCAGATCAAAGATGACCGAACTCCCTGGTGATCCAAAAGGTGGTCTCTAAAAGGAGTAAATATGTTTTAGTGCAGCAAAATGAGATATACAGGGATTCTACAAATAGTTTTGTCGAATACCAACTGCACCATCCCGAGAGGGTACAAGACCGCATCAAAGGTGCCGATCGGACAACACCATCGCTGAGGGTGAGGATTCAGGTACTGATTAAGAAAAATACTCTATTTTTCTATGGTTTCAGTTGCTTAAAAATATTTTGGCAGATGAGAAATCTACCCAGAAACTGTAAAGTACGCTCCACATCCTAACTAATGTTGCAGGAAATAGTGAAGAAAATTACGCTCCACTCCTAGATAATAATATCCAGTTGGTGCGACAACAACGAATGAAACGAACAGCCTGATAATTCCTTATAAATGCACAAGTACACGGTTATGATATAAAAAATGTGATGATGGACCTCGATTCTAATGTAAACATCTTACCAAAGAAGTCATGGGAAGAAATAGGTTCCCCCAAGATTGTATCTTACCCCTTTCAGCTGTAGATGGAAAACCAGTACCGTATCTTCCCCATTGGTCACCTAGAGAATGCTAAAGTAGATTTGGGCAGTGTCAAGACAACCACAGACTTTGAAGTTATTGAGATCATGGGGGGAATAGATCCTTATCCAACATTTCTCAATATTGAATGTGCCTATGAGAACCATGGAATAATTGATCTAAAGAGACTAATGATGACCTTCGAGGTAGATGGTATGATGGTTACCCAACTATTATACCCACAACAAGTTCCATAGTACACTGATCCCATTCAGGAGAACATGGAATGAGATGTTTTAAACATGATCTACTCTCTGACTGCAAGATAGAGAGATGACTATGTGAATTCAATAGTAGAAGGTTTCATATGCTGAAGAAGTATTCAATCCTTCGACAGTGATTTTGAGGATGCTTGGGAAAACTGGAAAAAAAACGCCATGAGCTCTCATCCAAACACTGCACAATGGTGAATTCTTTCAGATGGATTGGTGTAGAATTTAGTCAAGTGCCAACATATGATGGAACCAATCAACTAGATATATTCTTACATGAGATGGAATCCATGGTAGAGGGAAAATAACACATGGATGTATAGGATACAGTGCTTAGAGGCACTCCCACGAGATGGTGTGAAATGCATAGAGATGAGTTACCTGACTGGGATACCATGCAACTTTCTTTGATGATCAGGTTTAATCCATCCTTGCACGCTAACATGGTGAAAGAAGTCTACATGGGGGAGTATACATATTGAACTCTGTGAGCACCAGTGGGAATCACGAGGATTACAACTGTAGTTCTGGGTCCACTAATTCTTCCATGATATTGGCCCTATCGCGAAGGCCTGGTATATGCACAAAGATACAAGAAGGAAAACTAACTGTTGGAAGAAGCTGCATGCAAAATATGTCAATACTTTTCCTTCACTGCAACAATTGACATGGTCACATAAGCATTGGCAGCTATCAAGGGTTCCCTTTTTAGTGACCAATTGCAGAATCTAGGCCACTCATATATCTTCCTGATACATCAAGAATTGGAGGACTTCCATGTAGAGATAAGACAACATGTATGTTGCGCAAAAGTAGAGAAAGGAAAGCCAGAACCAGATGAAGTAGAACAATTGCAACACCTAAGTTTCTAGGAGTCTAAGGGTGTCCGAGAAGTCATACACACCAAATCTAAAGATATTGGAGCTATATTTACTCAATCTCTGCAATTGAAGAAGAACAATATTGGCACTGAAGATAAACAAAAAAAGGAAGTTGTTGGAGATTGCTGGGACAACCAAACAGTCTCTAAAATTGCATCTCTTCTGAAAGAGTATGAAGATTTTTTTTTGCAAAGATTCACATAAATCAAGGGGATTCAGAGAGACTTAGGAGAAATGAAGCTTTTATTGAAACTAGATGCAAATCCCATTAAGCACTGCTTGTATCGGCCGAATCCTCGAGTCAAGCAAAAGGTCAGAAAAGAGATTGATCGTATGCTTAATGCAAGCTTGATCTTCACGGATGATGAATCTAAATGGATCAGGCCCATGGTGATCTAGAGCAAGAAGGATACCAAGGATATTCGGGTCTATGCAGATTACCATAGCTTGAATTTTTCTTATGTCCATGACCCCTTTCCAATTCCCTTTAGTGATGAATTTTTAGACTAGGTGGCAGGAAACGAAGCATATTATTTCTCCAATGGCTTCTTCGGATATCACTAGGTCAAGATCGCAGAAAAAGATAAGAATAAGAGCACATTTACTACTAAATGGGGATCATTCACGTACAATGTTATGCCATTTAGGCTCAAGAATGCACCAGTGGTATTCTCAAGGATAATGATAGTAGCTTTCCACAAGTTCCTTCATAAGTTATTAGAAATTTATCTGGATGATTGGACGGCTTACAATCTGCCAAAATACCATGTTGCTCACCTTTGGCTCATGCTGGATCGTTGCATACAGATGGGGATCTCATTGAATCTATGGAAGTGCATGTTCTGCATACCTTTTGGTAACCTACTAGGACATATTTTATGTAAATATGGAGTATTAGTTGACCCTATGAAAATTGACGCTATTGTCAATCTACAAGCAATAGAAATAGTAAAACAGTTGTGATCCACATTGGGTCATACCGGATATTATCAAAGATTAATCACAACTATGCATCTATTACTGCATCATTAGAGAAACTATTAAAGAATAATGATCTTTTTCAGTTGAATGAATACTATGAGCAAGCATTTAACACACTCAAATAAGTACTTGTAAATGCCCCAATCCTCACATTTTCTTATTGGCAGAAGGAATTCCATGTCCATGTAGATGCATCAGGAATCACCCTTGGAGTTGTATTGTCCCAACCCTGAGAAGGTGACATGGACCATCCAGTGTATTTTGCTAGTAGTAATCTATTGCAAGTCGAGTGCAACTACACCACCACGGAGCTGGAGGGATTAGCTATGATCTATGCATTATAAAAAATCCACCACTATCTCTTAGGAGGGGATTTCAATTTCTTCATAGACCACTATGCTCTGAAGTATCTAGTGGACAAGCCAATATTAGAAGGAAGAATTGCAGATGGTTATTGTTGTTTATGGAATTATCAATTGAATTTATAATGAATCCAGGGAAACATAACCATGGATTGGATCATCTTTCTCACATTGACTCTGGCGAATTTGACGGCCCAGTTACAAATGATCAACTTCTAGACACTGAATTATTTAATATAGAAATCATTCTAGATCATTTAGAAGAGATTGCATTGTTCCTCACTATAGGGAAGGTTCCATATGATATTTCCCCCACACAGAAGAGACACTTAGTGGTAAAAGTGACAAAACACCAACTAATTGCAGGACAATTGTATAAACCACGGATTGATGGCATCTTGTGTAGATGCATATTGGATCATGAGAACGAAAATATTTTATGGGAATCCCATGCCATAGTTGTGGGAGGACATGTTGGCGAAAAAGCTACAGGGAGAAAGGTGCTACAAGCCAGACTGTTTTGTCCTACATAATTCAAAGATGCTAAGTCGTACACAAGGAAATGTGATGTCTGTCAACGTGTTGGTCGACTATCCCACATAGATGAAATTCCATTGAACCCAATCCAAGCACTTAAACCTTTCGAGAAATGGGAAATTGACTTTGTATGACTTTGTAGGACTGATTCATCTATAAAAAAAACACTCTAAATCCTTGTACATTATTACCACGATAGATTATTTAACCAAGTGGGTCGAAGTTGCAGCAATCAGATATTGTTCCATAGAAATAACTACTTAGTTCATTTATGAAAATATTATAACTCGCTTTGGGTGCCCTAGAACTCTCACAAGTGATCAAGGAAAACATTTTCTCCATAATACAATTGAAGAATTGACAACTGAGTTCCTGATTCACCATCATAAGAGCAGTCCATATCACCATCAGGAGAATGGCATGGTCGAAGCATTCAACAAGATTTTGGAGACATGATTGACCAATCTATTGTGCAAATAGGGATGACTAGGATGAGAGGATTCCAGCTATGCTATGGGATTATAGAACTACCTCTAAGAGACTTCACAAGAAGACTCCCTTTCAGTTGGTTTATGGTAGAGAAGCAGTAGTTCACGATGATTTCATCGTTCCAAGCATGTACATTGAAAACACCATGTAGATGACAAAGGACGAAGCAATTGCATAATGTCTTGCGGAACTGATGGAACTTGAAGAAGATTGGTTTCTGGTAGAATACCATGCAATAGTAGAAGATAGGAGACAAAAGGCATGGCACGATCGCCACATTAAGAAGAAACCACGACCTATGAAAACTTTATGCGAGAAGGTTAGACAATTACACCAGGAAGCTAACTCGATAAATGAACTTGAGGCAAGAGCACATAAATATCAAGAATCCCATGAACTTGATAATGAAATGGATGGTATCCATGAGAAATCATACACTGCCAATCCAACTATGCAAGAATTGAGGATTACATCCCAAGACAAGTGTTGCGAGTCACAACAACGAGATCACCTTGTAGATGCAGAAGTTTAGCAGAAACCCACCAGTACTAATAAGGAAAAATCTCAAGAGTTTATAGATTGCACCAATGAATTGATTATCATATGGTAAACAAAGTTGGATGAGTTAATAGAACTTCAGAAAAAGGTTTTTGTGTAGGTACTAGAGTTGGCTCCTTCGTTTGAAGGACCAACAGTTGAAGATGTTTAGGAATCAGTCACAAAGCAGAGTTGACTTGAGGGTGAGTCAACCTTTGTGGTCGGGGCATGTTGGCTCCTTCATTTTGAAGTGGACCAAGAAGGAAGCGGAAGAACAAAAGTCAAAGGAAAAAAGTACTGGAAGAATACCAAAATTTGCAGAAATGAAGGAAGTAGCAAAATAGTACCGGAAGTTGCGGAAGAAAGGTAACAACTGCAACCATTCATACATGTTTTGGACCCAATGCACAAGTATAAAAGGAAGCGGAAGACGAAGAGGAGAAGAGAGAGAAGAGCTCGCGTGAAATTATTCGAGCTCGAAGACCCGAGCATCAAAAGAGTTAGTTTTAGACAGAGATAGAAATATCTATGGCATGGGTTTTGTAATGTGTTTTTTTGGGTTCTGTTGTATCTTGCGATGGGTAATTCTGCGATGAATGTAAGGCTTGAGGCCACAATATTACTGCTGTAATGAGTATACATTGAAATAATGAAAGATATTGTTTGTCCCCTCTTAAAAATTCTATATTGCACATATATCTGTGATGTTTCCTTTCTATTTACAGTATTGATCTTGACCGATGAATGGTGAATCTACTTAAGTATTGTTGCGATATAATGAATACTGTTGTAATGTTTGTTGTTGTACAACCCCGTCGCCACCATACAGTTAAATAATCCCTATTCTATGTCGGTCGTGGCTATGCTTTAGGTGAGGCCTTCCCCCTTAAGTAGATTGAAAATGCCAGCACACTAGACAAAAACGACGCCCTTTTGTTGGCCCATGCACAAGAAGCCTCGTCTCCATTTTGCACCAACAATACTATACCAAATATTTGAGCCAATGGCTCTCTAACTAAGTATTCAACAAAATGTCTTTAAAAGTCCAACAATTCATATTTTATATAGTCTTCCAAAAATCAAACAAAAAAACACACCAAAATTTCAAAAGGTTGATAACCCACCATCACAAAAACTTAAGAACAACATAATTATAGAGCCACAGATAATTATGTGATGTTTTCCTCCTCAAATTATTTTAGATGAAATAAACCAAGTGCTCAAGTAAGTCCTTCCTTGGATAATGTATTTTCTATAGTGTTCAATTCTCTGTTACATGAGCAAAATAAATTCAAGTACTTTGTTGTGAGACTACCTTAATTTAATTAGCTAAA
The DNA here is from genome assembly GCA_027924585.1 of Larix kaempferi. Taxonomy (NCBI): domain Eukaryota; kingdom Viridiplantae; phylum Streptophyta; class Pinopsida; order Pinales; family Pinaceae; genus Larix; species Larix kaempferi. The sequence goes on along the minus strand of BSBM01000012.1, from coordinate 2,903,926 downwards.
AATTGAGAGAAATGTCAAGTATTGATTATTCATTGTTCATCCACTTAAATACAAACAACAAGTCTCCATATATTTGTAGATGTGTAATATTCTTGGATAAAGCCATCTTCAAGAGAGCTTGAAGTGCTAAGAGCTCATCTTGATTCTTCAAATTTCCGCCCACATTTGTATTAAAGTGTATATAATGTTGGTCCTAAAAATCAAATACATCACCAATACCACATAAGGATTGAACACCCTGACATGCTCCATCGAAAAAAACTGACATGATGAATTATCCTCTACAAGATCCCCAATACATCTAATTGTTGGGACATTCTCTTGTGATTTAAAAGTCTAGGCAATGGCACAAATTTGAGTATATACTTGAAACTTTTGTACAACTTCATCCTCTTGTATTGTGAGCCAACTAGATGCCATGTAATGTAATAAAAAAAAACATCTCAATTTTTTATTAATCCTTCCTTCAAAACAATTGTTTCACGCCCTCCTTCACTGATCCACCTTGCCACACATTGTTAACACCAATCTATAGATTAACATGTTTCCTATATTGTATTCTAAAAAGGAACATGGAAAAAAATTGTGAGACACTTTCATCCTAATTCCTACATAAATAACAAATGTTAGGTCTATTGATTCCCAACATCAACATCATTCCAAAGCATCGAAACATGATGACATAGATGGACATATGTAATTCCATTGCTCAGCTATCATGTCTTCACCATCATGTCTAGATCGATGCCCTCTTCCTATTTGTACTCATTTTCTCCATAGGCATCATCATTTTCCTTTCATGCCTAATTTGGGAAGGTTCGTCACACATGGGTCACCAGTCCAATTTGTGTAAGTTTTGAAATTTTCCATTTCTCACTATACATGTCATCATGAGATTATTCTTAAACCATTGCATCTAAGGTGAAATGTTCATCACACCGATATTTTGTTTCACCATTTTTACCTCTGCTTGAACCCGCTCCACTCAGTTTAATTTTCATCATGAAAAGACATTTGCATCTCATCGGTCCCCCCTTTGGAGGCGCATTTGTCAATTTTTTGCAAAAGTCTCATCTTCCCAATTCCTACTATTATACCTAAAAGAAGTTGTAAAGAAGGAGAACGGTTCAACGATGCACACATGACACACATCACACCCACAGACTGGAAAGTCAGGATACCAACCATGTGAAGAGAAACACGGCTAGCAAGGAACTGACATAAGGTGATAATGTGGCCTAGGGGATCATTTTGGCACAGGAAAACATTCAAAAGAGCATACATGGGTTTAGCATGAAAAACCATAACGCAATGCACGTAGGTAGCCAATGCAACAAGGACATTTTTTTTAGAAGGAAGGCACATAGCTGCAACATTTGGGAACATTCAACTGTGCACCGACTCACTTATTCTGAGACTAACACAAAGGCTAGGAGATTGCATAATAAAAAAGGCTCTGATTCGTTATAGAAGATGAGGTTAAGACCAATTTGTTTGTGTGGAGTGAATATGGCAGGAAGAAAAGTTAAGGCTAGTTGGTCAACCTGCAATTCCTCAAGGTTAAAGAAACATTGTTAAGACAAAGTTGCACCCAAATTGAAAGAAAAATTCAAAATCACCGGCAACAGGTTAGCGTTTTCAACCCATATTGGAATTCTAGGAAGACATCAAAATGCTCAGTGGAAAAGGAAGCCAAGATATAGAAATATGATTACAGACACATAACTTAAGTTGTTGAATTCTAAATCCACCTACCAGACTATTGCAATTATAAGAAGGATGAGTATATGACGAATATGAAATGATTCAAGATATTTTTTTGTTTCAAATGAAATCAAGAGATCCAAGTATATTAGGGTGAATAAGTTGCGACCTCTTGAAATGATACAACAATTCTTTAACAAATATGGTTTATGACCATATTACATTATAAAGGAGGAAGTGGATGGAGCTGATACAATCTTCGAAAAAGAAAACAAAAAAAATCCCAAAATTTCAAAAGGTTGAGAACCCATCATCACAACAACTTAAGAACAACATAATTATAGAGCCATAGATAATTATGTGATGTTTTCCTCCTCAAATTATTTTAGATGAAATCAACCAAGGGCATGAGCAAGTCCTTCCTTGGATAATGTATGTACGATAGTGTTCAAATGCATGTATACATGAGTAAAATAAATTCAAGTGCTCTGCTGCGAGACTAACTTGATATAATTAGCTAAAGCTTGGAGAGAAATGTCAAGTATAGACTATTCAGTGTTCATCCACTTAACTACTAACAAAAAGTCTCCATATACGTAGATGTGTAATATTCTTAGATAAATCCATCTTCAAGAGATTCTGAAGTGCTAAGAGCTCATCTCAATTGTTCAAATCTATACCCACATTTGTGTTGAAGTGTATATAATGTTGGTCCCAACAATAAAATACACCACCAATCCCACATAAGGCTTCAACACCCTTACAGGTTCCATTAGAAAAAACTTGACATGATGCCTTATCCTCTAAAATCTCCCCAATACATCTAACCTTTGGGACTTTCTCTTGTGATTTAAAAAGCTAGGCAATGGCACAAATTTGAGTAGAAACTTGAAAAATTTGTATAACTTTGTCTTCTTGTATTGTGAGCCAACTAGATGTCACATAATGTAATAAAAAGGAATATCATGTTTTTTAAATAAATTCTTCCTTCAAAACCATTGTTTCAAGCCCTCCTCCACTGACCAGCTTGCCACATTGCCACACATTGTTAACACCAATATATAGATTAACATATTTCCCAACTTGTATTCCAAAAAGGCACATAGAAAAAAAATGTGAGACATTTTCATCGCCATTCCTACATAAATAACAAATGTTAGGTCCATTCTTATTCTTCTTTTGAATTACATCCCAAGTAGGAACCATATTCATAAGTGCAAGCCACATAAATAATTTGGACTTCTTAGGTTCTCACACCTTCTACATATTTGAACACCGCTAGTTGATCTCCCTTACCTTAGGTGTTGTGTATCTAATATATTTGAAGATAGAATATAGAAAACACAAGAGATCCAAACAATAGATAAAAAGGTAATGAGATAATAATGTAGAGAAGGCCCTTAATGTACGGTAACACCATCAATTACTCCTTAAGGAATGAATCACTCCACAACCCATGTTGCAAATAATACATCCGATATTTCACAAGACATATTATTACATTGCTTCTACTTCTTTATATAATTTGTAACAAAACTCCTAGGTACTCTATAGAGAATAAAAAATTTAGTAGGCAGGACCTTCTCCATACTTTCTAGAGAATGAACTTTCTAGTAGGAAGAACCTTCTAGTAAGCCTTCTTACAATTATTTTTTTTCACACTACATCTACTTCATGGGCCTTATTTAATATATATGGCCTCAACACATAGCATTATACCCTTGGGTACCTCCCTATGTACACCATATTTTCTTCCCTAGGTACATTACATTCCATCCCCCTTTGTATGTTTCATCTTTCAAACATGGGAGGAAGCCATTTAATATGATATGCTAAGCAATGTAGTCAATTGGTACCAAGTACACACATCCATCCAACCTAATGAAATGTGGACATGGGGTCCAATTGCTTCATTTCCATCTCGATCTTGATTCTAGTTGTTCCTTTGGTTCAATGTTGTTGGTGTGCTACTCTAATATCTACATGCATTGATTTTAGTTCTCCATGTGCCTCTATACTGGTTTCCTTTCTATTTCCATAGTAAGTTTGTCGATGCTCATGAAGTTACATTCCTTAATGATTATTGTTTCATCAAGTGGTGCGGGAGGGAAATATACACGAACCTTACTATTGGTTCTTTGTTCTTTGAATCTACAACATATGGTTTCCTTGAGTCATGTATCCCCTTAATTTCTTCTTTCTTTTTATGCCATTCATGGGGATTTATTCATGTGTTTATGTATCCCCTTCTTCTAGTTCAACTTCATACTCTTCATCCAATGTGTCTATAGGGACTTCAACTATTTTAACTACAAGGGCTTTTTCATGTGCCCCCTTGAGCTCTTCTTGTTTGGTAAGGGAAATATTATGCAACGCAATTTTCTTTTTATTATACCAAGCTTCAAAAAATTATTTTGCACATTAATACTAATTGTATCCACTGACTCTCCATCCAAGGATATCCCAAAGCAATATCCACACTATCCATATCTATAGAATGAATTCAACAAAAAATTGTCCATAATAATCTTCAAATATTTAAAAATTTGAACATTTTTACCCGCAATTAGTGTTCTTTGAATATGTTTTGCAAGGGCTTTCAATCATTTAGCCACATTAACATTTATGAAATTATACTTACTACTTGGGTTTATAAAAACAATGATCTTTTCTTGTTGAATACAGCCATGAACATGTAAAAGGAATTTGTCACATGAAAAGAAACCCTCATGGATCGCATTATCCATCTTCGCAGCATTAGCCCTTTGATTTAAAAATACATTTTCATATTCTTCATCTAAAAGTATTAATAGTTCTTTAAAGCAAAGTGCTTGACCCCATATAGCTACTTTATCTATTAAATGAGAGTATAGGAAGCTATTCCAAAGGGACAAATTTTAATTATAATATGCAATGTATTCTTGAATACTAGGACCATCAAGTTTTCATGTAAAATATATTTTCTTGGAATAAAATCCACAACCCAAACTATAACTTACTATTCAATGTCGTTTGAGTTAACAAATTTAAAATGATCATAACTTCATCAATATTGCATAGAATTGCTATTATGACAACAATTATTAAATCATGGTCATTTTGCATCTATTGGAGGTGTAATCCACGTGATTGAACTAAAAAAAACTTAAACAATTTATTTTAATAAGCGATAATTGCACTTCCCATACTCCAATTCAGATGATTTTTTTTTTTTAAATTAGGTTTTTTCAATAGGAACTCAAATATACAATTGAATTTTTTAAATTCTACATAGAAATTTTCTGGAATCAATATGAATACCATTGTCCTTTTTTTTCCTCCAAAAAAACTATAAAAAGAAAAAAATACTCCCCACTTTTTTGCCCAAGAAAGGGCTTTGATACCAAATTTGTGAACCTAATAAATTTGAAGATAGAATATAGAAAACACAAGAGATCCACACAATAGATAACATGATAATGACACAATAAAGTAGAGAAGACCCTTAAGGTAGGGTAACACCATCAATTACTCCTTGAGGAAGGAATCATTCCACAACCCATATTACTACAAATATTACATCAATACTTCACAAGAAATCCCATTACATTGCTTCTACTTATTTATGTAATTTATATCAAACCTCCTAGGCACTTTATAGAGAAGGAAATTTCTTGTGGGCAAGACCTTCCAGGTACTTTATCTAGAGGGAATTATCCAAGACCTTTACTCATGAATTTAGTGTACAAACCCAAAAAAAAAGCAAAAGAATTAATTGGTGTTAAAGAGGAATTCCAACCTGTAATAAGTCCATTAGAAAACCCCACATAATCCAATGTAGAGAAATACTAATTGTTAAGAACCTTTTTAAGACCATTAACTAGTACATCCCCACATCCCATTGTTTCCTGTAACAAAATTATGTCAGGATTCATCTACTCAAGTTCTTGAGGTTTTCTATAAAGACCCAGGTTTTGCGTGGTTCGACGAACCAACAAAACCCCTTTTCACCAGCCTTTTCGGCAACAATCTGTGAACAAACTGAGGTCTCACCCAAGGCGAATCAATGGGGGGGCTGCGGAATCAGGTTTCCACAACCAGGTGATGAGTGTTTAACCAGATTGGCGGGAAACACGCTACGGGACTCACGCTGTGAACTTCAGACTGCGCGAAGTTCCACTTCTTCACGACAAACACTTAGGCTCTCGCGCATCCAAGGACTGTGCGATGCAGGACAGTTCTTCGTCGACAGGATAGCGCCATAGAGACTGCGCTTCCTCTTCAGGTACTTAAACCACTTTAGTGGATCTTACTTAGTGTAACAAGATGCATTCAACAAGCATAGTAGACCGAACCTTGCAACCTAATACACTCCAACAACAACAATATCACTGCGCACTTCTGGTGCTACGCTAAGTGTTTATCTGACTAGTTCAAGCATTCATCCAACTATGAAATACTGGTGCATCTGACATTCATTCATACGTGTGATTACTTAACATATTATTCCCATCATTATCCTTATGGTGAGTACATACAAAAGCAGAATACATGAACTCATAAACAACACTTAACCATTTATCATAAGCAAATACACAAATGCAAGCACATAAGCAAACACATAACACAGAATTCAACGTGGTTCACCCCCAGGATGGGAGCTACGTCCACATGAACTGTTGTCATATTATCTTTGGGAAGGGTACAACAGTTCCAGTCTACGCACTCAGCTGCAGACTCTCTTCTCTCTTCAGTAGGTCTCTACGCATGCAGCTTGCAGAGCCTTTTACAATAGGATTCACTTCTTAGCACTTGGAGGATTCTACAATGAAGATTATTCATGAAGATTAACCCTTTCCCTTACAAAATGTGCCATTTTATAGATCGTTCTCATAGGTCACGTCTTTACAATCAAGTGGGCCAAAAACCCTAAGGTTACCCAAAACTAGTGCGGTTACCCGCCACCCTTCCTGTCGCCATCGACAGCTTGCTCTGCTTGCTTCAGGCTTCCTTATTGGGCCACTCATGGCTCTCATGCCCTTCTGACAGTCGCAGTCATCATAAAAATGGTTATAACTGCATCATGGTCTGTCACTTTCCGCCCCTTTAGCCTACCCGTTGCTGTCGACCTCGTGGCTCAGCTTCTGACTATTTTTTGCCACTCTCGTTGATAGGTTGCTTTCCTCTTTCTCCACTCTACTCCTTACCCAAAACAGGTTGCTTCCACAGCTCGACCTTCCCTTATACTCTTTACCCAAAATGGTTGTTGTGTTGGCTCTGCGCATCAACATAACTTCGCATCTCTGACTACGCAATCCAAACTGTGCACCCTACAAAACTGTGCCATCTGACTTCGCAACCCAAACTGCGCAGTTCCCAAAACTTGTATTTTATCAAAATTGTGCCCACTTGGGCCACGCCCAACAGGAATCTTGTAAAGAAAATCGCTCCCTGCCCAAGGATATTCTCCCACTCTAACACTCTATCTATCACCCACTTTCCAAACCAAACCATTTCCAATCAAATTGAAAGACCGTATAACCACTTTCCAAATAATAGAATTAATATTATGACAAGATTTTTTTGGATTACGGATCCATTCCAGGATTGAAACTGGAGTTATATATTTCTGGTAGACAACTGTATTCCACTAACCTGGTCCTTTAATTAGCCTCTAAACACTCTTGGCCCCCAAATCCTTGGAGAAGGAAAAAATATTTTTGGATCCCCAACGTTCCTGACTTTTGGGGAGTGCTATTTTTTTTCCATTTAATCCAAGCCATCCCTTTGTGCTCCACTCTACCAGACTAGAAGAATTGGAATGCAATTTTTCTATTTTTTTCCGGTATTCCTCTAGGGATCCAACCCAAACTCGACCAATACATCAGCGTTTCCTCTAAGAAATACTTTACCGAAAAAAATATTTCGCCTTTTCAGAGCCATCTTAGACACCAATTAGAGATTCGCCTCTCGCATTTTTCCACCAACCATTCCCATTCATTTTTCCCATAAGCAACAGGTTTTAGGAAGAAAACAAGGTATTTAAGCCCTTCTCCAAAATTAGAGTATTGAAATTGGAAATAAGGCCTATACTTGTTCATATCTGAGTCTTCAATGACTTCTCCAGTGATTTTGGATTTTCTTTCATTTACCAGCATGCCCGTTGTGACACGGAACAATTCGAGGATAGAAGAAAGTTTCTCCAAATCCCTCATTGTCCCATCATGGAAGTTAAATATATCATCTACAAAAACAATATGAGTAAGCCACTAAATACCCCCTGTATTCACACCTTTAAAACCTCCCATACCTTTAGTTGATAAGATGGCTCTACTCATCCCCTCTACTACTAGAAGGAAGAGCAGCGGAGCTAAACAAAACCCATGTCTAATTCCTTGGGATAGGTTGAAGAAAGTTGACGATGCTCCATTAATCAAGATATAAAAAAAACTGAGGACAAAAAACCCATTACACATGTGAAAAGGGGGACATTGAACCCATCTAAGACATAACCATCTTCAAATATGTTAGGAACCCATGTCAACCCTTTTATTTACTTTGTTAGTATATTGTTGTTGGACGCATATGCTTTGTAAGTCATCCCATAGTATTTGTTGATCCATAGTTTGTATTATTGTTGTTGGACGCATATGCTTTGTAAGTCGTCCCGTAGTAATTGTTGATCCATATTTTGTATTGGCCTATGGTTTGTATTGACACATGGTATTGGCCCATGGTTTGTATTGACACATGGTATTGGCGCCTAGACTTGGTATGTAAGTTTGTGTTGAGACCAATGAAGGTACCGTGAAGTTATTTGTATTGAGCTTGCTCAAAGGAGGTTGCCCCCTCGAAGTGGCCTGCGATCAATATAAAAGTGATTCTGAGTTCTGTTATTTCTGCTATTTCATGTGTTTTCATTAATTAATTATTGTAGGTTCATCACATCTGGTATCAGAGCACTTTCTTGGGCTCGCTGGGTGAAATTTCTGCCAAATTTTTTTTCTTTGCAACTTCGGATATGGGAATAATCCCTATTCGCTAACTGTGGGAAGTACTTGGGAATAAGCCCTAAAACTCATTGTGAGGAGTACCACAGGAACCCCGAAGTAGCTGGCCCATTGAGAGGACCTGCCAACGAAAAGGGGAACGACCCCTACCTGATTGACTAGTTTCAACCGTGAGGTAAACCAAGAGTTGTCGTTTGTGGAAAGTGGTTATCAGTTTTACCTGAGTCGTGGAGTGAGGGGTGCTGCCCCAATACGCAAGCCATCAGACAGCATTGGTGGCCAAGTGAATCCCCTGAAACGATAGGAAGCCGCACATACTTGGGGTCCATATCTATTTTCAGCTGAACTGTTGTCGATCACTTCCGCGCCCTTTCAGATCCATTCCGATCCGTTTCATATCCAGCTATTTCAGATCCATTCCGAGCCATTTCAGATCCATTCTGACAGTCGTTCCAGATCCATCCGTTTCAAATCTAGTCATTTTTTATCCATTCAGCGTCGCTTCAGATCCATCTGTTTTCGATCCCTTCCACGCCGTTGTAGATCTATCTGTTTCCGATCCCTTCCACACCGTTGCAGATCCATTCCTGAAGAAAACAAGGTATAAAATTCCATTTTTTCGCCATATCTCCCTTGTTTTAACTCTGTTTCCCTTTAAACTTCCCGGACAACACTGCAATCCCATTCTGCATATTTCATTCCTGAAGACCCTATCCCAAATTCTACTTCCCAAAGCTAGAAATCTCACATTTGTCTATTTTTAGGGTTTGCCATAACTTCTTCAATTTTCACCCACTCACCTCCAAATTTTGCCACCATGTTCATTCTCTATTTCTGCTTCTTTGTCCATTTTTGACAAATTTTCTCATTCTTTCACCCCGCTTCTAAAATCCCCATTTTTTGCTTCCTTGTCTATCATAAAGTGTCCAAAACCTAGTCAAACCCCACTTACCCATCCAAGTTTTTCCCAAATCCAAATTTCCCTTTACTAAATAAGCTTTTGTTTGTGTTTTTCTATCCATTCCTCCCCCCCCCCCAAAAAAAAAAACTCTTGGTTATGGTTGTCACCCGCGCAGGAGCAAAAACCATGGAGGAAGCACTTGCAGCCATCCAAACCAAACTTCGAGATTTGGATGAAAAATTTCTCAGGCTCCATCTTCAGCATTCAACCATGAACAATAACCAACGGCAAGAATCTTCTTTAGCCAATGGGTTCTCTTCTTCCAGCACTTTCCGTGGTCCGAAGCTTGAATTTCCTCGCTTCAATGGTACTGATCCGACTGGATGGATCTATCGTGCAGAACAGTATTTTAGTCTGCAAAATACTTTTGATGTCCAAAAAGTTCCACTTGCATCCTTTCATTTGGAACATGAAGCCCTTCAATGGTACCGTTGGTATATCAAGGCTCATGACGAGCCAAAATGGACAGATTTTTGTCAACTCCTTTTGCAACGATTTGGTCCTAGTGCTTTTGATGACTTCACTGGAGCACTCACTAAACTTTGTCAAATTGGCACTATGAGAGAGTATCAGACAAAATTTGAGAAACTAGCGAACCACACAGAAGGATTGTCTGATGACTTCTACAGGAGGTGTTTTATCAATGGTCTTAAGGATGAAATCCACCCAGAGGTCAAAATGTTCTGTCCCAACACAATGATGGAATCCCTGGGGTTGGCTAAGTTGGCAGAAGACAAGATTGCCGCCCAACAACGCTCCAAACCCACTTTTGTTCCCTTCTGAAATATGGGTTCTCAAAAACCTCCCATCCCTCCAGCTCCTTGACCAACTCCTATCAAGCATTTGTCTGAAACAGAGATGCAGGCACGCAGAGAAAAAGGGCTTTGTTATAATTGTGATGAAAAATTCACAGAGGGACATAGATGTGTTCAACAAAAGCTCTATCTCTTGGATGTGGATTCTCCGCCTACCTCTGAAATTGGTGAAGAAGATCCAGATACACCAGATGATCAGGTCAACATTCATGAGCCGCCTATTGACTTCCCATCTCAGGAAGACCACCCAGACATATCTCTCCATGCTTTATCTGGTGTCACCACCCCCCAAACAATGCAGGTCAGGGGTTACTTCAAGAAGCTTCCTCTTACAATACTCATTGATTCTGGTAGCACTCATAACTTCATTAACCCTCGGATCGCCAAACATGCTAATTGTTTTGTCCATCCTTGCTCCAACTTTGAAGTCATGGTTGCCAATGGCGGAACCTTACCTTGCAATGGAAAGTGTCACAATGTGCGTATCTCTCTAGAAGATTATAACCTGCGCTCTGACATGTTTGCCTTGTCCCTAGGTGGATGTGATGTGGTTTTAGGCGTTCAATGGTTACGCACACTTGGCCCCATCTGTAATGTTCCTTATTAGGAATTTTATTAAAATTGCAATTTTCCACCTTTTTTCCCTAGTTCGACCTTTGACTAGTTTTGATCTCTAGGTCCCAAATTTGCCCCAAATGATCCCAAATATTCTGAGAAGGTATATGAATGATATTAGAACACAAATATGTTTTTTAGGGATTCCTTTGAACCTTTAAAATACTTCTGCAAATCCTCTTTCAATTCTGATCAATGTAGATAACTTTACTAGTGATTTTCCTTTCACTAGTATTGGTCTCTAGGTCTCAAATTGAATCCAAATGCCTTCAAATCTTCAAGGAAGGTGTGTGAATGATATTATAACTTGAATATGATATTTATGGATGAAATATGGCCACCAAAATACCTCTGCAAACTCTCTTAAGATTCTGGACCAATTATGCAATTTTACTAGTAATTTGGGGTTCAAATCCCCCTGGGGTAAGTACTGAAAATGGCTTCCCAAATTCCTCCAAACCCACTCAAATTTATGAACAGAGGTATGTAATGTGTTAAGTATGTTATTAAAGTCTCATATGCACCATTAATGGATTATTACAACTGTTCTCACACTCTCCCATTCAACTGCAAAAATCCCCAATTCGACCCTTGGGGAAATGGCACTATTTCACCTCCCAATACAATTAAACTGAGTAAAAATGCTTCAAATTCTCAAGTACAGTACATGAAACTTGTAGAAGACGTCCATGGAAGTATATTGATCACAAATATATCAGAGAATCAGCCATTCTTTCGAAATCATCATCAATACATTGGTTCACAACAAGGTAGTGGGGAAATGGCATTGTTCTTCCATTAAAAATGAGATTTATACATTTCTACTTGGAATTTCGACCTGAAAATTTGTGGAGATGAAGAACAGAGTATTTACTTCGTATTACAAAAGAAATGGGGCATTAGAAGCTCCCCCAAAAAGTACAATAGCTCACCAAAAATGCCCTCCCTCAAGGATCAAGAATATGCCATCAAAACTGGAAATGGTTGAAGGAGTGATCTGCAATAGAAGAAACCATGAGCTTTCCTATAGCTTACACCTGCAAATAAATACTCCATTAAAGCTCCAAATGAAAGGTCTGAATGGCCTTTCCAATTGCCAACTTGGATGGGAATCTTTCACCCTCGAAATTGGCTAAGGCAAGAAACTAGTCATCCACTAGCTCTCCCTCTTCACAAATGCAATTGCAAATTCTACAAATGATCAAAAACTATTCTCATACTTCATTTCTACATTTTATAACCAACATTAGCCTTCTAAGGGTCGAAATCCTCTCAATAGATTAAATAGATTTTCATTTAGGAAATATTCCACATTTGCCACTTGTCTCCTAGTTCCAACCTTCCATCTTCTCCCAAATTCAATTTTGAGTCTCTTTGGCTTCTCCAACTCCCAAATTCGCCTTCTTTGAGCCTATTTTTGGGGCTAACATGTCATAGTGGTCAGATGTCAGAGGTCAGGTCTGCAATTTGTCATAGTTGTCATAGATGCTCCATCATTGGTGTCATAGGGGCTAGGGAATCTAGCCCAAGTGTCCACAAACTTCCACTTTGACTCTTTATCTTCCATGGAGGTTACCAATCCTTCCAAATTCGACCTAAGATGCTCAATGACATGTTTTATGACTTACCAACTCACCCAAGAGTGTTCACATTCCCATTAATTCGAATTTGCAAAAGAGAGATACCATGTATTATGAAAAATCAAGGTAGTGTGGGTCCCACATCCTCCATATGTCTCCAAAACCATTTGTCACTTAGGATTTCTCTTGAATTTCTTTATTCACTCTATTTATTAAATACTTGAACCCTTCTAATGTCTAAACATAATTTATTATCCCCCTTATTCCAAATCCCAAAGCTTCCACCCCAAACCTAGGAAACTAGTAATTTTCCTCCTTGGCAATTATTTGACCCTTAACATCAATTTTACAAACTCTAATGAATATGGCTAATGTGATTAGGCCATTGTGACCCAATTCCAAATTTGGGACATGACAAATCCTCCCTTCCCAATATTGCTTGTCCTCAAGCAATTTCAAACATGGGTGTTGAAGAACCCGATTTCTGTATAATTCTTTAAAGTTGCCATTAAATTGCCAAACCTTGAGTCTTTGAGTTTCCATGAATATTTTAGAGAGGAACCACCATACTTGCTGTTGCACTACTCTTATTAAAATCACTTTATTAAGTGGGGAATCCATCTCCCATGCTGCTTGCTTCCCCCCAAAAAATGAAACCAATGACACAAAAATTATTCCAAGGTCCCATTGCTTGTATTGCACCCCAACAATTAAGAGTGCTCTCCAACCTACACCATTAGATAAGAGGATTCCTGGATCCCATTTTCTTGTATGCATTCTTCCAAACATCATGAGTACCAAATATATATCATCAAAGTACATAACAACATAATGAAAATGTACATCAAGGATATGCTTCATCAAAGAGTCATGAAAGTGCTTATACCTCCAAGCAAGTAGACCACCATTTTCCAAGTGCATACAAGCTTCAAGTGACCAATCAAATATGCTCCAATGACATAGGTGAGGATCCCATGTCCTATAATGCTGCTCCAAAAGGATGTGATATGCATCAAAATATTCAGCCATGTATTCTTTCATCCAAGAAGTGAATGAAGAATCTCCACTAGAATCTGAACCAAATAATGAGCAGAAAAAACAAGGAGACTTCAAATGACTCAAAGAAGTCTCACCCATACATCCATGAATGTGCGAATCATAAAAATGTAACAAAGTATGTGGCTGCCAACAAAAATGTTCTCCCATCATAAATCTATTCATCCAAGTGTTGGATGAAGTTCCTCTAACATCAAATGAACCCAGTGTTGAGCAAGAAAAACCATGAGTATTCAAGTGACTCAAATCCATATCATAGGTGCATCCATGTAGATGTGAATCATCATAAAGTGACAAATTATGCTGCTGCAAATGTGAATAAGAATGTGCTCCAACCATGTCATCATAAAAGTTAAATCTAGGAGTTCCATACTCCTCATGTGGCACCATCAAAAAGAACCCTTTCACCCATACTTCATTGAGACTAATACTGCAAAACATGGAATTGTAGGATGTAGGAGAATGTACTAACTCACCCAAATGATCAAAAAGTTCAGGAGTTTCATCATGGGAAGGATCCATGTGGGTAGTATCATGCAGCTCCCTCAAAAGTGTGAACTCTTTGTCATAGTTTGGTTCCAATGTAGAGGAATCATGCTCTTCTTTAAAAATTGCATAACCTTCATCAAGAAGCAATTCAAATTCCTCTTCCACCACATCAAGTGTTTGGATCTCTTCAAGTTCATTTTCAAACACATCAAGAACATTCAAATTTTCACATTTCTCATGATCCACCATGTCATGAGAATCCTCCAAACAATCTACCATTTGACAATCTGAAACATAGGAGGAAAAACATGTATCTTGCAACTTTTCAAGAAGTTGCTCATTTTGAATGGTGAGCTTATGAATATCCTCATTATTCTTCAAGTATGTATCATGTAACAATTCATTAAGCTCAAACAAATGGTTTCTATCAAAAAGCAAAGACATGAAATTACCTTTGATGTGGCACATTGCTCTTTGAATCTTCTCCATGTCTTCAAGGAATGATGTTTCCTCCAATGAAGTAACTCTCCAACAAGAATTTGACACCAATGCTTGAGTGTCATGGAGAATGCTGAGGGACTCTTGGATCTTATTTTCATTCATCTTTAAGGACCCTTCAAGAAAATGAGGCTCTTGCAAATGAACCTCCTCATCTTCTTCAATTTTGCTTAGACCAACTTCATGAAGCTCAAGTGGTGATGGGGAAGTTGATCTTGGTTCTTCTTCAACTGCTACAAGGTCTTCATTATCATTCTTAATGAAACTTGTACTTGTAGAAACACTTTCAAAATTGATCTCTATGTCACCAACATAGAGGTGTGAGCACCCATCAGTAGGTACTCCTTCATAGTTTAAGCATCCATTAGTAGATGCTCTTTGGTTCATGTCTAAGCTAGAAGGTGTCTCGAAATGATCTTCCATATTTTCAATAGAATATTCTTCATGCTCTTGTGATGTCTCTTCCTTTTGCTCCTTAAAGCAAGCTGATGCATTTTGCCCCTTGTTTTCTTTAGGATCAATATATTTGGAATCTCTTCTTGAATAAATCTCAAAATCTCTCCTCAAGGAGGACATCATTTCATGCACACATATATGATACTCGCTCCAAGGGTTTTTACAAGAAGGGCATAAACCTTTCTTCAATAACTCCACATCTTCATTTTTGGGCCTATTTTCAAAAACATGTTCAGCATAGTACTCAAAAGACATGGCATTTTGTGTATTTTTGCTAAAAGCAAGATATTCTTGATATTGTTGGGGCAAGGTTTTATATTTTGCTCTCCATCTTTGGAACTCACTCATAGAATTATCCTTGGTTGGTGTGACACACTCATATTCATCAGATTTAAAGTCATAAGAATAATCTTCATTTCTCTTGAAATTGTAAGAAGTGTTGCATGATGGCACATCTTCCTCATACCATTCACATTCTGCTTCATATTGCTCATAAGCATCCGCATATTCCTCATAAGAATTGTACTCATAGGATTCATCATAATAGCAAGACATGACTGCCAATTATTCTTGAATGTATGTACCTAATACACAGGTGCAAGGACCATGCTCTGATACCACTGTAATGTCCCTTATTAGGAATTTTATTAAAATTGCAATTTTCCACCTTTTTTCCCTAGTTCGACCTTTGACTAGTTTTGATCTCTAGGTCCCAAATTTGCCCCAAATGATCCCAAATATTCTGAGAAGGTATATGAATGATATTAGAACATAAATATGTTTTTTAGGGATGCCTTTGAACCTTTAAAATACTTCTGCAAATCCTCTTTCAATTCTAATCAATGTAGGTAACTTTACTAGTGATTTTCCTTTGACTAGTATTGGTCTCTAGGTCTCAAATTGAATCCAAATGCCTTCAAATATTCAAGGAAGGTGTGTGAATGATATTATAACTTGAATATGATGTTTATGGATGAAATATGGCCACCAAAATACCTCTGCAAACTCTCTTAATATTCTGGACCAATTATGCAATTTTACTAGTAATTTGGGGTTCAAATCCCCCTGGGGTAAGTACTGAAAATGGCTTCCCAAATTCCTCCAAACCCACTCAAATTTATGAACAGAGGTATGTAATGTGTTAAATATGTTATTAAAGTCTCATAAGCACCATTAATGGATTATTACAACTGTTCTCACACTCTCCCATTCAACTGCAAAAATCCCCAATTCGACCCTTGGGGAAATGGCACTATTTCACCTCCCAATACAACTAAACTGAGTAAAAATGCTTCAAATGCTCAAGTACAGTACATGAAACTTGTAGAAGACATCCATGGAAGTATATTGATCACAAATATATCAGAGAATCATCCATTCTTTCGAAATCATCATCAATACATTGGTTCACAACAAGGTAGTGGGGAAATGGCATTGTTCTTCCATTAAAAATGAGATTTATACATTTCTACTTGGAATTTCGACCTCAAGCTTTATGGAGATGAAGAACAGAGTATTTACTTCGTATTACAAAAGAAATGGGGCATTAGAAGCTCCCCCAAAAAGTACAATAGCTCACCAAAAACGCCCTCCCTCAAGGATCAAGAATATGCCATCAAAATTGGAAATGGTTGAAGGAGTGAGCTGCAATAGAAGAAACCATGAGCTGCCCTGTAGCTTACACCTGCAAATAAATACTCCATTAAAGCTCCAAATGAAAGGTCTGAATGGCCTTTCCAATTACCAACTTGGATGGGAATCTTTCACCCTCGAAATTGGCTAAGGCAAGAAACTAGTCATCCACTAGCTCTCCCTCTTCACAAATGCAATTGCAAATTCTACAAATGATCAAAAGTTATTCTCATACTTCATTTCTACATTTTATAACCAACATTAGCCTTCTAAGGGTCGAAATCCTCTCAATAGATTCAATAGATTTTCATTTAGCAAATATTCCACATTTGCCACTTGTCTCCTAGTTCCAACCTTCCATCTTCTCCCAAATTCAATTTTGAGTCTCTTTGGCTTCTCCAACTCCCAAATTCGCCTTCTTTGAGCCTATTTTTGGGGCTGGCATGTCATAGTGGTCATATGTCAGAGGTCAGGTCTGCAATTTGTCATAGTTGTCATAGATGCTCCATCATTGGTGTCATAGGGGCTAGGGAATCTAGCCCAAGTGTCCACAAACTTCCACTTTGACTCTTTATCTTCCATGGAGGTTACCAATCCTTCCAAATTCGACCTAAGATGCTCAATGACATGTATTATGACTTACCAACTCACCCAAGAGTGTTCACATTCCCATTAATTCGAATTTGCAAAAGAGAGATACCATGTATTATGAAAAATCAAGCTAGTGTGGGTCCCACATCCTCCATATGTCTCCAAAACCATTTGTCACTTAGGATTTCTCTTGAATTTCTTTATTCACTCTATTTATTAAATACTTGAACCCTTCTAATGTCTAAACATAATTTATTATCCCCCGTATTCCAAATCCCAAAGCTTCCACCCCAAACCTAGGAAACTAGTAATTTTCCTCCTTGGCAATTATTTGACCCTTAACATCAATTTTACAAACTCTAATGAATATGGCAGATGTGATTAGGCCATTGTGACCCAATTCCAAATTTGGGACATGACAAATCCTCCCTTCCCAATATTGCTTGTCCTCAAGCAATTTCAAACATGGGTGTTGAAGAACCTGATTTCTGTATAATTCTTTAAAGTTGCCATTGAATTGCCAAACCTTGAGTCTTTGAGTTTCCATGAATATTTTAGAGAGAAACCACCATGCTTGCTGCTGCAATACTCTTATTAAAAACACTTTATTAAGTGGGGAATCCATCTCCCATGCTGCTTGCTTCCCCCCAAAAAATGAAACCAATGACACAAAAATTATTCCAAGGTCCCATTGCTTGTATTGCACCCCAACAATTAAGAGTGCTCTCCAACCTACACCATTAGATAAGAGGATTCCTAGATCCCATTTTCTTGTATGCATTCTTCCAAACATCATGAGTACCAAATATATATCATCAAAGTACATAACAACATAATGAAAATGTACATCAAGGATATGCTTCATCAAAGAGTCATGAAAGTGCTTATACCTCCAAGCAAGTAGACCACCATTGTCCAAGTGCATACAAGCTTCAAGTGACCAATCAAATCTGCTCCAATGACATTGGTGAGGATCCCATGTCCTATAATGCTGCTCCAAAATGATGTGATATGCATCAAAATATTCAGCCATGTATTCTTTCATCCAAGAAGTGAATGAAGAATCTCCACTAGAATCTGAACCAAATAATGAGCAGAAAAAACAAGGAGACTTCAAATGACTCAAAGAAGTCTCACCCATACATCCATGAATGTGAGAATCATAAAAATGTAACAAAGTATGTGGCTGCCAACAAAAATGTTCTCCCATCATAAATCTATTCATCCAAGTGTTGGATGAAGTTCCTCTAACATCAAATGAACCCAGTGTTGAGCAAGAAAAACCATGAGTATTCAAGTGACTCAAATCCATATCATAGGTGCATCCATGTAGATGTGAATCATCATAAAGTGACAAATTATCCTGCTGCAAATGTGAATAAGAATGTGCTCCAACCATGTCATCATAAAAGTTAAATCTAGGAGTTCCATACTCCTCATGTGGCACCATGAAAAAGAACCCTTTCACCCATACTTCATTGAGACTAATACTGCAAAACATGGAATTGTAGGATGTAGGAGAATGTACTAACTCACCCAAATGATCAAAAAGTTCAGGAGTTTCATCATGGGAAGGATCCATGTGGGTAGTATCATGCAGCTCCTTCAAAAGTGTGAACTCTTTGTTATAGTTTGGTTCCAATGTAGAGGAATCATGCTCTTCTTTAAAAATTGCATAACCTTCATCAAGAAGCAATTCAAATTCCTCTTCCACCACATCAAGTGTTTGGATCTCTTCAAGTTCATCTTCAAACACATCAAGAACATTCAAATTTTCACATTTCTCATGATCCACCATGTCATGAGAATCCTCCAAACAATCTACCATTTGACAATCTGAAACATAAGAGGAAAAACAAGTATCTTGCAACTTTTCAAGAAGTTGCTCATTTTGAATGGTGAGCTTATGAATATCCTTATTATTCTTCAAGTATGCATCATGTAAAAATTCATTAAGCTCAAACAAATGGTTTCTATCAAAAAACAAAGACATGAAATTACCTTTGATGTGGCACATTGCTCTTTGAATCTTCTCCATGTCTTCAAGGAATGATGTTTCCTCCAATGAAGTAGCTCTCCAACAAGAATTTGACACCAATGCTTGAGTGTCATGGAGAATGCTGAGGGACTCTTGGATCTTATTTTCATTCATCTTTAAGGACCCTTCAAGAAAATGAGGCTCTTGCAAATGAACCTCCTCATCTTCTTCAATTTTGCTTAGACCAACTTCATGAAGCTCAAGTGGTGATGGGGAAGTTGATCTTGGTTCTTCTTCAACTGCTACAAGGTCTTCATTATCATGCTTAATGAAACTTGTACTTGTAGAAACACTTTCAAAATTGATCTCTATGTCACCAACATAGAGGTGTGAGCACCCATCAGTAGGTACTCCTTCATAGTTTAAGCATCCATTAGTAGATGCTCTTTGGTTCATGTCTAAGCTAGAAGATGTCTCGAAATGATCTTCCATAATTTCAATAGAATCTTCTTCATGCTCTTGTGATGTCTCTTCCTTTTGCTCCTTAAAGCAAGCTGATGCATTTTGCCCCTTGTTTTCTTTAGGATCAATATATTTGGAATCTCTTCTTGAATAAATCTCAAAATCTCTCCTCAAGGAGGACATCATTTCATGCACACATATATGATACTCGCTCCAAGGGTTTTTACAAGAAGGGCATAAACCTTTCTTCAATAACTCCACATCTTCATTTTTGGGCCTATTTTCAAAAACATTTTCAGCATAGTACTCAAAAGACATGGCATTTTGTGTATTTTTGCTAAAAGCAAGATATTCTTGATATTGTTGGGGCAAGGTTTTATATTTTGCTCTCCATCTTTGGAACTCACTCATAGAATTATCCTTGGTTGGTGTGACACACTCATATTCATCAGATTTAAAGTCATAAGAATAATCTTCATTTCTCTTGAAATTGTAAGAAGTGTTGCATGATGGCACATCTTCCTCATACCATTCACATTCTGCTTCATATTGCTCATAAGCATCCGCATATTCCTCATAAGAATTGTACTCATAGGATTCATCATAATAGCAAGACATGACTGCCAATTATTCTTGAATGTATGTACCTAATACACAGGTGCAAGGACCATGCTCTGATACCACTGTAATGTCCCTTATTAGGAATTTTATTAAAATTGCAATTTTCCACCTTTTTTCCCTAGTTCGACCTTTGACTAGTTTTGATCTCTAGGTCCCAAATTTGCCCCAAATGATCCCAAATATTCTGAGAAGGTATATGAATGATATTAGAACATAAATATGTTTTTTAGGGATGCCTTTGAACCTTTAAAATACTTCTGCAAATCCTCTTTCAATTCTAATCAATGTAGGTAACTTTACTAGTGATTTTCCTTTGACTAGTATTGGTCTCTAGGTCTCAAATTGAATCCAAATGCCTTCAAATATTCAAGGAAGGTGTGTGAATGATATTATAACTTTAATATGATGTTTATGGATGAAATATGGCCACCAAAATACCTCTGCAAACTCTCTTAATATTCTGGACCAATTATGCAATTTTACTAGTAATTTGGGGTTCAAATCCCCCTGGGGTAAGTACTGAAAATGGCTTCCCAAATTCCTCCAAACCCACTCAAATTTATGAAAAGAGGTATGTAATGTGTTAAATATGTTATTAAAGTCTCATAAGCACCATTAATGGATTATTACAACTGTTCTCACACTCTCCCATTCAACTGCAAAAATCCCCAATTCGACCCTTGGGGAAATGGCACTATTTCACCTCCCAATACAACTAAACTGAGTAAAAATGCTTCAAATGCTCAAGTACAGTACATGAAACTTGTAGAAGACATCCATGGAAGTATATTGATCACAAATATATCAGAGAATCATCCATTCTTTCGAAATCATCATCAATACATTGGTTCACAACAAGGTAGTGGGGAAATGGCATTGTTCTTCCATTAAAAATGAGATTTATACATTTCTACTTGGAATTTCGACCTCAAACTTTATGGAGATGAAGAACAGAGTATTTACTTCGTATTACAAAAGAAATGGGGCATTAGAAGCTCCCCCAAAAAGTACAATAGCTCACCAAAAACGCCCTCCCTCAAGGATCAAGAATATGCCATCAAAACTGGAAATGGTTGAAGGAGTGAGCTGCAATAGAAGAAACCATGAGCTGCCCTGTAGCTTACACCTGCAAATAAATACTCCATTAAAGCTCCAAATGAAAGTTCTGAATGGCCTTTCCAATTACCAACTTGGATGGGAATCTTTCACCCTCGAAATTGGCTAAGGCAAGAAACTAGTCATCCACTAGCTCTCCCTCTTCACAAATGCAATTGCAAATTCTACAAATGATCAAAAGTTATTCTCATACTTCATTTCTACATTTTATAACCAACATTAGCCTTCTAAGGGTCGAAATCCTCTCAATAGATTCAATAGATTTTCATTTAGGAAATATTCCACATTTGCCACTTGTCTCCTAGTTCCAACCTTCCATCTTCTCCCAAATTCAATTTTGAGTCTCTTTGGCTTCTCCAACTCCCAAATTCGCCTTCTTTGAGCCTATTTTTGGGGCTGGCATGTCATAGTGGTCATATGTCAGAGGTCAGGTCTGCAATTTGTCATAGTTGTCATAGATGCTCCATCATTGGTGTCATAGGGGCTAGGGAATCTAGCCCAAGTGTCCACAAACTTCCACTTTGACTCTTTATCTTCCATGGAGGTTACCAATCCTTCCAAATTCGACCTAAGATGCTCAATGACATGTGTTATGACTTACCAACTCACCCAAGAGTGTTCACATTCCCATTAATTCGAATTTGCAAAAGAGAGATACCATGTATTATGAAAAATCAAGCTAGTGTGGGTCCCACATCCTCCATATGTCTCCAAAACCATTTGTCACTTAGGATTTCTCTTGAATTTCTTTATTCACTCTATTTATTAAATACTTGAACCCTTCTAATGTGTAAACATAATTTATTATCCCCCTTATTCCAAATCCCAAAGCTTCCACCCCAAACCTAGGAAACTAGTAATTTTCCTCCTTGGCAATTATTTGACCCTTAACATCAATTTTACAAACTCTAATGAATATGGCTAATGTGATTAGGCCATTGTGACCCAATTCCAAATTTGGGACATGACAAATCCTCCCTTCCCAATATTGCTTGTCCTCAAGCAATTTCAAACATGGGTGTTGAAGAACCTGATTTCTGTATAATTCTTTAAAGTTGCCATTGAATTGCCAAACCTTGAGTCTTTGAGTTTCCATGAATATTTTAGAGAGAAACCACCATGCTTGCTGCTGCAATACTCTTATTAAAAACACTTTATTAAGTGGGGAATCCATCTCCCATGCTGCTTGCTTCCCCCAAAAAAATGAAACCAATGACACAAAAATTATTCCAAGGTCCCATTGCTTGTATTGCACCCCAACAATTAAGAGTGCTCTCCAACCTACACCATTAGATAAGAGGATTCCTGGATCCCATTTTCTTGTATGCATTCTTCCAAACATCATGAGTACCAAATATATATCATCAAAGTACATAACAACATAATGAAAATGTACATCAAGGATATGCTTCATCAAAGAGTCATGAAAGTGCTTATACCTCCAAGCAAGTAGACCACCATTTTCCAAGTGCATACAAGCTTCAAGTGACCAATCAAATCTGCTCCAATGACATAGGTGAGGATCCCATGTCCTATAATGCTGCTCAAAAATGATGTGATATGCATCAAAATATTCAGCCATGTATTCTTTCATCCAAGAAGTGAATGAAGAATCTCCACTAGAATCTGAACCAAATAATGAGCAGAAAAAACAAGGAGACTTCAAATGACTCAAAGAAGTCTCACCCATACATCCATGAATGTGAGAATCATAAAAATGTAACAAAGTATGTGGCTGCCAACAAAAATGTTCTCCCATCATAAATCTATTCATCCAAGTGTTGGATGAAGTTCCTCTAACATCAAATGAACCCAGTGTTGAGCAAGAAAAACCATGAGTATTCAAGTGACTCAAATCCATATCATAGGTGCATCCATGTAGATGTGAATCATCATAAAGTGACAAATTATGCTGCTGCAAATGTGAATAAGAATGTGCTCCAACCATGTCATCATAAAAGTTAAATCTAGGAGTTCCATACTCCTCATGTGGCACCATCAAAAAGAACCCTTTCACCCATACTTCATTGAGACTAATACTGCAAAACATGGAATTGTAGGATGTAGGAGAATGTACTAACTCACCCAAATGATCAAAAAGTTCAGGAGTTTCATCATGGGAAGGATCCATGTGGGTCGTATCATGCAGCTCCTTCAAAAGTGTGAACTCTTTGTTATAGTTTGGTTCCAATGTAGAGGAATCATGCTCTTCTTTAAAAATTGCATAACCTTCATCAAGAAGCAATTCAAATTCCTCTTCCACCACATCAAGTGTTTGGATCTCTTCAAGTTCATCTTCAAACACATCAAGAACATTCAAATTTTCACATTTCTCATGATCCACCATGTCATGAGAATCCTCCAAACAATCTACCATTTGACAATCTGAAACATAGGAGGAAAAACAAGTATCTTGCAACTTTTCAAGAAGTTGCTCATTTTGAATGGTGAGCTTATGAATATCCTCATTATTCTTCAAGTATGCATCATGTAAAAATTCATTAAGCTCAAACAAATGGTTTCTATCAAAAAACAAAGACATGAAATTACCTTTGATGTGGCACATTGCTCTTTGAATCTTCTCCATGTCTTCAAGGAATGATGTTTCCTCCAATGAAGTAGCTCTCCAACAAGAATTTGACACCAATGCTTGAGTGTCATGGAGAATGCTGAGGGACTCTTGGATCTTATTTTCATTCATCTTTAAGGACCCTTCAAGAAAATGAGGCTCTTACAAATGAACCTCCTCATCTTCTTCAATTTTGCTTAGACCAAATTCATGAAGCTCAAGTGGTGATGGGGAAGTTGATCTTGGTTCTTCTTCAACTGCTACAAGGTCTTCATTATCATGCTTAATGAAACTTGTACTTGTAGAAACACTTTCAAAATTGATCTCTATGTCACCAACATAGAGGTGTGAGCACCCATCAGTAGGTACTCCTTCATAGTTTAAGCATCCATTAGTAGATGCTCTTTGGTTCATGTCTAAGCTAGAAGATGTCTCGAAATGATCTTCCATATTTTCAATAGAATCTTCTTCATGCTCTTGTGATGTCTCTTCCTTTTGCTCCTTAAAGCAAGCTGATGCATTTTGCCCCTTGTTTTCTTTAGGATCAATATATTTGGAATCTCTTCTTGAATAAATCTCAAAATCTCTCCTCAAGGAGGACATCATTTCATGCACACATATATGATACTCGCTCCAAGGGTTTTTACAAGAAGGGCATAAACCTTTCTTCAATAACTCCACATCTTCATTTTTGGGCCTATTTTTAAAAACATGTTCAGCATAGTACTCAAAATACATGGCATTTTGTGTATTTTTGCTAAAAGCAAGATATTCTTGATATTGTTGGGGCAAGGTTTTATATTTTGCTCTCCATCTTTGGAACTCACTCATAGAATTATCCTTGGTTGGTGTGACACACTCATATTCATCAGATTTAAAGTCATAAGAATAATCTTCATTTCTCTTGAAATTGTAAGAAGTGTTGCATGATGGCACCTCTTCCTCATACCATTCACATTCTGCTTCATATTGCTCATAAGCATCCGCATATTCTTCATAAGAATTGTACTCATAGGATTCATCATAATAGTAAGACATGAATGCCAATTATTCTTGAATGTATGTACCTAATACACAGGTGCAAGGACCATGCTCTGATACCACTGTAATGTCCCTTATTAGGAATTTTATTAAAATTGCAATTTTCCACCTTTTTTCCCTAGTTCGACCTTTGACTAGTTTTGATCTCTAGGTCCCAAATTTGCCCCAAATGATCCCAAATATTCTGAGAAGGTATATGAATGATATTAGAACATAAATATGTTTTTTAGGGATGTATTTGAACCTTTAAAATGCTTCTGCAAATCCTCTTTCAATTCTGATCAATGTAGGTAACTTTACTAGTGATTTTCCTTTGACTAGTATTGGTCTCTAGGTCTCAAATTGAATCCAAATGCCTTCAAATCTTCAAGGAAGGTGTGTGAATGATATTATAACTTGAATATGATGTTTATGGATGAAATATGGCCACCAAAATACCTCTGCAAACTCTCTTAATATTCTGGACCAATTATGCAATTTTACTAGTAATTTGGGGTTCACATCCCCCTGGGGTAAGTACTGAAAATGGCTTCCCAAATTCCTCCAAACCCACTCAAATTTATGAACAGAGGTATGTAATGTGTTAAGTATGTTATTAAAGTCTCATATGCACCATTAATGGATTATTACAATTGTTCTCACACTCTCCCATTCAACTGCAAAAATCCCCAATTCGACCCTTGGGGACATGGCACTATTTCACCTCCAAATACAACTAAACTGAGTAAAAATGCTTCAAATGCTCAAGTACAGTACATGAAACTTGTATAAAACATCCATGGAAGTATATTGATCACAAATATATCAGAGAATCATCCATTCTTTCGAAATCATCATCAATACATTGGTTCACAACAAGGTAGTGGGGAAATGGCATTGTTCTTCCATTAAAAATGAGATTTATACATTTCTACTTGGAATTTAGACCTGAAACTTTATGGAGATGAAGAACAGAGTATTTACTTCGTATTACAAAAGAAATGGGGCATTAGAAGCTCCCCCAAAAAGTACAATAGCTCACCAAAAACGCCCTCCCTCAAGGATCAAGAATATGCCATCAAAACTGGAAATGGTTGAAGGAGTGAGCTGCAATAGAAGAAACCATGAGCTGCCCTGTAGCTTACACCTGCAAATAAATACTCCATTAAAGCTCCAAATGAAAGGTATGAATGGCCTTTCCAATTACCAACTTGGATGGGAATCTTTCACCCTCGAAATTGGCTAAGGCAAGAAACTAGTCATCCACTAGCTCTCCCTCTTCACAAATGCAATTGCAAATTCTACAAATGATCAAAATCTATTCTCATACTTCATTTCTACATTTTATAACCAACATTAGCCTTCTAAGGGTCGAAATCCTCTCAATAGATTCAATAGATTTTCATTTAGGAAATATTCCACATTTGCCACTTGTCTCCTAGTTCCAACCTTCCATCTTCTCCCAAATTCAATTTTGAGTCTCTTTGGCTTCTCCAACTCCCAAATTCGCCTTCTTTGAGCCTATTTTTTGGGCTGACATGTCATAGTGGTCAGATGTCAGAGGTCAGGTCTGCAATTTGTCATAGTTGTCATAGATGCTCCATCATTGGTGTCATAGGGGCTAGGGAATCTAGCCCAAGTGTCCACAAACTTCCACTTTGACTCTTTATCTTCCATGGAGGTTACCAATCCTTCCAAATTCGACCTAAGATGCTCAATGACATGTGTTATGACTTACCAACTCACCCAAGAGTGTTCACATTCCCATTAATTCGAATTTGCAAAAGAGAGATACCATGTATTATGAAAAATCAAGCTAGTGTGGGTCCCACATCCTCCATATGTCTCCAAAACTATTTGTCACTTAGTATTTCTCTTGAATTTCTTTATTCACTCTATTTATTAAATACTTGAACCCTTCTAATGTCTAAACATAATTTATTATCCCCCTTATTCCAAATCCCAAAGCTTCCACCCCAAACCTAGGAAACTAGTAATTTTCCTCCTTGGCAATTATTTGACCCTTAACATCAATTTTACAAACTCTAATGAATATGGCTAATGTGATTAGGCCATTGTGACTCAATTCAAAATTTGGGACATGACAAATCCTCCCTTCCCAATATTGCTTGTCCTCAAGCAATTTCAAACATGGGTGTTGAAGAACCTGATTTCTGTATAATTCTTTAAAGTTGCCATTGAATTGCCAAACCTTGAGTCTTTGAGTTTCCATGAATATTTTAGAGAGGAACCACCATGCTTGCTGCTGCACTACTCTTATTAAAATAAATTTATTAAGTGGGGAATCCATCTCCCATGCTGCTTGCTTCCCCCAAAAAAATGAAACCAATGACACAAAAATTATTCCAAGTTCCCATTGCTTGTATTGCGCCCCAACAATTAAGAGTGCTCTCCAACCTACACCATTAGATAAGAGGATTCCTGGATCCCATTTTCTTGTATGCATTCTTCCAAACATCATGAGTACCAAATATATATCATCAAAGTACATAACAACATAATGAAAATGTACATCAAGGATATGCTTCATCAAAGAGTCATGAAAGTGCTTATACCTCCAAGCAAGTAGACCACCATTTTCCAAGTGCATACAAGCTTCATGTGACCAATCAAATCTGCTCCAATGACATAGGTGAGGATCCCATGTCCTATAATGCTGCTCCAAAAGGATGTGATATGCATCAAAATATTCAGCCATGTATTCTTTCATCCAAGAAGTGAATGAAGAATCTCCACTAGAATCTGAACCAAATAATGAGCAGAAAAAACAAGGAGACTTCAAATGACTCAAAGAAGTCTCACCCATACATCCATGAATGTGCGAATCATAAAAATGTAACAAAGTATGTGGCTGCCAACAAAAATGTTCTCCCATCATAAATCTATTCATCCAAGTGTTGGATGAAGTTCCTCTAACATCAAATGAACCCAGTGTTGAGCAAGAAAAACCATGAGTATTCAAGTGACTCAAATCCATATCATAGGTGCATCCATGTAGATGTGAATCATCATAAAGTGACAAATTATGCTGCTGCAAATGTGAATAAGAATGTGCTCCAACCATGTCATCATAAAAGTTAAATCTAGGAGTTCCATACTCCTCATGTGGCACCATGAAAAAGAACCCTTTCACCCATACTTCATTGAGACTAATACTGCAAAACATGGAATTGTAGGATGTAGGAGAATGTACTAACTCACCCAAATGATCAAAAAGTTCAGGAGTTTCATCATGGGAAGGATCCATGTGGGTCGTATC
Organism: Larix kaempferi; assembly: GCA_027924585.1. NCBI lineage: Eukaryota > Viridiplantae > Streptophyta > Pinopsida > Pinales > Pinaceae > Larix > Larix kaempferi. The sequence continues at coordinate 2,875,494 of BSBM01000012.1, read as the reverse complement.
ATGCAGCTCCTTCAAAAGTGTGAACTCTTTGTCATAGTTTGGTTCCAATGTAGAGGAATCATGCTCTTCTTTAAAAATTGCATAACCTTCATCAAGAAGCAATTCAAATTCCTCTTCCACCACATCAAGTGTTTGGATCTCTTCAAGTTCATCTTCAAACACATCAAGAACATTCAAATTTTCACATTTCTCATGATCCACCATGTCATGAGAATCCTCCAAACAATCTACCATTTAACAATCTGAAACATAGGAGGAAAAACAAGTATCTTGCAACTTTTCAAGAAGTTGCTCATTTTGAATGGTGAGCTTATGAATATCCTCATTATTATTCAAGTATGCATCATGTAACAATTCATTAAGCTCAAACAAATGGTTTCTATCAAAAAACAAAGACATGAAATTACCTTTGATGTGGCACATTGCTCTTTGAATCTTCTCCATGTCTTCAAGGAATGATGTTTCCTCCAATGAAGTAGCTCTCCAACAAGAATTTGACACCAATGCTTGAGTGTCATGGAGAATGCTGAGGGACTCTTGGATCTTATTTTCATTCATCTTTAAGGACCCTTCAAGAAAATGAGGCTCTTGCAAATGAACCTCCTCATCTTCTTCAATTTTGCTTAGACCAACTTCATGAAGCTCAAGTGGTGATGGGGAAGTTGATCTTGGTTCTTCTTCAACTGCTAGAAGGTCTTCATTATCATGCTTAATGAAACTTGTACTTGTAGAAAGACTTTCAAAATTGATCTCTATGTCACCAACATAGAGGTGTGAGCACCCATCAGTAGGTACTCCTTCATAGTTTAAGCATCCATTAGTAGATGCTCTTTGGTTCATGTCTAAGCTAGAAGGTATCTCGAAATGATCTTCCATATTTTCAATAGAATCTTCTTCATGCTCTTGTGATATCTCTTCCTTTTGCTCCTTAAAGCAAGCTGATGCATTTTGCCCCTTGTTTTCTTTAGGATCAATATATTTGGAATCTCTTCTTGAATAAATCTCAAAATCTCTCCTCAAGGAGGACATCATTTCATGCACACATATATGATACTCGCTCCAAGGGTTTTTACAAGAAGGGCATAAACCTTTCTTCAATAACTCCACATCTTCATTTTTGGGCCTATTTTCAAAAACATGTTCAGCATAGTACTCAAAATACATGGCATTTTGTGTATTTTTGCTAAAAGCAAGATATTCTTGATATTGTTGGGGCAAGGTTTTATATTTTTCTCTCCAACCTTGGAACTCACTCATAGAATTATCCTTGGTTGGTGTGACAAACTCATATTCATCAGATTTAAAGTCATAAGAATAATCTTCATTTCTCTTGAAATTGTAAGAAGTGTTGCATGATGGCACCTCTTCCTCATACCATTCACATTCTGCTTCATATTGCTCATAAGCATCCGCATATTCCTCATAAGAATTGTACTCATAGGATTCATCATAATAGTAAGACATGACTGCCAATTATTCTTGAATGTATGTACCTAATACACAGGTGCAAGGACCATGCTCTGATACCACTGTAATGTCCCTTATTAGGAATTTTATTAAAATTGCAATTTTCCACCTTTTTTCCCTAGTTCGACCTTTGACTAGTTTTGATCTCTAGGTCCCAAATTTGCCCCAAATGATCCCAAATATTCTGAGAAGGTATATGAATGATATTAGAACATAAATATGTTTTTTAGGGATGCCTTTGAACCTTTAAAATACTTCTGCAAATCCTCTTTCAATTCTGATCAATGTAGGTAACTTTACTAGTGATTTTCCTTTGACTAGTATTGGTCTCTAGGTCTCAAATTGAATCCAAATGCCTTCAAATATTCAAGGAAGGTGTGTGAATGATATTATAACTTGAATATGATGTTTATGGATGAAATATGGCCACCAAAATACCTCTGCAAACTCTCTTAATATTCTGGACCAATTATGCAATTTTACTAGTAATTTGGGGTTCAAATCCCCCTGGGGTAAGTACTGAAAATGGCTTCCCAAATTCCTCCAAACCCACTCAAATTTATGAACAGAGGTATGTAATGTGTTAAGTATGTTATTAAAGTCTCGTATGCACCATTAATGGATTATTACAACTGTTCTCACACTCTCCCATTCAACTACAAAAATCCCCAATTCGACCCTTGGGGACATGGCACTATTTCACCTCCCAATACAACTAAACTGAGTAAAAATGCTTCAAATGCTCAAGTACAGTACGTGAAACTTGTAGAAGACATCCATGGAAGTATATTGATCACAAATATATCAGAGAATCATCCATTCTTTCGAAATCATCATCAATACATTGGTTCACAACAAGGTAGTGGGGAAATGGCATTGTTCTTCCATTAAAAATGAGATTTATACATTTCTACTTGGAATTTCGACCTGAAACTTTATGGAGATGAAGAACAGAGTATTTACTTCGTATTAAAAAATAAATGGGGCATTAGAAGCTCCCCCAAAAAGTACAATAGCTCACCAAAAACGCTGTAATGTCCCTTGTTAGGAATTTTATTAAAATTGCAATTTTCCACTTTTTTCCTTGGTTCGACCTTTGACTAGTTTCGATCTCTAGGTCCCAAATTTGCCCCAAATGATCCCAAATCTTCTGAGAAGGTATATGAATGATATTAGAACATAAATATGTGTTTTAGGGATGCCTTTGTACCTTTAAAACACTTCTGCAAATACTCTTTCAATTCTGGTCAATGTAGGTAACTTTACTAGTAATTTGCCTTTGACTAGTATTGGTCTCTATGTCTCGAATTGACTCCAAATGCATTCAAATCTTCAAGGAAGGTGTATGAATGATATTAAGACTTGAATATTATGTTCAGGGATGATATATGGCCACCAAAATACCTCTGCAAACTCTCTTAAGATTCTGGACCAAGTATGCAATTTTACTAGTAATTTGGGGTTCAAATCCCCCTGGGGTAAGTATTGAAAATGGCTTCCCAAATGCCTCCAAATCCACTCAAATTTATGAACATAGGTAGGAAATGTATTAAGGATTTTATTAAGGTCTCATGTGCACCATTAATTGATTATTATATCTGTTCCAACCCTCTCCCATTCAACTGCAAAAATCACCAATTCGACCCTTGGGGAAATGGCACTATTTCTTCTCCCAGTGCAATTAACTAAGTAAAAATACTTCAAATGCTCAAGTACAGTACATGAAACTTGTAAAATACATCCATGGCAGTCCATTAATCACAAATTCATCAGAGAATCATCCATTCATTCGAAATCATCATCAACACATTGGTTCACAACAAGGTAGTGGGGAAATGGCATTGTTCTTCCATTAAAAATGAGATTTATACATTTCTACTTGGAATTTCGACCTGAAACTTTTTGGAGATGAAGAACAGAGTATTTACTTCATATTACAAAAGAAATGGGGCATTAAAAGCTTCCCCAAAGAGTACAATAGCTCACCAAAAACGCCCTCCCTCAAGGATCAAGAATATGCCATCAAAACCGGAAATGGTTGAAGGAGTGAGCTGCAATAGAAGAAACCATGAGCTGCCCTGTAGCTTACACCTGCAAATAAAGACTCCATTAAAGCTCCAAATGAAAGGTCTGAATGGCCTTTCCAATTACCAACTTGGATGGGAATCTTTCACCCTCGAAATTGGCTAAGGCAAGAAACTAGTCATCCACTAGCTCTCCCTCTTCACAAATGCAATTGCAAATTCTACAAATGATCAAAAGCTGGTTTCCTTCTTTGTTATTGACATTTATAAACTTCTAATGTCCTCCATGGGTCGAATTCCTTCCAAGAGACTCATGCCAACTCAAGTTGGGAAGAGATTCCAAAGAACGCCACTTGTACAACAATTCCTAGTCTCCCACTTCCACCAAATCACATGTGGAAGCATCTTAGCTTCCCTAACACCCTTGAGCGCCCTCTTGGAGTCTATTTTTAGCCCTGACATGTCATATATGTCATATGTCAGCCTTCAGGTCTGATTTGTGTCATAGGTGTCATAGCATCTTCATCATTGTTGTCATAGAGCTAGGGAATCTAGCCCAAGTGTCTCACTAGCTCCAAATTGCCTCTTCCTCTTCCATGGGAGTTACTCTTCCTCTATATTTCGACCTTGGATGAGTCATGCAATGAATAATACCTTTTGGAATCCCCCAAGTATGTTACCATTCACCTTGAATTCGAATTGGTGAGAGAATGATGCCAAATGTAGTGGGGAAATCTAGCCATATGTGGGTCCCACTTCCTCCATGTGTCTTCATCATGAAATGCCACTTTGATTTTCACTTGTATATATTTATTTAGCTCCTTTATTAAATATTTATTCCATTCTAATGTTCAAACATCATTTATTATCCCCATTATTCCAAATCCCAAAGCTTCCACCCCAAACCTAGGAAACTAGTAATTTTCCTCCTTGGCAATTATTTGACCTTTAGCATCAATTTGACAAACTCTAATGAATAGGGATAATGTGATTAGGCCATTGTGACCCAATGCCAAATTTGGGACATGACAAATCCTCCCTTCCCAATATTGCTTGTCCTCAAGCAATTTTAAACATGGGTGTTGAAGAACCTGCTTTCTGTATAATTCTTTGAAGTTGCCATTGAATTGCCCAACCTTGAGTCTTTGAGTTTCCATGAAGATTTTAGAGAGGAACCACCATGCTTGCTGCTGCACTACTCTGATAAAAATAACTTTATTAAGTGGGGAAATCCATCTCCCATACTGCTTGTTTCCCAAAAAAAAAATTGAAAGCAATGAGATAAAAATTATTCCAGGGTCCCATTGCTTGTATTGCACCCCAATAATTAAGAGTGCTCTCCAACCCACACCATTAGTTAAGAGGATTCCTGGATCCCATTTTCTTGTATGCATCCTTCCAAACATCATGAGTACCAAATATATATCATCAAAGTACATAACAACATAATGAAAATGTACATCAAGGATATGCTTCATCAAAGAGTCATGAAAGTGCTTATACCTCCAAGCAAGTAGACCACCATTTTCCAAGTGCATACAAGCTTCAAGTGACCAATCAAATCTGCTCCAATGACATGGGTGAGGATCCCATGTCCTATAATGCTGCTCCAAAAGGATGTGATATGCATCAAAATATTCAACCATGTATTCTTTCATCCAAGAAGTGAATGAAGAATCTCCACTAAAATCTGAACCAAATAGTGAGCAGAAAAAACAAGGAGACTTCAAATGACTCAAAGAAGTCTCACCCATACATCCCTGAATGTGAGAGTCATAAAGATATAACAAAGTATGTGTCTTGCAACAAAAATGTTCTCCAATCATAAATCTATTCTTCCAAGTGTTGGATGAAGTTCGTCCAACATCAAATGAATCAAGTGTTGAGTAAGAAAAACCATGAGTCTTCAAGTGACTCAAATGCATATCATAGGTGCATCCATGTAGATTTGCATCATCATAAAGTGACAAATAATGTTGCTTCAAATGTGAAGAAGAATGTGCTCCAACCATGTCATCATAAAAAATAAATCTAGGAGTTCCATACTCCTCATGTGGCACCATCAAAAAGAACCCTTTCACCCATACTTCATTGAGACTAATGTTGCAAAACATGGAATTGTAGGATGTAGGAGAATGAACCAAATCACCCAAATGATCAAAAAGTACAGAAGTTTCATCATGGGAAGGATCCATATGGGTAGTATCATGCAGCTCCTTCAAAAGTATGAACTCTTTGTCATAGTTTGGTTCCAATGTAGAGGAATCATGCTTTTCTTTAAAAATTGCATAACCTTCATCAAGAGACAATTCAAGTTCCTCTTCCACCACATAAAGTGTTTGGATCTCTTCAAGTTCATCTTCAAACACATTAAGCACATTCAAATTCCCACATTTCTCATGATCCACCATGTCATGAGAATCCTCCAAACAATCTACCATTTGACAATCTGAAACATAGGAGGAAAAACAAGTATCTTGCAACTTTTCAAGAAGTTGCTCATTTTGAATTGTGAGCTTATGAATATCCTCATTATTCTTCAAATATGCATCATGTAACAATTCATTAAGCTCAAACAAATGGTTTCTATCAAAAAGCAAAGACATGAAATTACCTTTGATATGGCACATTGCTCTTTGAATCTTCTCCATGTCTTCAAGGAAAGATGTTTCCTCCAATGATGTAGCTCTCCAACAAGAATTTGACACCAATGCTTGAGTGTCATGGAGAATTATGAGGGACTCTTGGATCTTATTTTCATTCATCTTTAAGGACCCTTCAAGAAAATGAGGCTCTTGCAAATGAACCTTCTCATCTTCTTCAATTTTGCTTGGACCAACTTCATGAAGCTCAAGTGGTGATGGGGAAGTTGATCTTGGTTCTTCTTCAACTGCTACAAGGTATTCATTATCATGCTTAATGGAACTTGGGCTTGCAGCAACACTTTCAAAAGTGATCTCTATGTCACCAACATAGAGGTGTGAGCACCCATCAGTAGGTACTCCTTCATAGTTTAAGCATCCATCAGTAGATGCTCTTTGGTTCATGTCTAAGCTAGAAAGTGTCTCAAAATGATCTTCCATATTTTCAATAGAATCTTCTTCATGATCTTGTGATGTCTCTTCCTTTTGCTCCTTCAAGCAAGCTGATGCATTTTTCCCCTTGGTTTCCTTAAAATCAATAATTTTTTCCACAAGTTCGATAGAAAACAATTCGAATCCTTCCTTAAGTTGCTTGGTCATATCTTCAAATATTGTTTTCATAATTTTTATATGCTCCTCACCATCATATGAGGCTCCCTTTTCATCCCTAGTCATAGTTTCCTCAAAAAATTTGCTCTTCTTCTCCTACCCTTTTTTTTTTCTTCAACAAAAGCACTTTTGGTTTCAATATCTAATGGTGGTACCTGAATTATTTTCCTCATGAATATTATACCACATCAGGTGCCAAGATCATGCTCTGATACCACTGTAATGTCCCTTGTTAGGAATTTTATTAAAATTGCAATTTTCCACTTTTTTCCTTGGTTCGACCTTTGACTAGTTTCGATCTCTAGGTCCCAAATTTGCCCCAAATGATCCCAAATCTTCTGAGAAGGTATATGAATGATATTAGAACATAAATATGTGTTTTAGGGATGCCTTTGTACCTTTAAAACACTTCTGCAAATACTCTTTCAATTCTGGTCAATGTAGGTAACTTTACTAGTAATTTGCCTTTGACTAGTATTGGTCTCTATGTCTCGAATTGACTCCAAATGCATTCAAATCTTCAAGGAAGGTGTATGAATGATATTAAGACTTGAATATTATGTTCAGGGATGATATATGGCCACCAAAATACCTCTGCAAACTCTCTTAAGATTCTGGACCAAGTATGCAATTTTACTAGTAATTTGGGGTTCAAATCCCCCTGGGGTAAGTATTGAAAATGGCTTCCCAAATGCCTCCAAATCCACTCAAATTTATGAACATAGGTAGGAAATGTATTAAGGATTTTATTAAGGTCTCATGTGCACCATTAATTTATTATTATATCTGTTCCAACCCTCTCCCATTCAACTGCAAAAATCACCAATTCGACCCTTGGGGAAATGGCACTATTTCTTCTCCCAGTGCAATTAACTAAGTAAAAATACTTCAAATGCTCAAGTACAGTACATGAAACTTGTAAAATACATCCATGGCAGTCCATTAATCACAAATTCATCAGAGAATCATCCATTCATTCGAAATCATCATCAACACATTGGTTCACAACAAGGTAGTGGGGAAATGGCATTGTTCTTCCATTAAAAATGAGATTTATACATTTCTACTTGGAATTTCGACCTGAAACTTTTTGGAGATGAAGAACAGAGTATTTACTTCATATTACAAAAGAAATGGGGCATTAAAAGCTTCCCCAAAGAGTACAATAGCTCACCAAAAACGCCCTCCCTCAAGGATCAAGAATATGCCATCAAAACCGGAAATGGTTGAAGGAGTGAGCTGCAATAGAAGAAACCATGAGCTGCCCTGTAGATTACACCTGCAAATAAAGACTCCATTAAAGCTCCAAATGAAAGGTCTGAATGGCCTTTCCAATTACCAACTTGGATGGGAATCTTTCACCCTCGAAATTGGCTAAGGCAAGAAACTAGTCATCCACTAGCTCTCCCTCTTCACAAATGCAATTGCAAATTCTACAAATGATCAAAAGCTGGTTTCCTTCTTTGTTATTGACATTTATAAACTTCTAATGTCCTCCATGGGTCGAATTCCTTCCAAGAGACTCATGCCAACTCAAGTTGGGAAGAGATTCCAAAGAACGCCACTTGTACAACAATTCCTAGTCTCCCACTTCCACCAAATCACATGTGGAAGCATCTTAGCTTCCCTAACACCCTTGAGCGCCCTCTTGGAGTCTATTTTTAGCCCTGACATGTCATATATGTCATATGTCAGCCTTCAGGTCTGATTTGTGTCATAGGTGTCATAGCATCTTCATCATTGTTGTCATAGAGCTAGGGAATCTAGCCCAAGTGTCTCACTAGCTCCAAATTGCCTCTTCCTCTTCCATGGGAGTTACTCTTCCTCTATATTTCGACCTTGGATGAGTCATGCAATGAATAATACCTTTTGGAATCCCCCAAGTATGTTACCATTCACCTTGAATTCGAATTGGTGAGAGAATGATGCCAAATGTAGTGGGGAAATCTAGCCATATGTGGGTCCCACTTCCTCCATGTGTCTTCATCATGAAATGCCACTTTGATTTTCACTTGTATATATTTATTTAGCTCCTTTATTAAATATTTATTCCATTCTAATGTTCAAACATCATTTATTATCCCCATTATTCCAAATCCCAAAGCTTCCACCCCAAACCTAGGAAACTAGTAATTTTCCTCCTTGGCAATTATTTGACCTTTAGCATCAATTTGACAAACTCTAATGAATAGGGATAATGTGATTAGGCCATTGTGACCCAATGCCAAATTTGGGACATGACAAACGCCCTCCCTCAAGGATCAAGAATATGCCATCAAAACTGGAAATGGTTGAAGGAGTGAGCTGCAATAGAAGAAACCATGAGCTTCCATGTAGCTTACACTTGCAAATAAATACTCCATTAAAGCTCCAAATGAAAGGTCTGAATGGCCTTTCCAATTACCAACTTGGATGGGAATCTTTCACCCTCGAAATTGGCTAAGGCAAGAAACTAGTCATCCACTAGCTCTCCCTCTTCACAAATGCAATTGCAAATTCTACAAATGATCAAAAGCTATTCTCATACTTCATTTCTACATTTTATAATCAACATTATCCTTCTAAGGGTCGAAATCCTCTCAATAGATTCAATAGATTTTCATTTAGGAAATATTCCACATTTGCCACTTGTCTCCTAGTTCCAACCTTCCATCTTCTCCCAAATTCAATTTTGAGTCTCTTTGGCTTCTCCAACTCCCAAATTCACCTTCTTTGAGCCTATTTTTGGGGCTGACATGTCATAGTGGTCAGATGTCAGAGGTCAGGTCTGCAATTTGTCATAGTTGTCATAGATGCTCCATCATTGGTGTCATAGGGGCTAGGGAATCTAGCCCAAGTGTCCACAAACTTCCACTTTGACTCTTTATCTTCCATGGAGGTTACCAATCCTTCCAAATTCGACCTAAGATGCTCAATGACATGTGTTATGACTTACCAAATCACCCAAGAGTGTTCACATTCCCATTAATTCGAATTTGCAAAAGAGAGATACCATGTATTATGAAAAATCAAGCTAGTGTGGGTCCCACATCCTCCATATGTCTCCAAAACCATTTTTCACTTAGGATTTCTCTTGAATTTATTTATTCACTCTATTTATTAAATACTTGAACCCTTCTAATGTCTGAACATAATTTATTATCCCCCTTATTCCAAATCCCAAAGCTTCCACCCCAAACCTAGGAAACTAGTAATTTTTCTCCTTGGCAATTTTTTGACCCTTAACATCAATTTTAAAAACTCTAATGAATATGGCTAATGTGATTAGGCCATTGTGACCCAATTCCAAATTTGGGACATGACACCATCTTATGGGATTTTGCTGAACTTTGGATGCAGATTTCAGTCAAAGGGACACAACACAAATTTATGGGCTTACAACCAGGGTCTCTCCGCATCATCAGTTCACATCGCCTAGAAAATATCCTTAAGAAGAATTCACATGGTGTCATCGCTCAGTTCCATTCCATCCAGATGCACCCACCAACGGTCTCCACTACTTCCTTGGATAGATATGCAAGTGTCTTTGTTGCACCAGTGGGCTTGCCACCTTCAAGAGACCTTTCCGGTAAGCATTTAGCCGCATCTACATCTCAACACAAACTTGATACTCTTCAAAATTCTGGAGACCCATTTCAACGTACTTATAGAACTCTGGAACATTCTCTGGAACAACGGGTCTCCTCACTAGCACATCGGAAATGGATTATCCAACTCATGGGTTATGACTATGCGATCACTTACAAGAAGGGTAAGGATAATATGGTGGTAGATGCTCCTTCCCGCCAATTTGATGACCCAGTTTCTCTTACAGCTATTTCTCTGCTTGTTCCAAATTGGTTGCAATCTATTGAACAGGGCTATCTATTCTATGAACTCCATGCTTCCTCATCGGCAGGGCACTCTGGGTTCCTCAAAACCTATGACTGGGAACAATGTAACTTCTTTTGGCAAGGACTGAAAATGAAAATTCACCAGATGGTGGTTGAGTGTGATACTTGCCAGGTCAACAAGGGTGAAACGACACTCTTTTTGGGACTGCTCGAACCCTTTCCCATCCCTACACAGATGTGGACAATTATTTCTATGGATTTCCTAGAAGCGCTCCAGTGGTACAATACCACATCTAAAAGGACACCATATGAAGCAGTTTATGGACAGGAACTGCCAGTTCTTCTTCCATACGCGCTCAGCAGCTCCCCAGTTCAGGAAATTGACTCGATTCTTCGAAACCGCGATCAGATTCTTCTCATTCTGCAGGACAATCTTCACATGGCAAGAATTCAACTGAAACAACAAGCCGATCAACACCATTTTGAGCGCACTTTTCATGTAGCTGATATGGTCCTTGTTCATCTACATCCTTCCAAGCAATCCTCCCTGAAACTCAAAAGGCGTCAGTGGGTCGGAATGCAACCCAAGGATGCTACAGGGGAACCACTCCTTCAGATTCTGCATCAATTTCCACATCTAAAGCTTTGAGGACAAAGCTTTTTCTAAGGGAGAGGGGATGTTAGGAACCCATGTCAACCCTTCTATTTACTTTGTTAGTATATTGTTGTTGGACGCATATGCTTTGTAAGTCGTCCCATAGTATTTGTTGATCCATAGTTTGTATTATTGTTGTTGGACGCATATGCTTTGTAAGTCGTCCCATTGTAATTGTTGATCCATATTTTGTATTGGCCCATGGTTTGTATTGACACATGGTATTGGCCCATGGTTTGTATTGACACATGGTATTGGCGCCTAGACTTAGTATGTAAGTTTGTGTTGAGACCAATGAAGGTACCATGAAGTTATTTGTATTGAGCTTGCTCAAAAGAGGTTGCCCCCTCGAAGTGGCCTGCGATCAATATAAAAGTGATTCTGAGTTCTGTTATTTTTGCTATTTCATGTGTTTTCATTAATTAATTATTGCAGGTTCATCACAAAATATAATAAACTTACCTGGTCATATGACTTAGAAACATCTATTTTGATTACTACCGCCTTCAATTTCTTAGATCTTATATAGAGTGGAGGCCCTCCTGGGAAACCCCTATCACTTCATGGATCTGTCTTCGAAGTAAGAATCCATACTGTTCTCTTGAAATTGTGACAGAAAAGGATTGATTATGCTTGATATGATTTTAGCTACAATATTATAGATGGATTTACATGAAGAAATAGGTCTAAAATCTACAAAGGTCATCGGGTTATCTGATTTTGGAATTAAAGCTAAGAAAGATGAGTGAAAAGAAGTAAGAATCTTACCACTTTTTCTAGTATCCTCTACCACATGAAGCAAGTCCTACTCCAAAGCCTAATATAACTTGATATATTAAAATCCCACAAGAATAATGTTTGGCCTGATACTTTTTTCTTTGTTGAGTTTAAGTAGTACCTTATACAACTCTTTGCTATGTACTTCCTCCATCATAAATATATTTTCATCTTCATTAATTGAATTCGGAAAGAATTTGTAGAATCTTACAACTTATGGGATGCTAACTGTTCCTTCCTCTTAAAAATATTATCGAAATAACTTATTCTAGCTTATGCTATATCTTCAAACTAGTTACCTTGACACCTGTTTCATTTTCGATTTTCTAGATCAAGTTACAGTTCCTCTAGTGATTTTCATATTGGTGGAATTATTTTGTATTTTCGTCTCCCTTCGATAGCCATAAAGCCCCGCTCTTCAACTTCCAATCAACTTCCCTGAAATCTAAGTTCTTCTACCGCTGTATTTCTAGGTTCACAACTATTTTCTTAGTCTCCTATGAGAAAACCCTAGACCATCTACTTCATTCAATTTCTTCAAACTGGATTCGATTTCTATTAGTGGTTTGTCCTTCTGAGATCTCATATTGAGAGACCACTAAATAGAAATAGCTTTAGTGATTTAAAGATTTTTCTTGAATTGAATTGAGGCAGAATCCTTACTTGAACCATCATAAGGAACCCAAAATTTTTTGAGGAGTTTTACAAAGGCTTCATTGTTCAACCATAATGAGTTAAATTTGAAAGGAATTGATGGTTTTGAACCCCCTCCCACCATTTCCAAAACAAGAGGCAAATGGTCCAATTCACCACCCACACTAACCCGTTGTCTAAATCTAACTGGTAAATACATTAGTCCGTCACTTACCAAAAAGAGATCCAAATGCTTTGGTATTATGTACAGACCATACCTTTTCTTACTCCATGTGGGATTTAGCTTAATTGGATTAATGTCGAGGAGACTTCCTTCTTCCAAAAGAAATTAAAGAGACTATCCTTCTGCGTTTTCTGCCCCTATACCTCATAAATTTCCAATGAAAAATTCAAATATCCCCCAGGATAATATTCTTGTTTGTCATGAATTCCTTTGAAAACAACTTTTCCCAAAAAACAATTTGATATTAGTATGCCCCATAGATATTCAAAAGGACTTCTCGAATCATTTCTTGTGAGTATATTACCATATCCAATCTCGAATCCAATGAACCTGCATTCAAAAACCTCATCTTTTGATTGCTCCACCCAATGATCAACCCTAAGGAACATCCTTTTGAATCGACATAACAGAACTCCCATCCTGCTAAAATATCCTTAATTCTATAACAATCTTATCGCCTTCACTCATAATTTCCTGCAAAAATAAAATGTTTGGTTTGATAAGATCTTGGCATACGCTTAATTGCTATCTTTTTGGAGGAGATATCCATCCCTCTACAATTTAAAGAAATCAAAATCATTTAGAACTTGATTTCGGGGTCTCTAGTGCTCTAAGAACCCATCAATGACTTTCTATAATGCTACTACAACATCCTAAGATTCTTTCATTTGTGCTTTTGGTATAGTAGGATTCCTTCCTTTGCCACTTGTTTTCTTACCCCAAGGGTTCATCCTTAAACCACTCGTTCCTTCTTGAAAGGAAACCTCCAAATCTCCCTTACGAGACCTCCGATTATATTTGTAGCCTTCCTCCTCCACTCCCCCAAGAGTAACATCGTTTTTACCCAAAGAAACATTAACAAACTCATTATCTAAATTTTTCCCAATAGGAGTGACCAACCCATATCTGTCTTCCTTAAAAGAATTGGTTTTGGTTGAAAATCATTTAAACTCTAGCAAAGATTCTTCCCTCTTCGACATTTCAGTAAAATAAATATCCCTTAATTTCACGTAACCACTGTCATAAGGTATATCAAACCTTAAGGGTATAATATCTTGGAGATTCTTACCTAAAGAATTTGTAGCAATGAATTCAACTGAGAGTAACCAGCGCTCAACTGAATCTTTCACTTACATCTTAGTCCCCAAAGGCACAGTAAGATCATTCTTCCTAACCTTGTCCAGAGGTAAGAAAATGTCCTCTTCTCCCTTATTTTGACAAAGCTCTAACTATCAGGAGAGTCTTTTCCTGACTGAGATTCCTTACCCTGATGAAAACCTGGATCCTCCTTTTTGGCTTCCCAAAATTTTCTCCGAAAATGCATCGAGCACTCGCCTATGAGATGGCCATAAATATGTAACCAATTACACTGAGAAGGTACTCCCTGATAATTAAGAACCTGATGGAGTATTTTATCACCTTTATGCAAAACAATATTGTCTACCAAACCTTCCCTGAGATCTAGCATTACCAGTACCTTATTCATACTCATACAACATGTTTGAAGGAAATACAAGTCTACCTCCACAAAAGATCCCAAATAATTTCCTACCGCCTTGAAAAAATATTTTGACCAAAATTCAATATGTAAATTCAACATTTTCACCCACACTAGATTCAAATCATTCCTTTCTATTAATGCATCAAACATCGATGTCCACCTCTTTAGGTATAAAATGCTAGAATTCCATCTCCACAACCTTTTAAAATATTGAGCACATCTTGAGCTAATATAAATTGAAAAGCGATCCATCCTCGCAACAAAATAAAAGATTCAACATCATATATGAGCAAAGCACCCCAAACCTCCGACACCCATTTCTTCAAACCAATCTCTCATGTTCTTCGACGAGCAAAACAACCTACTAGAATCGTTTCAACAGACCTTACAACCTCATTCATTTTAATATCGTCGCCAAGAACTAGATTAACAGGGCTTTCCTTTCTCTTGATGCATCTTTTCCTCCTGTTATCGAAAGATTCCTTGACTGAACGATTAATCTCCTGATCCTGATTAGGGCTCAAAGAAATAATACTTGACTTTACCACATTATTTGTTACCCTCTCTCTAGAAATATTAGCTAGACTCAACTGCTTATCGATAAACCCCCCTCCTAGAACGTATGTCTCATAAGTTAATCTACTTGAAACTTGACGACTGACATGGTCTGACCCTTCCACCAAGTGGCTATTCGCAAGAGTAACAAGTGGATCTACCTTGGTCGCTCTAAAGGATTCACTTAATGACCCAAGAGGGAACTTAAATGCGAAAAATCTTCTCTGATCCAAGAAAATTTTGGATGGAGATTTTGATCGATCCTTTCTATCCAGAACACCCTGTTGAAATTCCGCCAGCAATTGATCCTTAACGTCCACCCATACATCCTCCTCCATTGAAAACATCCCATTGTCAGACCCATAACTTGCACTTCCACTGAGGAGCGAGAAAACCCTTGCAATCTGCTCGATACAGTGTATTATCATCAGAGCTCCTATATCATCTGAGTTGTATCATAATTATATAGAACATTTTGAAATTATTATTATTATTATTGTAGAGATTAAAAAAACAATGTGACAATTAGGAAAACATGTTGATTTGATGAGTTTTAAAATAAATAAATAAACACTAATTATGACAATTAAATAAAAATAATAATGTTGATTTGATGAGTTTTAAGATTTTTAAAGTTGTATCGGGATTATATAAAACATTTTGAAAATTTACAATAAACGACTAAATATTTCAAGATAATCATTTAACGATGAGAACAACTTTATACATTGAAATTATAGCTTTTAAAAAAGAGACTTTTACTAATCATGAAAGTGAAAGTGATGTTAACATTTAAGATTAACATTTCATTCGATGGATTTTATGATTAATGTTGAACTTTTAAGTATATTTGTGGAAAGGAAATAGTTAACATTTACCTATAATGCCAACTCCTTTATATATAATTTTAAATATTTAATGCTCTTTTGTGACTCTTTTTCCATAGAATCTTATTTAATATCTATTAAATAAGAGTTGGTTTATGAAATCAAAGCGTTAAAAAGGAGGGAGAAATAATTTGTATGTGTTTTAAAAGCTAAATCAATTTATGAACTAAATTTTTAATATGTTAAATGTAAAATTTATATTGGAATATGTCAACATTTGTTATTAGGAAGAATTAATGAATGATTAAATTACATAATTTACTCAATCATTATATAGGGGCTCAACAAGAGCATCATGTCACTTACAAAAATTGAATCTAGGTGAGGAGGGTAACAACTATTTTTCCCAACTACCCAAGCTACATCCAACCACCATTTAGCTACATCATGTGCAATGAGTATATATAAAGGTCATATAGTTATTTTGAGGAGATGTGAATTAGATATATGAATGTATTAAGGTATTCAAAGGATTTTCGATTTTTTAGGAAGTTATTGTGTAATTCATTATTATGCTAACTTAAGACTTTGGTTCATAATATTATTTACATTATTTTCTTTTACAGTTAATTTAAAATAAATTATTTCACTATTAATACTTTAAAATTACCATAAATATATATTGAAAACCATAGATAAATTGAATATTTTCAATTACATTGGTTATTTTAAAAAAGTAAACTGTATTGGTTATTTAAAAAAAATTAAACACATCTAAATACATTAGGTGAACATTTTTTATGGAGTTTTTTTCCTTAAATTTTCAAGTTCAAAACATATGGTTTTTTTATTATTTATTTAAAGACTAAATAATAAAAAATTTAAAAACTAAATAAAAATATCTAATTATAATAAGAGAAATTGGATTTGATATTTACAAAACATAATTTTTACAGCAATTCAAGTAATCTTCTTAAGGTGAGAGTCAGTCTCATTGGAAGTTAACCACCACCATCATCATCAATAAATACACTAACTTATATACTCTTAATACTATGAATGCATATAAAGTAGTTTCAATTCATGTTTTTATTTTTATTTTAGTCTAATATACCAAATGGTCATCATCATCAATTTATATTAAAATTTTAATAATCGTCATTGTCACTATCGTTGTCGTCGTCGTCATCATCGTCGTCACCATCATAATCATCATCAATTTATATTATTAGTAAATTCATGAATTTTTATTTTAGTTTGATAGACCAAATGGGCATCATCATCATCATCATCATCAATTTTATTTTAGTTTGATAGACCAAATGGGCATCATCATCAATTTAGTAGTCGTTGTCGCCGCTGCCATCGTCGTCATCGTTGTCATCATCATCATCAGGTTTTTCTTTTGTATTGTATTTTATTTTACTATGATATATATTTATATTGAAAAAATATTTTTTATTTTTTATTTTATTATTTTGAATTTATGAAAATAATTATTAATAATTTATTTGAAAAAAAATATAATTTAATATAAAGGAGTAGTTTATTTATTCTATGTTTTGGACGTTAGGTGGGATTTAGTTGGAATCCATATTTAAAAGTGTTTAAATTTTGTTTTTATATCTATAAATAAATTTAGCACCCTCAATACCCCATGACATCTAAATTATGCAATTTTCATAGCTAATATATGTAATTCTAAGAATTTTTTTAAATTTTCAACCAAATTTCGAACAAAAATTAGACAAAAAATATACTCATAAAAATTGAAAACTTAGAATATTTAAACTACATCTAATATAAATTAATTTATGTGAAAGGATAATAAAGAGCCATAAAATATTAAAATATTAAAACATCACAAAATAAACACTAAATTTTATGGAATATAAAAATTATTAAAAATTTGAAATTTTATTTAAAAAAAATCATATTCTAAAAAAATATTAAAATTTTCTAAATATTAAATTAATTAAAAAAATTGATTAAAAAAATTTAAAATTTTCTAAATTTTGAATTAATTCGTGTGCCCTCTCCAAGCGTAAAGCATTGAATTTTGGAGGTTTGATCACATGTAAGATCAAAATAACTATTATAATTTACATCAAAATTTGTGTAAAAGATGTGTAAATGTGAAAATTAAATTAAAGTATTATTTTTAGATTTTCTTCCTATATAATAATAATAATAATAATAATAATAATAATACATTAAAAACGTTACATCTTAATGGTACAGTAAGAAAATTACTATTATAATTGACATCAAAATTTGTGTAAAAGATGTGTAAATGTGAAAATTAAATTAAAGTATTATTTTTATATTTTCTTCTTTTATAATAATTATAAGTTTACATTAAAAACGTTACATCTTAACTGTTCAATAAAAATGTTACATCTTAACTGTTCAATAAGGTAATATAGTATCAAAAGTAACTATTATAAGTTACATTAAAATTTGTGTAAAAGATATATAAATGTGAAAATTTAATTAAAGTATTATTGTAAAAAAAAATCATATATACAATAATTATAATTTTGCATTAAAAACGTTAAACTTAATTCTACAATGAGTTACAACTTAATTCTACAATAAGATAATATAGTAATAGATGTTCTAAAATGATTTGTCAAATTTTCCAATAATTAAAAAAATCTTATTATAAACACATTTATATAACATGATATAGATTTAGTGAAAAAAATGTTGGTTGCAAGCTTCTGTGTTGACTTATGTATTTCTAAATTCTCAAGATCCATAGCTTCAAACAATCATGTGAAACTATTTCTTCTTATTTGGTGGTTAAACCCAAAGACTACCTATGATTTGATGATGTAGATTGAGTGCCTCTCATGAAATTGTCTACAATGGATTTAAGGTTTAAGCACTCTAACTCTAAAGGCTTGTATTTGTCTTATTGCATGATTATATCCATGCTATTTCTACAAAATGATGGCTTGTTCCTTGCTTTGAATTGTATTGGTAAAAGAAAGGATGGAATTCTTGTTTTCATTAATGTAATCCTCCTATATTCGAAGGATTCTCTTAATATCATGGATGTCCGGTTGATAATTCCCATGACATATTGGGAAATCCATGGTTTGATTGCCTAGCAAGACTCAAGACAAAATAAGGGAGAGCCCTAGATATTATACATTTTAGGCTTGGTGAGATATGCAATGTAAAAGACACCAAATTCCCACCATAGAATGTCCTTTAACCCACTATTGTTGAGGATTATAAACACGTGACTGCAACCAAATATATCGAGCCAACGAATAAGGTTTGAGTTCGATGTTAGAGGATGCTTTAGGTGGTTCAAGTTAAGAGCAGAAGTTACCAAAGATAACAAATGTCTAATGTTGTTGTTGTAACCAGAAGCGAGCTTAGAAACATTAAGATAATACCACCATCCAACAACTATAAGAACTAGAATTAGACTGTGTGAAACATAATTCAATGAAACACACCTAAGATGTGCCACCTTGAGGATAGAGAATTACCTCCTAGCAATGTTGGGCTCAAAACAAATTTTGAGATGTGAATCTGAATGGTCAAATTAAAGACATTGACACAAGGAAAGGAGATATCTTCCCCATGAAATACCATGCTTGGAAAACTGGGGCTTGTTCTTAAAATACCTCCAAATAATGACATCCCAAGGAGTCCCAAAAATCCACCATTTCCATTTAAAATTCAGTTGTAAACTTGGCCAATGAATGCCTACCTCAACAAAACCAGAGTCAATAGTGCCGAGAACATCCTCCTACTCCAATTAGGGGTGGGGCATGATTCTCATTCTCTAAACTTTGACAACAAATAAGAACATAAAACATTCAAAACTAAATGATGGAGTTGGAAATGGCATGTGTTTGTGTCATCCCATACTTGTCCTAGAGTATAAATGTACATTTAACCATCTTGTCCTCCAAGATACTATGTGTTTTAATACATGACATATAGCTTATAAAAATTTGATTCATAGGTTAACTAGCTAAACAAAAGAGCTTGTCAATAAATTGTGCTTCTTGTTCATAAAATTTACTAAGATTTTACCTTAACAATAAAAATCTTACCTTAACAATGAAGCTCAGCTCATGACACACACAAAACATAAACTTTGGCTTGATTGTTAATGTTTATCCTCCCATGACCATACCATCCCCACACCTTCCAACATGCTTCCTATGACCATTCCCACACCTTCCAACCTGCTTCCTAATAATCTAAAAAGCATCACTTGTCACCATCGAGATAGTGATAGTTTTTTAATGTATGGAGAGGTCTGATAGAACCGACATTGAAAACTTGAGGCAGTGATGCTTTGTAAAATGACCCCGTTGGAATGATACGATTGAAGAAACCAAAAAGTCCACGATGTTAGGAACATGGATCTAACAGACTCTCCCATAACGCCACATACTTTGCTTGATTTCAAATAAACACGCTTAGGTGGTCGGTGCTCAGCGCCTCAAATTGACAATATCACAGTGCGGAATGCGACAGAGCTTTGCATAGCCCAGACAAATTAGGCGGTGATCCCACCTTTAAAGTCTCCTGTATCGTCAATATCCGCGAAGATAAGGCGTCGGTAAAATTTTCCCGTTCGGATGGAAATGTTTGCCCTGCAAAACCGGGTATTAGTTTGGGAGTACAGAGAAGATTAAAACGAGGGAGCAAGAGAAGCACGGTGGTGAAAGTGGAGGGACGGCCTGGTGATATTCTTGGATTCCGGTTGTGATGAATGGCGAGGGTTTCCATTGAGGGTTTCAAAGATCGACGCGGCCAAAACAGATCTTTCAACCGGCGCCACAGATCGCGAGCTCGACCTTCGCTCCACCCGCGTCTCAACATCGACCTTCGCTCCACAACGATGAAGGCGCACAATTAATTCCAATTCCTATGGGTTTCAGGCTGCAATGGCCTCGTACTATTCAAACAAGCTTCGAATTCTTCTGTATTAGCGAGTATTGACAGATGCATGAAAGCTGTAGAAGTATTTCAGATAGATAAATATCACGACTGCCAATTGCAGCTCTATTTTCTTCTGCTTTGCCATGAGATCCGAGGTGAGCAGAGTGGGGATGTCTGAGTCGGAATCCTTCTGGCCGAAGTTCGGGAGTATAAAACGAAAAGGAAAAAAGCAGTCTTCCAAGCCAACCCCTTTCTCAAACCAAGCTGCCGAGATTTCCCCTAGTCGCCTTGACAGCGGGAAAGCAGCTGCTATTTCTGTTAAATCGCGCGAATCTGAAGTTTGTAGTGAAGAATTAGGTCCAAAGCAGATTTCCGAAGAAGAGGATTTTTCCGCAAGAAAGTTGGATCGCCGGTCGTGGGTTCGAATCGCGAAGGCTTTTCGGTTCACAACTGTAAGCAAGCACTTGGGCTTCGATTTATATTATTGCTTACCAGCGATTATTTGTGCTTGTTATTTAATTGCTGGTAATTTGTGCTGGTTCTTTAATTGAACGGAATGTGTGACTGACGTTGTGCTTGTTTGCTATTTTGTCTGCCAGGCGCTAGATTTGCATCCGAATAGCCGAAATGGAGCGAAGGTTTCACAAGATTCTAACAGAGGAGGCGACGCAGACGATACGGCGCCAGTGATCGAGCAGCCAAAAGCACAAGAGATCCGGCCAAATAACGAAGTAGCAGAATCGATCCCGGGGCCAATCGAGCAAACATCTAAGGCTAGTCGCATCTACGCTGCAGTGGATTCAAAGAGCCGCAAGTTATTGAAATCTATCGATTTTCACAGGAAGTTGAGTTCTCGTGTCAGCGCGCCTAACAGCTATTTCAAACGTCGGGAATTCAAATCCGCTGATCGGCTCTCTTCGTCGTCTTCGTATCCGAAGTTTCCAGCCCCAGACATGGCCGCGGCGGGGATTAATAGGAAACCTAATTCCCAAGCTAAAATGCTTAATTTATCGGAGAAAAGAAAGGGAACTATTATAGAGGACGGATCAGATGAGGGTGAAGGATACAATACGGCGATAAGTTTAGGGGTTTTGATTATAATTATGGGATGCCTGGTAATGTTGTCAGGCAGGTTCGTGGCCGTTGTGTGTACTTCCTTTTGGTGGTATTTACTTCCCAGACTGCTGAAAAAATATAGAGCCTTGACAGCAGTAGCCGCTGAGATCCCAAACAATTAGAGGCGAAGAAACTTAACAGGAGTCTGAGCGACGCCATAGCTGCCAGTGAGTATCGACAGTAAGGAGGGTTTGTTGCAGAGAAATGTGAATTGAGAAGATAGTAGAGGATTTTACAGTGCTGATTTTGTCGTAGAGCGGCCATTTCAGTGTCAAAATATTCTCCATCTTCATTTTCATTTTCCTGTGTAGAGATCGATTGAAATGTGTGCAGTAGGAATTAGAAAAGAGTGCCCCACTCAATTTTCTTGTCATTATGTCATTCTTTTCTTCTCGTTGATTTGGACAATTATCTAATAAGCATAATTCTTTCTCTATACCACACTTTATTTATTTTTCAATGCCATTTTACAGAATGTATATTTGAACGTTATTACAAACTTATCTTTCATTTTGATTTTGATTCACAAGCTAGGACTAATTACCGGCGTTTGATAAGGCCTTTCTTGCACGTATTTTTTTTTCCTTTTTCAAAGATTTTTTCCTTAAAATTAAGATACTCAAAACTGCAATTTTTTTTGGAAATTAAAATTTTAAATTATCATAATATTTTTAAATATATTTAATTATATGATTATTATTATTATAATATACATATATATCATTGGTTTTAGTCTATTGTATTGTTATATGAAAATTTTAATTTATAAGTAAAATGATGTGAAAAGAATAATTTATACATAATAAAATAATATTTTAAAACAAATTAAATAACTCATCTATTGTCTTTTCTCTTAATATTTGATAAACAAAATTTGATCTCAATAGATGTTAAAAACAATCATCATCAATAATGTTCATTTAAATTAATTTGGAATTATATATATATATAGATAACTGAACAAATAAATATATGATAATCAAATAAATTTATATTAAATTTTGCTATTTAATATTAAAAATATTGTAACATTTTTCTTGCCATGTATATTAGTTAAATATAATATTTTACAAAATAAAAAATAAAACGTAATAATAATATTTAAAGACAAAATAAATAAATAACTTATGATAATAAAAACTAAAAAAATTATAATAATATAAAAATAGGTATTATATATAAGGGGGTTGTGGTGGTTAAGGTTTATTCAACCCATCATCCAAGCCAAGATGTCTCAACCGAATGGAATGAAATCCATCTATCCCCACAAACATACCACCGTTTAGACCAACTTTGATTGATGAGATCTTAAAATAATAAGGTATACTTAGTTTTCTTTGGAATTTTATTTATATGTTCCAAATGCTTTAAAAAACATTCATCCTTACATGTTCTCTTTAAATTTAAAACAATTTTAAGGAGTCTTATGTTTCCCACGTTGTTTATCATGTTTTTGTATATTAGGTGCCAAGTCATACGATTCTCTAGAAATGTTGCAACTTTAAACTCCACATCTATATTTGACAACTAAGTGTCCAGAGACTCAAAGAGAACTTTCTGCTTATCCCAAAGCCAAAGGTTTACTAATTTACAATTGTTTCCAACCCATAATAAGCTTCGACCCTCCATTAATCATTTACTCAAAGTTGAGTTTATGATCCACCCTCCATTAATTATTTACTCAAAGTTAAGCTTATGATATAAATTGATTCCAAAATATTTGTATGAAATTACTTCGTCCAAATTATTGATATTGTACTTGAAATTAATATAAATAATCTTTTTTAATTTAATTATATCATATATAAGATAATGAATTGTTAAATAATTCTATTTTTCAAATAATTATATATTAAATTAATTTAATTTATATATATTAATTTTAAAAATAAAATTGAATATTTAAAATTATAATTATAATTATAAATAATTTAAGAATCAAATTTTTATTCACCTATTAAATTACAACAATGTCTTAACAAAATTAGTCACTTAATGGTAAAAAACATTTAGCCACTTAATGATTTAAAATTGAGGATTCTCGTGTAGGAATGTGTTTTGAATTATTCTATTTGTAATAGATTTAATTAACACTTTATGATTTTAGGGAGGTTAATATTCTATTTTAAGTTTGAAAATATATATTTTTTTAGTAAAATAAGAGATGTTTTGAAAACTTTAATAATAATTTTAAAAATAATTTATTTTAAAAAATTAAATAGTAATAAAATATATTTATATTTATTAAAAAAATTTAAGATTAATGTTTTTTAAATTTCATAACAAAAATGTGATGTATATAAATTGGAGTATAGTTTTAGTTTAGAGGATCAATTCAAATAATTATGAGTTAGATGTGAGATCTTTTTCTTAATACAGAAAGGTCACTATCCATTAAAATGATCCCTCTTTTAAAATTCTTTTTCTTTTTAATTTTCTCAAGCTTAGTCTCTTTAAATACATAGGTAAAATATTCCATGCTATCCTTATTCATTGGTTCACCTTTGACTTCTACTTCAAGCATATACCACACTTTATTTATTTTTCAATGCCATTTTACAGAATGTATATTTGAACGTTATTGCAAACTTATCTTTCATTTTGATTTTGATTCACAAGCTAGGACTAATTACCGGCGTTTGATAAGGCCTTTCTTGCACGTATTTTTTTTTCCTTTTTCAAAGATTTTTTCCTTAAAATTAAGATACTCAAAATTGCAATTTTGTTTGGAAATTAAATTTTAAATTATCATAAGATTTTTAAATATATTTAATTATATGATTATTATTATTATTATATACATATATATCATTGGTTTTAGTCTATTGTATTGTTATGAAAAAATTAATTTATAAGTAAAATGATGTGAAAAAAATAATTTATACATAATAAAATAATATTTTAAAACAAATCAAATAATTTATCTATTATCTTTTCTCTTAATATTTGATAAACAAAATTTGATCTCAATAAATGTTAAAAACAATCATCATCATCAACAATGTTCATTTAAATTAATTTGAAATTATATATATATATATATAATTGAACAAATAAATATATGATAATCAAATAAATTTATATTAAATTTTGCTATTTAATATTAAAAATATTGTAACATTTTTCTTGCCATATATATTAGTTAAATATAATATTTTACAAAATAAAAAATAAAACGTAATAATAATATTTAAAGACAAAATAAATAAATAAATAAATAACTTATGATAATAAAAACTAAAAAACATTATAATAATATAAAAATAGGTATTATATATAAGGGGGTTGTGGTGGTTAACGTTTATTCAACCCATCATCCAAGCCAGAAGATGTCTCAACAGAATGGAATGAAATCCATCTATCCCCACAAACATACCACCCTTTAGACCAACTTTGGTTGATGAAATCTTAAAATAATAAGGTATACTAAGTTTTCTTTGGAATTTTATTTATATGTTCCAAATGCTTTAAAAAACATTCATCCTTATAGTATCTTAATTGTACCACATGTTCTCTTTAAATTTAAAACAATTTTAAGGAGTCTTATGTCTCCCATGTTGTTTATCTTGTTTTTGTCTATTAGGTGCCAAGTCATACCATTCTCTAGAAATGTTGCAACTTTAAACTCCACATCTATATTTGACAACTAAGTGTCCAGAGTCAAAGAGAACTTTCTTCTTATCCCAAAGCCAAAGGTTTACTAATTTACAATTGTTTCGAGCCCATAATAAGCTTTCCACCCTCCATTAATCATTTAATCAAAGTTGAACTTATGATCCACCCTCCATTAATTATTTACTCAAAGTTAAGCTTATGATGTAAATTGATTCCAAAATATTTGTATGAAATTACTTCGTCCAAATTATTGGTATTGTACTTGAAATTAATAAAAGTAATCTTTTTTAATTTAGTTATATCATATAGGATAATGAATTGTTAAATAATTTTATTTTTCAAATAATTATATATTAAATTAATTTAATTTATATATATTAATTTTAAAAATAAAATTGAATATTTAAAATTAAAATTAAAATTATAAATAATTTAATAATCAAATTTTTATTCACCTATTAAATTACAACAATGTCTTAACAAAATTAGTCACTTAATGGTAAAAAAAATTTAGCCACTTAATGATTTAAAATTGAGGATTCTTTTGTAGGAATTAGTCACTTAATGGTAAAAAAAATTTAGCCACTTAATGATTTAAAATTGAGGATTCTCGTGTAGGAATGTGTTTTGAATTATTGTATTCATAATAGATTTAATTAACACTTTATGATTTAGGGAGGTGTATATTCTATTTTAAGTTTGAAAAAATATTTTTTTAGTAAAATAAAAGATGTTTTGAAAACTTTAATAATAATTTTAAAAATAATTTATTTTAAGAAATTAAATAGTAATAAAATATATTTATATTTATTAAAAAAATTTAAGATTAATGTTTTTTAAATTTCTTGTTATGTATATAAATTGGAGTATAGTTTTAGTTTAGAGGATTAATTCAAATAATTATGAGTTAGATGTGAGATCTTTTTCTTAATACAAAGGTCGCTATCCATTAAAATGATCCCTCTTTTAAAAAAAAAAAAATTTAAATTTTCTCAAGCTTAGTTTCTTTAAATACATAGGTGAAATATTCCATGCTATCCTTATTCATTGGTTCACCTTTGACTTCTACTTCAAGCATATGCTCCCAATGGTTTATTAATCTTGGTCTAAGAAAGTGATTGCAAATCTATTACATTCTTAGGATTTATTCTCTTATCACTAATTTTAAAGTTTCCTTTATATGCGACATAGCACTTTCCTTAAATTTCTCTCTTTATGGTATTGTTTAAACCATATTGCAACTTCAAAGTTTTTGTCATTACGATGCATCACATGTCCCAAAAAAAAACTTTATTTCTTGTGACGAAGTGCAAGCTTTTGAACCTGTGTTCCTTCATCTTTATCTCAGCCTTGAAAATTTTGTTTAATGCAACATATCCTACGTTTGCAAAGTTCAAAATATGTGACACATTGCATGTTTCAAAACTTTGATGCATGTTGTATAAGTTTGAAAGTTTATGTCTTCTTATGTACCGAAATATCCCAAAATCTTCAATCCACTAGTGAGGCTCGCGATGTATCACATGGGTCGTGAACTCCAATGTTCTCTTTGGCCATGTGATATATCACCACGTATATACTTTGAACTTTCAATAACCAACAATTCATCGTTTTACTTCACTTTTAATTGTTTAAAGTATCATGCATTGATATGACCTTTCACCCATGTATGTTCTAAATACATAATAAAATAAAAGGGGAATGAGTCATTCACATGGTTAAAATAGCCAAGTGCTAGTGCACCGATTCCATTGATCTTTCCCGTGCCATATGTTATTTTCCAAGTAGAAAGGGGCTACAAATTGACTCTCCAAACGAACTCAATTACACTATTGAGCATACCTTGATTTGCTATGTAAATGATTTGATTTTTTGAAATTGCAACAAGGTTGTGTAAGATTTGTCATTACACCAAAACCTATAGATGTTGGTAAATATTTGAAACCAAGTACATAGTTTAGGGATCCCAGTGTGGCAGTTAGTCCATGTTATATTCCCAGAGGTGCAGCGATTATAACCGACACTCCAACACCCACTTCTGATGTAGCTTGGGGGAATTGAACCTGGGACCTTAGCTCTATAACATGTAGAATTTTATGAGAGATCTAGAATCTAAGCATAGCGCAATACATTAATTGATTGCAAAGAAAGAGATGAGGAAGAGTAAAATTGTTGTAAATAATAATTCTCATTAATATCTAAAAACTCTTTCCCCGTTGAATAATGATCTACGAGTTAATACATATAGCTCACTAGAGTGATATTTTGGAAAGAAATCCATGCAAGGCATGCACCCAAATCTCACCATAAAGAAAGGAATAAAGTGGCTAAGTTAAGCTTAACTACATGCAAGCACAGAAGCACTAAAGCTATATAAAAGAAAGCAACTAGATAAACTAGATATTGCAAAAATTATCCGAAGGGTGCTTATACAGTGCACATGTACACCAACAACCCCCCTTAAGCATTACTTAGGTGAGTATGATGCACCAAAATTGGGTCCCAACAATTATATAGACATTTTAGGTACCCAAGTACAAAAAATAATATCCTCATAATCTGAGACAAGAGGGAAAACCTCATAGGAAAAACCCCCTCTCAAAAAGGATGGTGTTGAGTAACTAGAGAACATGCAGTTAAAAGGATCTCCTCCTTTCTTCATCTAAAGTAGTAGGTATACAAGGGTTAACAATCAAGGTGTGGCCCATATCCTTTCCTTTTCCTTCATTTGGTGGCTCTTCTGAATTCTCAACTAGGAGGCTTTCTGTTGACAAAATGGAAATTGCAAGTTGATCCTCTTTCTTATCTATCCCACATGCTTTGGGCTGTGTCAAAAGAGATCTAAATATTGTGAAGAAGTCTTGGATTGTATCAAATGGACTAATGTACTCATTCTCCAACTGATGTCTTCTTAAAACATGTTGCTTTCCAAAGATTTTGATCAACACTTCATTGGAATATGTAGTAGATCTAATATGAAATGAGAGAGAGAGAGAGAGAGAGAGAGAGATCCACATGCTTCATCAATCTTGTTAAACCACTTTGTTTTTCCATCGGTGAATTGGTTTCAGCCCTTTTTCCCACTGTTATCTTGTAGACTCCTTTGCTATGCAATAGAATCACTACTTCTATAGCTGAGGAGACTTGTGGCCGATCCATCACTCGTGGTGTGCTCTTTGATGTGCTTCAACCCTGCAAAATATTGTTTACAACTACCTAGATTCAATCTAGCTCTGATACAATGTAAGGTAAACATGTAGATGTTGGTAAACATTTGAAACCAAGTACATAGTCGAAGGATCCCAGTGTGGTGATTAGTCCACGTTATATTCCCAAAGGTGCGGCAGTTATACTCAGATGCTCCAACAGGTTTTAAGTATCTTGAAAAATATTCAATGCTTTATGTTAATTTTTCAATTCAGCATCTAGCTACCCATTCCTTAGTTATATATATTTTCATCTTACTAGACCCCACCCTTGGAATTTGTCATGGTGAATCCCCTCTTTCTTTTGATCACCAACCCTAAATTTCGATGAAGCCCTAGCTTTCTCCCTGGTAATTTGACATGCACTTGATCTTAGACCATGCTTCCATCTTTCTTTAATCCATGAGTAAGCCCAAGATGGATCCTCACCTTGTGCAAGAACACACGATCAGGTATCCACAAAGTGGCAACTAGGCCAATAGTTCTTCTCTGTGTGGAAGTCATATCATGGATGATTAACTAGAATAATACTGAAATTAGGTTCATAGAGGACAAGAGAGGGAAGGAAATCACCTCATTTTATCCTTCCATCATGAAGGTGTGTTATAAATTTCCAATAAATATGGTAGAGCTCACTGATGAGTAGGTCTTACAATTCTTGTTGAATTATCACGATCTCCTTAGAAGTTTGTGGGTCAATAAAAATGTATTTGGGACTAGGAAATTAGGTGTATCTCCAATGAAATATATCAGAATACCCTATAGAGTAGTTGTGTCCTTAATAATTGAGAAGGTAGTAAGGGGAGGAAGATACAAATTAGTTTGAGGAAGTATGGGTTCCATTTCTACTTAATGACAAGAGCTGGAACCATCTTCAATTGGGCCAACATATTTTTATTTTTTCTGATCCAAGCTATCCGTAGAGCTGAATATGTGACCACAAAATCCCACTAGCATTCCACATGTCATCTTACAGATTGGATGAAAAATGTGTGGTAAAAAATTTTCCTAGGATGGGATGGCAGTGACAGCCCAATGAAGCACCCACATATGTGTACTATTAAATTATTTGGGATTATAAATTTCAGATTCATTATGCCAAGATGTGTGAAAACATTTTGGCTTCCATGTACCAACTAATATTTTATGAACCTGCTCAATGTATGACATAACAGGAAATGAAAGCAATTAACAATATCAGAGACTAGTATGTTATCAAGAGAGGGACATATATTAGGATATTTGGAGCCATGAAAGAGCCACATATTATTCCTAAGTTATCTCAGACAAACTCAACCTCCAAGAAGTAGCCTACCAAACCCTTCTAAATGTAATTAAAGCGGATCTAGATCGCGTGAGACCAAAAGGCATTATGGCCTTTGCTACCTTTTCATATATGCGCTTATGGCATGGAAATGTGAAAGATACAATTGGGGAAGCTTGATCTCTTGCCACTTTTGAGTTTGGAGAAGAAAGGTTTAGGATGCTTGACCTCCTAATAGTGGTAGATTGATGGTAGGAAGAGGAAATCTACTAAATAGTTGTGTCATTAGATGAAGTAGTGGTAATAATGGGAAGCAAAGGTAAATGGGGAAAAGAAAAAAGAAAGGAGTAGATACTAGAAAGGAAGCTAGAGGAAGGGAGGTTGCAACAATCGAAGATGCTAGGATCAAGTTGAAATAGAAACAATTGAAGCAACAACTAGAGCATCAAATGGAACAAAAGGGACAAAGGAGGCCCTCAAACAACAATGATCAAAATAAATTCAAAAAGAATAGGAACAAAGGAAGAGAGATGAATACATAAGGATTTCGAAAGAAGCCAAGGCACAAAAGAAAAGAGAATGGGAAGAAGCTAAAGAAAGAGAAAAGGAAGAAGCAAAAATGAAACGAAATGAGGAGACATAAGATGTAGAACCCATGGATATGGGGGATGCCAACATAAAACTCTTGTTAACCCCTAAACATCGTCAATCACAAGGGTTCATTTATCTCTAGGTGAGCTAGACCTATTAAAACTTACCTCATCAAGATGTAGTTGCCATACTTGACACTTTTGTTTTTTATAAGAAAAGTGGGTGAGTAGTGAAACAGTGTAAAAAATGACTCAAGTTATTGAAAGTCCCCAATATTGTAGTCACCAATGAAACTCCACTAATCATAGATATCAGATCCAACCCAGTGGCCACAACTTCTTTGGGGGTCACTTTTATCCAAGAATCCAAACTCAAATTTATAAACATGGTCAGGTAAATGGATGGTTACAAGCAAAGAATAACCACTCTGGAAGAAGAGGTAGCTCACTACAAAGCATACATGTCCAGCAGGGCCTAATTTAAATCTTATTCTTTTGAACTTTAGGAGTAACTGAATAAAGCACAAAAGCTCATGTACAAGGATATACAATAATTCCAAAGTTATGCCTTCAAGATTCTCATTTTCCTCAAGAAAATCCAAGACAAAATGATGGTGCTATAGGGACTCCAAATTGGTGTGGATGAGCTTAAAAAAAGGCAAGCTGAAGAAAATGATGCACCCTGGAATCTTCCTAGAATGAGTGAAAAGAAAAACCAATGCAACTATGCAACCTTGGCTAATTGTAGTGTTCCTTAACCATTAAACTTGAAACACAACTCGATATAAAATTATTATAAATGCAAGAAACAAATAAAATAAAATATGTAGAATACCGTTGTATTCAGATAACCAGAAAGCAATGATCAATTGCCTCTTAAGGTGGGGTGACCAGTTCAACTGAACAAAGATCCAAATACAACAATGTTTCCCATGGCATCTCATTGCATTTCTTCTACTTCTTTATATATTTTATATCTAACCCCCTATATACTTTCCAGAATAGGAGCTTTCTAGTAGATGGAACATTCTCTAGGTACTTCCTAGAAAATTCCTTTTCTAGTAGGAGGAACTTTCAGTAAGCCTTCTTACAATTATTTGTTTTCGTAGTACTACATCTACTTTATAAGCCTTCTTTTTTTTTCTTTTTTTTGTACTAAGGGAATCGACAACTGGACACTGGGCTGGTACTCGCGTGACATGGGGTCTATGGATTAATCCCCGCTACCATTATAACCCTAGGTGCCCCACACACCCTGCAAGCATGGGACATGGGTAAAGCCGGGTGTGAATTGAACTTGTGACCTCTCTTTACAACATGTGACTTCATATCAAGCGAAACACCAATGAGCCACACCCGTGCAGGCACTTTATAAGCATTCTTTAATAGAGATGGCCTCAACAAATTGCATCCTATATATGTACTTAAGGGGTTAGGGTAGGACCCTAACATTCCCCCCCCCCTTTAAAATTAGTGTTTTACTCAAGGCCGATGATGGGGAAACTACTACAAAATGGTAGGTGATGGGGAAAATACTACAAAATGGCGAATGGATCCCACATTGAATCTTTGAGCAACATATCCTTCCATGGGCTGGGAATTCTTAGATCTAAGTGCATTGACATAAGCAAGGATCTCCAGAGACCATAACTATTTCTAGCTTGAGCTAAATGGAGCCTTCTTCATCAAGTTCTGGTAATGTGGTTTGAACTTGACAATTTTTCCCCACAACCTTCTTCAAACATGAAAATTGAAACAATGGGTGGATCTTGGAGCGGGTTGGAAGGGATAATATATAAGCCACATGTACAATGTGTTGTATAATTTGATATGGTTCATAAAACTTTGGTGCCAACTTTTGATGGCCTTTACCTTTAATAGATGTCTTCTTATAGGATTGTAGGAGGAGGAGCACTAGATCCCCTTCACAAAGAAACATTATGATCGATGTTGGTAACCTTATTGCTTCATGCAATTCTGATCCATAACCAAATTGTCTTTAAGTGTGTGGAGAATGGTTTCTTGATTGTTAAGCAAACTATCCGCTAGGTGCATTTTGGAGGTACCAAGTAATTATAAAGCCAATGAAGGGGGTTGTTGGCCGTATACAACTTCATATGGAGTCATTTTGGTAGCATAATTATAAGTGGTATTATACCACCATTCAGTAAGAGGTAACCATTGTTCCCACTAGTTTTTTTAATTTTGCAAAACAACTCAAATAGGTTTCAAGACACTTGTTGACCACTTCCATCTAACCATACATTTTTGGGTGATAAGCTATGCTTATTCAATTGGGTTCCCTATAGTGTAAACAACTCTTTCCAATATTTGTTGGTGAATGCAGGATCCCTTTTAGACACAATGGATGTAGGCATACCATGTAGCTTTAAAGTATGATCCAAAAAAAATTGGGCAACATTTTATAGTATAAAGGACACCGTGATAATTGATTTGTTGCTTGTTTTCGGATGTTTGACAATAAAATTCATGGAGATGTTTGTCCAAATAGTGGTTAGTATTGGTAATGGTTGCAATGTTCTTTGGATGTTCACTGTCTCACTCTTGTTTATTTGATAAGTGTCACATACAATTACAAATGACAAGTGTCACATTTAGTTACAAAAGTGAGGATTTCCTTTTTCATTCCCTCCTAAAAGAAATATTTCCCAATGTGTTCATAGGTTTTCTAAAATCCTAAATGACCCACCATAGGAGATGAATGCAATGGTTCTAGTATATTTTGTTTGAAATCTGAATTTGTTACTAGAAAAAAGTGACCTTTATACCTCAATGCATCTTGTTTCCAAGTGTAGATGTTTGGGGGATTGGGGTCTTCCTAAAGTATTTTATTAGTTGAGATACCTTATCATTGGTCATCCACTCTTGTCATAATTATACTAACCACTCTAGTACTACTGAATATAAAGCAAACATAGATGCATATTCCCCATATTTATTTGACAATGTATCTACTACGACATTTCCTTTTCCCTTTTTAAAGACAATGCATCTACCACGACAATGCATCTATTTTGATCTAGAAACACCTTCCAATGAGATATGGCCACCAATTATCCACTATGTGAAGGATGGCCATCATCTCCTTCTCATAGGTAGACTTGTCCAAATTTCTATCACACAATTGTTTATTAATGAATGTTAAGGGCCATCATTAATTTTATCAACATTGCACCAATAACTCTACCTGAAGCATCCCATTCAAAGACAAAAATGTCTTAGTAAAATTAGGCACTACTAAGATTGGTGTGGTACACATGACCTCATTTAAAGCTAAGAAGGCATTCTCAGTTGTATCATTCCATACAAAGGAATTATTCTTGAGTAATATTATTAAGGGGGTTGTAGTTCTCCCATAGTTCTTCACAAAATTTATGTAGTAGTAAGTAATTCCTAAAAACCAACATAATCTCTTCAGGGTTTTAAGGTGTGGCCAATATTAAATAGCCTCAATTTTCTTGGGATCCACTTATAGCCCATATTAACTGTCAATGTTGTAACACCCCGTTTTGGCATTACTACATGAACTACTATTATATGTTGTATTTGCTTGATTGTGAGACTTCGTCGGTTTGACGACACTATGGACATATGGTTCTATTATTTTGCTGATATGTGTGTGTGTGTGTGTGTGTGTGTGTGTGTGTGTGTGTGTGTGTGTGTGATGTTAGTATTATGATATGTAGTCATGTTATATATGTATCATGTGTTAAGTATGTCTCATTTATGCAAATTACCGAATGATGGGTACGTGGATACCATTAAGTTATATGTTGAATGAATGAATGTTATACAAGGTGCATGGTGAATATAATGAATTGATTATTGTTGTTATTTTATGATGAAATGTATCTGTACATGTTGATGATTTCTGCACAATATTCTATATTGTATGTCGAGGACTGACTTACAAGTTAAAATGGATAAGTGATAGCTGGATCCTATGAGGTGGGAGAGCCTCGGGGACATGAATTCCGGAAGATAAATGGTATGCAAGTGATGCATTATTTATTTTCGCATTATTATTATGTTGTTTATTATGATGTATGGGTGGGGTAGGGTTTCAAGAAACTCAACCGCCTAGATTGGTTATACGATGACAAACCAAGTACTAGTGCAACGTAGTTATTATGTCGGGTAGACATAGTCCCTTGTTCCATTAGGGAGGTGGATGCTTTACCCACCGTTTATCCTTGAAACCCAGAGTCATGGGAGGGTTGTGCTATGATGCGCTCCCCAAGGTGTGTGATGATGACTGGTGGTTTCATGTTGGGGAAGCTTGGTCGATGTAGTTGATACTTCTACTTACGGGTTCTAGCTAGAGCCGGTCATGGCTTGATACTTCAGGGTAGTCCAGTAGAGGAAAGGATAAGATGTGGAAGTTAGTTGTGCTTTATGTATATGATGTGGGTAGATAGGTGTAGCTTGAAGTCAGGATGAAAACAAGATCTAACTGTGTGTGTGGAAAAAAAAACATTCATTGATTATGTGTCATAACTCAGTAATGTATGAATTGTCATAACTTAATAAGATGCAGTTAAGTAAAATATTGTGCCTTGCAAACCATGTTAAACATGTGTTAGTGAAAATTAAATTTAATGATTATGACTGATGTATGTGATTTAGTACTGTTAGCGTACTTACGCGAGGTATGTAAGCAATAGCTATGCTTACATAACTCGCCTACATATTTATAAATTGCGTGAAATATTGTTGAATAATAATGTTAATTATAGTCGATTAATAATTAATTATTGTTGATTAATAAACGAGCTATGGTTAACCTAGGTAATAACTAATGCAATTTATTAGTAATGCTTGATTGATTGTTATTAAATTTATTTAGTCAAGACTAAGGGTTAAAAATGTTAAATGCAATTATCATGCCAATTAGGTTAATATTAAATTGATCGGTTAATATTAATTATGTGTTAATAATGTTAATTGGTGATAATAAAACTATCATTATCGTTAACAATGGTTGTTAATTAGTTTAACTATAAACTAGGGTGTAATTAATATGGAACTAGGTGGAGGAGTTGATTAAGTCTTAGTTAATATTAATTAATTAATATAAATGTACATTCATAATGATGTGAGTTATATTGATATGATTATTATTGATAATTGATAAATTAAATTAGTTTGAATTTATAATTAAAAGGGTAATTATCATATTAGATGTGTGTTAATCTTTAGTTAAATGACTAGGTTGTTATTAATTAATTGATGACAATTAATATTAATTAATTAACTGATAGATCATTATCAATTAAATGATTATTACGAATAGTTGGACGTTGAAGAAAAGAAATAATGATTAATTAATAGAAATTGTTGCAAAACATGAGGGTGATAATTACATAAATTAAATTGTGATTATATCAACTTGAAAAGGCAATGGCGGTGGAACCGCATTAATAAATTTAGTTGACTCTTACATATGGCATTAGCATCAAGAATTAAAAATATATATAATATTTATAATTCATTGGTAAATTAATTAATTAATTAATTAATATATTGATAAGTATTAATGAATGTGGTCATGTCTCGAGGAAGGAAAGAAACGAGGACTGACATATTAATTGGAATTCAATGGGGAGGATAAGGGTAGTAATGGGGAGCATAGAGTCGGCAAGAAGAGGGGGTTAAGTGCAAGGATGGATTTGGAGGAAGGGACCTTTTCTTTTGGGATGTTTGGATTTGTAGGAGAACTTAGAAAATTGCAGAGCAGAAGAGAAGGGGTTTGGTTGGAGAAATTTCAGAAGGGAGAAACTGTGGTTGGATTGTACTCGGTTTGGGATCAGGGGTCCAAAGGGGTACCTTTGGAGCTGGTTGGTCAGCGAGACCTCGCTAGTTGGCAAGGTGACATACTTGTTTGGTCCGTTGAGTTTCAAGGTTTGGGTAAGGATTTTGGCAGTAGGACAAAAAGGGAGCAACAAAAGAGGATCTACTAGTTACTTAGAGGTATTTTTCCTAAAGGTATATTATCCATTCTAACTTTGTCAATATTTACTATCCATGTTATAATTCATAATGAAATTTATTGTCAAATTTACATGTATTTATCTATGTTGTTGCACCTATAATTTAGTGAATGTTGAAACAATTAAATAGCATCTATGTATAATTCAACCTGTAAATGTAAACCGTATGTTATTGCAGGCATGTAAAACCTTATTTCTACCGGCATGAAAGTAAACAAAACTAGAAAATACAGTCGAAAGTGCTCCAGTACTTAAACACAAGGAAAATTAGAAATTATTTTTAACATTAGTAAAACTAGGACCGAGGTCCTACAAATGTGACCCGGTTATTCTATTTCTAAAGCCCCAAAAACACATTTGGAATGTTTAAGCAGAAACTGGTGGTATCGAAGGAGTTACAATCTTTTATCCACATGTGCAA
This sequence comes from Larix kaempferi, assembly GCA_027924585.1. NCBI lineage: Eukaryota > Viridiplantae > Streptophyta > Pinopsida > Pinales > Pinaceae > Larix > Larix kaempferi. The sequence goes on along the minus strand of BSBM01000012.1, from coordinate 2,838,587 downwards.
ATAAAATTTTAAGAACCCCCCATAAATTTCTATGTATAATAGATGAGATAATACCCATGATATATAGGAAAATATGAAGGCTATTTTATCAGTGTTATATTATGTATATATAATTTTTTGGAGAATCTCTTGTTGAATTATATAATCTTGCAAAATCTTGGCAAATATTTTACTAAATTATAAAACCTTGTAAAATCTTGGCAAATCTTTCACTGAATTATAAAACCTTGTAAAGTCTTTGTGAATCGTTTACTAAACTATAAAATCTTGTGAAGTCTGGTGAATTTTTTTGATAAAGTATAAAACCATATATAGTAATAGGAAACGTATACAAAAGATACTAGATATGAGATAAATCTTAATAAATGATCACATAACAATCCATCTTTTGGTGTTAGTTTGGTACCCCATTCTAACTATAACAGTACATAGAAATTCACCATACTCTAGGAATATTCTTGGAAAACAACAATGAAATTTTTCATCACCACCACAAATAGGATCAGTGTTAATATAAAAGCACACCAACACCTTGATCCTCATTTAGATCTTCATGCTATTACAAGGGCCCACCAATACCTCATTTATGCATACACCTTACCAAAGATGATTTTAAAAGAGCAATACCAATGCATATAGGTATTTTTTTAATGAATCAGAAGTGTGGGAGAATTCTACCAAGAAACTAATAGCTTCTTTATGTATCTTAATTCATCTCAAGATGTCCTTGCATACTCAATTTAGGAAGCTTCAGTCAAATAATGCACAATATCATCAATTGTAACATAGCATCATGTACACCTTTCTACATGGCAGCCAAAAAAATAGAGTTAAGCATTTCATACCTTCTCCAATGCTTCACATATCCATTTTTCTAGCTCTGCAAGTCCATATTTAATGTATTCCCCATTACTAAAAGATAAAAATGCATGCCTCAACAGTAGGTTAACCAAACACAAAATAAAATTTCAACCCTACAAAAATCCTTTGAGAACCATAAAATCCAAGAAACAAACAAGAAACATTTCAAAATACCTGACAATGCCCAAATCAAAACAAGTAGCAAAGATAGCGGGATTCTGGGTTGCTCCGCCCATGGTCTGTCCTATAAAGGAGAACACAAACACAAGTAGAAACAAAATTTCATTTGTTATAAGCAGCGTCATGTCCCCCAACACACCCAAATATGTGGCTATGAATGAAGTACCAACCCCCTGGCATGATTCCCCAAACACCCATAAAAACATTATTGTCGAATCACTGATCACGAGGTTCACAATCCCCATGTTTCTTGGGGAAAATTTGGACCTTAGGCAATGGGATTCATAACTCTCCTGGATGAAAATGGGTCACTATAAAACCTGATAGTAAATATCAACTTCCCTTCTCATGTGGACATTAAGCAACTTGTAAAACGAGATTCAACCCATAAAATTGGGACGAATGTAACTCCGACTTTGATTTCCATTATTGATAGAAGGCGAAAGAGTCCCTATAAACTACCATTTATGGAAATCAGGGGCTAATGGGAGCTCCCTAGCAATTTTCATGGGAAAACAAAGGTTTAAATCAATTTTTAGAGGGGCGAAATTGTTTTATCATGCCCCCCTTTTTATATTCTATGGGGCTAACATTTTATTCATTAAAAATAAATAAATAAAATGTGGGCTAATCATACATAATGGGTGTTTAATAAAAAAATAGCCCATTAAAAATTTAAAACCCCTAAATATATCATGTGGGCTAAGATTAGCCCTGAAAATTTTCCATGCACGATGTTACATTGGCATCCCAACTTTTGTTGTAAATTGAGATATCATCAAAGAAAACAAGCAAAAAAACACGAAGGAATGGCCAAAAAATCTTGTCCATGAGTATTTGAAATGTAGATGGGGAATTACAAGTCCAAATGGAATTACTAAGAACTCATAATGGCCTTCATGTGCGTAGAAATCAGTCTTCAAAATGTTTGATCTTTCATCCGTATTTGATGGTGCCCTAAATGGATGTGGAGTTTAGTGAAGAATTTAGTACCATGGAGATCATCAATAAATAGGGTGCAACATTTTTCTTTGATAGTCAATTTATTGAGAGAACATAAATGAAGACACATGCACCAATTACCTTCTTTCTTCAATACCATGACCACTTGTGAGGAATAAGGACTAGTTCTGGGATGAATGACTTTAGACTCCAACAATTCTTGAATGATATTTTCAATTTCATTGTTTTGGGAAAACAAGTGCCTATAAGCATGCAAATTTGTGGGTTGAGTGCCAAGAATCAAGTGGATACCATGATCATTGATGGGTCCCTAAAATTGTCTCTTTCCTTGATTATATTTCACTAATTTGTCATCGCATTTAACCATAATCTAATACATTTATATTTAAAAGAATATATTTTACTTTAATATATTAATTAAAAGCAATGAAAGTAAAAGATGTTACTTTTAATGTATTATATATGGTTTTTTTGTGCTTTGATATGAGAGAGTTGAATGAGTTGAGTTAAAATAATTATTCTTTTCATGAAAAATATCAATTTCCATATTTTCCTTACATTCATTTACATTCATTCTTGGTTGAGATATAATTTTTAATTTGTTAATGCATTTAAAATCGGAAAAATCTTGTATTTTATTCTTAATGCATTAGCATGAACTTTTTTTTTGTTGCAATGCCCTTTGATTTGTTGGGCCAACCTTTGGTCTGAGAAATCATAACCCAGGGGCATCTAAGCCGTCAAAATCACCCAGGGACCGCACCCGGTCTGGGCCGCACCAATCCTTAGCATGGTTAGATTTAAATGTCGCTTCCCAGGAGCAACGAGTTTTGATCTCGAGCCACCTTACAGAATGAAACCCATCTTAACCATTTGCTCCACCAAAACTTGACATTAGCATGAACTTTTCTAAGATTAAAGTATATCCTATAAATGGTAAAAGAGAGAATTTATATGCAAACCACCATCTTACGATTTTAACATTCACTTACATACTTATTTAATCTCAAATTGAGTGAATATAATAGTTACGCTTCTCTCAACTTATTAAAAAGTTCACATAAGCTGTCATGCACATTAAATAGTCTTCTCCTCAAAATAAGATGCACACACCTTTCTACCATTTATCCATATCGTGGTATGAAATATTATTATATGGTAACTCTGTAGTTTATGTCGTCACATTAATTTTCGTGTTAATAAAACAACTCTCCAAACTTAAAAAGTTGTTTAATATTTGTAAAGTTTAAACATATGTGGCCATTTGTATATATATGTACATTAATTCTATTTTATGTATTGCCACTCACAATTTAAATTTCATGTTAATAGGATATCTTTCACCGTTTAAAAAAAAACGTTTCATATTTTTAGTATGTATTTAATGTATTTGTTTTTAATTAGTATAGATTCATCTTACACTTGTATCTATCAAACGTTGAGAGGGATCCAATTTCTTGAGGTGTATTTCTCTTTTAAAATCTAAAGTCAAGAAATTTGATTTCTCTTGATTGATAGATCCCGGTTTAAATTTTCAGTTTTTATTTTATAAACGAACATCTATTTTTTAATTGATATTCATAATATTTTATTTTATGAACCAAAATGGATTTTTTTTAAATACTTTCCATAATTTTTTTATTTTATGAGCCGACATGAAATTTTTTAATTATTTTTTTAGTAACAAACATTACATTACAAACATTACATCACAAATGTTACAACATCTCCCCCATACTGGACTGTAAAGCACTTAGTTTCACTCGGTACAATAAATTTTGTATTTTTTTTTATTTTGTAATTTGTTATAAATTGAACTATGTGTGTGGCGACTCTATATTTTGTTATTTGTGTAGTAATCTATGTATTTTAATAATATTTTGTATTTTTAATTTTGAAAAATAATTTGTATTTTGTGTAATTTGTCATGAAACATTTATATTGTGGAATTATTAAACATACGAGAGAAATGAATTATGAGTAAATACAAATTTAGATGTAGGCTTACTTTAGGTTGCTTTCATTAATTTAGTTTTATTTCTTGTATTTTAGTTTAATTTATTTTATCTTTAGTTTAGTTTATTTTATTTCTAGTTTGAATTTTATTTCTTGTATTAGTTTAGTTTATTTTATCGTTAGTTTTAGCTTGAGCTTAGTTTTATTTCTTGCACTTTTTTTTTGCATTGATTTCTTGCATTTTAATGTATGGTAGTTTCAATCATCAACATAAAGATTAAAGGTCTAACTTGTGAGATATGACCTCCTCCTAGTAGGTTTCTTCTTTGGGTGTTGAGGCATCATTTATTTGCTTTTGTTTTCATTTTTAGTGTGTGTTTTTCGGCATCAGTTTAGATTAGGTTAGGATATTTTAGGCTCTAATCCTGCACATATAGTGGTAGCACCTCGAAGCTCACGAGTCTTGGTTGACAATTTAATGTCAAATTAACTAGTCATATAATTTTTCCTGACATTTTTGGCGCCGTTGTCGGGGAGGTACTAAAGGAGTTGAAATGTAGGTAGATAGGTTGCCTTTACATTACACAACAAGGGGAGGGAGAAATGGTAAGACGCAAAGACGACCTCACTATGGAATTTTCGTAGTGTAATATCCTAATGCATCCACTTTAGTGGGTTTCCCCAAAGCTTTGTTGTTTCTTTTCATGCAAGTGTGTTTCTTTTCTTGCAAGTTTGTTTACTTTCCTACAAATTTATTTACATTTTTGCTAGTTTGTTTACTTTTCTGCAAGTGTGCTTTCTTTATCATAAGTTTGTTTCCTTTTTGAAAGAACTAACTCATGTGAACAAATAAATCGGTGACAGTGAGGTCTAAAGTAGCACTAAGAGTTCAAGTTTGTTTTAATTAGTGTGCTTTCATTTTGCAATTCATTTTCAATAGGATTTTTAAACGTTAAATTTCAATTAATGTTTCATTGGGTGTTGTAAGAGCCTTGCACTAATCCATGTGTGAGACATCATTTATCAACCGATGGGATGGACTCAAAGATGATCATCATTTTGGAAGAACTCTCTCAAATCCTGGCAGCAGACGGGATTTCAATCTCTCCTTCTTAAGAAGAACACCTCTTGACAACATTCAAGAACTTACCTACCTCTCCTGACATGATGGAAGAACCAAAGTCCCATGAGCTACAAAAAGATTCTCCTTGCTAATCTGCAGAGGAAGCTGAAAAATTAGGGACTACATCTGATGGAGAGCGACCATTCCGACATGAGATGGAGGAGTTCTCAACATGCATATCAATGGATCCTTCATGTACTAAAGAAATCAATCATCGAGAAGAGGAGGATCTGCATGGCATGATGAAGGAAGATAGTGCTGATGAACCTCGGGATTACATTGAAATCTGGTTCCAAGAGGTGACCAGGCCACAATACCAGTCTCTCCTTCAACACTTCATGCTGCCAAATCAAAAAGGTCAGTTGGTTCCTTATATCCAGGCAATTATTGAGGTAACTATTTCATATGTGGATATGCGTAAGTTTCTTACTTTGCTTCTCACATGGTTATATTGGAAAATTTCTTACACTTGAATTAAGGGTTTTCTTTCTTTTTAGGTAGAGTAGGATAATAAATAAAAGTTGCATGTTGTTAGTTCAAAATTAAGTCTCATGCGGCTTCATTTTATGTTTTTGTTTTGAATAGATAAACTAAGACGAAGATAGCGTTAATGATTAAACCAAAACAACTTGAATCGTTATTCCTCTTAATACATGCATATTTCTGACCATTAATAAAAATAGTTGCTAGAAGACCAATTTAACACTATGGGAATTTACTTAAACTTTAAGGTCTACATAGTGATACCTATAGGTAACTTGTAAATCCTAGATTCATCATCAAAGCTTGTTATTTAAGTATCTTTATCAAAAAGCAACAAGAGAGTAAGTGTCGTTTCTACTTGTGGGGGAACACTACTCAAACTTATATGAGAAAGATCGACTCAGAGACTGGAGAAAATATTTAGGCAGTTTTGTTTTGAAATAAATTATAATTTTAGGCTATTATAAATTATGTTACTCATGGGTTATGTCACATCCCCGATCCCCTCAGTGCCCTTTTAGTGATGTGGGAACAAGCCTAATAATTTTTTTTTTCAAAACTTATCCGCAACACTACTCTTTTTACACACCACAATTGCTTCAGTCCGCAATTCCGCAATCCAAAATCTGCAAATCGGAAGTCGGAAGGGAGGAACGCTCAAATCACAACGTCGAAGAACACCTTCCCGACTTCCGCAATCCGCAATGCGGGATTCGGAAAGTCGGAACGCCAAACACGATGTTGAAGAACACCTCCCCGACTTCCGCAATCCACAATGAAGGATTCAGAAAGTCGGAACGTCAAACACGGCATTGAAGAACACCTCCCCGACTTTTGCAATCCGCAATGTGGGATTCGGAAATTTGGAACGCCAAAGACAGCGTTGAAGAACACCTCCCCAACTTCCACAATCCACAATGCGGGATTCAGAAATTCAAAACGCCAAACACGATGTCGAAGAACACCTCCCCAACTTTCGCAATCCGCAATGTGGGATTCAGAAATTCGTAACACCAAACACGGTGTCGAAGAACACCTCCCTAATTTCTGCAATCCGCAATGCGGGATTTGGAAAGTCGGAACACTAAATATCCAATCCAGGAAATTTACTTATCCGAATTCCGGAATCCGTAATCCACGTTGCGGAACTCGGAATTCGGGACCTTAAATTCACGAGTCCGGGAAAATCACTCGTCTGACTTCCGCAATCCGCATTGTGGAAGTCGGAAGTCGGAAACTCAGCTCACAACTCCGGGGAAAAATCACCTCCCGAATTCCGCAATCCTCAATCTTCGTTGCGGATTCGAAAATTTGGGTCCACAACGTATAACTATGAAGGTTTGATCCTCCGACCTCTGCAATCCACAATCCACATTGCGAGTGTGGAAGGTCGGGATCACATACCCCTACTACTGCCAACTTCCCAGGTGGATAACTTCTGCATCCTTAGACCATTTTGGGAAAACTTGGTACCGTTGGAAATATCTTGGAGAGATCTATGCAATGGTGTGGACCCCTACCACACCTGAGAACTTTGAACTTGTCACTTTTACAACCAAAACGCTGCTCCTAAGTCCATCAAAACCTCTTTACCTTTCTGCAAGGAGTTCTAGTTGCACTCTGTCATGGTTTCCCCCTTCATTTGACCCACAGAGGGATCATGAAACACATCATGGGTTGCCTAATTCCTTCCCCAAGTCCAAGTGATGCAATGCATTCCATTTAGAAGTGTGTGCAATGCATAACAAACATGTACAGTGGAACTAAATCTGGCCCATGCATCTACAACATGCAAGATTAGCAACACATTTAACACAAGTAAATGGTGAAGATATCAATCATGAATCAACCTCATACTCAACCTTATACACAGACTTTGTGTTGGTTAATTGCATATGCTCAATCCATTCAAATTAACTTGAAATAACAAATGAACACAACATATGCATTAGTATCATTGAGAACCACAGAAAACACTTATCTTGTAAGATGAAATTGTCCAAGCAACTGGCTATGTGAGAGAAACATTCCACCCAACGATAGGTCTCTGTCTAGCTTATACTCTTTCAACTGAGAGACTACACCCGAGCTGGGATGTGTATCCACTAAGGAGGGATAAACAGGCTCACTCACAGCCATGGCTTCACACAAACATTCGTGCTAGGCCAACATACAGTTGGGTTGATAAAGCATGCAAGGGACAAGGAGAAGGATGCTAAGCTAGTGAGCTCAACCACAAAGCTACAAGCCTCTCAATTCACACTCAGACAGTCTTGGCACCCAAAATACCTACCACACCCAACACAAGGAAGTATTCCCTTCACTGATACACAGTCCCTTAAGCCATACCTTCCCTCCAGTGCTCTTCAGGGTGGGCATAGAAAGGTCCAAGCTATTGGATCCTCGAGACTCTAGACTTCACTGGGTTTATCAAGCAACCCTACCTTCTGTCCTATTCTTCTGTTATTGCCACTTGGATTTTATTTCAATTTCTATGGCCAAACAAATCCATCCCGCAATTGGTTTCTCAGTCATCAAAACAGGGTTGTATTCACTGGTTTCTGATCATCTCACATGCTACAAATTATCCTAGGGTTCGGGTCGACGGATCCCCTGCTGGATTGAGATTCCCACACGAATTTCTGGGCAAGTTCGACACTCCAAAATTAGGGTTTTCACATAATCACGATTTTTCTTCCCTTCCCTGCTCAACTCTCTGTTCTCTGTTCAAACTCTGGTTGCTTCTGCCTAATGAAATGGGGATCAGGGAATATGAATTCTTAGGAGATAGAGTGGCTTTTGGGACAAGGAAAACAGAGTCCCATACCCTGCCATCTGAATTTCAGCTTTTCCCATACTCCATCGACTTCATGAACAATTTCTTCAACCACCTTCTGCAGCAGAATTAAATGTCAACAAGGAAGGTCAAAGGGTTCTAAGGGTGACATTTGGAATTCTATGGTCCAATCCCACAACCCCCTCACCTCTCCCTAGTGGATACACATAGCCCTCTCTTATTAGTTTCCTCCATAGCTAGTTTTCTTGGTATTTTTATTGCAATGTTAATATTTACATCATTTACAATGTCCAATGGTTTGATACCACATGGATAAGAGAATATAAACTACTTTCCTTTACATAAAAACCTAGCATCCACTAGCGGGGCCTTGGACTTGAGATCCATGCTAGGAAAACATACATGGCATGTATACAATATTTACATTGAAATCCAAATATGTTCTAAGGGTCAAAATGGGGACATTACATTTCCCTCCCCCTTAGAACAACACCGTCCTCAGTGTTCTAAAAAATGAACAAAAATGGAATGCCTCTCTCATGGCATCTTCCAGCTCCCATGTAGCCTCATCGGGACTAAGGTGCTTCCATTGCACCTTCACCTGTCTGATAGCTCGGTTTCGGAGCAATGTGACCTTCTTGTCGAGGATGTGCATGGGATCCACTTGGAACTCTCCCTTGGGTTCCACCTGTAACACATTCCAATCAATTATGTGATTAGGATCATGTACATATTTCTTAAGCAAAGAAACATGGAAAAAATTATGAGCTCTTATGTTAGCAGGCAATGCAATCCTATATGCAATTGGTCCTATCCTATCAAGGACTTCAAATGACCCACAATATCTTGGTGCCAACTTGGCACAACTCCCCAACTTTAGGGAACTCTTCCTTGGTTTCACTCTCAAATAGACATGGTCCCCAATCTCAAGCCCAATCTCAAATTCCTTATGCACTCTTTTCAAATCTGCATAACTCTTCTGCTTGTCCTCAGGTGCCTTTAATTTCTACCTGATTTTAACAATTTCCTGTTCCATTTCCTGGATCATCTCTGGTCCAAGCACTACCCTGTTCACTAGACTATCCCAACTCACTGGAGTTCTGCATCCCTTTCCATATAAAACTTCAAAAGGACTCATCCCCAATGATGCTCGATGTCCCTTATTGTATGCAAATTATACCAAGTGTAGGTAGTCTTCCCACTTGGATGGTTTGTCCATCACATGCATCCTCAGCATGTCTTCAAGAACCTGATTCACCCTCTCAGTTTGACCATCTGTTTGAGGATGATATGTTGTAATAAAGTTCAGATGAGTTCCCAATTCCTGAAATAATCCCTTCCAAAAATTGGATGTGAAATTTACATCTTGGTCTGATTCAACTATTGCTTTGGGAAATCCATACATTCTGAATATCTCTTTCATGAAAATGTTGGCTATGTCACTTGCCTTATGAGTGGACTTGACTGGAATAAAGTGAGCTACCTTTGATAGCTTGTCCACCACTACCATAATTGAATCATGCTTCCTCACTGTCAGAGGTAAACATGTTATAAAATCCATAGAAATCACTTCCCACTTCCATTATGTAATGGGAAAAGGCTGCAATAATCCTCATGGATGTTGATGTTCTTCCTTGACTTGTTGGCATTTTTGACACCTAGAAATGTATTCTGTTATGTCCATCTTCATCCCATGCCAAAAGTACTGCTTTCTTGTTGTTGTTATTGTCTTTTGATATCATGGATTCCCAAAGTATGGCATTTGATGTATTTCATATATCACTAGCTTCTTTAAATATAGAGAATCTGGAATATACAGTCTAGTACCTTGATACAGGAGAATATCATATTCATCAAACTGATATCCTGCACACCTTTCATCTACATTTCCATGCTGCAACTTCTCTTTGATTTGAAGGTAAGTTCCATCACTGGTTTGGGCTTCAGGAACTCTTGCCTTCAAATCTGATTTGCACATACTTAATGCTGCAACATGAAAATTTCTTCTAAGAGCATCTGCAACCTTATTCTCTTTTCCTTTTACATGCTTAATTTCAAAATCAAATTCACATAGAAATTCCATCCATCTTGCTTGCCTAGCATTCAAGTTTGGTTGGTAAAACAAATACTTCAAGCTCATGTGGTATGTCTGAAGCTCCAAACTTCTTCCCAACAAATAATGTCTCCACATCTTCTGCTAGTTCTAGATCATGTGTGGAATAATTCTTTTCATGCTCTTCCAGTTTCCTTGACTCATAGCAAATCACAAATCCTTCTTTCATGATAACTCCACCTAGCCCTTCAATGCAAAAATCTGTGCACACTACAAAATCATTCCTTGGATCTACAATCTTCAAAATAGGAGCGCTGGTAAGCAACTTATTTAATTGTTGAATGCTTCTCTCACATTTTTCAGACCATACAAACTTAATATTCTTCCTCTGCAATGATGTAATTGGATGAGTTATCGTGGAGAATCCTTCAATGAACCTTCTATAATATCCTCCAAGACCCATAAAAGATCTAACATCTTAAACATTCTTTGGATTAGGCCAATCCATTATGGCTTCAATCTTTTCTGGATATGCTGCAATTCGCTCTTCTGAGATGACATGACCCAAATACTGTACCTTCCTTTGATAGAAGTCACACTTGCTCAGCTTTGCATACAGTTGGTGTTCTCTAAGAAATTGCAACACCATCCTTAGATGTTCATCATGCTCTTCTTCATTCCTTGAATAAACAAGAATGTCATCCAAGAACACTATCACAAACTTATACAAATACTTGTTGAAGACACTATTCATGAGACACATGAATGTAGCAGGTGCATTGGTAAGACCAAATGGCAACGCTGTGAACTCATAATGACCATATCTTGTCCTAAAAGTTGTCTTGTAAATGTATTCTTATTTTATCCTCACTCGATGATAGCCAGACCTTAAGTCAATCTTTGAAAACACTCTAGCTTTCTGGAAGGACCGAAAATAAGAAGCGTTGGGAGATTTGCCATATATTTCAACTGGAAAATCAGAATTAGGTCAGTTCTGCGGCATTGTAGAGAGGAGATATCAAGATGATTCAGGAAGGATTTTCATACTTAGAGGATCCAAAATTGAAGATGTATCTCAGTTTGAATTTCCTCTAGAAACACAGTCCTCAAATCAGGATTGATAAAGGTACGCCATTTTAAATTGGAATGTTTTTTAGTATAAGGATTTATTGGAGGTGAACCATAGTGTGTGATATCTATTTCTATTGTTCAAAATCCCCCCCAAGGGTAGTGTAAAAAATAACACTCCACTCAAACCCCCCGAGAATTCATCCCATACGTATGATGAAATGGAAGAGCTATCTTTTCAAATGTCCATGATGGAGGAAAATATGAAAGGGTATGTGAAAACATTCGATTTACTTAATATAGAGGATAATTTTATGGGACATATGGATGAAAATATGAAAAATATTGCTAAGCTCATCCAATATTCAAAGGATACTCTCCCTACAGGTGATGATTTGTTCTAGGGTACTCAAGAGGACAAGGATAATAATCATTCCCATAACGGAAGTTATCAGGGATAGTCAGCAAGAGGTACCCAACTTCCCAAGATTGACATGAGAAATTTTTATGGCAATAATCCAATAACATGGATATTCCAGATGGAGAAATTCTTTGATCTGCACCAAGTGCCAACTTTGCAAAAGGTAACTATTGCATCAATATATGTAGAGCTTGATCATTTTGTATGATACCAATGGATTTGTGACTGAAAAAAGGACTCTATTATATCTTGGTCTATATTCACATAAAAATTAATTGCACATTATGGGGATATTAATAGCAGCACCTTCTTTATCCAGTTAATAAATATTAAGCAAAAATGTCCAGTTACAGAGCACATCAAGCAATTTTAGAAGCTAAGTCTACGAGTGAAGCACATTAAAAAAGATAATTTGTTGGATCTCTTCATTGGAACCTTGAAGGATAACACTCAACATGAAGTGCGTCTCTTTGAACCACCATCCTTAGAGAAGGATTTAATGGTGGCAAGGAAGGTTGAAAGTAAAAATATGATGATGGCTACTAGAAAGACCACCTCCAACACATACAGAGAGAATATTGTTCCTTATTCTAACCTACCTCAATGGTTGACACCTCGACAACTAGATGAAAGAAGAGAAAAAGGCCTATGCTTTAATTGTGATAGCAACTATAGTAAGGGACATAAGTGTGGTGAGAAGAAATTATTTTACATCGATTGTGAAGAGGAAGAACCAAAAGAGCAAGAACCATCTCTGGATGAAGAAATAGAAGATACTACTTCAGAAGAGATTACTCCCACCATATATTTTCATAGATTGGTTGGAATTAGCACTCCTTAAACTCTCAATATCAAAGGATTTATAAAAAATACAAAGGTAACAGTCTTGATTGATTCTGGTAGCACTCATAATTTCATTCATTATAAATTAGCAAAACTTCTCAATTGCTTTGTATATCTAGCACGAGAGTTTCAAGTAATGCTTGCAGATGGAGGAACTATCAATTGCTCAAGGAAACACCAAAATATAAATCTTACTATGGGGGGTATGTATTGAATAATCCAATGGGTGGTGCTGATGTTGTCTTATGATTTCAATGGTTACAATCCTTGGAACTGTGGCTTTTAATTTTCAGAATATTTTCATGAAATTTTTATGGGAAGGAAAGGAATATGAGTTAAAAGGTATCATATGGAAACCAAGCAAGGTGATAAGCTCTAACGGTATGACAAAATTGATGAAAAAGGGACATCAATGTGTTACAATTGCACAATTATTCTCATTAGATATTCAAAAATCTAAGCCTCCTATTTCCCCAGATCTCCAAAGGGTCATTAATAATCATTCCAAGGTATTTGAAGATATTTCGAAAGGTCTTCCACCTGTTCGATATTTTGATCAGGTTATTCACTTAATTCCGGGAATTGTTCCTCTTAACCTCAGACCTTACATATACCCATATGGCCAAAAGAGTGAAACTAAGTGTATGGTTGAATAAATGTTAGAGGCTGGCATAATTAGGCATAGCCAAAGTTCTTACTCTGCACCAGTGGTAATGGTACACAAGACGGATGGATCATGGCGTATGTGTCCAAATTATAGGGATATCAACAAGATCACCATTAAAGATAAGTTTCCCATTCCTGTCATTGATGAATTGTTATAAGAATTAGATGGAGCAGTTTTCTTCAAAAATTTGGATCTTCGTTCTTGGTATCGTTAGATTAGAATGAACGAGGAAGACATCCCAAAAACAACATTCAAAACTCATGAAGGTCATTATGAATTTCTAGTCATGCCATTTGGTCTCACGAATGCACCTTCTAATTTCAAGGTTTGATGAATTCCATTTTTACACCTTTTCTTAGAAAATTTGTTCTAGTAGTCTTTGATGATATACTAATCTATAGCAAGTCCTTGGAAGATCATGTTCAACATGTTGACAGGGTACTACAACTACTAAAGGAGCAAAAACTATATGAAAAACCTCCCAAATTTTTCTTTGGGGTGAAGGAGGTAGAGTATTTGGGTCATATTGTATCTCATGAAGGTGTCAAGGTAGACCCTAATAAAATTAAATCCATGATAGACTGGTCGATTCCCAAAACCCTGAAGAATATTCAAGTATTATTAGGTCTGACAGGGTACTACCGCAAGTTTGTCTGGGACTCTGGAAGAATAGCAGCGCCTCTAACAACATTATTGAAGAAAGATGTGTTTTCTTCGAATCTAGAGGAAACTTAATATTTTGAACAACTTAAACATGCAATGTGCAAAGCTCATGTTTTGGCCACACCATACTTCACAAAAACCTTTATTGTGGAATGTGATGCTTCAGGAAATGGCATTAGTGTTTTTCTAATGCAAGAAGGACATCCACTTGTTTTCACAAGTCATCCAATCAAGGGAAATAAATTATAGAAGGCCATTTATAATTAAATGTTGGCAATACTACACGCTCTTAAGAAATTGCATCCTTACCTAATAGGTAGGCACTTCACAGTCCAAACAGACCATGATAGTCTTAAATACTTCTTAGAAAAAAGACTGTCTTCGGAAGAGAAACAAAAATGGATAACCAATATGTTGGGATATGGATTTGAAATCATCTATCGAAAAGGGAAACAGAATGTGGTGGCAGATGTGCTCTCCAAAAAAGATGAAGATGTTGGGGCATTACTTTGTGCCATTTCCATTATATAACCATATTGGATAGTATCACCAAGGGAAGAATGGAAAAATGACCTATCTATGTGTACACTCATTCAAAAGCTACAGAATGATCCCAGTGTATCAGATACTTTTGTGTGGAAAAATGATTCACTATGGTATAAGAATCACTTATATTTGTGCAAAAACTCCCAACTCAAGCAAAAAGTCCTCTAAGAATTACAAACCTCTCCTATAGGTGGGCACTCAGGATTCCTGAAAACTTACCACGGGGTCAAGAAGGATTTTGTTTGGAAAGGTCTTAAATCTGATGTCCAAAGGTTCGTAGCTGAATGTTTGGTTTTCCAACAAAATAAGGGTGAAACAGTTAAGAACCTAGGACTTCTACAACCATTAGACATACCTTGCCAACGCTGGGAGGAAGTCTCCATGGATTTTATCACAGGTCTACCAAATTTAGAAGGCAAGATTGTAATTATGGTGGTTGTTGATAGACTCACAAAGTATGCACAATTTTGTGCACTCTCTCACCCTTTTAATGCAAGTACAGTAGCTACAACCTTTATGGAAACTGTTCAGAAGTTACATGGAAATCCGAAGATTATTGTAAGTGATAGAGATCCAATTTTCACTAGAAAAAATTGGACTGAATTATTTTCTTGTTTGGGTACCCAATTGGCCCACAGTTCATCTTATCACCCTCAATCTGATGGGGAAAATGAGATAGTGAACAAGTGTTTGGAAGGCTATCTCAGTTGCTTTGCATCTGATAAACAAACACAGTGGGTGAAATGGTTGTCTTTGGTATAATGGTGGTACAATACTTCCTTCCATACATCATAAATAATGTCTCCATTTATGGAACTTTATGGGTACCAGCCTCCATGCATCACATCTCCCTTCAAAGTAAAATATAAAGTTCAAGCCATGGAAGATCACATAGAGCACCAACAAGATGTTCTCCAGATACTTAAGGAAAACCTGACTATGTCAAAAAATAGGATGAAATAACATGTTGATCAACATCGTAGTGAAAGGAGTTTCTAAGAAGGGGATTGTGTATTGATGAGGCTACAACCTTACAAGCATATGTCTCTCAAGCAACTAAATAAGGACACTAAATTAGCACCCAAGTATTATGGTCCTTATAAAGTGTTGTAGAAGATTGGTAGTATGGCTTACAAATTGGAGCTCCCTTCATCTTCAAGAGTACATCCAGTTTTCCATGTTTCTTGCTTAAAGAAGGTAATAGGAGATAAGATCCCAATTAAAAAAATATTGCCGGAGCTTGATGAAAAATTAAAAGTCATATTGGAACCTAAACAAATCACTAAAACAAGGACCAAACAGCTACGAAATCGGGTTATTACTGAGTACCTCATAAAGTGGAAGAACTTACCAGTTGAAGATTCGACATGGGAAGACGAGTCCTTCATACAGAGGCATCCACAACTAATCAAGCATTGAGGAAAATACTTGTCTGGAGGGGAGGGGCATGTTAAGCCCTAAATATGGGCACATTTCCTCCTATATTGTGGTGCATTACATTAGTTTTGATGTCGGCTTTGGTCCATTAGTTGTAATTGTCATTAGTATGGTTATATTTCATTGTTACATTGGCTTGGTTCAGTTAGTTGGAATTGTACCCCTTAGTCTCCTCTATATAGAACGGAGACCTTTTCATTTGGAGTATCTTGTCTTGTCTAGTCTTGTGTACTTAGTACATTGTATAAGGAGGCTTCCCCCTCGAAGAGGCTTGTTATTCATCTATTTTCTTGATTAAATTCATGGAGTACTCCTTCTAATCTATTTTTTCTCTTTTTGGAAATTTGTTGCATAACAAGGTTTGACCTAGTGGACCCCACATTAAGCATTCCCAAATAGATTTGGTTCATTGATCCAAAAGGAATAACTCCAACTAATTGTGGGCTAGATTATGAGTATGGATCCCAAGATAGATACTAACCATTAGGAGGGTATCGTAGAGGGTCTAGTAGATTCAAATAAATGACCAAATGCCAAACATGAAAAGAGGTGATAAGGGAACCTACCAAAGTGTTAGACATCCTAAGTACGTCACACAACTAGGATAAAAGAGGATGACTCAAGGGAGAGTAATCCAACATAAAACATCCTTGAAGTACAAGAGGTATTAATGTCATTGACATGTGGGTCATGCATAGTGAAAGCAAAAAAGTGGTTCACACCATGGTAACTACAATAGGGTAGGTGTATTTGAGTACTAAAGTTTGAAATCCATACACTACACATAGTTCTATAGGATTAAGAATCTATGTCAGTTTTGCACGATGCATGTGACCTTTCTTAAAGTTGTTGAATCTTGATTATTGAAATTCCATGTACATTATCAATCCAACTATTGGTGATCATGAAACAAACTATGTGAATTTATTTTTGGTTCTTTTTTCCACTTTATTACATTGTTAAATTATTTAAATAAGTGATACACTTTACATGGCATGCATTATTGACCTTGCTCAAAGTATGGAGGGATTAGAGAGGCTTATAGTTATTTTGTATGAATGCCTAATTATTATGTTTTGAGAAAATAATGTCACTAGAAACTCATATATTGTAATAGTGCATACATCATAAAATCATAATTAAATAATTTAGAATGGCTCCTAGAAACTCTTGGAGTGCTAGGCGATGATTTTCGATGTTGCATCAAAAGCAATCCTTTTGCATGTCTAAGAGAATCCAGTTCAATAGAGAAGGATTGTTGAATGCTAGTTAAGGTGAGGACATGAGCAATCACTACTCAACACTTCATCTTTTCAATTGCTTATAGTTACACATATACCTAGCTAAACTAGAAACGGTCATGGTTGAATACATTAAGTGGGTGTGTAACATGGGGAAATGATCTATAAATTGCCACAAGTAGATTTACATTCCTCTAAAATTCCATATGTTGTAGATGTTATTTGATGGTGGCTAATTAACAATGGTTCTAGGTATTGATCAACCCAATGCTAAATCCTTCTTGAGTCACTCATTATCTAAGGGAGAGAAGGTGTTTCCCCCCAACTGCACACTTCTTAGCACTGACCAATATCATGTCTCTATGCAATGCTAACAATACCTTGTGCAAATGGTGTAAACAATCCTCCAAAATCTAGATGAAAATAAGAATTATGTCAATATATGATTGCTTATGAATAAAGATAAATACTATTCACACTTCATTCATCATCCTTATGGAAGTCATAAGGGAATTAATAAGACTAAACAACATCACCAACAATTCAAATAGATCTTGCCCGTAGGGGGCCAGAGCAAGTGGTAAATGAGGAAATGGTATGCCGAAGTTGTAAATGGAAGGTCACAAGTTCAAATCCCCCCCATCTTACCCATGCCCCATGCTTGTAGGATGTGTGGGTGCACTTAGGGGTATAGTGGTAGCGGATGGGAATTGAATCCGTGTCATGTGAGTACAAGCCCCGCCCTAGTTGTTGATTCCATTAGTAAAAAATAATTCAAATATATCTTGACACATCTTGAAGGTTGTCTTCCACATATTCTATGAATTTATTCTCACCACCCATGGCTTCTCTTTCATTTAATGCATTAGACTAAGGTTCTCCTTGTGAAGGATCTAGAAAAATTTATAGCTCTTAAGATTGTTCAAGATTGTTTCTTAGATGGTGGTAGACTTTGTTGGGATTTTCCTATACTCCATCCTAGTCCTACCAGCATTATCCATTTTTGCATTTTCAGTCATGCATGCAGTCATGATTTTGCATGCATGCATCCCAGTCATCAGTCCCAGCACCTAGCCCTCAGTTAGCTAGCCCCGGGAACTTCTTTCTGATCAGTTTTAGCCCTCCTAGTGCTTAGTGCGCCCTGCATGCAATTGCATGCATCCCTGGCACCCTCTCTCACCTACCACTCAGTTGTACTTCAGTTAGTTGAGTTATCTTTATTTATTTCCTTGATTTAAGGCTAGACTGACTCTCAATTGATCACTCAGATGGACCTCCAGTGAGACTAGACTGCCCATTCTGACTCCAGTTATCTTCTCATGCACCCTCCACTAAGCCTCCTTCATTCAGTTAGTGCCTCCTTGTGCCAATTACACCTACCACACTCAGTTAGACTCAGTTTGACATCTGGTTGAAAGTTACTTGTGCATTGATGACTCCACTGATGATGATGAGGACTTCTAGTTGTGCATTGATGACACTCCAGTGATCTTTTGATCTCTCCATGCAGGCTAATTCGAATTACACCCTTGGTATTCGAATCCTGTGCATTGTATCATTATTGTTTTACTATTTAGATTAATGAAACATGTGTGAATATTCTGCTCCTAGCTGAGTTCCATTGGATCTATGTTTTGCTGCTCTATTCTTCTTCTATTTTCCTAACTTATTTCATTGTGAGGTTTACATCATCTCTTTGGATCCACTATGAGGATTTTCACATGGTATCAGATCCACTTAAGAGTATATTCTACCTCCATTCTTGAGAGTTTTTTGCAGGTAATTTGAAGTTCCAGCAGTTGCAGCAGCGATACCAGCAGTTTCACCTTTGCATTCGCTCCAGTAGTTAAGATGAGCAATTTGAATGCTCCCCTCTCTCCTAGAATCCTCACTCCTTTTCAATTGCTTTGATTGGAAGGCTGATATGGAAATGCATTTGAGAAATAAATCTCTACACAGGATAACAATGGGAAGAGAAGCCGAACCAAATTCAGCAATGGAGAAAGCCAAGCATCTAAATCGATTAGATGAATCCTTTGGTTACATGTGCCTTCATTTCTAGAGATCTATTGTTTCATATCGAAGGGTTGAAGACTCCAAGAGAGTTATGGCTGAAATTAGAAGGCCTCTTTGGAAAAAAAGATCAGCTAAGAGGCCATGCTTTGGAAAATGAATCGGTTTCCCTACAACCAAGTGATTTTGAGACCATTCAAGAATTCTTCTCGAAATTTAAAGTCTTAGTTATGCAATGCAAGCAATGTGGCATTGAGAAAAAGGATGAGCAATTGGTGCTCTCCATTCTGAGTAAGCTAGGATCTCAATTTTCTGTCTTTGTATCTACCTTCCACTCTGGATGAATGTCAATCCCTGGATGGAAGATGCCAACCTTAGAAGTTTTTACTACAACTCTCATTCAAGAAGAAGACAAATTGATTCAAATGGGTGCCATCAAGACCTCCAAATATCTAGTTCTTCTAGCTGGAGAAGCAAATAGTACGAATGTGAAAGGGAGGCAAAAAGGAAAGGACAAGAATCCATCTAAATCCAAGTTGAATGACAAGTCAAGTCCATCAAAAGGAGTCTCCAGCTCCAAGAAGGACAAACAGAAAATATCTAAGTGTCCCTACTACAAGAGAGGAAACCATCTAGAGAAATATTGCATGCACAAGAAAATAGATCAACTAACCAAGCTTCTTGAACAGAACAAAATTGCTATTCCAAAAGTTGCAAAAATGTCTGATTCTGGAAGTGGATCTGATGGTCATGAGGATTTCCATGCATTGATGGCTGGATTTTCAAAATCAAAGGCCCTCCTCATAGATTCTGGAACCTCCAACCACATGGTTTCCTCTGAAGAATCATTTTCTTCTTTAGATATCAAAGGGGGGGCCTACTATTCACATGGGAGACAACTCTTAGATCTCTGCCAAAGGGTTGGGTACAGTACATATGGAGCATGGCAAGTTCAAGAATGTTATATTCGTTCCCTCCTTGAAAACAAATTTTTTGTCTGTATATCAGATGACTCACACTGGATCACCAAAGAAGGTGAATTTTGGTCTTGACACAGTTGAGATTACAGAGATCTCTACTGAGAATACTATAGCGAAAGGGTTTGCAAATAATGCCTCCAAGGCATATGAGTTCTCACATTTTCTGCCCTTCTCTCTTCCTACTCCTTTGGAATTTGATGAAGATCCGATTGACTCTTCTTCTAATGAAGATCAAGATCAAAGTTCAAGAACATTCAGATTCAGATCCAAAACCAACACATATTCTCAATCCAGAGCCAAGGCCAATATGGGCTCACATAGTCCTTGCAGCTACTGAGAACATAATTGAAGATTCATCTAATCACAGAACTACCAGATTTAAGCATCATGCCAACCTTGCATTATGCCATCTACCTCTCCCTGAGAGATGCATCATGATGGTGGGGTTCACTCTTCCATCCCTTGGGAAGACTCATCATGATCCATTCATTCCAATAGCAGAAAGGTTTCCTGAAATACTTGCTTCATCCAATACATCCTCTACACAGTGGGAGGCACATCAGAAGACCAGATCCAGATCTAGCACCAGCATTGGCATCCTACAGAGGATCAGATTGCCAAGTTTTTTGCAAAATATTTCACTAAGGAAAGCTTCTTCCTTTTCTACTTAGTATGATGGTTCTTTGATTTATTTTACTGTTCTTTTGAGGGGGGGTATTTTTCCCATGAGTTTTTCCCCATTTCCTCGGTTTATGGACAGTTCTTATTTTTTATAATTTATTTGATTGTATGGGTGACCTTTGGTCCTATTTACCAGGGCCCAAGATGGATTAAGGGGGGGTGTTGGGATTTTACTATACTCCATCCTAGTCCTACCAGCATTATCCATTTTTTCATTTTCAGTCATGCATGCATTTTGCATGTAGTCATGATTTTGCATGCATGCATGCAATTGCATGCATCCCAGTCATCAGTCCCAGCACCTAGCCCTTAGTTAGCTATCCCCGAGAGCTTCTTTCTGATCATTTTTAGCCCTCCTAGTGCTTAGTGCGCCCTGCATACAATTGCATGCATCCCTGGCACCCTCTCTCACCTACCACTCAGTTGTACTTCAGTTAGTTGAGTTATCTTTAGTTCGTTCCTTGATTTAAGGCTATACTGACTCTCAACTGATTGTATCACTCCGATGGACCTCCAGTGAGACTAGACTACCCATTCTGACTCCAGTTAGCTCCTCATGTGCCCTCCACTGAGCCTCCTCCATTCAGTTAGTGCCTCCTTGTGCCAGTTACACCTACCACACTCGATTAGACTCAGTTTGACATCTGGTTGACAGTTACTTTGCATTGATGACTCCACTGATGATGATGAGGACTTCTAGTTGTGCTTTGATGACACTCCAATGATCTTTTGATCTCTCCATGCAGGCTAATTTGAATTACACCCTTGGTATTTGAATCTTGTGCATTGTATCATTATTGTTTTACTATTCAGATTAATGAAACATGTGTGAATATTCTGCTCCTATTTGAGTTCCATTGGATCTATGTTCTGCTACTCTATTCTTCTTCTATTTTCCTAAATTCTTTCATTGTGAGGTTTACATCATCTCTTTGGATCCACTGTGAGGATTTTCACATACTTGAATACAAACTTGGATCATTGTGGGATGTATTGCTTCAAATTATAGCTAAGAATATTGAGAAGATTATTATTAAGCCTGTGTCCCTTGTGTCCATGTTCCATACTTATACTAAAGTGTTGGGTGCCACTCATGTATACTACTCTTACCACCTTTTCCCCTTATCCAAATCCTATAAATAAATGGAAAAAACTATGCAATAATTTTTTATGGGATAATATTAATAGAGTGGAGGGTTTCCAACAAGTTAATTAGAGAATTTGTTATGACCCTAAGGATTGGGGGTAATGGGAATTTTTTATACTCACATACAGGCATTGGCCTTATGCACCAAATGGTTTGATGAAAGTTGTGGAAGGACACAACCTGAATAGAAATAAAGAATGTTAAACATATGTATGAGTAATAATGCTAACATAGTATTTACAATAATAGAAAGAAATCAATGGCACATTCACATTTTACACAATATTTTCCATGTAAAACAAAACTAGAAAATGCAACAAGAAATGTCACAACTCTTCTTCATTAGATATAACTCAAACTAGTCACAAATAGATGTTATGCAACAATATCCCAATGGGTTAGTTCAAGTGGTTGAGTGTTATGAATTACAAGCAAGAGGTCATGGGGTCAAGCCCTCATGCTAGCTACCTATGTGAATATTGTGGGCCTCACTCGATGTCACTATTATGCTAGGTTTCCAAAACTTTAATTGATTGGTTTACCCTAGATACCATCCTCACAATGAGGGAAGTTCCCAATGGGTTTCCCTAGATTTGTTTTATATAAAAAAATGTTATTGTGCAACAATTCTAAACCCTAATCCACCAATTAATATTAGATTACAATGGTATATAATACCACGGGTTGAAAGCCACACATAACCCATAACCATGGAACTATTGGATGGCATTGGGATAGAAGTGTATATGTAAAGAGTACAACAAACATCCAACAAAAGCATGGAAAACTTTGCTAATGAATTGTGTTACCTTTGGCCCAACCCTAATATGAAAAGTATGGAGTGATATGAACTTCCGTACCCATCTAATTATCATTACCCCTATCTTTATTAAGGGGATGTATAATGTTGCTAAGTTAATTTGGAAGGCTTGGGAGGCTATTACGAATAAATTGGTTTGGAAAAGTGACTATGTATGGTCTAGCTTGTTGTTCAATGATCAAAACAATTGTACTCCCCATTAGTCATCTCTAAACAAAACACATGGGGGATATTAGCCTACTTTCAAAAAAAATTCCAAGAAAGGCAGTGAAACTATTATGATATCTATAATACTCATGCACGAGATTGTAAAAGTTGAATGACCTTAAACAACAAGTTTAGGGAAACTTTTAAGGATCCACATTTTCATGTATTTGCAGAAAGCCTGTTGAATCATTATAGTTTTCAAAATATCAACTATAAATGTGTGACAATACTTTTGTAAAGATTTCAAAAAGATTAAAGGATTTTTTATGTATATTATAGAAAAAGTGGGAAATTTTCAAGAAAAATAATTTTACAGTATATAAATTTGGGTGAATATTAATTTTGAATTAGCGAATATTTTTCAAATACAAGAAAAAAAATAGCCACGTCAAAATTTATCCCCTAAAATTTTCCATAGTTGAGTCTAGTTCATCAAATTCTAACAAGCATAATATTGATAGAATTCATAGTCTCATTCAAAATAACATTTTCCTTAAAATTAACCTACAATTGCTATGGGCTTGGTGGTGTTACTAGAGGTCAAACCAAACTAAGGGATTCAAGAGTATTAAGATGAGAAACTATCAATGGTTTAACGCTAAGCCAACATTGGATGCAAGATTAAATAATATAAGGAGACTCAAGAAAAAAGATTTCCTTAACATATTAAAGGACATTTAGAAATATCCTTTGGAACCGAAAAAATCCTACTTCAAATGGTCTTTGGTACACAATGACTTAGCTATTGGTAGTAATTGAAATATATGGGGTGCCACAACCTAAGTTTCCCTTGCGTGGAAAGAATGAAGCCATTAAACACATCTTCTAGTTTTGTAGCTCTATTTAATCTGCATGAGATTGAACCTCTATATTCTATAACCAGTTGCTCCCTTCTCCCATTCCCTAGAAATCAACACTTCTAGGAGATAAAATCCCATTGTTCATTAAGTTTCATACACCATAGCAATTTATTAGAGTTAATATATTATATCATGTTTGGAAAAAAAGAAGAACATATTATAAAAGATGCACAACAATACAAATATTTTACCTAGAATGATAACTCTCTATCATATGCCCAATTGCGCTTATAGATTCAAGTGCATGCAAGGAAGGAAGAGATGAAAGTGGGACACGTATTACAGTTGCTATATTTTTGGGTTGGGTTTCCTTACAACATGAATAAAAATATCCCTGACGATCACCAACTAGCTCATTCAACTCATTCTTGATATTTTATTGGTGGTTTCCCTTGACCAAAAGTTGATTGTGATGTTCATGAGAACTATCAGAAGAATAAAAGTTAGACTTGAACCCAATTTCCTTAAGCACCATGGTTTGATAATTCCTTATTGTTCATCTTTCTACCTTAGATCCATATTAACTTACACAGCTCAAATAGAGAAATAATGGAAGAGAGCTAATTTAGATTAATGGGGATGATGCTCAAGGATAAAACTCCCCTCTCAACACATGCATTATCTCGACAACTGTGTGAATTGACACTCTTTTTTATCCAGTTGGGCTATTAATTTTGTATTTAGTCCTCTAATGATTTGGCCAATTTATTTTGGCCCTAGTTGCACCATTTTTTAATTAATGATAAGACTAGTAGAGTTGGCATTATCCCTGTGGTGGTTGTCCTTATGAGTTACAACCTTTTTTGTACAAAATGCATGTAGTTTTGTCAAGGGTCAATAGCTCGAAAAGGAGGTAAGTTTTGCACTCTCCTCACTTGGGTTGAAATCCCCAATGAGACATTGGGCCATTGTGTATTGGTTGAAAGGGTAGGTCCCCCAATTTGCAATGTCTCAACCTTAGTTTGAGTCTTGAGTTTCCATTTAGGTGTGGCTTCCGAGTTGTTGCACCTAGCCTAGGGTTTATAGGGATAGCCAACTATATCTATAATGCCAACCAACCAGTTACCAATTCCCCTAGATCCAAATAAAAAATCATGTAAATTTTACTCTATATTAGTATAATCATAAGCATATATTTTAAAAAAAGGTAAATCAAGAGTTTCATCATATAGTTTCATGGCATACTTTTTTATTTGTCGTTGCTCAAACCAACAAAATGGAATTTAGATATTTTAACAAATATATGGCTATATAAAGAAGGGTACTACGTTAGAAGAGAAAAAAATCAATGTGTTTTGATCCCCACTGGGGTCATCATTGGGAACTCTAGGGAGTGGGAGAGACTCATAAAATGACAAAATTTACATGGCATATAAATAGTAAACAAAAGCCTTGAAACCTACTTGGTATGTGGTTAGCTAAGAATAAATAATGATATTTAATTATTACTCAAATCCCCAACCGACAATATCCAACTTACGTTGAGCATTAGACCATCATCCCTATTTAAATTGTTTGATTTCAACTCTATCTCCAACGATTCCCGTTTGGGGAGTTTTGAGGTCTAAAATGGGCATCCTAAGGGAAATAATAAAATAAGAGTTCTAAATTTTAGAGAGGAAAAAGAAAAACTATCGTATTTTTGACATATCTCCTTAACGGTTTACCCAAATTTCAAATTTGGGCACTCGTTGGATATATTAAAATACGTATTTTTTACTGAAATTTTCATTTTTTTTCATGTCGTGGGTGCCTCAGAAGTATGCAGTGTGGGTATGGGCTGGATGCAGAATTAAAATCCACATCCAACAAGTGCCCAAACTTGAAATTTGGGTAAACCGTTAAGGAGATATGTCAAAAATACTATAAGAAAAAAGTAGTTTTTTATGTTTCCCTCCAATTTGTTTTACAAATTTTACCCTTATGGTTGACATCATCATCTTGAATCCTATTGGTTCTTATAAAGTGAATTTTTATGGTACATTATTTTTTTTTTAGGCCCATTTTTTACCTCAAAACTCCCCTAATGATTACTTTCCGCTTCCCGTAGTTGTCCACTTTGGCAATGACCTTAGCGTCTTCAAGACACATATGATGGTTGGTTGTCCAGAATGCTTAGCGAGGGAATATTTATGGATTCTATTCAAATTTAGGTCAACGTTGTGTTCTTTAAATATAACCTTCATTGACCTACCTATCTCGCCAATATAGACTTTTCCACATGAGCAAGGAATTGCATAAACTCCTTTTTGTGGACTTGGGTCGATCCAATCTTTTGATGTGTCAATCATGCTTCTTATGGTATTGATTGGGGAGAAAGTCACATGTAGGTCGACCTTCTTTAGGATCTTAGCTAGTAGATTTTCATATAGACATCTAATGTAAGGAACGAAACCCTTTTCATGTCTTGACATATACTCATCCTATTGTTTCTTCTTGCTTTAATCATGGCTTCTTCAATTTGGTTTCCTTTGTACCCATTATTTTTAAAATTAGTTGTCAAAAACTCTAGCTCCTACTCCATATTCTCCTCGTTTGAGAAACATAAGGCCCTGGTTATTAAGGTATTCATCGCCCCTAACTTGTGGGACTGAAAAAGGTATGATTATGCATGCAAATATCTATTAGTGTGAGTAGGTTTCATATAGACCTGGTGGGAAAAGGTGTCATTGTACTTCTTAGTGATGTAAACATCGAGAAACGAAATGTTATTATACTTTTGCCATGTTTATGGTCACTTTGCCAAAAGCTTCCCCAAGTTGTCGAAAACTCAACAAACATCAAAATCTCCTGCAACTAAAGATGCAGAATTTCAGACTGTCTCTAAACGGCGCCAAACCCCCCGGCAAAGGGAGCCCCAAGCTCCACAGCAAAAGGATCCAGCATCACAAGAATATATTCCTCCTTCAGCAGCAACCAATCAGTTGGCATCCAAAAATAGCTTCCATGTCCTTCCGACCCCTTGGAGACAATCGCCTCCGCAAAACCAGCTTCTCCAAGCCTTGCCCTTATAGGTTCCAAGAGAGAGGCTCAGAATTTATATCAAGAGACTTCAGCTCGTGCAGGACTGGCAGCCTTATCCCCTCCTCTGGGTCAGAGGGAAACTCTAATCCCTAAGACTTCTCAGCTCATTCTCCCCCCCTTACCAGAGGGCGAAATTCTAACAAAGAACGGCGGGAAAAGGAAGCGGAATCAAACATTTTTTTGGGCTCTCAGTCGCGATTGGACCCCTTCATTAAGGGGCATTTCACCTCCCCTTCTAAGTAATGTTTTGTTTCTGCATTCTTCTCTGCTCACAGTTTGTGAGAGTTTACTCTTGTAAGAATTTTTTGTCATATTCTCAAAAAAGATCTAGAAGCAAGTGGGATTTGTCTCCCAAGATATTCACAAGAAGGCCAACAGTACTGTTAGAGGTCATCAACCCTCTTTAATTTTGTATCTTTCAGATTCTGGCTCGCCAGAAAACCACTTTTTTGCAAATTAATACAACCTCAACCGTTTCTATTAAAAAAAAAATTAAATAATTTAGAATGGCTCCTAGAAACTCTTGGAGTGGTAGGAGACGGTTTTCGATGTTGAATCAAAATCAATCCTTTTGCATGTCTAAGAGAATACAGTTCAATAGAGAAGGCTTGTTGAATGCTAGTTAAGGTGAGGACATGAGCAATCACTACTCAACACTTGATATTTTCAAATGCTTATCGTTACACATATACCTAGCTAAACTAGTCATGGTCATGGTTTAATACATTAAGTAGGTGTGTAACATGAGGAAAATAATCTATAAATTGCCACAGATAGATTTACATTCCTCCAAAATTTCATATGTTGTAGATGCTATTTGATGGTGGCTAAGTAATGTTAGATTTTCAACATTTAATTCAATATGATCAAGGATCTTATCTGAGAGAATGACAAGCACAACAAATCAATCACAAGAGACAATAGACACAAAGCATTTCACCGGGGAAACCATAAAGGAGAAAACCCCACAACTTCCTTAGAGATAGAATGAGCAATAGTACAAAACCCCAAAACAATAAGATAGACTCCAGCAGCTCCTCCTCCTCCACTTGTGCGAACTTGTCTCTCTCTCACTTATGCGAATGAGTGAGTGAGTGAATGAGTGAACAAATGAGAGAGTCACACTCTCTATTTATACTTTACTTCACTTTCCTTTTTCCCTAACTGGGTCGAATTCTCCTAGGAGAGTCTAATAACCCATTAAACCCTAACTCTGGGCCAACCCCACTAGGGGAGTCTAATAACCCACTCTAGTACAATGATAACCTTCTCGATTGGAGGAATGAAACCTCTCCATCGGAAGTATCATGACAATATAAAATATACAAGTGAAATACATTATGTAATTACAAATACATCAACACTCCCTTTTAACTAGGAAGGTACTCTCTTGACACAGTTCATTGGCACAAGTCTTCATCACTGGATCATCATCAAAGTTGGATCATCATCAAAGTTGGATCATCATCAAGGTTGGATCATCATCGTCACTGCTGCTGCTATCTCAATCATCAATCTCCAATCTACTCGTCATAGGAAGTTCTATAGAGCCAACCCTTTTTCATGCTGGATGTAGGCCTAGCCTCCATGTAGGTATTAATCATCTCTGCGAGCAAGCCATCACGTAGGTACATATCATGACTTATTACACTACCTCTGCAAAACCTGCAAGATCTCGCAGGACTGATTATATGCCACTGCAAAACCTGAAGGAGCATCCCAGGACTGATTATATGCCTCTACAAAACCTGTGTACCCTACTATCACCTCATCATCTTCAGATCATCTCGTCGTCAACAGAGCACAGCCCAGATGCACATAACACAACACTTACACTCATCGACATGGAAGGAATTTCCTATCACCATCCTGGAAAGGCTCGAAACTTACATCAACGACCATGGAAGGACTAACCTCTAACCATGTCGGAAAGGCTTTAGAAATTACACCAACGACCATGGAAGGACTAACCTATGACCATGACGGAAAAGCTCAGAAATTACATCAATGACCATGGAAGGAATTTCCTCTAACCATGTCGGAAAAGCCTCGACAATTACATCAATGACCATGGAAGGACTAACCTCTGACCATGTCAGAAAAGCCTCGCCCAACCCTTACATCTGCACCATGGGAGGACTTTCCTACCACCATGTGAGAATGGCCCAACCCTTACATCTACACCATAGGATCAAGACTTTCCTACCACTATGTGAGAATGGCCCATGTGCATCTACGTCTTCTGGAATCATCACTTCCCCTTGGAAGGAACCTCGATCTGAAGTACACCAAGCTTCTCTCTGAAGTACTCGAACTTCACTCTGGCTAGCAGCTTGGTCAACACATCGGCTATCTGCTCGTCCGTCGCAACATATTGGAGCTTCACTGCTCCTCTCTGCACCATATCCCCAATATAGTGGTACTTGATCTCAATGTGCTTCGACTTGTCATGGAACACTGGGTTCTCCGACAACTTCACACAACTCTGGTTGTCGCAATATATACAAGTAGCATCCAACTAGAGATCAAATAAATCTGACAGTAGCTTCCTCATCCATACTACCTCACAACTAACCGAACAAGTTGTGACATACTCTGCTTCGGCTGTACTCAGTGCCACGCAGGACCGCTTCCTGGTAAACCAAGAGATCACACCTGATCCCATACTGAAGCAGCACCCTGATGTGCTCTTCCTATCAATGGCACTACCTTCCCAATCTGAACCAACATAACCCTCTAGGTTAATCTTCTGATTCACATCATACTTGAGCCCATAATCAACCGTACCCTTTAGGTACCTCAGAATATGCTTTGTAGGAATCAAGTGAACATGTCTTGGATTCGTCAGGAACTGGCTCAATGTGTTCACAGAAAAGCAAATATCTAGTCTCATATTTGTCAGGTGCATTAAGGACCCAATCATATGACGATACATCGTGGCATCAACCGACTCTGATGAAGCATCACTCAATAGCTTCAGGTTCAATGCCATAGGTGTGGCCATGGACTTGCAGTCCATCATCCCGAACCGCTTCAGGATATATACTGCATACTTCCCTTGTCCAAGGAAGATTCCATCTGCACTCTGCCACACCTCCATGCCTAGAAAATAGTGCATCATACCCAAGTCCTTCATCTCGAACTTGGCAGCAAGCTTCCTCTTTGTATTAGCAATTAATCCATCCTCACCTATCACAAATAGGTCATCTACATACATTAGGAGTATCACTGGATTTCCTTCCTCAACCTTGTAGTAAAGGTTGGAATCCGCTTTACTCTTGGTAAAGCACAAACTAGTCAGGAAGTTGTTTATCCTGCCATACCACGTCCTGGGTGCTTGTTTCAAACTGCACAAGGATTTCTTCTATTTGCACACATGAGTCTCCATGTCTTCGAAACAAGTCTCTCTTGTAGTACACAATCTTTCCTACAAGTCAATTTAGTTGCATAATTAGAAACATTTCATAATTTTCCAAAACAAATTCTTATGCATAAATACATAGGTCACACAGTCATGCAACTATCTTAGCCAATGATTCAATACAACATTCATCCATATCCCGTATTCATACAGTAACTTCCTAGATGCCTTCCATCTCTACCAGAACATTGTTAAGAGTGTGCACTACTCCCAATATGTCAGCAAAGAGGTTTCATTCTAGATAAGTAGCAATGGGATGTTGTACAGTACCATAGGCCACTTACCCATTACTTGCATATTAGTAGTATCTTGTTCATTAATGCAACTTTCTAACATGCATAATACACACCCTAAATCTAGGAACATAAGTATGTACATGACTGAACAACATCATTTAAATAATCAAATATACAAGAAATGACAATTCAAATACTTATCTTTGTTTGGTTGTTGGGTGGAATCCCTTTCAATCTTTGCTTCCTTGCAGGAACTGCTTGAGTCTCTGATAGTGTGCTCCTTTCTTCTGCACTTTAATCAATGTTGAAAATGGAAGAGAGGTTCTTCCATAGATCCTTTTGCTTTTCTTTCACTACTTGGAAATTCCTTCTTCACGTTCTTTCCCTTCACACATCCTTTGCTTCTGGAAGTCCTTCAACAGCTTTGCTTGCAAGAGGTAGTGCTCTATAGTGCACATGTGCAAGCCTTCTATGCCTTAGTTCACTTGGATCCATGGATTCATGGACCAAGGCTTGTTCTAGTTGGCCCTTCAGTTTGTATAATCCTCCCTCTTGCTCTCCAATCACTACTGCATCATCTATAGTCTTTCCTTTAGGCCACATAAGAACTTGGCCATCTACAAATGTAACCCTCATACCTTTTGCATCCAATGCAGAGATGGAGAGAAGGTTCTTCTTTAGTCCTGGTACAAATAGAACATATTTCATCTTCATAGACTTTCTAGAGTCTAGCTTATAAGAGGCTTCACCACTTCCTTTTATAGGATACTGGTAGTCATCCCCAAGTTTCACTTTGTGGGGTGACTCATGTTCAGATAGATTCATAAAGGATTCCTTGAATCCAGTCATATGCTTGGAAGCCCCACTATCTATAAGCCAATCATTGCTTCCATGTGTAACAGTTCCTATGAGAGCAGAAATCAAAACATACTCTTCATCACTTGAGGAATCTTCACTTTCTTCTCTGGCTCTCTTCCTAGGAGGTTCATCATCCTCTACAGTGTGAGCATGATGTCTTCTTTTTTGTTCTTCTTCTTTTGGGAGCTTCTTTTGTTCCTGGGAAAATCTCTGGAATAGTGTCCCATCTCATCACAAGTATAGCATCGAATGGTGGATATATCTCTTCAGGATCTGAAGTTATCCCTCTGATTCTGGTGATGGTGTTTACCCTTCTGGTGATGGTGATGTTCCCTCTTCTTTTTATTCTTCCTAGTGTGTACTATGAGATATTGGTCTTCACTACCCATCTTCTCTTCTCGAGATACAATTCGAGATTATTCTTGTGAGCATTCCTCCCACAGCCTACTGAATGTGATGAGCTTCTTTCTAGCAAAAATTCCTTGAATGAAGGAATCCCATGACCTAGGGAGACCATTCAAGGTGGTCGTCACTACTTCTCCATTTTCTATATCTTCTCCCATAGCTTCAAGTTGTTCTTTTATCTAAGAGACCCTTGTGAAGTAGGATTGCATGGTCTCTGCATTTTGTACCTTGGAATTCTTCAATTGGTTCTGCAAAGTCATCTTCTAATTTATGTTGTTCCCTTCAAATAGCTTGGTCAAGGAATCAAACATCTCCTTTGGTGTCTTTAAAGAAGGCACATGAGGTATCATATGATCTTTGATAGAATCTGCAATAATCCTCTTGGCCTTGACCAATTTCTTCTTATGTAAGGCCTTAGCCTCATCTCCCTCTGGGACTGGAACCTCTTCACTTATGTAGGTGTCCAATTCATTTTATTCTGGGATTAACCCAATCCTATACTTCCATGCTCGGAAGATATCAACCCCTTCAAGCTTATCCTCAAGCTTGGTGTGGTGAGACATATTAATGAGAAACTTAAATGGAAATAAAAGATTTAGATCTTACCACTTGATTTGTTGAAACTGGATCTGAAGCTGGCTAGGGTTTGATAGAGAAACCCTAAAAATCCAAACTTGGAATTTCAAACTTTTGTCTGGACAGGGAGATGCAATTGACTGTGGCAAGCAAGCTGGTGTGATCAGATTTTGAAAACTCCAAAAATTTACCTCTCAAAAGTGACCAGCGAATTTTGAATCTGCAACTTCTGTCAAATTCTGGTTTTCTGGTTTTTCTAGTCCAAAAACCAAACTAGGGTTTGATAGATCCCAAGGTTCTACCCAAACAAAAACTTCTTTGCTGAGGAGAACAATCCTATGCTGAGAGCACTCCAAAATTCCACTTATGTCAAAAGCCCTAATTTCCCGCAGCAGTGATAGGCCAAAAAACTGAAAATGCTCGGAATCAAATTCTGTTTCGACAGAAAGATGCGCCTTCCTTAGGAGAGTCAGCCTAACCTCATTCCTTTGATGATCTGTGGAAAGAGACCCAAAAATTAAGAATCCCTAGCTTCCGTAGCTACACAGTGTCTTCTTCTCAAGTTAGCTCTGATACCATGTTAGATTTTCAACATTTAATTCAATATGATCGAGGATCTTATCTGAGAGAATAACAAGCACAACAAATCAATCACAATAGACAATAGACACAAATCATTTCACCGGGTAAACCATAAAGGAGAAAACCCTGCAAATTCCTCGAAGATAGAATGAGAAATAGTACAAAACCCCAAAACAATAAGATAGACTCCAGCAACTCCTCCTCCTCCACTTGTGCAAACTTGTCTCTCTCTCACTTATGCGAATGAGTGAGTGAGTGAATGAGTGAACAAATGAGAGAGTCACACTCTCTATTTATGCTTTAATTCACTTTCCTTTTCCCCTAACTAGGCTGACTTCTCCTAGGAGAGTCTAATAACCCAGTAAACCCTAACTCTGGGCCGACCCCACTGGGAGAGTCTAATAACCCACTCTAGTACAATGATAACATTTTCGATCGGAGGAATGAAACCTCTCCTTCGGAAGTATAATGACAATATAAAATATACAAGTGAAATACATTCCGAAGTTACAAATACATCAACAATTAACAATGGTTCTAGGTATTGATCAAACCAATGCTAAATCCTTCTTGAGTCACTCATTATCTAAGGGAGAGAAGGTGTTTCCCCCCAAATGCACTGTCATGTCCCAAATTTGGAATTGGGTCACAATGGCCTAATCACATTAGCCATATTCATTAGAGTTTGTAAAATTGATGTTAAGGGTCAAATAATTGCCAAGGAGAAAAATTACTTGTTTCCTAGGTTTGGGGTGGAAGCTTTGGGATTTGGAATAAGGGGGATAATAAATGATGTTTAGACATTAGAAGGGTTCAAGTATTTAATAAATAGAGTGAATAAAGAAATTCAAGAGAAATCCTAAGTGACAAATGGTTTTGGAGACATATGGAGGATGCGGGACCCACACTAGCTTGATTTTTCATAATACATGGTATCTCTCTTTTGCAAATTCGAATTAAAGGGAATGTGAACACTCTTGGGTGAGTTGGTAAGTCATAACACATGTCATTGAGCATATTATGTCGAATTTGGAAGGATTGGTAACCTCCATGGAAGATAAAGAGTCAAAGTGGAAGTTTGTGGACACTTGGGCTAGATTCCCTAGCCCCTATGACACCAATGATGGAGCATCTATGACAACTATGACAAATTGCAGACCTGACCTCTGACATCTGACCACTATGACATGTCAGCCCCAAAAATAGGCTCAAAGAAGGCGAATTTGGGAGTTGGAGAAGCCAAAGAGACTCAAAATCGAATTTGGGAGAAGATGGAAGGTTGGAACTAGGAGACAAGTGGCAAATGTGGAATATTTCCTAAATGAAAATATATTGAATCTATTGAGAGGATTTCGACCCTTAGAAGGCTAATGTTGGTTATAAAATGTAGAAATGAAGTATGAGAATGGATTTTGATCATTTGTAGAATTTGCAATTGCATTTGTGAAGAGGGAGAGCTAGTGGATGACTAGTTTCTTGCCTTAGCCAATTTCGAGGGTGAAAGATTCCCATCCAAGTTGGCAATTGGAAAGGCCATTCAGACCTTTCATTTGGAGCTTTAATGGAGTCTTTATTTGCAGGTGTAAGCTATAGGGCAGCTCATGGTTTCTTCTATTGCATCTCGCTCCTTCAACCATTTCCAGTTTTGATGGCATATTCTTGATCCTTGAGGGAGGGTGTTTTTGGTGAGATATTGTACTCTTTGGGGGAGATTCTAATGCCCCATTTATTTTTTAATATGAAGTAAATACTCTGTTCTTCATCTCCAAAAAGTTTCAGGTCGAAATTCCAAGTAGAAATGTATAAATCTCATTTTTAATGGAAGAACAATGCCATTTCCCCACTACCTTGTTGTGAACCAATGTATTGATGATGATTTCGAATGAATGGATGATTCTATGATATATTTGTGATCAATATACTGCCATGGATTTCTTCTACAAGTTTCATGTACTGTATTTGAGCATTTGAAGCATTTTTACTCAGTTTAGTTGTATTGGGAGGTGAAATAGTGCCATTTCCCCAAGGGTCGAATTGGGGATTTTTGCAGTTGAATGGGAGAGGGTGATAACAGTTGTAATAAACCATTAATGGTGCATATGAGACCTTAATAACATACTTAACACATTACATACCTCTGTTCATAAATTTGAGTGGGTTTGGAGGCATTTGGGAAGCCATTTTCAGTACTTACCTCAGGGGGATTTGAACCCCAAATTACTAGTAAAATTGCATACTTGGTCCAGAATCTTAAGAGAGTTTGTAGAGGTCTTTTGGTGTCCATATGTTATCCTTGAACATCATATTCAATTCCTAATATCATTCATAAACCTTCCTTGAAGATTTGAAGGCATTTGGAGTCAATTTGAGACCTAGAGACCAATACTAGTCAAAGGGAAATCACTAGTAAAGTTACCTACATTGACCAGAATTGCAAGAGTATTTGCAGAAGTGTTTTAAAGGTACAAAGGCATCCCTGAAACACATATTTATGTTCTAATATCATTCATATACCTTCTCAGAATATTTGGGATCATTTGGGACAAATTTGGGACCTAGAGATCAAAACTAGTCAAAGGTCGAACCAAGGAAAAAAGTGGAAAATTGCAATTTTAATAAAATTCCTAACAAGGGAAATTACAGTGGTATCAGAGCATGGTCCTTGCACCTGTGTATTAGGTACATACATTCGAGAATAATTGGCAGCCATGTCTTACTATTATGATGAATCCTATGAGTACAATTCTTATGAGGAATATGCAGATGCTTATGAGCAATATGAAGCAGAATGTGAATGGTATGAGGAAGAGGTGCCATCATGCAACACTTCTTACAATTTAAAGAGAAATGAAGATTATTCTTATGACTTTAAATCTGATGAATATGAGTGTGTCACACCAACCAAGGATAATTCTATGAGTGAGTTCCAAAGATGGAGAGCAAAATATAAAACCTTGCCCCAACAATATCAAAAATATCAAGAATATCTTGCTTTTAGCAAAAATACACAAAATGCCATGTCTTTTGAGTACTATACTGAACATGTTTTTGAAAATAGGCCCAAAAATGAAGATGTGGAGTTAGTGAAGAAAGGTTTATGCCCTTCTTGTAAAAACCCTTGGAGCGAGTATCATATATGTGTGCATGAAATGATGTCCTCCTTGAGGAGAGCTTTTGAGATTTATTCAAGAAGAGATTCCAAATATATTGATCCTAAGGAAAACAAGGGGAAAAATGCATCAGCTTGCTTTAATGAGCAAAAGGAAGAGACATCACAAGAGCATGAAGAAGATTCTAGTGAAAATATGGAAGATCATTTCGAGACACCTTCTAGCTTAGACATGAACCAAAGAGCATCTACTGATGGATGCTTAAACTATGAAGGAGTACCTACTGATGGGTGCTCACACCTCTATGTTGGTGACATAGAGATCACTTTTGAAAGTGTTTCTACAAGTACAAGTTTCATTAAGCATGATAATGAAGACCTTGTAGCGGTTGAAGAAGAACCAAGATCAACTTCCCCATCACCACTTGAGCTTCATGAAGTTGGTCCAAGAAAAATTGAAGAAGATGAGGAGGTTCATTTGCAAGAGCCTCATTTTATTGAAGGGTCCTTAAAGATGAATGAAAATAATATCCAAGAGTCCCTCAGCATTCTCCATGACACTCAAGCATTGGTGTCAAATTCTTGTTGGAGAGCTACTTCATTGGAGGAAACATCCTTCCTTGAAGACATGGAGAAGATTCAAAGAGCAATGTGCCACATCAAAGGTAATTTCATGTCTTTGCTTTTTGATAGAAACCATTTGTTTGAGCTTAATGAATTGTTACATGATGCATACTTGAAGAATAATGAGGATATTCATAAGCTCGCAATTCAAAATGAGCAACTTCTTGAAAAGTTGCAAGATACTTGTTTTTCCTCCTATGTTTCAGATTATCAAATGGTAGATTGTTTGGAGGATTCTCATGACATGGTGGATCATGAGAAATTTGAAAATTTGAATGTTCTTGATGTGTTTGAAGATGAACTTGAAGATATCCAAACACTTGATGTGGTGGAAGAGGAATTTGAATTGCCTCTTGATGAAGGTTATGCAATTTTTAAAGAAGAGCATGATTCCTCTACATTGGAACCAAACTATGACAAAGAGTTCACACTTTTGAAGGAGCTGCATGATACTACCCACATGGATCCTTCCCATGATGAAACTCCTGAACTTTTTGATCATTTGGGTGAGTTAGTACATTCTCCTACATCCTACAATTCCATGTTTTGCAGTATTAGTCTCAATGAAGTATGGGTGAAAGGGTTCTGTTTGATGGTGCCACATGAGGAGTATGGAACTCCTAGATTTAACTTTTATGATGACATGGTTGGAGCACATTCTTATTCACATTTCCAGCAGCATAATTATTCACTTTATGATGATTCACATCTACATGGATGCACCTATGATATGGATTTGAGTCACTTGAATACTCATGGTTTTTCTTGCTCAACACTGGGTTCATTTGATGTTAGAGGAACTTCATCCAACACTTGGATGAATAGATTTATGATGGGAGAAAATTTTTGTTGGCAGCCACATACTTTGTTACATCTTTATGATTCTCACATTCATGGATGTATGGGTGAGACTTCTTTGAGTCATTTGAAGTCTCCTTGTTTTTTCTGCTCATTATTTGGTTCAGATTCTAGTGGAGATTCTTCATTCCCTTCTTGGATGAAAGAATACATGGCTGAATATTTTGATGCATATCACATCCTTTTGGAGCAGCATTATAGAACATGGGATCCTCACCTATGTCATTGGAGCAGATTTGATTGGTCACTTGAAGCTTGTATGCACTTGGAAAATGGTGGTCTACTTGCTTGGAGGTATAAGCACTTTCATGACTCTTTGATGAAGCATATCCTTGATGTACATTTTCATTATGTTGTTATGTACTTTGATGATATATATTTGGTACTCATGATGTTTGGAATAATGCATACAAGAAAATGGGATCCAGGAATCCTCTTATCTAATGGTGTAGGTTGGAGAGCACTCTTAATTGTTCGGGTGCAATACAAGCAATGGGACCCTGGAATAATTTTTGTCTCATTGGTTTCATTTTTTGGGGGGAAGCAAGAAGCATGGGAGATGGATTCCCCACTTAATAAAGTTATTTTAATAAGAGTAGTGCAGCAGCAAGCATGGTGGTTCCTCTCTAAAATATTCATGGAAACTCAAAGACTCAAGGTTTGGCAATTCAATGGCAACTTCAAAGAATTATACAGAAAGCAGGTTCTTCAACACCCATGTTTGAAATTGCTTGAGGACAAGCAATATTGGGAAGGGAGTATTTGTCATGTCCCAAATTTGGAATTGGGTCACAATGGCCTAATCACATTAGTCATATTCATTAGAGTTTGTAAAATTGATGTTAAGGGTCAAATAATTGCCAAGGAAGAAAATTACTAGTTTCCTAGGTTTGGGGTGGAAGTTTTGGGATTTGGAATAAGGGGGATAATAAATGATGTTTAGACATTAGAAGGGTTCAAGTATTTAATAAATAGAGTGAATAAAGAAATTCAAGAGAAATCCTAAGTGACAAATGGTTTTGGAGACATATGGAGGATGTGGGACCCACACTAGCTTGATTTTTCATAATACATGGTATCTCTCTTTTGCAAATTTGAATTAAAGGGAATGTGAACACTCTTGGGTGAGTTGGTAAGTCATAACACATGTCATTGAGCATATTAGGTCGAATTTGGAAGGATTGGTAACCTCCATGGAAGATAAAGAGTCAAAGTGGAAGTTTGTGGACACTTGGGCTAGATTCTCTAGCCCCTATGACACCAATGATGGAGCATCTATGACAACTATGACAAATTGCAGACCTGACCTCTGACATCTGACCACTATGACATGTCAGCCCCAAAAATAGGCTCAAAGAAGGCGAATTTGGGAGTTGGAGAAGCCAAAGAGACTCAAAATCGAATTTGGGAGAAGATGGAAGGTTGGAACTAGGAGACAAGTGGCAAATGTGGAATATTTCCTAAATGAAAATATATTGAATCTATTGAGAGGATTTCGACCCTTAGAAGGCTAATGTTGGTTATAAAATGTAGAAATGAAGTATGAGAATTGCTTTTGATCATTTGTAGAATTTGCAATTGCATTTGTGAAGAGGGAGAGCTAGTGGATGACTAGTTTCTTGCCTTAGCCAATTTCGAGGGTGAAAGATTCCCATCCAAGTTGGCAATTGGAAAGGCCATTCAGACCTTTCATTTGGAGCTTTAATGGAGTCTTTATTTGCAGGTGTAAGCTATAGGGCAGCTCATGGTTTCTTCTATTGCATCTCGCTCCTTCAACCATTTCCAGTTTTGATGGCATATTCTTGATCCTTGAGGGAGGGCGTTTTTGGTGAGCTATTGTACTCTTTGGGGGAGCTTATAATGCCCCATTTATTTTGTAATATGAATTAAATACTCTTTTCTTCATCTCCAGAAAGTTTCAGGTCTAAATTCCAAGTAGAAATGTATAAATCTCATTTTTAATGGAAGAACAATGCCATTTCCCCACTACCTTGTTGTGAACCAATGTATTGATGATGATTTCGAATGAATGGATGATTCTATGATATATTTGTGATCAATATACTGCCATGGATGTCTTCTACAAGTTTCATGTACTGTACTTGAGCATTTGAAGCATTTTTACTCAGTTTAGTTGTATTGGGAGGTGAAATAGTGCCATTTCCCCAAGGGTCGAATTGGGGATTTTTGCAGTTGAATGGGAGAGGGTGAGAACAGTTGTAATAAACCATTAATGGTTCATATGAGACCTTAATAACATACTTAACACATTACATAACTCTGTTCATAAATTTGAGTGGGTTTGGAGGCATTTGGGAAGCCATTTTCAGTACTTACCTCAGGGGGATTTGAACCCCAAATTACTAGTAAAATTGCATACTTGGTCCAGAATCTTAAGAGAGTTTGCAGAGGTCTTTTGGTGGCCATATGTTATCCCTGAACATCATATTCAATTCCTAATATCATTCATAAACCTTCCTTGAATATTTGAAGGCATTTGGAGTCAATTTGAGACCTAGAGACCAATACTAGTCAAAGGGAAATCACTAGTAAAGTTACCTACATTGACCAGAATTGAAAGAGTATTTGCAGAAGTGTTTTAAAGGTACAAAGGAATCCCTGAAACACATATTTATGTTCTAATATCATTCATATACCTTCTCAGAAGATTTGGGATCATTTGGGGCAAATTTGGGACCTAGAGATCAAAACTAGTCAAAGGTCGAACCAAGGAAAAAAGTGAAAAATTGCAATTTTAATAAAATTCCTAACAAGGGACATTACATGCACACTTCTTAGCACTGGCCAATATCATATCTCTATGCAATGCTACCAATACCTTGTGCAAATGGTGTAAACAATCCTCCAAAATCTTGATGAAAATAAGAATTACGTCAATATATGATTGCATATGAATAAAGATAATTAGTGTTCACACTTCATTCATCATCCTTTTGGAAGTCATAAGGGAATTAATAAGACTAAACAACATCACCAACAATTCAAATAGATCTTTCACGTAGGGGTCCAAAGCAAGTGGTAAATGAGTAAATGGTATGTGAAGTTGTAAATGGAAGGTCACAAATTCAAATCCCCCCCCAGCTTACCCATGCTCCATGCTTGCAGGTTGTGCGGGGTATAGTGGTAGCAGATGGGAATTGACCTCGTGTCATGCAAGTACAAGCCCTGCCCTAGTTGTTGCTTCCATTAGTAAAAAAAAATTCAAATAGATCTTGACACATCTTGAAGTTTGTCTTCCACATATTCTATGAATTTCTTCTCACGGCCTATGGATTCTCTTTCATTTAATGCATTAGACTAAGGTTCTCCTTGTGAAGGATCTAGAGGAATTTATAGCTCTTAAGATTGTTCAAGATTGTTTCTTAGATGGTGGTGGACTTGAATACAAACTTGGATCATTGTGGGATGTATTGCTTCAAATTATATCTAAGAATATTGAGAAGATTATTATTATCCCGTGTCACTTGTGTCCATGTTCCAAATTTATACTAAAGTCTTGGGTGCCACTCATGTATACTACTCTTCCCACCTTGTCCCCTTATCCAAAGCCTATAAATAAATGGAAAAAACTATGCAATAATTTGTTATGGGATAATATTAATAGAGTGGTGGGTTTCCAACAACTTAATTAGAGAATTTGTTATGTTCCTAAGGATTGGGGTAATGGGAATTATTTATACTCACATAGAGGCATTGGCCTTATGCACCAAATGGTTTGATGAAAGTTGTGGAAGGACACAACTTGAATAGAAATAAATAATGTTAAACCTATTTATGAGCAGTAATGCTAACATAATCTTTACAGTAATAGAAGTAAATCAATGGCACATTCACATTTTACACAAGATTTCCCCTGTAAACAAAAACTAGAAAAGGAAACAAGAAATGTCACAACTCTTCTTCATTAGATATAACTCAAACTATTCACAAATAGATGTTATGCAACAATATCCCAATGGGTTAGTTCAAGTGGTTGAGTGTTATGAATTACAAGCAAGAGGTCATGAATTCAAGCCCTCATGCTGGCTACCTATGTGAATATTGTGGGCCTCACTCGATGTCACTACTAGTCTAGGTTTCCAAAACTTCAATTGATTGGTTTACCCTGGATACCATCCTCACAATGAGGGAAGTTCCCAATGGGTTTCCCTAGATGTGTTTTATAGAAAAAATGTTGTCGTGCAACAATGCTAAACCCTAATCCACCAATTAATATTAGATTACAATTGTATATAATACCACAGGTTGAAAGCCACACATAATCCATAACCATGGGACTATTTGATGACGTTGGGATAGAAGTGTATATGTAAAGAGTACAACGAACATCCAACAAAAGCATGGAAAACTTTGCTAATGAATTGTGTTACCTTTGGCCCAACCCTAATATGAAAAGTATGGAGTGATATGAACTTTCGTACCCATCTAATTATCATTACCCCTATCTTTATTAAGGGGATGTATAATGTTTTTTTTTAACCATGGGAATAGCAACCTCCAACAGCCTGCAAGCCAGATATACCAGAAACTTGTGACTCAGCAGTGGTCGAGACGTCCCGAGACCCTTTATCCCACAAGAGATCCTCTATCCCAGGGGTCGTCTACCCTTCGAGCCTTGTCACAACGGGCCAATGAGCAACCCTACCCCCCGTCGGTTTTGAATCTGTGACCTCCTCGGAGATAACAAATGTTCTTAACCATTAGGCCCACTTAGGTGCTCTAAGGGAGAGATGACTAATGGGGAGTACAAATTTTTTGATCATTGAACAACAAGCTATACCATACATAGTCACTTTTCCAGACCAATTTATTCTTAATAGCCTCCCAAGCCTTCCAAATTATCTTAGCAACATTATAAAGGGATGTATAATGTTGCTAAGATAATTTGGAAGGCTTGGGAGGCTATTAAGAATAAATTGGTCTGGAAAAGTGACTATGTATGGTATAGCTTGTTGTTCAATGATAATAAAAAAATTGTACTCGCCATTAGTCATCTCTAAAAAAAAACACATGAGAGATATTAGCCTAGTTTCAAGAAAATTTCCAAGAAAGGCAGTGAAACTATTATGATCTATATAATAATCATGTACGAGATTGTAAGAGTTGAATGACCTTAAACAACAAGTTTAGGGAAAATTTTAAGGATCCACAATTTCATGTATTTGCAAAAATCCTGTTGAATCCTTATAGTTTTCAAAATATCAACTATAAATGTGTGACAATACTTTTGTAAAGATTTCAAAAAGATTAAAGGATTTTTTATGTATATTATAGAAAAAGTGGGAATTTTTTCAAGAAAAATAATTTTGTAGTATAGAAATTTGGGTGAATATTAATTTTGAATTAGCGAATAATTTTCAAATATAAGAAAAAAAATAGCCAAGTCAAAATTTATCCCCCTAAATTTTTCCACGATTGAGTCTAGCTCATCCAATTCTAACAAGCATAATATTGATAGAATTCATCGTCTCATTCAAAACAACATTTTCCTTAAAATTAACCTACAATTGCTATGGGCTTGGTGGTGTTACTAGAGGTCAAACCAAACTAAGGGATTCAAGAGTATTAAGATGAGAAACTATCAATGGTTTAACGCTAAGCCAACATTGGATGCAAGATTAAATAATATAAGGTGACTCAATCCATGAAAAAAGATGTCCTTTACATATTAAAGGACATTTAGAAATATTCTTTGGAACCGAAAAAAATCCTACTTCAAATGGTCTTTGGTACACAATATCTTAACTATTGGTAGTAATTGAAGTATATGTGGTGCCACAACCTAAGTTTCCCTTGCGTGGAAAGAATGAAACCGTTAAACACGTCTTCTAGTTTTGTAGATCTACTAAATCTGCGTGAGATTGAACCTCTATATTATATAACCAATTGCTCCCTTCTCCCATTCCCTAGAAATCAACACTTCTAGGAGATAAAATCCCACTGGTCATTAAGTTTCATACACCATAGCAATTTATTAGAGTTAATATATTATATCATGTTTGGAAAAAAAGAAGAACATATTATAAAAGATGCACAACAATACACATATTTTACCTAAAACTCTCTATCATGTTCCCAATTGCGCTTATAGATTCAAGTGCATGCAAGGAAGGTAGAGATGAAAGTGGGGCACTTATTACACTGTTGCTAGATTTTTGGGTTGGGTTTCCTTACAACATGAATAAAAATATCCCTGACAATCACCAACTAGCTCATTCAACTCATTCTTAAGATTTTATTGGTGGTTTCCCTTGACCAAAAGTTGATTGTGATGTTCATGAGAGCTAGAAGAGGAATACAAGTTAGCCTTGACCCCAATTTCCTTAAGAACCATGGTTTGATAATTCCTTAGTGATCATCTTTCCACCTTAGATCCATATTAAATTACAAATCTCAAATAGGGAAATAATGGAAGGGGGCTAATTTAGATTAATCCGGATGATGCTCAAGGATAAAATTCCCCTCTCAACACATGCATTATCTCGACCACTGTGTGAATTGACACTCTTTTTTTATCCAGTTGGCCTATTAATTTTGTATTTAGGCCTCTAATGATTTGGCCAATTTATTTTGGCCCTCGTTGCACCATTTTTTAATTAATGATAAGACTAGTAGATGTTGGCATTATCCCTGTGGTGGTTGTCCTTATGAGTTACAACCCTTTCGTGTACAAAATGCATGTAGTTTTGTCAAGGGTCAATAACTCGAAAAGGAGGTAAGTTTTGCACTCTCCTCACTTGGGTTGAAATCCCCAATGAGACATTGGGCCATTGTGTATTGGTTGAAAGGGTAG
Organism: Larix kaempferi; assembly: GCA_027924585.1. NCBI lineage: Eukaryota > Viridiplantae > Streptophyta > Pinopsida > Pinales > Pinaceae > Larix > Larix kaempferi. The sequence continues at coordinate 2,794,070 of BSBM01000012.1, read as the reverse complement.
GTCCCCCAATTTGCAATGTCTCAAACTTAGTTTGAGGCTTGAGTTTCCATTTAGGTGTGGCTTGCGAGTTGTTGCACCTAGCCTAGGGTTTATAGGGATAACCAACTATATCTATAGTTCCAACCAACCAGTTACCAATTCCCCTAGATCCAAATAAAAAATCATGTAACTTTTACTCTATATTAATATAATAATAAGCATATATTTAAAAAAAAGGTAAATCAAGAGTTTCATCATATAGTTTCATTGCATACTTTTGTATTTGTCGTTTCTCAAACCAACAAAAATGGAATTTAGATATTTTAACAAATATATGGCTATATAAAGAAGGGTACTACGTTAGAAGAGAAAAAATCAATGAGTTTTGATCCCCACTAGGATCATCATCGGGAGCTCTAGGGAGTGAGGAGAGGCTCATAAAATGACAAAAATTACATGGCATATAAATAGTAAACAAAAGCCTTGAAACCTACTTGGTATGTGGTCAGCTAAGATTAAATAATGATATTTAATTATTACTCAAATCCCCAATCAACGATCTCCAACTTATGTTGAGCATTAGGCCATCATCCCTATTTAAATTGTTTGAGTTCAACTCGATCTCCAATGATTCCATTACTTTTCACTTCCCGTAGTTGTCCACTTTGGCAATGACCTTAGCGTCTTCATGACACATATAATGGTTGGTCGTCCATAATGCTTAGCAAGGGAAGATTTATGGATTCTATTCAAGTTTAGGTCAACGTTGTGTTATTTAAATATAACCTTCATTGTCCTACCTATCTTGCCAATGTAGACTTTTCCACATGAACAAGGAATTGCATAAACTCCTTTTTGCAGACTTGGGTCGATCCGATCTTTTGATGCATCAATCATGCTTCTTATGGTATTGATTGGGGATAAATTCACATGTAGGTTGACCTTCTTCGAGATCCTAGCTAGCAGCTTTTCAGTTAGACCTCTAATATAAGGAAGGAAACCCTTTTCATGTCTTGACATATATTCATCCTATTGTTCTTCTTGCTTTAACCATGGCTTCTTCAATTTGGTTTCCTTTGTACCCATTCTTTTTAAAAGCAGCTGTCAAATACTCTAGCTCCTACTCCATATGCTCCTCGTTTAAGAGACATAAGGCCCTGGTTATTAAGGTATTCATCGCCTCTAACTTGTGGGACTGAAAATGGTATGATTCTGCATGCAAATATCTATCAGTGTGAGTAGGTTTCCTATAGACCTGGTGTGCAAAGGTGTCATTGTCCTTCTTAGTGATGCAAACATCGAGAAACGAAATGCTATTATCCTTTCCAATCTCCATTGTGAATTTGATGTTCTCATGTTGACTATTTAAATGATTGAATAAATCATATAGGTTGCTCCTCACATGAGGCCAAAGGAAGTTGGTGTCATTGACGTATCTTCTCCAACCTTTGGATTTTAATGAGAAAGAGTCAAATGCTCGTATTTCAAAATGCTCCAAAAATAAGTTAACTACCACTGGCGAGAGGGGGGACACCATTGCCAAACCTTTGGTTTGCTCATAACGAAAGGTTGACAACCATTTTCACTATTATTAGAATTAGGTAGTAGAGAAAGAAAAGATATTAAGAGAGTCTAATGAAAACCTCTAACTCTTACACAAGCTTCCTTATTGGACTAAAATCACACTTAGTGCCCATGTAATGCTAAGGAAACCCCCCCCCCCCAAAAAAAAAACAAATTACCTTGTGTTTAATCTAATCCATATCGATGGAATTGAGACCCTGACAAAGCCTTTCAAACGTTGTCCATGGTGGGCATTGTATCGATGCCAATAAATCGACGGCTTCTTGTTTGCCTTGATTTGATTAAGAAGGAATATGGTAACTTTTTCGATAGTCCGTGGATAATCTATTGCGGAAAATATGTTGTCTAACTAAAAGGTAGACAACTTTTTCAGGCTTAAGCTATTGGTATGCTTTTTACAACTACCTTTTCATTTTTTTTTGTTAAATAGCTTTCTTCCTTGAATTGTTAGTATGCTTTTTAGAACTACTTTTGAATTCTTGGTATGCTTTTTACAATTATTTTTAATTTGTTGTCTAGTCTTTACACAATGAAAGGTGTGTGTGAACAACGTGAGCACAATAAAGGGATACACCCTTTTATGTGAAAGAGAACATGGGCACAATAGAGTAAGACATGCACCCCATCACTTATGTTTTTCAACTTTTTATTTATGTTTGTTTAATCTCATACAAAATATTATTGAATATTTAATTTTTTATATGCTTAAAAAGTTCTTAATAAAATTAAAATATAAATACAATTTTAAAATATATAATAAATTTATTAATTTTAAAATATAAAAAATGTTTGATCAAATTATAATACTTTGTTGTTAATTTAAATTAATATATTACATTTATAAATGAGATGAATATTCAACTCACAATTTTTTTATGATTCTTCGAAAGTGAATGGTATAAATATTTATTTAAAATAATGAAATAAAATTATAAAAAAAGTTAATATAAAAAATATAATAATATTAAATTGCTTGCAATATTAATGGTTTAGTTCATGCATAAGCAATCTCATAAAGGGTGAATAAGAAGCCACTTTTTGTTAACATATTAAAATTATAAATTATTAATGCCTTAATGATAAGTTAATATAGTTATTTTTTGGAATGGTTTATTTCCACTCTTTGTCCAAATAAATGTTGGCAATCAAATAATTATTTTTTAACGTATCTTCTCGTCCAAATTTGTGAACACTTACGAAGTGAATTATATAATATTGCGATGTGGAGAGGTTGAAGTTTTCCGTTTGTTGTTTAGAGAAAACTTGGAATATATTTAGGGATCCCCATTATCTTTCCACGTAGGTTTAGATTTCTTCTCACGTAGGCGGAGAGAGAGATATGAACCTCCACACAAAAACGTGTAGCGCAATCTCTGCATCGCTAAAAGTCTAACGTTTTCTTTGACCTTGAAACTTTCCATTCCTTTCCTTTCTTGACTACCCTTGAAACTTTACTTTACTTTCCTTTCCTTTCTTGAAAGTTTCCATTTTTTGATATCTTACAAGGGTTCTCATGCAATCATTAAAGTCCGTAATCTCCCTTATGATCACACATGCTATTAAGATGGTATAGAACTTCATCCTTAAGTAGGTAAATAAAAAACACTTCCACTTGTAGATTTGTTTTATAGAGTAGGATGATGATTAGAGTGAGGCATCATGTAATCATAAGGAATAAGGAGGAAGGAGGGATTACATTTGCAACTTGGTTTTGGAAGAAAAAGGAGAAACCTTGTGAGGCGAAGTAATGAAGAAAACATATATAGAGAAGGCCACTAGCTTGATTCAAGGTTTAGAGTTTATTAGCTTTAATGTTGTAGATACAATTAGGGTAATTCAATTACGAATTTGCAACAAATAGGAAGAACAACAAAATTAGCAAAGGACAACAAACTAATTAGGGTTATTTATTGATTTCCTTTGGTAAGCTAATTAACTTAATTGTTGAAGAACAAAGAGAGTGGAAAAGGAAGGAATAAACCAAGGATAATGCTAACATAGGTGTTGATGCTACTTGTATTGAAGAGTAGTCATGTAATAAACCTCCACTAAGAGAGCATTTCTCCCCTTGTACAGACTTGCAAACATTGTTACACCTATAAGACAATGAAATATAACACACTAGGTCTACCATATAAGATAATAAAACAATGAAGTTTTGGATGGTAACCCATTGTGCCCTAAAAAAGGTGATACCTCCATTACCCTTGTTGTGTTGGAACCTCACTTGAGGTAGAAGAACCAAATTTCCCAAGGTGTGAGAAGAAATGTGGAGGAAACAAAGCCTAAGGAAAGAAAACAATCCTGGAAGTAGGAAACCAAACCATAAACAAGAGATACTTGTAGAGGGGCTAGAGATGACAAGTCCAAGTAGCCAAAAAATGTGGAGAAGGAATGGAAGAGCTAGATCAAGATTCAACACTAATCTATAAGTGTACATGTGATATAGATCGAATAAATCAAGAATCCAAGAGAGACTTTACAAAGAGAAGGAAAGTAATATAAATAGGTTAGCAAATGTCCTAAGGCATAAGTGAACGTTGGCTTATTTGTGGGGAAAATTATGTCATCTATTGGAATTGTACTACATGTTTGACCACAACTTATGGGTCAGAACCCTATATCATAGGTAATTCCTTTGAAAAACACATTTTGTTCCACTGGTTATGACATATAATAACGATATGGCCTATGAAAGTTGTGGGTCACTTGGTTCCAAATAAATCAGGAAGGGATAATGAAGGTTTGACCAAGTGAACCTCTTTCTAAGCATGTCCAGTCATATGTGTGTCATTAAGAACCCAAAATGAAGCACTTCAACTAATTGTGGGACAAATCAAGCATACCAAGCCCAAGATAAATCAAAACCAGTTGAAGGTTTACCCAAAGGGTATAGTAGAGTCAAACCAAGAACTAAATTCTTGAGACAAGAGAAGGGGTAGTTGAGAACCCTACCCAAGCGTTAGACATCCCAAGGATATCACACATCTAAGCTAAGGAAAGATGACTCAAGGAAGATAAATCCAACACATAATAGCCTTTGTAAGAAGAACAAGAGGCATCAATTTCATTAGCGAGTGGGTCATCCACAGTGTAAGCACAAAATTAGGTCACACCATGGTACATACAAGTGAATAGTTGTATGTGAGTACTAAAGTGCCCAATCCTCAAGGAGAGGATGTAATTGTTTCTTGGGTCATTTTTCATTAAAATATATAGTAGACGGGTGTATGAGTTCTACAGTGATACTAATAGTGTCCCATAATTGATTATTTGGCCTTTCTCTTTGCCATTTACCAGGAGAATTGAAAAGCACATCACCCCAAGCTAGAGTTAGGGGAAGAAATTCCAATGTCGTCAATTTGGACTCGAGTTCAAGTTGATGAGGAATGGTTTCAAGTGAAGCTGATAAAAAATTTCTTAAAGAAATGCCACGTTGAGATGTAGAAACTCAGATTGTAGTAGTGGGTGATGATGCTTGTTAGGAAGTGGAAGAACTCTTTTATTGAAGGACGTGCCATTTATTTTTGGTGTGAGTATTGTTCTTATGATACATGCACTGCCTGTTTGTGCTAGGGGATGTACACTCATCTAATTTAACATGATCTATTGGATACAAACTTGTCTTATGGGAGGAGGACCCATGTGTCTCACATCTCTTGGATGGAGGAACATAATGTTGAATAGGAAGAGAGGATTGAGCTAGCTCAATCTGGGTTACCTATTGAAGATAATTTTGGTTCCATAGATAGTCTATAATTTTTGCAAGTTTTCTAAGCATTTATTCTTGAAATATTTGCATCTAGGAATTAATTTGTCACATGTCCCACATGGGATGATAAGTTGGATGTTTGCTTGGATAGGAGGAGGTAAATTTGTATGATAATACTGACTTGGACCAATGACTTGTGTCCCAATGGGAGGAAGTGGTGAAAAACCACCATGGTTATCTTGGATCGTATAGAAAGAGGGAGGAAGATTTCCTATGTTGTAATGTTAGGTAGAAATGGTTGTTTGGGTACTTGGATAAGCAATAGGGATCATATTTAGATACAACTCATTTGAGTTAGATGAGATACATTTGACATGTTTTGAGGATAGAGTTAGTTAGTGCAAGGATGCAAGGAAGTAGGGAAAATATAGAGTGCTAGAAGAATTGGGAGAGTACTCCATAGTACAAGGAAGAATAGAGAAATAAGGATAAAGGAGAGGTCATTTTCTCAAGAGAGGGAAGGGTAAAAAAAATCCCTAGTGGGTTCATCAAAATTTTGTGTGATGGTTAGAGTGAGGCACCATTATACCACAAGGAGAAAGGAAGGAGTGGAGTCATGATTCAGTTTTAGGGAAAAGTTGATAAACCCCAGGTGGGAAAGAGGGGAAGAGAAGAGATATAGAGAAGGCCACTAGATTTATTAGGGTTTTGGAGTTTATTATGATATGTAGGGATATATATTAATTAGGAATTTGCAACAAATAGGAAAGAACATCAAATTAAAAAAGTACAACAAACTAAATAGGGTTAATTTACAATTTCCTTTTGTAAACTTGGGATGAATATGAATGATGTCATATACCTCCAAGAGAGCAACACTCTACTCGTACAAACTTGCAAACACTAATACACCTTCTTGCAAAATAGACTTGAACCTGATCTTTATTGCAATGCAGTATACCACACTAAATCTACCACATAAAATAATAAAATAATGAAGTGTTGGATGGTGGCCCATTGTACCCTTATAAAGGTGATATGTTGGAACATTCCTTAAGGTATAAGAGTTGAATTTTCCAAGGTGTGAAGGGAAAAATCCATTGGATATTTTGTATGACAAGACACCAAGCATCCAAGGAAAAGACCAAACCAAAAATAAGAGATTCTTGTAGAGGGGTTGGAGTTTCCATGTCCAAGTATATTGATAGCATGGAGGAGGAGTGGAGGAGCTAAGTCAATTCAATGTTAATCTGGAATTGTTCTTGTGAGCTAAATTGAATAAATAAAGAGTTCAAGAGACACTTTAGAAAGAGGAAAATAATGATATAAATACTTTAGGAAACAATGTCATGGAATAGGTGAACACTAAAATAGTCATGGGGCAAAGTATGCTATCTAGTATAAGTGTACCATGGATTTTGATCATGAATCATAGGTTTGATCGTGTACCACAAGTAATTCCTTTGAATATCACACTCTATTCCATTATCCATGACTCATAATGGTATTATGGTCTATGATTCACTTGGCACTAAGAAATCAAGAAAATGGAAGGAAGGTTTGACCTAGTGGACCCATGGCTAGCATTCCCAAATGGATTTGGCTCATTAAGGACTAAAATGAAGCATTCTAACTCATTATGGGCTAGATCAAGCATACACAACCCAAGGTAGATCCCAACCACTAGGAGTGTACCATGTAGGGTATAATAGAGTCAAACCAATGACCAAAGGCTAGACACGATAAGAGGTGATAGAGGATCCAACCCAAGTACTAGACATCCCCAAGGAGGGCACAAATATATGCTAAATAAGGATGAATCATTGGCACGTGGGTCATGCATGGTGAAAGAAAAAAACTAGGTCACGTGATGGTACCTCCAAGCAGGTAGGCATATGTGAGTGCTAAATTTGAAATCCATACACTACGCAAGTTTTGTAAGGATCATAATATGTGTCAAGTTTGTACACTAAACATAAGATTTCTTAAAGTTGTTGAACCCATATTGTATAAATTCCATGTACACCATCAATCCAACTATTGGTGGTCATGTGTAATGTCCCTTGTTAGGAATTTTATTAAAATGGCAATTTGTCACTTTTTTCCCTAGTTAGACCTTTGACTAGTTTTGAGCTCTAGGTCCCCAAATTGCTCCAATTGCTCCCAACTATTCTGAGAAGGTATATGGATGATGTTATAACATAAATATGTGTTTCAAAGAGGCTTTTGGACCTTTAAAATACTTCTACAAATCCTCTTTCGATTCTAGACAATGTAGGGAACTTTACTAGTAATTTCCCTTTTGACTAGTATTGGTCTCTAGGTCTCAAATTGACTCCAAATGCCTTCAAATATTCAAGGAAGGTGTATGAATGATATTAGGACTTGAATATTATGTTCAAGGATGAGATATGGCCACCAAAAGACCTCTGCAAACTCTCTTAAGATTCTGGACCAAGTATGCAATTTTACTAGTAATTTGGGGTTCAAATCCCCCTAGGGTAAGTACTGAAAATGGCTTCCCAAATGCCTCCAAACCCACTCAAATTTATGAAAAGAGGTAGGGAATGTATTAAGGATGTTATTAAGGTCTCATGTGCACCATTAATTGATTATTATATCTGTTCCAACCCTCTCCCATTCAGCTGCAAAAATCACCCATTTGACCCTTGGGGAAATGACACTATTTCTTCTCCCCATGCAATTAAACTGAGTAAAAATACTTCAAATGCTCAAGTACAGTACATGAAACTTGTAAAATAAATCCATGGAATTCCATTAATCACAAATGTATCAGAGAACCATCCATTCATTCGAAATCATCAGCATTACATTGGTTCACAACAAGGTAGTGGGGAAATGGCACTGTTCTTTCATTAAAAATGATATTTATACATTTCTACTTAGAATTTCGACCTGAAAATTTCTAGAGATGAAGAAAAGAGTATTTACTTCATATTACAAAATAAATGGGGCATTAGAAGCTCCCCCAAAGAGTACAATAGCTCACCAAAAACGCCCTCCCTCAAGGATCAAGAATATGCCATAAAAACTGGAAATGGTTTGAAGGAGTGAGCCGCAATAGAAGAAACCATGAGCTGCCCTGTATCTTACACCTGCAAATAAAGACTTCATTAAATCTCCAAATGAAAGGTCTGAGTGGACTTTCCAATTACCAACTTGGATGAGAATCTTTCACCCTCGAAATTGGCTAAGGCAAGAAACTAGTCATCCACTAGCTCTCCCTCTTCACAAATGCAATTGCAAATTATACAAATGATCAAAATCTGGTTTCATTATTTTTTATTGACATTTATAAAGTTCTAATGTCCTCCATGGGTCGAATTCCTTCCAAGAGACTCATGCCAACTCAAGTTGCGAAGAGATTCCAAAGAACGCCACTTGTACAACAATTCCTAGCCTCCCACTTCCACCAAATCACATGTGGAAGCATCTTAGCTGCCCTAACACCCTTGAGCGACCTCTTGGAGTCTATTTTTAGCCCTGAAATGTCATATATGTCATATGTCAGCCTTTAGGTCTGATTTGTGTCATAGGTGTCATAGCATCTTCATCATTGTTGTCATAGAGCTAGGGAATCTAGCCCAAGTGTCTCACTAGCTCCAAATTGCCTCTTCCTCTTCCATGGGAGTTACTCTTCCTCTATATTTCGACCTTGTATGAGTCATGCCATGAATAATACCTTTTGGACTCCCCCAACTATGTTACCATTCACCTTGAATTCGAATTGGTGAGAGAATGATGCCAAGTGTAGTGGGGAAATCTAACCATATGTGGGTCCCACTTCCTCCATGTGTCTTCATGATCAAATGCCACTTTGATTTTCACTTGTATATATTTATTTAGCTCCTTTATTAAATATTTATTCCATTCTAATGTTCAAACATCATTTATTATCCCCCTTATTCCAAATCCCAAAGCTTCCACCCCAAACCTAGGAAACTAGTAATTTTCCTCCTTGACAATTATTTGACTCTTAACATCAATTTGAAAAACTCTAATGAATATGGCCAATGTGATTAGGCCATTGTGACCCAATGCCAAATTTGGAACATGACATCATGAAACAAATTATTCTTGGCTTGTAGGGCCCATTTTATGGGTAGGTCCTACTTTGGCTATTTGGGATCCAAAACCTTCTGGGGCCCATTTGCGGCCTTAAATGGTCATTTCTGTCATACAAATTTGTCAATATTAGATCACAGCATCTTGACATTGTTCTACACATCGAGTTCTTTCCAATAATGTGAAAATCACCACAATAAGAACTCATATGCATAATTTATGCCTCTTGCAAGTTGACATATCTTGTTAATTGCCATGGTACTAAGTGGATGCCATGTCAACTTCCATTACTCACACATGTGGATCTAGTCATGTGTGGAATTCTAAGAATATTATAGAGGGTCCAAAACCCTATCATCAATTGGGGTTTGAGGCAAGGAAAAAACCTAACCCTAGCCCTCAACAATTATCAAGCCATGTTAAATACTGGGATGCTCGGAAAGGAAGGAGTTCGATTATTATTGTATTGTTTATTGTTTCATAGTTGAGTAGAGCATCTAGGAGTCATATATTGAAGCATAACAGAGGAACAAAAGATCTTGTAGCATCCATTCACGCCACATTTTGCATCACACCTCCATAGTGAGTGCACTTTCTTTATATTTGCATTTCATAACTAAGAAGAAAAGAGTAAAGCATAGGCCTGACTTTCTAGTTGGATTTCTCCTATATTGGATTTTCCCAGGGTACATATTATGTCAATTGTGCAGATGGTGTGTTATTTCTTAACTTCTTTCATTTCAGTTTCAATTATCTCAATATTTTCATATATTAACCTCATAACATTAAATATGCAATCTAAAGTAAAATACTACATAATAAAATATTGTAGAATATTATGAGATCTATTGTGATGAACTATTCAATGGAATATCCATGGTAGTTTATAGATCATATTGGTATGAAAGTAGTTTTCTTTTGAATTTTTGTGGGAAGTTGTAGGATCCAAGAATTGACATAAGAAAGAAGTTCCAAACCCTATCCATGGCTGATGAGTACAGTAATAACAATCCACCGGATGAGTCAAAGGATATATTTCTACATATGGAAGTGTAAGTCACTCACATCCCTCAAAACATGGCCATTCTTATGGCTTATCTAGAGAACAAGTTTGTAACTTTGGGGAGTCTAGTTGCTCAACTCAAAAAAGGGATTGGATGGAAAATATAGATACAATGAATACCAAGAAAAGGAATTTAAAAAGGATCCCAAGAAAGAGAGACCAAGTTCCAATTCCATCACTTCTCCCCAATATTTGTTTAAAATGGAGGCAAAAGTGGACATAAAACCCTACCAAGGTGAGATTAATGTTGTTAAGTTGAATACATAGCTGCAACACTTCGAAGTTTATTTCAATGTTTATAATATAGGAGAAAAACAAAATATTTAATTTGTTTGATTGAATTTAGAGGGCCATGCCCAAGCTTAGTGGGAAAGTTACATTGAGATGCTCAAGCTAGAGGGTCATCCCCTAGTAATTAAGTGGGAGGTATCTAAAACTCTCATTAAGTCCCATTTCTACCCTTTTGGGTATGAAGATGATGGATGGACCCATTGGCATTACTTCCAACAAATGCAAGGGTAAAGTGTGCAAGAATACACCATTGTGTTAAAAATGACCATTATGTTGGGTATATCTCCCAAAAACCCTAATGTATTCCTCAATTATCTAGATGATCTACATAGTCATTTATGGATGCATGCAATGCTCTTTAAACCTAGGACGGTTGATGATGCTTGTGTGAAAGCACAATATCTAGAGAATATGGGTAACAATAAACGACAACCAATTGATTCCAAGTAGAAATATCGCCAAGGTGCTTTCAATGAGGGAAAGAAGAAGTGTAAAGGAAAGGATAAGAAGACAACAACCACTGCACATCAATGCAAGTATCCAAACAACCACTGCAATCATTGTAATATCGATAGTCATAGTAAATATATTAGTGTTGGAAGATACATCCCAAGCTAAAACTAAACAACCTCAAGAAGGATGCCAAGAACAAGAACATGTTAGTCGTGGATTCAAGCAACCAGGTAGAATTCATCTTAGATGTAGATGAAAATATTGTCTACACTACAATGTAGAAGGAGGTGAATCTAAGAATATTACATCCAAAGGAAGAGATGAATATGACCAAACTTGTCCATATTAAGATCTAGGTTAAGAAGACAAAGGTGGATTCTCTATTTGAATCTAGCTCACACGCCAACCTCACAACATAATATCTGGTTAGCAAGATTGGATTGGAAGTTCATGTCCATCCTCACACATATCCATTAGGTTGGGTAAATAAGGGTGTGGAGCTCAGGGTCACTAAGTAGTGTAAGATTGGATTTTTTATAAGTGCAAACTATATTGATAAAATGGAGGTAGATGTAGTAGCACTTGATGTGTGTGTTGTAGTGTTTGGAATCCCTTGCATGTACCCGAGGGATGCAATCTACATGTGGAGAGAAAACCAATACCACTTGATCAAGGATGGGAAGTCCTTCATCATCAAATGCACATAAAGGTAAATCCAAGATATGTCTGGTGAGTGATAACCAAACCAATAAATTTATCAGTTCTAGTAACAAGTTTGTATTTCTCTTCTTAAGAGAGAATCAACTAGAGGATGAATCAATAAAAGTAAAGGCATCTATGGAGGGGTGTACTTAAGAGCATAAAAATAAGTTGGAGGAGATTTTGTAGGCATGCAAAGAAGTGTTCTAATATCCTCAAGGGTTACCCCTTAAGAGGGAAGTGGAGCATGATATATAGTTTCTAAATAACTTCCTATTACCAAATATTGGGTTGTATAGACAACCCATCTTGGAAGTAGATGAAGTGAAGAAATAGTTTACTAGTTATTGGAGCGGGGAGTAATTTGACCAAGCACCTCACCTTGTGGGTCGGCTATTATCATAATATTGAAGAAGGATGGGACTTGGAGAATCTGTATTGACTATAGAGATTGAATAGGATCACCATCAAGAATCAATACCCTCTGCTTAGGATTGATGACTTGCTAGATTCATTGTAGCATTCCAAGTACTTCACCAAGTTGGAGATTGCATTGAAGACAATGCAAGGTCTATGAGAATGGTTTATGTAATGCACCAACTACATTTATGCATTTGATGAATGATGTATTACATCCAATTCTAGATTCATTTGTAATACAATACTTAGATTATATATTGGTTTATATCTCTACATGGGAAGAAAATATATCACGTCATGTAGGTGTCAAAGGCCTTGAAAATGCATCAATTCCTAGAAAATATTAAAAAATGTGAATTTTCACAATGATAATTGGAGTATTTGGGGTAAGGGATTGGTGGAGGGGAACTCAAAGATAGATCCCACAAAGATGGAGGCCATCCTCAAGTGGCCAGATCCTACTAATGCCATTGAAGTTGGGAAATTTTTTGGCAAGCACAATACTTATAGCAGTTTATAACATTCTTTTAGCTATGGTTGCACCACTCCATGCTATAACGACCAACAACAAGAGCTTCTAATGGGTAAGTAATCAATAGAAAGAAGCCTTGCCTTGCATTTTCCAACTTATAGAATCCTTTCAAGGTGGAAACAGATGCAAGTGGATATGCTATGGGAGTGGTGTTGATCTAGGGAGGTAAGTTGGTATGCTAGCATTATAAAATGTTTCATGGTGGAGTCTTGAACTATCCTACATATTACAAGGAACTCTATGCTCTAGTTCAAGTTATTAAGACTCAATGGAGAAAATTTGATGGGAAAGGAGACTATCATCACATTAATCACTGACCACTATAATATTTGCAGGCCTAGAGTAAGCTTCAACAAACTAGACACTACAAATATTTTTACAACAATTTCATCTAATCAGCAAATATCAGAAGGGAAACACCAATAAGTTGGAAATTGCAAACATGGTCTCAAGGCCACCCACATCCAAGATCACAACTTTTGGAACCCTTATGAACATGGATCCTTTCACCATGGTGCATACAAAGAGGCACACATAGAGTATGAGGACTCTAAAGTGGTGTTTGAACAAGTGCAAGGCCAAGTTTGTGTAGAGGAAGGTGACAACAAAGCTGATTATCATGTCCAAGATGAGGTTCTCTACAAGCTAGATAAGATTTGTGTTCCTAAAGGTGAAATGCCCAAAGTTGCAAGGCATTTTCATGTTGGGAATACAATTATGAACTTATTGAAGTATGTTTATTGGCCCAAAATGCAAGAAAATGTAGCTAGCTTTATTAGATGATGCATACTTTGATGTACCAACAAACCCAGTGATAGAAAACAAGGTTTGTACCCTCCCTTGGTTGTACCTACTAGACCGTGGGAGAGTATCTCCATGAATTTTGTGGGTGTTTTTCCAATAACTTTGAATGGACATGACTATCTATTTCTGGTAGTTGAAAAAATTAGCAAGATGTGCAATCTCAAGCCTTGTAAAAATACCACCAAGGGACAAGACACATCAAACATGTTCTTTGATACCAAGGAGGATCATCTTAGATAAATATACATGATTTCTTCATGCCTTTTGGACTACACTTTAGGAGAATATAGAAACCAAGTTGAATATATCTACAACTTTCCATCCACAAATAGATGGATGGACATAAGTAGTGAACATTATATTGGTTCAACTTTTGAGGGGTTACAATTAGAAGCATCCAATGACCTAATATGAAAAATTGATTTGTATTCAACACTCTTATAATAGAGTAGTGCACACTTCTATCTATAAGTACCCTTTTAAAACATTATTTGGGTATTTTCTACCTTCACCCTTAGATGTTGTATATGGATGATGAGAAGGAGTGAGGGAAGATACCATAGGAGAAACATTGAAGATTGAAAAATTTATTTTATGGCGATTAGGTAGATCCATTTTCAACTACAAGAGACATTGAAGAAGTCACAAGAAAAGTACAAGGTCGAATATGATCATCAAAATACATTTGAGAAAACATTTAAGATGGGAGATAGATTATGGTTGCATAAGAATAAGGAAACATTATAGGGGCATGTTAAGAAGATCAAGGCTCTGTGATATGGCCCCTTTGAAGTGTTGGATAAGGTGGGTTATAATGCCTACGGACTTAGTATACACCCACATATGCACATTCATTCAGTAGTGAATGCGGAAAATCTCAAACTCTATGAGCCTTCTGTGTTGGACCAAGAAGCTAATGAACAAGACTTAGCTACCATAGACGATTATAACTAGAATCTCAAGCATAGTTAGTGGAAGATATAGTTTTGGAAAAGAAGTCAATAACAACTAGATGGGGCCAACATGAACTCTAGTAGGTTAAGTTGAAAGGAAAACTTCCAGCCAAACCCAAATGGTACTCTAGGGAGAAGATGGAGGAAAATTTTCCTCACCTCCTTCAGTAAAATATTTTGGAAAGCCTCTCTAAATGGGGGGGGTATGGTTTTAATGGATCATTATATGATTTCTCATCTATTTTGGTACTTTATAGGTGGAAAATTGGAAGTACTGACTTGTAGGGCCCATTTTATAGGTAGGCCCCACTTTAGTGATTTGTGGTTCATAACCTTCCAAAGCCCATTTGAGGCTTTAAATAATCATATTGGGGGCCAAAACTTTGCAATATTAGCTCACAACTTCTCAATTATGTTGTTCTAAAAATTGATAACTTTCCAATGACATGAAGATCACTCAATCAAAGTGTTGTATGTGGAAGTTATGTCTCCTACTAGTTGACCCATTTTGTTGACTACCATGGTACCAAGTGGATGTCATGTCAACTACCATTACTCATACATGTGGAGTTATTCATGTATGGACTTTCAAGAATATTCTAGAGGGTACAAAAGACTAACATTGATTTGTGGTTGAGGCATGCAAAAAACCCTAACCCTAATCCTAGATGGGTATCAAGCTATGTTAAATATTGGGCTATTAGGAAAGGAAGGGGGTTCCATTTTTATTGTATTGTTTATGGTTCCATAGTTGATCACAACATCTAGGAGTGTGATATTGATCCATAACAAAGAAAGTAGAAGATTCTATAGCAACCATTCAGGCCATAGTGTACACGGCAACTCCATAGTGAGTGCACTTTCTTTGTATTTACATTTCATAATTGAAAAGAAAAGAGAAGAGCATAGGCCTCACCTTCTAACTAGGTCTTTCTCATATTAGGTTTTCTTAGGGTACATCTTCTACGCATTCGTGGATGGTGTGTTATTTGCTTAGTCTTTCACTTCAATTTTAGTTATCTCGATATTTTCATACATTTAGTAGCATTAAATTTGCAATCTAAAATAAAACATTGCATAATAAAATAATATAGAATATTATTAGATTTATTGTGATGAACTATTCTAGTGGAATACCCACACCTATTTACAAATCAATGTCCATTGATAGTTTTTCATTCTTATGAATCTTCACAAGTTGTAAATGTTATTTAATATTAATTAATTAACAATAATTCCAAATATTGCTTGAATTGATGCTCATTCCTTATTGAGTCACTCATAATATAAGGGAGACAAGTTCTTTCTCCCCAAATGCACACTTCTTCACATTGACCAACAACTCAACTCTTATCTCTATGCAATGCTACAAATACTTTATGCAAATGGTGTAAATGATCCTCCAAAGTCTTGTTGAAAATAAGAATGTCATCGAAATATATGTTTAATACTATTTCACACATTTCATCCACATTCTATGAATGTCTTCTTAGTGCCTCTATCTTCTCTTTCTTTAATGCATTGACTATGGTTGTCCTGATCTTGGAGAATTTTTATATTTTTTTGGACCAAGTCTTTTGAATGTAATATTTCCCTTGTTTAGTGAGTGATATTCTTGCCCTCATCTATGGTATTTTTGACCTCTATGAACCAAATCAATCACTTCAAAGTTGTAATGATGAGTCCCTATTAGTTCTACAAAGTATTGATCTGCTATGTTTAGTTGATTTTGATTTTGACGTGTGGGTTTTTGCCATCAAAATCCACGTCTTCATCAGTGAATTGTTAACTTGGAGTTGAAGTCCACACCAAACTTGTGATAACATATAATTTCAACTTGTAAATCAATTTGAGGATCGAAATTATAGATGATATCGTGTTAGTGAGCCAACCTTTTGATTGTCTTCGTAAGTACATTGATATTATATTTTTAATAATTTATTGTGTATTTGTTGTTTTTGTTGTTTTTTTCACATGCCTATATATTATGTAGTGTTGAGGCTATTTTCAACTTATCATTGTTTTGGTAATTTTGTTTTGTTTAGGTTTTTTTTTAAATACTCTTTTTTTTTTAAATTCATATTCTTTTCAACTTAACACTTTTTCACGAATCATTTTTTTTAAGTTTTGTTTTGTTTTGTTTAATATATTTTTAAGAAAATTGATAAGTACTTTATTTAATTTTGAATTTTATATAGAGAGGGGGAGAGAGGATAAATCAAATTTTGTAAAATTTTATGGTTTTGTTGGAAATTAAATGTAGGTGAAAGGGTAATGCTTCTTTACCACTTTGACTAGACTGAATTTGTTATAATTTTTTGTTTATATGTTTTTCCTATTTAAGAAAATATAATTCTACAATTTCTTGAGATTTATTTTGGGTTGGCTTAGCTTTCCATGTGTTCTCATAAATAAGCCATTTACATTTGACATAAACATAAACATTAGGTCAAGAATTAAACAATTAATTTGACAAAAGTTACTAAATTTTGTTAGAGCAACTTTACTTCTTCTTCAGTAGATTCTATATATATGAAAATGTCTACAAATTCAATACAAATTCAATGATCATTATACCTAGTCTTGTTTCTTCATCCCAATGGAGACTCCTTAGCATTTCAACCATGTATTTCTATGTAACTTTACTTTCTATGTTTTGAATTTGATTAGAAATCCACTCATACTAAGATATAAAGTAATTAACCAATGTTTTTGATTATTTGATTTATGAAAAAATTCATTGGACAATAGCATTTATTTGTTATAATATAATGACACCACTTCTTTATTTATTATTAAGTATTGTGGATTAAATTATGTTGGGGTTTAGAAATGTCTTAGTGTTTTTTTTTTCCTGGAAAAAAAAGCGTAATTTTATTTCATCCTTAAGAGTACGAAATTACATTGATCATCATCACTCAGTTAGAGTGGAAATTAGAGCAGCTAAGTCAAGCTTCAAGCTTCAGTCTGAAAAATGCATTGATGTTCTCACCACATGAGCATTAACATCTTAACAATGATATGTTTAATCCCTGTGATCAAAACTTTATAGTTTTTTACAAAAAATATATGCCTACCTGTACATGTTTTAAATAGCAAAATGTACTGAGAAATGCAAAAAATTATACTGATATCCATCCAACTGTTCCCCTGTAAAATACTTGAAGATCAAAGGCAAACTTCAAGTAGCTTGTCTCATCTTCATTCAATGAATGGCCTGTGGAACAGTTCCCGGCCAACCCCATCTATAACTTCATTGATTTTCCATATTCCGATCCCTAACAGCAGCCCTTCCTTCGAGGCTTTGTCCGCCTCTGTGTTATTTTCCCGATAGATGTGCCTGCAATTGAAAGTATCAAATGTGTGAGAGACAATCTGTATTTGTTCCAAAACAGCAGCAATCCTCCGGTTGTTGCACTGATAATATCCATTGACCCACTTTATCACATTCAATGATTCCCCAAACACAGAAATTTTACTGACTGAATGTTCCACAGCAAAGGAGATAAGTAACTTTAGACTGAGAATCTCAGCCCAGTTATTGGTCCCCGTCCCAAATCCAAACGACATCACATAAAAATGAGCAGGAGACATGTAAAGAAAAGCCCCTCCCCCACATTGATCATTCTGACAAGCCCCATCAAAGAAACCCCACGGCTGAGTTCGATCAATATCTACCGATTGTATATTTCTAGGAATAGTAGCATGTCTAATTCGCTTGAGTGCTAAAAAAATTCCACAGCTGTTAATAGCCACTAAAGCAGGAAGTCCCTTCTTGTCAGAGAACAGACAATTGTTCCGTGAGAGCCAAATCCCCCAGATAACAATAGGAGGAAGCGCTTTAAAAGATGCAAATGAAGGATTATGTGACCACCAACTCCAAGCCTCCTCAAGGGAGTTCCCATCCCAATGGAGGTTTACTTTTAAAATTCTAGACACAACATTCCAGACCTCCGAGATGAAGCTACAATGGAGAAACATAGGTAAAACATTTTCCTCATTTTGATAACACAGGTAGCACCTGCTAGCACCTTGAAGACTTCTTCTCTGCAAAAAGTCCCACATCGGGATCCTGTTGGCCATGACACACCACATGAATATTCTAGCTTTGAGTGGGCACTGAAGTTTCCATAGAGTTTTCCACCACCATACCTGCTCTCTGTCCACAAAGTTCTCACTGATCCACTGATACCCATATCTAGGAGTATAATTACCTGAGGGATTCCCATCCCATACCAGAGTGTCATCATCTTCATTAAGGAAAATATGATCCCTACTGAGAGCCCTCAAGTACTGTCTTAGTTCATTCTCATTTACCTCATCTAATCCGAAAGTATCATCCCTCCTCCAAACAGGGCTTCCCATCCAAACATTCTCCAAATCCGCCAAATGATTAAGAACTATAATATCCCTCTGCCTCAGCTCCTCAATCAGCCCTGCTAACAGTAAGTGTTGTGCATCACATCCCACCCAAGGGTCACGTCCAATCCTCAGCCTCTGCCCATTGCCAACGTCCCAGACTAGATTCTGTTCAATAACATGAAACGAGGAAACCAAAGCTTTCCAAATAACTGACCCCCCTTTATGTGACTTGAGAGGAGACCTAATCCAATCTTCCATTGTATCAAGCTCAATATATTTTTGTATCATAACTCTTGCCCAGAAGCCCCCTGATTTGATTAACCTCCATCCACACTTAGCTGCCAATGCTTTAGAAAAATGAAATATGTTTTTCAGTCCCCACCCGCCCAAAGCTTTTGGAGTTGCAATTCTATCCCATTTCACCCAGGGAGTCACATGCGCATCCTCCTTGCCATTCCACAAAAATCTGAAGCATATTTTCCTAGCAGCTTCTAGAATGCCCTTAGGAATCCAAACTAGAGATATCCAATAAACTGGAATAGCTTCCAGCACCGACTTCACCAATACCAACCTACCAGCTCGAGAGAGCCACCTGAAGCTCCAGCTCTTTAACCTTTTTTCCAACTTTTCCAAAAGCCATACCCAGTCCTGTTTCAGATAGTCATCAGGATTTAAATTGAAGCCCAAGTATCTTAACCCTTCCGAAAGGGTAAGAAGAATGAAGGGAAATAGAATAGTATAAGTGTATAATTCCTCCTCCCTCAATAGAGAAACAGTAAGAGAGGATTTCCCATCATTGATCTCCATTCCTGTTGCTAAGGAAAAAAGGTCCAGAATTTCTTTAAGTTTAACTGCATCCCTCCTTGAACCCGAGCAAAAAATCAGAATGTCATCCACAAAAAAGCAAATGTGAAAGTGAGATGCCAGGTGACACCAAGATCCCTTCAAAATCACCCATTCTTTTAGCTTCCTTAATAGCCCTACTCAAGCTCTCGACCACCAACAAGAATAACAAGGGAGACAGTGGGCATCCCTGACGCAGACCTCGTCCAGAGTGAAAGAAGGGGGTCACCGCTCCATTCATTAAAGCAGAGAAGGAAACATTGGAGATACAGCTCATGATCCATCGAATGAAACCAATCTCAAACCCCAAATGTGTTAGCATAAGACGTAAATAAATCCAACTAACCTTGTCATAATATTTTGATAGGTCAATTTTTAGAATTGCTCCTTTCAGCTTTCTAGTTTTAATACTGTGTAAACCTTCCTGAGCTATTCCAATCGCTTCATGGATCTGGCGCCCTTCAAGAAAACCAAACTGCTCCTCTGAGATATGAGTAGATAAGATAGGTTTGAGCCTTCAAGTGATCACTTTAGTTACAATCTTATACACACAGTTGTATAAGGAAATAGGCCGAAAATCATTAAGATTAGAAGGAGTGTCCACTTTAGGAATTAGAGCAATGAATGTGGAGTTAATGCTAGCTGGGACTCTGCCTTCCTTTCTAGAATCCTCAACAAGCTGTAAGAGATCATCACCAATAACGTCAAAAAGAGCTATAAAAAATTCAATCGTCCATCCATCAGGCCCAGGGCTTTTATCCTTCTGAAAGCTATTCAAAACAGCCTTCAGTTCATCCCCCGAAATGCTGTCCATCAACATCCTGTTATCTTCCCCTTCTACAAACCGAGGAAAAAGTTCAGCTACCCTGATGACCTCTTCAATGTTCACTCTGTTTCTGGCTTTGAAAAGATCCTGGAAATGATTAACCCCAACCCCGGCCAGACCTTCAAATGTGGACTGAGTATTACCATCAGAGTCTTCAAGGCTCCAGATAGTATCGACAGATCTTCTACCTTTTGCATAGGCATGAAAAAGCTTGGAATTTTCGTCCCCACTTTCTAGCCAAATGGCCCTGCTTTTCAATCTCCAAGCCTCTTCATTCTGCAGAAGGATCCTGTTCCTCTGATCCACCAGTTGCACAAGATGTTCCTTCGTTTCCTAAGAATAGTATCCACCACCTGTTCCATCAAAAATAGAAGAAATTTCCTCTTCAATAGACTTGAGAGCCCTGTTGTCCCTAATCCTCTTATCAGCAGCCCACGATTTAATAGGTTCCTTGAGTAATTTAATGTTCTCAGCAAAGTGAAAGGCTGCAGTATGGACAGACCCCAGATGATAAGGGATCCAATGCTAATGAAAAAGCTCAAAAAAGGAAGGGTCTTCCAGCCAAACCTTATTAAATTTTAAGGGCGCAGGTGGTTTGATAGGTCCTGCCTTCATCTCCATAAAAATCGGTTCATGATTTGAACATCCTCCCAACCCTATCCATTGCCTAACATAGAAAATAGACTCCACAATCTGTTCAGAAATAAGGAAACGATCCAACCTCTTAGCCACTCTATCCATACCAACTCTCTTGTTTCTCCAAGATGGCTTCAAACATACAGGATCCACATCAATCCAATTGCCTTCTGAAAATTTCTGGATAAAAAAATTTGAAAGGGGATCCACATGAGTGTGAGGCCCCCAAATCTCTGCTTGCCCTAGAGAAAAATTGAGATCCCCTCCCAGGATTGTAGAATCTCCCTTGAGAAGATCTCTTTCCAACAGAGAATTCCAAAAAGGTTCTCTATCACAATAAGGTCCATAGATGTTTACAATAGTGAAAACTTTGTCAAATTCCAAAGACTTACAAGTCATTCCTAACACCGAATGCATTCCCAAGAGAGAGGAGACACAAACCTTAGCTTCTTTCCATCCAATCACCAAACCTCTGGAGCGTCCCCTAGCATCCGAGGCCTCAAAACCCCAGCCCGGGAACCATAACTTTAGCCTACCAATAGCTTCATCACCACTACACATAGTTTCTTGAATCAACAAAACATCAGGTTGTTCAAGTTGCAACATCCGTCGCAGTGCAGGTCTTTTGGAGGGACCAGCAAGACCTCGGTAATTAAAGGACATTATTTTCATCGGAAGCCTTCCTTATGGGCATTCATCGCTCTAAGTGCCCTCTCAATAGAAAGTTGTTTACCGTTCCTAAGATCCGAGCAGGCTCGGGACTTAGCTTGAGAGATGGAGGACTTCCTTCCTCTGGATTTTATGGGTTTTGTCTTCTCTTTCCCTAACTCCCTAGCTGAAGGCTTGTTCATAGAACGCAGAAAATAACCAGACTCCGAGGATCCAGTGGGTGAAGAAGGATCAGAAAGTGCAGTCTGGTGGTCTGGGGAATCAACAGGGTTAATAACCAGGGGACAATCTAACATAAGAGTATCCACAACAGGGGGTGAATCCACTGAACACGAAGGGATCGAAAAGGATGACATCATCTGTGAGGAAATATGTAAATTCTTAAACCCATCCACCCAATCAAAACCAGGAAAAGATAAGTTTTTAATAAAAAGATTGAAGGAAGGGTTTGAGAAGGGAACAGAAGAAGTACCAGCTTCCATGTCCAGTGACCGAAAAAATGAGTGTTGAGGTCCCTCCGGAACAGAAACCAATGGATGAGAAAGTTCGGGCTCTTCTGTGACCACGATAGCACCCACATCCAGAAAAGTGCCATCCTCCACCAATATGCCAACAGCCTCCTCACCACCCGTAGGTACCTCCAAAGCAAAAAGAACGAACTCTTGCTAACCCTCAGCATCACCTTCCAATGTCTCACCAGCCTCCTTTTCCACGATCCTACGCTTCAGGGTATTTCCAAACTTCATACGAACCGGCACAGAGCATTCGATAGCCGGATGCCCATATTCATGACACCATCTACATCGGAATGGCACATTTTCATAGTCTAGAGTTTGTTCAAATGTGTATGGCCCCCATTTCAAATCCATGCCCTCATATAAACCTTCCCTAACATTAATACTCACCAAAATTATCGCAACCTTCTGAATAGCAGTTGCCACAAAGGAGAAATCAGCATCCAAGTAAGACCCCAGCAGGTTACCAATCCTCCTAAAATGTTCCTTGGTCCAGTAGTGTAATGGGAGACCCAGAAGCCGTACCCAAAGCGGAATAACATCCATTCATTCGCGGCTAGCATTGAATAAAGGATTCCACGGCTTAAGCAGGAGTGGAACCTTAAGAATCGACCAATTCAAGCTTAATGCCCACTGAGCATGGACGTCCGAGGAAAAATGAAAGGCGAAACACCCCCCAGATAGACCCACTACACGAGGGACATAACCACAATGGCCGAGCCAAGCCCCCGAGGCCCACTAAATCACCGTCTTTTGGCTCACCGGCTTTCCATATACCTGACTCACCAACACTGATTTGACCATCCCTACAATTTGTTGGATGCCAATGTCTTCACCAAGCGCGTAATTTGGAGCTTTGCCCGCATTCTTAATCCACTTCCTTTTGCTCTTCACGTGTGGGACATTATCCTGCAACCCTTCAAAACCTTCTAGATGGCCAAGATCCCTCTGAACTGAATCCCCGGACGGGCTTGAGAAACCACGCTGCTCAGCAAAGTCCAAATTTGCTGCAACAAATCCACTAGGGGGAGACAAATGACAAAGCCCTTCCCGCTTATCCTCTCTTGCCACCGACTCAACACTAATACCCTGCACAAGTGAATTAATATGGTAACCACCCGAGGAGTTGATGCAATCCGATAAATCCCCAAGTCCGGCACTCAACGAATCCGGAGAAGGTGTGGAACTAAAACCCTTAACGCCCCAAATGCTCGCACAATGATCCTCCGACACGAAACCTATAGCAGATCCTTCCCAGAACGGAGAGTTAGGCTGAAATGGCAGGGTAGCAGACTCCAGGGTTGAATATGGTCCATGGAAAGGTAAAACAACAGACGACCGACTACCTGCTAAACCACCAATCCCAAAACCACCTTCACAATCAATATCCCGGAAAACGCCAGGTGGCGAGCTCTAGATGTCTTGGTGCCTCAAGGTGTCGATGTTGTAATCCACCTCATCCATCGAATCCATACTTGGTAAAAATAGGTGCCTTCCCGTGGAGAAAATAGGGCAAAACAGGAAAACATTAAAAAGATAACTCACAGGTAAAAAGATTAGACAATCTCCTAAAAACCGCCGTTGAAGCTTGTCTTGGGGACCGTGCATCCCTACTGACATGACTGATGGCCTGCTGCCGTCTGTAGTGGGCTGCACAGTTTCCACCTCCCATCGATCATACCCTAATCACCATCGTCCCGGTCTCAACAATCACCCTCAGAGGCATTAATTTATACATAGTGTAGTGTCCCCTCTATCATACCAGCGTGATAGAGAGGATCACAGTGCTCAATCCGGGCAATTAGCCCCAATACGTTTGAATTAAAAACATTGATGCAAAGAACTGTATCTGTGCATGCTATGGAAAAACGATGGTAATCAAATAAATGTTGTTGATCTCTAACACACATTCAAGATTCTGTGACAAGATCATATGGAAATGCCTAAACTTTTAAAAACACAGCAGAGGCAAATTCGTTTAATACATCCACATACATTCATAACATTCATCAAATGATAATTGCCAATTTACACAAGAGAATACTTATCTCAATAAGGCAGTCCCAAGCAACTGGCTATGCAACTGCAACGTTCCACCCAACCATAGGCCAGTGTGCTCCTCAATCTCTCAGCACCACTGCCACCCCCGAGTTGGGCATGATCTCTACAAGGAACCAGGGAACAGCAGACTCACGCATGGCCAAGCATACACCAAGATGAGCCAAGCCAATCTAAAATTGGGTTTATCAGGCTACTAGGAGATGGAAAGGAAGAGTTGCTAAGCTAGTGAGCTCCAGCACAGAGCCAGGGATAACCTTGCAAGATCTATCTAGCTTGGCACCCACAATACCTACACACCCAGCACAAGGAAGTATTCTTTTCACTGCTGTACAGTCCCTCAAGCCATACCTTCCCTATCCAGTGCTCTCAGGGTATGCATAGAAGAGTAACCAAAGCCCTCTTGATCTTTTTGAGAGGTTGTCTCCCCCACTAGGTTTATCAAGCCACTTCTATCCACTACCACTCCAACACTTCAGCTCACAGGCTCAAACCAAGAACAAGGATGCACATAACAGCAGAACCCCACAAAAACGAAATGGGAAGTTGGTGAACAACCCAGGAAGCCAAATCCGTTTTTAGAAAAACGTCCTTGGACATTCAAGGGCAAAAACGACCTCCCTACAGTCCTCAAAACGTGGCCCTCCCTCTCCCAACTGTTATATACTGCAAAAACGACTCCCAGGCATGGAAAAATGCAGTATTTAGATGAAAAACGTAAATGGAAGACCCCAGCTAACTCCCCCTGCGTGAATGATCAAAGGCTGCCTGTACAGAATGGCTTTGGGCACCATTTCGTGGGTGGTTTCTTGCCCAAGGAGACAAAACACGTTTTTCCAAGTTGATGGCTTGCCCATGCACGAAAATGGCTTGCCCATACTCTTTCATTCCCAAGGCATTAACTGCCTTAACCAATTTCTTGGAAAAAAAATTAAATGATTGGGTACATGAGACAAAATGGGTAGTTGGTGGTTTATGGGTTTCCCCATTGACACATGGATTAATACCATTGGCTCAAGGTTTGAATAATTTCCCTCCCTTTTCCTTGTAGAGTCATGCCCCATCTCTTTTGTTGCATTGCATAGCCGGTTGTGGGTTTTTCCATTAAAATTCGTATTTACATGGTGTCTTATTTACATTGTGCCCATCTCGCACAAGAACCATGGGCATCTATTTTTAATTGCCGATTCATGAAACGCTGGATCAATGGTGGGGCCTTGGCCTTGAGCTCTTCACCATGATTAAATTACAATATTTACATCATTTACGGTTTAATACAAAGGGGGTCAAAATGGGGACATTACATTCCCCTCCCCTTACATTAGCACTGTCCTCAGTGCTCATCAAAATTGAACAAAAATGGATATGCCACCCTCATGGCATCCTCCAGCTCCCATGTAGCCTCATCGGGACCGTAGTGCTTACATTGCACCTTTACCTGTCCGATGGCTCGGTTCCGGAGCAATGTTACCTTCTTGTCTAGGATGCACAATGGATCGGTTTGGAATTCTCCCTCGCGTCCCACCTGGATCACATCCCAATTAATCACATGGTTAGGATCATGTACATATTTCTTTAGCAAAGAGACATGAAAAACATTATGAGCTTTAGTGCTAGCAGGCAATGCAAGTCTATATGCAACTGGTCCTATTCTTTCGAGCACTTCAAATGGCCCACAATATCTAGGTGATAGCTTGGCACAGCTCCCAAGCTTCAAGGAACTCTTCCTTGATCTCACTCTAAGATATACGTGATCCCCAACATTGAATTCCCTATGCACTCTATGTTTATCTGCATAGCTTTTCTGTCTATCCTGGGCTGCTTTTAAATTTTGCCGGATCCTTGCAACCTCTTGTTCCATTTCCTTAAGCAATTCTGGCCCAAGTACAATTCTGTTCACTGGATTGTCCCAAGTCACTGGTGTCCTACACCTTCTGCCGTACAAAGCCTCATAAGGACTCATTCCCAATGATGTTTGTTGTCCATTGTTATATGCAAATTCTACCAAGTGTAGATAGTCCTCCCACTTGGATGGTTTGTCCATTACATACATGCGGAGCATGTCTTCAAGCACTCGATTTACTCTTTCAGTTTGCCCATCTGTCTGAGGATGGTAGGCGGTACTAAAGCTCAACTGCGTACCCAAATCTGCAAAGAGACCTTTCCAAAAATTGGAAGTGAACTTGGTATCCCTGTCAGAAATTATTGCCTTAGGCAACCCATGTAATCTGAAAATTTCCTTCATGAAAATATTTGCAATGGCATCGGATTTATGTGTGGACTTAACCGGTATAAAATGTGCTGCCTTTGTTAACTTGTCCACCACAACCATGATGGAATCATGCTGTCTCTTAGTCATTGGAAGTCCTGTAATAAAATCCATGGAGATTACTTCCCATTTCCATTCTGGAATCGGCACTGGAAGCAATAAACCCGTTGGATGTTGGTGTTCACTCTTCACTTGTTGACATTCCATGCACTTAGAAATGTATTCAGCAACATCCTTCTTCATGCCTGGCCAGAAATAATATTTCCTTGCTGTAGCAATTGTTTTCTGATATCCTGGTGACCAGAGTATGGAGCTTTATGGATCTCATCCATAACCATTCTCCTCAAACCTGCCGCATTTGGAATATAGACTCTATTCTTATAAGTAAGAAGTCCTTCTTCTTCCAAATGATAGCCCTCATACTTCTTTTCAAGGTTTTGCTGCTGCAATTTTCCCTTTATCTGCTCATACACTTCATCCTCAACCATATGGTTAACAATCTGCTGCCTCAAATCTGGTTGGCAAGTACTAAGTGCTGCCACATGCATTTCACGTACCTTCCTGCTGAGTGCATCAGCCACCTTGTTTTCTTTCCCTTTTATGTGTTTGATCTCAAAATCAAATTCACACAAAAATTCCAAACATCTAGCTTGTCTAGCATTTAAAGTTGGCTGATCAAATAAGTATTTCAGCCCACAATGGTCTGTCCTTAACTCAAATTTCCTTCCCATTAAGTAATGCCTCCACATCTTTAAAGCATGTACTATGGCTGCAAGTTCTATATCATGAGTAGCATAGTTCTTCTCATTCTCCTTCAATTTTCTTGACTCATAGCATATCACGTGGTTATCTTGCATAAGAACTCCTCCAAGTCCTTGATTGCATGCGTCGGTACACACCACAAAATCTTTTTCCGGGTCTGCAATCTTCAGGATAGGTGCACTTGTAAGAAGATTCTTCAACCGTTGAAAACTTTCCTCACATCTTGGTGACCATTCAAACTTTACCCCTTTCTTTTGCAAAGAAGTGATCGGGTTTGCAACCTTGGAGAATCCTTCGATAAACCTCCGGTAGTAACCAGCAAGGCCCATAAAAGATCTCACATCAGTCACATTCCTTGGAGTTGGCCAATTCATAATGGCTTCAATCTTCTCAGGGTCTACAGATATACCTTCGTCGGAGATGATGTGACCCAAATAATGAATTCTATCTTTATAAAAGTCACATTTGCTCAACTTGGCATACAGCTTATGCTCCCTTAGTAACTGCATTGTCATTCTCAAATGTTCTTCGTGCTCTTCTTCATTCTTGGAATAGATGAGAATATCATCTAGAAATACAAGAACAAACTTGTCCAAATACTT
Source organism: Larix kaempferi (assembly GCA_027924585.1). Taxonomy (NCBI): domain Eukaryota; kingdom Viridiplantae; phylum Streptophyta; class Pinopsida; order Pinales; family Pinaceae; genus Larix; species Larix kaempferi. The sequence goes on along the minus strand of BSBM01000012.1, from coordinate 2,765,952 downwards.
GCTAAAAACATTATTCATGAGACACATGAATGTAGCTGGTGCATTTGTGAGACCGAATGGTACCACTACAAACTCATAGTGTCCATACCTCGTTCTAAAGGCTGTCTTATGAATATCTTCTTCTTTGATTCTTACCTGATGGTAACCAGACCTCAAGTCAATCTTTGAAAATACCTTTGCTCCTCTCATTTGATCAAAAAGGTCATCAATTCGGGGCAATGGGTATTTATTCTTCACTGTGACTTTGTTCAACTGCCTGTAGTCAATACATAACCTGAGTGTTCCATCTTTCTTTTTCACAAATAGAACAGGTGCTCCCCACGGGGATACACTTGGCCTAATATATTTCTTTTCCAGCAACTCTTGCAATTGCATCTTCAATTCTAGCAATTCCGGTGTACTCATCCTGTAGGGTGTCTTAGACACTGGTGCCGCTCCTGGCACAAGTTCAATTGTAAAGTCAATGTCTCTCTTTGGAGGGAGTCCCGGAATCTCATCAGGAAAAACATCCCTGAATTCTTGCAATACACGATAGTCCTCCAATCTAAGAGTTTCACTCTCTGCTGCCTCTAAAACGTGAGCTGCATACAGTTGACATCCCTTCCTACAGAACTTCTTTAGTTGCATGGCTGAAACCTGTCTAACAGAAGTCACCTTTGGAACGCCTTTTACAACCCTCGGGTTTCCTTCTTCGTCCATGCATTCAAATGTCTTATTGTAGCAGTCAAGTTTAACCCTGTGTGCTTCTAACCAATCCATTCCAATGAGAATATCATAGGAACCAAGTGGCAAAACATTCAGATCTGCATAAGTGAATAGCCCATCCATCTCTAATGGACATTTCTCTACTATTTCGCTAACTTTTCTCTTGGTTCCAGTGGCTAGTTGAACTAACCAGGATTTACTATGCTTTAATTTCTTGAAAGCACACATCTCAACAATTCTAGGAGTGACATAACTGTGAGTAGATCCAGGGTCAATCAAAATAGAAACAGATTGCTTAGCAATCTTACCTTCAACCTCAACCACAGTTGACTGATGATCTGCTTGGCGGTCGTCCACTGCTGCATAGATTCTAGGGATTGTCCTCGCCACTTGACCCACAGTTCCAGCTCCTTGGATGTTGTGAACTTGATTTGCATTCCCATTCCGATGTGGACAGTTTCTAAGCATGTGGTCTCCTCCACAACCCCAACATTGAAGTGGTTCTCTTGGCTCCTTTGGATCTCTTGGCTTGTCTCCCATCATCCTAGTTGGCTTAGTCACAACCTGTGATGGTTGCCTTTGCTGGTTCCGAAATTGAGGAGGCTTGAACCCCTTCTTCCTTTGATCAAACTTTTCATTTTTCTTATCCTTCCACGCCTTATGGAATTCTGGTTTGCTTCTATTTTGATCAAAGCAATACTTGGCCTTTCTTATGGCCTCCTCCAGAGTTCGAGGTTCATCAAACTCAATTCTGTCTTTATATGACTGGGGCAGTCCACTTACGAAACGCTGAATTTTGACCTTATCATCTCGAATATACTTGACATACCTCAGCAGCTCCAAGAACTTGTTTGCATATTCTTCCATGGTCGATTGTCCCAATCTCAGCTCATGGAACTCTTTGATCTTATCATCATAGTACCTATCAGAGAGGTACTTCTGCTTGAAGTATTTCTTGAACTGCTTCCACACGATCTTCCTTTCGTTGATCTTCTTCACTTGCCTGGTGTGTTCCCACCATATAGATGCTCTTCCGTTCAAGTTGAAGATGGCTACCCTTGCCTTCATATTTCCCGAGTAGTCTTGGACTTGGAAGTATTTTCTCATCCCAAGAAGCCAAGCTTCAGCTTCTTGACCAGACTTTACTTCTCCATCAAATGTAGGAGGTTTTGCCTTCTTAAATTCCCCATGTGAACTGTTCTTGTAGTGCTTCTTCCTCTTGCTCCTGTGAGATGAAGCGCTTGAACCCTCAATGGATTCTTCAGAGTCAGATGATTCATTAGAAGAGATTTCTGGAGTATATGTCCTGTCTGTAGAAATTCTTCTTGGGCTACTGGCCCTCTTACGGGAATTTCTTCTAGAGCTACTTCCACCCTTTTCTAGATTTGATATCTGATGCCCAGAGTTTATTTGCCTTTGGATGTCTGTTAAACTCTGCAGCATGGCTGCATTCAGCTGATTTTGTTCTTCTTGAGCTTTAATCATCCTTTCATTATCTTCCCTACAGCTTTGCAACTCCACCCTTAGGCTTCTCATGGTGGCTGCAACATTTGGAGGGGTCTCTTGATTTCTTCTCCCATTAGATTCTGTCTCAGCATTCTCAACCTGTATGTTCTCCCCCATGGCATTTGTCTCAGGCTCATAGGGATCCTGTGCATCATTCATGATGTGCATTTTCTTGGCCCAACCAAGATCCAAAATTTTTCCAACTGTATTAACTACAGTGTTACCCTGTTGTAACCGTGGCTCTCTGAAATGTGTTCATCAGCACAATTGTTAGCTGCATTATATTCTCAAAATTCATAACTTACTTCATGCACGTGGGAAAAACATTACGTTGACAATTCGTTAAATCACAAACACGACATATGAGGAAAAAAAGAAAAAGGGGGTCAAGGGGGCTTGCCCCCTTGTGGCCGCCACAGCAGGGCGGGTCGAGGGCAGCGCCCTCGTTTTTTTTTTTTTTTTTTACGAATCACGCCTCATCGGGCGATTCGCTGAATCCTGCCGCAACGGGCAGTTCGCGAAATCTGGCCGCGACGGCGATTCACAGATTACTCCCGCAACCGCGGGGAGGTTCGCGGTATGCTCCCGCAACCGCGGGGCAGTTGGCCATAGGCTTCCGCAATGAGCGGTTCCCCAGCTCGCCTCCGTTGCGGGGCGCTTCACTATAGGCTTCCGCAACTGCGGGCCGGTTGGGTGAAGCCCTCCGCAACTGCGGGGCGTTTGGCGGAACCCTTCCGCAATTGCGGGGCGGTTTGGCAACGGCTTCCGCGCGGCGCGGTTCGGCAACGGCTTCCGCAATTGCGGAGCAGTTCGCCGAACGCTTCCGCAATTGCGGAGCAATTCGCCGAACGCTTCCGCAATGGCGGGGCGATTTGCCGAACGGAGCCATTCGGTGAAGGCTTCCGCAGTTGCGGAGCCATTCGGCGAATGCTCCCGCAATTGCGGAGCCATTCGGCGAAGGCTTCCGCAGTACCGGAGCCGTTCGCGGAATGCTTCCGCTGGAATGCTTCCTCGATTTCGGGTGATTTTTCGGAATGATTCGGCGAAGTCTTCCGCAGTTGCGGAACGATTCGGCGAAGTCTTCCGCAGTTGCGGAACGATTCGGCGAAGTCTTCCGCAGTTGCGGAACGATTCGCCGAAGTCTTCCGCAACTTCGGAACGACTCGCCGAACTCTTCCGCGTTTCGGAACGATTCGCGGAATCCTTCCGAAATTTCGGAAGAAAATTCCTTCCGCAATTTCGGAAGAGAATTCTTTCCGAAAATTTCCGATACTTAGAAAAATTTTTCACTTAAAAACATTTTTCTCCGCTGTTTCGGAGCCATTGGCTGAATTCTTCCGCAATTTCGGGAAGGTTCGCGGAATCCTTCCGCAATTTCGGGAAGGTTCGCTGAACTCTTCCGCAATTGCGGGAAGGTTCGCGAAACCTTTCCGAAATTTCGGAACGACTTCCCGAAACGGCTCAAAACGCATTTTTTTTCAAAACAGACTTAAACCAATTTTTTTTTTCAAAACTCATAAGACAACAATTTTATTGTAATTGCTTATCAGATTTGGCCCATAGAGGCCCAATGCTGCAACGCAGCTCTGATACCAAAATGTAGTGTCCCCTCTATCATACCAGCGTGATAGAGAGGATCACAGTGCTCAATCCGGGCAATTAGCCCCAATACGTTTGAATTAAAAACATTGATGCAAAGAACTGTATCTGTGCATGCTATGGAAAAACGATGGTAATCAAATAAATGTTGTTGATCTCTAACACACATTCAAGATTCTGTGACAAGATCATATGGAAATGCCTAAACTTTTAAAAACACAGCAGAGGCAAATTCGTTTAATACATCCACATACATTCATAACATTCATCAAATGATAATTGCCAATTTACACAAGAGAATACTTATCTCAATAAGGCAGTCCCAAGCAACTAGCTATGCAACTGCAACGTTCCACCCAACCATAGGCCAGTGTGCTCCTCAATCTCTCAGCACCACTGCCACCCCCGAGCTGGGCATGATCTCTACAAGGAACCAGGGAACAGCAGACTCACGCATGGCCAAGCATACACCAAGATGAGCCAAGCCAATCTACAATTGGGTTTATCAGGCTACTAGGAGATGGAAAGGAAGAGTTGCTAAGCTAGTGAGCTCCAGCACAGAGCCAGGGATAACCTTGCAAGATCTATCTAGCTTGGCACCCACAATACCTACACACCCAGCACAAGGAAGTATTCTTTTCACTGCTGTGCAGTCCCTCAAGCCATACCTTCCCTATCCAGTGCTCTCAGGGTATGCATAGAAGAGTAACCAAAGCCCTCTTGATCTTTTTGAGAGGTTGTCTCCCCCACTAGGTTTATCAAGCCACTTCTATCCACTACCACTCCAACACTTCAGCTCACAGGCTCAAACCAAGAACAAGGATGCACATAACAGCAGAACCCCACAAAAACGAAATGGGAAGTTGGTGAACAACCCAGGAAGCCAAATCCATTTTTAGAAAAACGTCCTTGGACATTCAGGGGCAAAAACGACCTCCCTACAGTCCTCAAAACGTGGCCCTCCCTCTCCCAACTGTTATATACTGCAAAAACGACTCCCAGGCATGGAAAAATGCAGTATTTAGATGAAAAACGTAAATGGAAGACCCCAGCTAACTCCCCCTGCGTGAATGATCAAAGGCTGCCTGTACAGAATGGCTTTGGGCACCATTTCGTGGGTGGTTTCTTGCCCAAGGAGACAAAACACGTTTTTCCAAGTTGATGGCTTGCCCATGCACGAAAATGGCTTGCCCATACTCTTTCATTCCCAAGGCATTAACTGCCTTAACCAATTTCTTGGAAAAAAAATTAAATGATTGGGTACATGAGACAAAATGGGTAGTTGGTGGTTTATGGGTTTCCCCATTGACACATGGATTAATACCATTGGCTCAAGGTTTGAATAATTTCCCTCCCTTTTCCTTGTAGAGTCATGCCCCATCTCTTTTGTTGCATTGCATAGCCGGTTGTGGGTTTTTCCATTAAAATTCGTATTTACATGGTGTCTTATTTACATTGTGCCCATCTCGCACAAGAACCATGGGCATCTATTTTTAATTGCCGATTCATGAAACGCTGGATCAATGGTGGGGCCTTGGCCTTGAGCTCTTCACCATGATTAAATTACAATATTTACATCATTTACGGTTTAATACAAAGGGGGTCAAAATGGGGACATTACACATAGAAATGTCTTAGTGTTTCTAATGGATACTTTACCTATTATTATTAAGGGATCCAACCAAAGCTCTTTGAAAGTTCATTGATCTTTTAATCAAATTTGGCTAGCTTCCCTAATACAAAGATCGAAGGTTAAATAACTAATTTATTTGTAAATACAAATTTATAAATTTCAAATCAAAGAAGAAGGCATATATATCAAATTGATATACACACTTCAAACATATTTTTATGCTTACTCAAGTTTCTTTTCATGAATTGCTTTGGAGAGGAGATATTTCCATCCAGGAAATCAATGTGAAACATAAGTACATGTCTATGAATAGATGACAAAATCATGCATTGCTTTCAAGAGGAGATATTTTCATCCAAGAAATTAATGTGAAACATAAGCACATGTCTATAGATAGATGACAAAATGTTGATAGATGAAGAAAATAAGTGTTCCCTTAATGTTCCCCGAATAATGTATGTGTTCAAGTGTCACCTCATCAATTGAAGTAGGTCATGCACTTATAATTAATTGAAAAAGAGTTGTAATTCAAAAGGAGTGACATACCATTTGTTTGTTCATTAAGTAGGTCATGCATTTATAATTAATTAAAAAAGACTTATAAATCAAGAGGAGTGACATAACATTTGTTCATTATACCTAAATATTTGTTATTCTCCACCCAATATTGATTAGGTAAACTTTCAATTCAAAATTTTAAAACATTTCTAAATTTCTATAACCCAAAAAATCTCATTACAATTATAAAATTATAATTATGAAAACCTTCACCCTAAAATTATGAAAATTCCTATTTTTCTAGAATTAGCATTCAAAATTAACATAAATGAAAAAAAATAAAAATAAATAAACATACTATTATTTTATCATCATGGCTTCTTAATGTCTTTTAAATTTACAATTCACAACCTCTAAGTGCTATTGACTTCAATTGCATGGGTGCCCACACATCTCGAGGCTCTAGCCATTCTCCATGTAGACATCCATTTATTGTGTCATTTGAAAAATGTCATGTTTAAATAATCTTCATCTTTTACATAAAGGCCAAAGGGTTATGTCTATTTCAATATGCTACATAAAACATGTTCTATTTTTCTTTTTAAAATATCTTTCAAATCATCCAAATTTATGTTTAAAAATATTTTATATTTTTAATTAAAATATTCTTCAAATAATCCAAATTTATTTTTAAAAATATTTTAATTTTTATATAAATGTTTTTGCTTAAATTTTTTATAAACTTACACGTTTACATTTAAAAAAAAACAAATACAGACAATTATCTAATTTTATAAGATTTTCATGAATAATTTTATTAATATTAATCTTTTAATCGTTATAAAATTTTAATAATAAAAATATTTGAAATTATCCTTTGATGAAATATCAATATCAAATTTACAATGTAAAAGAAGATTCCTTCACGATAAGACACACTTACTTCCTATGATCCCGTTCCACTAATTTACTAAATCTCAAAGTCAATTGTGCAAATATCAAGAAGCGTATTAGCAATAATAAAACAGAAGGAGCGTAAGGCTGACAAGACATCATGAAGTCGACTTATAGCCTTCCTTCTGCGTCAAATATGCGAGCTTTGAATGTCTCATAACTCGTTTGTCGTGAATTTGACGGGCTAATTGTATCCCTTAAATACGGTCTGATTTCAAGATTAACATTTTTAACATTATATTTCGAGATTAACGTTCTTTACTTAAGACTTATTATAAATTTGATGAGTGGATTGGATTTTAAATTCCAACCCTAATGTAGATTCAAACAGGTTTTTTGAAATCGGCTTTGTTTTAAAAATTGGATTCAAACAGGTTTAGTGGAATCGCCTTTGTTTTGCAAATTTGTTCAAACCGTCAAATTTGATGGATGGATTGGATTTTAAATTCCAACCCTAATGTAGATTCAAACAGCTTTAGTGAGATCGGCTTTGTTTTATAAATTGCATTCAAACAGGTTTAGTGGAATCGCCTTTGTTTTGTAAATTTGTTCAAACCCTCAAATTTGATGGATGGATTGGATTTTAAATTCCAACCCTAATGTAGATTCAAACAGGTTTAGTGAAATCGGCTTTGTTTTATAAATTGGATTCAAACAGGTTTAGTGGAACCGGCTTTGTTTTATAAATTTGTTTAAACCCTTAAATTTGATGGAAGGATTGGATTTTAAATTCCAACCCTAATGTAGATTAAAACAGGTTTAGTGAAATCGGCATTGTTTTATAAATTGGATTCAAACAGGTTTAGTGGAACCGCCTTTGTTTTATAAATTTGTTTAAACCCTCAAATTTGATGGAAGGATTGGATTTTAAATTCCAACCCTAATGTGGATTCAAACAGGTTCAGTGGAATCCGCTTTGTCGGCTGAATGGTGATAACCTTAGTGTAATCATGACCCCACACAAGTTATACAGTGCAGCAATTTGACATCATGGTTACGGCACCAGAGGGGAAAATTACTGAGTTGAATTAGGTCGATTTTTCAGCTTTTGAAAGTCTATTCGATAATCAGTGAAGATAACGTGAGCGACAATTTAGAATCCGAAAGCAATAGGACGAGCGCATTGTCTAGATTCAGATTGTAAAGAAATGGTTTGTTTTTTCAAGGGTAAATTTTGTTTCAAGAATTTCGATCATGATTCAAATTACGAAGATCTAAATAGATTTAAGCAAAACTTTATCTTTGCCTTAAGATGATTCAGATCATGGCATAGCTTTACCTCGGTCCTCGTCCATTCAAATGAGGAATGGAGCAGTCTCCGCAATGAATTCAAACGACGATGGAGGGAAGTACGGCGGTGAAAGTGGATGCCGTTGGCGTTTGGGAATCCGGATAAAATGAGTGGAGGGAGTTAGGGTTTCAGGGCGGTTTGACCACGCGGAGTTCAGCCATTGATTTGAAGAGATCAACGTGCCCAAGCGGTTAACGGACAAATCGTTCTAGTACAGCCAGCTCGAAGCAAGGCAGGGGAAGAATTTCATTGCAATGACCACGTCGCACCTTCTTTATATCCACCAAGATATTGCTGCACAATTAATTACTCTTTAACTCCAATTCCCAAGGACTGCAGATGGTCTCGAATTGTCCGAACAAGCTCTGAATTCTTCTGTATTTTCGGATATTAACCAGAAGACATAAATATTACAGGGAGACAGGCATCACGGGTTCCAAGTGCAGCTGTAGTTGCTTCGGTTCTCATGCCATGGAAACCGAGGCGAACAGCCTGGTGTTCTCTGAGTCGCAATCCTTCTGGCCGAGATTCAAAGGGAGTATGAAACGGAAAAACAAAATGCAGTCTTCCAAGCCAAGCCCTTCTTCAAACTACGCTGTCGAGATTTCCCCTAATCTTGACGGGAAATCGGCGGCTTTGGTGAGAATTGGTTCGATTTCCCGAGACGGAGAATTCATTCCTGTAATTCTGTCGCCTGCAGGGAAAGCAAATGAGCGGCAGGTCACCAAAAAGAAGAAGAAGAAGGCACTGGGATTCAGTGCTGCAGAGATTAAAGTCAAGTCACGCGATGCCGAGATTTCCGTGAAGCCAGACGAAACGGAAGTTTGTACTCAAGAATTAGGTTCGAAGCAGATTTCAGAACAAGAAGCTGAGGTTGCCATGAGAAAGTTGAATCGTAGATCCTGGGTTCGAATCGCCAAGGCGTTTCGGTTCTCAACGGTAAGCAACTACCTGGGCTTCTATTTTAGGCGTATATCAGCAATTATTAGTATTGGATATATGTAATTGGGAGGAATGTGTAACTGAAGTTATTGTTCTCTGCTGTTTTTGTTTGTTAGGCGCTTGATTTGCATCAAACAAACCGAAATAGGTCGAAGGTTTCGCAAGACTCGCACCTGCAAGTAGGCCACTCAAAGGATACGGAAGCGGCAGTGATCGAGCAGCAGAAAGGGCAAGAGATCCAGCAAGAAAACGAAGTAGCAGACTCGATCCCGGAACCAATCGATGAACCATGTAAGTCTAGTCGAATCTTGGCGAAAGTGGATTGTAGGAGCCAGCAGAAGTTGAAATCTATTGATATTCACAAGAAGGTGAATTCTCATGCCAGCGCGCCTAACACCCCTTTGAAACGTCGGGGGATCAAATCCGTTTCTCTCTGCTCCTCGTCCTCGTATAAGGAACTTCCACGACTAGACATGAATAGTTATACTGCATCTAATTCCCAGCCTAAGAAGCTTAGTATGTTGGGGGAAAGAAAGGGAACCATTACAGCAGGAAACGCAACAGGCGAAGCTGAAGGATACAAGACGGCTATAAATTTCTCGGTTTTGATTATAATTGTGGGATGCCTGGCAGTATTCTCAGACAGGCTCTTAGCCGTCGTGTGTACTTCCTTATGGTGGTATTTACTTCCCAGTCTGCTCAAAAGAAACAGAGTGACCACAGTAGCAGCAGGTTTTAATGGTGGCAGATCAGATTTCAAACACCCGATTCGAAGAAAATTGAACAGGAGCCTGAGCGACGTGAGCGCTGCCATTCACAAGGGTGGGTATCAAAAGAAAGTAGGCATAAATAAATAGACACCTGTGAGGTTTTGCAGAGGTGTTGTTATGGTGGAGGAGCCATTTCAATTTCAGCCGGAATAATCTCATTCCTGGCCATAATTTCTGTTTGTATTTTTCGTCTGTACAAATTTGTCATGTCGACTCGAGTGTCTGCAATAAGAATTGTGTATAGTGTGTATCCACTGAACTGATAAAATGTGAGAAAAAACAGAATTCTTATTTTCAAGAGAGTGATTTTTGTCATAATTGTTTTATGACATTCTTTTAATTGAGTATTTCGTTCTCTTTACTTCAAATTGGTGGGGGAGTATTTGTATTTTTGACAGGGTATATTGAAGGGAGTATTTGTATTTTTGAATTGGTAATCAGCGACTTGGTTAATTAATGTGATTTGGATCTTAATCTACTTGAGATCCAAGGCCAATTGGCCGTGTACAAGACCTACTACAATAAGCTGATTAATATTGCCCACTCACCTGGCCTCTAAAATAAGCTGATTAATATTGCCCACTCACCTGGCCTCTAAATGTATTATTCATGATTCAATCTGCAAAGTGCAAAGTTTATCTGTAAACAAAATTTTCTAATAACTACAAGAGGAACAACTAATACAACGTTTTTACTACAAATCTCATTTTAAACTAATTAACTTTATTGAATTCATTTCCATCCTTTTTCCATTAACAATTTCTATTCTACTGTATTAAACTTAATTTAATAATATAATAAGCTTGGGAAATGCTAATTCAGTTTAATGATGAGTTTGTGTACCTATTGAGAGTAAGAACCGACGTTTTGTTCATATATTAAAATTACCCACACACTGTGACAAAAAAAAATGTAGTATCCCAAAGATGGAACACATACATTCAGTTAGTTCTTTATAAACTTAAAAACTACCACTATTCAGAGTTACTAATTTTTCTGATAATGCCATAATACCGGAAAGTGTGCGTCTGTCTTCACGTTAGGAAGAACTTTTTGATCATTCCTTTTAAAAAGAAAATGAGATGGTGTTCTGTATTGATTATCCCCAATTTGTACCATCCGTCCGACCAAAACATCAATCATTTCAAAGTAATCAAGCGGGTTAAAATTCTATGATTTTTATTATAAAGTGGAAATCACCTTTAAAGAACATGAACATCGTGGTTGAGTAGAACATTTTTTTTTAAATCACAAAAACAAACTGCTGAAATTATACAATCTCATAACAAAGATATTTTAAGATGTTAGAATCTATTTTTCCAACAATAAAAAGTAGATATTGAATAATAAAATATAACGATTAAACACCTTTATAGAGTACAACGTCTTATACTTTACCTCCAGGTAAGAATTTCTTACATCCTAGAAGTATTTCTTGTTGTTGTTAGTTACATTAGCATATATGCCACAACTTTGTTGGTTACATCAGCATATATGCCACAACTGGGATAAAAGTTATTTGAAAAGTTGTTGGTTACATTAGTATATATGTTACAATTAAAAATATTTGATGCATGGATAGCTTGCTAGTATGGCACGATGGAAATTACAAATATCATGTAAATTGTATTTTAATAAAATACTTAAACTAGCTATGCAATGCAACAAGAGTATGGGGGCATGATTTTTACAAGGAATAATGTGTGAAAATATTCAAACCCTTGAAAGCAATAGTGTCCAGCCAAGTGTCAATGAGAGAGCCCATGAACCATCAACTAATCACATTGACTTTTGCACCAAATCATTTAATTCTTGCAAGAGGTGGTTGAGGTGGTTATTGTTTTGGGAAATGGAAGGTTTGGCTCTCCAATTTCGTGTAAGAGTAAGCCACCATTTTGGAAAATCGTGTTTGTCTTCCTGGGCAAGAAAACACCCACGAATTTGCTTCTCAACCCATTATTCATCCATTAGTTTGGCTCTCTCACGGAGTCTGAGCTTGTTGGGTGTTTTCCTCCACGATTTTCTTGAGTTTTCCTCCATTTTTCTTGCTGGGAAGTCATTTTTAGTGTTGCAGAAGGACTAGGAGGAAGAGAAATTCGATTTGGGGGTCCATAAAGGCCGTTTTTGCCATTTGAATGCTCATAAACCTATTGGAGAAATCGTTTTTCTTCCCTGTGGTCATTTCCCCTCTCCAATTTCGTTTTGCTATTTCCATTCATTGTATGGCTATGTGATTGTTAAATGGAGTTCCAACTATCAGGAAATTATCTTGAGATTGTTGTGGTTTGGGGTTAGATGCATTCCCCGTTGGCATGAATTTGTATGTAAGCAACCAAGAATATAGAAGGATTAAGAATTGACTTGATAAACCTAGTAAAAGGTGCAACCTCCCAAAAGATGATAGGAATTTGGCTACTTTTCTATGCACACCCTGAAAAACACTAAAAGGGAAGGTATGGCCTCAGGGACTATGGAGCAGTGAAGGGAATACTTCCTTGTGTTGGGTGTGTAGGTATTGTGGGTGCCGAGCTAGCAAAATCTTGTAGAGGTATTGATAGCTCCGTGGTTGAGCTCACTAATTTAGCAATTCCTTCCTTTCTAGTTCCTTGGTAGCCTGATAAACCCATCTGTGGATTGGCTTGGCTAGGTTGTGGTGTTCTTTTGTCTGTTCATGAATTGTTAGGTTCCCTACCTTTTCTTGTAGAAATCATGCCCAACTCGGGGATGGTAGTTGTGTTGAGAGATTGATGAGCACAACTGGCCTATGGCTGGGTGGAACGTTGCAGTTGCATAGCCGGTTGCTCGGGACAACTTCATACCAAGATAAGTATTCCCTTGTGTTTTAATTTATGCATTGTCTTTAATGGATGACTGTTATGATTATACTGATAAATGCATGTTAACTGTATTTCCGTTGTGTTTACTTGTATTATGCATCTGCACACATGTATTTTTGTTTGCATTTTACTTGTTATGGATTTTAAAGATGATGATGGGGCTAGAAGACTTTTTTGAAAGCTCAAATTTTTAGTCATTTTCTCTCCCTTCCTTGAGTGAGATTGATGAAAGGGGACATGACAATTTGAATGTATCTCCTCAAATCCTAAAAAAAATCATTAATAACATGAAACTATGTCCTCAAACCCTTCAAAAAAATTTTAATGGTTTAAAACTATGTACCATTGAAATTTTTTTCTTAATCACATTTAGATTAAAATAGACATTTTTGAACTGTTTTGAATAATATATATACAACTCTTATTCTTTCATTTTTAATCCTTTAAATATACAAAAAAATATTTATCACTTCATTTGTATGAAAAAGAAAACTATTTAATTTCCCCAAAATAAAAAAATAAAATAAAAAAATTGATGGATTAAGACCATATATATCATCTTTAATGTATCCCATTAGAGTAGTGGGTACACAATACTAACAACCTCCGGATAAATGAGAGGAATTATGGATCAGTCACTAGGAACACTAAAGATTTATAACAGCAATTATTAGGAGGCAACTTGCGAGAAAGTGTGAATGAAAGGGAAAATAAAACCTTAATTGCAGTGGGAGTACACTAATCTTGTACTAATCATCTTTGTTTTGTTGTAGTACACTAATTTTGTACTAATCATCATGGTTTTATTGGAGTACATTAATCTTATAGTTATTGAATAAATTAATTTATTTTAATCAATCAAGAAATTTGATTGATTTTCCTTGACATAAGAATGAAGCAAAATATTGGACAAAATTTTTCAATTTTATATATATAGGAACTTAGATGATATAAAAGTCAAACTAAGTTTAAATATCTAAGTTTTTAATTTTTTCTGAGTATATTTTTAGTCTTATTTTATTTGAAGGTGCTGAATTTATTTATAGGTTAAAAAAACACAATTTAAGCATTTCCAAATTTAGATTTTAACCAAATTTTTTACCAGATTCTGACAAAAACCCACAGTAAAATCCAATCCAAAACGCAAAATAAATAGACTACTCTATCCTTTAAAATTTTGACTAATTCAACTTCATCCCACCTGAAAATGAATCCCCCTCCCTACCAATTTACCAAATGAGAGATAGGCAGAGTCGGAAAGAGATGGGCCTCTGCAGTACCTCGTTGACTCACTCAGCGTTGGCTTCCCTTTGTGGCAATGTGGAAGGAATCTGGAAGTCATCCTTCTGAGGCGGGCTGTGAGAATAAAAAACAGTCATTACTTGTAATTTCATGGATAACAACTTACAATACATCAAAATTGGAATCCGGGTATTGTGTTCTTCACAAGTACGATTCGTCTTTTTGGGTTTTACATCTGAACCCTTCACATGGATTCTCTCGTTTCTTGATTCTTAAGAATAGTAGCAAAAAAGAAAATTGGATTCGCTCTAAATTTATTTTAACATTTTCACGGAAGGTTTGACATTTTCAAGAAAATATTGTGTGGAATGTGAAAATATTGTTTGAAATCTTAATTCCTTTTTTATTCTATTGTTTCTTGATTCTCAAGAAAAAGTAGCAGAAAAGAAAATTGGGTTCCCTCTTACATTTATTTTAACATTTTCAAGGAAAGTTTGACATTTTCAAGAAAATATTGTGTGGATTGTGAGCAGACAAATCCTAAATACCAATAAAACTTTAATTAATTATTGTGCGGAATGTGGGCGAAGTTGCTACAAGGAAAGAAATGGTTTGACCGGGAACTTAGCTTCCATGTGATGCACAGCGAACAATACAATCATAAAAAAAATGTTTTGTCTGAAATAAATCTAGTATGTCATACAAAACCTCAAAAAATAGGAAAGGCATACTTTTATTTTATTATTATATTAGAATAAAAAAGTATATCATATGATAAACAAGTAAAATTAGCAGCAAAGCTGTTTATACCTGCCTCTTAAAAATATTTTAATGTAATAGTAGTACATGATTAAAAATTAAAAGTTAAAATAATTATGTAACATTTTAACAATGTATTAATGTTGGATAGTCTGAAAGCAAACTAAAAATGACATGTCTTACTTTATGCTTTTAAAAATTGAAATATATATGTCTTACTCTATGCTTTTAAAAATTGAATTATATTTTGAGATATCTAAGTGTTAGCAACTATTAATCAAATAGTGATGATGACATTATGAAATGTAAGCCTAGTACCGTTAATTTTTTTTGTTTGTATAAAAAAAATATGAGAATGCCACAGTAGGGTTTTGGGTGAATTCTTGTGGGAATGCAGAGTGAGATACACGGCCTGATGCATGAGCCAGATGAGGGTTTTGGGTGAATTCTTATAGGAATGGCTCTAGGAATGCAGAGCCAGAGACACACGGCCTGATGCATGAGCCAGATGATATGTATATTATTCAAATAAAAAACCTCAATTGCAGAGTTGATTGTAGGCAGTGATATCGTTGTGTCTTAAAATTTAAGATTGTTGAATTTAACGACATTTGGCAGCACTTGCAACACTGACACTGAACATCTCCACCATCCAGATCGCCTTCGGCAGTGATCGGCCCTTGTTGTTCACCACTCCTTCCAGAGAGGAGTCCTGGAATTACTACATGGTGAGTGATGGTTGCATGCTTCAATTTTTTTTATGTAATTAGCATTGGCAGAAACTGAAATTTTGTGATAATAATGAATGCAAGTTGCAATCCCGTTGGCAAATCTTAAGGCTGTGAATCCGTCTACCAATTGAGTGAAAGAGGGGAGGTAATATTTAGTAAGGTGTTGCGTGTGTTAAAAGAGGGTGTAGCATTTGTGATCAAATTATAAAAACTGAGTTTACATGACCACTGCACTTCGCAGGAATAAGCATGCATTTTACCCTATCTATAACCATCGCAGTATAGAAGGATTGGCCTTACTTCTCTATAGCATGAAGAATCTATAGTTTTTTTCTTTGTGCAGTGCCTGGAACAATTACAAACAATTACGATATGCACATTTGTGTCTAATGTGCTTCTACAACATTACAATAATCAGATGCAACATACTAAATGATATGGTTCATACAGTAACATATACTGGAGCAGGGAGAGTCATGTGGATGACCCTGTCATAACTGTGTATTTAATCAAGCATTATTGCTCGAGGAACATCCCTAGGAGTGATTTTCAGGAGTATTTTAGTGGTAATTGCTTTAGAGAACCTGTTACATCAATTCATGTATACCGTAGGTAAGGAAAAGATGGTTCATTTATTCCAGGGGATTATCTCTCTCGGCAGGTTCCTGGCATCTATAATACGTACAGAAACTCATTGAGATTGAAAAAGTAGAGTCCCGAGTGGACCAGTTATGTATTTGATTAACCTTGTAACAGAGATGCTTTTAACTTGAGATGTTAATTTTGCAATCTCTCCTATAATTCAATTTATTTTAACTTAATCTAACCCTACTCAGCTTCTTTGACAAACTATCTCTATTAAGATAGAATAAAGGTTGTTATCAAAGTGAGTATGTTATTTAGCGTAACATATAAAAGAAAGGCATCACCTGCCGCCCGTTTCACCCAAACCAAACCCTTTATGCCAAATAAGTCAAAGTGTTGCAAACATTTCAATGCACTCTACATCTGGCAGCCATGCATTATATATCTATTTGTTAATCTATGTAGTATATCTATGTTAAGTAAAATATTTATTTTTTAATAGGTGCATCTCTATTATGTAACAACTACATCGAACTTGCCTTCGTTTTCTGCCAGTCGTTTGAGATACAGAAAAGTGATGTCGGCGGACTTCTTCGATCACTAGCCTAGATGCAACTATTACAGAATAACGCTACATTAGCTTCAACATTAGCTTCAACATGCCTTCATTGGAGCTCAAACTCTGGAGCTTATTATTGTAAAACATCAAAGGAGAAGCTCATGAAAGAGTTGAAGGAAGATCAACAGAAATTTGAAAGGCAACAAAATAAAATCACCCGTTTAGAGGTTGAGAAGGTTGCTCTAATGAAGTATCATGGATGAGTGAGTACACTTACTCCAGAACATTTAGCAGGAGCAGTTCAAACAATGCTTGTGGATGAAAATGAAGCAAAGAGACTAAATGCTCTCCTGGCTCAAAAAGAGAGTGAAATATATGTTCTAAGGCAAATAGTGGAATATCAGTCCCCTCAGTGGGAAAGAACTAAAACAGACTGCACGCACACATTTTTTGTGTTGGATAGGGATATTTAGAGATGATCGCGGATTTCCCCGATTCTGTTAACCATTCCCCGAAAGAAGCCCTGATGAATGATGCAAATAATAAAGCCCTGACGAAGGAAGCCCTGGTGAGTGATGCAAATAATAAAGCTGATGATTTGTAGAATCAAGTAGATGAATTAGCAGCCCAGGTCACTGGCAAGCCTCTAATTAGAGGTGTCAAACAACTAATTTGGGACATAATTACAACCTTGTTGAGGCATCATTGGCCATTCATGTAGATGATTCAAGAGCACAAATATAGTTGATTTATGTATTAATGACGGTATGTACCAAATTCTTCCTGGATATCATTTATCAATCCAACAACGTAGTATATTTAATGCTCATCATGTTTTACAAGCGACCTTGTTCTTTTCTGTTCAAAATGCAAGCATTAACAAATTTCTTTGTAAGCATTCCAACACTGTCTATACAATATTGGTTCGAATCAAATAGATGTGTTTGAATCCATTGATAGTTGGGGTTTTAAACATATATTTTTCAAATTTTCTGCCCGAAGAAGGAAGGGACTCACTTGTCATGCTCAGCTATGGCAATGTTTGCAGAGTGCATGCCATGGAGCTGTGCAGAGCGTGTCCCTGATGGCAAGAAGTTCATATATCTGGCCGACATTTCTTTTGCTAAAATACCTTTATATTTGTCCCTAAAGTTGCTAAATCCGGAAAAGATGTATTTATTCAACCTTTACCTGATGAGAAGTTACATTCAAAATCAAACAACAACGTTACCTTGTGACTGTCTACACAGAACTTGGGACTGGGTCTCTCACTGGATCAACGGAATTTGATACTGCTTAGTCAATTGCATCAACAACTGCTTCTTCTACTAATTGATGTCTCAATAGGGTGGACTGCTTGTATTGTGGGTGCATGGAATAAACCACTGGAGCTACTGGTGTTTACGGGTATGGGTACGAGTCAATAGTTTCTACTAGTAATGCCTATGCCTTCGCTCCAATCCTGCTAGCTGACTATCACGGCCTCCTCTAGGCCATGGCCAACGTCTCCTGCTCCTTGCGCCTGCGTGAGATGTTCGTCCCTCGTCCAATGGTGTAGACATTTCCTTCCATAGTAGTTTTTTTTTTTTTTTTTGCAGTTTTATTTTTACTTTTTGCGGTTTCATATGGCAACGGGGATGCTCTTTGTCTATGGTGGTGGATTTGAAAATATGCATTGATTTCAGTGAAAGACGGTGAGAGGCCGTGTTAATTGTCACCGACACAGTGTAAGCTCAATGAAAACTATACACTATATACTTTTATTTTTGTGAAGATTATTACTACCATACCATGTCAATGAAATGAAATGTATGGAAGATCATTATTAGCATACCTTGTCAATGAAATGAAATGTCTTTGGCCAGCTATCACATGCATTCAATTACCTGTCATTTGATAGACCTTTGTTGTTATTTGCAGATGAAAGGCAGGGAAAGAGTAGTAGTGAAGGCGGTGAGGTTCAGGAGGAATCAATACAATGTATGCGGTGTTATGAGAAGATTGTGGCAGCTGTGTTATGAGAACTGAATTAGCGGTGAGCTGCAGCTGTGTTATGAGAAAAGACTGTGGCAGTGCTGAATTAACGGTGAGCTTAGAGGACGAGCTATGGCCTGTGTTAGTGTCAGACAATTATTACATGTACTAAAGATTATTATTACATATACCAGGTGGCAATTTTAAAAAAATTTAAATTTTATTTTATTTTATTATTATTTAAAAAAAAAATGTCACGTCTCACTAGGGGTATTTAGTCAAATCAAACTTATTCACCAATCATAAAAAAGTAATATGAAATTTTAAAAATTTAGAAAAATATTATTCATTTTAAAAAATTCAAATTAATAAACAAAATAACGTAAACTTTGGAAAACTAGTGAAAAATTTAGTTTAAAATTATAAAGTCAAAAGCAACCAAGTGATCACTATATAACCTGCTGGAGGCAGGTATAATAAGAAAAGTTTCATTATTTTATGGACCAATCCAACTTTTTCTTGAGGTTATTTCTTTTGTTTAATATAGAAAGGTTATTTCTTTTACTTCATAAAGAAAATTTAGGTATTAAATTATAAATGAAACCAACTCAAATGTTGCAATGTATATTCTACTTATAGGTGTTTCTATTCATCTTGAATACGTGTGTTTCTTTTATTGGATAAAGAAAGGTTATTTCTTTTAGATTTGGGTATTAAATTATAAATGGGACCAACTAAAATGTTGTAATGTATATTCTACTTATAGGTGTTTCTATTCATCTTGAATACGTGTGAAGGAAAGCTACACATATTATCTTTCTTTATAGTTTTTTTATTACATGATTTAGTAGGCGTGGGAGAATTCACAATATATTAAGAGTAGTGTTAACATTTAAAAAAAAAGAAGCTAGGGTTACAATATACTATGAGAATAGTGTTAACAATTTAAAAAAAAAAGCTAATGAACATGATTAGCATGGAAGAGTAAAATTAATTTAAAACTTTATGAAGTAATTAATAGTCAACACTTATACGATATGTTTGTTAGTAAATGATTTGTCTTTAAAAGAAAGTTAAAATAATTATACATGTTATAGATGATAGGTCTCCATAACTCCAATGGTTGGATAATTCTTTTTGAACAAAATGACTTATTAATACATAGAGGGAGTGACCTTTGGATTTCACCTTCAATTGTTCAAGTCTTTGATAATTTATGAACTTTTCAAGATTTTCTCTTCCAACCGTTTTGATGAAGATGTCTGGAATTTGTTCACTTGTATTGTCTCAAATGAATAGCCTCGGCCTCTACATGATATCAAATCAGGTGGTACTTTGTATTGATGTGCTTAGTTTGATCATAGAATCTAGGATTCTTGGCCAACTTGATTGCATAAGTATTGTCAACTAGTAGAGGAGTAGAATTCACTTATTTCTCCTGTAAATCTTGAAGTGTCTTCCTAAGCCTACACACAATCTCTTTTGTTGCTTCTGTTGCAGCCACATATTCTGCCTCTGTTGTGGAATCTATTGGAACAAACCATTTGTGTAATCTCTAGGAGACAATTGTTGATCTAAGACTCATGAGGTAGCATGAAATAGACTCTCCATTCTCTTTGCCACCATCCAAGTCTAAATCAAAATATCCAAATAGTTTGGAGTCATCCACCTTAGAGTATTTGAGTCTAAAGTCTTGAGTCCCCTGTATTTTAGAACTCTTTTTGCAATAGACCAATGTCCTTCACAAGGCTTTTGCATGAACTGGGAAAGGATCTCAACAACAAATGAAATATTTGGTGTAATACCCACGGTTTTGACTTGGAATATATTAAATCAAAGCATGTAAATTATGTAAATATGCTAGTAGGGATTTCTAGTGTAGAGCTCAAGGACAAGGCCCGGTTAGTGAATATCTAGGAATGTATGAAGTAAATATTTCTATATGGTCTATGTGATGGCTTCTCATGTCAATTAGAATGCTATGTAAATATTATGATGGAAAACAATAAAATGGTTCAAGATGGTTGTGTAAAGAGCACTAGAGGGGCTATGATTCCACTAGATGGGAAGAGGAAAGGGGGCCTATGGGAGGAGAAAAGGGGGCCTATGAGAGATTAAATTCTCTATTGCCAAGTGTCAGCCTTATAACTCATCAATTTGTTGCCATTCTCCTTAAATGAGTTAATTACTTCCTTTTACCATTTCACCCAATCATTGAATGCATGTATGAGGTTGGTGGGGAAAGTCTTCTCATGTAGTTATGGAAGCATATGATGAATATACTTCTATAATTGTTGTGAGAGTACTCTATTCCATGTTCAAAAGTTATGCCTTTTTCACTATTCTCTCATCTTTTGGGAAGCCTATTATCTAATTTTCATTTTCCAGATTTTTACCAGTAGATTTTACACTACATATTTCTTGCTTTTTTTGTCCATTACCAATTACCAGACTATGAATAACCTACAAATTCGAATTGGGAAATAGAGATGTAGATTTGAGGAAAAAGAGAGGGTTGTAGGTGAGCATAGAGGTTTGGAAATCTAGGAACTCGTACCCATTGAGTTATGTTACTCGAAAATGCTTGAGAAGCCATGAATTAAGGCTATAGGTGGTTCTCCAAGAGCATATAGTAGGTTGGACTCCTTCTATTCATACACTAGAAGCACCTGACAAGATGGATCGCCCAAGGGAACCGTGGATTGGTGAAGGGAATTCTTGAGCCCAGAAGGGTGTTGTGTCGGGTAGGTATTGTTGGATCCAAGGCTGTGATGGTTGATTGAGATTCATGTAGAGATCTATATGAGAATTTGGCTAAGCATTGAAAGCGGAATGGGTTGTGGGATGAGAGAGAGAAACTTGTAGGAGTTCCCTTTGCCCTGATGGCCCCTTAGCCCAGCTTGGGGTTCCCTCTCAATAGAAAGAGTATATGATGAACATAATGCCTACG
Source organism: Larix kaempferi (assembly GCA_027924585.1). Classification (NCBI taxonomy): domain Eukaryota; kingdom Viridiplantae; phylum Streptophyta; class Pinopsida; order Pinales; family Pinaceae; genus Larix; species Larix kaempferi. Next base: position 2,744,417 of record BSBM01000012.1, on the reverse strand, counting down.
TTTGCGTGGAAAATCACTCTTACACAACTAATTCCTTGGATCATCTTTGTTTAAAGATAAGTATTCTCTTTGTATTTCAATGTACAATGATTTTATTTTATGCTTGTGTTGAATATGTCATATGTGCATGTATGTGTATGTGTGGACATATTTTATTTTGGCTATGTTTTTATTTATGCATCTGCACACACATTTTATTGTTATGAATTTCGCAAGATGCCAATGGGGTGAAATTTGTAAATCTCCCCTCTGTTGGTTGGATTGATGGATGGGGATGTGACATCTGGTATGGTGGTGGTGAGGTAGATAAGACTTTCCATAAGCGATATGTACATTGTTGCATCTTCAAATGTATTCTCTTCTTTTGATGCGAGATTCAAGTTTTGCTCCATTGGAGTAGAGAGAGGGTTATACTCTATCATGCCAAACATGTTTAACAAATCTCCAATGTACTTCTTCTGGGAGATGAATATGTACTTTGGACTCTGAGTTACTTCAATTCCCAAGTAGTAGTGAAGATGTCCCATATCTGTCATCTCAAAGCCTTTCTTCAATGCTTTCTTTATGGATGTAATGTAGCTTTCATTGTTCCCTATCATCAATAGATCATCTACATACACTACAATATATACAACAAATCTTCCAATTTTCTTGACAAATAATGTTGCATCATCAAGATTAAAGTGCTTGAAATTCAATTTCAGAAGATGCTTGATTAACTTTTCTGCCATGCACATTGTGCTTGTTCAAAGCCATACAAAGACTTGACTAATTTGCATATTTTTTTGTTATTGTCCCTCCACAACCAAACCTTTCAAATGAGACATGAAGACAATCTCTTCCAAGTCTCCATTAAAGAAAGTAGTATTCACATCCATTTGATGAAATTTCCACCCATTATGTGTAGCCAAAAACAATAGAGTATGGATGACAGCCATTTTTCTGTGGGGAATAAAGTCTCCTCATAGTCAGTGCCTTCTTTATGTGCAAAACCATTTTCCACAATCCTTTCCTTATGCTTGTCAAGTGAGCAATCTAACTTGTACTTGTTGCTGTAGATCCACTTGCAGCCAATTGGAGTGGTTCCAAATGGAGTGTCCACCAACTTCCATGTCTCGTTTTTTTAGAGCATAATATCCATTCAGTGTGGCCTCTTTCCAAGCAACTTCTTCAAAAGAAGTTGCTTCAAGGTTAGCGAATAAACTCAACTCAGAGTCATATGAAATATTTATACCTTCTACATCACCTGAATTTAAATTATCTGCATCTCCTCCATCTTCTTGTCTCATCGAAATTCTAGTGACTATCTTTCCAACTTCATCAGGATGAACACTTTGAAATATCTTCATGACCCACTTTGGAACTTTTTGTGAGGGTCTAGGTTGCTTAGTTGTTGGTGCTTCATTCTCTTCAAGATACAATCTTCCAATCCCAATCTCAATCACATCATCCAATTGAACCTCATGTTTGGGTGAAGTGGCAGGAACTTCTTAATGAGGGGAAGATGGTGCTACAAACACTAGTACAAAATGAGAAATAAGTGACCAGGTGACCAAAAATTTGGTCGCCACAATTTTTTGAAAGGATAAACAACCAAACTTGAGAAATTTTAAGTGAGCCAACTCAAAACGACCAATTTGGTCATAGGATAAAATATACGACTAGATAACAAGTAACTAAACTAAAAATGACCACATAACAATAACATTAAGAATATGAATTGGCCATCTATTTAGTCATTTTTAGTTGTGTCACTCCGACAATGGAAAATTACAATTTTGACAATGAATTTGTACAATTTACTAAATTTTAACACTGCAGATGGATTCAGAGACCCCCTTTCTATGGAGTCTCCAAATCCATCTCCAATGTTAAAATTTAGTAAATTGTAACATTGTAGATGGATTCAGAGACACAAGTGATCATGTAAATTGTGTCACTCAATAGCAGTGGTAAAAAATTATAATTTTGACAATGAATTACAATTTTGGATCGCTATCGTCGAGTGACATAATTTACATGATCACTCGTGTCTCTGAATCCATCTACAATGTTATAATTTACTAAATTTTAACACTTCAAATGGATTCATAGACCCCCTAGAAAGAGGTCTTTGAATCCATCTACAATGTTCAGATGGATTCAAAGACCCCTTTATACGGGGTCTCTGAATCCACATGCAGTGTTCAGATGGATTCAGAGACCCCTTTATAGGGGGTCTCTGAATCCATATGCAGTTTTCATATGGATTCAGAGACCCCCTTCTCCATCTATAACATTAAAATTTAGTAAATTGTAGTCCTCTTCATGTGTCACAGCTCGACAATTGACACCAAATTAGTGTTACTGATCATGACGACATCCTAGCGAAACACAAAATTAATCATTATGTGTTGACTAACATCATTATACCCATCGGCGCATAGCCATAAGTTTGTAACCATGTATATCAATCAGGTTCACACCCTGGCTTCCACAACACCTCCCCATAAATACTATCTATATGAGAACTACAACCACAACACCTATTATTTTTATTATTATTACAAATTAAAACATAAAAATTCAATTATATATATATATATAATTTATATAACAAAACAAAACAAATTTTATAAAAATTAGAATATATGACAATGTTATATAAAAAAACAACACAATCTATAATAATAATAAAAAATAAAAATAAAAACAGTTCACATATTGGTTTGGTTGCTGACCTAAAACCAAAATCCCATGACGATATGGTCTGAGGAGGGTGCACTTTATAGTCCGAAGAGAGAAAAATATAGGTGGTAACCTAAGGCACTATAACTGTGGACAAATAGGAGAAGAGGCCTGCTGATATATTTCTCATTTTCAAGATCAATTTGTGGGGATTGTGACTATTCCAACACAGCTGAGTATTTTTTCAGTGGATTGTCCCTTATATGTCACTGACTGCTACCTCTCTAGGTGCAAAAATAAAACTTTGTAGCTAGCTAATATCTCCAGTATAATATCTCATCAAATTGTGGTCTCTTTAACGGAAATGCTATAGTTAAATAGGGTTTCCTGTACATTGTTACCTACAACAGCGTCAATTAAAAAGAAGGTACTCTTTAGTGAATGTTCCAAGGCATGCTCCTTCAATTGTAATATGATTTGTTTGGTCTGATAAAACTCCTGTTATATTTGATATAAGTTCAAAGTCAATTTTATTGGTGTTTGTGTGAATGGTTTGTAATTTCGGATATCAAATAGTATATTTTCTAATGCATTACATTACCAAAATGTATATTCTATGAGTTTAGAACAAATTATCAAGAAGCAACTTTCAAAACCAATATAAATTCAGTCAGTTATAAGTGGGAGACAATTACGATGATCATAGTATAGTGTTGATCAAGTGTTTGACGGAAGTCATCAACCAAGTTGTTCCAACATTTGGTAAAAAATTAGCCCATATCTACTTAGGGACATTACATGGGTCGTGCAGGGCGTTTAGCTGAGGATAAATGCTTAATTCACAAAATGCTTGTTGAACATGACCCTGCCAGTTGGGGGGTATTTCTTGGTGCCTATAGAGTCCATGGAAATATAGAACTAGCAAAGTATGCAAACATAAAGTCTTCTTGAGTCAAATGAACAAGTTCCTGGAACACATGTGCTACTGTCAAATATTTATGCTTCCATGGGTAGATGGGATGATGTTTCTATGGTAGGGAAATTATTGAAAGACTACGGTGTATTTTTCATTTGTAGATTCACATTGGTCCAGTAAAAGTTATGAAGTACAACCATGCTTTTGACATGGCCTTCTCTGTAGATGCTAGAACACTGATTAAGTACTGGCCTCCTGCAACACTTAAGTTTCCAGATAAAGGGTATGTAATATGTATTGTATACTATTTTCATATGATATATACGATTGAATAATGTGCAGTAGTATTGTGGTTAGGATAGTTTATGAAAGCTTCTTGACACCAATGCTTGGACTCTAAGGTTATTTAATATGCATTATTTATTAATGTTATTCTTTCATGAAACCATGGAATTATGAGGCGACGTTGTTCCTGATCTATCCATCCATGAGAAACAATACTAACACCTGATCAGGGCCATGTTGATTTAATTGGTGTTAGCAGTTTATGCACGCCTTTCTTTTCTTAACCAACAACATGGTTCTAAGATTCTCTAAACTAGGAGGCATATTTTTTTATCTGTGGGAAAAAATAATTTTATTTACAATAAGTAAACAAAATTACATTTTAGAGCATCTTCTCTCATCCACAATTCTAAATTATTATCAAACCTTAGGGTTTCGATATCTGCCCAAGAAGGGGCTCCTATTTGAGAAATATTGTAAATGTCATAGTTTGCAAGTAAAAATTCTAGAAGGATCTAGAAGTAGTGATTCATTTAGTCAAGTAATGAGTTAGGTAACTAAATCTCCACTTAGTGGAAGATTTCGGTGAAGTTTAAACAGTAAGTCACCAAGTAAAGATGGGGTTGAAAATCTATTTTTAGAAACAATTGCAAATGTATAGGATTCTGTTATTTGAGCTGGAAGTTTAATACGCTTCTATATAAGTGTAAACCTGTGAGGCATTAAAGGATGGTCAAATTAACACAAATCAAGCCAAGAAAAGAACTGAGAGTTCTTTGAAAATGTATATACATGTTTTTATTAATGAAATGAAGATTCATAGTATTGTGTCTGTGTCTATAATTTAATTGAGGTATTTCAGGTTTGTGTGTGTAAATCTGGAATAAATATGAGTTTCAGAGCCTATGTGAAAGATTAGAAGTAATGATAGATATCGGGTAATCTGTCATGTGAAAAGAGAATACCCTACGTGAGGATTAGAGACAATTATAATTGAATGATGGGAATATTTATGTGCATACGATGTCGGTTTGTATTTACAAGAAGAAGGAGCCTTTGTATAGACTGAGTTAAATCAAATTCAATCCGAGAATTTTAGATTGGGATTTCTGTGTGATTCTAACCAACAGAATGAAAGAGAGACTCGTTGCCAAATGCAAATGACCTGTGTGATGCTAACGTGAATCATTATTGTTTTTGTTGAGCAATATAGTAGATTTAGTGATTGAATTGAATTTGAGTTTGGGCGCTTGAAGTGAAAACAAACCCAACATTAGATGTGATCAAGGCATAGTAATTGGTGGAGAAGAAGCGTTGTTTAAATTGTTAAATGATCATTTGAGTTGAAAGATACAATCTTGAGCATCAATTTGTGAATGTACTGTAAATGAGTTTCGAATAACCAGTTGAAGTGATTTGGGGAAGATTCACCTAGGCTAAGGAAAGTAAGTTTGCCCAGCTATAGTGCTAAGTAGGGACAGGGTGTTATATCACCCAAGAAGGTAAGAGATTGCACTCTTTGTGATATTTATCCATTTGGAAATAGAGGAAAGTTCTATTTGGAGAGGTGTTAATCCCTTGTAATTCCAAATGGTGAAATTGTTGATTGTAGACAGTAAGATCACCATTGGAAGCAAGTTGAGGTAAGTGGCTTTTCATTTAGTTCATTTTACCCAATTAATGAAGACGTTGCAAAGGGAGTTCAAACCCTTGAGAAAGGAATCGTTGTTCTTATGTGAGTTCATGGATTTGTAATATTTGTAGAGAAAAAGGATCTTCAAGATCTAAATTGATGTGCAAATCGTTGTGAATTTATATATGAACCTAGAGGTGTTTTTATTAGTTGTTACAGAAAAAAATAATCACCATATATGTATTTCGATATTTGTAGATCATTATAATCTGTATTTGAGTCAAGTTCAATAGTGTGTGTATTGATACTTTCATTTGCATATATGGTGACCTGACTAATGGTGATGAGTAGAGATTTGTTGAAGAATTATAACAGGATCTGTGTGAACCCCTGCATCATTTGGTATTAGAGTGAGGTTAAAATCTCTTTGGGGTTGGAGAATAGAAACAAAGCAAGTAAAATGCTCTTTGAGATTTGTTATTGGAGCTAGGAGAGCATAATAAATTGCTCAATTGAATGATAACAGAGAGTTGTTATAGCAATCCCGATCAAAGGTAAAAGAGCATTGATGTTATATCAGAAGGAGAAGTAAAGACACAATTTTTCTTGCACTGGAAGAGTAAGTCAGATAAATATTTCTATATTTGATTTCAGGAGGAGTTGCAAAGAGCTAGAGTTCTCTTGAAGGGAGATTTCTGTTGCAGAAGAATTCTGAGCAGGCGTACTCTTGAGAATGAATCGATTTTGTTTCATTTTGGTTGTCATTGATGTCAACTAATGTCAAAGAGGATGTCAATTGATTCAGTTTGAGTCATTAATGTCAATTGAGGTCAAAGTGGATACAGCATTCTTATTCCAACTTAAAGAAGTATATGGAAGCCACTTTGAAGAAATATATGCACAAGATGGTGAAGGATATGGATTCCAGTTTGAAGAAGTATATCTAGAAGTTGCATCCAGTCTGAAGATGTGTGTCCAAGGATACATCATGCATGATCAGTATGAAGAAGTACATAAGGAAGGTACATCATGCAGATCCAGTTCAAATAAGTACATAAGTAATGTATCCTACTACATGTGGTATGTGCACAGATATCAAGTCTACCAAGTCATACTATCTCAAGGTAGCAGCCAAAGAATTGGTTGGACAAAGGTACATGTGGACAAGAAACCAAGGAGTTGGTTGAGCAAAGGTGCAAGTGTGCAAGCATGTCAAGGGAATATTCTGGAATGAGCAAGCAAGCCCAAGCATTGTATGGTCAAAGATTGGAACTGCACAAAAAGTATGAAACGACTTATGGTTGAACAATATTGAAAGTGTGTAAGTCTCACCAATCAGAAGATGCTTTCAGTTATTGAAGCGTGCACAAGTTCCAAGAAGGGTGCAGCGGTTGAAGTTAGTATATGCGTGAATTCCATAGCTAAAGACTCACCAAGTGTGCAAGTCCCACAAGTGATGGTACCACAAGGGTTAAAGTCCCACTAAGTGAAGGACCAGGTATGCGCAAGTTCTACAAGAGATGGCATGACAAATGTGCAAGATGAGATCAAAGTCCCCCCAAGTCGAGGACCATGGTTAAGAAAAGTTCTACAAAGCAATGGTTGTAATATCCCAATTTTGACCCCATTGCATTAAAATGTAAATAATGTAATATTGCTATAAATCATGGTGAGGATCTCAAGGCCAAGGCCCCACCATCGATTTAGTGATGCATATGGATTTCATTCCAGGCAGGCACAATGGGATGAAAATATCATGTAAATATGCATTTTAATAAAATACCCACAACTAGCTATGCAATGCGACAAGAGATGAGGGCATGATTTTACAAGGAATTAGGAGGGAAATATTCAAACCCTTGGAGCCAATCAAGTCAGTCCAAGTGTCAATGAGATAACCCATAAAACCCTCAACTACCCATGTTGACTTTTGTACCTAATCATTTATTTCTTCCAAGAGTTGGTTGAAGTAGTTAATGCCTTGGGGAATGGAGAGGTATGGCTGTCCAAATTCGGGTATGGGAAAGCCAACCTTCATGGAAATTCGTGTTTGGATTATTGAGAAAGAAATGAGCCACAGAATTGCTCCCCATGCCATTATCCATCAACCAGTTTTGCCTCTCTCACGCTTTTGGAGCTCTCTGGGTTTTTTCCCCTCCACATTTTTATGGTTTTCCTTGTTTTCTAGCTGGGAAGAGGGTGTTTTGGTGTTGCAGAGATGCTGGGAGGAAGGGAACTCGATTTGGGGTTTCATTGAGTCCGTTTTGGCCATTTGGAATGCTCATAACCTGTGGGATAAATCAGTTTTTCTCCCTGTGGTCGAATTTCCCCTTCCCACAGTTCGTTTTGGGTGAGCCATGAGTTGGGAGAGCCAATGGGAACCCAACTTTGTAAATCCCTTTGTAAAACTGTTTATCTATGCCAAACCATTATGCTTACTGTGTGTGGAAAGAGTGTGTTGGGGTATGAGTTATGGGTATCCATTGTTTTGGCTTGAGCTTGAGTGCAAGCATCCAAAAATGAAGAGGGTTCAGATTTAGCCTGATAAATCCAGCTATGGACTGGCTTGGCTTAGATGAAATGTTTATTTGGATGTGCATGAGCTTGATTGTCCCCTTTTCCTTGTAGAAATCATGCCCAGCTCAGGGGTGGTCTTTGAAAGCTGAAAGAATACAGGTTGGGCAGAGACCTATGGTTGGGTGGAACGTTGCAGCGACATAGCTAGTTGCTGGGACCATTTCACAATGAAGATAAGTATTTTTCTATCTATGTGTTTTACTTCTGCATTGTTTTAATTTGATGACAGTTATTGATATGTTGGATGCATATTAAATGTGTGTGGATGATGTTTTATTCTACTGTGCATGTTTTCTTGATTTGCATCTGCACACATTTGTTTTTATGAATCTAATGAATGGGGCCGAGTTTATGAAAAATCCCCAGAAGTGTAGTCATGTTCCCTTCCTTGCATTGGGTCGACGAGAGGGGACGTGACAATGGTACATTGAGAGTGCAAGACTACAATGCTAAGGTGAAAGTTCCACTAAGTCATGGACCATGGATGTGCAAGACCCACAAAGGATGACATATTAACAGCGCAGAACATGACATGTGGCATAGGCATAATCCGTGAAGAAAGGAAGAACGAATGACACAACCAACTTGTGGACATACAATCCATGTAGGACATGTATAAATAGAGATGCAATTTGGAGATTTGATGTAAGCTTGATGGAAAGGATATAGAGCTTCAAGTGTAAAATACATATTTATATTCGGGGCATCAAGGGCTCGAGGATAGAATAGCATGATCTAGTGAGGAACCGAGTGCGCACATATAGCAGAATGATTTACTGATGGTGCGCATAATGATGATGTAGATCTATGAAAGATGCACAAATACTAAAAGGCATAACTATAGAAGTATGCGCAAGTGCATGAGGACCGAATGACAATATTACTCGTAACATGCAGACAATCACATATGATGTAAGATAGGAGTGCAGAGACAGAACCGAAGTATATCAAAAGATGCGTAGAATTTTGGCTGATGGATGAATGTTGAAGTGAAGTGTGCGAAGTAAGGAAGTCCATCAGATGCGCAACAAAAGAACAACATCATATTCTTGTAAGCACGTCATGATGAGGATGATATGATGCAAGTGAGTTAAACCGAAAGGATGAATCATATGATGCACAACATGTTGCAGATTGTCTAAAGGACTGTAGCACTTAAACCAAACAGACACATCTAAGTTAGCGCATAGTTCCATCTGATATTGGTGTGTAATTTCAGAACAACAAGCTATCAATTGCAGCACAGTGTTAGTTGGTGAAGTACAGTTGCGCATAAGTAGAATAGTACAGCTAATTAGTGGCGCAGACTGCAGCAGATGAAGTAGCACATGACATATGAAGTAATTCATCAGCAGAAGAAAATAATTGAATGGAATGAGAAGTCAAGTGATGTATGCAGCACAGTGACAGTGAATCGTCTGCATACAAAGGTGGCGCACAACAGAACAAACTACAGAAGATCAGAAGTGTGCGCGAGTTGAAAGTTCAGTAAGACAAAATATTATTTTGGATATTTGGATGGAAAGACGGGGAAAGGAGTAGGAGGTTGTAGCTTCCTTCTAGTTGGTGTTGGAGAACACAGGGAGTTGGTGCTTCCTTCAGGTCGGTGCCTCCTTCAGGTCGGTGCCTTTAAAACCAGGGGGTCAGTGCCTCCTTCCAATTGGTGCTAGTAAACATAGGAAGTCGGTGTTTCCTTGAATGTATTCTTTTCATTACAAAAGAGAATTCCATGGTTTTTCTCCCATTTGGGTTTCCACGTCAAAATCCTGTGAGTTATGTGTTCTTTGTCTTGGTGCATATGTGGATGAATGTTTTATTTATGTTGGACGCATAATTAAATATCAAGATTAAGTTAGAGGCTAATCTATTAAAGAAGGTAAAAACGGTTGATAACTGCGCTAATACTGATTCACCCCCCTCTTAGTATTAAACTGATTCCAACAATTGGCATCAGAGCGGGTGTTTTCAATCACGAATTAACATCTAGAAGATAGATCCTTGCATAGATATGGACAAGCAAGAAGGTCTTTCAACTAAAAGAGCACCAAGCTTTGATGGCACCAACTATATATTCTGGAAGGTCATGATGGAATTATATTTGTAATCACTAGGAGAAGATGTATGGCAGTCCGTTATTGACGGCTACAATGTCCCAACAGTCGTGCTAGTTAATCCAGTACATAGGAGAATCTATAAATGCAATGCAAGAGCCATAAACACATTGCTTTGTGGTTTAACTGGTAATGAGTTCGTAAAGGTTATGCATTGTGCATCATCTAAGGAGGTTTGGGACAAACTCAGAGGTGTCTATGAAGGTGACGAGAAGGTAAAGAAAACAAAGTTGCAGAACTACTCAGGTTTATGTGAATCTCTGAAAATTAAAGATGAAGAGAACATTACCTCTCATTTCTTAAGAGTTGATGAAATAGGGGTCACTTTGGAAGAAGAATCCATTGTATAGAAGATACTAAGAACTCTTCCCTCAAGGTTTGATGCAAAGGTGTCTGTATTGGAAGATAGAGATAATCTTGAAGATTGAACAAAGGACGAGCTTCAGGGCATTTTGACTACATATGAGATGAGAACTGAGAAAGAGACTCCCATCAGAAAGGAGTCGCTTTTAAATCTACTAAGAAGGATGAGCATGATCACGACAAGGACTGCTGTGATGAGTCGGATGATGAGGAATCAAACTTGGTTAGAAAGCTAAAAATAGGACGAGGTAAGTATAAGAACAAGTTTCCCTTCAAATGTTTCAAATGTGGAGGAGTAGGTCATTAGGCCTCTAAGTGTCCTTACAGAAAAAAATGAAGAAAATGAAAACATGGAAGAATCCAGTTATCATGAACGTAGAAATGTGCACACTCAACACATAACTAAAAATAAAAGGAGGATTCCAAAACAAAAGAAAATTATGTATGCTGAGGAAGATATCAATGTATATGAAGGAAGCGATTGCGACAAAGAACCAAAAAAAGTACTTTTCATGGCCTTTGTGGAAGAAGAAAGCAGAGATGAAAAGAAGAAGAGTGGTTCAAAGAATACTCCAATTGCGCAAAAAAAACTAGGATCACTGGACAAATACTTCTTTGGTGGATCATTCAAAACACCTCCGAAGACATTTACATCTCCAAAGCATGTTGTAGAGGTCAAGACCAATAGTCAATCTGAAGAAGAATAAAATGCTGCAGGTATTGACTGGGAAGGATAATTGATTAGTGCCCTGAATGACTTGAAGATGTCAAGAAAGAAGAATAAATTCTTGTAGGAATAGTTGTCGAAGTATGAGGAACAGGACAAGCCATTTCAAGAATCTCTTGACGCAGAAGTTTGTGAAAAGCTAACCAACTATGAGATACAACTGATTTGTGCATAAGACAAGGTCAAAGTGCTTAAGGAAGATAAATCTGCATTGAAAGCTTCTTTAGAAGAATTGGCGTAGAAAATCAGGATGCTGACAAATCAACTTGAGGAGAAGGACGAAGAGATATCTCCTCTAGAAGACAAATTGGTTGATATATGAAGGGTAAGAAACAAGTCCAAGACCCCATAATGATTTGGACACATCAAGAAAGAAACAAGGCTAATATCGATGATGAAGTAAAAGACAAGTTCAAAGACAACACACCAATTCTGAACCCGATCTTGAAAGATCAGAGACCACCTGAAGACAAAACATGTCTTGGTTATGAAAAGGAATCAAAGAAGGTTTGTGATAGAGAACATTCCCCAAATCATTTTTAGTCCTTCAGGTATGATGACTACAACTCTTTTGAACATACTAATAAAAAAAGGGTCAATAGGATGAAGTGCACAAGATGTAATCGCTTTGGTCATGTTGCAAAATATTGTCAAATTGTGAGATGATATTCATGTGATGGTTTTGGACATAAGGCTGTGTACTGCTGAAGGGTAGTAAATTGTCTAGATGAAGACTTATTACGCAAAGGAAATTACATTGTGAGAAATTATAGATAAAATTCTCAAGTACGGAGTCAAGGTAGTAGGGCACAAATTAAAACATGTGTAAGGAAATCTCCTCAAAAGTGCACAGAAGAAGCAAACAATCCGTGTACATCCAAAGCAACAAGCAATTGCTGCTCCTCCTGCGGATCCTAAAAGGATCAGGTGAAGACCCTTGAATTCAAAATGAAGCATCTTAGACTTCAAGGAGTAAGATAAGTGTGTGGTTAGAAGGTGTCTGTTGCAGTATTCATCATAGTTGCACAAGGCTATGTGTTAAGTTGCAAATGTTGCAGAAAGAAAGTTTAAACACATACACACATTAAGTTGTTGCTGAGTTATCTTGCATATGATACAATAAAGAACATAACAATTATTTGAGTTAAGTATTGTAGACACAAAAGGAAAATTCTTGTATGAAGAAATGGTATAAACATTGTTGAAAAAGAGACACTAGTCGATGCAAAATATAACTTTTATTATATTCAAAATTAGTATGTTTACAAAATTGCATGAATAGGGAATCCATGCCGAGGCCAAAAGGCATATACAAACAAAACCGACAAAATTGAGTTGTTGAAGTAATCTACAGCCGTAGTTCAAGGTCAATGTCCATGTCTAATTGGTTTGCAAGAGGAAGCTCCAAGTCCACCAGCACAAGTGCATTACACTCTGGAGAAGGATGCACAGGAAGGAGTTGCAGAGTTGCAGACGATGATGGTGCAGTATGCTGAGGCCGAATCAAGGACAATTCACTCAAAATATGTTTCTGCTAGCGCTCCATATTTTCAACCCGACGAGTCAGATGAGTCAGTTGTTTGGAATGCCCGAGATACACCTGCGAGTGAGCGTATTGACGACGAAACTCGGTTTCCTCCATCCGTCGTTTCCAGATGCCCATGTCAACCCTCAAGAGTGAGAATTCAGAATAGTGTGTCGTGTCTAAGTGACGTGAGCGCTTCCATTCACAAGGGTGGGTATAGAAAGAAAGAAGGAAGAAATAAATAGACCACTGTGAGGGTTTTGCAGAGGTGTTGTTATGGTGGAGCAGCCATTTAAATTTCAGACAGAATAATCTCATTCCTGGCCATAGTTTCTGTTTTTATTTTTCGTCTGTACAAATTTGTCATGTTGACTTGAGTGTCTGCAATAAGAATTTTGTATAGTGTGTATCCAATGAATTGATAAAATGCAAGAAAAACAGAATGCATATTTTCAAGGTAGTGATTTTTGTCAAGTATTTCGTTATCTTTACTTCGAATTGGTGGGGGGAATATTTTTTTTGACAGGGTATTCAATGACTTGCGCGGTTAAATGTATTATTCATGACTCAACCTCCAAAATGAAAAATGCAAAGCTTATCTGCAACATACCATGCAATAGAACAAACCATCCATTGTACTGAAAAAAAATGTATTATTCATGATTCAATTTCCAAAATGCAAAGCTTATCATCATTAAATCTATATTGTTTTTATTTTAGAATTTGGGGTGCTATGCTTTTCCTAGATTATACAAGGATGAGACAAGGGATGAGACAAGTGTACTATCCATATATTGATTTTATGGCCAAATTCAAAATAAACAATTATAAAAAATAATTGGTAGTTGATGCACGGATCACAAGCAGTTCATGGAAGAGTTTAACTAGAAAAGGAGAGAACAAGTAACATATAACTTATTCATGGCACCTAACGTATGGCCCTTATCATCATTGTACTAAAAAATCAAGAACATGAAAAAATATATTTATCAATTGTAAATATAAATTGTTAAGAATATGCATCACATAATTTTACCATGTTTTAATAAATGTAATTTTGTCAAAAACACACTAGAAACTTTTAAACATAATTATAATTATACCATGTTCTAAAATAAAATTTAGAATTTTCTTTTATATAAATTTTATCCAATTCTAAATTATCAAAAATCTTAATCAATAAAACTCTATTTTATATATCACAAACCATTAAAACAAAATTTTCTTATAATTATAAGAAATTTCAAACAACTAATACAATTTCACAAAATTCTCTTATAACTATAAGACAAAGTTCAAACCACTAATACAATTTCTTCAATGTAGAGTGATTTGGTGAAAGTGAAATTAAATCATACAAGTAAACCAATATAAAGTCCATATTTTATTGTATTAAACTTAATTTAATAATACAATAAGTTTTAAAGCTTTGGAAATGCCAATTCACTTTGACGATGAGTTTGTGCACATATTGAGAATAAGAACCAAAATGTAGTAATGTTATGGTGCAACCGTGCAAGTGAATTCTTTTTGTTAATTCTATCGTTTGCTATACTTAGAATTAATTTGATATTCGTATTATCGTTTCCCTAGACTTGACTTTTGTGGAAAGTGTGGGTCTGTCTTCACGTTAGGAAGAACTTTTTGATCATTTTTTGTTCTCTATTGATTAACCCCAATTTGTACCATCCGTCCCATCAAAACATTAATTATTTGAGAGTAATTAAGTTGGGTAAAATTATATGATTTTTTTTTACTATAAAGTGGAAATCACCTTTAAAGAACATGAACATCGTGGTTGAGTAGGTCACTTTTTTTCTTTTTAATTTTTTTAAAAAATTCGATAAAAATACTTAAATTCACGAAAACAAGTTACTGAAATAACATAATCTCATAACAAAGATATTTCAAGATTTTGTTTTCATGGAAAAAAAATCACAACTTAAAATTTGTATTAAGTTCCAAATTATATTGTTTAGTTAGTATTGAAATCCTTACACATATATATCATCCATCATAATGTAGACTCTTTACAAATATCCATACATACAATGTACATAAGTGATATCCAAAAAGAAGAAACTAAGATTGATTAGTGTATATATTATTCTGTATAATTTGTTCATAGACCAAGCTAGAAATTCAGAAAATAAGTAATCTTAGATCCAACTCCTTGATGATATCATTCTAAATTTCCCAAACATTACAGGATCCTTCTATTCCTATATGTTGAATCTATTTCTTCAACAATAAAAAAATAGATCTTGAACAAGTGAAATAGCTACAAAGCAGCTAGTCCCCGCATAAGATTGATTTAGAAGAATTTGATATATATTTGGAAATTTTAAACAATAAGAAACATGTCAAACTATTCCCTGCTTAAGAGTCTTCCTTGTCTTTTCTGTCTCTTCCCCTCACTCTCTCTCCCACCCTCTCCCACTCTCTCTCCCTTCTTCTCTCTCTCTCTCTCTCTCTCTCACACACACACACACACACACACACACACACCTCCCTCCTCTTGCCTTCCCTCCATCACCATCTCTTTGTCTCTCCCTCACTCATTATCTCCCCCACCCTTTCTACCTCTCACTCTCCCTCCCCCCCCTATCCTTCCATCTCTTCCCCACTCTCTCTCTCTCTCTCTCTCTCTCCCCACCTCTTTAACCCCCTCCCTTTCTCCCCCTATCTCCCTCCCTCGCTCCCTATCTCCATCCTTCCCTCCATATGTCTCCTTCTCTTCCTTGTATTTCTCTCTCCCCCTCGCTCCCCCTCCCTCTCTCACGCTCCCTCTCTCTTTTCATCCTCCTATCCCCCCCCTCACTCTCCCTCCCTTTCTCTCTCCCCCCCCTCACCCCCACCCTACCTCCCTCCTTCCCTTCACATATCAACTTCTCTTCCTTGTCTTTCTCTCTTCCCCCCCCTCTCTCTCCCTCCCTCTCTCTCTCTCCATCCTCCTATTCTCCCCTCACTCTCCCACCCCCACCTTTTGTCCCTCCTGCCCTATATCTTTCCCTCTCTCACCCTCCCTCCTATTATGTCTCTTCCCCCTATCATCCTTTATTTCTTCCTCTTTCTCCCTCATCATTCCTTCCCCCCTCCCTCCTTTTATGTCCCTTACCCCCTCTCATCCTTTATTTATTCCTCTCTCTCCCTCATCTTGCCTGCCCCTCCCCCTCTCTCTCTCATCATGCCTTCCTCCCTCCTTCTATATCCCTCCCTCTCCTTATGTCTCTCCCCCCCTCTCTCTCTCATCCCTCCCTCCCTACCCCCAAATCCCTCCGTTGACCCCCCCCCTCTCTCTCTTTCTCTATCTCTTTCTCTCTCTCTTTATCCCTCTCAATCTCTCAATCTCCCTCCCTCCTTCCCTTTCTCTCTATCTCCCCTCCCTCTATCCCTCTCTCTTTGTGTCCCTTTCCATCCCTCCCTAGGTCTCTCTCTATCCCTCTCTTTCCCTCTCTTCCTAGGTCTCTCTCTATTTCCCATCCTACTCTACCCCCCCCCTCTTTATCTCTCCACATCCACCCCCTTTGTCTCTCCCTCCCTCTCTCTCCATTCCCTCCCGTTTCCCCCCCCTCTCTTATCATTGTTTCCTCACTCTCTCTCTTATTCTCTCTATCACCCTCCCTCTCCATCAATACCCCCCCTCATCCTCCCTCCCTCTCCTATTCTCTCTCTCACCCTCCCTCCCCATCCATACCCGCCTCCTCCTCCTCCCTCCCTCCTTACCTACCCCCCCTCTCTCATACAAGTTGCTCTCTCTCTCTCTCTCTCTCTCTCTCTCTCACACACACACACACACACACAAACGCGCGCATGCACGCGCGCGACGGTTTCATTTTAACCCTTGTCCTCTACCCCTTGCCTCTTTATTCCCCCTCTTATCTCTTTCACCCAATCTCATTCCCCTCACGTCAATTTCCCCCTCCTCCTGCCGCTCTCTTCTAACCCACTCAATTCCTCCTCATCCACCTTTAGATCCATCAATTCTCTCTCACCTCCTTCTAAGTCAAATATGTTTATGTGGTTAGTACTCACTAATAGGATGCACATAAAATTTTAGGGGCTAATATTAGCACATGGGATAATGTCATGTCCCAAATTTGGAATTGGGTCACAATGGCCTAATCACATTAGCCATATTCATTAGAGTTTGTAAAATTGATGTTAAGGGTCAAATAATTGCCAAGGAGGAAAATTACTAGTTTCCTAGGTTTGGGGTGGAAGCTTTGGGATTTGGAATAAGGGGGATAATAAATGATGTTTAGACATTAGAAGGGTTCAAGTATTTAATAAATAGAGTGAATAAGAAATTCAAGAGAAATCCTAAGTGACAAATGGTTTTGGAGACATATGGAGGATGTGGGACCCACACTAGCTTGATTTTTCATAATACATGGTATCTCTCTTTGGCAAATTCGAATTAATGGGAATGTGAACACTCTTGGGTGAGTTGGTAAGTCATAACACATGTCATTGAGCATCTTAGGTCGAATTTGGAAGGATTGGTAACCTCCATGGAAGATAAAGAGTCAAAGTGGAAGTTTGTGGACACTTGGGCTAGATTCCCTAGCCCCTATGACACCAATGATGGAGCATCTATGACAACTATGACAAATTGCAGACCTGACCTCTGACATCTGACCACTATGACATGTCAGCCCCAAAAATAGGCTCAAAGAAGGCGAATTTGGGAGTTGGAGAAGCCAAAGAGACTCAAAATCGAATTTGGGAGAAGATGGAAGGTTGGAACTAGGAGACAAGTGGCAAATGTGGAATATTTCCTAAATGAAAATCTATTGAATCTATTGAGAGGATTTCGACCCTTAGAAGTTGGTTATAAAACGTAGAAATGAAGTATGAGAATGGCTTTTGATCATTTGTAGAATTTGCAATTGCATTTGTGAAGAGGGAGAGCTAGTGGATGACTAGTTTCTTGCCTTAGCCAATTTCGAGGGTGAAAGATTCCCATCCAAGTTGGCAATTGGAAAGGCCATTCAGACCTTTCATTTGGAGCTTTAATGGAGTCTTTATTTGCAGGTGTAAGCTACAGGGCAGCTCATGGTTTCTTCTATTGCAGCTCGCTCCTTCAACCATTTCCAGTTTTGATGGCATATTCTTGATCCTTGAGGGAGGGCGTTTTTGGTGAGCTATTGTACTCTTTGGGGGAGATTCTAATGCCCCATTTCTTTTTTAATATGAATTAAATACTCTGTTCTTCATCTCCAGAAAGTTTCAGGTCGAAATTCCAAGTAGAAATGTATAAATCTCATTTTTAATGGAAGAACAATGCCATTTCCCCACTACCATGTTGTGAACCAATGTATTGATGATGATTTCGAATGAATGGATGATTCTATGATGCATTTGTGATTAATGGACTGCCATGGATGTATTTTACAATTTTCATGTACTGTACTTGAGCATTTGAAGTATTTTTACTCAGTTTAATTGCATTGGGAGAATAAATAGTGCCATTTCCCCAAGGGTCGAATTGGTGATTTTTGCAGTTGAATGGGAGAGGGTGAGAACAGTTGTAATAAACCATTAATGGTGCATATGAGACCTTAATAACATAATTAACACATTACATACCTCTGTTCATAAATTTGAGTGGGTTTGGAGGCATTTGGGAAGCCATTTTCAGTACTTACCTTAGGGGGATTTGAACCCCAAATTACTAGTAAAATTGCATACTTGGTCCAGAATCTTAAGAGAGTTTACAGAGGTATTTTGGTGGCCATATGTTATCCCTGAACATCATATTCAATCCCTAATATCATTCATACACCTTCCTTGAAGATTTGAAGGCATTTGGAGTCAATTTGAGACCTAGAGACCAATACTAGTCAAAAGGAAATCACTAGTAAAGTTACCTACATTGACCAGAATTGAAAGAGTATTTGCAGAAGTGTTTTAAAGGTACAAAGGAATCCCTGAAACACATATTTATGTTCTAATATCATTCATATACCTTCTCAGAATATTTGGGATCATTTGGGGCAAATTTGGGACCTAGAGATCGAAACTAGTCAAAGGTCGAACCAAGGGAAAAAGTGGAAAATTGCAATTTTAATAAAATTCCTAACAAGGGACATTACAGATAAATTTAGGGGTTTTAAATTTTTAGTCGGCTAATTTTTTATTAAACAAACATTAGGTGTGATTAGCCCAAATTTTATTTATTTATGTTTAATGAATAGGAGGTTATCCCCATCGAATCTAGAAAGGGGAGCCAAGATAAAACAATTTTTCCCCTCTAAAAATCGATTTAAACTTCTGTTCGTGAACAAAAATTGCAAGGAAGCTCCCATTCGCCCCCAATTTCTAGAAGTGGTAGTTGCTAGGGACTCTTTCACCTTATTTTGATTGTGGAAATCGAACTCGGAGTTACATTCGTCTAGATTTCATGGGTTGAATCTCGTTATGCATGTTGCTTAATGTCCACATGAGAAGGGAAATTGATATTTACTATTAGGTCTTATAGCGACCCATTTGCATCTAGAAGGGTTTGGAATCCCATCGCATCAGATCCAAATTTTCCCCAAGAAACATGGGATTGTGAAGCACGTGACCAGTGATGCGACAATAATGATTATGTGGGTCTTCGGGGCATCATGCCTAGGGGTTGGGACTTCATTCATACCCGCGTATTTGGGTGTGCAGGGGGGCCACAACACTACTTATAATCACTATCATTTTGTTTCTACTTGTGTTTGTGTTCTCCTTTCTGGGACAGGCCATGGGTGGAGCAACCTGAAATCCCAGTATCTTTGTTGCTTCTTTTTCTTTGGGTGTTGTCAGGTATTCTGACATGTCACTTGTTTTGTTTATTGAATTTTATGGTTCTCAAAGGTTTTTTGTAGGGTTGACATTGTATTTTGTGGTTGGTTAGCATACTGTTGCGGGGTTAATGTTGTTCTTTTAGTAACGGGGAATTAAATCCGGACTTACAGAGCTGGAAAACTATATATGTGAAGCATCCGAGAAGGTATGAAATGCTTAACTCAATTTTTCTGGCTACCACATAGAAAGGTGTATATGATGCTATGTTAGAATTGATGATTTGGTGCATTAATTGACCGACTCTTCCTAAATTCAGTATGCACGGACCTCTTGGGATGATTTAAGATTCATAGTGCAAGCTGTTAGTTTTTTGGTAAGATTCTCCCACACTTGTGATTCATTAAAAGCATACCTATATGCGTTGGTATTGCTCTCTTGAAATGATCTTTGCCTTTTGATTAAACTTTTGTTCTATTTTTTGTGAGAGAATATCCATATTGCTAGTCTCTAATTTGAGATTCCATAGTCTATATGAATTATACTATACAATTTATGCGCTTTATAACTCTGTACCTGCATAAATGCGTGAGGGGTGTACAATGAATGTTGTACACAAGCATGACTACATGTCCTTAGTGACCACTGTGACAACATATTTGAGAGAGGGCACATGCATGTCTACAAATTTTTTTCAAACAAACACTACTCAAAATGATATCAATAAAGAACCTACTTAGAATACTTTACAGTTTCCATTTTCATGATAGTAAGGCCAACTTCAATGGTGGGATTGATGATTTTCTATATATAGAACCTGTTTACCACACCTAAAATGCAAGAAGCCAAGAAAGGGAATTTTAAAGTATGGAAGCTAGCCTATTCATTCACTATTGTTTGCATAATAATCATTCAAGCGTTTAATAGTTATTAACATTAACTCTTCATAACACTTTTATTATAATTAATATGTAAACATGAAAAAAGGGTCTTTTTAATTTGATTCGATCATTTAAGTGGATTTTGATATATCATAAATGTAAACAATGTAACTGCTTTAGTATGACAATATTAAAACAATAAAAAATTTGATGTTGGGTGCCATTTTTTATTTGTCTGTGTTCTAATGATGAGAATTCATGTTTTTTATTGGACTTGTGTGGTCTACACTTCGTTACATAAGTCAAATAAAGCAGTATTAGTATAACTTTATGCAAATCATAATACTTAATCAATATATAAATATTAAGAAACTTCTTACACAACACACAAAGTCATAAAGTTATTGCTTTTACAAAGTTTATGTTTTTTGCTTTCTAAAACTATATTTTTCTTTCTTTACTTTGTTCGTTCCCAGAACTCAAGTTACGTTTTTCTTCCTCAAC
Source organism: Larix kaempferi (assembly GCA_027924585.1). Taxonomy (NCBI): domain Eukaryota; kingdom Viridiplantae; phylum Streptophyta; class Pinopsida; order Pinales; family Pinaceae; genus Larix; species Larix kaempferi. The sequence continues at coordinate 2,723,448 of BSBM01000012.1, read as the reverse complement.
TTTGTGCATTCCATCAACTACCCTCCCCATTTTAGATTGATCGGTCTTTGATTTCGTTCCTCTTTCCTCCTCTATTGATTGAGTTAATGGGTGAACTTTTGTTGACTTTATGTTATAATAGTAATTCATGATTTTGTTTTATTGGTTATAATGTTGAGAAAGTGGATTGGTTTTAATTATTTAGTGGATTCATGTTCTTGAAGATAACAATGGGAAATGGATTGCTTTTATTTATTTTATTTTTTTTAAGTTTGTCACGATAAACTTCTTTCAATATAATGTTAGTCCATCCATATGTTTAGAAATTGGGAGAATCCTGCCTTATAGTTGCTGCAGATTAGAAGATGGAGTAAAGTACCTTGGGTATATTTTAAAACCAAATAACTATCAGTTAACTGATTGGAAATGGCTGTTACATAAGGTGGAGGCTCGGGTATCAAATTGGACTTATAGATTTCTATCCATTGGGGTAAACTTATTCTTATAAAGGCAGTGCTTACAGGCATACTTGTTTACTGGATGTCTTTGCTGGAGGTGTCAGTGCCCATTTTGAATGCTGTTAGAAAGATACTGTTTAACTTCTTGTGGTCCAGAAGTGCTGAAAGAGCAATGTTGATCACTACGGGTTGGGAAACACTCTCCAGGCCTGAAAGGTTCGGGGGTTGGGGTATAAAAGACCTTAAAATCTTTAATATGGCTCTCAGATTAAAGAGTTTGAGGCGTGGTTTATTCAGAGGTACTCTCTGGTCTCATGTTATTCATATTAAATACATTAAGGAAGAGATCCATACTTGGATATGGAAGAAAAAGATTGGAGAGGGATGCATTTCGCCCATGTGGAGGGGTCTGTTAAAGGTTTTTGACTGGTTATTAGTTGATATTAAATGGCAGTGTGGTTCGGGTGAAAAGATCAATGTTGCGAAGGATCCAATTCTTCATATGGATGGAGCTCATTTATTATCTGATAGATTGGTGGGTTATTTACAGATATATGGATTGTCTACTCTAAACATGATTAGAAATGGCGCCCGGTTCAGAGGTGAGGGGAACTACTGGTTATGTGCAAAAGACTTGGGTCTAACTGGTTGTGATGCAAATGAATGGGACGGATATGTTCACAATCTATGTTCTGCTGGTGTGCATTTAAATATAGTGGCTGATAAATTAGTTTTGATAGGTGATGGGAAATCAGGTTTGGTTACTGCTAAAGGTGCTTATATGAGAATTATTCAAGAAAAGTATATTTACCCTCATAACTGGTGGTACAAAAAAATTTGGAAATGGGCATTTCCACTGAAAATTAAATGTTTCCTTTGGCATGCATTACAAGGAACACTGAAATCTTGGGATTGTCTGTTAAAACGAGGTTGGATTGGACCCAACTGGTGCATCCTTTGCAAGGGAAATTCTGAAACTGTTAGTCATCTTTTTGTTGATTGCAGTTTTTGGAAAGAAGTCTGGAATCTTGTTTGTGCAGATTTACATATAAATGATGCCTGGGACGTGGGTGATTTTGGTATGTGTCTACTAAACTAGTACAAGAAAGCAAAATATCATTTGTTTTTACCAATCTTTGTGTCATGGGTTATATGGTATGCTAGAAACTGTGCTACTTTCAAAGGTAAAGCTCTTGAGGTAAAGGCCTGTGGCATTACTGTTTTGAAGATGGCAGATCTATATAAGAATGAGATATTGAAGCAAAGTAACAATAGGAACAGTCATTTTGCCTTTATTGTTAATCAACCTGTACTATTCTTTGATGGGGCAACACAACATGGAATGTGTGCTGCATGAGGTGTTATCTTTTTAAACAATGAACATTATTTCTCGCTTCGACTATTCTGCGGCTCAGGGACAAACATGAAGGAAGAAATGATGGCTTTATGGTGTGTTTTGAAGACTGCAAATATCTTTGGGCTTGTTGATATTAAGGTTTATGGAGACTCACAGGTTACTATCAAGTGGGCACAACGAGAGTTTAATTCACAAGTGTTGGCTCTTCGTCATTGGTGCGGGCACACTAGAGATGAGATTGATAAATGTGAACTGATCTCCTTCGAACATATTTATAGAGAACATAATGATATGGCAGACAGGTTATCTAAGCAAGCTCTCGATGGAATTGAGGGCAATCTCCTTTGGGAAGAGTGGTATGAGAATAAGATCTTGGATACTGGATCTCTTTACTTTTTTGGCGATCTTTAAGATCGCATAGACACTTTTTTGTGGGATGTTTTTGTAAAAACTCAGATTTGTATGTTTTTTCTGTTAGCTATTTCATGCCTGCATGCTGATGTATATGACGGGATGTCTCGAGGTTATGAGGCTAGATATATCATTATACTATTTGATTCTGATGAATAGCAATAGTACGTTTTTTTTCTTCTGAAAAAAAAAGGAGAAAGTGGATTCTTTTGAGACACTATGAATTACATAGGGTTTGACCTTAAGTTTTTATCAAAATAACTGAGGCCTTATCAATTTACCTTATTAGTTGATGTTAAGGTTTGAATATAATTTTGTAAATATCATAATTATTTTATTCATATAGATATAAAGATAATGAAGTTTGAAAATAATTTTTTAAATACTAAATTTAAATTTATATGAAGTTTGTTTTGAAGTTATTTGTTTGTTGTTGGTTTATTAGATAAATATTAGTTTAACTAAAATATTTCTTAAACTACTTATTTTTTATATTGATTTTAGAAAAATTATTTAAGTGTAATATAATTCATCTCCAAAACAATATACTTTAAGTCTAACATTTTATTATTATTAAATACTAATATTGATTCTATTTGTCGTGGTGATGAAAAATTCCATTGTTGTTTTCCAAGAATATTCCTATAGTATGGTGAATTTCTATGTACAATGATAGTTAGAGTGAGGTACCAAACTACCACTAAAGAGGGCTTGTTATGTGATGATCTATTAAGATTTATCTTCTATTTAGTATTTTTTGTATCTGTTTTCCTATTACTATATATGGTTTTATACTTCATAAAAAAATCGCCAAGACTTCACAATATTTTATAATTTAGTAAAAGATTATCCAAGACTTTACAAGGTTTTATAATTTAGTGAAAGATTCACTAAGCTTTTACAAGGTTTTATAATTTAGTAAAATATCTGCCAAGATTTTACAAGATTATATAATTCAATGAGAGTTTTGCCAAAAAATAATATTTACATTTTTTAACATTGATAAAATAACCTTCATATTTTTCTATATATCATGGGGATTCACCCATTTGTTATACATAGAAATTTAGGGGGTTCTTAAAATTTTCCCTTGTAAGATGTTGAGTTGCGAAATGATTAAAAAAGGTCACACTAAGACTGTATATGCTTTGTAGATGTTGTGAGAAAACTATATCATGTATTTTTTTATATCATTCCTTTGATATGTAAGTATATGAAAAATATAAAGAAGTATATAAATTATATTATAGTATATATAATAATTAATAATTTACTAATTTCATTAAATTTTGTATAATATGTAATAACTAGTGGCAAAGTACAATATGTTATTAAAAATGTGTAATAACTAATGATACATGAATGTTAATATATATAATATACAATTATTATTTTCCCAATACTTATATTATTTTGTGATATCATACCAATTATATAATATATAATATGTACCACTCATCATATATCACTGTTGAGGAAAAATATATTTATTATGTTATTATGTGATATCATACCAATTATATAATATATAATATGTACCATAATATATGATTGTTGAGGAAAAATATATTTATTATGTAACTAATGGTTTTGGAAAAATATATTTATTGTGTAATTAATGGTTTTTGACAAATAGCTTATGTTTTTTTCCATAGGTTTTCAAATCAGTTAATGGTATTGATTAATCTATCATTATCTTAAGAGAGAAGATGTCACTTACCAATTATATGATTTGTATTGTTGTGAATTTAAATTTTATTAAATATATAAAAGGTATAAAATGTAGTAAAATATTTGCATGTTCAAATTATAAAGATATAAGCTATACAACTTCATGTAACTTTTTACATGTCGCGCAGTGAACGCATTATTAGTATGTAAAATTCAATTCAATTTTTGTTATTTCCATATCATGCACACGTGTTATTAGTATATTAAATTCAATTCAATTTTCATTATTTCCATATCGTGCACGCGTTTTTAGTATATAAAATTATAGCTCTAAATCATGTGCACAATTTGTATTCCTTCGACGGGAGATAAGTAGGAGCAAGAAATTTAAATTTAAAAGGAGTGTGCTCGCATTCTTTAACATCTAAACCATGTTTGTATGTCACCTCTAATCCTATGTGTCTGCTTCGGACTTACGTTTAGATTAAACAAACATATGCTATGGAATAGAGTAAACCATAGCTAATTTGACATTTTTCCCTTTACCCAATATGTATATGTTTGACGACTTGTTACAGTATGCTACACAAAATAATTTTTTATGAAATTGCAGACATGGTTAGAACTATTTCTGCATATTATAAATATGTATTTTTTTAAATATTAATTTTTACTATTTTTTTCTATTTTACATATGACATAACTCCTTAGAAAAAATACCCTGTTGGTGTTGCGGCCATAACTTTTTCATTAATCAACCATTTCATAAAAAAATTAGATGTTGCACTACTAGACACCTATCTCTACACTCTATAAAAATCCAATCCTTCTTCATTACATTAAGACCTTCAAAATATGCACCAACACTTGGTCAACTGATTTCGAGGTCTCCTCACTTAGATAATTATAAAAAAATAAAACGTGATTTTTTTTGGAAAAATAACAATGCACTAGTACTACTTGTTATCTACATGTTTACAAGTTTTCGTATATTGATTCCGTCATTTAGGAACTCAAAGGCTGTACCAACAAGGACATATACCTTATAATTTGTCCAAAAAATAAAATGTTGATGTTAAAAAAATCATAATTGAGCTAGTTATGAAATTTTTCAATAAATAAAGCTATATATTAAAAAATGCAATTCAATTTCCTACATTTCAACTTTTTTAATGCAACCAATATTCATTGTGTAGGTATCTCAATATAGCCATGAAATATGAGGGATGTATATTTTTTCACTTTTATGTTGAATCTAACATGCCAAAAGTGACCATCATTAACTTGCACTCACCCAGTCTGCTCCCTGTTCTCTTTGTTACCATCAAATTTTGAACTAGAATATCTTATAACATCCATCTTCTTGTCTCATCAAAATTCTAGTTCATATCTTTCCAACTTCATTAGAATGAACACTTTCAAAAGTCTTCATGACCCACTTCAAAACTTTCTGTGAGGGTCCATGTTGCTCAGCTGGTGGTGCTTCATTCTTTTCAAGATACAGTCTTCTAGTCCTCTCAATCACATCATCCAATTGAACCTCCCATTATGGTGAAGTGGCAAGAATTTCATCATGATAGGAAGATGGTGCTGCAAAAGGAGATTCCAAATATTGATCCAAGATAGGGATGCCCACCCCTTCATGATGTGGATCTCATTGTCAAATTCATTAAATGTCTTTACTTGCATAAATTTATCCAAACGATCAAGCTTCCTCTCATTAGTCTTGTCATTTTTATTCTTTTCAAGAAAAATGGCATATCTGGAAGTACCAAATTTTTATTTACCTAATTGTAAAGACGATATGCCTTGGTGGTGTTTAAGTACCCCAAAAAGATACACTTTTGAATCCTTATGCCAAGCTTGTTTATTTGTTCCTTTTGAAATAAGGCATAATAGGTGGAACCAAAGACTCTGAGATGCCTCACCAAGGGAATGAAACCATACCGAAATTCATATGGATTCTTGTTGGCAAGAGAATGAGATTGAATTATGTTTCTCAAATAGCCTACACACATAACTACATTACCCCAGAACATCAATTTCGCATTCTTGAAAAATAACATGGAGCGTACCATATTCAAGAGTGTCCTATTCATTCTTTTTGCTACACCATTCCGCTGAAGATTATATGGAACAAAGCTTTGATGCATAATCCCATGTTGCAAAGATAGTTTTCAAATTCATTAGAAGTGTATTCTTTTCCATTATCAGTACGAAGAGTGACAATATGAAAAGTTGTGTTTTATTTTCAAACCACAAATAATTTTTTTCGAATGTTTCCAATACTTCAAATTTGTGCTTTAATAAATAAACCCAATACATCAAGTTGGTGCAATTATCAATACAAGTCATGAGATATTTATCACCATTTGCAAAATCAATAAGCAGGGGGGCACACAAGTCAGAGTGTATCGAATCTAATTTTCTAGATGCTTTGGAGTGTGAATCATGGAAAGACTTCTCACTATGTTTTTCAAGAATACAAGCATCACATTATTTCAACTTCTTTGGAATTTTGGGAAAACCAAAGACCCCATTATTCCTCAACAAATGAAGACTATCATAATTGATTTGCCCATATCTAGCATGCCACAAAATATTGGAATATAATGTACCTTCATCATGGTGAGAGGGGTGTGTGAAATTCCGTGCTCTTTCAAATGTCCCATTCAACTTCAACAGACTCTTATCTTCATATCTAGTCATGTTGACTTGGTTGTTAGAGGATTTCCTTATCTCAACTTTCCCATTGAGTATGTGAATCTAATGGCCTTGCTATCGAATGTGCACAAGGGATAACACGTTTCTCTACAACTTTGGAAGATAGAGAACATTATGCAAAAAAAATCAGGGGATCTAGGAAATTTGAGTTTGATGGTGCCAATAACTTAGGTTTTAGGCCGATTTATTTGTAAAATATACTACACCATCTACATTGTCATTCAATTATTCAAAGAAGTATTTTCTAAATGTCACGTGGGAGGTTGCACTAGGGTTAAGAATCCAAGTAGCTCTCTAAGATGCAAATGAAGTATTGAAAATAACTTCATTTATTCCAACATTACAATGTGCAACAATGAAATGAATAGATTCATGAACTTTACCAACTCATGAGTTTTACCTTTACCACTGTCTTCTTTCTTCCCTTTCTTCTTTGTGATCTTCTCTAATGGGATTCTACATATCTTTGCTTCATGTCCTCTATTTCCAAAATGGACACATGTAGATTAGAGCTCTTAGCATGGTTGTGTCTACCTCCCTACCTCCAAAGTTCTTTCTTCCATGTCCTCTTTTGTTTCCATCTCCTCTAGAAGAATATTGTCATTTATTCTTCTCTTTTTGAGCAAGGTACACAATCTCTCCAATGGGATGAACTAGCTTCTTTACAAAGGATTTTTCTCTTTCTGCAATCGTATCCACTATAGTTTTAAATTTGAGGTCTTTCACTTGGCTGAAGTGACTCAAGATAGTGTGAATATGTGGGGAAAATAAACTTGATGAAGGAAGTGAGAGGAAGGTATACCTTCACACTATTGGTTTCAATTTCATAAATGATGACTTTAATCTAAGATGCAACAACCATGGGATCATTATCCTTAAACTATAAGTTTAAGAGCTTCAACAACAACTGAATTAGTTTCAATTTAGAGAGTAAGTCATATAGATGACTCAACTTATTCAAAGCATCATAAAATTTCTTAGCATATGAAATGTGTCGACTCACCTCTTCACTTGCTGTAGCAGCGATAAGTGCATATGCCTTCTTGTCTTTTCTCTTCCAGCTGACAAGCTCTTTGTCTGTTGTATGTTATTTAGGTGTATTAGGTGTAACACCATCTACTTCATCAACAAGCTCTCCTTCACAAACGAAATCCAACATATCATTTGAAGATGAGGGTGTGCTTGATGTTCCTTGACCATCTTAGATAGCGTTCCTTGCCACTAAGCACAACTCCAACAATAGAAACTAGGGAATGCATTTTCAAGGAAAAAATTACTTGAGTAGAAAATACAAGCTCTTCAATAAAATGTTGTCTTCAAAGAGATTATGACAAGTACACTATAATCAATAGTTTGATCTCTACAACACATTGTACTACAACAAACTTTGTCTATAAAATGTTTATTTGCAATAAAATCTCTGCACAAATCTTACAATACATTTCAAGTGACTACAATATAGTATACAGTTTTTAATACACTCCCTATACAATTAGGTCAAAAGCCAAGTCTCAAAATTTCAAGGGTAATGGATGAGCATTGCGACATCACCAAATTAATTTTAAAAATAATCTTATTTAAAGTAGTCTTTCCACAACAGAGACAAAAGTATACTTAGATCCAAAACTCAACTTCAATATGAACATAAAATAGTACTTAGCTCCAATACTCAAGTAGTCTTAATACATTAGAAATAAGAGTGTGGGTTGCTTGGAAAGGCACTTCTTGGGGCAATATGGATGTAAACTCCAAATAATGGCCACTACTATGGGGAATATTATATTCAAAGAACTTATACAAATGCCTAGAAGTGCTTGAGATGGTAATGATGAGATGCTTTGATACCACTGAGAGGTCACAACTTCAATACTCAGTCCACAAGTGTAGAGAGAGGTTGGTGTTTAGCTTCAATACTCAGCTCCACAAATATAGAGAGAGGGGTTGAAATTCAGTACTTAGAGAGAGAGGTTAGAGAGAACGACAGATACATAGAGATAGATAATAGTTCATGGGAAAAATGATCACGTGAAAAAGTTAGGCTAGAGGTACGCTAAGATCGAAGGGTCATGGTGATGGATAGGAGGCACACAAATGGAAAACTAAGGGAGAAAAAATGTAGAGGTTCAATCATGTAGAGGTAGCTTGTGTGCAAGAGAGAATTTAGAGGTATGAGCACGTAGAGGCAAAAATTAGGCTAACATATAAATGCCTAGGTTTGCTGACTAAGCAGGCAGAGCTAGCAAGCAAACTTGAGGAGGACATCAGGCATGCATGGAGTTAAAAATAGCTAAGACTCTGATACCATGACAAGCCTAAGATAACTCCAATGGTGGGATAATTTTTCTTGAACAAAAATAGCTTATGAAAACATGAAAGGAGTAAGCTAAGACTCTGATACCATGACAAGCCTAAGATAACTCCAATGGTGAGATAATTTTTCTTGAACAAAAATAGCTTATAAAAACATGAAAGGAGTAATCTTTGCACTACAACTTTGAAAGGTACATGATAGTTCACTTCATATTCTAGTAACTAAAAATTTAATTATTTAAATTATTTACAATAAAAACCATAATATCTACGAATTAGGTTTCTAACAATAAAGAAACACAACAAATCCCCTTAAACGGATTCAAATGTGTGAATGAGTATGACATAAGTTTTATACCCTACTCCTTATGAATTTAAACCTATAACCCTGTGAGTATAAACAAATAATCTTAACACATGTGTGTCAAATTTAACTATTAATAAAATATATTTAAATCGATGTTAAAGGTATTAAAATAATTTATATTTAATATTACAATTTTGGAATTAAAATAAATTTATTAAGTTTTTGAAAAGATAAAAATAACATTCTTTCTTTATAAATATAGTGTTATAGTGTTGCCATAGTATACTCTATGGTTTATACATACACAAGTTTGTATCAAGCAACATTGTGATTTAATCCTCAAGTACACTATACTTGCTAGAAAATTAAATGCCTTGTTAAAAAAAATCACCTAAAACTCACTTGGATGGCTTGGAAAAATGCACATGAAGCCATTTGTGTTGAAATATACATGATATAAACGTAGCCTAGATGCACATCCTTAGTAAGTATGATTCGGTAGTTTCCTTAAAAAGTGAAGATGGGACCCGCCTACCCACCAGTCCGAGTTGAAATATAAATTTCAAGTTATAATGAACAAGTCTAGAATGCACGATGAGTCTTTTTTTTCAAATCAAAAATAAGTTTGTTGTTATTCATGATGTGAATCAAAGAAACTTATATATATTTCTGGTCCCTTGGATAGTACTGTGTTTTCATCCAATACAATTTTACTTTCAGATATGAGATTATAACTAGTCTCTTACAATAATCCATCATTCTATGTAGTTACAGTATATAGCCTCTTTACAAAAGGTATCATTAAATTCAAGAGTGGTAAAAATATAATCTTTAAAGTTCCAAAAAAGTAGACGAAAAAACAAAAATATTATGATTAATAGATCCTGAAAATAACCTCTTCCCAAAGCTGCTTATCTACAAAAAAGGAGAAATGTATGATTCCTTCATCAAGATCCAGTCCTTTCTTTGAGATTGAATCAACTCTCTGGTTAAATAACTGTGAGATATGCTGAAATCTAATTGAGGAGATATGATGTAGAAGTGAAGTAATTCTCAATTTCCAATGGTCAAGTGTCCACTCGAAGAAGACGCTTGTATTGGACTCAATCAAGGATAACCGTGGAGTCTCCTAGTATTTGTAAATTTGTGATATGTTTTGAAGTGGCAAAGGTAAGAAGACCCCAAAGTGCCAATAGTTCAACCCTGGAGTTACTCCCCAAGCCACATCCAAAGGAGATCTCATAATAACAATCATTAGAAACAACAAGCAAACACCATGCACCACATATACCTCTCTGTTCTGTCCCATCAAAATATCCCAATGGGCACATACCATCAATCTTTGGAAAGAAATAATTCTTAATCCTATTAATATGCTTCTTATCAATGGCACCTGAGAGAAACTTCAGTATGATAGTACAAGCACGAGCATATTTGAAACTAAAACCATCAAATAAAATAAGATTCCTTAATCGACAGATACTCCAAATAAAATATAAAGGAAAAGAAGAGAATTGTCTGCTCCAGCGAAACCACCTCGTAAGAACCAAATCTAAAGAACCTTGATTTCAGCAGTAATTAATGCCCCAACGAACAGAGACATCACTCCATATCTGTTGAGTAATATGAAATTGTACAAACAGATGTTCCACAGTCTCAACATCTCGATAACAAAATGGACAGTAGTTGGGTCCCATACCCCCTCTTTGGATATCGTTATCACCTGTAAGAACCTTATTGCTCAATACCAACTAGACAAAACAAAGTATTTTAATGGGGGCATGCCAATGCCATAATCATATGCAATGCACGATGAGTTGCTAATAAATGGATTATTACTTTTTAATATTACAATATGTTATTCTATGCACTTTCATTCATGATCATTTTTATTTGGTAAATTTAAGATTTACTATTTTCAACGGGATTTTCAAGATTTGGACATTTTCATGACATATCTAAATCTGAATCTTTGAATTTGATTTAATTAGTGTACATATTCCTTTCTTGGTTATGGAGGATTGCCAGTGTATCCAAATTTGTGTGTATCTATTAAACCATTGAGTCATGTGCTTGATGGGAAAGCAATGATTGTGAAAGCACCTTATGCTCGTTGAGAGAATTGTTAGATTGTTGAATCTATTGCTCCATGTGCACATTGGTGTAGATGTACAATGGTGGTGGTGAAAAGCCTTGGTAATGTTGAGTTGATTTTTGGTAACTTATAAGTCTTGGACTCATTGAAGTTAGTACACATTTTGAGCTTAGCTACCTCAATATGAAAGTGAAGTTATTTTGTTAGAATTAGCTACTCTAATAAATGCCAGGTGAAGTTTGGTGATCCAAGATGAAGATTGAATCAAGATGCCAAAGATGCAGAAAAAAACACCAAGATTTTGAGTTGGAATGATGAGATTGTAGCACAAGGGATAGGGAAATTGTTCTGGATGCAACAAAGAGTTTGAAGGATGTTAGTGACAGTGCTTGTGGCAACAATGGAGATCAGATGGTGTGGACAAACAAGGTAAAATTTGTGTGTTGTGATCAATAAAATCAATGACTATATGGAAATGTTAATCACACCATGTATTTGCAACAAGTCTGAGATGTTATTTATAAATTGTATGCATTGGTTGGTGAAAAATTTCTTAGTGTCTCCTTGAGATGGAGTAGGTTAATTGTGTGTACCCATGTCTATGTAAAGGGCATATTGCTGTAAGACTTGGACAAGCATGCATACCCCCTTTTTCCATGTATCCCTGATGGTTTGGATAACTTGTTCGGTAACCTCTATTATTAGGTTGGAAAACACTTGGAGAAGTGGTTCATGTGATGGCTAGACGCTTTGGGAGTGGGCCGTGTGTCGAGTAGGATGCTCTATGAGTGGACCATATGTTGGTTGTAGACTCTGGGAGGTGTGTCTAGGCCTAGAAACCAGATGTTTGTGTACGGTTACAATTTTTAGGTACCCATGTAGTCTGGTGGATGGTTTTTTCTTTATATGGACATTGATAGTTTGTGATGTCTACTTGACCGAGGTGTAGATGTGAATTCCATGTTGGAGCAAATATAGACCTTGTTTCTAGTGAAAGATGTTGATGAAGACATGATAGAGATTAAGACAAGTGCTTGTTAAGGGGGAGCATTGGAATGAATAACTCATACTTTTCTCCATGAGTGATTCATGAGAATATCGTGAATTATTATTGCAATTGGTTATTGTTAAGAAGTTGTTAGATTAATTGGAGTTGAGAGATTCTCTCCAATTAGTTTTCTATTTTTAGCACGTATTCAAGATATTTCCTCACTAGTTTGTTAGTGTAGTTAAGAAATCATCTCTATATTGAGGGAAATCTTGATCTATAAATATGTGCCATTGTTTGATGAATACACCACTTGACCTAGCTTTGGTTTGTGTGAAGAAACATATCTGCTCTATTGAAAGAGAGAAGGCATAATGAAAACGGGCAAATGTGTTGTTATGGTGGACCGGCCATTTCAATTTCAAAGACGATAATCTCATTTTGTCCATAGTTTTTGTTTGTACTTTTCGTGTGTATCAATTTGTCATGTCTGCAATAAGAATTGTGTATAGCGTGTATCCACTAATAACTATGTATAGTGTGTATCCATTTAACTTATAAAATGCAAGAAAAAACATAATTCTTATTTTCAAGAGAGTTATTTTTGTCAAAAAAGTGGTGAGAGTATTTGTATTTTTATCAAGGTATTCAATGATCTAGGCCGCTAAATATATTATTCATGATTCAATCTCCAAAATGCAAAACTTATCTACAACAAATGATCCATTATACTGAAAAATGTAAAAATAAAAAAACATGGAAAAAATTGTTTATCATTGTAAATATAAATTATTAAGAATCGACATAAACACACTTTTACCATGTTATATGTTCTAGCAAATATAACTTTGTCAAAAATCTAATACAAACTTTTAAAAATCATTACAATTGTAGGATGTCGTAAAGTAAAGTTTAAATCTTTTTTAATATAAATTTTATCTCATTCTATATTATCAAAAATCTTAATCAATAAAAACTCTATTTTCTATATCACAAACAATTAAGACAAAAAATTATCATAACTTACCATGTTATATATTCTAGCAAATATAACTTTGTCAAAATCTAGTACAATCTTTTAAAAATCATTACAATTGTAGGATGTCGTAAAGTAAAGTTTAATTTTTTTTTAATATAAATTTTATCCCATTCTATATTATCAAAAATCTTAATCAATAAAAACTCTATTTTCTATATCACAAACAATTAAGACAAAAAATTCCCATAACTAATAGAACGTTTTTATTGCATACGTAATTTCAAAGTAATTAACTTTATCGGATTTGTTTCCATCCCTTTTCTCGGGGAACAATTTCCTTACAACGTTTTTATTGCATACCTAATTTCAAAGTAATTAACTTTAATGGATTTGTTTCCATCCCTTTTTTCGGGGAACAATTTCCTTAGTGAACGTTAAATTAAATCATAAATCAATATAAAATCCATACTCTATTGTATTAAATTAAATTTAATAATATAATAAGGTTTAAAGCTTTGGAAATGCTAATTCACTTTAATCATAAGTTTGTGCAGATAAAGTGGAAATCAACTTTTCAAGAACATGAACATCGTGGTTAAGTGGAAATCAACTTTAAAGATTTTTTTTTTTTTCGAAATTTAATAAAAATGATTGAAATCACAAATATAAGTTTTTGAAATTATATAATCCCGTACTATAGATATTCCAAAATGTTGAATTTATTTCTTTAATAAAAAATAATATTCCAAAATATTGAATCTATTTCTTTAATAAAAACAACTTTATAGAATACAACGTCTTATTTGTAAGAATTTCTTACATCCTAGAAGAATTTCGTGTTGGGAGGTACACAAGACAGCAAAATAGGAGTCCGGGTCTTCTGTTCTTCACAACTACGATTCCTTTTTTCGGTTTGAAATCTTAATTCCTTTTCTATGCTCTTGTTTCTTCATTCTCAAGAAAAGTAGCAGAAAAGAAAATTGGGTTCGCTCTAAATTTATTTTAACATTTTCACGGAAGGTTTGACATTTTCAAGAAAATATTGTGTGGATTGTGAGCAGACAAGTCCTAAATACCGATAAAACTTTAATTAATTATTGTGTGGAATGTGAGGGAAGAAGTTGCTACAAGGAAGGAAATGGTTTGACCGGTAACTTAGCTTCCATGTAATTTCTCCTGTAAATCTTCAAGTGTCTTCCTAAGCCTACACACAATCTCTTTTGTTGCTTTTGTTGTAGCCGCATATTCTGCCTCTATTGTGGAATCTATTGGAACAAGCTATTTGTGTGATCTCTAGGAGACAATTGTCGATCTAAGACTCACAGGGTAGCATGAAATAGACTCTCCATTCTCTTTGCCACCATCCAAGTCTAAATCAAAATATCCAATCAATTTGAAGTCATCCACCTTAGATTATTTGAGTCCAAAGTCTTGAGTCCCCTTTAAGTATCTTAGAACTCTTTTTGCAATAGACCAATGTCCTTCACAAGGCTTTTGCATGAACTGGAAAGGATCACAACAACAAATGAAATATTTGGTGTAATAGCCCCGGTTTTGACTTGGAATATATTAAATCAAAGCATGTAAATGATGTAAATATGCTAGTATGCACTCTTAGTGCAGAGCTCAAGGCCAAGGCCCAATTAGTGAATATCTAGGCATGTATGATGTAAATATTTCTATATGGTCTATGTGATGGCTTATCATGTCAATTAGAATGCTATGTAAATATTATGATGGAATAATAAAATTGTCCAAGATGGTTGTGTAAAGAGCAGTAGAGGGGCTATGATTCCACTAGATGGGAAGAGGAAAGGGGGCCTATGGGAGATTAAATATTCTATTGTGACAAGTGCCAACCTTAGAACTCATCAATTTGTGGTCATTCTCCTTAAATGGGCCAATTACTTCCTTTTATTGTTCACCCAATCATTGAATGCATGTATGAGGTTGGTGGGGAAAGTCTTCTCATGTAGTTATGGAAGCATGGGATGAATATACTTCTATGACTATTGTAAGAGTCCTCTATTCCATGTTTAGAAGTTATGCCTTTTTCACCGTTCTCTCATCTTTTGGGAAGTCTATTGTCCATATTTTTACTAGCATATTTTACACTACATAGATTTCTTGCTTTTGTTGTACATTACCAATTACCAGACTATGCATAACCTAGACACTCGAATTGGGAAATAGAGACGTAGATTTGACGAAAAAGAGAGGGTTGTAGGTGAGTATAGAGGTTGGGAAAGCTAGGAACTCGTACCCATTGAGCTATGTTACTCGAAAATGCTTGAGAAGCCAAAATTAAGGCTATAGGTGGTTCTCCAAGAGCATATAGTAGGTTGGAATCCTTCTATGCATACACTGGAAGCACATGACAAGATGGATCACTCAAGGGAACAATGGATTGGTGAAGGGGATTCTCGAGCCAAAAAGGCTGTTGTGTCAGGTAGGTATTGTTGGAGCCAAGGCTGTGATGGTTTATTGAGATTCATGTAGATCTCTAGATGAGAATTGGGCTAAGCATTGAGAGCATAATGGGTTGTGGGATGAGAGAGAGAATCCTAAAGGAGTTCCCTTTTCCTTGGTGGCCTCATAGCCCAGCTTGGGGGTGGCCTCTGACCAGAAAGAGTATATGATGGGCATAGTGCCTATGGTTGGGTGGAAAATCGCTCTTACATAGCCAACTGCTTAGATGTTCTTTGTTTAAAGATAAGTATTATCTTTGTATTTCAATGTACAATGATTTTATTTTTTGCTTGTGTTGAATATGTCGTATGTGTATGTGTGTGTGTGTAGACATATTTTATTTTGGTTGTGTTTTTATTTATGCATCTGCACACACATTTTATTGTTATGAATTTCATAATATGCCAATGGGATGAAATTTAGAGGCCCTAAATTCGTAAATCTCCTCTCCGTTGGTTGGATTGATGGATGGGGATGTGACATCTAGTATGGTGGTGGTAAGGTAGATAAGACTGCCCATAAGTAGTATGTACATTGTTGCATCTTCAAATTTATTCCCTTATTTTGATGTGAGATTAAAGTTCTATTCCATTGGAGTAGAGAGAGGGTTACACTCTGTCATGCCAAACATGTTTAACAACTCTCCAATGTAATTCTTCTAGGAGATGAATATGTACTTTGGACTCTGAGTTACTTCAATTCCGAAGTAGCAGTGAATATGCCCATATATTTCATCTCAAATCCTTTCTTCAATTCTTTCTTTATGGATGTTGTATAGCTTTCATTGTTCCCTATCATCAATAGATCATCTATATACACTACAAGATATACAACATGTCTTCCAATTTTCTTGACAAATAATGTTGCATCATCGTGATTAACGTGTTTGAAATTCAATTTCAGAAGATGCTTGATTAAATTTTCTACCATGCACGATGTGCTTGTTCCAAGCCATACAAATACTTGATGACTTTGCATACTTTTTGTTCTTGTCCCTCCACAACAAAACCTTTGAACTGAGACATGAATACATTCTCTTTCAAGTCTCCATTCAAGAAAGTAGTATTATTCACATTCATTTGATGAAATTTTCACCCATTATGTGCAGCCAAAAAAATAGAGTATGGATGGCAGCCCATTTTTATGTGGGGAATAAATTCTCCTCATATTCAGTGCCTTCTTTCAGTGCAAAACCATTTTCCAAAATCCTTTCCTTATGATTTTCAAGTGATCCATGTAACTTGCACTTGTTGTTGTAGACACATTTGCAACCAATTGGGGTGGTTCCAAATGGAGGGTCCACCAACTTCCAAGTCCCATTTTTTTGAGAGCATAATATCCATTCAGTGTGGCCTCTTTCCAAGCAACTTCTTGAAAAGGAGTTGGTTCAAGGTTAGAGGATAAACTGAATTTAGAGTCATATGAAACATTTATATCTTCTACATCACCTGAATTTAAATTATCTACATCTCCTCCATCTTCTTGTCTCATTGAACTTCTAGTTCTTATCTTTCCAACTTCATCAAGATGAACACTTTCAAGTGTCTTCATGATCCACTTTGGAACTTTTTGTGAGGGTCTAGGTTTCTTATTTGGTGGTGCTTCATTCTCTTCAAGATACAATATTCCAATCTTGATCTCAATCACATCATCCAATTGAACCTCATGTTCTAGTGAAGTGGTGGGAACTTCTTAAAGAGGGGAAGATGTTGCTGCAAAACGAGATTCCAAAGATTGATCCAAGATAGGGATCTCCCCTTCAAGATGTGGAATCTCATTGTCAAATTCATGAAATGCCTTTACTTGGGGTAAATTTATCCAAACAATCAAGCTGCCTCTCAATACTCTTGCCATTTTTATTATTTTCAAGAAAAATGACATTTCTGGAAAGTATAATTTTTTTATTTATCTCATTGTAAATACAATATGCCTTGGTGGTGTTTGAGTACCCCCAAAATATGCACTTTCGTCTCCTTGCACCAAACTTGTTTCTTTGTTACTTTGGAAATAAGGCATAACATGTGGAACCAAAGACCCCGGGATTCCTCATTGAAGGAATGCGACCATACCACATTTCATATAGAGCCTTGTTGGAAAGAGCATGAGATGTAATTATGTTTCTCAGATAGACCGAAAACAGAACTACATCACCCCAAAACATCAATTTTAGATTCTTGAAAAATGAACATGGAGCGTACCATATTCAAGAGTGTCAAATTCATTCTTGTTGCATAATTCCATGTTGGAAATAGTGCTACTTCAGAAGTTATTGTTATTGTATTTTATTGTATTATTATTGTATTATTATTGTACCTCCTATGGGAGAATATATTGATGTATTTGATCATGTAAAATCCTTGAAAGAATCAATGTAGACCTTAGGGTGAAATCACACAAAGAAAAGATTTATTAAATGTATTTTTATCTTCCCCCAAGACAAGTCGGCTCAGTAAGGAAAAAAGTCATTTTTTTCATGTGTATAAATAGAGAGGTTGAATTCCTCATTTGGTCACTCACTCACTCAAGAAAAATCACTCAAAGAGAGAGAGAAGTTCACAGCAATAGCTAGGAGAAGTATTTTTGGGGCATCTACACTTGAGAAGTTTCTCTTTCTCTCTCTTGTATCTGTACTCTGATCTCTGAACCGATTCTCTTTATACGAAGGTTGCTGGGTTTTCTGCATGTTGGGTTTCCCGGGATAAATCTTTGTGTCTATTGTTTCTGTGCTTGGTTATTCTTTTAGTGATCCTGTTTATTATCTGCAATTAATTATAAAGCTAGAATTGTGTAAAATCTAACATGGTATCTGAGCAATACTAGAAGAAGCCATTGCCAGAAACTAGGGTTTCACATTTCGGGGCCTTCCCTCATCATTTTAGCTTGAAAAGAGCATTGGAAACTTCACCCTAGGGAAGGCACATCTTTTGGTGAAGGAAAATTCCAGTTTTGAGAAGTTTAATTTTTTATCTAATTCTGCAGCTGCTGTAATTACTGTAGAAATTAGGGTTTCAAGTTTTGTGGTTTTTGGTCTAAAGATTTGGCTCAATATTACCTTCTCTCAACTCACATTGATAGGGCGCATATATATGTGGAGTCAGGTTTGCAAAATTCCAAGCTTCATTTTTTGACCTAGCTCCTACTAGGTTTTCTAGTCCAGATCTGCAGTCAAGATGATTAGAATGAAGGTTGAAGATCGAATTGATGGGGCTTACAACTTCACTTATTGGAAGTCTATAAGGGTTCTTTTTATATTAGAATAAAATTATCTCTTTAAGTTCATCAATGAGAAGTTTGCAGAACCATAAGTAGAAGATGGAAAATCTCGATGGAGAAAGAGTGATGCCAGAGCAAGAAGAATCTTGGTGGATTCAGTAAAGGATCTTTTGGTTCCTCATATTCATTAAATAAGACAGCTAGGAAGATGTTCAAAACCATGCAGAATTTATTTGACATAGTAGTATCAATGTTGCTCTCACATTGAGGAACCAACTATCAAATCTGAAGATGTCAAAGTCAGAATAGATTGCCAGTGTTTCATGAGGATCTCAGAACTAAGGGACAAGCTAAGCTCTAGTGGAGAATCCCTTGAAGACAAGGAAATTGTTATAACCACTCTAAATGGTCTACCACCCTCTTGTGATTCATTTATCCAAAGCATAAGTGGATGAACCAAGTTGCCCAAATTTGAGAGGTTATGGGCAGATTGCACTCAGGAAGAGACGAGGATTGCAACAAGGTAGAAAATTCATGGCTCTCAATCCGAAGAGAATCAAGCATTTACATCACATACCAATAGAGGCAAAGTAAAAGGAAGAAATTTTCACAAACATAGGAACAAAGAGGGGAGATCAAGTCCTACCCCATATCAAAAGAAAAAGAAGAAGGATCTCTCACATATACAATGCTTCAAGTGCAAGACATATGGTCATTACTCCAGTAATTGTCAATGTTCAAACAAAAGGAAGCATGAAGCCTCAACTACTGATGTGGATGAAGACACCCCTCATAAGAAGTCAAGGAATGGTGAACATACATAATTCTTCTTCATATCAACTTTATCAGGTACTGTTCCCACCACTAGTGATACATGGCTAATAGATAGTGGTGCTTCTAGGCATATGATTGGTTATAAAGAAAATAGTTCAGAATTGATTAAGAAAGAATCCCATATATGTGTTGTACTTGGCGATGATGTTAATTATACTGTGAAGGTATCTGGGGTTTTGTCCCTTCAGTTTGAGTCTAGTGACACCATACACTTAAGTGATGTGCTATATATACCTGCCATGAAAAGAAATATTGTCTCCATATCTGCTTTGGAGAAAAAGGGATACAAAGTTGCAATTTATGATGGGAAGGTCTTTACTTGGTGCAAGGACTCAAGCATGAATTCAACAAAGGTAATTGGTGTACGAGAGGAGAGCTTATATAGGTTGAGCACATCACCATCTCAAGCACTAGTACATGTCTCTACCAGCATGAGTGAGCTATGGCACAAAAGACTCACTCATCTAAACTATAAAGCTCTTCCAACATTAAGGAATATGGTGACAGATCTACAGTACTTCATGTAGACATTGATGGAGTATGTAGAGGATGTGCAGTTGGAAAGAATGTTAAGGGGTCATTCCCGAATAGTGAAAGCATATATAAAGGAATTTTGGATCTAGTACATTCTGACTTGTGCAGACCCATGAATGTTGCTTCACTGGGTTGCTATTATTACTATGTGACGTTTATTGACGACTATTCTCAGAAGACTTAGATATAATTTCTCAAGACCAAGGAATACGAAGAGGTTCTATGCAAATTCAAATATATCAAGGCACAAGTTGAGAATCTGACTGGAAATAGAATTAAGATATTAAGGTCAGACAATGGTGGAGAATACACCTCTGCATATTTCAATGATTTATGCAAGGAAGCAAGAATTAAGAGGGAGCTTATAGTTCCCTAAAATCCTCAACAAAATGGGGTTGTGGAATGAAAGAACAGAACAATTGTTGAGGCAAAGCCATGATACATGAACAGAGTCTACCTATGTTCTTGTGGGAAGAAGCTTCTAGAGCAGTTGTCTATGTGCAAAACAGATGTCCTCATAAAATCTTGAAGAACATGAATCAGAAAGAAGCTTTCATAAGAGTGAAACCAGAAGTGGGCCATCTTCATATCTTTGGTTGTCCAGTCTACATACATGTGACTAAGGAAAAGAGGAATACATTAGAGCCTTCAGGAAAGAAGGGAACTTTTGTGGGATACAGTGAGTCTTCAAAGGCTTACAAAATATACATCCCAAGATCAAGGTCAGTCGAGATGTGTTCTTTGAGGAAGAGATGGCTATCAAAATATCTAGAGGATCCGATATGGAGATCGGTGATGAGGAGTTGATAAATCCTAAGGAGATGAGATCATCTCCCTCTCCAATAGTTTAGAGGGATTTAGATGAGAAGAATGAGCCGATTGATCTCATTGATCCAGTTGAGCCATTTGATGCTCCCACGGATATTGCAGTAGGCTGTAAGAGGCCTAGATGGGAACAACAGACATTGCAATATGCATAGGGGCATGAAGGTCCACATGGTACTTTTCGAGAAAGTAAGAGACCTCAAAGATTCTTGGGTTATGTAGCACTAATGAGTCACATCATTGACTTAGAATCCTCCACCTATGAAGAGGCCTCCAGACACCAAGAATGCAAGGATACCATGATGGAAGAATACCAATCCATCATGAAGAATGATGTGTGGGAGGTTGTGCCAACACCTGAGGGGAAGTCAGTAGTGAATTCCAAGTGGATTTACAAAATCAAGCATGGGGCAGATGGCGGCGTTGGGAAACACAAGGCTAGATTTGTTGCTAGAGGATTCTCTCAGAAAGAGGGAGTTGATTATGATGAGACATTTTCTCCCATGGCTCGATATACTTCCATCGGGATGATTATTTCTATTGATTCTACTATGGGATGGAAGTTGCATCATATGGATGTCAAAACCACCTTTCTCAATGGTGTAATTGAGGAAGAAGTATGTATTGAAAAACCAGAGGGTTTTGTTATCCATGGAAAGGAGTCCCACGTATGTAGGATGAAAAAGGCCTTATATGGACTCAAGCAAGCACCACATGCTTGGTATCGCCAACTAGATGGATACTTAGTGAGCTTGGGATTCACCAAGAGTGATGCAGGCCCCAACCTTTACTACAAGGTTGTGGATGATGAGCCACTGATTTTGGTACTCTATGTTGATGATATGTTTCTAACTGGGAATGATAAATTTATTGTATGGTGTAAAAAGAAGCTTTCCTCTGAATTTGAAATGAAAGATCTTGGATTGATGCACTACTTCTTGGGATTAGAAGTATGGCAGAGGCATAATGAGATTTTCTTAAGTCAAGGAAAGTACACCATAGTCATACTGAAGAGATTTAGGATGTTGGACTATAAGTCCATGGCCACACCGATGGATGCAAATTTGAAGAAGCTGGGAGACTCTGCTTCTGATTCATATTTGATTGATCCCACTATGTATCTCCAGCTGATTGGATACTTGATGTATCTGATAAAAACTAGACCAAATATATGTTTTGCAGTGAATTCCCTGAACCAATTCATGTGCAAGCTGAGACAGATTCATTGGGTTGCTGTAAAACATGTGTTGAGATACTTGCATGGCACTGTGGGGTATGGCCTAAGATATGCTTCAAAATGTGACTTGATATTGCAGGGATTTTTCAATTCAGATTGGGCCGGATGTGTTGTAGATAAGAAGAGCACCTTCGGGTGTTGCTTCAACCCGGGTGCAGCAGGAAGCAGACCTCATTAGCACTTAGTACTGTAGAGGCCAAGTACATGGCTAATAGCACTACAACTCAAGAAGCTGTGTGGATTCAAAAAATCCTTGCGGGATTGTTTGGATAGATTCCAAAGCCAACTGTGATTCACTGTGATAATCATAGTTGTGTGCATATGTCAGTGAATCTCGTATTCCATGACAAGTCGAAGCATATAGAGATTATATATCACTACATTTGTGATGTGGTGCAGAAAGGTGTGGTCGAACTACAGTATGCTTCGACATATGACCAGATTGCAGATGTTCTTACCAAGCCTCTTCCCAGGATAAAGTTTGCATACTTTCGTGAAAGGCTTGGCATGGGTGAGAACGTGCCCCTCCTTGATAGGGAAATATGTGATAATCTACAGGGATCTATCAACTTTAACAAACTCACAATCTAACTCTCAAGATTATTTGCAAAGAAGAAGAAGCATGCATTCAATAATCACTCACAAACACAGAATAATGGACAATGTCAATATCATACAATGAATAATGAATGTAAAGAATGTGTTACAATAATCAATGATGAGCCATCATATAGGATTCGAATTAGCCAAGTAGGGCATTTCAATCTAAGCTCAAAGTCCAGCATGAATAACTATGGAGACATCATCCAGTCGACAGTATCAGTCATAAATGGTAAGAGTCAGTCAAGTGTGACCAATTGAGTCTAACATAACTATCTAATCATAAATCAAGGAATGGAGACTCCAAGGTGGGTTCATGAGGCTGTCTAACTCAAAGTCTAGCTTGGATAACAATGGAGACATCATCCAGTCAATAGTATCAGTTATAAATGGTAATAGTTAGTCAAGTGTGTCTAACTGAGTCTAACAGAACCATCTAGGAATAAATCGGGGAATGGAGACTCCAAGGAGGGTGCATGAGGCTATAAAATAGTCAAGTGGAACTCCAGAACTAGCTAACTAGAAGCTACAAGCAGTCAGAATGAGCAATCAGTGGAAGAACTACTCAATCAATGCATTAACTGAATGATAACTCCCGGTAGGTGAGATAAGGGGCCCTAACTAAGTGATAACTGAAGGTAGGTGAGTAAAAGCACTCTAACTGACAGTGGTAGGTGAGAAAGGTGCACTTGCTAAGTAGATAAGTCAAAGACGGCACATTAGGTAGGTAGGAGGCCAATTGAGGGCTAAAGACAGGCTTTGGAGAGCTAGAAGTAAGCTCTAGGTGCTGGGGAGATAACCATGATGATGATTGGATGCATGCAACATGCAGATTTGCATGCAAGCATGCAAAATACAAAAATGATGGTGTGAATATTCCAACACCCCCCGCAAGCTATACTATGAGGAAATAACTAAAATAAAAAAATAGGGCCCTGGTGACTAAGACCAAAGGTCACCCCGTACAATCAATCTAAATAAACTAAGTGAGGAAAGAGGGAAAAACCAGTGGGAAGAAAGCCCTCCCTCAAAATAGATTGAAGGATGCTAATGAAGCAAATCATCTCTCACCCCTGAAGGAGGTAAGTGTCCTTCTTTTCTAAAGAAGGATCGATCGATCTGAGATGGATCAACAATGTGAGAAGGATGTGTTAGAAAAACAGGATCGCAGAGCAATAACAATAAACAGAAATGCAAATATAATCACACATACACATTACAAGAGAGACACAGATATATCGTGGTTCACCCAACTTGGGCTACGTCCACACTGAATTTGCCAGTCCTTATTATTATTACCGTCCAGCAAGATGAAGGGATACAACCTGCAGCACAACCGCTGCACTTCCTCTTCTCTGTTTCACAGTCTCTCTCCAGATCTCAAAGATCTTTACAATGCATAAAACCTAATACATCAACCCTAGCCGTATTACAATGTCCTTCTTTTATAAGGGAAATACAATGGGAAAATACCATGGGATACCCAAAACCATGGGCCCGCAAAACAGCTGGCGAAAACAGCCCCAAAAATTTCCTTCGGGGGCGTTGCCCCCGGACCCCCCAGCCAGGGGGGATGGTCCCCCCTGGAACCCCGTGGGGGGGCGATGCCCCCCCGCACCCCCCCGCTGGGGTGAGTGTACAGTCCACCTACATATAATATAGAACTGGGGTACAAACACGGCTGATACAATATCATCTATGAGACTAGAAGATCTGGCTCCACAACCAACAATCTCCCACTTGGAGACTGATCACAACAACTCCACCGCTGCTGCACTTGCTGGACTTGGACTTGGCAAATTTATCCTCTTCACCTTCATGCTAGAAGGCCAACTGAAACCGAGCACGAACTCAGTTTCTCTCTGGTCACTACCTTTGTGAACATGTCTGCAGGATTTTGGCTAGTATGTATCTTTTCCAACTTTAACAGTTCATCTTCCAGAACAGAGCGTATGAAATGGTACTTGAGCTGTATATGTTTAGTCCTGGAATGGAATGCTGATTTCTTTGCAAGATGAATGGCACTCTGGCTGTCACTATACAGTCTGCTATCCTTCTGCTTCTTACCCACTTCCTCCATAAACCTCTGCAACCAAATCATCTCTTTACTAGCCTCTGTAATGGCAACATACTCTGCTTCTGTTGTTGAAAGTGCAACAACCTTCTGTAGTTTTGAAATCCAACTTACTGCTGTTCCACCTACAGTAAACACATACCCTGTGGTACTCCTCCTGCTATCCTTGTCACCTGCCATATCTGCATCAACATATCCCTGTAGAACAGTGTCTGAACCTCCAAAACATAATGCCTCAGTGGTAGTACCTCTCAAATACCTGAGAATCCACTGTACTGCCTTCCAATGTTCTTTACCTGGATTGTTCATATATCTGCTCACAACTCCCACTGCATGTGCAATATCTGGTCTTGTGCACACCATGGCATACATCAAGCTGCCAACTGCTGATTGATAGGGAACCTTGGACATGTAATCTGTCTCTTCTTGTGTCTTGGGACACATTTCCTTACTTAGACTGAAATGGCTAGCCAAAGGTGTACTTACAGGTTTTGCATTCTGCATTCTGAACCTCTCCAACACCTTTTGTATGTACTCACTTTGAGATAATGTCAATTTGCGATTTTTCCTGTCTCTCATTATTCTCATACCAAGGATTTGCTTTGCAGCACCCAAATCCTTCATCGCAAATGAATTAGCTAGCTTCCTTTTGAGTACATTTATATCCTGCATGTCAGACCCTGCAACAAGCATGTCATCCACATACAATAACAAGATAATATATCTTCCATTGTCTAGCTTCTTGAAATAAACACAGTGATCAGAATGACATCTACTATAACCTTGTTCTGTCATAAACCTGTCAAACTTTAGATACCACTGCCTTGGAGCTTGCTTCAAGCCATACAAGCTCTTTTTCAACCTGCATACCAGATCCTCCTTACCTTTGACCTCATACCCTTGTGGCTGCTGCATATATATTTCTTCCTCCAAATCCCCATGGAGGAAAGCTGTTTTTACATCTAATTGTTCAAGATGCAAATCTTCTACCGCCACTAGACTTAAGATAGTCCTAATTGAAGTCATTTTTACAACAGGAGAAAATATTTCATCAAAATCTATACCTTTCTTCTGTGCAAACCCCTTTACAACAAGTCTGGCCTTGTACCGCTTCTTACCTCCTTCTTCTTCCTTCAACCTGTAAATCCATTTGTTTTGCAATGCTCTTTTACCAGCAGGCAACTTAACCAAATCCCAAGTCTGGTTTCCTACCAATGAGTCCATCTCCTCATTCATGCCTTGCTCCCACTTCTTTCTCGTTTCCACCTGCATTGCTTCTTCATAACATTCTGGTTCACCAGAATCAGTCATCAATAAATAATACATTGAAGGAGAGTATCGTTCAGGGAGTCTACTTAACCTGGTAGATCTTCTTACAGTTGCAGGAGTTTCAGGTACTTGCTGCTGCTCTTGATTTTCTGGCACCTTGGGAACTTCATTTTCTTTAACTTCATCAAGCACTATGTACTCTGTGCTTTCCTTTTCCTGTTTCTTTCCCTGCAACTGATCTTTATACATGACCTTTTCATTGAATATCACATCTCTGCTCCTGATGATTTTGTTATTTTCATAATCCCATAAACGATAACCAAATTCATCAACCCCATATCCAATAAAGGTACATTTCTTGGATTTAGATTCAAGCTTTGTTCTATTTTCCTTATCAATATGGACAAATGCTTCACAACCAAACGTTCTCAGAAATGAGTAGTTTACCTTTTTATCTGTCCATGCTTCCTCTAGAATACCACCATCCAAAGCACTTGAAGGTCCTCTGTTTATTAAATAAATAGCAGTATTTACAGCATCCGCCCAAAACTGTAAGGGCAACCCTGCATGCAGTCTCATACACCTTGCACGCTCCATGATCGTTCTGTTCATCCTTTCTGACACACCATTTTCCTGTGGTGTTCCTGGGACTGTCTTCTCTCTACGAATCCCATGGTATGAACAGTAACTATCAAATTCCTTGCCGCAGTACTCACCTCCATTATCAGATCTGAGACACTTCAATATTTTTCCTGTCTCATTCTCAACCAAAGCTTTCCACTTCTTAAAAGTAGCAAACACATCAGATTTCTGTCTAATGCAATAAACCCAAGTTTTTCTAGTTGCATCATCAATAAATGTAACATAATAATGAGAGCCACCAAGAGATTGTACCTGAGCCGGTCCCCATACATCTGTATGCACAAGCTCTAATTTTTCATTCTTCTTCTGTTTCCCAACCCTGAGAAATCTGACTCTCTTCTGTTTTCCATAAACACAGTTTTCACAGAATTCCAAACTTACCTGCTTCAAATCCGGCAGCAACTTCCTTGAGTGGAGAATCTGCATCCCCTTCTCACTCATGTGGCCAAGCCTATGATGCCACAATGCTGTATCTGTTCCTGTGGAAGCTAAAGAGATAGAATGGTCAGTATTATGAGGACATAAATACAACGTACCTACTCTGTCTCCTTTTGCTATCACCATTGATCCTTTAGTGATCTTCCACCACTTTTCTCCGAACGTAGATAGACAGCCGCCATCTCCCAACTGCCCTGTTGAGATCAGATTTCTTTTCATAGCAGGAATATGCCTAACATCTTTCAACAACCAATCAGTTCCATTCTTAACTTTTATCCATACCTTACCCATTCCAACAATTTTACATGGCTCATCATCACCCAATAAAACATGTCCAAAATCACCAGGAACATACTCATGAAAGTATTTCCTATGGGGTGTAGCATGACATGAAGCTCCTGAATCTACTACCCAATAATCACTAGTATTATCTAATGCAAGAATCAAAGCATCTTGTAACACATCACCTGCTACATTTGCTTCCTGGGTAGTCTCCTTCTGTGCATCTCCTTTCTTCTTTAGAGATTTGCAGTCTTTCTTCAGATGTCCTTTCTTTCCACAGTTCCAGCACTCTATCTTTCCCAGTCTGGACTTGGATCTGCCCGTTTTAGACTTTCCACGATTACCTTGGCTCTTTCCTCTCTCCTTTTGTCTTCCTCTGCTTTCCATGGTCAACGCATTACCTGATGTCTCACCTGTGCTTTTTCTTCGCATTTCCTCGCTAAGAATAACACCAATAACATCATCAAACTTCAAGGTGTTTGAACCAGAGACAGAGTTACTTACAGCCATGACCAAGCTATTCCAGCTTTCTAGCAATGAACACAAGATTAGAAGAGCCCTAACCTCATCATCAAAGTTCACACTTACAGAACTTAACTGATTTGTAACCGTATTAAACTCATTTAAATGATCAGTAACAGATCCACCTTCAGACATCTTCATATTAAATAAACGCTTCATTAGAAATACCTTGTTGGAAGCCGAGGGTTTTTCATACAGCTTACCCAATGCTTTCATCAAACCCTCTGTTGTCGTTTCTTTTGAGATATTGAAAGCCACCGACGAAGCCAGTCTCAACCGTATTGTTCCCAGAGCCTTTCTGTCAAGAACCACCCATTCTTCGTCCTTCATAGTCGTCGGCTGCTTTGCTTTTCCTCCCAATGGTAGGTATAGATCCTTCTGGTACAGATAGTCCTCCATTTGCATCTTCCATAACCCGAAGTTTTGGCCGTTAAACTTTTCGACCTTAAATTTTCCTTCTTCTGCCATTGCTCCCACTCGAACCAGAAACCCTAGCTTCCTGCGGGTTTATCTGCCAAATAGACCTTTGGCTCTGATACCAATTGTTAGAAAAACAGGATCGCAGAGCAATAACAATAAACAGAAATGCAAATATAATCACACATACACATTACAAGAGAGACACAGATATATCGTGGTTCACCCAACTTGGGCTACGTCCACACTGAATTTGCCAGTCCTTATTATTATTACCGTCCAGCAAGATGAAGGGATACAACCTGCAGCACAACCGCTGCACTTCCTCTTCTCTGTTTCACAGTCTCTCTCCAGATCTCAAAGATCTTTACAATGCATAAAACCTAATACATCAACCCTAGCCGTATTACAATGTCCTTCTTTTATAAGGGAAATACAATGGGAAAATACCACGGGATACCCAAAACCATGGGCCCGCAAAACAACTGGCGAAAACAGAGAAGATCTGGCTCCACAACCAACAGGATGAAACCTTACATTCTGAAAATCTGATTTGGTTCTTCTATGATCATGTTGATCACAAACCAAATCACCGGCAGATCGGAGTGTAGTGGATTCCCATCGAGGAAGAGGAGGAATATCAGGTGAGAGATCTTCAGGTTCTTGTGGATCTGGATCTCCCATTCGCTCATCTTCATAATCAGTTGTTAGATCTTCAGGTTCTTGTTTTCCTGTGGATCTAGATCTAGCATTCTCCCATCTTCATCTTCAAATTCTGAATCTAAAATATTATGTGAAGATGCATCTACAACTAGCTCATCATCATATCCAAACTTTGAATCTGAAATCTCATGTGATGATGCTTCGCTCTCTTGATCATCAATCAAAGGAGGAGGTATCTTCCTTTTTGGAAGAAGTGGATCATGCTGCAAAAACATAATATGAAGATCATCATGAAGCATGTGATTCGAACCAACTGAGGTAGAATCAAAACCATGAATGTGTAGATAGTTCCTTGATATCTCCTTCAAATTAACATAAGTGAGATCATAACCAAAGAAACTATGACATGATGATAGTAGATATTCAACAAGATCACTGGTGAATGCAATAGTGGTGGTGGCCCATGAACCAATAGGTGCTAGATCTTCAGGTTCTTGTGTATTTGGATCTAGCATTCTCTCAAAAAGAGTTATCTTCCTCTTGGGAAGAAATGAATCATGCTCTAAAAACATGTGCTTGAGTTATCCAACAGTGGATGCAAGCAAATCAGATCCGAGACTTGGAAGATGGTTTCTCATGATCTCCTTTGAACCGACAGGGGTGAAATCAAAACCAAAATCACAAGAAGGTGCATGAGTCATGAACCCAAGCGAGTGATAGTGTCTTCAATCGTCAGTGAAAATATGAAAACATGTGCTAATGACCAAATAGGAAATCAAAGAAAGCATATGATGAGGAAGAGGGAATGCATTACCTTCCAAATCTGTTTTTTTATTCAAAAAACTTAGTAGGTCATCATGTAACACCCCAAAATTTAACAAAATTTAAATTTTTTCAATATAACATTTAATGCATGTACTAGCTTTGCGGAATTATAATTAATGCTTCTATGTCGTCATGCTAGAATAAATGTTTTTAACTATCATACGATATAATGTTTGTCTTCTTGTTATGAAATGAAATTAAAGTCTACAATAAGATGCCAATTGAATGTTTCCTTGTCTCAGCTGTGTTCTTAGATTACTTATATCGATGCTCAAACAATAATAAAGTTTATAAGTGCTAACTATTGTTCTTCTTTTGATGATGAAAGGGGTCCTAAGGGTACCCTGAGGCTTACTTAGCATATATACTAAAACATTTGGACTTTCCCTTTCGTAGATTTATAGGTAAGGGTGACACACCAGATAAAGTAATACAAATATATTTTAAAATGCACTTTCAGTTTG
The DNA here is from genome assembly GCA_027924585.1 of Larix kaempferi. NCBI lineage: Eukaryota > Viridiplantae > Streptophyta > Pinopsida > Pinales > Pinaceae > Larix > Larix kaempferi. The sequence goes on along the minus strand of BSBM01000012.1, from coordinate 2,692,861 downwards.
CTCTCAAAGGTTCTGTATAGAAATTTCTAAGGTACTTATAAAATGACTCATCTACAGTTTGTATTTGTAACTTTACAATGCATACAATTCCTTTGTTTATCATTTAAGTGATGAAATAGAGTTTTATAGCAATGGTTTAGGACATTATGCACTGCAATTATTTGAACAAGGATAAAGTGCTTTGATGATACCTAGGCTAAATGCATGGTACCCTATAATCCTATAACATGTGAACTATATGTAAATTACATGCTTATCCAAATAGTGTGAACTATATTCAATTTCCAATGAATCCTTATCGTGTAAACTATATAGTGTAAACTATATGCAAATCTCATAGCATAAAAACTATATGCAATCCTATAGCATAAAAACTATATGCAAATCCTATAGCATACGAACTATATGCAAAAACTAAGTAATTTCTCATAACATAAAGACTATATGTAAATCCTATATGTGTAAAGTTTATGCCTTGGTTTCAATATAACATAATATGATTGATATCTAGTTGCATTTGATATCCTAATGTAAACTATGAATCACATTGGAATATATATATGACAGGGTTGTAAACTTAGCCAACGTGCCAATGTATGATAAGACTGGGTATTAATGAGGTAGTGGCTATGTGCTGGCAAGCGTTCGTAAGCCAACCTTGGCATTAAACACTCCTATCTACCACATTCTTGGGAGATCTTGGTGGCAGTTTACATGTTGATTGTCATGTGAAAAGTTGTAGGGTCAGTACCGATGTTATTGAGCTGTATCAATCCTCGCCCTAGTGTCTTTTTGAGCTAGAATGTATAATGGAAAGTGTATTAAAGTGTTTTTAATGCAATAGTTGTTTGGGATTTCGATGAAGGATCTCCACCGTTGATCTAGAGATGCTCTCGGTCTTTGGGACATAACCCTAATATCCACTAAGTCTTGTCGTTGTTGTTTTCCTTTGGCATTCAATGTGTTAGAGAGTGGTTCTGGGGAGAGGCCGACCGACCTGTGAAAGCATAGGGTTTGTTAGCAGGTTTTGAGAGATCCTCCCTTGTTTCGAACCCGTGACCTGAGGGTGATATTGTTACCAGTTAATGGTTTTAAGAGCCGAGCTCTAGTGTTGAAGTGATAACTGCAATCTTCAAGTGAGTTGCGTGTTGACCCAGGCTTCAAGTTGGTTGCAGAGGCTATCGTTCTCGACCTTTAATTACATGTTAAGGTAATGTCTCACTGTAATTTTGTATGGATGCACTCGTCAGTATTTTGTTTAGCTTTTGGAATATTGTTTAACCACCTTCTGTGTTCATGGCAGGTTCTGTTATGCACATGGTTTGGTGCTCAAGATGAAAGGGAGCTGCTACAAGTAATGGTAAGTCTCGGTGGTTTCCCTTGTGGTTTCTCTTGGCAACTGTTGGTTGTGTTTGGTTTGGTTGGAGCTCTCAATTTATGAAGATGTAGACGTTGTTTGCGAATTCTTACATGCTTTGAAGCATGTGTAGGGAGTATGGAATCCTCGACCTACCCTTATGATGTGTTCTACAGTTCATATGTTTGTCGAATGTAATACTTGTTTGCCAGGGTTTTAACCCTCGGCTGTTCTGGATAATGAGAAGAATTCGGCCGATGGATTTTATATTGTGTAAAACTAATTGTGTTTGAAACTCCATACTCTGTGTTAGTTGATGTTCATGTTTGTTGTAATGGGTTATTGGCTGAGAGCCAAGACTTGATGCTTTAATGTGAAACCCTGAACCCTATTGTTCGGTAGGTGATGATGTTTGAAAGTTTACAGCATTGAAAAGCCGAATGGCTTGACCTCTTGGTCTGTAGTTTTCAAACTTGGTTTTGTTTGTGCAGAAGAATAATATCGATGGTTATTTTGATTTTGCATTTGTAATATCTAAATGTGGTTTTTGTTTTAAAAGATTTGGGTTTCAAACCCTATCAAAAGGTGTTACTATCAGCATTGTTTTTCTACGTGAAATACCTGTAAAATGTAATTATGTTGAGAGGGTTTTAACCCTCGGCCATTCTGATTATAGTAATAATATGGTTTCGATAACTCGATACTGTTTGTAAAAGTATTCTATGGCTTTGTTATGTATAAAAGATTTAAATTGGTAACTATTGAAATGAATACTAAGGGTTGGGGGTTCTGTCAAATAATGGGGCATTTGTCTAAAACTGTCTTATTCTATGTTTATAAGGGTCTGATAATATAAGTATTATTAGTTCTGATTACTTTGATAAAATAAATAGTTGTGCAATAGATAGTAACCCCATTACTCTTCTGATGCTACAAGGCCGAAGATGTAAAAATGTTTGTATAAAGAAAGATATTGCTATAATTATTTTTCAGCGATTTAGATTTCAAACATATCGATGAAAGGAAGGAAATAGAGTGAAATTATAACATTGAACTGTTTGAAAATAATAAAAGAGAATGCAGAGCATAAGTCTTCTGAAAGGAAATAAATGACTTAAAGTGAAAACCCTAGGTTTTGTACAGGAATGAAATATTTACTTATGTTTCTATGTAAAGAGATAATATGGTGACTGTAATATGAAATGTTGTTTTAATTCTTGAACCTAGACAAACATAATTTATATTACAACATATAACTGATGAGTAATATTTAAGACATAAAACAATGTTAGTCTATTCATTCATTTGACATTCTATCTATCATTTATCTATCTTAACTCTCCCTCTCTATACTAGAGTACTATACAGAAAACAGTATGGGAAAAATACAGTAGAGGTATTTTATCAATTCATACATTTATTCAACAATTTACCAGATCCTAAATAACTCAGAAAATCACACTTGTATTTCTGCAAAATGTAAACTAACAGTTTCAAACTAATGCGACACTAAATCAGTGATTACAGAATAATTTAACTACTTAAGATTGAAGTAACAAGTAGAACCTGTAACTGTAGATAGGGTGGACAAACACCCAAGGAGGCCTGTTCCTCCCAACCTTCTCTAGAAGAAGCAGCCAATCTACTTGCCTCCTTTGGACCCCCGAGCCTGTTTACTAAACCACTAGGTAGATGAACTTTGTGTAGAAGCAAGACACTCATAAATTGTACAGGCAAAAAACTATTAAGACTTTCTCCTTAGCTTTTAGGACTCTGCACTTAGTAGTATAACTATGCACTCAGCAGTATACTAGGAATACTTACACCATGATAAAAAACTATCATATCCCCTCATCGAATCTCTTGGGTGCAAGCAGCAAAACCCCAAGGTAAATTCCCTCATCAGGAAAAGTGATGAACCTCGGTCCAAAATTCAATGGCTCTTAAAAAGATTGCCTAGGTCTTTAGTGGTCAGTTTTCAATAATGAGCCTCAAGCTCCAGTCCCATCTTTCAGGGCACTAAGACCACAATTCAAGGGAGTTGTCCCATACCAACAGCTAGTTACTTGCCTCATGAAGCTGCCATTTTTCCATTGCCTTCTACCCTAGATTCCATTCCACCTAGTGGGCCAGTAAACACTCTTTCAACAATCCCCTTAGGTGTTTGTCTCCTATTTAATTTATTTAATAATAAAATATTGTGCAAATTACAGTCATCCTTGGACACTTGTCCAATATAAAACTTTACAATAAAATTTAAGATAATGTTCCCAACATAAAATGTTTTTCATCAAAAAGGGGTATGTTACACATCATCTTGCACATCAACAGGTGCATCAACTCTATGAGAGTGTATGTAGTCCTTTGATATCTCCTTTGAACCAGCAGGGGTGAGATAAGAACCAAATGAACCATATAATGGTGATGGCTTGAACTTCAAATTAGATCCAATATTTTGAAGATGGCTTCTTATGATCTTCTTTGAACCAACAATGGTGAGATCAAAACCAAAATCCCAAGGATATGCATGAGACTTGAATCCAAGCGAATGGTAGAGTCTTCTATCTTCGGTGAAGTTCTGAAAACATGTGCCAATGACCAAATAGGAGTCCATAGGAATATTTTGATCAAGGAGGGAAAATGCATTGCCTCACAAGTCTTCCAAGATGCTCAATAGGTCATTATTCTGCACATCAACAAGATCATAGGAAGTAGAGATTTCAAAGATCTCTTCAACTTCTAGAGTAGTAGCTGACATCTTTTGCTTAGAAATCAGATAAGAAGATGGAACAACTGAAACCATGTGTTGTGCTTTGACTTCATCTTGAACAAATTCATCATGGAAGATGATGGAGGCCGAGTCATGAATAGAGAGATCACTGCAGGAAGTATCACTAAGATTGCTTTCCACATGGATAACATCAACCTCATCCTCCCGAATTCCAAATAATCTGCCCAATCTAGTCCATATATCACTTGAATGTTCATCAAGATCAATGTAGTATTCCATATTGGAAAACATAGAAAGACATATGTTTCCTGAGGCTCTTCATCGGAAGAAAAATCTCTCTTAATACCAGTACATACATCAAAAAGACCAAGTCTCTTCAGATATGATGTCATATTTGGTTTCCACTCATCATAGTTGAATGGAGTGAGAGAAGGAACTCCTTCCAGACACATAGAATATGTTGTTCAATTTCGAATCTACTACTGCAACTGCAGAAAACTTCGAAACCTGCAAAACAAGAGAATTTTTGCTGATGGGGAATGATACACTTCAACTAAACACTACCTCAAGGAGACTTGGCACATAGACTAAGTCCTTCACACCTGGATAGACCTCACTGGATTTCTCCAATGAATTCAAGTAATAGCACTAGGATTTGATGTGGAAACTCAGAGGCTTATGGTGCACAAGTGAAAAGATAGTTGCTCAAAGAAATGTTGCAACTGCTGCTGCAATGGATGCACTTCGAATAATTGCTTACTGCTCTGATACCATGCGATAATCTGCAGGGATCTAGCAACTGTAACAAACTCACAATCTAACTCTCAAGATTATTTGCAAAGAAAAAGAAGCATGCATTCAATAATCACTCACAAACACAGAATAATGGACAATGTCAATATCATACAATGAATAATGAATGCAAAGAATGTGTTACAATAATCAATGATGAGCCATCATATACGATTCGAATTATCCAAGTAGGGCATTCGAATCTGAGCTCAGATTCCAGCATGAATAACTATGGAGACATCATCCAATCGACAGTATCAGTCATAAATGATAAGAGTCAGTCAAGTGTGACCAACTAAGTCTAACAGAACTATCTAGCCATAAATCAAGGAATGGAGACTCCAAGGTGGGTTCATGAGGTTGTCTAACTCAAATTCTAGCTTGGATAACAATGGATACATCATCTAGTCAATACTATCAGTCATAAATGGTAATAGTCAGTCAAGTGTGTCTAACTGAGTCTAACAGAACCATCTAGGTATAAATCGGGGAATGGAGACTCCAAGGAGGGCGCATGAGGTTGTCAAATAGTCAAGTGGAACTACAGAACTAGCTAACTAGAAGCTACAAGCAGACAAAATGAGCAATCAGTGGAAGAAATACTCAATCAATGCATTAACTGAATGATAACTCTCAGTAGGTGAGATAAGGCGCCCTAACTGAGTGATAACTGAAGGTAGGTGAGTAAAAGCGCTCTAACTGATACTGGTAGGTGAGAAAGGCGCACTTGCTAAGCAAATAAGTCAAAGAGGGCGCATTAGGTAGGTAGGAGGCCAATTGAGGGGTAAAGACAGGCTTTGGAGAGCTAGAAGTAAGCTTTAGGTGCTGGGGAGATAACCATGATGATGACTGGATGCATGCAGCATGCAGATTTGCATGCAAGCATGCAAAATACAAAAATGATGGTGTGAATATTCCAACAAAATATGACACAGAGACCAAGCATTCTCCAGATCACTCTGAGATGGAGTGAAGAGATCTCTCAGACATCCTGGTAGGATGGAGAGGCCACTGCATTCTCCTGATCACTCTGAGATGGAGTGAGGAGATCTCTCAAACATCTTGAAAAGGATGGAGAGGCCAACAAACACTCCTGATCACTCCGAAAGGAGTGAGGATATTTCTCATGGAGAGATTTAGTGCATTCTCTAGATCACCCTGAAAAGAGTGAGGAGATCTATCAAAAATCCTGAGACGGGATGGAGACGTTGGTGCACACTGGCGCACACTAGTACTCTTGTATGGATTCACAGATGGATTGGTTGAGTTGGTGCATGTTCCCCGATGGACTGGGTTGAGCTGAGGAACGCTTTCCTTGTGCATGTTCCCTGATGGACTAGGTTGAGTTGAGGCATGCTATCCTTGTGCGTGTTCCCCAATGGACTGGGTTGGGCTGAGGCATATTGTATTGATGCATGTAGGACTCTACGATGGACTATGTAGAGTTGTTGAGCTAATGCATGGATCCACCGATGGATTGTGTGGAGCAGATGCTTGATGACACTTCTCAATGGACTGAGACTGTGTTTAAGAACTTTCGTATGTATAGAGATGTGCAAGACAGATGTTATGTATATATGAGATCCAGATTATTGTGATGCTAATGATGACCATGTACAAAGAATACCTTCCTTGTTGAGAGGGAGTGTTGGAAATAGTGCAACTTCGGAAGTTATTCTTATTGTATTTTATTATATTATTATTGTACCTCCTACGAGAGAAGATATTGATGTATTTGATCATGTAAAACCCTTGAATGAATCAATGTAAACCTTGGGGTGAAATCACACAAAGAAAAGATTTATTAAATGTATTTTTATCTTCCCCCAAGATAAGTCATCCCTGTAAGGAAAAAAGTCATTTTTTCATGTGTATAAATAGAGAGGTCGAATGCCTCATTTGGTCACTCACTCACTCAAGCAAATTTGCTCAAGGAGAGAGAGAAGTTCATAGAAGCAGCTAGGAGAAGTATTTTTGGGGCATCTACCCTTAGATAAGTTTCTCTTTATCTCTCTTGTATCTTTACTATAATCTCTGAACTGATTATCTCTATACGAAGGTTTCTGGGTTTTCTCCCTGTTGGGTTTCCCGGGATAAAACTTTGCCTCTATTGTTTATGTGATTTATTATTCTTTTAGTGATCCTATTTATTATCTGCAATTTAATTATAAAGCTAGAATTGTGTAAAATCTAACATTCCATGTTAGCAAAGATAGTTTTCAAATTCATTAGAATTGCATTCTTTTCCATTAGCAACAGAAAAAATGCCAACATGAGAATGTGCTTCATTTTCAATCCACAAATGAATTTTTTTGAATGTTTCAAATGCTTCAGATTTGTTCTTTAATAAATAAGCCTAATATATCCTGGTGTAGTCATCAATAAAAGTCACGAGATAGTTATTACCATTTGAAAAAACAATAGGCATGGGGCCAGACAAGTCAGAGTGTATTAACTCTAGTTTTATACATGCTTTGGAATGTGAATCATGGAAAGACTTCTTACTATGTTTTCCAAGAATACAAGCATCACATTGTTTCAACTTCTTTGGAATGGTGTGCAAACCAAAGACACCATTCTTCTTCAACAAATGAATACTATCATAATTGATATGCACATATCTAGCACACCATAAAATATTGGAAGATAATGTACCTTCATCATGGTAACCTAGGTGTGCAAAATTATGTTTTCTTGCAGATGACCCATTCAACTGCAATAGTCTCTCATCTTCCCATCCAGTTATGATGAATTGGTTGTTAGAGGATTTCCATATCTCATCTTTCCCATCAAATATGTGGATCTAATGGATTTGTTTTCAAATGTGCATAAGGGACAACAAGTTTCCACAACTTTGGAAGATAGAGAGCATTATGCAACAAAAAGTCAAGGAATCCATAAAATTTGAGTCTGATGGTGCCAATTCCCCTGGGTTTGAGGATGGATTTATATACAAAATATACTACACCATCTACATTGTCATTCAATTATTCAAAGAAGTATTTTTATAAATTTCATATGGGAGGTTGCACCGGTGTCAAGCAAACAAGTATCTCTCCAGGATGCAAATTAAGTATTGAAAATAACTTCAATTATTCCATCATTACAATGTCCAACAATGAAATGAGCACATTTAGGAGCTTTATCAACTCATGCGTTTTACCTTTACTTTTGTCTTCTTTCTATTCTTTCTTCTCTATGATCTTCTTCCATGGAGTTCTACATGTCTTTGCTTCATGTCATTTCTTTCCACAATGAACATATTTTAGATCATGCTATCATGGTTGTGTCTACCCCCTACCCTCTGAAGTTCTTTCTTCCACTTCCTCTTTTGTTGCCATTACCCCTAGAAGAATCTTATGATTGATTCTCCCCTTTCTAAGAAAGGAAAACAATCTCTCTAGTGGGATGAACTAGATTATTTACAAAGGATTTTTCTTTTTTTCTACAATCTTCTCCACCATAGTGTAAAATTTGAGGTCTTTCAGTTGGTCCAAGTGACTCAAGATAGTGTGAATATGTGGGGTAAAGAACCTTGATGAAAGTGGTGATAGGAAGGTCTACCTTCACACTAGTGGTTTCAATTTTATAGATGAATTTAATCTCAGATGCAACAACCATGGAATCATTATCATTAAAATCTAGGTTGAATAGCCTCAACAACATCTGAATTAGCTCCAATTTAGAATGTGGGTCATACAAATCATTCAACTTCTTCAAAGCATTATAAAATTTCTTAGCATATGAAATGTGCTGACTCACCTCTTCACTTACTCTAGCAGCGGTCAGTGCATATGCCTTCTTGTCTTTGCTCTTCCATATGGCAAGCTCTTTGTATGTTGTATGTTCTTTAGGTGCGACAGGTATAGCACCATCAATTCCATCAACAATCTCTCCACAAATTCCATCCCACAGATCATTGAACATGAGGATGTGCTTGATATTCCTTCACCATTCTAGATAGTTTTCCTTGCCACTAAGCACAAATCCAACAATAAAAACTAGGGAATGCATTTTCAAGGACAAAATTACTTGAGTAGAAAATACAAGCTCATCAATACAATGTTGTCTTCAAAGAGATTATGATAGCTACACTACAGTCAATAGTTGATCTCTACGACACACTGTCCTACAATAAAATCTTTCAATAAAAGGTTTACAGTTGCAATACAACTTTTACATAGATCTTACAATAGATTTCAAGTTATTGCAGTATAGTTTACAGTTTCAATACACTCCCTATACAATTAGGTCAAAATCCAAGTCTCAAAATTTCAAGTGTAATGGATGAGCATTGTAATAGCGCCAAATTAATTTAAAAAACAATATTATTTCAAGTAGTCTTGCCACAAAATAGACAAAAGTATACTCAGCTTCAATACAAACATATAACCATACTCATCTCCAATACTCAAGTAGTCTTATTACAATAGAGATAAGAGGGTGGGTTGCTTGGAAAGTTTCTTCTTAGGGAAATGTGGATGTAAACTACAAATAATAATGGACACTGCTATGAGGAATATTATATTCAAACCACTATTACAAATGCCTAGAAGTGCTTGAGATGGTAACGATGAGATACTTTGATACGATTGAGAGGTCATAGCTTCAATACTCTGCTCCACAAACAAAGAGAGAGAGGTTAGCGCTCAATACTCATAGAGAGAAGTCAATTTTAAACTTCAATACTCAACTCCACAAACAATACTCAACTCCATGAACACAGAGAGAGGGGTCAAAATTCAATACTCAGGGAGAGAGGTCAGAGAGAACGATGGATACACTAAGATAGATAGTAGTTCACGGGAAAAACGACCATGGACAAAAGTTAGGATGGAGGTATGATGAGATGGAAGGGTCGCGATGATAGAGAGGAGGCACACAGAGAAAAAAATGCAGAGGTTCAAATCACACGAAGGTAACACATGTGTAGGAGAGAATTCAAAGGTATAAGCACGCGGCATAGGAAAAAATTAGGGTAACATCTAAATACACAGGTTTGCAAATTGGGAAAGACAGAGCTGACAAGCAGACTGGAGGATGTCAAATGGAAAACATGGAGTTAAAAATAACTAAGTCTCTAATACCATAACAAGCTTGGGATAACTCCAATGGTGGGATAATTCTCCTTGAGTGAAAATGGCTTATTAATACATGGAGGGAGTGACCTTTGGACTTCAAATTTCAAAGGTACTTGATAATTTTCTTCATATTCTAGTAACTAAAAATTGTTTGGAACCAAGCTAATCGGATTTGTAGTTCTCAATATCTAATAATTTGCAAATTTGGTCTAATGAAGTGGCTGAAATCCAACTAGATGACTTGTATCCATGAAATTGGTAGTAGTGTTGTAGATTATGTGATATTTGATACCCTTGTATACAACATGTTACCCCCCATTTTTGCATGCGATTCTACTTGTGATTTTTATCACAAATATTCAACTGAGGGGTGACTTGTTTATGGATATTTGATTATGCCTTTGGTTCTAAATTGCTAGAGTTATTCCTGAATGGTGATGCCCTAGGGTTGATGATATTTTATCCTATAGGATAATGGCCATGAATTACCCTAGCTCTCATAGTCACAATGTCAAGTTGGCCAACCTTCTAGGTGAACAAATCAAAGAATTTAAGAATTGCTGGAGAATTTTGGGAATATGGTCCTTGTTGTTTTAAGCCTAGAATAAGTGGTTTATTAAACTTGAAGTTCAAACATGTTTTAGATCATATTTAGTCATTGTTCAAGGCCTTTTACAATACTTTTTAGTGTTCCAAATCAAATGCATGGGTTTTATTTTTTTAAGAAATTATTTTAAGCATAATATGACATTGTTGCTACCTAAACAAAATATTAAAGTCCATTCATTCCTATCACAGTCGGGTCTGAAGATCAAACACAACTTTCTGGGAATTACTTCAACAACTAAGTTAGGCCTTTTTCTAGGTTTGATTGGTCATTGATTTGAGGATGTTGATTCATCATTGCATGCCTATTTTATCATGTTTTTTTTTAACAGAAACAGATATTTTATATTAAAAAAAATGAAAGAATAGAGCTGTGGCGTCTATCTCATCATGTTAATCATATGTCATCCTAGACAATTTTTCAAGGGTACAATCATCTCATTTTGGATCAATCAGCATCAATGCATATTTGATCTAGCATCATTACAAGGTCTGCCATCATTTTGTAGCAACACTCTAGCTCCCTGAGTTGCCATCATTACATGTCCCATTCATGTGCTCAAGCATTTTGGATGTTTAATAATGTGTTATTTTTTTATGACATGGTTTCTGTTTCTCATTAAATTCTCTAGTTTCTTAAAGGTATTTAATCACCTTGTGACAAAATCTGTAAGTTATGAGAAACACTATGTTTTTATGCCCTAGGAAGCCTTTAAGATCGAAATCCAATCCATAAAAATGGGAATCCTTTTTCCTTTTGTTCATTTATGGTTGGAATTAGAGGAGGTCTACATTTTTTTTAAGTGCCCAAGTGAATAAACGTTCCATCTTCTTGGAAATTCTGGAGATAACATGGCACTTTAATGAGCACCGGTGCATCCTCCCGAGCCTTATTATGAGAACCTTCCTCTATTAGGAGGTTGATTCTTTGCATTGTGAAGGAGGGTTCTGTTAAATAGTTTAACCTTAGAAATAATAAAGTTCAGCAATAAGATCATCTAGCAAGTTTTTTAGAACAATGATGAAGCAACCAACTCTAAACATTGAGAGAAGATGGTTTTCAATAGATAGAAGGTCATATGGTCAACAATAGATGTGGCACAATCTTGTATATAGAGTAGTATTATGCCCTCTCATTTTTGAAAAGTGATGAGGCGTCCCTATTTTAATTATTGCAGTAGTGCCTAGCCCTCTTCTCAACAATTTAGGGGACTTCCCAGGGTTAGTTTTGAGGGCATTTTAGGCCTTTTCATGTGCTCGGAACAATATCAATGACAGAAATTGGTCCTATGGAAGGTAGCATCCAACTTTGAAAGTTTTGTTGTGGTTCTGGGTGTGTATTCCATTCTCCTGTGTAGTCATCAACATAGAAACTCCATAAACATATTCACCACATTTCATTCCAGCATAAAGACATATGGAAGGCGTCCATCTTTTGAATACTTTCTATCACTTTTGTCCATGCCTTTGAAATTTGAGGAAGATCGTTACATTTGGTGGAAGATTGCATTGAAACATTCAAGCTTGGAGGGTTTCTAGCATCATTATATATGATTTTGTTGGAGAGCATCCACCTTTGGAGGTGATCCACCTGTTTATATTATTTCCATCATATGAGGGGGTCTATCCATTTTTTGGACCATTATTGTTGTTTGAAAGGTTGCTTGCAGCCTTTGGAGGATTAATTAATGCTATCTTGGATGGGGTCTTCCCCTCTTGGAAGGTTTTCTCACTTCACTTTTGGAGAACCATTCTAGGATGGGAGTTTTTACTGCACACTTTGAGGTGGAGTTTTGTCGACATAGAAGGTTATTACATGGAACTAGGCACTAATTTGAGGAGGTCATCCTATTTTATTAGAGATCTAGGGTGGAATCCCTAAGATTTAGTTTTTATGCATAATCATGGGGACACTTTCTTGAGATTTTGAAGGCCAATTCATCCCTCATTTAATGGATCCCCCACCCACCTTTTGTGGCCTTATGTATCTCTTGCATTTTTTACTTATGGATTTGACTACCTCACCATGGATTTAGTTTGAGTTTGTTAGCGCTAATGCAATATTTTGATTTGTTTAATCCATCATAGGCTAGATTTAAGGAGTTTATGATTATTTTATTGTAAAGGAAGTTGGTCTCCTCTCCTATATAAGAGAGCTTCTTTCCCATTCATTTTGAATGTTTGTATTTGGGGGAAAACTCCCACTAAGACTTAATGAAATATAACTTAGCTCTTACGGTTGATGCTAGCGCTACGATGAGGAAATATTGCAAATGCTATGGTGTATTTTTGGATCAACAATGGTTTCTTGCATGGGATGATTTTTAAGTGATCTCCTTACTTTGCAAAGTTAAATTAATTTGGTTTATGGTTAAATAGGAGGTGTATTTTCATCTTTTAATTGTTAGCCCAGTAGGATTCCATGCTTGATGAATATTATGCCAAAATTTGTGTTGAAAATGCCACTTGGTTATTCCCTTATAGATCCTAGGATAAACTTTCCCTTTCTTGGATATGGTAGGAATTAGATCTCTAACCCTAGGTGTTTGGATGTTAGTAAACTCTTCATTACTATCCTTGATTGACCTTATTTGCCCATTTGAAATAATTCTTTTTGCAACAAGTTTGAGATGTTATGTATAAATCCTATGTATTGGTTGGTGAATTTTTTTTTGGTGTCTCCTTGAGATGGAATATGTTAATTGTGTGTACAAGTATCTATGCAAAGGGCATATCGCTGTAATACTTGGATAGACATGCATACCACTTTTTTCCATGTATCCTTGATGGTTTGGATAACCTATTTGGTAACCTCTGTTATGTGGTTGGAAAAAACTTGGAGGAGTGGGATGTGTGTCAGCTGGATGCCCTGGGAGTGGTTCGTGTGTTGGCTAGGATGCTCTATGAGTGGATCATATGTTGGTTGTAGACTCTGGGAGGTGTGTTTGGTTTAGATACCAGAAATTTGTGTACATTCAAGGGGAGTTCATCAAAAAGTTGAAATGAACTCTATATTTGAAGGACATCCTACTAGACGGACGGTTAGGTACCCATGTATTCTGGTGGATGGTTGTTTCTTGATATGGACATTGATAGTTTGGTGATGTCTACTTGACCGAGGTCTAGATGTGAATTCTAGGTTGGCGCAAATATAGACCTTGTTGATGAGGAGCACCTTGAGTATCTAGGGGAGCATGTGTTTCGGGTGAAAGACGTTGGTGAAGACATGATATAGATTAAGATAAGTACTCGTTAAGGAGGAGTGATGGAATGAAAAACTAATATTTGTCTCCATGAGTGATTCATGGGAATATTGTGATTTATTATTATAATTGGTCATTGTTAAAAGTCTATTAGATTAGTTGGAGTTGAGAGATTCTCTCCAACCAATTTTCTATTTTTAGTGTGCAGTTGAGATATTCCCACACTAGTTTGTTACCGTGGTTAAGATAGTAACTATCTCCATCTTGAGGGAAATCTTGATGTATAAATATATGCTATTGTTTGATGAATACAACACTCAACTCAACTTTGGTTTGTGTGAAGAAACATGTCTACTCTCCCATTTCTCAACATTTACTTCCAAGTCCGCTAAAAATAAATATCGTCCACAGCACTAGTAGATGTTAACAGTGGTAGATCAGATCTGAAACACCTACGATGAAGAAAATTTAACAGGAGTCTTAGCGACATGAGCATTTCCATTCATGAGGGTGGTTATCGAAAGAGAGAAGGCATAATGCAGACATGCATACGTGTTGTTATGGTGGAGTAACCATTTCAATTTCAAACAGAATCATCTCATTCCTGACCATAGTCTCTGTTTGTATTTTTCATGTGTATAAATTTGCCATGTCGACTCGAGCATCTGGAATAAGAATTGTGTATAGTGTGTATCCACTGAACTGATAAAATGTGAGAAAAAATATAATTCTTATTTCCAAGAGAGTGATATTTGTCATAATAGTTTTATGACATTATTTTAATCGAGTATTTCATTCTCTTTACTTCAAAGGTGTGGGAGTATTTATATTTTTGACAGGGTATTCAATGGCCTGCTAAATGTACTATTCACAATTCAATCTCCAAAATGCAAAGCTTATCTATAACAGACCATCCATTGTATTGAAAACAAGAACATGGAAAAAATGCTATGTTGCAATGGCCTCGGGGACGGGGGGACGAGTTTCCAGGACGGCTAGAGCGCACCCCCAATTTTTAATGGGATGACAGGTTGGGGACGACAATTATATAATATAAGTAAATATATATAATTATCTATATATATAATAAATTATAATATATATAATTAAAAACATTGAGATAAAAATTAGAACTAATTATGAAATTCAAATTACAAAATGAAATATAAAATATTTTACTACTTATAATCATATTTTCTGTAGCAGATATATAGGTTATGATATGTTTCTTCCCTTAGGTGACCATAGTTCATGTTTTCATCCTTTCCCTTTGATGACCACAATTCATGTTTGCAGCCTGGAGGAAAGTTTGAAACAAAATTGCGATGTAATTGCCATATGAAAAGGAAAAGAAATTCTAAAGTCCATGAAATGGCCACAATGGATATGTAGACAAACCCTCCAAAGGGTGGATGGCCCATTAGAAAACCCTTTTTAGGTGTATTAAAGCATGGCCGCCCCATGACCTAGGGGTGCTTGACCCACCCTGCACCTAACGTCAACTCTATGTAGCTTGGGGTTAACAAAACATCCACGAACTATAGCTTGACGTGCACATCTTACCCCCATGTGTGGCCTCCAATATATGCTTGGCATTCTTTGGCTGAGCGATGGCTAAAAACATGTCAATTACACTCTTCAATCTATAACGATGGTTGAAACAACTTCATCAACAACAATGTCTTTATTTGTTTGTAACTGCAGCTGTCATTATGGGTGGGAATTCTAGGAAGGAGAAGACGGTATAACCAATTTGTTCTTCCAAATGTACAAACAATTGCATCGGTCTATTAATGGCACTGAATATACAGTATTTGGTCCAAATACTTTTCCCAGGAAGATAATTAATAAAATCACAATGATATATATATCAGATTCCTAAAAAATGTCATAAACTCGTTGAAACGTAAGACAACAGAAAAGGAAGTGTCTGAATTTTGTAACTCAGATTGTTTATTTTTTTAAAACTGTGCAGGTTAAGGGACGTCGAGGAGTCCCCGATTGGTTGAGGGACTTCGGGGACATTCCTGAAATGTCCCTAGTTTTGATGGGTACGGTTAGGGTACGATCGAGAAGTCCCCAAGTCCCTAATGGAGTTCTCGTTGAATTGGGGAAGTTTCCAAGGAGTTCCAAAGTCCTCGGAACGTGGGACGTAGGAAACAGATGGAATTTTTTGGGGGGCGGGTCCCCGTGCAACATAGAAAAAATGTTTACCTGTTGTAAATGTAGCAAATTTTTCTTATAAGTATAAGACAAACAATTAATACAGTGTTTTCAATACAAACCTTAGTTCAAACTAATTAACTTTATTATATTCGTTTCCATCTTTTTTTCCAAGAACAACTTTCTTCTTAGTGAAGGTTATCTTTTATGGCTAGTACTCGAGTGACACAAGGTCTATTCCCGTCTACTACCACTGTACTTCTAGGTGCACCCACACAAACGAGCAAGGAGTATCTTAAAAATAGTCTCTATCACCACTCAGTAAATCAATATAAAATCCATAATCTACTATATTAAACTTAATTTAACAATATAATAAGCTCTAAAGCTTAGAAATTCTATTTCACTTTAATGATGAATTTGGAAATGCTAACTTTTAGTTCATATACTAAAATTACCTACTCTATGATAACATTTAGTAGTGCTATGTTGCAAGTGAATTGTTTTTTGTTAAATCTATATGATAAAATTTAGTAATACCATGTTGCAAGTGAATTGTTTTTGTTAAATCTATATGATAACATTTAGTAATACCATGTTGAAAGTTAATTCTTTTTGTTAAATCTATCGTTTTCTATTTTTAGAATTAACTAGATTTTCATATTATAGTTGGGATAACATTTTTGTTAATAGAAACGATTATATTTGTATTGAAAAAGGATGAAAGAATTCAACGAAGTGTTACAAAAAGATACTGATAGAGTTCAATAGTGTAATATAAGCAGTTTGCAAATAAAACCGTCATACATAGTATTCTAAATGGAGCTATAAGCCTCCCAAAATTCTAAATACCCTAGACAATTGTAGATTTTCACATACTGTTGTAGTAGCAAAACACAAAAAAAGAGCATATGATGAACAAACTAACTGCTAGAATCATTGGTTTTTCTCTGCTCAAAGAAGTCATCTTCATCTTCATCACTGCCCAAACTCTTGCCTTTATTTCCTGTAGCTTCCTCATCCATATCTACCTCTACATCATATGAATTGACCTCCATATGTTCTGCAGATCCATTCTCTGTGTTAGTTCCTCTTCCTTTTCTGAACCATCATCAGAATTACCCTCAGATTCACCTTCATGTTCTGTAGCAATTATATTTACAAAAATATTTTCTTCATCATCGCGTTTTCCAAAATTTACTCCATCCTTTTTAGAACCCTCTTTTACTAACTGGAAAATAGAAATTCCATCACCATTGCGAGCCACACAATTCTCATATATTTTGGAAAAACACCCACCAAGCTGGTCTTCATGTTTAGATACTAAAGCTGCCATGTCTGTAACTTTGTATTCATAATTCATGACCTCTGCTTGTAAACTATTGAAATGAGTTTCCATATTGCCATTTAGCTCATGGTACATCTGCTCTATTTGGTCCAGACAGTTATCCAACACTGGGTATGATAAAGCATCTAATGAATCGCTTCAAACATGCCTTCCATTATGTCCTTCATCCACTTGAGATGAGTTTTAAAGTCATTTATACTAGCAGTAGCAACAGTCACTTTGTTTGCTAAAATCTCAACCTTCTTCTCTAGGTCCATATTTAAAAGGCTTTCTATATAACCGATTGTTTCGGCAAGCCCAATAATTTGTAGTCTAGAGTTTACTATTTCAACAAACACAATAACATAACCAAAAAAGGGTGACCCAAAACCTTCTCTTATGTCAAAGCAAATAATATTCCCAACACAATTTGACCCAAGCTCAAGAATTTCCAAATGCAAATCCAATCTAGTGTCCCAAACCTCCCAGTTGAATGCAAGAGTAAAGCGGAGACGAAATACCTGAAATGGAAGAGAGATTGGCGCAGAACACCTTACTCCTTGAGCTAAGGAGAAGGCTGAAGAAACCGCATTCCCTGCCACCATTTCAAACAAGAAATCCTAAAATGCTGCATTGGAGGTAACTTTCAAGAATGAGTTCTTATCAAAGAGGTAATACATTAACACAAGGCCTCCATACACGAAGGAATAAAGAGTGCCAAAACTAAGGATCCAACCCTCCTTAATGTAATTGCTACCACTATAAATGTGATCACCGCCATCGTGAGGAAATAATACCTCCCCATTTGCACTATCCAAGAAACAAGTGTCATGGAGGCACAAAGGGGCCTTCCACTTAATGAAACATTTAAATGACATAGAAATCTTTTGAACCTTCAGGAATCCAATAGTTCTGAGTTGATACTCCATTTAATATTAGCCCTTCTTAAGGTATAAGGGAAGCTCTATTTGCAAAGTTGTCTGCTAGATGATTCAAGGATCGCTTAACATGAAAAAACTTTATTGACTGAAACCATGGGAGGATACCCAAGATACGATTATGAAGATGACCAACTAGAGGGTCTGCAATGAGTTGACGATTTCTTGTCTGAGACAAAATAATCATGGAATCCCCAATCGCAACAAGAGGATGAAATTATTCTTCTAAAGCCAATTTTAGTCATAGGAACATAGCATAACGTTCTGCTTGATTATTTGTACCCTAATCCCCAAGCAAAAGTTTTCACTATATTTCCACTAGGGTCAAATATCACCCCACCTGCACCTGCCTCCCCAATAGTTAGGCTAACATGATTCAGCCTACTACAAGCCATTTAATGTTGAGGCAACAACGTTGTTGGCCATTGGATATCAAGCAATTGGAGATCCAACAACTACCATTTAAGCTACTGCCATAGCATTAAATTACCTGTAGCAAGCTAAATAATTTTCGCCTTGTAATTTCCCTAGACGAGACTTAACTTTTGTGGAAAGTGTGTGTTTATCTTCACTAAATAATTTTCGGAGTATAGTTTCCATAGACTTAACTTTTGTGGAAAGTGTGTGTTTGTCTTCACATTAGGAAGAACTTTTTCATCATTCCTTTAAAAAAAAAGATAGTGTTCTCTAATGATTATCCCCAATTTGTACAAACCGTAAGATCTGTCACATATGTTAATGTGCTTTTCTCTTTTGGATTTGATAGTTTGCAGTTTTTGGTGGTTATTAGTGACAGTTGTATAGAACATTGCCCAATATGAACACTTAGAGTTCGTGGTTTAGTGTCATTTGATTATATCCGTTTACTATGTAATTAGTATATTTGTATTTTGTCTTTGGACAAGAATCCATGTGTAGTTTCTTTGATTCACTCATGAATAGCAAGAGACTCTTTTTTCTCCTGAAAAAAAAGAAAGTAAATAATTTGGTTAAAGTTATATAATATGTTCGGACTATAAAGTGGAAATCACTTACCTTTCCCCATAGTGTAGTTTAAACATGCCATTTTTCATTTCCTTTTTTTCTTATGTTTTTGACATAATCTTGTTAATGAATTTTTGGAATTTTAAATAATAGCTATATGATTCAAATGTCATGGATTTTTTTTGAGAATGCTAAATCTATTTTTACACTAAAAAAAATTTGCTAGGATAAAAGACAACCAAAACACCTAGCTTTTTTGGTGATTTTGGGTCCAAAACTCGTTAAAATTCTTGTTGGAAATTCTTATTTTCTCATTTTTGTAATTTCAATAGTTGGAATTATCTGTTTTAAACTAATTGCTCAATTTTAAAACTATCTAGATGATCGAAATTCCAATCTGAGCAGTCCAAATTTTTATATTGACAAAAATTCCTCTACCTAATTCCAGCGAGTGGAGGGCGTTTTGGTTAACCATTATACCACTCCAAAAAGCTTCCAAAAAGCTTTTTTTTGGAGCTTTATAAAGGCTAGCCAAAACGCCCCCAAAGTCACCGTATCTTCTAAGAATATGAACATCCTGGCGGGCTGCAGCTTCTTGTGCTTTGCGTAGAACCAGGTACGAATTTTGAAGTACCTAATATCTAGAAGACCGTACTAGCCTACAAAACTGCTTTAAATGGTTTGCTTTTCTGTGAATTTTGGAAGTAAATTTGACATGAATCCGATTACTTACCATAAAGAATGGATCAAAGATTTAAGGGGAAGGTTCCGGGTTTAAAAATAATATTTTAAGAGTGTGAAACTATGTCAGAAAAACCTCCAATTTTTTTTAATAGTTTGAAACTATGTACTCCAAATTTATTTTGTTTCTATCACCTTTGGAGTAAAATTGGTTTTTTTTACTATTTTGAATTAATATATACACAACTTTTTATAAAACAAATATATAAAAGCTACGGTTAGAAATTAAGCACATGTTAGAAATTTGTGTCATAGATTTATTTTCTTAGTCCTTGTAATTTTGAGTCACTTTAATGTTTTCAACAAGAGATATGGTTAATGTTTAATTTTGTCATAAAAGAGAGATGATTAAGGTTTAATTTTTTCATAATAGTTTTATAACATTCTTTTAATCGAGTATTTCGTTCTCTTTACTTCAAAGTGGTGTGAGTGTTTATATTTTTGACCGGGTATTCAGCAGTCACTAAATGTATTATTTATGATTAACTCTCTAAAATGTAAACTGAAAAGGGGTTCGTTCTAAATTTATTTTAACATTTTCACGAAAATATATTGTGTGGATTGTGAGCATACAAGTCATAAATACAGATAAAATTTTAATTCATTAATTATTTGGACGATTCCGAGCGAAGATCTTGCTCCAAGGAAGGAAATGGTTTGACCGGGAACTTAGCTTCCATGTGATTGAACCATGCAAGCAAACAATCCATTAATAAAAAAAAAATTAAATAATAAAAAGGTTCCCTTTCGAATAAATCCAATGTGCCATACAAAACCTTTTTTTTCATCTTTGAAGTTCATATTGAAATTAAAGTTTATATTGAAATTTAGGCTTGTTTTCTTTTTTCTAAAAAAACCAGGTGGCACGTGGAGGAATCAGCCACCCAAGGGAGGAACCTGACCCAACAGACCTAGGAATTTAACTCCTAACCTCTGGTTTAGAAAGGGTTTGTCAACTCGGACTTAACCAACACAACTAATTATTGGAACTTATAGAGATTTAATTATTTTATGGACCAATCCAATTTTTTCTAGACATTATAACCCAACCAACTTGGGACTTGTAGAGATTTGGTTATTTTATGGACCAATCCAAGTTTTTTTCAACATTTTTTTTATTTTATAAGATAAAAAAGGTTATTCTTTTATTGGATAAGAAAATTTGGGTATTAAATTATAGATGGGTATTAAATGTTGTAATGTATGTACTTGAAGGTGTTTAAGCCCCAACAACTAGCTCCGTTGGTTGGGCCCAGCTGTTAAATTCCTTAAATTCCTGGGTGAAATGATTTAGTAAGTTTAAGAGGATTCACAATATATCATGAGAGTGGTGACAAAATTTTAAAAAATAGTTAATGAACATAATTAACATGGAATTAGTATGGAAGAGTAAAATTAATTTAAAACTTCATCAAGTAATTAAAACTTAATACTTATACCATGTGTTTGTAAGTAAATAATTTGTTTTTTAAAAGAAGTTAAAAAAAAATCTCTATAATTTTAATGGTTGGATCATTTTTTTTTTCACAAAATGACTTATTAATACATAGAGGGAGTAACCTTTGGATTTCACCTTCCAAGGGGACACTACACTTCACTCCATATTCTAGTAAGTGGAAAATTTAACTATTTACATTATTTACAATAAAAACCATAATCCATGTGCATTAGGTTTATGAACTTTTCAAACTTTTCTCTTCTAAGCACTTTGATAATTTATGAACTTGCACTTGGATGAAGATGTCTGCAATTTGTTCACTTGTATTGTCTCAAATGAATAGTCTTGGTCTTTACATGATATCAAATCAGGTGGTACTTTGTATTGGTGGCTTAGTTCAATCATGGAATCTTGGATTCTTGGCCAATTTGATTGCATATGTATTGTCAACTAGTAGAAGAGTAGAATTCACTTATTTCTCCTGTAAATCTTCAGTGTCTTCCTGATCCAGCACACAATCTTTTTATTGCTTCTGTTGCAGCCACATATTCTGCCTCTATTGTGGAATCTCTTGGAACAAATCGTTTGTGTGATCTCTAAGAGACAGTTGTTGATCTAAGACTCATGAGGTATCTTGAAATAGACTCTCCATTCTCTTTGTCACCATCAAAGTCTGAATCAGAATATCAAATGAGTTAGAAGTCATCCACCTTAGAGTATTTGAGCCCAAATTCTTGAGTCCCCTTTAAGTATCTTGGAACTCTTTTTGCAAAGACCAATGTCCTTCACAAGGATTTTGCGTGAACCTGGAAAGGATCCCAACAACAAATGAAATATCTGGTGTAATGTCCTCGGTTTTGACTTGGAATATATTAAATCAAATCATGTAAATGATCTAAATATGCGGGTATAGATTCCTAGTGTGGAGATCAAGGCTAAAGCCCGATTAGTGAATATCTAGGCATGTATGATGTAAATATTCCTATATGGTCTATGTGATCGGATTATTGTGCCAGTTAGAATGCATTGTAAATATTATGATGGAAAATAATAAAATGGTCCAAAATGGTTGTGTAAAGAGCACTAGAGAGGCTATGATTCCACTAGAGAGGAAGAGGAAATGAGGCCTATGGAAGATTAAATCCTATATTTTCAAGTGTCAACCTTATAACTCAACCATTTGACGCCATTCTCCTTAAATGAGTCAATTACGTCCTTTATTGTTTCACCCAATCATTAAATACATGTGTGAGGTTGGTGGAGAAAGTATTTTCATGTAGTTATGGAAGCATGGGATGAATATACTTATATGATGCTGTAAGACTCCTCTATTATTACCATGTTCATAAGTTATGTCACTCATCTTTTGGAGACACTATTGTCCAATTTTTGATGCAGGGATTTCCGAGGGTCATAAATTTTGACTTGGTTATTTGTTTGGGCTGAAATTTAACAAGAAGTTGCGTCTCAAAGATTTCAATGTAGTGTTGATCTGACCCTTCAAATTAGACCTCATTTGAACACTTTTCTAAGGCCAAATTCCTTCATATAATGCCTCAAATTGGGGTTTCAGTGTTTTTTCGCAACTTTTTGAAATTTGTAATTATTAATTATCTCTTAGTTTATGCACCTAATGTTGGACATTTGGTTGTCATTGATGTAAATCTTAGTAAAAGGACATTGAAGTGGTATAATTTCAACTTAGTAAAACAACATGAAGACATGAATCCATGAAGTGGACAAGAAGAAAACAATGAAGAGGTCCCTTAATGAAGACATGAAGTGCCTTGAAGATGCCTAATTTGGATACCTTATATTTGAAGGAATTTCAGTTCTAGATATATAGCTCAAACTTATCTAGCTCAAACTAGAGTGTAAGTTGCATGGTTCGAAATCTTGTTTAGATACCTTTCCAACGGTATATGTAAGTCTCTCTAACTCCATAGGAATGAGAAGATATGAAAGAATTTGTGAAGATAATCCAACCAGAATGTTAGGTCGGCCCTACCATGATATTATACAATGTTATGTAGGCCCAGAAAGTTATCTAAGACCTATATAAATAAGTGGAGCACCCTCCTCATTTGATTATCCATCCAAGCAAATATGGAACTTTGAAAAGGTGCGCAATTCAAAGGAGAAGATGAATTTTCAGGGGTACTTGAAGATAATTTATTGGGTTTTATTGAAGATGTTCTAGATTCTTGAAGAGGTTCTTGAAGATGCTTTGAAGGCTGTGGAGGTGCACCTTGTGAAGAGGAAGAGATGTTTTCTTGTTAAGGAATAAAGTATATATTGTGATGGATGCACAACAATCAGGATTATCTTGCACAGTGTAGTGTGTGACAGTGCGACAATAGTGAAGATTGTTTTGTGTAAAGAAGAGTGCATAGAGCTAATTGTACATAACAGAGAATAGGGTGCATACTGAAAAGTGTGTAATATAGAGAGTAGAGTGTACAGAGAAAAGTATGCAGAGAAGAGTATGCAGAAGAGTGCATACAATAGAGTTTGCAGACCGAGTGTGCAAAGAAGAGTGTGGTAGAGATAGCGATAACGTGACAGTGGAAGATTGATCTTCCCATTCATATAAAGGAGGCAGGAAGGGGCAAGGACAAGAGATTGTGGTCTCCTAAAAGTTCGTGCCTGAAGACAACAAGTTGGTGCTTGTGCAAAGGATTGGTGTCTTCACAGGTTGGTTCCCGAAGACAACAAGTTGGTGCCTGCACAGAGGATTGGTGTCCTCACAAGCTGGTGCCTGAAGATAGTGAGTTGGTGCTTGCACAGAGGATTGGTGTCCTCACAGATTGGTTCCTATAAATAGTAAGTTGGTGCTTACAGAAGGGATTGGTGTCCTTGTAAGATTGGTTCCTGCAAAATTTGTAAGTGGGTGCTCACACCATTATTGTAGACTGGTGTCTCCCAACAATTTATGTAATCAAAGATTCTATCTATACAAAATTTCTTTTTAAATACATTGCACACAATGTTTTCTATGCTGATAACTTCTTTTGTATTGGTGTATGACTTATGAAGTAAAAATTATATATAAATTTTAAGATTGTGCATGATACTGATTCACAGCCCCTCTCAGTATCACTTGGGGTTCAACACTAATTAGAAAAGTGAGTTGATAAATAATGTCTCTCTAGATAGCTTTTAGTTATTGCTAAGTTTTATAGTCATGTGATATTTTTCTAGTTTTAGCATTTTTCGAAATTCTCAGATAGTAGTTATAAGGGGTTGAACTTTCATTGTAATAGTTAGTGATGGAGAAGGAATAAAAGATATTTATTTTTCCATTCTCATGTGTTTGTATGGTTTTAATATCTTGTGAATGAATCAAAGATGATTGGCTATATCAATTTGAATTGTGAAGATTTTTACCAATAGATTTTACACTACACATATTTGTTTTTTTTTGTTGTCCATTACCAATACTAGATTGTGCATAACCCAAAAATTCAAATTGGGAATTAGAGCTATAGATTTGAGGAAAAAGATCGGGTTGTAGGTGAGCATAGAGGTTGGCCAAGCTAGAAACTCATATCCATTGAGTTCTTCTACTCTGAAATGCTTGAGAAGCCACAGATTAAGGCTACAAGTGGCTCTCCAAGAACATATAGCAAGTTGGACTCCTTTTATGCACACACTAGAAGCACCTAGAAAGATGAATCACCCGAGGGAACCACAGATCGGTGAAGGGAATTCTTAATCCCGTAAGGGTGTTGTGTGGGGTAGGTATTGATGGAGCAAAGGCTATGATGGATAAGTGATATTATTGTAGAGCTTTGAATTTGGCTAAGAATTGAGAGAAGAATGGGTTGTGGGATGAGAGAGAGAAGCATGTAGGAGTTCCCTTCGCCCTGATGGCCTCATAGCCCAAATTGGGGGTGGCCTCTCAGTAGAAAGAGTATATGCTGAATAGAGTGCCTATGGTTGGTTGGAAAATTGCTCTTACACGGCTAGTTTCTTGGATCTTCGTTGTTTAAATATAAGTATTATCTTTGTATTTCAATGTACAATGATTTTATTTATGCATGTGTTGAATATTTTGTATATTCATGTGTGTGTGTGTGTGTGTGTGTGGATAGGGTTTATTTCCGCTGTGTTTTTATTTATGCATATGCACACACATTTTATTGTTATGAATTTCATAATATTCCCATGGAGAGATATTTAGAGGCCCAAAATTTGTAAATATCCCCTCCATTCATCAGATTGATGGATGGAAACATGGCATATAGTTTAGTGGTGGTAAGCTAGATAAGACTGCCCACAAGAAATATGTACATTGTTGCATCTTCAAATTCATTCCCTTCTTTTGATATGAGCTTGACGTTATGTTCCATTGGAGTAGAGACATGGTTACACTCTGTCATGCCAAACCTATTTAACAACTCTCTAATGTATTTCTCTAGGAGATGAATATGTACTTTGGATTCTGAGTTACATGAATTCCCTATTAGTAGTGAAGATGTACCAAATATATCATCTCAAAGCCTTTCTTAAATTCTTTCTTTACGGATGTAATGTAGCTTTCATTGTTCCCTATCATTAATAGATCATCTACATACACTACACGATATACAACGAATATTTCACTTTTATTAACAAATAATGTTGCATCATCAAGATTAAAGTGTTTGAAATTCAATTTTAGAAGATGCTTGGTTAACTTTTCATACCATGTGCAATGTGCGTGTTCCAAGCCATACAAACACTTGATGACTTTCCATACATTTTGTTCTTGTCCCTTCACAACAAAACCTTTTAGTTGAGACATGAAGACATCCTCTTTCAAGTCTCCATTCAAGAAAGCAATATTCAAATCCATTTTATGAAATTACCACTCATTATGTGTAGCCAAAAACAATAGAGTATGTATGGTATCTCATTTTTCTATGGGGTAGAAATTCTCCTCATAGTCAATGCATTCTTTCTATGCAAAACCATTTCCCACAAGCCTTTCCTTATACTTGTCAAGTGAGCCATCTAACTTGTACTTGTTGTTGTAAACCCAGTTGCATCCAATTGGGGTGGTTCTAAATGGAGGGTTCACCAAATTCCAAATCCCATTTTTTTATAGCATAATATCCATTCAACATGGATTCTTTCCATTCATCATGAGAAGCAACTTCTTCAACGGAATTTTGCTCAAGGTTAGTGTTGGAGCATGATTTCCGTTAGACCAAAACGTGCAGGTGTTAATATTCGCTACAATAGCCAAAGTTAGGATCCATGAGAGGGGGTTAACCCATGTCACGAAACTCATGGGGAGCACTGGATGCAAATGACAACAATCTCCCCCCCAACGTTACCTGGGGGAGTTTCGAACTCGAGACCTGTCGCTCTGATACCATTTGTTGGAGCATGATTGTTGTTAGACCAAAACCTGCAGGTGTTAATCTCCACTACAATCGCCAAAGTTAGGATACACGAGAGGGGGTTAACCCATGTCATGAAACTCATAGGGAGTGCTGGACGCAAATGCCAATAGTTAGTGGATAAATTCAATTCAAAGTCATATGAAACATTTATATAATTTCCATCACCTAAATTTAAATTATTTGCATCTCCTCCATCTTCATGTCTCATCGAAATTTTGGATCCTATATTTACAAATTCATTAAGATGAACACTTTCAAGTGTCTTCATGACTCACTTTGGATCTTTTTGTGAGGGTAGAGTTTGCTTAGCTGGCCCGTGCTTCATTCTTTTCAAGATACAATATTCCATTATTCTCAATCGCATCATCCAATTGAACCTCATGTTCTGGTGAAGTGGCATGAACTTCTTAATGAGGGGAATATGGTGATGCAAAAGGTGATTCCAAATATTCATCCAAGATAGGGATCCCCTCTTCAAGAGTGGAATCTCATTGTCAAATTCATGAAATGCCTTTACTTGGGTAAATTTATCCAAACAATCAAACTGCATCTCAATAGCCTTGTCATTTTTATTATTTTCAAGAAAAATGACATTTCTGGAAAGTATACTTTTTGTATTTACCTCATTGTAAAGATGATATGCCTTGGTGGTGTTTGAGTACCCCAAAAATATGCACTTTCGACTCGCACCAAAATTGTTTCTTTGTTAAATTGGAAACAAGGCATAAAATGTGGAACCAAATACCTTGCGATGCATCACCGAATGAATGTGACCATACTGCATTTTATATGCAGCCTTGTTGGCAATAGCATGAGATGGAATTATGTTTATCAGATAGACTGCACACAGAACTACATCACCCCAAAACATCAATTTCACATTCTTAAAAAATAATATGGAGGGTACCATATTCAAGAGTGTCCTATTCATTCTTTCTACTACACCATGTCACTGAGGATTATATGGAACAAAGTTCTTGGAAAAGATAGTTTTCAAATTCATTAGAAGTGTATTTTTTTCCATTATCAGTACGAAGAATGCCAACATGAGAATGTGCTTCATTTTCAATTCAGAAATGAAATTTTTTGAATGTTTCAATTGCTTTAGATTTGTTCTTTAATAAATAATCCTAATACATCTCGATGTAATCATCAATAAAAGTCATGATATATTTATCACCATTTGCAAAAGAAACAGGAATGGGGGCCACAAGTCAGAGTGTATCAACTCTAATTTTCTACATGCTCTGGATTGTGAATCATGGAAATACTTCTTACTATGTTTTCCTAGAATACAAGCATCACATTGTTTCAACTTCTTTGGAATGGTGTGCAAACCAGAGACACCATTCTTCTTCAACAATTGAAGACTATCATAATCAATGTGCCCATATCTAGCACACCCTAAAATACTAGAAGATAATGTACCTTCATCATGTTAAGAGAGGTGTGCAAAATTATGTGCTCTTGAAGATGACCCATTCGGCTTCAATAGTCTCTTATTTTCCCATCTAGTTATGATGACTTGGTTGTTAGAGGATTTCCTTATCTCAAATTTCCCATCAAATATATGGATCTAATGGATTTATTTTCAATTGTGCATAAGGGACAACAATTTTCTCTACAACTTTGGAAGATAAAGAACATTATGTAGCAAAAATTCAAGGAATCCATTAAATTTGAGTCTGATGGTGCCAATTTTCTTGGGTTTGAGGCTAGATTGATTTCCAAAATATACTACACCATCTACATTGTCATTCAATTCTTCAAGGAAGTATTTTCTAAATTTTATGTGGGACTCAGGAGGTTGCACCAGTGTAAATCAACCAAGTATCTCTCCAAGTTGCAAATGAAGTATTGAAAATAACTTCAATTATTCCAGCATTACAATTCGTAACAATGAAATGAGCAGATTTAGGAGCTTTACCAATTCATGAGTTTTACCTTTACCTATATCTTAGTTTTGTTATTTATTCTCTATGATGTTCTCCCATGGAGTTCTACATGTCTTTGCTTCATGTCCTTTCTTTCCACAACTGACACATTTTAAACCAAAGCCACCAGCATGGTTGTGTCTACCCCCTTGCCTCTGAAGTTCTTTCTTCCACATCCTATTTTGCTTCCATAACCTCTAGAAGAATCTTGTGATTGATTCTTCCCTTTCCAAGAAAGGCACACAGTCTCTCTAGTGGTATGAACTAGCTTATTTCCAAAGGTTTTTTTTTTCTTTTTTTGCAATCTTCTCCACCATAGTGTCAAATTTGAGGTCTTTCGGTTGGTTCAAGTGACTCAAGATAGTGTGAATACATGGTGTAAAGAACCTTTATGAATGCAGTGATAGGAAGGCATATAATCACACTAGTGGTTTCAATTTTATACATGACGACTTTAATCTCATATGCAACAACCATGGAATCATTATCCTTCAAATCTAGGTGAAAGAGATTTAACAACAACTGAATTAGCTCCAATTTATAATGTGAGTCATACAAATCATTCAAATTCTTCAAAGTATCATAAAATTTATTAGCATATGAAATGAGTCGAATCACCTCTTCACTTAATATAACAACGATCATTGCATATGACTTATTGTAATTTCTCTTCCATATGGAAACATCTTTGTCTGTTGTACATTATTTAGGTGTAGTAGGTGTAGTAGTATCCGCTCCATCAACAATCTCTTTTTCACAAATGCCATCCCATAGAATTGAATACGAGGGTGTGCTTGATATTCCTTTACCATTCTAGATAATTTTCCTTGCCATTGATCACAACTCCAACAATAGAAACTAGGGAATGCATTTTCAAGGACAAAATCACTTGAGTAGAAAAGGCAAGACAATGTTGTCTTCAAAGAGATTATGATAGATACACTACAGTCAATAATTTGATCTCTGCAACACATTGTATTATAATAAACTCTTTGTATAAAAGGTTTACAATTGAAATACAATCTCTACATAGAGATTACAATACATTTCAAGTTACTACAGTATAGTTTACAACTTCAATACACTCATTGTACAAATAGGTCAAGATTCGAGTCTCAAAATTTCAAGTGTAATGGATGAGCATTGTAATAGCACCAAATTAATTTAAAAAATAATTTTATTTCAACTAGTCTTGCCACAAAAGAGACAAAGGTATACTCAACTTTAATACGAACATATAACAATAATCAACTCCAATACTCAAGTAGTCTTGTCACAATAGAGATAAGAGTGTGGGTTGTTCGGAAAGTTGCTTCTTAGGGCAATATGGATGTAAATTGCAAATAATGGCCACTGCTACAAGGAATATTATATTGAAATCACTATTATAAATGCATAGAAGTGCTTGAGATGGTAACAATGAGATGCTTTGATACCACTAAGAGGTCGCATCTTCAATACTTAGCTCCATTGTAGAAAGAGAGGTTGGCATTCAATACTCATAGAGAGAGGTCAATGTTCATATTTAATACTCAACTCCATGAACATAGAGATAGAGGTCAAGATTCAATACTTAGAGAGAGAGAGAGGTCAAAAAGTACAAAAAATACATAGAGATAGATAGTAGTTCACATGTAAAACAACCATGCACATAAGGTAGTATGGAGGTGCATTGAGATGGAAGGGTCATGGTGATGGAGAGGAGGCACATAGAGGGAAAACTGAGAGAGAAAAAACTGCAAAAGTTCAAATCACATAGAGGTAGCACACATATAAGAAAGAATTCAAAGGTATGAGCATAGATAGGAAAAAAATAGGGTAACATCTAAATCCCCAGGTTTGCAAACTGGGAGGGACAAATCTGACAAGCAGGCCAGGCAAGGACAAAGGGAAATCATGGAGTTAAAAATAGTTAGGGCTCTGATACCACAACAAGCTTGGGATAAATCCAATGGTGGGATAATTATCCTTGAATGAAAATGGCTTATTAATACATGGAAGGAGTGACCTTTGGACTTCAACTTTCAAAGGTATGTGACTATTCACTTCATATTCTAGTAACAAAAAATTGTTTGGTACCAAGCTAATTGAGCTTTGTCATTCTCAAGATCTAATAACCATTGGTTGTGGGGCTTGATTATCTTCTTGATTTAGAGATCTTGTTGTTCAGTCGTGTTTGTACCCTAGTTTTATATGATGTGCAGGTGGACTGTACACTCATCCCAGTGGGAGGGTGCGGGTTGTATCCCTTCATTTGTTGAACGGTATAATAAAAGGACTAGAAATTTCTCTCCGGACGTATCTTGTATTATGTGAACCATGTATATTGGTGTCTCTCTTGTATTGTGTTTATGTGTTTTATTTATGCATCTCTAGTATTTTATGCTATTGTTCTGCGATCCTATTTTTCTAACAATAATT
Source organism: Larix kaempferi (assembly GCA_027924585.1). NCBI lineage: Eukaryota > Viridiplantae > Streptophyta > Pinopsida > Pinales > Pinaceae > Larix > Larix kaempferi. Next base: position 2,661,755 of record BSBM01000012.1, on the reverse strand, counting down.
TGCAAATTTGGTCTTATGAAGTGGTTGAAATCCAACCATATGACTTGTATACATGGGCTTGGTAGCAATGTATGGTAGATTATGTGATATATGATATCCTTGTATATAACATATTACCCACCATTTTTTCATGGGCTTCTACTTGTGATTTTTATCACAAATATTCAGTTAGGGGGTGACTTGTTTATGGAGATTTGATGATGCCTTTGGTTCCAAATTGCTAGAGTTATTCCTGGATGGTGATGCTGTTAGGTTGATGAATATTTTAGCCTATGGACTATCTTGGCATATGTGGGATAATGGCTACGAATTACCCTAGCTCTCATAGTCACAATGGCAAGTTGGGCAATCTTCTAGGTGAACAAATCAAAGATTAGAAGAGTTGCTGGAGAATTTTTGGAATATGATACTTGTTGTTTTAAGCCTATAATAAGTGGTTTATTCAACTTGTAGTCGAATCCAGTTTCAAATAATATTTCGGCATTGTTCAAGGCCTTTCACAATACTTTTTAGTGTTCCAAATCAAATGCATGGGTTTGACTATTGTGACAAATTATTTGAAACATAATATGACATTGTTGTTACCTAAACAAGGGATTAAAGTCCATCCATTCATGTCGCAGTCATGTCTGTAACTCAAACAAAAATTTCTGGGAACTACTTCAACATCTAAGTTAGGCCTTTTTCCAGGTATGATTGGTCGTTAACTTGAGGATGTGGATTCACCATTGCATGCATATCTTATCATGTTAATCATAGGGCAACTTGGACACTTTTTCAAGGGTACAATCATCTCATTTTGGATCAATTAGCATGAATGCATATTTTGATCTAGCACCATTACAAGGTATGCCATCATTATTTAGAAACACTCTAGCTCCTTGGGTTTCCAACTCTTATGTGGATGATTTATGGTACATGTCCCATTTGGGTGCTCAAGCATTTTGGATGTTTAATAATGCGAATTACAATTGGTTTCTTATGGAGCGCCCTCCCTTCTAGTATTTTCTTGATGACATGGTTTTTCTATCTCATTGAATTCTCTAGTTTCATAAAGGTATTTCACCACCTTGTGACCAAATCTGCAAATTATAAGCAACACTATGTTTTTATTCCCTAGGAAGCCTTTATGGTTGAAATTTAGTCCATAAAAATGGGACGCCTTTTTCCTTTTGATCATTTATGGTTGGAGTTAAAGGAGATCTACATTTTTTTAAGTGCCTAAGTGAATAGACATTCCATATTATTGGCAATTATGGAGATAACATGGCACCTTAATGAGCACTTGTGCATCCTCCTAAGCCTTATTATGAGAAAATTCCACTATTTGGAGGATGACTCTTTCATTATGAAAGAGGGTTTTGTTAAATAGTTTAATCTTAGAAACAATAAAATTCAATAGTAAGATCAAATAACACGTTTTCCAGAACAACGATGAAGCAACCAACTCTAAAAGATCATAGAAGATGGTTTTTAGTAGCTAGAATTTCATATGGTCAACAATAGATGTGGCACAATATTGGATATAGAGTAGTGTTATGCACTCTCATTTTTTAAAAGTGTTGAGGCATCCCTATATTAATTCTTATAGCAGTTCCTATCCCTCTTCTCAATAGTTTAGGGGACTTCCCAGGGTTGGTTTTGAGGGAATTTGAGGCCTTTTCCTATGCTTGGAATAACATTAATGGCATAAATTGGTCCTATGGAAGGTAACATCCAACTTTGAAGGTTTTGTTGTGGTTTTGGGTGTGTCTTCCATTCTCCTATGTAGTTAGTAGCAGAGAAACTCCATAAACATATTCACAACATTTCATTCCAACATAAAGACATATGGAAGGCATCCATCTCTTTCCATCACTTATTTCCATGCCTTTGGAGTTTGAGGAATATTGTTACATTTGGTGGAATATTGTATCGAAACATTCAACCTTGGAGGGGTACTAGCATCATTATTTATGGTTTTGTTGGAGAGCATCCACCTATGGATGTGACCCACATGTTTATATTCTTGCCATCATATGAGGGGATCGATCCATTATTTTTGGAGGACCATTATTGTTGTTTGAAAGGTTTCTTGTAGCCTTTGGAGGCTTATTAATGCTATCTTCGATGGGGTCATCCTCTCTTGGAAGGTTTTCTCACTTCGCTTTTGGAGAACCATTCTAGGATGGGATTTTTTATTGTACACTTTGAGGTGGCATTTTATCCACATAGGAGGTTATTACATGGACCTCAGCCCTAATTTGAGGATAAAATCCTATTTTATTAAAGATTTAGGGTGGAATCATATCTATGATCCATATGGACATCGGTGGCCACCCACCTAGTCCACTGGCTCAAAAACATAGTTTTCCAGGTTGGTATATTTTTACAGTTTTTCATGTATTGATCTTCTGGGGCCATTTTGAGTTCCTAAACGACATTTTTTTGGCATGTAGAGCCTAGAGAATGTATTCAATGATCACCTAGGATGAAAACATAGAGTACTTCTCGTCCATACCTTTCTGACGAGATACTAAGTACCCTAAAAAAATATTGTATGCAAAAGTTGCGGCCGCAGGAAGTTGATGTATCAACTAACCCCATCAGAGCCCACAAACCTTTTGACGTTTCATATCTCAAGGTTAGGATTTTTGATGTTTAGGGTTGTCTCATTGATGCTTTATGTTAGAAAGGAATTTTTGGCCTCATTATAGCTTAGTTATGGCAGATGAGCTCAGTTGAAACATCTCTTTTAAGAGATAAGCTACCACAATCTAGAGCTAGTTTGTATTGCTTTGCAGTTTACAATGTTCTTCCTTTCCATTCACTAATAGAATTTGGGTTTTATTGTACTACTATATTTTTCTGCAAAATATTCATGTATATTTATGTTTTATATCACTGCCTTCATTTCATTCTCCAAATATTCCAGATCAGTGGCATCAAAGCAATCCAATCTTGTTATTTCTTAGTGCATGTCCCCAACGAAGTCTGAATATTGAGAGTTTGGTCTTGTAGTAGTTGAGCTTGGGTAAAACCACTCTCGTCATCCTAATAAACCAAACATGGAGGTTTTACACCTAAAATCTACCCATCATCATGATTTAGTGTATACATCCCTGAAGTCATCTGGACCAAGTATTCATTTGAGAGGATTTGTACTCAGTTTGTACAACCTTTTGAGAGGTCGTCGCAGGTTGCACATTGGCAATATGCGACGCCGCAGGTTACTTCATAGCAAGGTGTGACGAGGTCTTTTAATGGGAAAAAATATCCATTTCGAGATCTTTCTTGAAGATTTCCCATTTGGGGGTTTATCCCTGATCTCTTGGAGAGCTGGTACTCGACCCCTAACTCATTGGGAAGATCCCCTATCTCTCTCCTACCATCTCTCAACCTATCCTATCCATAATCTCATCCAATTAGTCCTATATATATGAAGCTCACTCCCATACCAAAGGGAGGAAGACTATGGTATCTACATGCTGGTGAAATCTCTCTTAAAAGACACCTTCACTCACCTCTTGGAGAATTCATGCTTCCTTGAAGGGCATGGCAATTGGCTTGTGGGGAGAAGGGCTGCTACATTAAGTCATTGGCTGTAGTTCTATATCTCTATCATGTACTCCTCTATTTTCAGTAATACAAATGCTTTCCACCAATATCGCTCTTATATGTGATGATGTTGTGTCGTTTACCTGCTTAACTATTTACATAGATCTCTTATTGTATAGATGCTCTTTACTCGTTTCTCTTTTCTGTGTCTTAACAGGTCTTGTATCTTGGATCTGACGACCATGGGATGTGGAGCAACATTTGGGAGAAAGGATAGCGAATCAAAGAGGTAAGACATCTAGCACTTGATCCTTAAGTAGATATAGGAAATGTGTTTGTAGTCTGTTCTATTTGTTCTAGACTCACATTGAGCTAGGGAGATCCGGATCGCCTCCGGTTGAGTCGATTGTCCGGTAACAAATCTGGCGACTACGCCGAGGAAAATTCTTGTTTAGTGATCGTTAATCTGAGTAATTTTCAGTTGATTACTTGTCACAAGCCTTGTTGTCATTTCTTTTGCCATTTTCCTTCTTAGGATTGATTCCATTGTCAGATCTTCACGTTGAAGATCCTGATCTTCTTCCTTTGAGTTTATACAACTCAGTTTCAAATCTGTTGGTGGTTCATTATTAGGAGATCTGATTCATTTTTGAATCTAGAACTCGCCTGTGGCACCTGGGCAGTGAAAACAGAGTGACACTATGTTTTTCTGGGTCTTTGTTCTTTGACTGTTACTTGCTCATTGCGGCCTGTTTATTAGTAGACTGCGACATCGTCACAGATCTCGCGCAGGTAAACTACGACGTCACACTGTCTGCAAAGCCAGAGTGCGCCAATCTGTCGAGACTTAGCATACAGGCATCCATCTTCTTGTTTGACAGTCTAAGCCTTGTTTTGATGTATGAACTCCCTCTGTGCTGCAACATCCAACCAGAGATTCCATTTTGATTTGTGTGTTGAGATTTTGGTTTCATTTGGGTTTCGCTTTAAACAAGTTTGAAATCGGTAGTGGCGGATACTTTTGTCTCCCCCACCTTCATCCATTCACTCTTGCGTTCCCTTCCTTCCATTCTTGATCTGATCAGTGCATTGGATCACCTTCCAAACCTCATTTACATTTGTTTTGAGCTTTGCTTGCTTAGTTTGCTTGCTGCTGCTTGATTTTGAGTCAAGTGTGTCTTTTTGCTTGGTTGAGTGCTTGTTCTTTTCTTGAGTTTTTTGAGTATATGAATGCTGCGAGTAACATTTTATTTTCAGTCATTTAGATATGAAAGCAAAGTTGTCTTCAAGTTTATTTCTTTGATACATCCATTGAAAGATTAAAAGTGCTTCTCTCCCATTGTTTCTCAAAAAGTTATTGAAGAAAGATCATTGTGCATTGGAATGTTTTGGAAAAGATGAATGGAAATATGATTGATTGTGTTTTTCTTGAATTATGAATTATTCATCTTCTTGAAAAGCTCTAGTACATTTCATTTTTTTCAAAAGTTGTTTCCATGATAGGGAAAGATAGATGCATTTTTTATTTTTGTTGCCTTTAGATCATTGAAAAGAGAAAGTGAAAAGCTTGCATTTTTCGTTTCAGAATCCTCTCATTTCATTACTTAGTGTTGTTTTGATTTGAAAAAGAAAAGAAAAGAAAAAATACTTTGATTTGGATAGTAGTGTTTTGTACGTTTGTGTGTTTCATTGAAAAAGAAAAGAGTACTTTCATTGTCAAATTTGTTTGCATTGGGAATTGTGTTGCATTGAGTTTGTTTGGCAATACCATTGGAAATAGCTTTCTCCTTACCATAGGTAGAATTCATCGAAAGAAAAGAATATTTCATGCATGTATCTAGGGCTTGCATTTTATTTCCGATTATGTACTCACCTCATGCATTCACCTAACCGTCCAAGATAAAATTAATGGTAGAACTAGGTAAAATTTTTAGCAACTTGTGTGTAAGTTAGAGACGTGTTCCGGCGTCGTTAAGCGTGGCAGCTGTCGTTACTTTCCAGCACTGTAGTCCAGGGGTATTGTAGTCTTCCACGTACATCGGTATATTGAGCTCCTTCACGTACCCACCAAGTACCATAATCCATACTTGGCGTATATCGAAGGGTGTATCACGTACTCGACACATATATCGGAAGGTCTTGTTCCAATGGCTGTGCATTAGAAAACACCACTATGGATTTGAGCTCCCACGTACCTTGCGTATATCAGGAGACACCATTAGGATTCCTGAAACCAACTGAGTTAACGATTTGGCCGTCTTGGAAAAGCAATACGCCGAGAACATCACTCGGGGAGATTAGCATGAACGTCCTATCCAGGTAGTCGGGTATGCAGGAAAGGGTATGGTCCCAATCCTCCTTGTCGCGTCATATTGTTGGACCCTGTAGTATATTGCTGTTTGGGATGCCTTGATAATCCTGTGAGGTTCTAGAATTTTGAATCCACTCTGTCACATAAGTTTGCTTGTTGCCTTAGTTTGAGTAGGTTTCTTGAACTGCTTTTCTTTTAGAATACCTTTAGGAGAAACGCTGTTTCGACCTTTTTTGGCTGATTTTCCTGATACTCTGGCGGATTTTCCCTGGAGAAGGTCCCGCAGGATCTTGAACTTGCCACCCGAATATCCCCTTAATCCGGAGGTTATTTAGAGGGTAAGAATGGATCAACGTAACGCGGTCGTAGTTACTGAAGTAGGGAACCCCACTTTGAATGTTGGAGGATTTTTGTTTCCACAAAATTATCTGGATTCACCTGCCTCTCATCCCAAGCAGGATGAAGAAGCACACACCCCCACTTCTTAAAACCTTCCTCCCGTCATCCCGGGAGAACCTGAATCGCTGGAATGGTTAAACCAACCCCAGGACGACCCTACTGCAGCTGTTGGTCCTTCAACAGCTTATTGGACATCTTCTACAGACCACCTAATGGCTCATTTTTCCATCTCATCCCCACCTAATTGGACTACTCCAGAGTTCACTCGGCCTTACTATAGGCCTGACCCTGTCGATATTTTTGGACCCATCCATGAACGTTTGGAATAGTTACGTGTTAAAGGAGATGAGCTTCGAAGACAAAGTCTCGAGCGACACTCTGAAGAGTTCCATAATCGTCATTTCCAACTAAAACTTGACGACATAAACACCTCAGTTCATCCAATATCTTTCGGATCACCTGAACCACCCCACCATGTGACCACTAATGAGACTGGTCAACCCTCACAGGAATCCAGTCCTGCACCTCAAGTGAACCAACTAGTGGAAGGAAAACAGTCCAACACACCTGTCACTACCATGGTTACTTTACCAGTTCCTCTCCCATGTCAAAATTCGAGGGGAGGGTACTCCATTCCCACGGATTATCTTATTGGTAATGTTATTACCACGTTAGCTAATCAACAACCTACATTGGTTCAACCTTTGAATAGTGGTCATCCCATTGTGGCTGGGGGGAAACCCCTGTTTCCTAACCAGAATGTAGGCGGTGGAGTCCCCAACGGACCTTCCGTTGGACCTACCCAACCCGCTAGACCATCCACCATGGGATTATCTCATGTTGGAGGGCCATCAAATGTAACCCAACCCACATGGAGTCAAGCATATCCAGGTTCTATTAACCCTGTGCCAGGCCAAGCTAATCCTGGAAATGTGCCATACGGGATACCTTATCCCGGGAATCCATACACTCTATGGGGGAAACAACCTGTGTTGCAACACGGACCCCAACCGACTATCCCGCAAGTACTACCACCCCTGATCAGTCCTCCCCCACCTCTTGTTGGAGGCGACGGGCCCCCACCTAACGTTGGTGGAGGCCCATCTCATTTTATCTACAACCCCCCTCACCCCTCATGCGGTGGTTGGAATGGTCCACCAGCTCCTCCAGGCGGAGGCGGCGGTGGACCACCCTATGATGGTGGAGGAGGAAATTTCCCTTCAGGTGGCGGCGGTGGTCCACCACCCCCTCTAGGCGGAGGCGGTGGAGGACCTAATTACCCTAGTGGTGGCGGTGGTGGTGAAAACCCTCATCCTTCTGGCAACAGAGGTGGTGGGGGCCCCCACCCATATGGCAGCGGAAGTGGTCCACCACCCCCTCCAGGCGGAGGTGGTGGTGGGCCACCTCACTACGGCTATGGACCCCCACCTCCTCTTGGTGGTGGAGACGGACCTCCACCCCCTCTTTCAGGTGGAGGTGGACCCCCACCCTATTGGAATGGACCTCCTTATGGTCCGGGCAGCACACCCCCTACGGTCAGTTTTATCCTGGCACACCTTACGGTCAGTTTAGGCCTTACATGCCTTATCTGTATTATCAATACGCGCAGCCTAATCCACAGCTTCCCTTTCTGGCTACTTTGGACCTACCTGACCTCTCTCGTTTAACCAACGATCCTATTTACCACGGATCTATCTGGGCACCGATTCCAAGGAAACTTTCGTCTGATATCCCCAAGTTTGATGGCAAGCTGGGTGAAGACCCTAAGAACCACGTGATGACATACCATTTATGGTGTTCATCTAATTCCTTAATGGATGATTCAATTCATCTTAGATTGTTCCAAAGGACTCTCACTGGTTCGGCTGCCAAGTGGTACATTGAGTTACCACCACACTCTTTTCCTGATTTTGGCTCTCTTGTTATGAACTTTTTGACGCATTTCTAGCTGCCTATACGGTATGATACTGGTACTGATATTTTAACCTTGCTCCATCAGAATACCGCCACTCACATTTCGGATCATATCCATGAGTGGCGAAGGAGACGATGTCTCATTAAAGCTCCCATTCCATATTAGCTCCTAGCAGACTAGTTTACTAAATCGCTCATTCCCACCATAGCAAAATATGTTGCCATGCGAGGTGCTGTCACCGAAGAACAAGCCATCGTGAGTGCTCATCTGATAGACCTGGTCTACCCTCAGTCTGGCACTCTATTCAATATTTTTCCTGACCTGCCCCGGGACGTTAACGATCCCACGAAACCACATAAGGGACCCCACGCTGATGGGATTATAGGTTCCCTTACCACCCAGCCCGCTGTTAGCACTATTGGATCATCCAACCCAACTCCGGATGGCCACAACACCGCCAAGTCCACTACTCCTGCTGTAACTGAAGAGGTGAATTCTATTCAATCAACTTCATCTCAGAAGTTTAATGGCAAAAAGAAGAACAGGGGGAAACCCAAGAAGTATTCTTCCCAACAGGAAACAAAGAGCACTCCTGAAGATACTAAGCAGAAAAGGAAACTGAAGTATCCTTGCTTACTGTGTGGAGATGACCATTTCTCCAAAGAGTGTCCCCATAGAGACAAAGTGAAAAGTTTCTTAGGGGTAAATCGACTCCCACAGTCCTCAATGATCAGTTTCCTTCTCAAAACCAGCAGATTATTGCTCAAACCCCCCCATCCGAGGGGGAACCATCCAACACCGTGCATGTTCTCATGTTGTGTAACGAGGCAATCAATTTCACTACTCGCTCATGATCTTACGAACAGGTCCCTTCGAAGGAACCTGATAGAAGTAATACTGAAAAATCTTTCGACTCTTTACCTGATGTCACCGTACCATCAACCTCTCTCACCATAGAGAGACCCTCCTTAGATTCGATATTGCATTTGCCCAAGAGTACGATTCGAAAAGCTGTTTTCAATCCTAATGCTCGTGCGACACAGAATTACAATATCATAGAAGACTTGGCCCAAGCTCCTTGCGCCATGTCTACCCTAGAAGTTTTGCAGAATTGTCCCAATCAACGCAAAACTCTCCTTGCAGCTATTGGTGCAGTTGCCTCGCATTCCTCGAACACCATCATGTTCCGGCTTAACAACCTTAAGTCGAGGCTCTCACACCAGCTCGCATTCCAAGTTACTGCGAACCTTGCTGGGAAGATTGTCCATCGCACTCTTTTGGACGAAGCAGCCTCCACTTTTGTCATGTCCATCGCTTGTTGGAGAGCCATTGGCTCCCCCGAATTGAATCGTTCTCCTACCACGTTGAAAGCATTCGACGGGTGTGGCTTTCAACCTCATGGGATCTTACAAGCTCTTGCAGTTGAGTTGGGCGGAAAGACCGTAACCATTAACGTGGAAGTGGTCTCGGCCCCATTAGATTATAATATCTTGCTTGGTCACAATTGGTTTTATACCATGCAGGCGGTAGCCTCTTAAGTATTTCGCATAGTGCAATTCCCCCACCAAGGACGAATTGTTACTATCGACCAGTTATATTTTTGTACACCGGACACCACTACTCATCCTGGTGACCATGTTCCTTCCATTGGAAAGCTGTCAAAACAGTATGAGAGTGTAGGGGTTGGCCTTTTGAAAGATTCATCTCTCATGGGCGTTTTTCCAACCATGGACCCCCCTAATCATGTTGCTATGGTGAACATGATCTCTACTGATATTTTATCTCACTCAAACGACGCTTGGCTTGTACTGGATGAAGCCACAACACACCTGTTTGGAGATATGATGCCTCTTTCACCAGTTGAATGCATTTATGAGGCTATCCAATCAGCTTCGGAGGACCATTTAACCATGGCCTCCCCATCTTGTTCTCTACGACGAACTTCCTCTCTACCTGATCTCTTACTTCGGACTTTTCATTCAGATGAGTCCATCATGGAAGTAATGAATGTTGACGACAGTCCGTGGGATGATCTCCATCATAGGTCATCTTTTCTTCCTCCTTTGGAATACATAGAGAACAACATCCATACCCTCTTTTCACCAGATATCTACCCATCCCCTCAGTCCCCATCCTTACATGTCTTACAGACAAGGAGGGAAACTTGGCCAACATTGAGCCAACCACCCCGGTAGACATCTCGGTGAAACCTGGTATAGTGGAACACATTCGCATAGGCTAGAAGTGTTCCCTTGAAGAAATCACTGTTAGCACGGCCTTGTTCAAGCAATTTCAATACGTGTTTGCTTGGTCCTATGAGGAGATTCCCGGGATAGACCCCGCAATTGTTTCTCATGAAATAAAAACCTATCCCGACATCAAACCTGTATGTCAAAAGTTGTGACCGGTACACCCCCGGAAGACTACGACAATAAAGGCAGAAATTGAAAATCTCTTAAAGCCTGGCTTTATTTATCTTGTCCCATTGACGGATTGGGTCTCAAACGTCATTCCTGTGAACACAAAGTAGGGAACCATTCGCGTTTTTGTTGATTATCGGGACCTTAATTGGGCTTGTCCAAAAGAAAATTACCCGACCCCCTTCATCGACTAGATCATCGACAACTGTGCCGAAAGTGTCATCTTCTCTTTCATGGATGGATTTTCTGGTTACAACCAAATTGAGATCAACCCAATCGACCAACATAAGATGGCTTTCATCTGCCCATGGGGTACATTCGCTTATCGTAAGCTCCCATTTGGCCTTAAAAATGCTGGCGCCACGTTTCAGTGGGCCATGTCATACACCTTCCATGATATTAAGGACTTTGTGGAACCCTACTTGGACGATCTCCTTGCTCATTCAAAGCAGCGTGAGTTCCACATTGACCATATGACGGCCATTTTCCTCAGATGCAGACGGTACAATATCCGTCTGAATCCTCACAAGTGTATCTTTTGCGTTGAGTCTGGACGCCTCTTAGGATTTATCGTTTCGAAGGATGGGATCCGCATAGATCCCTTAAAGGTGGAGGCCATCATCAACCTACCACCCCCGACTGATGTTACGGAACTTCAAAGTCTCCAAGGGAAGGCGACTTATTTAAGACGTTTTGTGTGCAATTTCGTGGAGAAAACGCAGGGCTATATGAGACTACTTACGAAGGACGTCCTGTTCATTTGGTATGATGAAGCTCAAAAATCCTTTAACAGTATCAAACATGCCATCACGCATGCCCCTGTGCTCCAACCGCCTAATTATTATCGAGATTACATCTTATATCTCGCTTCTTTTGCTACCACTATCGCCATGGTTTTGGTACAAGAGGATCAAAACGCTCAGGAACATGTGATATACTATGCAAGTAAGGGTCTAGCTGATGCCAAAACTAGATATTCACATGTCGAAAAACTTGCTTCCGCGGCAGTCATTGCCGTCCAGAAGTTCCGTCACTACATTTTTCTCTGCACCACCACTATCATTGCCGAATCGAATCCCATGTACCACGTATTGACACATCAAGTGCTTGGGGGCAAGTATTCACGCTGGATTGTGATATTGCAAGAATTCGATCTTCTTTTCGAGAAAGCTAAGTCTAAGAAGTATTTGGTGTTTGCCAAGCTCATTTGCGACCTTCCCCGTCCTGATGCAGAAGTTGATCACAATGACTCATTTCCGGATGAATCATTGTTTCTCATCAGTACGACTGACCCCTGGTATGGAGATATTCTGTTGTATCTTCAAACCCAACGCTTTGATCCTCAAATTTCTCGCGACGACCGTCATAAGATTCATCACCATACAAAGTATTACTTAATCATTAATGATACTTTGTATCTTCGTGGCGTCGATTCAATTCTTCGACGTTGTCTCATTCATGATGAGGCTAAACGCGTTCTGAATGACTGTCACAGTGGGGCATGTGGCGGTCATCTCTCTAGGATGGCTACAACCCAGAATATTTTGCGTGCAGGATATTACTGGCCTAATATCTTCAAAGATTATATTGAGGCCATCAAAAAATGTCCTCCTTGCCAACACTTCCACCTGAAGAAGCGCACTCATCCTGCCCCACCACATCTGGTTATTGCCGTTGACCCATTTGCAAAATGGGGCATCGATTTTATGCACTGTAAGCCTACCTCGACTGGGGGGCATAGTTACATCATCGTAGCTGTGGATTACTTCACAAAGTGGGCCGAGGATATGCCTACATACCAAAACGATGGAAAAACCGCCACACTCTTCATGTTTAATCATGTGATAACGCGGTTTAGAGTTTCGCAGGCCATAGTTACCGCTCATGGTTCTCACTTTCAGAACCATATGGTTGATGAATTGAGCGACAGGTTGGGTTTTCGCCATGAAAACTCGACACCCTACTACTCGCAATCTAATGGACAGGTCGAGGCAATTAACATAGTCTTGAAAACTATGATCCAGAGGATGGTAGGGACACAAAATTCCAACTGGCATAATATGCTCTTTTCAGCATTATGGGCCTACCGAACTACCGTTAAAACCGCCACATGATTCACTCCCTTCCAATTGGTATTTGGATTGGAGGCTGTTCTACCGATAGAGTGCGAAATCCCATCTTTACAGCTCATGGTCGAACTTCTTCCTAACACTACTGCTGAGGAAGAACATCTCTTGCACCTAGAAGAGCTTGACGAGTCTCGCCGTGATGCCGCTCTTGCTAATGAAGCGCATAAGAAACGCATCAAGGCCCAATACGATAAGTCGGTTGAACCTCGTATCTTTAACGAGGGTGATCTGGTCCTCACTTATGACCAGAAACACAATAAACTAGGAGCTGGGAAGTTTGAGTCCATGTGGCATGGACCCTACGTTATAAAATGTGTGTTGGAAAAAGGTGCCTACGAGCTTGAAGATTATGATGGAATCTCTTTAGGTGAACCCCGCAATGGGATTTACCTGAAGAGATACTACGCTTGATCTCTCATGCATAGACTTGCTTGTATATACTGTACATGGAGTGTTTTTGTGTTTTTGTGTGGTGTGATGCATTTCTATTTTTTGAGTGTCTTTTGATCTTGTTTCCGCTTCTTATACCATGTTCTGTCTGCGTGTGCAGATGGCAACGTGCTATGGATTCACAGACGGTGCCAGCTAGCATACCCTTCACCTTGCTTTGATAGCATGGGTACTATATTCCCCAACAGGTGAGCTCATTAGATCAGGAGGAATTTGCTTAGGGTTTGCGACCAACAATGCCGCAGAATATCAGGCAGTAATCAGAACCCTAGCCGATGTCATTTCCTTGGGTATGAACCACATTGTCATCCACATGGATTCTCAATTAGTGGTTTCTCATCTTAACCGGGTCTATGCCATCCATGATCCCATCTTACTCCGTCTCTTTAGACGAGTATGTCTCCTGGAAAGGTTATTTGAATATGTTCAATACCTACACATTCCACGAGAGTTAAACACAGTTGCTGACTCGATGGCCAATTTCATTCTGGATTGGTACATTGCACACACATAATACTCATAATATGTAAAAGCATTCACAACATGTAAACATAATGTACAGAAGCAAACATATAAACAATATCACATCACTAATCATTTTAAGAACACATAATGTATAAACCGCCGATAATGTATATATATATATATAAATCACTCAAAAGTAGTGCTAGTACAAAATCTGAAGCACGATGGCTTTCAGTGAGTCTCTACAAAAATTTGAAGCATCATAGCTTTCAGTAAGTACAAAATCTGAGGCCTCTAAGCTCTCAGTACAAGTCTAAAAGTGCCATCAGGCTGGACGCCTGACCCGTACACCCCTAGCTCTAACAGCTCTCTGATGCTGGGTGAGAAAGCAGTCTACAGTACGAGCCACCTTGCAGAGTAAGGAGTTGAAGCACATGGACGCTCCAACCCCAAATCTCTGCATGGACCTCAGTAGGTCATCGATGGATGGCTCTGGAACCTCCAAAGTCAGCTCGGATAGGTTCCGGTACACCTCCTCAGTAGGAACCACTGCCTCCCCACCTCTGTCTCTCCTCACTAGAAGGGAGAGACCTACTGGTCGCACGGGACCCACATCTGCACACACATATTATGCACTTGTCAGCACTGCGTCAAAAAAAAATATAATTCACAAAAATAAAAAATACAAGGGTTTTGTTCTTACCGATATCACCCCATGCTGCACCCTCTGGCAGCACTAAGTTGGGATCCTCTCGAAATTCCGTGCCACCGTATGGGAATTCCTCGACCATAAGTAACTGGCCCTCCAGCCAGCTAAAGAAATCTGAACCAAAACTGATGATGGGACCCCCACCATGGCAGGTCATCACCTCTGCCCACCTGAGCATGTGTGGATCTCTCAGATCCCTGTCATCCAGTACCACCTGCGGGCGCAAGCGAGGAACCCTCTCCAAGAGGAACGATACTATGATCGATCCGTATCCAAACTGCTTGAGCTCCCCGCACCGACACTTGGTCAGTTGAGCTCGGATGTTGGCGAGGAGACCCTTGCACCAGTCGAACACCATGGGAGTCATACAGTCTTCCACATACAACATCTGAGTCCGAGTAGCCGTATGTGGAGCTTGGCTACCCGCCACCCTGGTAACAGTGAGCAGTATGGTTCTCAGTGGACGACTGACCACATCTTTGATGAGTATCTTCCTGCTGGAAGGACGAGAAGAAGCTATGCAGTACTATGCCACCATGTCCTCCACTGTAGGGTCACCGGCCCGTGTCCCAGTGAGTTGTACAATGTCCCCTCTTCAGGACAAATCGGTTAGAAAGTAGATATCCTCAATATCAATCGTGAGGATATGCTCACCTATAACAAAGTATTGTTGGGCCGCATCCCAACTCTAGAGCATGTGTGTCAGGAACGGGATCTGGGCTCTCATCCCTTGTATCTTGAGGAATTTGAGCAACCCACAGTTTCGCAAAGTAGCCACACATTGTGGATAGTTTACGGCTTGCTCATCTTCCACTTCATGTTCTCTCTCTCGCCACTCTAATACCATCTTTGCTTGCTGGGAACCTGCCAAAAGGGGCATTTAAAACATGTTAGGTCCTTTCCCAACTTGCACAAACTCATTTTTTGAGATATTTTTGATGTTTGAGTTGTGGGTTTCCGTCGTCGCACCTCACCTTCATGTACAGGGCGACATTGTCGCAGGTCCTGTTTTCGAGTCTTGCGACGAGCCGAGGACGCATTGGCCCCTCCCCAAATCATCAAAAAACTCAAAAAATGGACAAAAATGCAAAAAGTAAACCACTACAAAGTTGCAAGACAAGATTTAAGCCTACCTGGTCCGGACGGCTGGTGAAACGGCGGATCGTAGCTCCCGAAATCGGCAGTGGATGTTTTGGCTCTAAATTGGTACTTCTCCACCCAAATTGGCAATTTGAACAATGTTTCTATTTTTGGCCCATATTTCTATTTATAGAGTAGAATGGAATATTCCTTTTCAAATATTTTGATGCTTTTGGGCCATTTACTATAGTTTCAACCGTTTTTCATTATATTTGGGGCTATTTGACACTTTCTCTAGTGTACAGGAGTCGTAAAGTGATCTTTTGTAGCGTTTCTCGCATTACCAACGGTAATTACAGGTATGAACACTCCTTTGAATGTTTTGTCATTATTGTTTTTGGTTAAGTCGTAATTATTGCATGAGGATGAGTTTACTCTTCATTTGTTCTTGTACTCACCAAATCATGAGAGCAATACCGAGTTATGATTTATCAATTTTTCGGGCTCGTTAAACTTCCATGGAAAAGGAAACCCCCTGGAGTCCATAGTTAAGCTCTTTTCAGACTCCCTAAAATTGAAAAGATTGCCAAGCGAACTTGTCACGTTCACGCTTGTTAAAGTATTTGAATGGTCATCTTCCTAGTGATAGTTTACCCCTTTTTCGGACCAGGGGGCACTAATTACGAGAAAGGAATACTCCATCCAATCATGACTGGAAGAGTCCTCTCCCGTGTTGTTTTACCCTTTTTCGGGCGATGAGGCTCACTTTACGAACAAGGACCGTTGGAGTCTTCTTTAGTTCTTTTCAGACTCTCTAAATATGAAATGACGACCAAGTTTTCCTTCTATGGACTCATTAAATTTTCACATTGAAGGGCTCGTCATGGGACGAACCCATGGGGGGTTCACTAGAAGGCAATATAATATCACATTCATTCATATTGTGGTATTAAATATTCATGAAAACCTAAAAAATATATTTCTTATATATTAAGGGGCAAAGGGTTTTTTTATTTAATGTAACAATACAAAAATACTTTGGGGTCTTTTTTATATGGGCGGGCTTACAAACATCCGCCAAATGGAGATGGAGGGATCACGACCGGATGAGAAATCGGGTTGAGGCAAGGCTCGAGCTTACCAGTACATAGG
This sequence comes from Larix kaempferi, assembly GCA_027924585.1. Lineage (NCBI taxonomy): Eukaryota > Viridiplantae > Streptophyta > Pinopsida > Pinales > Pinaceae > Larix > Larix kaempferi. Next base: position 2,645,188 of record BSBM01000012.1, on the reverse strand, counting down.
AAAATCGCATCTTGAGGCATGCTTGAGGCCAGGGGTTTCATGGTGAAGTGGGTTTCTAGTTGATCATAGTCAAGAGACAGTGTTCATTGACAACCAATTGTTACCAATAACACTCAGCCAGTTGTTACCAATAGCCTTGGGAGGCTCTAAGCCTCCAGGGCCTGTTATAGGCCCTCGATAGGCCTTGGGGGCTTGAATACCCAACCAATTGTTCCTATTATAGGCCTTAGGAGGTTTGATCATCCTCCTAGATCTTGTTAGAGGCCCCGGGGGCTTGGATACCTAGCCCACAACAGGCTTAGTCAACGATTGGGGAACTGCAATATGCAATCTAAATGTTGTAGTATGTGCATTGACTCTAGTGACATATAAGAAGTGATCTCCTATCTCTTCATTAGACCATTAGATGTTGCAAATCATAATGATATGTGGTTGAGTAATTGCATTGTGGATGAATTAATGTGCATCCACAATATACATCGAAAGAAACAAGGTGCATTGTAGAATGCATGTGGGGTCATAAGAGGGGTATCATATCAATATACTAGGTAGAAATATAAAGGGGTATAAAAAATGTTAATGAAAAATTTGATACATACAATATCTAGTGAAAATAGGGGTTTTATTAAATTGGGAAGGCATATTGGGATGGGGTTAAAAAAATGATTTTGGAAGGTATTTTCCAATATTTAGTGAAATTAGGGGTATTGTTTCATATGCCACGAACGAACATGCTATGATAGCGGTTTATTGAGTGAAGCCCCCATGGACGAACCCCTCCTATCCTAGGTTCAGAAAATATTTGGGATTGGACTCATCTATGAGATGAGCTATACCAAGCATCTGGTTACCCTCATCAAGCTCATTAAAAAACACATGAGGCACTCATCATTCATGATGGGGAAAAAGGAAAGTGTTTGTGTTACATACCTTAGTGGCAATATATAGTTGTTCTTGAACATGGCACTCATCTGTATTTGCATACCAATACTTGGGTTATCTATTTGTCTAAGAGTCCCTGCTTACTTTTTGAGTCTTGTTACTCCTCTGAGTCATTCGGAGAAAGTTTCCACTATCAGTTGCATTAGAAGTTTGCGTCATTCTCATGTCAATACTGCCAAGTCATGCCATGCCCATGTTCAAGAACAAATTCACTCATCATTTTCAGTTAGTACACACGTTGTCATGCCGTTGTTACTTTGAGTCAGTCTCACATGTTACTGTACCATCCGATCCACTCTACACATGTTTTGTCATGTTTCGTGTCGATTGATGGGGGATTCATCATGGCCCTCCTTCGATGGATTCATCCTTGTCGACTTCAACTCATCATCCAAGGATTTAATCTAGAAACCAACCAAGTACCTTGGCCCTGCATGCCTCAATGGCAGGTTGCCTCGCTTTCATCATGAGTTTACATCATTGACTATTGATTGAAATATTTCATCTTGCGTTCGGCGTCAACTCATTTATTCACGCTCGATGATATGTATTGTGATACTTTGGGAATCATTGACATTAATGGTGATCTCCCTCACACTTGTTAACGGTTTACATCAATGACCGATAATCAAGTGGTTTCTACCATGTTCGACGTCAAGACATTTGTAATCACATGGATAGATTCGTATCATTGCGGGTTCATCTTGAAGACCCTGGGGAGTCATGTTTTACCCAGGTTGCGATGGAGTTTGTATTGAGTCATATTACATGAATCCACTTTTGTATTGGTCCTGGCTGTGTTATCATCTCATCATGGATATACGCTTGTGTCTAGTAGCCATGATTGTGTTTAGTCGGTCATTACTCCCATGGATATGCAATGTATTGGTTGGCAGCCATGTTGTACTACATATGAGATTGTTAGTTCAGAGTCAGTTGTTCTACAACAACGTCCTTCATCCGACAAGTCTTTTGCCATTATTTCTGTCAAAGCACTTCACCTGTACATCCTTAATAGCTTCATGCTTTGGGCGGCATTCTGTTACACCTAAAATATACCCATCATCATGATTTAGTGTATACATCCCTAAAGTCATATGGACCAAGCATTCATTTGAGAGGATTTGTACTCAGTTTGTACTACCTTTTGAGAGGTCGTCGTAGGTTGCACACTGGAAACATGCGACGTCGCAGGTTGCTTCATAGCAAGGTGCGACGAGGTTTGTTAATGGGAAAAAATAGCCATTTCGAGAACTTTCTCGTAGCTTGCCCATTTGGGGGTTTATCCCTGATCTCTTGGAGAGCTGGTACTCGACCCCTAACTCATTGGGAAGATCCCCTATCTCTCTCCTACCATCTCTCAACCTATCCTATCCATAATCTCATCCACTTAGTCCTATATATATGAAGCTCACTGCCATACCAAAGGGAGGAAGACTATGGTATCGACATGTTGGTGAAATCTCTCTTAAAAGACACCTTCACTCACCTCTTGGAGAATTCATGCTTCCTTGGAAGGGCTTGGCAATTGGCTTGTGGGGAGAAGGGCTGCTACGTTAAGTCATTGGTTGCAGTTCTATATCTCTATCATGTACTCCTCTATTAGTAGTAATACAAATGATTTCACCCAATATCGCTCTTATATGTGATTATGTTGTGTTGTTTACCTGCTTAACTGTTTACATAGATCTCTTATTGTATAAATCCTCTTTACTCGTTTCTCTTTTCTGTGTCTTAATAGGTCTTGCAGCTTGGATCTGACGACCATTGGACGTGGAGAAACATTTGGGAGAAAGGATAGCGAATCAAAGAGGTAAGAAATATAGCACTTGATCCTTAACTAGATCTAGGAAACGTGTTTGTAGTCTGTTCTATTTGTTCTAGACTCACATTGAGCTAGGGAGATCCGGCTTGCCTCCGGTCGAGTGGATTGTCCGGTAACAAGAGGGAGAATAAAAGAGAGATGATAGAGAAGGATATCCTATTTATAATTTGTGTCTTGAGGAAGCCCTCACGTGACGAAGGAATGAGATGATGGATAATATCGCTCATATCCTTCAACGAATGCCGATGGTGGAGGATGCACCTTCAACGAGTAGTCATTTTGGAGGTGCGATTCAAGGTATAATTTAACTTTGACATTTCATTATTGAAGGCCAAATAGATGTAGATGCTTTGGAGAAATGGTTAAATCTGTTAGAGGGTTACTTCTTTGTTTAAAACATTTTTGACAGCGAAAAAGATCACCTTTACTCTCCTTAAGTCCCCCCCCCTATCAAATATTGGTGGGACAGTTACTGCGAGAGGCATGTGAGAGATGAGTATGAAATATACAAGATAGAACCCACTTGGGTGGATTTTTTCGATGCCATCAAGGAGGAATTATACCCTATCAGAAACTATGATGACCATTACACTAGGTGGATGATTTTGCACCAGGAGAGAGACCAAACATTGTTGGAGTTCGCCAATATATTCCATACCTTGCACTCAAAGCTAGGTATTAGAGACTCCAAACGTCACTTGGTCCTAAAGTATCATAGTGTGTTGCATAGGTACATTCAAATAGTTATGGATATCCTGAACATCACCTCACTAGGAGTTTCTTATTGGTAAGCTGTTAAGATCAAGCAAAAGTATAAGTGGGATTTTGGGTTTGGGAATCAATAGTATCATAATCCTAGCAAAGGTGGACTTCAATTATATAACAAAGGATAGAGAAAGGATGACCAAAATCAAGACAACCAACCCAATTTGAAGCTGTAGGTAAAGAAGGGTAATGGGGAATCAAAGAAGTACACCGAAAAGTGGTGTGAGTTCCATAAAAGCCCTTGGAAAAACACTGATGAATGCCACTCAAAACAATAATTGTTGGCTGAGACGAAATCCCCAACGACGAACTCTAGCTCAAACTTTGATTCATAGCAAGAAAGAGTAAAGTGGATCATTGATGCAGAACCTAGCACCACCATCGCAACCACAAAGATCTAATCAGAAGAGTTAGAGGAACCAGAGGAAGTGGAGCGCCTCTTCCATTCACAACTCGGGTGAAGGGGAATCTACTGCATTTCATTGTTGATAGTGGTATCCATAAGAACTTCATCTTAGTTGAGGTCATCAAAATATTGAAGTTGCTGATGATTCCACACCCCCAACCATACACCATCGGTTGGTTGAGCCAGGTACGAGACATCTACATAAATCAATAGTGTTTCCTATCCTATAGCATCAAACCCTTCAAAGATGAGATATTGTGTGATGTTGCCTTGCTTTAATTTTTTGATGTTCTTTTAGGACAACCCTATATGTGGAAACGTCATGTTGTTTATGAGACTAGGCCCTGTAGTATCATTGTTAATTTGTAGGTCTAACTCTACAGGATGCATGAGGTAGTTCCAACTAATGCAGTTTCCTTGATCTCCGTGAAGCAATGTCAGAAGGTCATCTCTCAAACTGGGAAATTTGTCCTCGTCATGTTTTAGTCAAAAGGTGGATGGAAGGTCACTTTAACCGCCACAAAATCAACACAAGTTCTCTCTAAAGAGAAGAAGAAGGTCTACAATATTGTAGAAGGGTATAAGGACATCTTTGCTTCCTATATGGGAGTGCCTCTGCAATGCTAGGTGAAACATCCAATCGAATTGATATCGGTTGCTCTGTTAGCCAATGGCCCAATATATAGGTGCTCTATTTTGAAGAATGAGGAAATAAAATGTCAAATTTATGAGCTCATCCAAAAGGGTCACATTCAACCAATATCCTCACCTTGCAGGACTCCAATTGTGTTGGTGCAAAAAAATGAAGGGACATGGAGACTCTGTATCAATTACAAATCCATGAACAAAGTCATTGTCAAGAATTAATACCCAATCCCTTGGATTGACAATCTTTTTTATTAGCTTAAGGATGCCAATTTATTTAGCAGGATTGATCTGAATTCGGGCTACCGCTAGGTTCCATTGAACAAACTGATGTATGGAATATAGCCTTCGAGTTTAAAGAAGGCCTCTTTGAATGGTTGGTCATGCCTTTTGGCTTCACTAACGCTCCAAAGACGTTCATGAGGATGATGGATGATATCTTGCAACTGTTTAGAAACTACTTTGTGGTCGTATATCTGGATGACATGCTCATCTACATCAGAACCTAGGAAGAACATCTACAAAACATTCAGCAGGTCTTGAGTACCCTGCGACAATACACGCTATATGCCAACCTAGATAAATGCTTATTTGGTATGCAAAGAATTTAGTATTTGGGATACATCGTGGATGAACATGGGGTGCATGTGGACCTAGACAATATCTAAGTCATTTGGGATTGAATTTCCCCAACGACCATGACAAAGCTATGCATTTTATTGGGCCTTGACAACTTCTACTGTAGGTTCATGCTGAGGTTATCTCATATCACTTGGACCTTAAGCCAAGTGACCAAGGGTGGAGATAAATCCAAAGTCACCTGGTAGGGGTCACAACATAAAGCACTCGAGGATCTGAAACATCGCCTCTACTTAGTGTCATTCCTCACTTTTCCATACTTGCAACAAACATTCAAGATTGAGACAGATTCCTCAAACTATGTTATCGGTGAAGTCCTCACTCAATAGGGACATTGGGTGGCCTATCACAGTGAGACACTGTCTAATATTGTTCACATATATCCCACCTATGGCAAGTATATGTACTCCATTGTGTAGGCATTCCAACAGTTGAAGAATTACATTCTTGGTAAGGAAACAATCATCCACACTAATCACTGGCCCCTGCAATTCATGCAGACATAAGGAAAGTTACATAATGACCTCCATTAGAAGTGGTCCACATACTTGAAACAATTTAATTTGAACATTAATTACAATAAGTGTAGCATGAAATGTGTTTCATATTACCTCAGTCGACCCTTGGTCATGGCACTAACTGTGGTCCTTAACTCTTGTGGGAACGCGACCTATGGGTGGCCCCAATTATAGAACAATGAACCTAAATTTTCTGCTATATATCATAAACTGGGAATTGGTAAACAAGTTCCATATTTTCACCTCCAGGATGCACTTTTGTGGCAGTGAAGTGAGGACAAACACTTCGGAGTGGATAAAATAGTAGCAGTGCTTCATCAGTATTTCTATTGGCCAAAACTTCGACAGGATGTTAGTAGGTATATCCTATCATGCACTGTCTGTTCCATTGCTAAAACTTCCATTAAGAGGCAATGGATGTACTCTCCTCTACCTACCCCAGACAAGCCTTTGGAGTCAATCTCAATGGATTACATTTCAAGTTTGACCTCCACTAAGAATGGTCATGACTGTGTTTTTTTGGTTGTTGATCGATTCTCTAATATGGCCATTATAACACCATGTAAGAAGAGTATTACAACCAAATCCATTGCTAATATCTTCTTTGAGCATGTTTGAGTTCATTTTGGGTTGCCGTAGACCACTATTTTAGATCAGGATAGTAGGTTCCTCAACACCTTTTGGTCCTTTGTATGGTCTCTAATGGACACCAAGTTGACCAAATCGACTCCCTTCCACCCCAAAATAGATGGGAAGATAGAAGTGGTCAATAGGATGATTGTGCATATCAATGCATGTACAATTCCAAAAATCCACACACATGGGATGAGAGCCTTCCATATGTTTAGCATAGTTACAATAGGGCCCTCGACAACTTTATTAGACACATCCCCTTTCAGGTGTGCTTAGCGTTCTAGCCATTGGCCCCCATTGATATAGATAAACCATTGCATCTACACAAGACGAGTCATACTATGCTTAGTCTAAGGAATATAAAGAATCCAAATTCATTGAACGGATCCAACACATCCAACATTCATGATATCATGCAAAAAGCCAATTCCAAGTACAAACAACGACATGACCAACATTGGGTTCCACACAAGTTTCAAGTTGGGGATAAGGTGTGAGTGCATTTGCATAAGGAGTTCCTCACAAAATACCATAGAAATCTCAGGACACTCTGATATTGGAATTACACTATCACGAAGGCTATGGGTGAGAGTGCTTTTGAATTAAAATTCCCCCTTTCCATGGCTTGCACCTAGTATTTAATGTGGAATTGCTTCGACCATATTTTCCACCTCTCTTTGATACTTCAAAGGTGGCTCAGCATTTGTCCCATACTAAAATCAATCAATACTACCTTGAACAAGCTACAATAGATCGTTTCATGGACACACAGATGAAGGTAACCCGCCAACAGAACATTCAACTATACCGGGTCATAAAAGCAGGGCAACTTCTTCACTAAGGCAAGTGGCTCACCAGGAGTCAAATTCAGTTGTAGTTTCCCCATCTGATGAGGGATATTGAAAAAATAGAGACAATTAATTCCTAAGAGGCGGAGGAATGATCCAGATAGACATTGGTGGCCACCCACATAGTCCACTAGCTCAAAAACATAGTTTTCTAGCTTGGCAGTTTTTTTACTGTTTTCAGGTCCTAATCTTTTGGGGCCGTTTTGAGGCCCTAAATGATGTTTTTTTGGAATAGGATCCCCCAATTGATATCCAAATCCATAATCTGGGCCAACAACTTGGATTCCTTTTCATCCAAACCTTTTTGATGGGATATTGAGCGCCCCAAATGGAGATCATATGCAAAATTTGCGGCCTCGCGAAGGTGACGTATAAACTAACCCATCTATCATGTCCCGACTGACCTCCTTAGGCCATGGGAGACCTTGATACACATTTTATTTTCTTCCAATTCTAACTTAACACACATAGTTGAAATAACAAGAGTCCACAATCCACAACCCACAATTATGAACCTGCAATCTGCAACATCGAATCCGCAATCCGCAATCCGCAATTGCGGATGCATAAGTGCAAAAATTCATAACCGAAAAATTTACCTTTCTGCAATCCGTAATCCGCAACGATGGACCTGCAATCCCAAATCCGCAATGTCGGATCCGCAATCCGCAATCTGCAACGTCGGATCCGCAATCCGCAATCCGCAACGGTGGATCCGCAATCCGCAACAGTGGATCCGCAATCCGCAACGGAGGACCCACAATTGCGGGTGTAGAAGGTCCAATTTCAACTTCCGAAAATGGTCGCTTCCGCAATCCACAATCCATAATTGTGGATGTCAAAGTGCGGAAGTACAAACGCAACTTCGACTTCCATGCTTCTGCAATCTGCAATGCGCATTGTGGATGCAGGCCTGCGGAACGATACCCTCTGCCATGGTAACTTTCCACACCATCTTCTGGGGGGAATAAATTATTCATCCTTGGTCCAAATGAGACAAGTTCGGTACCGTTGGAAATATCTTGGAGAGATCTATCCAATGGTGAAATCCCTGCCCCATTTGAGCACTTTTACCATGTCAAATTTCCCACTGAATATCTGTCCATAATTTTTCCAAAAAGGACTTAAGGATTCTTCCTATCATGACTTTCCCTTCCACCTGAGCCACATAAGGGTTCTGAAACATTTCCAGGGCATTCCCCTTCTCCCCAAGGATCAGATGTAAGCATAAAAATCACTCACAGGGTTAATCATACATATCATAACATGCAAAATGCATTAAATCAGATCTAACAATTACATCTATCACATGCAAGACTTATAATGCATTAAACTCATGCAAAACAAATATATACATATAACAATAAACTCTGCCCTTTACTCAGGTCTGCACATGACTCGTTTTTAATCAAATCCATATAAACATACATTCCACAATTGCACAATTGAACATAGGAAACCATTTCATAACAATGAAACACCATCAATTTACATAACAAGAATACTTATCTTTCAATTTTCGAAGCAATTGGCTAAGTGGGAGCAACGTTCCACCCAACCTTAGATATCTTTCTAGCCTATACTCCTTTAGCTGAGAGATCACCCCCGAGAGGGGCTGTGTATTTATCCACTAAGGAGGGCTATCAGGTTCTCTCACAGTCAAGGTTCCATCCAATGCTAAGCCAATATGTAGTGTGGTTTATCAAGCATTCCAAGGAACCTACCCATGCTAAGCCAACCCATAGTGGGTTTATCAAGCATTCCAGGGAACCTACCCATGCTAAGCCAACCTATAGTGGGTTTATCAAGAATTCCAGGGACACAATGGTCATGCTAAGACAACTTCTAGTTGGGTTATCAAGCATACCAACAATAGGGTCATTCCAAGCCATCATATAGTTGGGTTTATCAAGCATACTGGACTAGCTGATCATGCTAAGCCAACCTGTAGTGGGTTTATCAGGCATACCAAACAATACAATCATGCCAAGCCAACATACCATTGGCCCTTTATCAAACATATCAGACAAGCTGATCATGCTAATCCAACCGACAGTGGGTTTATCAGGAAAACATGGACAGTAAGGGAGGCATTGCTAAGCCAATGAGCTTAACCACAGAGATGCAAGCATCTCAACACTCAACCAACTTGAAACCCACATTACCTACCAAATCCAACACAAGGAATACCCTCTTCTTTGTTGCACGGTCCCTCAAGGCCTCTTCCCTTCCAGTGCTACTCCAGGATGGGCATAGAAAGGTCTAGTCTCTAGTTCTATGAGACTTCAGCCTTCACTAGGTTTATCAAGCAATCCAACCTTCTTCCATAGTTCATCAAGCTGACTCGTTCTAGGCTTGCAGACAGGGTTCTGTTCCGCAATCTATCCTCTGCGATCCAAGCTCAAGCTCTCTCACGGTTTCTCTGCATTGTTCAGGCTTGCAGTTTACTCATGGGTTGTCACCACTCGGTCATGGAGAACTAGGTCACCAGTATATTGGGTTCGCACACACAATTCTCATGGCTATCAATTCTATGGAATTTTCTATTACCCAGGGAAACATGATTATCTTCAGGTTATACCACTTTGTTGACTCTGCGTATCCAAAAACGCATGAGCAAGATATCTCCCTATGGGGATATGAATCGTGAATGGCCAGTGCGTGAATGAATCGTCGTTGTTTGAATGAATGTGGTGGTTGTTTCCTTCCACCCATGGGAAGTCAAACAGGTTCTGTCAGTTTTAGGTGTTGAGTGTCTTTCTGGACAAGCAACTAGAGTCATGCTTTGCCATACAAAATCACAAGCATGCTCCATACTCCATCGGCTTCAGCAACAGGGTTCTCAACCACCCTTTGCAACCGCATTAATGTCAGCAGGGAGTTCAAACGGGTTCATAGTAGGACATGTGGAAACATGGCAACCAGTCCCATAACCCCCTCACCTGTTAGGAATCCAAGTCAACCCTTCTCTTTACTTTGTTAGTATATTGTTGTTGGATGCATATGCTTTGTAAGTCGTTCCGTATTATTTGTTGATCCATAGTTTGTATTAGCCCATGGTATTGAACCATAGTATTGGACGCATATGCTTTGTAAGTCGTCCCGTAGTATTATATGTTCCATGGTATTGACCCATAGTATTGGGCATAGACTTAGTATATAAGTGTGTGTTGAGGCCAATGAAGGCACCGTGAAGTTATTTGTATTGAGATTTCTCAAAGGAGGTTTCCCCCTCGAAGTGGCCCATGATCAATAAAAGTATTATGTGATCTAATATATCTTTCATTTTATCAATTAATTGTTGCAGGTTCCTCACATCTGGTACCAGAGAACTTTCTTGGGCTCGTTGGGTGGAATTTCTGCCAATTTTTTTTTTCACATCTATTGCAGGTTAGGATCTGTGAATAATCCCGATCCGCTTAACTGTGGAAAGTACTTGGGCATAAGCCCTAAAAATAATTGTGAGCAGTACCACAAGAACCCCGAAGTAGCTGGCCCATTGAGAGGACCTGCCAGTGAAAAGAGAAATGACCCCTACCTGATTGACTAGTTCCCACCCGTGAGGTAAACCAAGAGTTGTCGTTTGTGGCAAAGCGGTTATCAATTTTACCTGAGCCGTGGAGTGAGGGGTACTGCTCCAATACGCAAGCCGTCAGACATCATTGGTGGCCGAGTGAAACCCATGAACCATTGGGAAGCTGAGCATATATGGGGTCCATATCTATTTTCATTTGAACTGTTGCCGATTACTTCCGTGCCGTTACAGATCCATCTATTACCGATCCATTTTGAGTCGTTTCAGATCTAGCCGTTTCAGATCCATTACGAAAGCTGTTTCAAATCCATTCCGAGCCATTTCAGATCCATCCGTTTTCAATCCATTCCGATCCATTTCAGAGGCTGTCGTTTCAGATCCATTCCGACAAGGGTTTCAGATCCATTTTGAAAAAAAAATATGTTTTTTCGCCATATCTCTTTTTTTTTAACTCCATTTCCCTTGAAACTTCACTGACACCCCTGCAATCCCATTCTGTATATTTCATTCCTAAGGACCCTATTCCACTTCCCAAAGCCAAAAATCTCACATTTGTCTATTTTTAGGGTTTGATATAACTTCCTCGATTTTCACCCAATCACCTTCAAATTTTTCCACCATGTTCATTCCCTATTTTTGCTTCTTTGTCCCTCTTTGAAAATTTTTCCCATTCCTTCACCTCGCTTCTGAAATCCTTATTTTCTGCTTCCCTGTCCATTTGAAAGTGTCCAAAACCTAGTCAAACCCTAATTTCCCATCATAGTTTTTCCTAAATCCAAACTTCCCTTTACTAAATAAGTTTATGTTTGTGTTTTTCTACCCATTCACAAAAAAAACAAAAAAAAAATCCTGGTTATGGTTGTCACCCGCGCAGGAGCACAAATCATGGAGGAAGAACTTGCAGCCCTCAAAACCAAACTCCAATATTTGGATGAAAATTTTCTCAGCCTCCATCTTCAACATTCCACCATGAACACTGGGTTCTCTTCTTCCAACAATTTTCGTGGGATGAAGCTTGATTTTCCTCGCTTCAATGGTAATGATCCGATTGGATGGATATACTGAGTAGAACAATATTTCCGTCTGCATAATACTTTTGATGTCCAAAAATTTCCACTTGCATCCTTTTATTTGGAATAGGAAGCCCTTCAATGGTATTGTTGGTACATTAAGGCTCATGGCGAGCCAAAATGGACAGATTTTTTCCAACTCCTTTTGCAGCAATTTGGTCCTAGTTCTTTTGATGACTTCACAAGAGTACTCACTAAACTTCGCCAAATTGGCACTATTAGAGAGTATCAGACAAAATTTGAGAAACTAGCCAATCACACAGAAGGATTGTCTGATGAATTCTACAGGAGTTGTTTTATCAGAGGTCTTAAGGATGAAATCCGCTTAGAGGTTAAAATGTTCTGTCCCAACACAATGATGGAATTCCTAGGGTTGGCTAAGTTAGCGGAGGACAAGATCAAATACCAACAACACTCAAAATCCACTTTTGTTCCATTCAGAATTATGGTTTCCCAACGACTTCCCATCACGCTAGCTCCTCGCACAACTCCTATCAAGCATTTGTTTGAAGCATAGATGCGAGCACATAGAGAAAAAGGGCTTTGTTATAATTGTGATGAGAAATTCACTTCGGGACATAGATGTGTTGAACAACAACTCTATCTCTTAGATGTGGATTCTCCGCCTACCTCTGAACTTGGTGCCAAAGCTCTATATCCACTAGATGATCAGGTTGACATTCAACTGCCTCTTGTTGACCCTCCGTCTCCGGACAACCACCAAGAGATATCTCTCCATGCTTTATTTGGAGTCACCACCCCACAAACAATGTGGATCAGGGGTTACTTCAAAAAGATCCCTCTTACAATACTCATTGATTCTGGTAGCACTCATAACTTCATTGACCCTTGGATCGCTAAACAGGCTGATTGTTTTTTCCATCCTTGCTCCAACTTTGAAGTCATGATTGCCAATGGGGGCACTTTAACTTGCAAGGGTAAGTGTCGCAATGTGCATATCTCTATGGAATATTATAACCTATGCTCTAACATGTTTGCCTTGTCCTTAGGCGGATGCGATGTGGTTTTGCACACTTGGCCCCATCTTATGGGATTTTGTTGAACTTTGGATGCAGTTTTCAATCAATGGGAAACAACACACATTTACGGGCTTACAACCAGGGTCTATCTGCATCATTAGTTCACATCGACTGGAAAATATCCTTAAGAAGAATTCACATGGTGTCATTGCTCAGATCCATTCCATTTAGATGCACCCATCAATGGTCTCCACTACTCCCTTGGATAGATATGAAGGTGTCTTTGCTGAACTAGTGGAATTGCCTCCTTCAAGAGACATTTCCGGTAAGAATTTAGCCACATCTACATTTGAGAAGGAAATGATGGTTATTTTTCATGCAGTACAGAAGTGGCAACCATACCTATTAGGGAATTATTTATGCATCAAGACTGATCACCAGAGTCTGAAAAATTTCCTAGAACAACTGGTCTCCTGCCTAGCACACTTGAAATGGGTTATCCAACTCATGGGTTATACCTATGCGATCACTTACAAGAACAGTAAAGACAATCTGGTGGCGGATGCTCCTTCTCGCACATTTGATGCCCCAATTTCTCTTTCAACTATTTCTCTGCTTGTTCCAATTTTTTTGCAATCTGTTTAACATGGCTATGTATTCTATGAAATCCATGCTTCTCCATTGGCAGGGCACTTTGGGTTCCTCCAAACGTATGACTGGAAACAATGTAACTTCTTTTGGCAGGGCCTGAAAATGACAATTCAATAGATGGTGGCTGACTGTGATACTTGCCAGGTCAACAAGGGTGAAACAACACTCCTTTCGAGACTACTTGAACCCTTGCCCATCCCTACACAGATTTGGAAAACTATTTTTATGGATTTCCTTGAAGCACTCTGGTGGTACAATACCCCATCTAAAATGATAGCATATGAAGCAATCTATGGACAGGCACTGCCAGATCTTCTTCCATACGTCCTCAGTAGTTCCCCAGTCCAGGAAATTGACTCGGTTCTTCGAAACCATGATCATATTCTTCTCATTTTATAGGACACTCTTCACATGGAAAGAATTCAAATGAAATAACAAGCTGATCAACACCGTTCTGATCGCACTTTTCAAGCAGATGATATGGTTCTTCTTCCTCTGCAGCCTTCCAAGCAATCCTCCCTGAAACTCAAAAGGTGTCAGCTTCTCTCTTAATCGCTCACATAGGTATTAATTTAGTGGCACATAATGCAACCCGAGGATGCTACAGGGGAACCACTCTTTCAGATCCAGCATCAATTTCCACATCTAAAGATTTGAGGACAAATCTTTTTCTAAGGGAGAGGGGATGTTAGGAAGCTAAGTCAACCCTTCTCTTTACTTTGTTAGTATATTGTTGTTGGACACATATGCTTTGTAAGTTGTCCCGTAGTATTTGTTGATCCATAGTTTGTATTAGCCCATGGTATTGACCCATAGTATTGGATGGATATGCTTTGTAAGTTGTCTCGTAGTATTATATGTTTCATGGTATTGACCCATAGTATTGGGCATAGACTTAGTATACAAGTGTGTGTTGAGGCCCATGAAGGCACCATGAAGTTATTTGTATTGATCTTGCTCAAAGGAGGTTTCCCCCTCGAAGTGGCCCACGATCAATAAAAGTATTCTATGATCTAATATATCGTGCATTTTATCAATTAATTGTTGCAGGTTCCTCACATCATCTCTCCCTAGTGGATACACGTGGTCCCTTCTCATTAGTTTCCTCCTTATCCAACTCCTTGGTTATTTTATTCATTAATAAATAATTACATCATTTAGATTTCTTCATGGCTTAACAACCCATGAATAATCAAACTGTTCAAATACTTTCCTAAGCAATAAACTTAAACATCCACTAGTGGGGCCTTTGCCTTGAGCTCCACACTAGGGAAATTACACATACTGCATATACATAGTATTTACATTGAATCCAATAAACATCAAGGGAAAAATGGGGTATTACAACTCCCTCTCCCTTAAAATAACACCGTCCTCGGTGTTCTCAAAACTGAACAAAAATGGGAATGCCTCTTCAATGGCATCCTCCAGCTCCCACGTGGCCTCCTCTGGGCTAAGGTGCTTCCATTGCACCTTTACCTGCCCTATGGCCCGGTTCCAGAGAAAGGTATATTTCCTGTCAAGTATGCATATAGGCTCCACCTGGAACTCTCCCTCTGGTTCCACCTATATCACATGCCAATCAATGATATGATTAGGATCATGTACATATTTCTTAAGCAAAAATACATGTAAAACATTATGAGCTTTCATTTTAGCAGGTAATGCAATCCTATTTGCAACTGGCCCTATCTTATCAAGGACTTCGAATGGCCGACAATATCTTGGTTCCAACTTGGCACAAGTTCCCAACTTCATGGAACTCTTCTTTGGTTTCACTCTCAAGTAGACATCATCCCCAATCTGAAATTCCTTATGCATTCTTTTCAGATCTGCATAACTCTTCTGCCTGTCCTGTGCTGCCTTCAGATTCTGCCTGATCTTCACAATCTCTTGCTCCATCTCCTCAATCACTTCTAGTCCAACCACTACTCTGTTCACTGGGTAGTCCCAGCTCACTGGAGTTCTGAATCCTTTTCCATACAACACTTCAAAAGGACTCATCTTCAATGATGCTTGTTGTCCATTGTTGTAAGCAAATTATACTAAATGTAAATAGTCTTACCACTTAGATGGATTATCCATCACATACATCCTTAACATATCTTCAAGGATTTGATTTACTCTCTCAGTTTGACCATCTTTCTGAGGATGATAGGATGTACTAAACTTCAATTGAGTTCCCAACTCCTGGAACAATCCTTTCCAACAATTAGAAGTGAACTTTGTGTCATAGTCTGAAACTATTGCCTTGGGAAATCCATGCAATCTGAATATCTCTCTCATGAAGATATCTGCAATGTCATTGGCCTTGTGAGTGGACTTGACTGGAATGCAATGAGATACCTTTGATAGCTTGTCCACCACCACCATGATTGAATCATGCTTCTTCACTGTCATTGGAAATCCTATTATAAACTCCATAGAGATCACTTCCCACTTCCATTCTGGGATGGGAAATGGTTGCAACAATCCTGCTAGATGTTGATGCTCTGCCTTGACTTGTTGACACTTCTGACATCTAGCAATGTACTCAGCTATGTCTTTCTTCATACCATGCCAAAAGTACTTTTTCCTTGCTGTTGTTATAGTATTATGATATCCTGGATGTTCTGAGTATGGCCT
The DNA here is from genome assembly GCA_027924585.1 of Larix kaempferi. Taxonomy (NCBI): domain Eukaryota; kingdom Viridiplantae; phylum Streptophyta; class Pinopsida; order Pinales; family Pinaceae; genus Larix; species Larix kaempferi. Next base: position 2,629,106 of record BSBM01000012.1, on the reverse strand, counting down.
TTGATGTATCTCATCCATCACCAACTTCTTCAAATCTTCACTGTTTGAAATGTACAGTCTAGTGTTTCGATAAATGAGAACATTATCCTCACCCAGTTGATATCTTGCATACTTATACTCTATAACATTCTGCTGCAATTTCTCCTTGATCTGAAGGTAGACTTCATCACTATCTTGAGCCTCTAAAATTCTTGCCTTCAGGTCTGACTCACACCTACTCACTGCTGCAATATGAAATTTCCTGCTGAGTGCATCAACAACCTTATTCTCCTAACCCTTGACATGCTTAATTTCCAAATCAAACTCACAAAGAAACTCCATCCATCTAGTTGGTCTTGCATTCAGATTCGGCTGGTCAAACAAGTATTTCAAACTCATACACTAGTATATTTGGGCAGATTTTTCCACGAAATATTTCCACTTTTCGAACATTCGTGGAAAAATACAATGAAATTTAAGATGTCTTTTCATTTTTTTTTATCATAGTGGAAAAACCGTGGCAATATCAACGTTTTTTACATTTCGACGAACCTATGTCTCTATATCGATGACCTATTGCCATCTTTGCACACCCACCAAACCATTTTCAGTTTCCAAGTATGGCTCTTGGATTTTTACACGCGGGTCAACTCATGCATTTTCGTCGATATAGATACGATTGTTGATCAGTAAATACATACTTTAATGCACTTTTCGACACATTTGCTAGTATAGTTGCGACAAGGCTCCTGGTGATTGATTGAGCCCAGATTTTCAACTTGCGACAAATTTCGTGGTGATTGTTTGAGCTCGGATATTCTACATTGCTCGGATTTTGAACTTGCAAGGTTAGTATTTTTATATTTTTTTGTCTATATGTTAAGAAAAAAAAAATTCAGGAGTTTTTGCCTGTTTGAACGAAATTTTTTTTTTTGTTGTTTTTCGTTTAAAATATTTAGCATTGCTACATATATTTCATGTGATTAATTAGTTATACTTAGATGTTTTTATAGGATTTTCATGCGATGATTATATATGAATTAATAATTAAACCTCTTATTTTTTCTATAGTTCTATTAAACCCGAAATCAAAATTGAAAACCACCTCAGTAGTATCCAAGAACTTCCAGTTATGCTTGTGATTGCCTTGGAATATTCTTCAACACTTGAACTGTGAGCTTCAACTGTGTCACATGGTTCTGCCGCCCTTGTTCTTTGTTTTCTTTTGTATGTTTCTCCAATAATATAAGCCATACAATCAGATACCAACAACAAGTGTTTCCTAAATACATTCTTTATCAACCATATCCAAAACTAAAGAGAGTACTCATACTCAACAATCATCTGGTAAATTCATAGAAGGTAAGTATGCATCAAGGACAACTTTCATTTGGACCATTTGGGTGACCTAGTGTTCCAATGCCCAAACTATCAAGGTCTTCTTGCGAGTAAATCAAAGGCCATTGCACAACACTTGTTGGCATCAATGAAAACTTCAGTCTTCATGTTTTTCTTTATAGAATTTGGTATATAATATATTGTATTTAGAAATATACCTTTATCTAATGTATTTTACAAGTTACTGTTTTGTATGGTGTAGGTAAGACAATTACTTGTCACTACAAGGATTTGTCACTATGAATGAAAATGCAAGGAAGCTTGCTCAGTTTAGAGCTACATTAGAGGCGAGGGGAGATGGAAAATGTTGTTTCCCTTGCTCTGATTGCAGGGGCTTGAAAAGAAGAAGACTTTTAATAACAATAGTTGAAAGACATTGTAGGGAGAATGGGCACGCTGAAGGGGGTTATGAATATCGTCCCTTGGTAAGAGGTTATTCAATTTTTAATATATTTTATGTAATAGTCATCCTGTCATGAATTTTAGTAAAATGTCTTATCGTTTTATCATATGTTCCATACACACTAATTTTACTACGTTGTTCGTAAATATATAGGAAATGCCCCCAAAATGTCGCCCTCCAAAGACTTATTTTCCAAGTACTAGCAGAAATACTCATTTACAGGGTGACGAACATCTAGATCAGAATATTGAAGCTGATCAAGTTCGTAATGATGATATGGATGGAGATAACGTTAGTGATACAATTCAAGAAGATGAGATACATAGATTGATCCAAGACACATTTTCTCCAATGGATGAGGACAACTAGGATGATAGTCATGATGTTGATCCTCTACTCGAGAAGTCACGTCAACCTCTTTATGAAGGCTCAAAAACAAATCTTCTATCTGCTATATTGTTGTTAGTGAACTTGAAGGTTTTGAATGGTTTATCAAACACCCATCTCACACAGATACTAAGGTATGTAAGTTGTTAATTATTTATGTCTGCATGTTCACATGTACATAAAGGGTTGGATTTTTTCCTATATTGCTATTGTTATCTAATTTGTAAAGTATGGATGCGATATTGATGATTAATATTTTTTACACTGACTTATTCTTTTGAATTTTGTATATTGTTAGGTGAATTTCTATTACCAATGTCAAATATTTTACCACGCACATATCGAGAGATATATGTGATTATGAAAGAATTTGGAATGGAGTACCAAGATATTGATGCATGTTCTAATGATCATATCATATACTATGGACAATATGCATTAGAAAATGGATGCCCACAATGTCAAACAAGTAGGCATCGAACCGATAAAGTGACAAAAAAGGTGCCTCACAAAGTTCTTCATTATATTCCAATAATTCCAGGTTTACAATGGTTGTTCAGGTGTCAAAGTATAGCACAGTTTATGGATTTCCATGCAAAGAACAGAAGTCGAGATGATGTTCTTCGAATGCCTGCAGATGGTTTTGCATTGAGGTACATGGAAGAAAAGTGGCCAATTTTCAAAGAAGAATCTCGTAATGTTAAAATTTCATTGGTAGCTAATGGTGTCAATCCATTTGGAGAGCTTCATTCTACCTACTCAGTGTGGCTTGTTTTTGTTATAAACAATAACCTTCCTCCTTGGATGTCGATCAAGAGAGAGCACACAATGTTGGCAATGATTGTTCCGGGTATTTAATTAATTTGTATTTTTTTACTTGAAAGTCTGATCACTAAATATTTCATTTCTTTGTTTCATGCATGATAATTATGTCTTTTATATATAATGACATATAGCTAAATATAATTAATCATGTATGTTGGACCAATTAGGTAAGTCCCAGGTTAAAAATATGAACGTATATATTGAACCTCTTATCGATGAGTTGTTGAAGTTATGGGCTGGCATCACTATGTATGACATATCTAGACCAATAGGGAAAAAATGATTTAAATTCCACGGAATACTTGCATTTACAATTCATGATGATCTCGGGTTAACACATTTTTGTGGTATATTGTTACTTTCTTTTGTTCTTTAATATTATATATATATATCTCTTGACAATATCATTCATTATTTTAAATGGTAATTCTAATTCGCTACACTAATTCATATATCTTGTAGGTCTTCAAACAAAGGGTAAATTTGCATGTCCATTTTGCGGTCCCAGGATAAAATATCGTCGTTCAAGGAATTTAGTAAAGGAAGTGTTTGATGAGTATATGCACTTTATGCCTAAGAACCATAGTTATCGAACTATGGACAAAGCAAAATTCAATGGTAAAGAAGAGAATGGGAAAAAACCACGAAGAGTGACACCTCACCTATGGAAGTTGGAATATAATAGAAATTGTCAAGGTATGCCAAATTATTTATGTATTGTTGGAATATTGGTCAATACTTAGCCAAATTTCTGAATATGCAAAACAATATTTTTCCTACTTTGGGAGATTGATTTCTTGCACATGTGACCATCATATGGAAAACTGAATTATCGAACTACGGACAAAGCAAAATTCAATGGTAAAGAAGAGAATGGGAAAAAACCATGAAGAGTGACACCTCACCTATGGAAGTTGGAATATAATAGAAATTGTCAAGGTATGCCAAATTATTTATGTATTGTTGGAATATTGGTCAATACTTAGCCAAATTTCTGAATATGCAAAACAATATTTTTCCTACTTTGGGAGATTGATTTCTTGCACATGTGACCATCATAAGGAAAAATGAAAGCATGGGCAGATAACCACTTCAACAAGGAACATATATATGTGACCCTATGAATTTTATTAGCACAAGGACACCTCCTTGCGGTCATTTCCAAATGGCCTTTTAATACTGCTAATTCAACACTTAGACAAAAATTGTCAAACACTAGGGTAGCATGAGATTTTTTGTTTCACCAATTTTGAAGTGTGAGACACCCAATGGATAGAGGAAAACAAGGTGACTTCATTTAAACCAATTTAATCTCTTGAAGCCTCTTTCTCTCTCCTCTGCGGGCATGTTACTGGAGTAGTGCAAATCAAGCTGGGAGGCACTTTTGGCAGATTGATATCTTCCTCCTCAGAGACTCTTTGGACAATCTGAGACCATGGTTGGATGCACCAAACAACATTATAGATATCCATACTCTCAAAATGATTTAAGACATCACACTCAAGACATGGAGGGAATTTTACTGAGGTCACTTAGGCAGTTTTAGTGATTTTACACTTGGAACATTTTGCACTTTCCTAGACTTGGTCTAATCTGCCTGAAACCCTGTTTTGGCAGATCCATAACTTCTTTCTCAGACACTTTCAAGTCAATACAAGAACATGGTCAGGTAGACAAAAAAATAACCTACAAGTTGACCATTTGGTGTGGGCATTTTCTTCAACCCACAAACTATGGCGGGAATTTCCCTTAGGCCACTTAGGCAGTTTTTGTAAAATTAGTCACAGCAGATCTAATGAACAAGTAAATCAATCCCAACAGATGAACATAGAAAATATGGTGTAAAATTGTGCAAAACATGCAGCAGTGCTCAATATCCCAGAAAGGGTGAATGAATTACAATAGAATACAATATCTGTCAATGAGCAATTCGAATTGGCTAAGTAGGCCATTCAAATCACTGAATGGAGTAGCTTGACTCCAACTAGGAGTCCTCATCATCAATCGGTGGTGGTCATCAATGCACAAGAACCAGTCATCCAAGTGTCAATCTGAGTCTAACTGAGTGTAATAAGTGTAACTGAAGTGTGTAGCACTGATTAAGGAGAAGGAGGCTCAGTGGGGGCGCATGGGAGGCTAACTGAAGTCAGAACAAGTCATCTAGTCAATCTGGAGGTCCAACGGAAGTGAAACAGTCAGTCGGGAGTGAAACTATCCTCAAATCAGGGAGAATCGGAGCTAACTAAATGTAACTGAAGTGGAACTGCAGTGGTAGGTGAACAAGTGCGCCCTTCTCTGGAAGTAGGTGAGAAGTGGGCGCCTTTCAGCCTAGGAGGGCTAAAAATCTATAGTAAGTGGCTCCCGGGTGCTAGAATGAGGTGGATAAGGTGCTGGAGGCATCAAACTGGTGACTGGGATGCATGCCAGTGCATGCAGATGCATGCAAACCCTAGATTCTGCATGCAAACCCTAATTGCATGCAAGATCCTGAAAAAGATGATGTGGATATCCGAACACCCCCCCTCAAGCTAGACTATGATGTGCAAAAAAAAAAATAATGTGGGGCCCTGGTAACTAAGACCAAAGGTCACCCCAATACAATAATCCAAAACTAACAGTCAATAAACCGAGGAAATGGGGAAAACCTCATGGGAAAAATACCCCCCCTCAAAATGAACTGTAACACACCAAAAGATTTAACTGCTCCAAACTCAAATAGATATGTCTGGAGGTATCTTACTCTTGGGAGTAAATGGATTATGCTCCAAGAACATGTGCTTGAATTCTCCATCAGTGGATGCAAGCAAATGTGGAGACTTTATGAACTTGATCTTCATACCGAAAAAGGTGAGAACAAATATGAAAATATGAGGATGATCCTGGAACCTGTGATTCGAACCAAGTGAGGTAGGAATAGCTCCAATCGGATCAAATAGATCTTGAAACTTGAACTTCTTATCAATAGAAGTTAAATCAGCTCCAAAAATAGATGAATGGTTTCTTGAAATCTCCTTTGAACCAACAAGGGTGAGATCAAAACCAAAATCAGCAAAAAGTGCATGAGAATTGAACTCAAGCGAATGGTAGTGCTCTTCATCTTCATTAAAACTCTGAGAAACTTTGCAAATGATAGAACATAAGTTTATAGAAGGCATGCAATCAAGGAGGGCGAATGCTTCACCTCCAAAATCAGATTTTACCTCCAAAACATCAAGTAGATCATTATTCCGCATGCCGACAAACTCATGTGAAAGAGAGGATTCAAGAACCTCTTCAGAATCTAGAGTATGAGCTTGTTTATCTTGCTCAGAATTCGAAATAGAATACTTTGAGAGAATGAGTGTTGAATCTACAGTTTCTTCTTCATCTTGAACAATTGTTGAGGCCAACACATGATCGGAAAGAACACATAAGGAGATCTCACTGGGCTTGTTCTCCAAAAGGCTAGCATGATCCTCTTCTTCCTGCTTTCCAAATTCTCTGTCAAGTTGGACCCATAGATCACTTGGATTTTCAGCAGTATTACTGAGGTAGCGCATACAAGGAGACATAGCAAGACACATTGTTCCAAAAGCTATGTCACAATCATTGAGCCAATCATTCTCCTCTTCATCGGAATCAAAATCTCTTGTATTACCAATGCACATATCAAAAAGACATTGTCTCTTCAAGAATGCAATCATCTTTGGTTTCCATTCATCATAGTTGAATGGAGTAAGAATATTTTGTGAAGAAGAAGTCTCCATCTTTGCATTAGCGAATGCACATGGAGGAAGTAAGAAACCTGCAAATCACACACAAACAAACACTATGTTTTCAGCCTTGCATGCACATGAGCGAATGCACATGAGATTTTGCATGCCGCTGCTGAAATATATTGGTGAGCAAAGATTGCTCTCTCTTCATGTAGAACACCTGTAGAAAAGAAATCTTGTCCCTGTCATGGCTCTGATACCATGTAAAATTAGTCACAGCAGATCTAATGAACAAGTAAATCAATCCCAACAGATGAACATAGAAAATATGGTGTAAAACTGTGCAAAACATGCAGCAGTGCTCAATATCCCAGAAAGGGTGAATGAATTACAATAGAATACAATATCTGTCAATGAGCAATTCGAATTGGCTAAGTAGGCCATTCGAATCACTGAATGGAGTAGCTTGACTCCAACTAGGAGTCCTCATCATCAATCGGTGGTGGTCATCAATGCACAAGAACCAGTCATCCAGGTGTCAATCTGAGTCTAACTGAGTGTTATAAGTGTAACTGAAGTGTGTAGCACTGATTAAGGAGAAGGAGGCTCAGTGGGGGCGCATGGGAGGCTAACTGAAGTCAGAACAAGTCATCTAGTCAATCTGGAGGTCCAACGGAAGTGAAACAGTCAGTCGGGAGTGAAACTAGCCTCAAATCAGGGAGAATCGGAGCTAACTGAATGTAACTGAAGTGGAACTGCAGTGGTAGGTGAACAAGTGCGCCCTTCTCTAGCAGTAGGTGAGAAGTGGGCGCCTTTCAGCCTAGGAGGGCTAAAAATCTGTAGTAAGTGGCTCCCGGGTGCTAGAATGAGGTGGATAAGGTGTTGGAGGCATCAAACTGGTGACTGGGATGCATGCCAGTGCATGCAGGTGCATGAAAACCCTAGATTCTGCATGCAAACCCTAATTGCATGCAAGATCCTGAAAAAGATGATGTGGATATCCGAACAGTTTTGCTACTTTGGTGTAAAAGCAACCTGAAACCCTATTTTGGCAGGCTGTTATTTTTGTCATCAAACACCTTCTGTGAAAACTAAGTCCATGGTTGGATAGCCTCTTTGACAAGATAGAGCATGATAGTTCCAGATAATTTTTATCATTCTCCCATGAGGTATGGTGGGAATTTTCCCAAGGCCACCTGGACTAGTTTTCCAACACTTAGCCATTTCCAAGAATTTCTCCAAGGTTTATCCTGAAACCCTATTTTGGCAGACTTATAACTTTCTCCTCAGAAATGATTAAGGAAAACTGAGACCATGGCTAGATAGCCACTTCAACAAGATATAGCCTTCTATGCTGGTTCGGGCATTTTATTCAAACCATAAATTATGGCAGGCATTTTCATACTTAGTCAATTTTCAAAGTTTTGAAAAACTTGCCATATTTTTCCAGAATGATGTCAGATTACAACACTGACTTCCTGATAGCACCAGAACACCATCATGTGTCTTTCCATCCTCATCATACATGCCACATCATCATACTTTCCATGTCATTACTTCCTTTGTCATTCCTTTGTCTTTCACTGAGTTTACCCTGCCATCATGTCTTTGGTTATCCTTTTGTCATTCACTGAACTCCTTTGACATCAATGACAATCACATTCAACATGTATCATATATTGTATAAATCTTTGTTTTTTTTTAGTCAATTATGTTTAGCGCGGTATGTACCTATATTGATTAATTAGTGTTAATTTGATTTTGTTGATGTTTCATGAATGTCGTTAAGGCAGGAATGGGATTCCAACATGAATGAAAAGTTACCCGATGCAATTCAGTAGGTTGCCATACTACGAGAACCTATAAATAGTTCATTTGTTTGATACACTGCATATTAGGAAGAAGATAACAGAAATGTTATGGCAAATATTAGATGGAAGGACTGACAAAGAGAGAATCGGAAAGATTTGTAGTGACATCCAAGAAGCTAATCACACATTGCAAAGTGTGATCATTAATTCTAATGGTGATGGCTATCAATGGAATATTAGTCTTCCTTGGTACTTGACGGAGCAACAGAGCAATATTGTAAAAGAGGTCATAAAAAAAATCAGGTTTTCGACGAGGTTTTCGTCTAACATAAAGAATATCTTAACGAAAAAAGGTGATTTTGATGGGGTTAAACACATGACTGGCATACATTCATTAAGGTAATTATGAGTTTATAATACATTTCCTTATTTGTATGCACTATTTTATTAATTTTATTTTCTTATTTGGAAATAAATAATAATTATGTGTTTTTTGATACAGTATGTTCTACCTTTGTCTCTCTCCAGACGACTTTGACAACAACATAAAACAAATTATTTATGTTCTTGGAAAATACATGAGGTAAGTAATGTTTTATATGGAAAATGTACTTGGTCAGTGATTTGTGGTGGAACTTATTGACATATTATGTTTGCTCGCAAATTTTATATATGGCTTGATATTATTTTATTGCATCATTTGTAGGTGGCTTTCATCAAAAGAAATCCATAAAGAAGATATAAGGTATTGGAAGAGAGAAATTCCCAGACTAATGTGTGAAATGCAACAGTATCTACCTCCAACATTTTTCAATGCACAAGAACACTACCTTACACCAAGTTGAGGAGATTGAATTATGTGGACCAGTACATACACACAAGGTTGATGTGGATGGTGGAGAGGCAGTTGAAGTCATTGAAGGATTTTGTTAGACAAAGAGCACGTCCGAGAGTTCTATGGTTGAGGGATATATGGTATATCAATGCATGGTGTATATTAGTGAATATCTACGTAAATTAGCAGAAAATATGAATGTGCCTCACATTTGGCATCTCGACTCCATCAACAAATTCGAAGGGGAGGTCCTATTGGGGAAAGGTATAATGAGGATCGTGAAAGGTAATTATTAGATTTTGTGGAATTAATATATTACACATGTATTTTTCCAATTTTATTTTTATCATACTGATTTTTTATTTTTTTATTAATCCTGCATATTCAACTATATTAAACTATGCCTTTAATGATATCTAATTAATGATAGTGAATTGTTATTTTTTCATATATTTGCTTGAGTGTGGGATGCTTTGCATTTATACATTGCAAACAACCTTGATTGGATGGCGCATTGGATAGAAGATTGTGAAGAACACTTTGGTAGGTTATCATGGGAAGGGGTCAGTAAGATGATTAAAATAGCTCATCATCATCGACATCAATTTCCTGATCTTACGTCGCAAAAGGAAGTTGATTTAGCCTATGGTTTAAAAGATAAAAAGGCAAGTAAATTGTTTACCCACATTTTTCTGGCTACTTCCCATTTTTTCAATGTATTTGGTTTGTTTTAAGTTTTCAAATATATTTTTGTAAGTCCCATATGATGTTTATTAATTCACAATGTATTTTTTACTTGTTGTCAATGTTGCAGTTGAAACATCACAAGGCTATGTGGTGTAATGGTCGTAAATTTCGTATCAAAATGTTGGATGATAAGATGAAAACCTCAGATTGTGGGATAACTACAGTGTTTAAGGTCACCAATCTTTCCTCCAGAAGTGACAGACATCCAGAAGAAACTGACAATAGGTACTATGGGATTTTGGACGACATAATTGAGTGTGATTTTAATTCCTTTAAAATGGTTTTGTTTGAGGTGAAGTGGTACAGGCTACAGATGCATGAACGTGATCCTGAAAGAATTGTATTGAGCATGATAATGGATTTACCATGGTTAATACAAGGGAATTTAACCGAGTACAGTGCCTTATTTTCTTCCAAGTCAATGCGAGAAAGTCTTTTACTCAGAGGTACCAGGTAAAGCAGGTTGGTCATACATTGTTAGATACGATCCAAGAGGAAGACCAATAAAGTATAATCATGTAGATGATGAAGATAATCATGAAGAAGAAGATGATGATGATGATTCAGATCAGGAGCAGGTGGCTGCAGTCGATGTGTTAGATGAATAAGTTGAAGAGTTTGATCATCCAAATGTAGCAGGCGATGATCTCATTGACGGTGTCGATGACTATATTAGTGAAGATGATGTTGATGGGAATGAGCCTTTCATCAATATCTATTATGAACCAAAACCTAATTCAGATGTTGAGTTGGATGAAGAAGAAGATGAATTATATTTAATTGTTGAAAAGTAGAGGCATGTGTTTATATATTTTATATCATGATGATATTTATATGTTTTTATTTTGTATAATAGAGTATGTTGCATGTTCTTTAATATTTCAAATTGGGTATGGGGAAATTGAGAGTGATGTGTGGGGGGGGAGGGGGGGGGGGGCATAATTAGAGCTTCCACCTTCATGTGGTTTCCCCTATTTAGTAGAGAATGAACTATTCTTGAAACCAAGAGAAGCTCAAAATTGGGGTGTATACCATATATAGCTGAAATTTGACATGGTTTCAAATGGCATGTTGGAATATTGGTCAATACTGAGAGGGGGGGGGATGAATCAATATTGTTATCTTTTTTAACAATTTAAACCACTTTTTTGAAATTAATTAACACACGGAATCATCAAGATAAATTCGATCTCATCAGGCTAATATAAGTCTTGCGGGCATGTGAGTCTATGGGCATGGCCTGCGGGCATATCCTTCGGGCATTTCCAAGTGGCTGTGGGAATATATTTAAGCTCCGCGGGTAGAATCCCTTTCTTTGTGGGCATACACCTCTTCCTATGGGCATGATAGGTCTTCAAGCCCTTCCTTTGCGGGCATAGAAGCCCTCCATTGCTTACTTGCGGGCATAAGTGTTCAATCCCTTCCTTGTGGGCATGAGCTTTAGCCCTTGTGGGCATATGCTTCTTCCTGTGTACATTCCTAAGCCCCTACGGGCATTTCTAAGCCTCTGCGGGCTTTAATCTTAGCCCCTGTGGGCATCCTTAAGCCTTTGCGGTCATTTCTTTAGCCCCTGCGAGCATAATTAAGCCCATGTGGGCATATTTTTAGCCCCTGTGGGCATAATAAATCTCTTGGGAGATTTTTATTCCTTAATCCCCTTGTGGGCATTCCATAAGCCCTTGCGGGCATATCATAAGGTGTTATTAAACCTTATTTTTCACCTATTTTGGTAGGCCAAAATATCGCACGTGAGAGCACCAAATAGGAATCTGACTCCATGGATGGATAGCTAGTTCATCAAGGAATAAGACCATGCTAATTGATGAATTTTATCAGCAAAAAGACACCTCATTGCGGGCATTTCCAAATGCATTACCAACCTACATTTGAATAAGAAAACAACCTTTTTCTCATTTTGGAAGGCTTCTATTTTGCATGTTTGAACTCTAGAGGAGAATCTGAACCCATGACTAGATGACCCGTTCATCAAAGGACAAGACCATTCCAACTGATGAATTTTCTCAGCATAAGGACACCTCCTTGCGGGCATTTCCAAATGGCTCCTTAGCCTTGTGAATTCAACACAGCCAAATTTCTGAAAATGCAAAACAATATTTTTCCTACTTTGGGAGATTGATTTCTTGCACATGTGACCATCATAAGGAAAACGGAAAGCATGGGTGGATAACCGCTTCAACAAGGAATAGATCTATGTCACCCTATGAATTTTATTAGCACAAGGACACCTCCTTGCGATCATTTCCAAATGGCATTTTAATACATCTAATTCAACACTTAGACAGAAATTGTCAAATGCTAGGGTAGCATGAGATTTTGTTTTTCACCAATTTTGAAGTTTGAGACCCCCAATGGATAGAGGCCAACAAGGTGACTTCATGTAAACCAATTTCACCTCTTGAATAATCTTTCTCTCTCCTCAACGGGCATGTTACTGGAGTAGTGCAAATCAAGCTGGGAGGCACTTTTGGCAGATTGATATCTTCCTCCTCATAGACTCTTAGGACAATCTGAGACCATGGTTGCATGCACCAAACAACATTCTAGAGATCCATACTTTCAAAATATTTAAGACATCACACTCAAGACATGGAAGACATTTTACTAAGGTCACTTAGGCAGTTTTAGTGATTTTACACTTAGACAATTTTGCACTTTCCTAGACTTGGTCTAATATGCTTGAAACCCTGTTTTGGAAGATCCATAACTTCTTGCTCAGACACTTTTAAGTCAATATGAGAACATGGTCAGGTAGAAAAAACAACAACCTACAAGTTGACCATATGGTGCCGACATTTTCTTGAACCCACAAACAATGGTGGGCATTTCCCTTAGGCAGTTTTGCTACTTTGGTGTAAAAGCAACCTGAAACCCTGTTTTGGCAGGCTGTTATTTTTGTCATCAAACACCTTCTGTGAAAACTAGGTCCATGGTTGGATAGCCTCTTTGACAAGCTAGAGTATGATAGTTCCAGATAATTTTTATCATTCTCCCATGAGGTACGATGGGAATTTTCCCAAGGCCACGTGGACCAGTTTTCCAACACTTAGCCATTTCCAAGAATTTCGCCAAGGTTTATCCCAAAACCCTATTTTGGAAGACTTATAACTTTCTCCTCAGAAATGTTTAAGGAAATATGAGACCATGGATAGATATCCAGTTCAACAAGTTATAGCCTAGTATGTTGGTGCGGGCATTTTTCTCAAACCATGAATTATGGCGGGCATTCTCTTAGAGCAGTTTTGACTACTTTTTCCATAGTCAATTTCCAAAGTTTCACAAACTTGCCATACTTTTCCAGAATGATTTCAAATTGTAACACAGACTTCATGATAGCACCAGAACACCATCATGTGTCTTTCCAGCTTCATCATACATCCATGTCATTACTTCCTTCAACACCTCTCTTTGTTGACAATGCTTCTGCAATTCAATTGGCCAAGAATCCCAAATTCCATGATTGAACCAAACACATCAACACTAAATATCACTTGATTCGACATCATGTTGAGTCCAACAACATTCATCTGACACATTGTTCTACTTCAGATCAAATTGCAAATATATTTACTAAAGCATTGGGTCATGAAAAATTTGAAAAATTCAGAAAGCAACTTGGCATGTCAGATGTTCCTTTAGTTTAAGGGGGTAATGTTGACTAATATTTCAGGGTTAGTTATTTCATTTATAGTTAGTTACCAATTTTATTTAGTTAATAAGTTACAGAGACATAACTACCTCTTCTTGGTTATGTATGTATATAAATACTTTTTATGTTTATCAATAAAATGTATTACCTTGTAGAGTTTTATTTCTCACAGCGTGTTTCAGTTGAATACCTATGATCTAAAGAAAAAGATGGAAAAGATGTCAATCAAAGTTGTACTGGACTAGAAAAATGAAAGAAGAAAAAAAGAATTGTTCATTAGAGTGAGACTCCACTCAATTATTGTACCTTCACTTTACATTTATTTATTTCAAAAAATAATTTTGATTTAAAATGTTTTGAAAATCAAAATGTTTTAGGCTTTCAAATACTAAAATCATATGCCAAATTTTGAATTTAAAATCTTGTTAAAAAAAATTAGGAAAATAATGGAATGGATAACATTGAAAGTAAATGCTGATAAAAACATAGATTGCAATGCAACCATTGGAAAAATAAATATAAGCTACTCCTAAAGAAAAAATAATGAGCCAAAGAAAAAAGATGAAATGTGTTGGAGATGGAAATTGTACCTCAATTCTAATTTCTCTTCCTTGTTTTTATTTTTTATGTTTCATTTTTGATGTTATCTACTTTGTTATATCATTCAAAACATGAGCTTAATGTTATATACTTTAGTTTTATTATTTACTCCTTAGTCTTATTATTTACTGTTATTTGTGATTTAAACATTGGCTTATAAGTAATTTACCTTCCTTTTGGTCTTCAAAACATAAGTTAATATTTTTCTAACCTTTGTGTTGAGATTGTGTGAACATTTCAACTATGAAATGTAATTAGTACATTCCTGCAGCGCAATCGTTCAGCTTCATGCACATGGGCGTTGTCGGAATCCTGAAATCATTACAGAGCATGATCGACACCTATCTAAGTTTATGCACTAGCTGTGATGAGATATTGCCTCGAGGTTTTGTCAGGAAGGATGTAACATCTGTCAGTTGTGATCATTCCTTCACAAATGTTTTGAGAACATCAGAGGAGGCCATGCATTAACCCTAGCTCTATTCCACCTTCACGCCATTTATTCACTGGTGAAGGAGCTCGTGTAAAGCATAGCAAGCATGGAGAACAGTGGTAAGCTGTGTAGATTGGAACCAGCGAACACTGAATTGGCGAATGATTTCTCTGAGTGCGCAGAACTGTTTAGGAGGGATGATTGGTCCACATTTTTTGAGAAAGTTACAGGTTACAATCTGGAGGTCACTCATTTTTTCTCTCAGAACTGTTCGAACTCCTGTGTTATTTTTCAAACCCTGAAGTTTGAATTGACAGAAGAATTGATAGCCGAGGCAACTGGTATAGCCATTGAAGGGGAGCGTTGGTTCAAGAAAATTCCATTCCAATTTGATCTAGGCTCATTTTTGTTACCCCGGATTCGAATCTCTTAACTGGAACAAAGGCATTCATATTAGTACTGTGAAACTTGAATGGCGGTAGGTCATTGGCACTGTGAAATGCTACATCACTTGTGAGGGAAGGTTTGCCACAGCTTACAAGTACCACTTCAGGTTCCTATTGCATTTGAATGGTCAATTAAAAATGAATTTACCCTTATACCTTTTAAAAAGCCTCATAAAAATTTCTAATAGGGTAAAGGGTCATTCAGATCATACGAACCAATATTTATTCCATCATAGCCTCGTTAAGTTAATAGTGTTAACGGAGCTGTAAAAGAGAAATCGTGGCTGGCCACATTTCTTATTTTGGTCAGGGTTTGAACCATATAAAAACACAAACCTGGAAGAATCCAAAAGATTAGTTAGTATGTTGAAGAACGAAACTGGAAGAAAGCCTTTGCGAAGAAGACAACCCAACATCATGAACCGGTTTTAAATGAACATGGTCGAAGAAGTACATCAAGCTGAAGAGTGTGGTTTGCAGGAAAAGTTTGTAAAGACGAATGATGTAGAACAGAAACATATATCAAAGGAAGAACTCTTGTCCTCACATGATAAAGAGATTTCTCATGCTTCGGATACTCCTTCTTTTACCAAAGAAAGACTTATAGAGTAAGGAATGTTTCCTTCTCCCAAAACTGATGCTGATATCCAAACTATAGTTGAGCCCGAAGTGCCTAATTGAAGACCTAAGACCAGGGCATCCAACAAGCTCAGATTGAATATGAAAAGAACTCTAAACCCTAAGTTGCAAATGGAAAAAGTTACTGCAATTCAGGATTCTTCAAGTGATGATGAATCGAAGGCTAAAATGGTAGAGTTAAATCCACATAAATTCTTTGAAGACACAGAGTAGAATTACCAGGGTTTGACAGAGCCATTGAAAAAGTGTTGTGAAGTTTTTGAGTTGGATTCTTCAAGTGATGAAGAATCGAAGGCTAAAATGGTAGAGTTAAATCCACATAAATTCTTTGAAGATACAGAGTAGAATTACCAGGGTTTGACAGAGCCATTGAAAAAGTGTTGTGAAGTTTTTGAGGAAGAAGAAATTCAAAGCTTTGAACCTAGATGGAGGTAAAAAAATTTCCATTTGGAGGTTTCAACAGAAGAAATAAATGAAAAAGAGTCAGAGAAGGGCTACGAAGCACGAGAAGAAATTATTATTAAAAATCTAGAAACTCCATCAAGCTCAGTTAAAGATCCTGTACATCAAGAAACAATTCTGACAGATTCTGAGATTGAAATTCTCAAAAAATCAATGCAACAGTATAAAGCACAAAATGAATACTTCAATGGTGCGAATGATAAGCTTATGCAAGCTAATAGAAGGTTAAGGGAGGATCTGGAAGAGGTGAATGACCATTATCAAGAGCTCATTTCAGTAGCTAAAAGGTCATAAAAAGGAAAAGGAATGCGCAGGGACAAATCGAAGAGCTAACCAAACAAAATGGAGACTTAAGCACGCAAAATGAAGAGTTGTCAAACAAGGTTCAGGTCATGGAAGCATAGCAAGCTCGTCTCCTCAAGAGGTCACAAGTGTTGGATGGATTAACCATTTTGGTAGAGGCATCTAGAGAAATATAAGATCCAGATGAACCATCTTACAACTATCTAACAAACTCCAAATGACACAGCTTTGGAGATAGATATGAATGCCTACTTTTGAGAATTAGTTATACTATTTTTGGAGATTCCTTTTTGTATATAAATTCTAGAATGGATTCGAATTCTCAAAAGATGGATCTTAAACTTCCTTCATGTAATTATAAAAATAACAGTGATAGGAGGGATCAGGGTTGGTTTTTTGTTCTGGAAAAGGGTTAGAAGTGCTGAAGCTATTGTACTGAAACACATATGATACACTCTCATGTAAGTTTTTGAAGAATGAATGTTTGGACTGAAATATAATATATAAGCCATGTGTTGATCTTATTTTCTGGTTGATGTTTATGTTCAGTTTGATCACCTCTCTTACTATCTCATTTCTTGATAAAAGTTTTTATCCTGAAAATGCTTTTAAGTTTGTGGACATAACTGGATTCTTTATATTTATATTTATGGTTTACATCTATGTTTCAGATTCTTTCATTTAAGATCTTTGTAATATCTTTCTGATTTAGTGATTATATGTGATTTATATTTCCTTACCTTTTCCATGAATGATACCTTCAGAATTTATAAAAATTAAACCATTCTCCTTCAGTTTTTCTTTGGATGTTCTAGCTTGTACCTCTCTGTAGTCTAGGTACAATTTCTAGTGCAAACAAAATGGATGTCAATGATATGAACTAAAGAAAGAAAGAAGAAACCAAAAGAACTTTTCACTGGAGTGAGATACCACTCAATCATTGTACCTCCACTTTTATGTTCTTCATTTAAAAATAATAATATTTGTCATTAATTGTGTTTTGGACTTTCAAGTATTACAATCATATGTTATGTTTGCAGTATTAAATTTTGAGTTTAAAATGTTGTAAACAAACAAAAATGAAAAAATAATATGTTATGTAATGATATGAACTAAAGAAAGAAAGAAGAAACTGAAAGAACTTTTCACTGGAATGAGATACCACTCAATCATTGTATCTCCACTTTTATGTTCTTCATTTAAAAATAATAATATTTGTCATTAAAGTGTTTTGGAATTTCAAGTATTACAATCATATGTTATGTTTGCAGTATTAAATTTTGAGTTTAAAATATTGTAAAAAAACAAAGACAAAAAAATAAAGATTTGAATGTATAATTTTTTTTCATAACTAAAAAAATCCTTTTATTAAATGAAAAAGACGTGTCAACAAAACATTGGAGTGAGATACTACTCAATCATTGTACCTCCACTTTTATGTTCTAAAAAACATCCTTTTATTAAATGAAAAATATGTGTCAACAAAACATTGGAGTGAGATACCACTCAATCATTGTACCTCCACTTTTATGTTCTTCATTTAAAAATAATAATATTTCTCATTAAAGTGTTTTGGACTTTCAAATATTACAATCATATGTTATGTTTGCAGTATTAAATTTTGACTTTAAAATATTGTAAAAAAAAACAAAAATGAAAAAATAAAGATTTGAATGTATACTTTTTTTTTTCATAACTAAAAAACATTCTTTTATTAACTGAAAAAGATGTGTCAACAAAACATTACATCAGTAGAGAAGCAAGAATACTTCGCATTACCCTTCGGCCTTTCATAGATACAAAATTACATCCACCTTAGAGCTATACTCATCAAGGTATTCTAACTACTAACATAGGTATTGTCATATACTTTTATTCTCCTAGCCAAAGATAAAAGGAAAAAAAAAACTAAAAGGAAAGTTGTATTGCATTAGAAAAAAGAAAAAAGAACAAAGAAAAAAGAAAAAAGAAAAAAGAAAAAAGAAAAAAGAAAAAAGAAAAACAAAGAAAAAAAAACAAATTATTGTTTAAAAACATTAAGAAAATAATGGAATGGACAGTATTGATTTCTTGCACATGATTTCCTACTTTGGGAGATTGATTTCTTGCAGATGTGACCATCATAAGGAAAACTGAAAGCATGGGTGGATAACCAATTCAACAAGGAATAGATCTATGTCACCCTATGAATTTTATTAGCACAAGGACACCTCATTGTGGGCATTTGCAAATGGCCTTTTAATACTGCTAATTCAACACTTAGATAAAAATTGTCAAACACTAGGGTAACATGAGATTTTTTTTCACCAATTTTGAAGTGTGAGACACCTAATGGATAGAGGCCAAAAATGTGACTTCATCTAAACCAATTTCACCTCTTGAAGCCTCTTTCTCTCTCCTCGGTGGGCATGTTACTGGAGTATGTTGGAAATATGGAATATGGTTGTCGTTAATGTCAAAGGATGTCAGTAATGATAAAGGAATAACTAAGATCATGATGGCAGAGTGAACTCAGTGAAAGACAAAGGAAGTGACGACATGACGTGGATGATGATATGGAAGATATGATGACTTGGCATGGCATAGATGATGATATGGCATGAAGTTTAAATCATTGTTGCACTATGACATCATTATGGAGAAATATGGCAAATTGGTGAAAATCAGGAATTTGACTAAGTATGGAATAAATAGTCAAAACTAGTCTAAGAGGGTCTAATAGAATGCTCGCCATAAATTACAGGTTAAGGAAAATGGCTGCACCATATGGGCATCTTGTAGCTTGGTATTTTTCCTACATGACCATGTCTTCAGATTGTCTTGGAAGTGGCTGAGGAAGAAGTTATGGACCTGCAAAAATAGTGTTTTAGGCAGATTGGACCAGCGTAAGAAATTTGCCTAAGTATGGAATTAATGTTAAATCTATCTAAGTGGCCTCAGGGAAATGCCTGCCACATATCATAGGATGATGAGAAAAATATTTTGAGAGCATGGATCTCTAGAGTGTTGTATGGTTCATCTTACCATATGATTATTTTGTCCAAAGAGACTCTAAGGAAGAAGATATGGATCTGCAAAAAGTGCTACATAGCTTGATTTGCACTACTTCAGTAAAATGCCTGCCAAGGAGAGAGAACGTAGCCTCAGAGGTTGAAACTGGTCTTGTTGGATTCATCTTGTTGTCCTCTATCGATTGGGTATCTCACTTTCCAAGTTTGAAGAAAAATTGAAATCACCTTGGTGACCTAGGGTTTGAAGAAAATTGGTTAAGTGTTAGAAAAGGAGTTTGAGAGACCATTTGGATATGCCTGTAAGGAGGGGTTCTTGTTCATTGATGAACTAGCTATCCATCCATGGAGTTAGTTTCCTTCTGGGTGTTCACACGTGTGGAATAGGAGTCTTCCAAAATGGGAAGATCTATGTTCAATTTGTGTATCTTGTTGATTTCATGTTTTGATTAAAGTTTAAATAAGTGGTTTAAATGGTAAAAAGTTATCAATACTGATTCACCCCCCCTCTCAGTATTGACCAGCTTCCAACAGAGTAATGCAAATCAAGTTGCGAGGCACTTTTAGCCCCTGTGGGATTAATTAAGCCCCTGTAGGCATCTGGGCATCCCGTAAGCCCTTGCGGGCTTAACCTCAGCTCCTTGAGCTTTTAACCCCTTTTGCAGGTATTTCATAAGACTTCTGCGGGCATATTTAGCCCCCTTATGTGGGCATGTTTATAAGCCTCCTGCGGGCATATTGGAGGTCCCTTACGGGCATCCTAGAGCTCCCTTGTGGGCATAACATAGCCCTTGCGGGCATCTTCCTAAGCCTTTGCGGGAATAATATAAAGTGTCTTTCAACCTTATTTTTCATTGATTTTGGCAGGCCAAAATATCGCACGTGAGAGCACAAAATAGAAATATGACTCCATGGTTGGATGGCCAGTTCATTAGAGAACATGAATATGCCATCTGACTAGTTTTATCATCTCATGAACACCTCCTTGCGGGCATTTCCAAATGGCCTCTAAGCCATGTGAGTTTGACAGTTAGACAAATCTTTGTCTTTAATATTCAAATCACTTTTTCTTTCACTTTGGTAGATTGAATTCTTCCTCATGTGATCACCATAGAGAAAAATACAAGCATGAATTGATAACTACTTCAATGATGAACAAGACCATGTCAAAATATGAACTAAGTAACACATACCCATCATCTGGCGGGCATTTGAAAGTGGCCTTCCAAACTGCTGATTTGCCACTTAGGCAAAATTATCAAACCCTAGGTTAATATAATGAGATTTTTCTTTTCATCAATTTTGAAGTGTGAGACATCCACTGGATAGGGGCCAACTAGGGGATTCTATCCAAAACGTGTCTGAGGAGGAAGTTATGGATCTGCCAAAATAAGGTTTCAGGAAGATTGGACCAGTTTAGGAAAGTGCAAAAATTGTCTGAGTATAAAATCACTCAAACTGCCTAAGTGACCTCAGTAAAATGCCCGCCATCTCTTGTGGTTTATGTCTTAAATCATTTTGAGAGTATGGATCTCTATAATGTTGTTTGGTGCATCCAACCATGGTCTCAGATTGTCCTAAGAGTCTTCGAGGAGCTACATATCAATCTGCCAAAAGTGCCCCCCAGCTTGATTTGCACTACTCTAGTAACATGCCCACCGAGGAGAGAGAAAGATGCTTCAAGAGGTGAAATTAGTTTGGATGGAATCATCTCATTGGCCTCTATCCATTGGTAGTCTCACACTTCCAATTTGGTGAAAAGAAAAATATCTTCATACTATAAACCTAGGGTTTGATAATTTTGCTAAGTGTCAAATCAACAGTTTGGAAGGCTAAGAGGCCAATTGGAAATGCCCGCAAGGAGGTGTCCTTGTGCTGATAAAATTAATCAGGTGGCATAGGCTTGTTCCTTGATGAAATGGCTATCTATCCATAGGATCAGACTTGCCTCTGGAGTTCACACGTGTGGTAGACAAGCTTGCCAAAATGAGAAGAAGTTTGTTTTGATGTCCCAAGAGGCATTTGGAAATGCTCACCAAAGAGTGTCCTTGTGCTAATAAATTGTCCAGATGGCATGGTGTTAACACCCAAAAAGTGTTCACTAGCTCATTTCCTTATTCCATGACCCATTTGTCCACTTTTCCACCATTTGAGCCTCTAAAGCCATCAAAAGGTCACCAAAAGACCATAATACACCCCTTTCCCCCCTCAAAATGAATATTTTTCCTCAAAAAGCATAAAAAATCCTCAAAAAGGATCCAGAATTCCCAAAATTAAAAAGGGAATAAAAATATTAAAAATATTCAAAAAAGGAAAAAGGAGGGAAAAGGTACCTAAACCATGTTGGTCAATACCATTGGTTTCCTCAAAACCATAATGGTATTCCCCACCACCAAAAACTATAAAAAGGTGGTAGGGGCTCCTCACTTTCCATCCATCCATCATCCTATCCTCACGCTGTCAAAATCTTTCATGAGACTTTTGGCCATTTTTAGCATCTTGGAGAAGAGACCTTTGGAGCTTGGAGCTACTCACCTTGGGAGTTGCTCAACACAAATCCTCACCATTTGAGGTATCTTAATACAAAACACCTATTCTTTTATTTCTTGTTCTTGAATCGTTTAAAAAAAAATAAAATTATTTGTTATATGCACATGCTAGTTTAGATTTAGATTTCATTTATAATTTTTTTTACTTTCAATATTGAAACGGCTATCACATTGTTGATAGGTTCCCATTACACAAAGCTTGGTTGCAAAACCAAGCCAACAGTTTTTGGTGACTCCGCTGGCTTCGAATTCTTAGATCTCAGTTTTTTGCTTTAGATCTTAGTTTTTGTTAGTTTTAATCATTTTAATTCATAGATCTGCCATCCTAGACAGCAGATCCATTGCTGTTCTAGATCTTGGTCCTTTCTATTTCCATTAATAACCTCAAATTACCATTTTCAGGTTCGTTTTTCGGCGTCTGTTTTACGGCTTTTCGCCCGACAGTCGCACGGCACATCGCAACCTCGCGGCTTTTTTCGGTGCGGCATGCCGCAGCTTCGCAGGGATTTTATGCGCTGCACATCGCGGCTTCACTACCATTTGCTGCGCTGCACATCATGACTGTGTGACCGAAACCCACGCTGCACATCGCGGCTTTGTGGCCAAAACCCGCACTGCACATCACGACTACGTGACCAAAACCTATGCTGCACATCGCGGCTATTTTCCCAAAACCCGCGATGCAATTTTTTTGAATTCGGCCAATTTTTTGAAAATATTTTTTGCTGTATTTTTTGCCCATTTAGCATATTTTACAACATTAATTTTTTTGCATTTTTACAGCCATACTAAATCTTTTACTATTTATATATCCTCCATTAAAAGTCTTTTTAAAAATTTTCAGCAATTGAAAGAAAGATTTTCTGCATTTTATTTAGATCAAGATTTTACTGTTTATTTGCTCGATACTTTGCCCAAGCAATTTTTAAGAGATCCATTTATTTCTTGAAATATTTATGTTTTTTGCTTTCCTTCAAATTATTTCAAAGATCCATTATTTTTGAATAGTTTTTTCAAGTATTTACATTTCAAAAACGCCTTTATTTTTGCAAAACTAGAAGCGTCTTTTCTTTCATTTGTAATCAATCGCCCAAGCGAGGCAAATCAATTTCAATTTAAATACCACACTTGCACCCACTCTGCCACATAATTTAAACTGAGCCTTAAAATTTACCTTAACTCAACAAACTTTTAACCCCACTTGGGGAGCACTTAAAGAATCTTGTAGTTAGGTAGAATTGAGAGGATAGGTGTACCAATAACACCTCTCAATTATTTACATTTGAGACATAGTGGTTCTCTTTAGGGTCCAAAAATCCCTTATAATTTTGACATGGTTATCAACCAATTTATCGGGAAGGCCTCTCCCTTAGGAGGGTTGAAGTAGCTAGACTGGTTCCAGAAGTCTGAGTGGAATACCGCAATCCATTCAGTAACTGAAGGATACCTTTCGAAGTTCTTGATGTACACCCAAGAGGGTGTACAATGGCGATAGAACCAAACTGCAGATTCACCCAACCGAATGTGTCATGAATGGGGTATCCTAGTTGCCACTCTTTAGGATTGTCTACCTGGTGTCCCTCCCGGTAGGGGAATATCTAGCCATTGATTCAACACTCTATATTGTTTGACTTGGATTTCATCACCTTGCAGAGAATATCATTTTGTTGACTCACAATACTTCTAGTTAGGTGTTTGCATGATACAATACCCACCTTTGGTCTAGTAACACCACTTTTTTCTAGGAACTGTTTGACTTTTGATATTCTGACCAATTTTGTTGCATCCCTCCACTTATTATAGAACAACTGCTATAATAAGTGCTTTTTGAGGTTGGTTGTTGGCCTGAGAGCCTTTATTTTTTCACTCCCCTCTTGCACTCATTGTTGCATTAGGGTTTCGAGTTTTTTACATCACCACCTTACACTGAAATTTTTAAATATTTCTCACCATTGAGAATTTAAGACGATCTCGTCGTCTTCAAGGTCAACCCCCTCAGTTCGGTACACTTGGATCTACACGTCATAGACATAGAGCCTTATCCCTTGACTCGACACGTCATCGACCAAACACACAGTCATCCGATTCTGACACGCCTCACTTCACATCTGATTCTGAGGTTGAATCCGAAAACCGTACTGAAATATCACCAACCAACCCCATGGCTGGATCACCATACGATCCCCTTTTCACCAGTACTATTGGAGATACATCGAAAAACCCTACTACTACTGTGCCACCCATGGTAACAACAACCCCATTAGGCATGCCTAATATAGGGGCCATTACCCCTTTAGGTATGCCCAACACAGGGCCACCACCTGTTATGGGTATGCCCAACATAGGGGTCACACCCCCTCTCATTACCACAACCCAGATCCTAGGAATTCCTGGCACTATTCCTAACCCCTCTGCAACCCATGTTTCACTTGGGAGCGCTAGCCTTTCCCACACCACATCGGTTGGATCACACATACCTTCCATACCTAGCATACCCTTAGGGGCCATTGGACCACTACATAATGCTACCATTAACAGTTATGTCCCAGGCACTACATCACACCCCTCGCCAGTCTACCATTTCTGGCAAGTTTGAATTTGCTATACTTGGCAAGACTAACTAATGATCCTATTAGACATGACCCCACTTGGCCCCCCATGCCCACAAAGCTTCTCTCGGACATCCTGAAGTTTGAAGGAAAACCCGGGGAAGATCCCCAAAACCACATAATGTCATTTCACCTATGGTGTTCATCTAACTCCATCGTGGATGACTCCATTAGACTAAGACTGTTGCAACGAACGTTCACTGGCTCTGCATCGAAGTGGTACATTGAACAACCACATGGGACCCACCATACATTTACGTCCCTCGCCTACACTTTCCTTCAGTTTTTTCAACTACCTGTACGCTATGATGCAAAAGTTGAATATTGTTGTCTTGTAGACAAAACACAGCTACCCACATCACTGACCATATCCATGAGTGGCGCAATATCCATAGCCTCTGCAAGATAAAACAGGACGACTGTATATTTTTGGATTGGTTTCTCAAATCACTCCTACCCCTCATAGCCAAGGATGTAGCTTCTGAACGACCCCAGTTGGAAGAAGAAGCCATTCTAAAATCCCAGCAGTTTGATCTGATCTACGCCCAGTGTGGCTACATGTATACCATTTTACCTGACACTCCCCGTGGCAATTCCTCCCGGACCGACATGCTGGGGGCATCCTACATCGCCGATGGCATCATTGGAAAAGTTGCGTCCCATAACCAACCAATTTCTATTATGCGCAATAATAACGGCCCCGATCTTTCACGGGCCACATCTCACTCCGGAACTACAACTTCGTATGCTCCCATAACCCACCCTCACCACACTCACGGACCCCCATGTACACCACAGTGTTATGGTCACGCACCTTCAGCCTATCCACCTCTGGTTGCACCCCCTATGTCTTACCATCAGCAGGCCACACATGCTTCTGTTCACTCACAAGCCCCAATGGCTTATTTCCCACCACAGGTAGTCCTTGCTGCACCACAAACTCCAATCGCTCAGACTTATCTTCCAAACAACAACAACACTACCCCCTCCAACCATAACCATGATCGACCACCGAAACAGGGTAAGAACCCCAATTTACAAACAAACCACCCATGTTCCATATGTGGGGTATACAACCATTATACACACACTTGCCCCCATTTGGGGCGAGCATGCCAACTGTGGTCTGATGACGCCCAACGCCAAGGGCATGCAACAAAACCAACGCCACCTCCTCAACCACAACCCATGGTGCTGCAGAATCCTTTGCTCATAGAAGGAGTGGCGAACACTCGTCCGTTGGATCCTCCTCAAGGAACCACATCACCACAACAGCAAATCACATATGCTGCACACACAAACCAACCGATGGATTCATGTAGTCATCATCTCCTTATGATGTCATTGTCCGACATGAATCTTCAAATGCGTCGAAACCAATACACCCCCACTGCACCTAAAAATATTCTCCCTATGATTGAACAACCAGTTCAGTATGCACCTACATCGTTCGTCTCCACAGTTAGACCTAGATTATACTCGGAATCACCTATGACTTCCACATTCCAATCCATCCCACCCCCCTTGAATATAACCGAGATATCTCATTTGTGCACCCTCTCGCAGAACACACAGGTACCAAACCAATAGCCCCCTTTACTCTTGCAACCACCCTCAGTACCAACTCATGTAGGAGCCACACCAACTCATACTATCCCTTTCTTATTTCCCCCTTTAGGCGCCATCAGCATACCAGTCATGGATACAATTAATCTCCCAGGATTAACATTAGGACTACCTGTGTGGTACCTACCTGCCCCAACCTCTCCTCCGACACCGAATGTCATTTTACAACCGGTGCAACCCATCAATACTTCTAACTGTCCACCCCTTAGTGTAGCAAACATCTAGAATCGACCACCTCCAACAGCGGCCACCGCATCAACATCCAATTATACTCCCCCACCACTTCGAAACACTGGGGGCAGAGGTCCACAAACCTACACCACTGGACCCACAACTCGCACCCCCCCAGCGACCCCCAAGTTGGTGAAGAATCCCCCAACAAACCGCATACCTCCCAAGTGCTATTTGTGCGACAATATAGGCCATGCCACCCATCAATGTCCACAGTTACCAGCACTTCAAGAACACATGAATATGTTGGATGACGACACCAACATTCCAGTAGTTAAACTAGAACTCCCCTCTCAACCTCGTGATAAATCATTGCGCACAAACCATCCTTGTGTAATATGCGGAATCTACGGCCATTATTCACATCACTGCCTCGATCTCCCAGATTACAGAGCAGCACTGTATGAGTTGAATAACGTCGACCTAGAGATATCTCCTCTTCTCATTGAGGAAATTCATCCCCCACCATCTTCCTCCTCAGAAGAAATTAACACCATTTACACGATTTCCACTGGATACCCCTCTGTCCGGTCAACCCCTTCCTTTGATCCCTTTGACACACATGTTCAACCCTTTCAAATCGACGAGGAAACCACATGTCCACAACATGGGGGTAGGCCCAAAACCTTTCCTACTCATCATCATCGTGATTTGCGTCGGAGATACTGGGGGAATCCACCCCAAAAGGGGAATCCACCATCATTATATCATCACTTCAGTATGCCACCACGGCCCACAGCCTCATGGTACACCCCCCCTCCAATAGTTGGTCAATGCCCTCTTGATCCCTCTCTAAGATAGCATCTGCATCGCATTGACACCTTTGAGTTTGGGGACATAATAGATTACCTCAAACCTGGGATAGAGGGCATGATCAATCATTTTGATCCTACCCCATCACCTCTATCTCAACACCTCAATGAGCCCATCTTTCAAACCAACACATATGTGATCCACAATCACAAACCCCATGCACATCATATGGGGGCAGGTCATTAACCCTGCTCACTTTTTCACATTCATGATCTCAACCATTTTTGAGGTCACGTGTCACTTGTATATTTGAGTTGATTTGATACACATAGTATTTCGCCCCTGCGGGTCATCATTTCTCCCCACCACTACATCCTTGGCTTGGTGGGGTCACCTTCATTTGTAGCCATTTTTTAACCCAGTTATTTCCTTTGACCATTCCAGAGTCCTTATGACCTCCGTTTTTCGCACCATTTGCACCACAGGATTCATATTTCCATGCCCGTGATGATGCTTGAGACCATTTCTCATTCTCACACCCATAATTTTTGGGCATTTTTTCAAAATGCCACTTATCGCCTCAGTTTGTGTGCCACATCGGCCGTCCTCCGTTTTTTACGAGTCTCATATCGCCGGATTCTATTTTTTGCACTCGTGATGACACTTGAGATCATTTCTCGCTCTCACCTCCAAATTTCTCGGGCCTTTTTCCCATGCCCCCTCGTTACCTCAGTTTGCGTGCCACATAGGCCATCGTCCATTTTTGACAAGTTTGATATCGTCGGATTTCGTTTTCCGCACTCGTGATGATGCTTGAGATCATTTCTTGCTCTCACCCCATACTTTTTAGGCATCTTTTAAAAATGCCACTCATCACCTCGGTTTGCGTACCACATTGGCTGTTACCCCTTTTTAACAATATTTATGTCACCGGATTCAGTATTCCACACTCATGACGATGCTTGAGACCTCTTCTCGCTCTCAGCAATCCCTTTTTGTTCGGTATAGTTTTACCCCTTTTTCGGGCCGAGCAATCCCTTTTACGAAAAAGGCACTTAGGGAGTTTCTGTTAAGCTCTTTTCTGACTCCTAAAAAAATGAAAAGATCGCCGAGCAACCTTGCTTCCTTTCATGCTCGCTAAACATATTTGAAAGGGCGTCTACCTAGTATAAGTTTACCCCTTTTTTGGACCTTGTAGACTAAATACGAAAAAGGAATACTCTAGTCACATCGGCTAGAAGAGTTCTCCATTTGCATCATTTTATGCTTTTTCGGGCCTTGGAGACTAACTTACGAAAAAGAACACCAATGGAGTCCACTTACCGCTTTCAGACTCTCTAAACATGAAAGCGACCATGAGCAATCACCATCCTAGGCTCGTAAAAACCCACAGGACAGTACTCACAACCACTGCAGAGTCTTCTTATTGTTTTTAGACTCCTTAAAAATGAAAGCACCCATGAGCACAAACAGTCCTGGGCTCACAAAATCCACATGACAGTACCATTTCAGAGCACACTTTTATCCCTTCTTGGAGCTCATTATAACTACGAAGAAGGACTCAATGGTGCTTCTCGGCGCCACAACAGATCACGTCTACTCATATGGCAGATTCCCCATTTTGGTTGCCTTTGCTCAGAGTATTCTGCAGTATGTCACCCTGAGAATCCCTCGACAACACCCATCAGCTTGACCCCCCAGAGTCAATACATACCCTTCAGTCCCTAAAAGCTATGATCTCCACACCTACAAATCAGTTCCCTACGCTGCCAGGTCGTCATCATGCTCTAAACAAAGGAAGTTTGAGTCTACCCACTCTATGATCCCAGTTACTTCCCATCCCCACAAGTATGTCAGTCCTACCATCAGTAATACCACACTTCAGTTCTACACCTCGTGCTCCTATCAAGGAAACATCATTGCCTTGTCAATTGTTGGTTTCCCTCTGTCGACGACAACCAAATTTATTCTAGAGGATAGACCTAGAGGTCCCTTGTGTCTTGGACTCATCACCATTTATGATGAGTTCCTACGAATCATTTCGAGAAGAGTCCTCAGTACCTATCCAAATGATTGTTTCTCACATGCTCAACTTCAACACCTTGATCGCATCGTTGAGACTCACACAGGGTATTGGTCCTTTCAGTTATTGGTTGAAGACCTCGGATACCACCTGACTCTTCCACATTTGAGAGTCTACCTATGGAAACAACCAGTTACATTTTTTCTATAGATATCCGGGTTGCGCATGGCGACAGTATTCATATGTACCCCAATTTTATACTCCCTCGAGTATACAGTTACATATACTCCTCAGAGTTGACTCAGAGTCATTGAGTCCCTACAGATGTTGGACACCTTTAGATTCAGCAGTTCATCAACCCTTCTGAGACCTCGTTCGGAACGGTTGTTGCTTTATTCAAGTGTATCAGTTCTTGAGATCAATCATGTCATGATCATGAGTACATCCAAAAATAGTGTCCCCTTTGGACCATTATGATGTACCAGCAGATTTTTTATTTAGGTCCCCCTTCTTGGGACTAATTGTTATGTATATGTATTGATACGAGCATGGGTATGCCCGCCTCGTCCATTATTAGAGATTATTCCTCATTCATATTGAGGCCATGTAATATTTTTTGTTTCTGTAGCTTCCAAGGGCCGTGGATCCAGTCTCCAACTGGTCTCTTCTCTTCCCCAAACCCCAGAAAAAAAGACAAAAGAACTATGATGTCTATCGGCCATACGATGAGCTCCTTCCCTCACACATCAGGGGACAATCTGTTAACACCCAAAAAGTGCTCAATAGCTCATTTCCTTATTCACATGACCCATTTGTCCACTTTTCCACCATT
This sequence comes from Larix kaempferi, assembly GCA_027924585.1. Classification (NCBI taxonomy): domain Eukaryota; kingdom Viridiplantae; phylum Streptophyta; class Pinopsida; order Pinales; family Pinaceae; genus Larix; species Larix kaempferi. The sequence goes on along the minus strand of BSBM01000012.1, from coordinate 2,598,845 downwards.
TGAGCCTCTAAAGCCATCAAAAGGTCACCAAAAGATCATAATACACCCCTTTTCCCCTTAAAATAAATATTTTTCCTCAAAAAACATTAAAAAAAACCTAAAAAAGGGTCAAGAATTCCCAAAATTAAAAAGGGAATAAAAATATTAAAAAAAGGAAAAAGCAGGGAAAAGGTACCTAAACCATGTTTGTCAATACCATTGGTTTCCTCAAAACCATAATGGTATTCCCCACCACCATAAACTATAAAAAGGTGGTAGGGGCTCCTCACTTTCCATCCATCATCCTATCCTCACGTTGTCAAAATCTCTCATGAGACTTTTGGCCATTTTCAGCATCTTGGAGAAGAGACCTTTGGAGCTTGGAGCTACTCACCTTGGGATTTGCTCAACACAAATCCTCACCATTTGATGTATCTTAATACAAAACACCTATTCTTTTATTTTTTGCTCTTGAATCATTTAAAAATAAATAAATTATTTGTTATATGCACATGCTAGTTTAGATTTAGATTTAATTTATAATTGTTTTTACTTTCAATAGTGAAACCGCTATCACATTGTTGATAGGTTCCCATTACACAAAGCAAGGTTGCAAAACCAAGCCAACACATGGACATGTTCCCTGGTGATCTGACCATCTCGCTATGGTGTCATTTCTCTCTTTGAGGCTCACATGTGTAAGATTTTGGCCTTCCAAAATTGTGAAAAATAAGGTAAATGACACCTTATGATATGCCTGCAAGGGCTTGTAAAAATGCCCGCAAGGGCTTGCAAAATGACCGTAGGGGATAAAGGTTATGCCCACAAGGGCTTAATGAATAAACTCACAAGAGCTTATGTATGCTCGCAATGGCTTATGTTTTCCCATAAGGGGATTAATGTATGAGGGCTAAAGAGATGCCCGTAAGGGCTTGTAAGAAACCCACAATTTGCTTAAGGCAGAAACCCATGAGCGCATGGTATTCCCACAAGCCAAGGGAGATAAGCCCGCGAAAGTTTGGAGTATGCCCGCAAGTGAAAGAGGAGAAGCCCGTTGGCTAAAGATACAAACTAGCCCGTAGATGAAGAAGCCCGTAGATGACCAAAGAAGGTTAATTAGTTAGATTAATTAACAATTAAATAATAAACAGAATTCTGAATTAAATGTTAAAAAGAACATAGATTTGAAGAGACGGGTCATTTATGGCCAATAATGTTGTTATTTCATCACATTATCTAGTTTGAATGGTGGTATCATTTCATTCATGAAATTTTTTTTTATCCACCGTCATTGTATGCAAAGTGGCAAAGAACATAACATTCATATGGTCTTGATATATTAAGAGACCTATTTTGTTGATATTTTGGTGATATTTATGGCCTTAATGTCTTAAGAGACCTATTTTGTTGAAAAGTCCAAAATGATCATAACGCAACATTGTATGCAAAGTGGTGAAGAACAAAACATTTTTAATGAAGGTGTGGAAATTCTATGGACCTCATGTGCATATAAACTCCATCAAAGAAGGTGAGGAAGCACTTAGCTAGACAAAAAAAAAGTGGTCATAGGTGCAAAAATGTAACTATGAAATTCTTGAGAATCACGCCTCACATCACAATAAAGTATAAACCAAAGCATTGACTGTAGAACCACTAACTCTTGGACATTAAGAAGATATCAATACAAAAATGACACTTCATAAACATGAATACCATATGGATGAGCACTGAATAGACACGAATACCATACTTCATAATTAGCATTGACTGTAGAACCACTAACTCTTGGACATAAAAAGTAAGACAACTAATTAAAGCATTTTCCATTATATGCCGATAAATACAAAACTCCATCATACAAAATTTTTGTTTTCATTAATTGTCGACAAATACATATATAGATTGATTTATACATGTCTAGCATGTTTCTAACATGGATGCAATCCCTCCTCTTGAGTAGAAGACAAATCTGAATGGTCTCTCTTGCCTAGAAGATTGTAATTGTCCTCGAGCTGTACAAGCTGGCACATTTTGCAATTTATTTTCAAGCTCTTTAATTCTCTGTGTAGATTTTTTTAAATTTTCAAGCAAAACTTTATTTTCATCCATCAGTTTGTTCAACATTGCCACATTTTTATTATACTTCGTTTTTCCCACTTTTTCATTTTCCTCCAATTTTTGTCTAGTATTTTTCAACTGACCTTAAACTTCAGTAAATTCACATTTCAGATTCTCTATTTCTTTCTCCTTCTCCTTTTCCCTCGACTCTGTCACATTGGGAAGGATAAGAATTGCAACCATCGCAACAGCTGGCCCTTTTGAACCCTTCTCCAAATCAACAATTGTGGATTTAAGTTTTTGAATTTCCATGTCACATCCCAAATGATGAACTTTTCTACCTTCTAAGAGTTTTGATTCCAGCTCCCTTATTTTTGCATCTTTCCCAACCATCTTCTCTTTCATTTCCATATGTAATGGTGATTGGCCATACAAATCACCTAGTGCAACGCTTGCTGAGAATCTTTCTTGTAGCATATTCTCTCGATTTGCTACAGACTTCTCTCAATCTTCTAAGGACATTGTACCTGTAGGTTTTTTTTTCCTTCTACCCTTACCCTTGTCTCCTTGGGTACCCTTACCTTCACCCTCACCACCTTCTTGACTAGAAATGTTTTCTCCTCTACTTTGGTTTTTACGTTTTACAGATTCAGAGATCCTTCGAAACCTTGTGGCTATCAGCTTATCAACTTGCTTAGAAATGGTTTTTCTCAATTTGGAAATTATTGATTCTAAATCTCCAACTTTTTTTCCATGGCTTTCCTCCGACTCTTTCAACTTCAGCTCATATTCTTTTACTACCTGTTCATATTCTTTAATTTTCTTCTCCATCACTTGTAAATGACCCATTTCTATCCTTAGTGGTGGTACATTGAGAACATGTGGTCTTTTCTTCAACTCTTCTTTGAGTTCATTTGCTTTAGCTTTAGCTTTTTCCAAAGCCTCTTCATACCCAACCCTCAGTGACTCAATTTCATTTTCAGCATCATTAGACATTTTTTCTACTTCTTTGGATAATAATTTAACCATTTCTTCTTTCCCTTTTATAATGTTGTCCGCTTTGAATTGATTATCCGCAACTGTCTTCTGCAACACTGATATCTATTTGAGGCATTCTAAAATATTTTCATCTTTTCTCAAGCACTCTTCCAACGCCGAATTGCATATATATAAAGGTTGTTCCTTTAAATGCTTCATTTTATCATATATGAAGAACATGTACCTACTATCAAACTTATTTGATGCAATGTCAGAATGCAGAGAGGAAGCCCTTGATTCAGATTTGGAAGAACCATCATACTCAATTTCCAAATGTTGAGGAGGAATTCTATCAAGAATATTTTGAGGAATGGAAAAGTGAGCAGTAGTTTGTTCCATTTCGTTTCCAGTCTCTGAGTCCCAATGACCTCTATCTACATGTCCCTGTAACTCTTTCAGAGTTGTGGCAGCACGAACTACATCATTTGTGACAGAATCAGGATACTGTACTCATGATTCACCATGGTGCTCAGGACCTTGTATTGGTGATTCCTCGTTTTGTTTAGGAGGGTGCAATGGTAATTCCTCATGGTGCTCAGGAGATTGTACTAATTCCTTGTTCTGCTGAGGAGACTGTATTGGTACTTCCTCATTATGTTCCCCGTGATTACGTTTCCTAACGTAAGTTTTATGAACAAGTGGTTTTGGAAAAGGTATATTTTCATGCTGATTGATATCAACAATCTCTGTTTCAATAGCACGGGGTCAACACAAATCCATAATTTTTTGAAGTGTGCCTGGTAAACTAAATTTAACCTTCTTTAATTGGATCTTTTGCAAGGCAGAGTGGACTTTCTTAGCCAATAGATAAGGAATAGATACAGGGATATCTTCCAACCAATTTATCACTACCCACATACATGCACCAGAAATGCCAGCCTTGTGATGATTCAGAATTGTCCTAAGGACAATCTGAATCAATGTTTTGTATATTCCGGGAGGGACATCTTACATTTTTAAACCATTCCTCGGAACATCTACTTCTCACCCACAAATTTTACTGGCCATCGGTTCCTCTCCCATTTGTGGGTTTTCCTTGAGCTTAAAATCGCCCCCCTCTACGTGGAATATTTGTAACTTGGGCAACCAAATCAGGGTTGAGGTATACCCGCTTCCCAAAAATTATGAGTTCCATATTCCTAGCATAATATTGTGTTATTGCCTCATCTATCTCCTCATCAACATAACTGAACATGGCAAACAAAAAGTCGAAAACCTATGCTTTCCTCAGGATAGTTTCCATACCTGGTGGCCACATCTTTGCATCTCTCCATGCATCAGAACACTCCTGGAATTTTTTTACTATGTGAAGAACCTGCAACAGTTAATTAATGATAATACACGAGATAGCAGAAATAATAGAACTCATAATTGCTTTTATTGATCGCATGCCACTTCGAGGGGGAAACCTCCTTTGAGCAATCTCAATACAAATAACTTCACGATACCTTCATTGGTCTCAACACAAACTTAAATACTAAGTCTAGGCACCAATACCATGGGTCAATACCATGTGTCAATACAAACCATGGGCCAATACAAACTATGGATCAACAATTACTACGAGACGACTTACAAAGCATATGCGTCCAACAACAATAATACAAACTATGGATCAACAAATACTATGGGGTGACTTACAAAGCATATGCGTCCAACAAGAATATACTAACAAGGTAAATAGAAGGGTTGACATGGGTTCCTAACATATTGTTACCCTATCACCTGTGGACGATTGTGTTTCAACTGGGGTTGTAGAGGAGGATGCCCGCGTTTCAACTGCTCTTGTGGTAGAGGACTCCCCTGTTTGAAGTTCGGCCATGGTTAGCTAGGTTCGAAGCGGAGGTGAGGTGAGGTGATGTATTTCAGGCTCATGAATTATGCTCACAGACTGAATTTCAGGCTCACGAATTATGCCCGCGGACTGAATTTCTAGCTCACAAATTATGACCACGGACTGAATTTCCAGCTCACAAATTATGCCTGCGGATTGAATTTCCATCTCACGAATTATGCCTATGGACTGAATTTCCAGCTCACAAATTATTCCTGGAGAGAGTTTCAGCAACAAATTAACGCTTATAGATAGGGGATTATATATTCACTACCTAGATTATAGACTTGTACTCATTTTTGTTAACATGGATATTTGATTGCAATAATGTTATATGAGATGCATGTTTAAAAAAATTGAGTTCATTAGAACAATCAATATTCAATATGAGCCATTTCTTAGAATCTCCATGTAGAGAAGACACATTGAAAGGGCATAGCTCGAAGGAAGACGATAAATTTTATATCGATTGAGATAAGTTGCTTAGTAAAAAAATGTGGAGATCATGTTTCTCTAGGTTAAGATGATTTTTGAGAAACACATGTTGAGGAGGAAGACTAAACATCAAAGAGGGAATGCTTTGAAGGTAGTGAGCATGGAATTTTCAAAATGAAAATGTTGGCCACACACAAAACGTTGGAGTACAAAAGTTTGATAAATATTACGATGATTTAGAGAAGTTATTTTTAAATTTATTGTTGAGATAAAGCTTTTGCAACTCACTCAATGCAATGAGTGCTAAGTGGACTACTCAATATCATAATAAATTTGTCATCCTGAAGAATATTGATGGGATATTGGTCATGCCTTAATGACATACTCTATGAAAATAATTCAAAAAATGTTATATCAGCTTTATAAGGTTCAAATTCTTAAAGAGAGATACTCACATGGTTTTGTGGTAATTCCTTGATTATAATTTATATGTAATTGTAGTAGACACTGGGAAACCTATTGGAAGTAGTGCACATTCAATACTAGATTAGGAAAATGGTGGGCATTTTACAAAGGTCACTTAGGCACTTTTAGCAGTAATTTTATACTTAGACAATTTGTGCAATTTCTAAGGTGGATTTTTTATTTCACCAAAATCCTGGACCAATGCCACTAGATGATGTAGTACACCTCACTGAGAACACCTAAGCTTATTTCACTCTCACACTCATCTTCATTTTCCCTAGGTGGGAATTTTACTGAACTTGGTGCAAAACTGCTTAAAACCCTATTTTGGCAGACATATAACTTCCTCCTCAGACACTCTCAAGACAAAATGAGACCATGGTCAGGTAGACAAATCAATAAGCTACAACGTGGCCATATGGGGCAGGAGTTTTACTTAACCCATGAATTATGGAGGGCAATTTACTGAGGCCACTTAGGCAGTTTTACTCCTTCCAGTGCAAAACAACTTGAAACCCTGTTTTGGCAGACTTATAACTTCCTCCTCAGACACTGATCTCAAGACAAACTAATACCATGTTCAGGTAGACACATCAACAAAATTTAGAATGGTGCTTCCAGATATTTTTTATCATTCTCCTGTGATGTATGGCGGGCATTTCCCCAAGGTAGCTTGGACCAATTTTCCAACACTTAGCCATTTTTCAGAATTTCTCCAAAGTTTATTTTGAACCCCTATTTTGGCATACCTATAACTTTGTCATAAAGCACTCTTTTCAAGAAATGAGACCATGGTTAGATTGCAATTTCAGCAAGCTACAACCTAGCAGGAAGGAGCGGGAATTTTCCTTAACCCTTGAATTATGGAGGGCATTTTACTGATCAGACGACTTAGGCAGTTTTACTCCATCCGGTGTAAAACAACCTGAAACTGTGTTTTGGCAGACTTATAACTTCCTCCTCAGACACTCTCAAGACAAGCGGAGACCATGTTCAGGTAGACACATCAACAAGCTTCAGAATGGTGCTTCCATATATTTTGTATCATTCTCCTGTGATGTACGGCGGGAATTTCCCCAAGGAAACTTGCACCAATTTTCCAACAGTTAGCCATTTTCAGAATTTCTCCAAAGTTTATTCTAAACCCCTTTTTTGGCATACTTGTAACTTTTTCATAAAGCACTCTTTTGAAGAAATGAGACCATGGTTAGATAGCCCTTTCAACAAGCTACCATATGGCAGGAAGGAGCAGGAATTTTCCTTAACCCATGAATTATGGAGGTCATTTTATTGATTAGGCCACTTAGGCAACTTTACTCCATCCGATGTAAAACAGCCTGAAACCCTGCTTTGGAAGACTTATAACTTATTCCTCGGACACTCTCAAGACAAACGGAGACCATGTTTAAGTAGAAACATCAACAAGATTTAGAATGGCGCTTCCAGATATTTTGTATCATTCTCCTGTGATGTACGGCGGGAATTTCCCCAAGGAAACTTGCACCAATTTTCCAACACAACCATTTTTAAGAATTTCTCCAAAGTTGATTATGAACCCCTGTTTTGGCATACCTGTAACTTTGTCATAAAGCACTCTTTTGAAGAAATGAGACCATGGTTAGATAGCCCTTTCAACAAGATACAACATAGTAGAAAGGGGTGGGCAGTTTCCTTGACCCATGAATTATGGAGGGCATTTTACTGGGGCCACTTAGGTAGTTTTACTCCACACGGCGCAAAACAGCCTGAAACCCTATTTTGGCAGACTTATAACTTCCTTCTCAGACACTCTCAAGACAAATGGAGACCATGTTCAGGTAGACACATCAACAAGCTTCAGAATGGTGCTTCCAGATATTTTTTATCATTCTCTTGTGATGCACGGTGGGCATTTCCCCAAGGCAACTTGCACCAATTTTCCAACACTTAGCCATTTTTTAGAATTTGTCTAAAGTTTATTATGAACCCCCGTTTTGGAATACCTGTAACTTTTTCATAAAGCACTCTTTTGAAGAAATGAGACCATGGTTAGATATCCCTTTCAACAAGCTACAGCATAGCAGGAAGGGGCGGGCATTTGCCCTGACCCATGAATTATGGAGGGTGTTTTACTGGGGCCACTTAGGAAATTTTACTCCATCCAGAACAAAATAGCCTGGAACCCTATTTTGGAAGACTTATAACTTCCTTCTCAGACACTCTCAAGACAAATAAAGACCATGTTCAGGTAGACACATCTACAAGCTTCAACCTGGTTCTTCCTAATTAAGATTCAATCTAACTATGTATTTGTGTAGGTTACTATCTTTGTGTTTTTACAGGATTTTACTGAATTTGGTGATCATGTGGGCATGGCACATGTAACCCTTTCGGTAGTTATGGTGGAGTTTTAATAGCCTCGTCTTATATTCTTCATGTGATCCTCCAAATTGGCATTAGGCCTCAAAATTCGATAAGAACAACAACCCTATGATGAAGCATTTCAACCATATAATTAACAATTAAGATTCAATATTGCGGCAAGCCAAATATAGCAATTTTGGCTTGTTTAATGGACTAACTTGTGGCACTCCATCACCAGAATTGGTAGTATGCCCAAATTTTTTGATAAAACTAACACAATCTCATCGCCAACTAAAACAACTAACACTTAAGCCCTCGATCACTCATATGACCATCGAGTCGACTGATATATAAAAAATATATGTCCAACGACCATTGAATCCCTTGATCACTCCATATGACCATCATGTCAATAAAATCCAATGACTGAGATCATCTCCTTGGCAAATCGATGGATGTTGTCACTTATTCCAAAAGGTAGGGGGCTTGATTTGTCATCTTAGGATCCAGGTCGGTGACTTCTCGTGGATTCCAAGCACCTAGAGCCCCCACCATACCCTTGCACTACGCGTTGGATAAGCATAGTGAGTATGGTGTATATAAACTCATATTACCTCAAATATGCTGCCAATGTGGGATAAATCCCAAAGATGAATTAATCGCCACCGTCGATCACTTGATCCGATGGTTCCTGAGTCTCTTCCTGCAATTCTTCATCTTTGTCCATTGAGATTTGAATCATGCATTGAATTATTTTGCTGGGATTTAATCAGAGCTCTTGCCATTCCTTTTGTTACAAACATCGACTTAGATCCTGGTTCCTTTGATCACCTACGCTTAGGTTAATATTTTCTCACCTTGAATCACCTCCATTTTTACTCTGTCGATCGAAACCATTGAAATTATCATACACAACGCATAATATGGACTTGATTTTCTCAACGCGGGGGTCTTCGTCTGATGCAGACATATTAAGATCTCCCAATTTGTTAATCACATCTTTCTTGGTAGCCTTGTATTTCTTAGCAAAGGTCCTCCCTTTCTCTAGAATAGATTGAGCCTCTTGGCATGTTCTTATCGGAAATTTCTTCAAGCGCTCGAGACTGTATTCCAGAACCTTGATCGAAACCTCCATCTCTTTTTGTTTGAAGTCTCTCCTCTTTTGAGTAGCATTCTGCTTGGCAGTAGTAACAACGGTTGTGATGTTCTTCTGCTATCGCTAGACACATCTCAAACCTATTATTACTTTATGTCCACTTCTGCATTCTCTTTGGGCTGAAATTTGCCTAGGCAGAGAGTCTCTGTGTAAAGAATGCTTAACTACATACTATCGTGGCATCATATCATCAACGTTAGCAGATCAAACAATTAAAACCCTCTTATTTGTCATCATACTATTTGCCATCAATGCGAACTTGTATATATGCTATATGATGATGATGATGATGATGATTATGGTGATGATGACGACAACGATCATCATCGCCTTCATCATCATCATCATCATCTTCCTTGTCATCATGATCATCATCAACTACGTCATCATCAACTTCATCATCCTCATCATCATCATCTTCATCCTCATCATCATCATCAACATAATCGTCATCGTCATCATCATCATCATCATCATCATCATCATCATCATCTTCCTTATCATCATCATCGTCATCATCATCATCATCATGAAGATGATGATGACAACGATGAGGATTCTTCCTTATCTTCATCATCGTCATCATCATCATCGTGATGACGATGATGATGAACACGACGATGATGAAGATGACGAAGATGATGATGATGATGGAGATGAAGAAGATGAAGATGATGATGATGAAGATGATGACGATGATGATGATGACAAAGAAGAAGATGATGATAATGATGAGGATGATGATGACGATGAAGAAGAAGATGATGATAATGATGATGATGACAAATATGATGATGATGATGATGATGGTGATGAGGATGATGGTGATGATGATGACAACGATAATCGTCATCTTCATCATTATCATCATCTTCCTTATCGTCATCGTCATCATCAACTACGTCATCATCAAATTCATCATCCTCATCCTCATCCTCATCATCATCATCATCATCATCCTCCTCATCATCATCATATTCCTTATTATCATCATCGTCATGATGACGATGATGACAACAATGATGACGATGAAGATGATGAAGATGATGATGATGATGGAGATGAAGAAGATGATGATGATGATGATGAAGATGATGATCATGATCATGATGACGAAGAAGAGGATGATGATAATGATGAGGATGATGATGATGACGACGGTGATGAATATGATGAAGATGATGAGGATGATGGCATGAAGAAGATGATGATGATGACGACGAATAAGTAATATATTTAATTTCTCATTGTGTTTAGTTTCACATTAGATCTGGACGAAGGTCGAGCTGGGTTGATCAATTCTATGATCAATCAACAAAAATCGTAGAGTTGCAGTCGACTCAATAAGTAGAGTTTGAATGGATCAGATCAAAGCAAACAGGGATATCAACAACGGGGAAAGGATCCACAAAGTGAACGTGCACGGGAGTTAACATTACCGCAAGAATCATCATCATCATCCACTCCCGAACTCCTAGTGACTGCTGCTATGTGCCTGTACATCGATCTTCTACCCTGTTGGTTCTCTGCTGTGCATCCCGAGGTCTACTCCAACTCCCGAAACATTATTCCTATGTCCGTCTGTCATGTCCCAAATTTGGAGTTGGGTCACAATGGCCTAATCACATTGGCCATATTAATTAGAGTTTGTCAAATTGATGTTAAGGGTCAAATAATTTCCAAGGAGGAAAATTACTAGTTTCCTAGGTTTGGGGTGGAAGCTTTGGGATTTGGAATAAGGGGGATAATAAATTATGTTTGAACATTAGAATGGAATAAATATTTAATAAAGGATATAAATAAATATATACAAGTGAAAATCAAAGTGGCATTTGATCATGAAGACACATGGAGGAAGTGGGACCCACATATGGCTAGATTTCTCCACTACACTTGGCGTCATTCTCTCACTAATTCGAATTCAAGGTGAATGGTAACATAGTTGGGGGAGTCCAAAAGGTATTATTCATGGAATGACTCATCCAAGTTCTAAATATATATAGGAAGAGTAACTCCCATGGAAGAGGAAGAGGCAATTTGGAGCTAGTGGGACACTTGGGCTAGATTCCCTAGCTCTATGACAACAATGATGAAGATGCTATGACACCTATGACACACATCATACCTGAAGGATGAAATATGACATATATGACATGTAAGGGATAAAAATAGCCTCCAAGAGGGAGATCAAGGGATTTAGGGCAGCTAATATTCTTCCACATGTGATCTGGTGGAAGTGGGAAACTAGGAATTATTGTACAAGTGGCATTCTTTGGAATCTCTTTCCAACTTGAGTTGGCATGAGTCTCTTGGAAGGAATTAGACCCATGGAGGAAATTATAAGTTTATAAAAGTCATGAACAAAGAAGAATGGAAACTTTTTATCATTTGTAGAATTTGCAATTGCATTTGTGAAGAGGGAGAGCTAGTGGATGACTAGTTTCTTGCCTTAGCCAATTTCGAGGGTGAAAGATTCCCATCCAAGTTGGTAATTGGAAAGGCCATTCATAAATTTAATTTGGAGATTTAATTGAGTCTTTATTTTCAGGTGTAAGCTATAGGGCAACTCATGGTTTCTTCTATTGCAGTTCACTCCTTCAACCATTTCCAGTTTTGATGGCATATTCTTGATCCTTGAGGGAGGGCGTTTTTGGTGAGATATTGTACTATTTGGGGGATATTATAATGCCCCATTTATTTTTTAATATGAATTAAATAATCTGTTATTCATCTCCAGAAAGTTTCAAGTCGAAATTCCAAGTAGAAATGTATAAATCTCATTTTTAATGAAAGAACAGTGCCATTTCCCCACTACCTTGTTGTGAACCAATGTAATGTTGATGGATTCGAATGGATAAGTAAAATAATGATGGTTTATTTATGAATGGAATGTTATTGATGTATTATACAAGTTTCATGTTCAGTTCTCAATCATTTGAAATCATTTTACTCAGTTTATTTATATTTGGAGAAGATTTGGTGCCATTTCCCCAAGGGTAGTGATCTTTGTTGTTGTTTGGGATAGGTTTGAAACAGACTTAATAAATAATTAATGATGAATTTGGGACCTTAATAACATCCTTGATACATCCCCTACATCTTTTCAGAAATTTGAGTGGGTTTGGAGGCATTTGGGAAGCCATTTTCAGTACTTACCCCAGGGGGATTTGAATCCCAAATTACTAGTAAAATTGCATACTTGGTCCAGAATATTAAGAGAGTTTTGAGATGTATTTGGTGGCCATATCTCATCCTTGAGAATCTTATTCAAGTCCTAATATAATTTTTACAAATTCCTTGAATATTTGAAGGCATTTGGAGCCAATTTGAGACCTAGATACCAATATTAGTCAAAGGGAAATTACTAGTAAAGTTCCCTGCATTGGCCAGAATTGAAAGAGGATTTAAAGAAGAATTTTAAAGGTCCAAAAGAATCCCTGAAACACATATTTATGTTATAAAATCATCCATATACCTTCTCAGAATATTCCTAACAAGGTTCATTACACCGTCGAATCCTATAGATCCTACAGACCTACAATTGTCAGTGACCTCTATCGTGCTGCACAATCAATGACAAACGGGGATATTGATTAGCAAGGTTGTGATTGATGACTAATCATTAATGATGAAGGTAAGATAAATGATGATGATATGACAAAAAGTGACAAATATTGATGACATGGATTGATATGGGCATTGGAACACCAAATGGATCAAATGACCCATTCTATTGTCATTTGTGGTTTGATGGGGCCATGGAACCCTTGGTGATGGTCCATGCTACCAATTGACGATGGGCTTGAAGTCCATGGAAAACATCTAGATTCATCTTGATTGAAATTCATATGATAACCTTGAAAGAGTCCTAGAAACTCTTGCATATGGTTCCTTTGGGTCAGTTTTCCATTGTGTCGATCAAGCTAAATGAATAGTCAACAAAAAATCTAACCACAAGCCAACACACAAACATGGCTAACCATAAACATAACAGAACAAGTGGGATAACAACAAAATCAACATAACATAACAATTTGGGTAACCATAAACATAGCATAACTAGTGGGATAACCATAAAGTCAGCATAACATAACAAGTGGGATAACCACAAATTCAACATAACATAACAACACTCTCTCTCAAAGATATGTGGTCCACATATGTGCCATGCAAGAATTGAAATTTTATCATCACTGTATAGGAAGGGTTCAACTTGGAAGATGTGATCCTCTCATCCTCATTTCGAAGTTTGATGCAGGAGCACTGGGGCCTAGGCAGATCATTCGAAGTTGATCGATAGGAGGAGTCGACTAGGGGGAGTGCGGACGACCACTGGTGCTTAGGAAAATTGGCTATAAAAGTCAATAAGTCAAGTAGGAGTAGTCGATATGCGATCGACAAAAGAAGCGGAAGGTCGAGAGTCGACATGTCAAGGTAGACAGAGAATAGGTTGCAGCGGAAAACCTCCTAGGTCGACATGTTGTTGGACTGCGACATCGACAGTTTTTAAGGTGAAAGCAAAGCAAGGAGGAAGGGGCATACTGGCGAAGCCTTAGAAGCAAAGTGAAGTTGAAGGATAAGTTGAAGGCTAACGAAAGACAGTATGGTCGAGACGTAGGGTCGGCTACTATAGTAGTGTCATAGAAGTGCAGAAGTCAAGGCGAGTAATTGGTAGCCATTCAGGGTTGCTAAGGAAGTTATGTGCAGTTATTGATGGTGGTTGGAATCATGACAGATGTCACCACAGGAAGAGATTGTACAGCACGACATAGGTCATTGAAAATTGCAGGTTTGCAGGATCTGGAGGATTCGACGGACATAGGAAGAGTGTCTCAGGGGTTGGAGTAGACCTCGGGATGCGCAACAGAGCACCATCATGGTAGAAGACCGGTGCGCATGCACATATTAGCATTCACTAGGAGTTCGGGAGTGGATGATGATGATGATATTGATGATGATGATGATGATGATGAAGAAGAAGATGATGATAATCATAAGGATGATGATGATGATGATGATGATGATGATGATGATGAAGATGATGATGATGATGGAGATGAAGAAGATGATGATGATGATGCTGACGAAGATGATGATGATGACAAAGATGATGATGATGACGAAGAAGAAGATGATGATAACGATGATGACGGTGACAAATATGATGATGATGATGATGATGATGGTGATGATGATGATGATGATGATGAAAATGATCATCGTCATCTTCATCATCTTCATGATCATATTATTCCTTATCATCATCATCTTCATCATCATCATGATCATCTTCTTCCTTATCATCATCATCATCATCATCAATATCATCATCATCATCATCATCATCACCATGATGATGATGATGATGATGATGAAGACGAAGATGATGGAGATGATGATGATGATGAAGATGTTTATGGTGATGATGGTGGTGGTGATCCAGGAGGATCCAAGAAGGCAAAATTTTTGAAGTCCTCCAATCTCAGCAAAACCCACACCAGATCGAAGGGCTCGTCGCGATGATTCCAACGGCGTTCGTTTCACCTCAAACGGACTCCATATGAGAAAATTATCGCGTTCTGTTCTATAAGGTCAACAGGCAAAATTGGCAAAAAAGAGGTGCCACGTGGCACCACTGACAGGGTGACATGTGGAATCTGTACAGTATGGAAGGATGATGTGGCAGTTGTACGGACAGACAGGTGGTAGTACGGTCCAATCAGGATGCGACACGTGTCATGTACGGACGATGAGGTGGCAATCTAGTCAGCAGTACGGACCAATCCGAATGCGACATGTGTCAGTACGAGGTGACTGCGCAACTTAGTTGGCAGTACGGCATATGAATTGGTAGTTGACTGGGCGTTGAGGTGGACCAATCCGAAACTGCCACGTGGCAGCACTGGATTGGCCAATAATGATTGAAGTTCACCAAAATATTGCTGCTTCACCGATTTCGAACTCCTGACCTCCCATACCCTGTCTCTGTGCCTTTACCAACTGCACTGGTAGTGTTCCTTGTATGGTGTATGGAAATGAATTTATTTAAAGTGGTATTTCGAGCCCCAAAGGGGCCGGGGCTTAGCCCCGACCTTGGTTCTTCCTCCAATGTGACCGGGAGCTCTGACAAGCACAGGAGCTCGCGCTCTATTTCAGCACATGTCGCATTACAAACTATAGAAAATGGGGTAAAAGTGGGTTTTTAAACCAACTCTGTTTTATAACAAAGTTTGGTTTATAAAACTAATTCACATAGTTGGTTTTCAGTTTAAACAAAGTTTTAAAAGAAATATGCCACTTATATGGGTGGTTGAAACCATAACCCAAAAACCAACTTGGAGAAGTTGTAACCAAGGCCAAGATAGGTAAATTAGTTGCAACCAAAGGAATCCATGAGAGTCATGTGAAGAAGGGCAAGCCAACCTATATAAACCCATTCATTTTCCATTTCCCACTCATGCTTTGGAGTAGACACTTTGTAGCTAAAGGAGAGAAGGGAGATTGCGTAGCTCTGCAGGAGGAAGGTACGAGTGTTTATACTCGTTTTACACCGTCTTCAGGATTCGGAGTTGCTGGAAGCAGTCTTGTTGTGTTTTGGGCAGCGGTTCTCTTCCTGGCCATTGTCGCCAAGGTATCATTGTATCATTGCCATGTATTTTTCCTTTATGCTGAGATTATAGATCGACCCTCCTATTGAGAAGCAGGCCCGGAGACATAGTCCATCCTGGACGAACTCCATTATCAACTTGTTGTCTTTATGTGTGTATTGTCTATGCTGTTTGGTTCTCTTCTTATGGATTTGTGAGCTTCATTCATGCTCTTTATGCAATTCATGTTAATGTCATAGAGTAGCAAAGATCTTGTTTTCGGATCAGGTGGTGATGACGATGACAACGATGATGATGATGAGGATGAGGATGAGTGATGCAGGTGGGAATGAAAGAATCCAATCCAACCCGCTTCCCCCATGAAGTATTGTGATTCTCTAACATAGAAACACTAAACTTAGCTAAAAGCTAGCTAAGTTTGGCTTTGATCTCGCCCGTTGATCTATGATTGTTACACCAAAATGTCGTCACCCTTGTGCAAGTGTCGCAAGCGTTGCAAGTGTCGTCATCCTGACCTAGTGTTGTCATCATGACCATTGCAAGTATTGTCATTATGACCAAGTGTCATCATCATGACCATTGTGATAATGTCGTCATCTTGACCATTGTGTAAATTCCTTTCTATTTTACCTAAACCCATTTTAGAGTAAAAACACATCCCTGAAGTTTCCCATGATAGGAGGGCTTAACTGACCTACTTTTCAAGGTCGTTGCAGTCTACCCTTATGCAACATGCGACGTCGCAGGTTGTCTTAATGCAACCTGCGACGATGTTAGTTATTTGGATAAAAGAGTATCTTCAAGCCCATTCTCGAAGATGAGTGATGTGGAGGCCTATCCCTAGGTTCTAGGTGAGGTGGCATTTCGGTTCCTAACCTTATGGAAAGATCCCTTAACCATCTCCCATTAATCCTCAACCTACCCTATCTCTTTAGCCCTATATAAACACCCGCTCTCTCCAAGGGAGGGGGGAAGGTCTATGGTACCCTTATGCTGGTAGAACCCATATTGGTTATTCGGAAGCTTGTACCATATTGGAGGTTTGGCTTGGACATGTTGGATGGAGGATGCAACGTCGAGGCTTTGGTTGTAGCTTCATCCTTTCTATGTAATTCCCGATTTTATACAGTTAATATAATCTCTTTCCATAAAATGTTGTCTCATTGATGATGATGTTTAGAGTTTTCTTTCTTAACTGTTAACTTAGATCAATCATATGAAATGTATGCTTTCATTGTTTGCTAGTATCTATATGTTCAACAGAGTCTTGCAGCTGGAAATCTGACGACGCTGGAGCATTGGATCAACAAAGAGCAAAGGGATATGCAAATCTGAGGTAAGATATCTATCTACTAGTTTGCACTTCTATTGATCTAGGAAAGTAGATCTATATTCCGTTTGATTTGTTCTAGACTTACATTAAGCTAGGGAGATCACACCTTAGATCCGTCTTTGGTAGATTGTCTGTTAACAAATCTGGCGACCATTTGGGTCACATGAGCATAGTTCTCGTTCTATGTCAAGCTCGTTAAAAAATGAAATAGGTTCCTACGAGCACGGTTTATGTTATGTTTCAAGCTCATTAAAAAATGAAACCAAACACCCTAGCGTAGTTTCCCTTTGGTTTCAAGCTTGCATAAAATTGAAACCAATCCATTGGAGCATAGTTTTATTCTATTTCAAGCTCATTAAAAAATGAGATAGACCCCTCTAAGCATAGTTTACCTTTGGTTTCAAGCTCGTTAAAAAATAAGAGGGCCCCCCTCGAGCATAGTTTTATTCCATTTCAAGCTCGTTAAAAAATAAGATGCCCCCCCTAGAGCATAGTTTTATTCCATTTCAAGCTCGTTAAAAAATAAGGTGCCCCCCCTCGAGCATAGTTTTATTCCATTTCAAGCTCGTTAAAAAATAATATGGGCCCCCTCGAGCATAGTTTTATTCCATTTCAAGCTCATTAAAAAATAATATGCGCCCCCTTGAGCGTAGTTTTATTCCAACTCAAGCTCGTTAAAAAATAAGATGGGTCCCCTCGAGCATAGTTTTATTCCATTTCAAGCTCGTTAAAAAATAAGATGGGCCCCCTCAAGCATAGTTATTGTCTTTTTCAAGCTTGTGTAAAAATGAAATAGATCTCCCTCCCTTCAGTTCGAGTCTCTCGTTAGAGTTAGCACTCGAACCTTCATTTCATTTGTTTCTCGTTTCCCCCCCCTTGGTGACCATTTTCATATTAGTAGCTAGGTTGGTAGTTGGGTTAGCAAGCATCATTTTTAGACGAAATGAAGCTTGGGGGGCATGTCACATGTCATACTGTCAGCAATCATGTTGAGGGAACACTACCATGTTAAGCCGGTAGCAATCATGCTGGGGGCATTTACCAGCCTATGGGCATCATGTTGGGAAGGAACCCGTCAATGGGCCTTAAAATATGAGCATAGTTCCCATTCTATGTCAATCTTGTTAAAAAATGAAATAGGTTCCCACGAGCAGAGTTCTAATCTTGTGTCAAACTCATTAAAAAATGAAACAACTCATTTTCCATTGAGTCGATTCTTCCCATTGACTTAGTACCTGAACCTTCTTTTCACTCGCCTATGCCTTAGGTGGATGAAATGAAGCTTGGGGGCATGTCTTCAACCTTTGGAAGTTACGTTGAAGTCAACTCGATCGCCTCTCCACACCACATTGGAGCTAAATCAGTTACTTCTAGAAATCATGCTGGGGGCATGCACCAACCTTTGGATTTCATGAGGGGAAGAAGTTCACCACTGGGAACATTTTCGAGCATACTTTCCTTTTTTAGGTTTCGAGCTCATTAAACCATGAAAATATCCTGAGCATAGTTCATTTTCTGTTACAAGCTCGTTAAAAAATGAAGCAGACATCATGAGCATTCTTCCAACCTATCTTTGAGCTCGTTAAAAATAGTAAGATGGCATTTGAGCTTGCTTTTTCACTTTTTTCGTGCTCTGGTTGAAACATGAAAAGTGGTTTGAGCTTACTTTTCACTTTTTTTGTGCTCTGGTTAAAACATGAAAAGTGGTTTGAGCTTACTTTTTACTTTTTCGTGCTTTGGTTCAAATATGAAAAAAGATTCCGAGTGCTTTTGATACCATTCTTGTGCTCGTTAAAAATTTGAGTTAAAAAGGTGTGTCTAACGAGTATAGGTTTATCACTTTATCCAGCCTCGCTAGACTATTTACGGAAAAGGAACTGTGCCGAGTTTACTTTTTCCTTTGTCATACTCGGTCATCAACCATGACAAAGTTGTTCATGGAGTCCTTTTTAATCTCTTTTCAGACTCCCTAAATAGGAAAAGATTGCCAAGCGAACTTGATGCTTTCACGCTTGTAAAAGCATTTGAATGATCGTCTTCCTAGTGATAGTTTACCCCTTTTTCGGACCAGGAAGCACTAATCATGAAAAAGGTATACTCCAACCAACCATGGCTTGAAGAGTCCTCTCCCGCGTTGTTTTACCCTTTTTCGGGCGATGAGGCCAACTTTACGAAAAAGGACCGTTGGAGTCTCCTTTAGTTCTTTTCAGACTCTCTAAACATGAAATGATGCCAAGTTTTCCTTGTCTGGACTCGTTAAATTTTAAACATTGAAGGGCCCGTTATGGGACGAACCCCTCCTTTCCTAGGTTCGTAAAACATTTGGGATTGGACTCATCTATGAGATGAGCTATACCGAGCATCTAGTTACCCTCATCAAGCTCGTCAAAAACACATGAGGCACTCATCAATCATGATGGGGAAAAAGGGAAGATTTTATGTTACATCTTAATTACGGTAGTACATAGTCACTCTTGAACATGGCACTCGTTTGCATCTTGCATTCAGTACTTGGATAATCTATTTGTCCTCGAGTCTTGTCAATTCCATGAGTCGCATCGCTCCTTTGGATCAGCCAAAGAATGCTTCCACCATCAGTTGCATTAGGGGTTGGTATCATTCTCGTCATGTCAATACTACCAAAACATGCCATGCCCATGTTCAAGAGACATTTGTTACTCATCTTCTGTAGTCAGGATACCTTCAATCATGTCGGTCTACCTTGAGTCATTCTTACACATTACTGTACCATCCGATCTACTCTACACATCTTTTTTTGTGTTTCATGTCGATTGATGGGGGATTCATCATGGCCCTCCTTCAATGGATTCATCCTTGTCGACATCAACTCATCATCTGAGGATTGAATCTAGAAACCAATCAAGTACCTTGGCCCTGCATGCCTCAATGGTAGGTTACCTCGCTTTCAACATGAGTTTACATCATTGACTCTTGATTGAAATATTTCATCTTGCATTCGACTTCAACTTACTTATTCATGCTTAGTGATATGTACTGTGATACCTTGGGAATCATTGACATTAATGGTGATCTCCCTCGCACTTGTTAACGGTATACATTAATGATCGGTAATCAAGTGGTTTCTACCATGTTTGACTCCAAAACATTGTAATCACATGGATAGATTCGTATCATTGTGGGTTAAGCTTGAAGACCTTGGGGAAGTTATTCTTTACCCAGGTTGCGATAGAGATTGTTTGAGACACACAGATCCACTTTTGTATTGGTCGTGGCTATGTTGTTAGTTCAGAGTTACACGGATCCAATTTTGTATTGGTCATGGCTGTGTTATCATCTCATCATGGATCTACGATTGTGTCTAGTAGCCACGATTATGTTCAGTCGGTCTTTACTATCATGGATCTGCAATGTATTGGTCGGAAGCCATGTTTTGTGTTGTATGAGACTTGTGGATCTCAGGTCATTTCTGCAGCAGCTCCTTCCAACCAGCAAGTCCTTGCCATTTTTTATTACAAAGCATTTCACATGTCTCATTCCGTCAGCTTCATGCTTTGGGGGGCATTCCGTTACACCAAAATGGCATCACCCTTGTGCAAGTGTCACAAGCGTTGCAAGTGTTCTCACCATGACCATTGCAAGTATCGTCATTATGACCAAGTGTCATCATCATGACCGTTGTGATAATGTCGTCATATTGACCATTGTGTAAACTCCTTGCTATTTTACCTAAACCCATTTTAGAGTAAAAACACATCCCTGAAGTTTCCCATGACTGGAGGGCTTAACTGACCTATTTTTCAAGGTTGTCACAGTCTGCCCTTATGCAACATGCGACGTCGCAAGTTGTCCTAATGCAACCTGTGACGATGTTAATTATTTGGATAAAAGAGTATCTTCAAGCCCATTCTTGAATATGAGTGATGTGGGGGCCTATCCCTAGGTTCTAGGTAAGGTGGCATTTCGGTTCCTAACCTTATGGAAAGATCCCTTAACCATCTCCCATTAATCCTCAACCTACCCTATCTCTTTAGCCCTATATAAACACCCACTCTCTCCATGGGAGGGGGGAAGGTCTATGGTACCCTTATGCTGGTAGAACCCATATTGGTGATTGGGAAGCTTGTACCATCTTGGAGGTTTGGCTGGACATGTTGGATGGAGGATGCAACGTTGAGGCTTTGGTTGTAGCTTCATCCTTTCTATGTAATTCCCATTTTTATATAGTTAATATAATCTCTTTCCATAAATTGTTGTCTCATTGATGATAATGTGTAGAGCTTTCTTCCTTAATTGTTAACTTAGATCAATCATATGAAATGTATGCTTTCACTGTTTTCTAGTATCTATATGTTCAACAGAGTCTTGCAGCTGGAGATATGACGACGCTGGAGCATTGGATCAACAAAGAGCAAAGGGATCTGAAAATCTGAGGTAAGCTATCTATCTACTAGTTTGCACTTCTATTGATCTAGGAAAGTAGATCTATATTCTGTTTGATTTGTTCTAGACTTACATTAAGCTAGGGAGATCACGCCTTAGATCCGTCTTTGGTAGATTGTCCATTAACAATGATCGATGCGGAACACCTCACGTCGGCTTGCAGAAATGTTAACTCCCACGTACATTCACTTTGCGGATCCTTTCCCCCTCGTCGATCTCCCCATTCGCTTTGATCTGAGCCATTCAAAATCTACTAATTGAGTCGATTGCAACTCTATGATTTTTGTTGACTGATCATAGAATCGATCAACCTAGCTCAACCTTCGTCCGGATCTATGATGATGATGATGATGATGATGATGATGATGATGATGATGAAGATGATGATGATGGTGGTGCTGGTGATCATGAAGATGATGATCATGATGAAGATGATGATGATGGCGATGATGATGGTGACGATGATGAAGATGTTGATTAGGAAGAGGGTGTGGTAATTATGATGACGACGATGATGATGATGAAGATGATGATGATGGTGGAGATGATCATGAAGATGATGATCATGATGAAGATGATGATGATGGAGATGATGAAGATGATGATGATGACAATGATGAATATGTTGATTAGGAAGAGGGAGACGAAAGAATGAGAAATAACCCAACAAGGGAAAGCTATTAGATACATAAGTATCCTTATGGGTGTCATTGTCTCATTAGTTCAGCAAAGATTATTAAGTAAGATTGAATGTAAATTACAAAAGGAATCATGTGGAGATATATCTCTAGAAAGTAAACTTAGCATCTTGGATAGGACCTATCAACTAACCATTTTTTCCTTTTACCTTTATCATCATAATTAAAAAATGGAAATGGCTTTAAGAAGGTTCTTATGGATATGAAAATGAGGAAGAAATATCTATGTTCAATTGTTTGGAAAATTCATGCTTCCTTAGAGACAATGTTGCTTGGGAAATATGTACTCTTTATGAAGACAAAGGAGACCTATGTTTCATTGGTATACATTTTGGACAAAAATCTTGGCATTGGATTGGATTGTAAGAGCCACATATGGATGGTGATGATGATGATGGGGATGAGGATGATGATGATGAGGATGATGATCATGATGATGATGATGAAGATGTTGATGATGATGATGAGGATGGCAATGATGATGATCATGAAGATGATGATTGAATATGGTGGTGGTCATGAACATGATGAATATGATGATGATGGCAATGATGTTGAAGAAGATGATGATGATGATGATGATCAAGATGATGAATATTAGGTTGAAGAGGGAGATGATGATGATTATGATGATGATGATGATGATGATGATGGTGATGATGGTGATGATGATGATGATGATGGTGGTGGTGGTGATGACGACAACGCCGACGATGATGATGAGGATGAGGATGAGGATAAGGATGAGGACAATGATAATGAGGATGATGATGATGATGATGATGATGATGATGATGATGAGGATAATGACGATGATGATCATGATTATCATGATGATGATTAGGATGATGATGATGATGTTGATGATGTTGATGATGATGATTATGATGATGAATATTAAGATGATGATGATGGTGATGGTGATGATGATGATGTTGATGAAGATGATTATGATGATGAAGACGTGATGACAAGATATTTACCTTGGTCTTCACTAAATTCTTATGAGCTTGGCCAACATTATAATAGAATGGTTATGAGTGATTATTCACTCCAATAAAGAATGCACTTTATAGAACTACCAAACTGCTCAGTTAGGATCTTCCTCTTTTAAGACACCGGACTAGGACCATATGTCTTGATCTTCATGTGCACAAATCTAAGAATAAGAGGCTTCACAGGGTCCAAAAAGTTTTTTTTTTTTTTACTACTTCCTCGGATCATATTGAATTGTCAGATTAGTCCTTGGAATGGGTGTTAGGAGTAATCCTTAATCTTTGACTCAATTGGTTTCTCCCCCTATCATGTAGACGTCTTCATTTATTGGGCTCCCCCTAAAATTGTGGCGATGAAGATGATGATGATGATGATGACGACGAATATGATGATGATGATGATGATGACGACGAATATGATGATGATGATGATGATGATGAAGATGATTAACTCAAATTAATTTAAAATGCAACAAAATATAAAATGTGCAAATAAAAAAGAACCCAAAATAAACTAAACAAAAAAATAAATATGCAAATAAAAAAACAAAACAAAACACAAAATATAAAATATGCAAATAAAAATATAAAAAAACATAGAAGGAAAAGACTCCCGCGCACTAGCTCATTAGCAGCATCCAGAGCAAAACAACAAAGAACAAGTTCACTCCCACGCACTAGTTCATTAGCAACATCCAAAGCACTGGTAATTTGATGAGCAGAGCTGTGGTAAATCGATGAGTAGGGGATACCAGTCCAAATGATACCGACATTCCCAGGGGAGGCAATCCGGAGGCAGTCCAGAGGATAACAAAGGGCCCAATGAATTTGGTAATCCCATTAACCCTAGCAGCATAGTGATGTAGGCACAGGGCAAATCCAATGGACCTATGCTCTCTGCACATGAATCCTCTACCCATTTCTTATTGAAATTAGCTTATTTGAGCATCTATTAGGATTTAAACACGAATTCATCCCCAATCAAGCCATACCCGTGAAGTCTGTAATTGATTTAGATACATATTCTTTGTTTATTTGTATTGTTAAACAGTACTTGCATAAATTTCAGACATTTAATTAGAAATTCATATTCCCAGTAAAGAAATCAAAAGTTCATTACAATAATTCATCTAGTCAAACACAACATATACACATACACCAGAATCACTCTTTTTCTTCATAAAATATCTTACAAAGCTTTGAAATTCAATCACGGATCGATTCTTAGAAACAGATGCTACATTGTTTGTTCTTTAATGGCACATACAATATTTAATGGTAGTATTGCAGCATGGTATGTCTTAGCAGGTGGTAGTATGATTCCTTGTTATTGGTTTCTAATTTTTCAAGTGTTAAGGAATTTGTATATATAAACACTAAGTTTCCCACACTCTTCATCAACGTACAACACTTCATTCGTGGGTGCTCCATTTCAACACATATTTTTCATCTCTCTCAACTTTAACACAAGAGCCTCTTGGCCCTTGGGAGTATTAAGGTTGAAAGAGATGAACATTATGTTTTGATGGAGTAGTTGAAAGAGATAAGCATTATGTTTTAATGAAGTAGTTGAAAGAGATGAAAATTACGTTTTAATGTTACAACTATGCTATCTTGGTTCACTAATTATGTTGGTGCAAGTGCGCTTCCATGTTTGGTGTTTTCTTGGTTGGGTATTTTGAAATTTGGATTCTGATAGAACCTAAATGAGGATGAGAGGACCACATCTTCCAAGTTGAACCCTTCCTATACAATGATGTTAAAATTTCAGTTGTTCATGGCACATATGTGGGCCACATATCTTTGAGAGAGAGTGTTGTTATGTTATGTTGAATTTGTGGTTATCCCACTTGTTATGTTATGTTGACTTTGTGGTTAGCCAACTAGTTATGTTATGTTTATGGTTACTCCACTTGTTATGTTATGTTGAATTGTTAGATTTAAACCAAATAGACAAGCAAGATCTCTGATAGAAACACAATCACAAGATAACACACAATATATCCTGGGAAACCCTCATGGGGTAGAAAACCCAGTAAAGCTTTCCTCAATAAGATGATCAACCAAAATACAAGATGTGCTCCTTCTCCTCTTGACTCCTTAGCAGATCTCCTCAACTAGTGCGCACCCTTTCACAAGTGAGTGAATGATCTAATGAGGAGTTCACCTCATCTATTTATACTTGACTCTCAACTGACTAAAAGACCTGTTGGGGCCGACCTCACCTGGAGAAGTCTAATAACCCCTAAAATATAACTACAGGGCCGACCCACACATGGTGGGTCTAATAACCCTAGTTAATACTAACCCTCGGAGGAATAAACATCTCCGGATACATAATAGGATTACCTCGGAGGGATGAAACATCTCCGGAATAATAAAGTACAAATATAATATTCTTTGAAGTTACAATATTTAACACTCCCCCTTAACGAGAAGGATATTATAACAGCATCTGCAGGAGCAAGGAGTCACTACACATGATACATCTATAAATCATCGGAAGCTTTCTTCAATTCGACTTCATCAGTAACTCAACCAGTTACTGGTACATCAATATCAACATCACGATCTTTAGCATCGTCTTCACATGATCAGCTGCATCGTCGTCATACGATCAACAGTTTCGTCATCACACAATCAACGGCATCGTCATCACACGATCAGCAGCATCGTCATCACACGATCAGCAGCATCGTCATCACACGATCAGCAGCATCGTCATCACACGATCAGCAGCATCGTCATCACACGATCAGCAGCATCGTCATCACATGATCAGTAGCATCGTCATCACACGATCAGCAGCATCGTCATCACACGATCAGCAGCATCGTCATCACACGATCAGCAGCATCGTCATCACATGATCAGTAGCATCGTCATCACACGATCAGCAGCATCGTCATCACACGATCAGCAGCATCGTCATCACACGATCAGTAGCATCGTCATCATACGATCATACAAGTATCCTACACAACAATATGAGTATCCCACCGATACAGATAACCACATCATCAATACAAGTATCCTACCGATACAAGTAACCATATCATCAATACAAGTATCCTACCGATACAAGTAATCACATCATCAATACAAGTATCCTACTGATACAAGTAACCACATCATCAATACAAGTATTCTACCGATACAAGTAGCCACATCATCAATACAAGTATCCTACTGATACAAGTAACCACATCATCAATACAAGTATCCTACTGATACAAGTAACCACATCATCAATACAAGTATCCTACCGATACAAGTAACCACATCATCAATACCATTACTTTCTCGGAGACCATTCGTCTACGGATCAATTCAGGGACCGAAGTCCAGGGATGATACAATCCCCTTCACGTACATTTTGAACTATCAGTTCCGAGATGATGCAATCCCCATCACGTACATTTTGAACTATCAGTTCCGGGATGATGCAATCCCCATCACGTACATTTTGAACTATCAGTTCCGGGATGATGCAATCCCCATCACGTACATTTTGAACTATCAGTTCCGGGATGATGCAATCCCCATCACGTACATTTTGAACTATCAGTTCCGGGATGATGCAATCCCCATCACGTACATTTTGAACTACCAGTTCCGGGATGATGCAATCCCCATCACGTACATTTTGAACTATCAGTTCCGGGATGATGCAATCCCCATCACGTACATTTTGAACTATCAGTTCCGGGATGATGCAATCCCCATCACGTACATTTTGAACTAAGGTCCAGGGACGATGCAGTCCTATCTTCTATTCTCGGAGACCTCACGTCTACGGCTCTCTTTAGGACTGAGAGTCCAGGGATGATCCAATCCCCTCAAGTCCACCAAGGACTTCATTCTCGGAGACCTCTCGTCTACGGCTCTCTTTAGGACTGAAAGTCCAGGGATGATCCAATCCCCTCAACTGTCCACTAAGGACTTCATTCTCGGAGACCTTACGTCTACGGTTCTCTTTAGGATTGAAAGTCCAGGGATGATTCAATCCCCTCAACTGTCCACTAAGGACTTCATTTTCGGAGACCTTACGTCTACGGTTCTCTTTAGGACTGAAAGTCCAGGGATGATTCAATCCCCTCAACTGTCCACTAAGGACTTCATTTTCGGAGACCTTACGTCTACGGTTCTCTTTAGGACTGAAAGTCCAGGGATGATTCAATCCCCTCAACTGTATCTTCATCCATACAGGTACAATCATATATCACATCAAAACATGTATTCATCACATCAAAACATGTGTTCATCAAAACATGTATACGTCAACAATCACATCAAAACATGTGTACATCAAAACATGTATACATCAGTACACATCACATCAAAACATGTATACATCACTAATCAAAACATGTACACATCACATCAAAACATGTGTACATCAAAACATGTATACATCAGTAATCAAAACATGTACACATCACATCAAAACATGTGTACATCAAAACATGTATACATCACTAATCAAAACATGTACACATCTCATCAAAACATGTGTACATCAAAACATGTATGTATTCTCACTAATACATCATATCAAATCATGTATAAACGATATGTAAGAGTTCTAAATCTAAATAATTGTAAGTAGCTAACAAAACAAAACAAAAAATAAGTGACAGAAATACTATGCTACTCCCCCTTTCGAGGAGGGTCCTTCTGGACTAAACCAAGCTTGTCTCGGAAGTATTCAAACTTTACTCGAGACAGAGGTTTAGTCAAGATATCGGCAACCTGATCTTCAGTGCTTATGTACTCGAGCTTGATGGCTCCTCTCTGCACCATGTCTCGTATATAGAAGTAACGGATCTCAATGTGTTTTGACTTATCATGGAACACAGGATTTTCAGTCATCTTAATTCAGCTTTGATTATCACACATAATCACAGTAGGATCCATCTCTAAGTCAAAGATTCCAGATAAGAGTTTCCGAAGCCACACCGCTTCACAGCTGGCAGAGCAAGCAGCTATATATTCTGCTTCAGCGGTACTGAGGGCCACACTAGATTGTTTCTTGCTGAACCAGGAGATCATGGCAGATCCAAGACCATAACATCCACCTGAAGTACTTTTTCTGTCTGAGACACTACCTGCCCAATCAGAATCTGAGAAACCATGCAACTTGAGTTCATTTTCTCTAAGATAGTAAAGACCATAGTCCACTGTACCTTTTAGGTACCTCATGATATGCTTTGCAGCTATAAGGTGAACCTTTCTAGGTTCTACTTGAAACTGACTTAGGGTATTTACAGCAAAGCATATATCAGGCCTAGTATTTGTCAAGTACATCAAAGATCCAATGATTTGTCTATATAGGGTTATGTCCACTAGTTCTGATGAATCATTAGCTAGTAGTTTTAGGTTGGAGTCCATGGGAGTGGCCATAGCTTTACACTCCAACATATCAAACCTTTTGAGGATCTCCACAGTATACTTACCTTGATTTAGAAATATCTCTTTTTGCTCTTGCCATACTTCTAGGCCTAAGAAGTAGTGCATTAATCCGAGATCTTTCATTTCGAATTCTGAAGAAAGCTTCTTCTTGCTTTCAATGATTTGTTTCTCATTTCCTGTTAGAAATAAATCATCTACATATAATAGCAATATAACAGGTTCATCATTCATTACCTTAAGATAGAGATTGGGGTCAGCTTTACTTTTGGTAAAGCCCATGCTTAATAAGAAGCTGTCAATTCTTCCATACCAAGCTCTGGGAGCTTGCTTCAAACCATATAATGCCTTCTTCAGTTTGCATACATGGGTCCTTCCGTCTTTGACCTCAAAACCTTGAGGTTGTTCTATGTATACTTCTTCTTCAATTACACCATTCAGGAAGGCTGTCTTAACATCCATTTGATGCAATTTCCATTTCATCATAGATGCAAGTGCCATGATAGTTCTAATCGAAGTATACCTAGCAACAGGTGCAAATGTATCTTCATAGTCAATTCCCTCCTTTTGAGAGAATCCTCTGGCTACAAACCTTGCCTTGTATTTTTCAATGCTTCCATCTGCAGCATGTTTTATTTTGAAAATCCATTTGGAAGAAACCACACTTTTATCTCTTGGTTTGGGGACTATATCCCAAACATCATTTTTCATTATTGACTGATATTCTTCAGTCATTGCTTCTACCCATTCTTTCTTTTGAGCTGCTTCTTCATAGCTAGTAGGTAGTTGATCCACAAGATCACACATCAAGGCCATATAGTTGGACACTAGCTTTGGTTTCTTCCTTTCTCTAGTGGAGCCTTCAGGAGCACCATATCTTTCAGCTCCTTGTATAATATCTCTAGCCCATGCTGGTCTTCTTTTCCTAGATAATTCTGCAACAGGGGGTTCTTGTGGTTCCAGCATGTCATGATCCTCTGTTATGTCCTCCTCAGGGATGTGAACAGTATCTGAGACTCTGGGAGATGTATCTTCTTCATAAACTTCTTCAAGTTGACATTTTCTAGATTTCTTAAGAGCTGCTTCCTCATCGAAGGTTACATCTCTACTTATTTCTATATGATGAAAACCTGGTATGTAAATCCTGAAGGCTTTGGATGATTCACAATAGCCAACAAATATTCCTTTCTTACCAGAAGGATCCAACTTGGTTCTCTTTTCCTTTGGAATGTGGATGTACACAGGACACCCAAATATTTTAAGATGGCTTACTTCGGGCTTCTTTCCAGAAAACACTTCTTCTGGAGTTTTGAAATCAAGAGCACTATGAGATAATCTGTTTTGAACATATACTGCTGTTCTGGCTGCTTCAGCCCACAGATACATGGGAAGATCCTGGTCATGTATCATAGTCTTCACAGCTTCCATGATGGTTCTATTTTTCCTTTCTGCAACCCCATTTTGTTGGGGATTGTAGGGAGTGGTTAGTTCTCTTTTGATTCCAGCTTCCTTACAGAATTCTTCAAACTCTTTTGAAGTATACTCTCCACCATTGTCTGTTCTGAGAACCTTGATTTTCTTTTCTGAGAGATTTTCTATTAGAGCCTTGAACTCTTTGAACTTCCCAAAAACTTCATTCTTACCCTTTAGAAAGTATATCCAAGTTTTCCTTGAATGATCATCAATGAAAGAAAGATAGTATTCAAACCCACTTAGAGAGGTGGTGGGCATTGGACCACACACATCTGAGTGTATTAACTCCAAGATCCCTTTGGTCTTTGTTTCACTCTTTGGAAATGGGTTCTTGACATTCTTGCCTTTCTTACATCCTTTGCATGAGCCATTATGATCCACCTTTAAATCTGGTAGTCCTATGACCACCTTGCTTACATAAGGTAAGGCTTTGTAGTTAATGTGAGCTAGTCTTCTATGCCATAGCTCACTGGGGCTAGAGGTTTCATGAACAAGAGCAGCTTCTGGATGACCCTTGAGTTTATATAAACCTCCTTCCTCTTCACCAATAACAATTGCATC
This sequence comes from Larix kaempferi, assembly GCA_027924585.1. Taxonomy (NCBI): domain Eukaryota; kingdom Viridiplantae; phylum Streptophyta; class Pinopsida; order Pinales; family Pinaceae; genus Larix; species Larix kaempferi. The sequence continues at coordinate 2,568,038 of BSBM01000012.1, read as the reverse complement.
CTTAATGGATTTGCCTTTGGACCACATTAACACTTGTCCATCAATGAATGCAACTCTATAGCCTTTCTTGTCTAAAGCTGAGATTGAAAGCAAATTCTTCTTTAATCCTGGAACATATAGAACTTCCTTCATCTTCATGGGGGTTCCAGAATCGAGTTTGTAGTTTGCTTCACCAATTCCCTTAATGGGATATTGATAGTCATCTCCTAGAGATACCTTTTGGGGAGAATTCTTTTCTTCAAGATTTGAGAGGGTCCTCTTCTGTCCAGTCATGTGCTTTGAAGCACCACTGTCAATAAGCCATGTACCTTCACCAGGGGTTATGGATCCAGAGAGTGCGGAGAATAGAACATATTCTTCTGCATCTTCTTCTGTGTTTCTTCTTGACCTCCTTTTGAAGAAGGTCCTTTCTTCTTCTTCCCCTTCATCTCTAGGCCTTTTATTGTGAGACCTTTCTTCCTCTATTTCTTCTTCTTCACTGTCATCCTCTGCAAGATGTGCTTGATGTCTTTTGAAGTGATTACCCTTTTTCTTCTGTAGAGGGAAATCTTTAGCAATGTGTCCTAATTTGTGACAAGAGTAGCATTGGAAAGAAGAGTAATCCCTTCTTTGAGTAGATCCTCTTTTCTTGTGAAATCTGTGAGGAGGATGAGACTCCTTGAGACCACCTTTCTTGAAGTAGGATTGACTCCTTCTTCTTTTGGTATGAGTGGCCAAGGCTTGGTCATCTTCTTTGAGCAAGGCTTCTCTATTTGCAACCCTAGCCTCCTCTTGTACACAATCTTCCCAAACTACATCAAACTTCATACTTTCTTTTCTGGCACACATAGTTTGAATGAATGACTCCCAAGGTCTAGTGAGACCATTTAGAGCTGTCATCACAAGTTCATCTTCATCAAGGGTATCACCAATGGCATCTAGTTGTTCTTTGATTTGATGGACTCTTGAGAAGTAGTCTTGAATGGATTCTCCTTTGTTCATCTTGGTGCTCTTCAACTGAGTCCTTAGATTCATCTTCCTATTGATGTTCTTTCCTTCATACATTCTTCCTAGGGCATCATACATTTCCTTTGGAGTCTTCTTGGAAGACACTTGGGGAATCAAGTGGTCTTTAATGGAATCAGCTATGATTCTCTTTGCCCTAATCAGATCCTTCCTGTGTTTCTCTTTGGCTTCATCTTCTTCTGGTTCTGCAACTTCCTCCTTGATATAATGAGCAAGATCATTCTCCTCAAGAATTAGACCAATTCTGTATTTCCATGCTCGGAAATTCTCTATGCCTTCTAGCTTGTCTTCAAGCTTAGTATTTGGAGCCATCTTCTCTTGGGGGAGTCCAAGAGACAGAGTAGACTTACCTGGAAAGTTACCTTTTACTTTTCCGGAATCTGGAACAGAATTTTATCGCACTTTTGGTAGAATTAGGGTTTGAATTTCCCGGAGTTCTACCCAACCAAAAAGTTCGATCTATAGCTCAAAAGAATGCTCTTGAGAAGGGATACCCAGCCATATAATCAGAATTCAAAAATTACAACTTTTTTCTGAAACCAAAATCTGACGTATCGCACTTTTGGTAGAATTAGGGTTTGGATTTCCCGGAGTTCTACCCAACCAAAAAGTTCGATCTATAGCTCAAAAGAAAGGTATTGAAAAGGGCTATCCAGCCATGCAACCAAAAATCAATAATATCAACTTTGGGCTGAAACCCTAACTTCACCAAAGAGAGAGAAAGAGGTATTCTTACCTTGTGAAAGATGTCCTATTCAGTTTGGCTCTGATACCATGTTAGATTTAAACCAAATAGACAAGCAAGATCTCTGATAGAAACACAATCACAAGATAACACACAATATATCCTGGGAAACCCTCATGGGGTAGAAAACCCAGTAAAGCTTTCCTCAATAAGATGATCAACCAAAATACAAGATGTGCTCCTTCTCCTCTTGACTCCTTAGCAGATCTCCTCAACTAGTGCGCACCCTTTCACAAGTGAGTGAATGATCTAATGAGGAGTTCACCTCATCTATTTATACTTGACTCTCAACTGACTAAAAGACCTGTTGGGGCCGACCTCACCTGGAGAAGTCTAATAACCCCTAAAATATAACTACAGGGCCGACCCACACATGGTGGGTCTAATAACCCTAGTTAATACTAACCCTCGGAGGAATAAACATCTCCGGATACATAATAGGATTACCTCGGAGGGATGAAACATCTCCGGAATAATAAAGTACAAATATAATATTCTTTGAAGTTACAATATTTAACATGAATTTGTTATGTCAACTTTGTTTTTATCCCATGTGTTCTGTTATGTTTGTGGTTGGCCATGTTGTGTGTTGACTTGTGTTTATCCCTCTTGTGGTTAGATTTTTCGTTGACCCTTCATTTAGCTTGATGGACACAATGGCACACTGACCCAAAGGCACCATATGCAAGAGTTTCTAGGACTCTTTCACGGTTATCATATGACTTTCAATCAAGATGAATCTAGATGTTTTCCATGGACTTCAAGCCCATCATCAATTGGTAGCATGGACCATCACCAAGGGTTCCATGGCCCCATCAAACCACAAATGACCACAGAATCGGTCATTTGACCCATTTGGTGTTCCAATGCCCATATAAATCCATGTCATCAATATTTGTCACTTATTTTCATATAATCATCCTGCATCTTACCTTCATCATTAATGTTCGGGTACACAAGGTACTACCAAAGGAACGAACACCAAGAGCAACCACTTCACACAAACAGATCACAGATCAACACACCGATGTTTTGACGTGGTTTAAACCCTCTTGAGGGAAACACTCCACGGCCCCGGCCAAATAGCTTCTACGGGACAATTTATTATGCAAAGAAAGAAAGTTACAAATGAGCTTCTCATAATCGATCAACTAAGCAATGACCCTCCATGCTCTTTAAATAGAGATCATGGACCAATCGGGTGTTAAGCCACGGATCAAGGTTAGGTTTGATCTAAGAGAAGTTGAGCCGTCGGATCACTCTATGTCGGAAACATATCGTGACCGTCGGATTAAGTATTTACAAATGCATACTAATACATACTAAAGAAACACACTATCCCTAACAGATATATTACACAAGTTGATCTTAACTAACTCCTAAGTGTCTAAATATCCTAACATCCCCCCTTAAGAACAACTTGGGATAGGATTGAAGGATTTACAAAAGTGACACTATTAGGAGAAGGAAGGAGGCATTAGAGCCTATCCCCCCTTAATGACAAGTTCCTGAACTCCTAACATAGATCGAAGTTTAGAAAACTTCGCTTCTGTAAGAGACTTGGTGAAGATGTCTGCAACTTGATCATCTGTAGGGCAAAAGAGCACTTCAAGAACCCGATCATGAACAAGATTTCTGATGAAGTGCATATGTAGCTCAATGTGTTTGCTGCGTTGATGTAGAATTGGATCTTTGGAAAGCTTGATGGCACTTTGATTGTTGCACCAAAGTGGAGTAGGCTGCTGCTGCTCGAATCCAAACTCTAAAAGGATCTGTCGAAGCCATAAAGCTTCCTGACTGGCATTAACTGTTGCTCGATATTCTGCCTCTGCTGAAGAAAGAGCAAGAGCTTGTTGTTTCTTACAAGCCCAAGTAATAGGTCTAGATTCCAGACTGAAAACATAACCTGCAGTAGACTTTCGATCATTAGGATCGCCGGTCCAATCTGAATCAGTGAAACCAACCAACAAAGGTTTCCCCCCTGTACTGTAATGAATCCCAAATTGAACTGTACCTCGAATATATCGAAGTATTCTTTTAGCTGCTTTCCAGTGACTTTCATGAGGTGTCTGCATATAACGGGCAACTCGACCAACAGCAAAGGAAAGGTCAGGATGGGAATGAGTCAAGTATAAGAGACTACCAACAAGCTGACGATACAAGGTGGCATCGACTTCAGGTGAAGTACAAGTGGCAGAAAGTTTGACTCCAGACTGGAAGGGAGAAGGGGCTGGTGTACAATCTTCCATGTGAAAGCGACGAAGAAGGTCACAAGCATACTTAGACTGAGAAAGAAAGATTCCTTCTTTGGTGTGCAGGACTTGGAGACCAAGAAAATAATGCAAATGTCCTAAGTCCGACATTTCAAAATTTTGTTTAAGACTGGATTTCACATGGGTTATAAGCTTAGGGTCACTACCAGTAAGAATAAGGTCATCAACATATAGAACAAGTATGATGAGATGGTTTCCTACTTTCTTGGTATATACATTGGGGTCAGAATGACATCTAGAAAAACCAATGTCAAGGAGAAAGTTATCCATTTTGGCATACCAAGCTCTAGGAGCTTGCTTAAGGCCATATAAGGATTTCTTAAGGCGGTAGACAAGGATAGAGTTATTCTGAACATAGCCAGGAGTTTGTTCCATGTAAATTTCCTCCTGTAAATCACCATGTAAGAAGGTAGACTTGACATCCATTTGATGGACTTCCCAGTTGTGTAAGGCTGCAAGGGAAAGAACAAGGCGGATGGAGTTCATTTTTGCGACAAGAGCAAAGGTTTCATTGTAGTCAATCCCTTCAACTTGGGAAAAACCTTTGGCAACTAACCTTTCCTTAAGTCTTTCAACACTTCCATCTGATGCATACTTAGTTCTGTAGACCCATTTACATCTGACAAGTTTTCTTCCTTTTGGAAGAGGTACAAGATCCCAAGTATCATTCGCCATTAAGGAACGATATTATTCATCCATGGCTGCATCCCAATCTGGATTCCCTGAAGCTTCTGCAAAAGTCTCTGGATCATGATTCTCGGAAACTTGAGCCAAAAGAGAAGAGGCTCGCTGAAACTGAGAACGTGTTCGATGTTGATCTCTAGGATCACTGACAAGATCACCAGCTGCTTCACATGTTGAACGGACCCATCGAGGAAGCACTTGTGCTGGTGCAACTGGAGGAACATGAGCAGGCGGAGGTGGATTTTCATCATCACTGTCATTATCAGAAACTGGAGTTGGAAACCTGTCAAGGAAGTTGGAAGAAGAAGAAGAAGGCACAAACGTCGAATCAAGCTCGGAGGCCAAAGATGTCATAATCGCCGAGTTAGGCTCGCAGGCCAAGAGATTTTCATCAAATTTAACATCTCTTCTAATGATTATAGCATGAGAATGTGGTTGAAGAAGTCTATAACCTTTTACATCTTCAGAATATCCAACAAATATGCACTTTTCACTTTTAGGCTGCAATGCTTTCCGTTTTTCATCCGGAATGTGAGCCCATGCTTCACTACCAAACACACGAAAGTGAGTTACATTAGGTTTAGTTTTACTCCATGCTTCTTCCGGTGTTATACCTTGTAATGCTTTAGTGGGGGTGCGATTTACTATGTAATTTGCACAATTAATGGCTTCAATCCAAAATTGAAGACTTAGTCCCTTAGATTGGATCATACAATTAGCCATTTCTTTTAAAGTGCGGTTCTTCCGCTCAGCTACACCATTTTGTTGTGGTGTATATGGAACAGTGTGCTATTGTTGGATGACTTGTTCAGTGCATAAAGTAGTGAACTGTTTGTTAACATATTCTCCTCCATTGTCAGATCTTAACTTAATAATTTGATGACCAGATTGTTTTTCAACAAGGGCCTTGTAGGCCAAGAACATGTTAAATACTTCGCTCTTAAGTTTTAGGAAATAAACCCAAGTGCGTCTGGTGTAATCATCAATGAAAGTTAAGAAATATTTGAAACCAGAAAATGAAGCAGATGGAAGAGGACCACACAAGTCACTATGCACAATCTCCAAGGGAACCGAGGCGTGCCAAGAGGCACGTTTGTCAAAACTGTCCCGATGATGTTTTTCAAGTACACAACCGAAACAAACACCATCTCTGCAAGATACCATCGGAATACCTGTCACCATATTTTCTTTACATAGTTGTTGCAATGAGCGATAATTTAAGTGACCAAATCGCTCATGCCAAAGTTTGCTCAAGTTATCACTATGAGCAACAAAATCTGAAGGGAAAGGTGATGACCTAAAGTTGTTAAACTTGTACAACCTGGTAATATCATCAACAATTCCGGTAGCTAGAACCTGTTGAGGATATTTAAAATCCTTGATTACAACTTGGTGAGGTGTAAAGGTCACAGTTTTACCTTCACCAGAATGAGTGATCTGATAGACTGATAACAAACTGCAGGAAATTCTTGGAACACATAGTACATCACTGAAATGACCATTATCTACTAGAACTGTTCCAGCTCCTACAACACTTAGAGATCTATCATCACCAACAAATATTTGTTTGGTATTATATTCATGCATAGTAGAAAAGATGGCTTGATCCTTAGCCATATGATAAGATGCTCCAGAATCAATGAGCCATTCATTTGAAGTAGAAGAAGAAGATGCATTATAAGAATAACCAGAAGCACAAAGTGCATGTCCATGAGAGGTAGATTTTGAAGACGAATCTAGGCTGATGTGGTGCTTCTTCATTGCTGCTTCCAAGGCTGCCATTTTCTTGAAACACTTAGATTCATCATGATTATCTTTCCCATAATAGTTGCAATGACACTCAGTCTTCTTGCCTTTTGGCTTGGATCCTTTGTCATTTTTTAAAGAAGGAGCTGACTGAGAGGGTTTGGGACCCTTGTTTGACTTATTATTGCGAAAATTTTGTTTCTTGGGAGGCTTGGACTTTTCTTTCTATTGGGACAATAAGGCTTTCCCAGATGTATCTGCATTGTTGATTATTCCAAGATGAATGAGTTTATCTTGTTCCCTAATCAAGGAATCACAAAATGATTCAAGACTAGGCTCTTGATAGCTAGCTGCATTCAATGATGCTTTCATGGAGTAAAATGTAGATACAAAAACAGAATATGCAGGTCCAAGTTTGGAAAGAATATGATAAATGCATTGTTTGTCTTCCCTCTCAATCTTACATTCTGCACATAAGAGCTTGAGATTTTTGTACTTAGATAAATAATCTTGAATGCATGAAAAATCACTTGGATTTAAAGAAATCAACTCATTTTCGAGTTGGTGACCTCGAATTTCATTGTGTTTACCAAACACAGTTTCCAACTTGTCCCAAGCAGTATTAGGTTCATCAATTCCAGATATGTGGAATCGCAAATCAGTAGAGATTGACATCCCAATCAATCCACGAGCTTCATCACATCTATTTGCCCATTTTATTTTCTTATCATCATCAGTGGGTTCTTTTTCTTTCCCTGTGGTAATTCTGAAAAGTCCCCTACTTCGTAGAACATCCTCCATACGAGATTTCCATGAGAAATAGTTGGAACTGTTAAGTAGAATATCACAATGGGCGGCCATATTTGTAAATTAATAGCTGTAAAAGAAGAAACCAATAGTCTAGATGTGAAGAGCTCGAAAAAATAGGCGGTTTAAAAAAAAACAGCATTGAAAATGACTCTGTATGATGAAGTTATGCTTGAACAAAGAAACTGTTGAAGATGTCCCCAATAGTGATGTGGCAGCTAGAGAATGTCCAGCAAAAAAAAAAACCTCCCTCTTCCCAAGATGAACCTTTTGACAATCACTTTACAAGAAAGTTGCTTTAAGTGAACCACTTTTGTAAAATAAGTGATTTCACTTTTACAATGATATTACTTTTAAATAGTGCAACAAAAAAAACTTAAGTGACTCACTTGTATTTTTATTTTTTATTATTTAAGTGAGATGCACTTTTACAATAAAGTAACTTGAAAATAGAAATTGCATGCACTTTTCCTTTTAAAAGTAACTTCCTAAGACTTGAACTCAAGACCTATTAAGGAATAAAGCAACTTTGAACCAAGTGAGCTAGATTAAAAGGTATGTAAAATATGGGAATGAGGAAGGATTTTTTTTTTTTACTCTTCTTGCTCGGTTTGCGTGCTTGCCCTTTTTCCTGCAAAACAGACCATAAAACAAAACAAAAAAAACTTTTCCACACTTTTGGAGTTAGATCTTGTTAGCTTGCTCGGAAATTCTACGTTTTCTCTCTGTTTCTGATTTGTCAGGATCGCGCAAGGTGCACGGCAAAGAGCATACGTAGCCGAGAAAAACCCTTTCCCTTTCTATTTCTGATTTGCCGAGATCGCTCAAGGTGCACGGCAAAGAGCATATGCAGACGGGAAAGCAACAATCCGAACCAAAAAAAATCTAACAGTAAAAAAAAGATGAAATATGAGATTTTTTTCTTTTCAAAAAACGAAAATAAAAAATATGCGTCACTGTAACATTATACCTTCAGATCTGATGAAATACGCATTTCTGGAGCAACCGGGAATCGTTTTCGATCAAACGAAAATTATTTCCCAATGGAAACGACGCTCCGAACGCAATGGAACACCTCCCACAGCCCAGAAATGCACAGAAATACCAGAACTAGAAACCCTTTCGAGTTTCAGCAACATCAGTTCAAGATCTAGATCATAACCGGAAGCGGCACTTCATAAAAGCTCTGATACCATGTTCGGATACACAGGGTACTACCAAAGGACCGAACACCAAGAGAAACCACTTCACACAAACAGATCACAGATCAACACACCAATGTTTTGACGTGGTTTAAACCCTCTTGAGGGAAACACTCCACGGCCCCAACCAAATAGCTTCTACGGGACAATTTATTATGCAAAGAAAGAAAGTTACAAATGAGCTTCTCATAATCGATCAACTAAACAATGACCCTCCATGCTCTTTAAATAGAGATCATGGACCAATCGGGTGTTAAGCCACGGATCAAGGTTAGGTTTGATCTAAGAGAAGTTGAGCCGTTGGATCACTCTATGTTGGAAACATATCGTGACCGTCGGATTGAGTATTTACAAATGCATACTAATGCATACTAAAGAAACACACTATCCCTAACGGATATATTACACAAGTTGATCTTAACTAACTTCTAAGTGTCTAAATACCCTAACAATTAATGATTAGTCATCAATGACAACCTTTCTCATCAATCTCCCCCTTTGTCATTGATGGAAACCTTTTCAAGCACTCTCCCTCTTTGGCATTAATGACAAAGGGTCAAAGACTTTTCCATCAAGGACTTAGCAATGCCCCCCCCAAAAAATATTTTTGGATGCTTCTTTATTTGATTGCCCCCCCTGTCTGATATGCTGCTATACTTGTACTCAAATTGGCTTCCCTTTGCTTCTTGGATTTCCATGAGAACTTGCTTGTTACTGTCACATAAGTACGTTTTGACTAAGTAATATACTCCCCCTATGTCTGAGAATTTATCAAAAAGTTGTTGCTCAATCAGTGTCTACACCCTTTATCAATTAGCACTCTAGTTCTGGCTACATTTGTCTTTGTATGAAGCCTTCTTATTGCTTTAACTGTCTTGTCCTTACTTACCACTGTCCTTTATGAGGGTTTCTATAGCAATTTTGGTTCTCACTCCTTCACATGTGCATGTCCATTATGCTATTTGTTGTGGTTTCATTTTTTTCCGTGCTGACTGTCTTTGACTGTTTTGAGGGATACTATGTGTGCTCGTTGATTTTTTGGGCATGATCTTGACTGTGCCGTACCTCTTTGAGTGGCTGGTTCTTTTGTCGTACTTGTATGTCTTTTTTTATCAACATTTATGGTCTCTCTCTCTCTCAAGTATGTTTATTCCCTTGAGTAAGGGCCATTTTGTTCCAGTTGTTGACTTTCCTATGAGAGGTAAGATTTGGACTGAAAGTTAAAATCTGAGTACATTAAGGAAGGTTATTCCCATCATGTAATTCATCAGATGTGATTTTTTCATGTTTGTTATGTGATTTTTCTACGTTGACTGTCTTTGACTGCTTGAGGGATACTTTGGCGTGCTAGGGGAAAGCCACATGTTGCTTCCATGGTCCAAGGTGACCGTGGAAGGTCACAATCTATGCCTCGTCAGGAAATAAATATGACTACAATAACAAAATGTTTCGATTTTTTCTGTTAACATTCGATTTTCACTGTTACAATTCGCTTTTTTGTGCTTATTGTGAATATTTCCATATGATAACATGCTTATTACACTGTGGCAGGGGTCTTCTCATTGCCATGGAGCAGAACATGTATCTTATCCTTCAGTGGTAAAAGTAAATATTATTGCATGTCTCATTTTTGTTTATGTTACAATTATTGACTCAACTAAATATAGTAACTAAATATGACTACAATAACTAGAAACTCTGACCCCAGAATATTTCCATGTGAGAGCATGCTTATTACACTGTGGCAAGGGTCTTCCCATGATCATCATGGAACAAAATGCATGTCCTCCACTTCTGAGGTAAAAATATGTTGATGTATATGTAACTTCGGAATGTATTTCATCTGTGTATTTCATATATATTTATTGTACCCTTATAAGAGATGTGTTATTCCTCTATAAGGAAGTGTCGTCATGTGTATTAACAAGTGTCGCAAGTGTGTGAACTTGCCGATGGGTTATCAGACCACCATGTGTAGGGTCGGCCCTGAAATATATATTATATGGTTGATGTACCTAGCTAGACAAGTCGACCCCATAAGGTCACTGGGAAAACAGAACAAGTATAAATAGAGATAGGGAGATCTCTATTTGGATCACTCGGAAACTCACACTTCTCTCACTCAGAAAGTTGTGCACTAGTGAGGAGGAGGATAATTTGCTACCAGGAGACTTTCTCTCTGTATTTTGGTTGTACATTGGTTGATCCATTGCTCTCTCTATCTCTGAGAAAGTTGTGGGGTTTTTCACCTTAGGGTTTTCCCCATGGAAACTCTGTGTCTCTTGTCTCTCATGCTTTTGATTCTTGTGATGATTGACATGCTTGTTATGATTGAAGTGCATTTATATAATGTACATGCTATTCTCTCAGTAAAGATCCTAGAGTATTGTGAATTAATGCTCAAAATTTAACATGGTATTAGAGCTAACCTGAAAAGAAGACACTGTGTAGTGACGGAAACCAGGGTTTATTGTTTATTGGGTTTCTCTCCACAGATTTTGGAAAAGCACTATAGTAGATTGACTCTACTCATCAAGGAGAATCTATCTGTCTAGTCAGAATTCAATTCTGAGCATTTTCAGATTTGGCCCTAAAACTTAGGGTTTCCACAAAAATAGGAATTTATGGAATATGAAGACATAGCTAAAAGCTCCTTGCAACAATCGAAGTTTAGAGCTTTGGATCAAGATTTTTGGTTGGGTAGATCTCCGGGAAACTCAAACCCTAATTCAGGGTCCTCCTTAGTGAACCCGGGAAGACAAAAAGGCATTTCTGAAAGGTGAAGCTTTGCAGATCTCAAATTCTGAATACACCAGGCTGATCAGCTCATCAAGGCGCATCTAGCAAGTCAAGTGATAAGACCTAAATCTTTTCTATTTCCATTTGAAGTACTCTTTAAGATATCTCACCACACCAAGCTTGAGGATAAGCTTGAAGGGGCTGATAACTTCCGAGCCTGGAAGTATAGGATTGGGTTAATTCTGGAAGAGAATGAGTTGGACTCATATGTAAAAGAAGACATCCCTATCCCAAAGGATGAAGAGGCTAAAATATTGCATAAGAAGAACTTGGTCAAGGCGAAGAGAATCATTGTTAATTCTATCAAAGACCATCTCATACCTCATGTGTCATCCCTGAAGACACCCAAGGAGATGTTTGACCCTTTGACCAAGCTATTTGAAGGGAAGAACATAAATCAGAAGATGACCCTACGTTATCAATTGAAAGGGGTCAAGATGTCGAATGGAGAAACCATTCAATCCTATTTCTCCAAGGTCTCTCAGATCAAGGAACAACTTGAAGCTGTAGATGAAATGGTGGAGAAAAGTGAAATTGTTATGACCACTTTGAATGGCCTACCTAGGTGATGGGACTCTTTTATCCAAGGGATCTGTGCAAGAAAGAAATTAATCTCCTTCAATAGACGGTGGGAGGAATGTTCCCAAGAAGAAGCAAGGCTTGTGGCAAGAGAAGAAAAGATGGGGAATGAAGATCAATCCCTCACAGTACACACCAAGAAAGGCAAGTTCAAGAGGGAGCCATCCCATCACAAGAAGAAGTCTTCTCATCCTTATCACAAATATAAGAAAGATCTAAGGTGTTTCAATTGCAATGAGAAAGGTCACTTTTCTTCAGAATGTCCCAAGAACAAAAGGGATTACAACAAAAACTCCAGCAAGAAGAAGAAGGGCAGCAAGAGAAAGTTCCATGCTCATACTGCTGAAGATGATGAACCTCCAAAGAAGAAAGCTAGGCCAGAAAGTGATGATGACTCATCAAGTGAAGAAGAGTATGTTCTTATCTCTGCTCTCACAGGTACTATCTCACATGGTTGTAATGATTGGTTAATTGATAGTGGGGCTTCCAAACACATGACTGGGTTTAAAGAATATTTTGTAAATCTATCTGAACATGAATCACGCCATAAAGTGAAACTTGGGGATGATTATCAATACCCCATCAAAGGAAGTGGTGAAGCCTCCTACAACTTAGATTCTAGAAAATATTTGAAGATGAAAGAAGTTCTTTATGTACCTAGGCTCAAGAATAACCTTCTCTCCATCTCTACATTGGATGCAAAAGGCATGAAGGTTGCATTTGTGGATGGCCAAGTCCTAATGTGGCCAAAGGGTAAAACTATTGATGATGCAGTGGTGATTGGAGAGCAAGATGGAGGATTGTACAAATTGAAGGGACAACCTGAACATGCCATGGTGACATGAAGACAAATATTCATCCATAATCATGAATCACATATAGGTATGTATAAATTGCTTTTGCAAAGGTTAACTTGTGAGTTATGTAGGTCATTGAAGAGAATAAGAAAACATTGCTAGACATAACTAGAAAATATGGTGACGAGGTATGTGTTTCTTATATCATAGGATCTATTATATAAGTATGCATGACATGATTGATGATGTTTATTCATGAATTCATAGGTTTGAATAATCGTGAGTGTATGCATATTTTGTTTCTTATCTTAATTGATGATATGACTAACGGGTCATAAGGTTGAGTAATCATGGATTTAGGTATATTATGACTAACCACAAGAGTCCTTGAATACCAATACTTATTATTTCTGTTTGAAATGATTATGACTATAAATGTTTAAGATTATTGTGTTTTAGTATCAAGATTATACTAATGAACGTGTGATTATGTATGAGACCTCGAGGATAACACAATAGTGATACTAATAAGCATGCATAGAGACCAAGGATGAATATAAGTTCGAGGATAGGTAATCCAGGAAGAAAAGATCAAGAAGGAGCACACTCCAGTAGTTTCTGCAAGGATGCAGATATTCAGAGGGAGTTGACCATCTTTCTACATTCCACAACAGAAAGGTGTAGAAGAAGCTACTCCAGTAGCTCCTGCAAAGAAGAAAAAAACTCAGAGGGAGTCCACCCAACAAACAAACAAAGAAAAGTATTTTAATTGTCATTTCTTGCATATTTGTTTGTTTAAATAATATTGTTCAAATGATGTATATGCTTATGTTCCTAGATTTAGGATGTGTATTATGCATATTAGAATGATTGCATTAATGAACAACTTACTACTAATATGCATTTAATGGGTAAGTAGGCCTGTGGCACTGTACAACACTCCATTGCTACTTATCTAGAATGAAACCTCTTTGCTAACATGTTGGGAGCTATGCAAACTCTTAACAATGTTTTGGTAGACACTGGAAGGCATCTAGAAAGTTATGGAACATGGATAAATGTTGTATTGAAGCATTGGCTAAGATAATTGCATGACTGTATGACATATTTCCTTATGTGTAAGAATTTGTTCTAAAAATCATGATATGTTTTTAATCATGCAATTTAACTTGTTTTGTATAAAAGATCGTATACCTTCACCTACAAAAGAAGGAATACAACATTTGTTCCAGCAACAAAGATATCTATTGAAGATATTGAAGTTCCCAGGATCTGGGATGAAGAAATAGAAGAATGCCATGATCCGTCGATCATGAAGAATGATGTTTGGGATGCAGTACCAAGACCTGAAGTGGAGTCTGTAGTGACTTCCAAGAAGATCTACAAGATCAAGCATGTTGTAGATGGCAACATAGATAAGTATAAAAGTGATGAAATGAAAGATACACTAGATGGATTTCAAGACAGCTTTCTTGAATGGTGTAGTTGAAGAAGAAGTATATGTGGAGCAGCCACTTGGTTATGAGGCACATGACAGGGAGTCATATATGTGCATAACTTGGTAGGAAAGACAGCTTTCTATCAAGTTTGGGCTTTACCAAGAGTAAAGTGGGTGCCAACCTTTACGACAAGGTTGAGGAAGGAAATCCAGTGATACTACTTTTGTATGTGGATGACCTGTTTATAACAGGAGATGATAGATTGATTTTCGACACGCAGTGGAAGCTTGCTGCCGAGTTCGAGATGAAGAACTTGTGGATGATGCACTACTTTCTAGGCATGGAGGTGTGGCAGAGTGCAGATGGAATCTTCCTTGGACAAGGGAAGTATGCAGTAGATATCCTGAAGAGGTTCTGGATGATGGACTGCAAGGCCATGACCACACCTATGGAATCGAACCTAAAGCTTATGTATTATGCTTCATCTGAGCCAGTTGATGTCACTATGTATCGTCAGATGATTGGGTCCTTGATGTACCTGACAAACACAAGACCAGATATTTTCTTTGCGATGAACAGATTGAGCCAGTTCCTGATGGATCCCAGAGGTGTTCACCTGGTTGCTGTAAAGCATATTCTGAGGTACTTGAAGGGTACAGTTGATTATGGGCTCAAGTATGATGCGAATCAAAAGTTTAACCTACAAGGTTATGTTGATTCAAATTGGGCAGGCAGTGCTGTAGATAGGAAGAGCACATCTGGGTGTTGCTTCAGTATGGGATCAGGCGTGTTCTCTTGGTTTAGTAGGAAGCAGTCCTGCGTAGCACTGAGTACAGCCGAAGCAGAGTATGTTGCAGCCTGTTTGGCTAGTTGTGAGGCAGTATGGCTTCAGAAGATATTGTCTGAGTTATTTGATCTCCTGCTGGAGACTACTGGTATCTTTTGTGACAACCAGAGTTGTGTGAAGCTATCTGAGAACTCGGTGTTCCACGACAGGTTGAAACACATTGAGATCAAATATCACTATATTAGGGATATGGTGTAGAGAGGAGTAGTGAAGCTCCTATATGTTGCAGCGGACGTGCAGATTGCAGATGTATTGACGAAGCCACAAGCCAGAGTGAAGTTCAAGTACTTCAAGGAGAAGCTTGGTGTTCTTCAGATCGACGACACTTCAAGGAAGAAGTGATGGATACATTTGCTAAAGGCATTCCAAGCATGTTGGAAGGAGGATCCTTCACATGGCTGTGGATGTAAGCGTTGGATGATGAGCATCAGGACGATGCTCAAGTTACTGCTCTGTATATGCATCAGGTTGATGCTGGATATGATCAGTTGGATCATTTATATGTATATGTATGTACGCATCATGTTGGATGCTAGATATGATCAGTTGGATCATTTATATGTATTTGTATATGCATCATGTTGGATGCTTGGACCATGTATCTATATATGTATCAGGTGGATACTGTGTATGATCAGGTAGATCAGGTATGTTGATATATATTAGTTAGATACATTGTGTGGATCATGTATCTATGTCTGTATCAGGTGGATACATTGTATGATTAGGTGGATAATGTATGGTGATATGTATCAGGTAGATACTTGGTATGCATAAGGTGGATGCATTGTATGATCAGGATGATCATGATGACGAGATTCAGGATGTTGCTCTAAATGATATGTACCAGGACAGTACAGTGATGATGATCAATATGATCATGAGTATCAGGATGACGCTTCGTGCGATGATGATCAGTTAGATCATGAGTATCAGGTTGATACTTGGAGGTCAAAGATGATATGTGGCAGGTTGTGCAAATAACATGTAATCAGTCCTCAGAGATCTGATAGGTTGAGTTGTGTGCTTGTAATCAGTCCTGGGATGAGGTATTTCTATGTAGTATGTAATCAGTCCTCAGAAATATGATAGGTTGAGTTGTGTGCTCGTAATCAGTCCTGGGATGAGGTGTTACTACAGAGATATGTAATCAATCCTGGAGATCCGATAGGTTGAGCTGTGTGCTCGTAATAAGTCCTGGGATGCTCTTTAGAGATCTTGTTGGTTGTGCTGCGGCACATAAATGTTCCTGGGATGGTCTTTAAAGGTATTTTATATTCACATGTAATCAGTCCTGGAGATCCGAGAGGTTGAGCTGTGTGCTCGTAATAAGTCCTAGGATGCTATTTAGAGATCTTGCCGATCGTGTTATGGCACATAAATGTTCCTGGGATGCTCTTTAAAGGTATTATGAAGGAGATGCATGTAATCAGTCCTGGGAGATCTTGTCGGTCATGCTTAGGCACATAAATGTTCTTGGGATGCTCTTGTTAGGTATTACCTCTGAACATAAAATTAGTCCTGAGAGACCACCTCTTTCAGACCGTTCGCACAGATGATGAAGACCTACAGGCGGTGGGCCTACATCCAATATGAAAAAGGACTGGCTCTGTAGAACTTCCTATGACGAGTAGAGTCAGATATTGGTTGAGATAGCAGCAGTAGTGACGATGATGATGATCTAGAGAAGAAGACTTGTGCTAGCAAATCTGTGTTGATAAATACCTTCCTAGTTAAGAGGGAGTGTTGATGTATATGTAGCTTCGGAATGTATTTCATCTATGTATTTCATATCTATTTATTGTACCCTTATAAGAGATGTGTTATTCCTCTATAAGGAAGTGTCGTCATGTGTATCGACAAGTGTCGCAAGTGTGTGAACTTGCCGATGGGTTATTAGACCACCATGTGTGGGGTCGGCCCTAAAATATATATCATATGGTTGACATACCTAGCTAGACAAGTCGGCCCCATAAGGTCACTGGGAAAATAGAACAAGTATAAATAGAGATAGGGAGATCTCTATTTGGATCACTCGAAAACTCACACTTCTCTCACTCAGAAAGTAGCGCACTAGTGAGGAGGAGGATCATCTGCTACTAGGAGACCATCTTTGTGTATTTTGGTTGTACTTTGGTTGAGCCATTGCTCTCTCTATCTTTGAGGAAGTTGTGGGGTTTTTCACCTTAGGGTTTTCCCCACGGAAACTTTGTGTCTCTTGTCTCTCATGCTTTTGATTCTTGTGATGATTGACATGCTTGTTATGATTGATATGCATTGATATAATGTACATGTTACTCTCTCAGTAAAGATCCTAGAGTATTGTGAATTAATGCTCAAAATTTAACAAAATAAATACCATTGCAATATCTCTTTTTTTATTATGTTACAATTATTTTCATAATGTTTATTTATTCATTTATTATGTCAGGGTGGCGCCAGTGGAAAGGCACCTCCTGCTTCCATGGTCTAGGGTGATCGTGGAAGGACACACTCGGTGCCTTGTCAGGTAAGTGTTAAATATAATAACTAAATGTTTGGATTTTTTTTGTTAACATTCGATTTCCACCGTCGACATTCAATTTTTTCGTGCTTATTATGAATATTTCCATGGGATAACATGCTTATTACACTGTTATGCTTATCTCATTTTTGTTTATGTTACAATTATTGACTCAACTTTTATTGATTGATTTATTTTGTCAGGGCGACACAGTGGAAAGCCACATGCTGCTTCCACAGTCTAGGGTGACTGTGGAAGGTCACAATCTATGCCTCAACAGATAAATGTTAAATATAGCAAATAAATATGACTACAATAACAAAATGTTTCGATTTTTTCTATTAACATTCAATTTTCACTGTTACAATTTGCTTTTTTCGTGCTTATTGTGAATATTTCCATATGATAACATGCTTATTACACTGTGGCAGGGGTCTGCTCATCGCCATGGAGCAGAACATGTATCTTATCCTTCGGAGGTAAAATTAAATATTATTGCAATGTCTCATTTTTGTTTATGTTACAATTATTGACTCTACTAATTATAGTAACTAAATATGACTACAATAGCTAGAAACTCTGACCCCAGAATATTTCCATGTGACAACATGCTTATTACACCGTGGAAGGGGTATGCCCATGATCGTCATGGAACAGAACGCGTGTCCTCCACTTCTGAGGTAAAAATAAATACGATTGCAATATCTCTTTATTTATTATGTTACAATTATTTTCATAATGTTTATTTATTCATTTATTGTGTCAGGGTGGCGCCAGTGGAAAGGCACTTCCTGCTTCCATGGTTCGGGGTTGTTAACACCCAAAAAGTGATCACTAGCTCATTCCCTTATTCACATGATCCATTTGTCCACTTTTCCACCATTTGAGCCTATAAAACCATCAAAAGGTCACCAAAAAGACCACAATACACCTTTTTCCCTCAAAATATGTATTTTTCCTCAAAAAACACAAAAAACCCTAAAAAAGGATCCAAAATTCCCAAAAACTATTAAAAGGGAATAAAAATATAAAAAATATTCAAAAAATGAAAAAGAGGGAAAAAGAGACCTAAACCATGTTGGTTAATACCATTGGTTTCCTCAAAACCATAATGGTATTCCCCATCACCAAAAACTATAAAAAGGTGATAGGGGCTCCTCACTTTCCATCCACATTTCATCCTATCCTTATGCTGCCAAATTCCCTTTGAGAGCCATTGCCTCCCATTTCGAGTGTGAAGATCCCCATTGAAGATTTGGAGAAGAAGAGACCATTGGATATTGGAGCTTCTCAACCTTGGAGTTGCTCAACACCCATCATCCTCACCATTTGAGGTAATACAAAATCAAATATTTTTCAAGTTCTTATTCTTCCATAGATCTTATTGCTTATGTTTCGAAATCTAGTTTTTTATTTATTTGCACATGCTTATGTTAGATCATATTATATTAGTTTATTCATAGTTCATTTTGTTTTATATTGAAACTGCTATTACAAGTTAATAGGTGCATCCTTGCACATGCTTGGTTGAAAAACCCAGCAACAGTTTTTGGTGACTCCACTGGGGATCGAGCTTTAAACTTTTTCTTTAGATCTTTGTTTTTTACTTGTTTTTAGCATTCCAATTAGTAGATCTGCCATAATAGACAACATATCCATTGTTGCCCTAGCTTTTGACCTTTTTGTACCCTTTAACAGACCGGAATTTCACTTTTCGGTTTCATTTCCGACGACAATGTTTTCTATTTTTGCATCGCGACTTTTCGCCTGACAGTTGCGTGGCTCATCGTGACCTCGCAGACCTTTTCCATGCTGCACATTGCAGCTTTGCAGCCTTTTTCCACACTGCACTTCGTGGCCTTTTTCCACGCTACACATCGCGGCTTTTTTCCGTGCTGCACATCGCTACTTTGCGGCCTTTTTCCACGCTGCACATCGCGACTGTGCACCTAAAAACCTTAATACACATCACGGCTTTTGCCTAAAAACCCACGATGCTGCTATTTTTCGCTCGGTCCAATTTTTAGAAAAATTTCTGCTGCATTTTTGCCCATTTAACCTATTTTGTCCAGCATCATTTTTTCTGCAATTTTTTCCAGCATTCTGTTTTAATTATTGCAGCAATAGTGAATCTTGTTTCTATTACATATGCTCAATTAAAATATTTTTAAAAATTTTCAACAAGTAAAAGAAAGGTTTTTAACACTTTGTTTAGATCATAGATTTCATTTTTTTGCAAATTTCAAACCATCTTTCCGATTTGCTCAATAGTTTTTCCCAAGCAAGCACTTAGAAATCCATTTATTTCTTGCAATTTTTTCGATATTTTCTTTCCTTTAAAAAATTATTTCACAAACTCCATATTTTTTTAATTATTTTTGTTTAAGCATTTACATTTCAAAAAAAGCCTTTTATTTTTTGCAAATTGAAATTGTCTCGTTTTTAATTTTTAATCAATCGCCCAAGCGAGGCAAATTCATTTTCAGTTAAATAATCACACTTGCACCCAATCTGCCACATTTTAATTAAATGAGCCTTAAAATCTACCTAAACTCAACAAACACTTTAACCCCACTTGGGGAACACTTAAAGAATCTTGTAGCTAGGTAGGATTGTAGGGATAGGTGTTCCAATAACACCCGTCAATTATTTACATCTGAGACATAGTGTTTTGACTTCTAGGGTCCCAAAAATCCCTTATTATTTGTTGACATGGTTATACACCAATTTATCGGGAAGGCCTCTCCCTTAGGAGGTTTGAAGTAGCCAGACTGGTTCCGGAAGCCTGAGTGGAATACCGCTATCCATTCAATAACCGAAGGATACCTTTCGCAGTTCTCGGTGTACCACCCGTATGGGAGTACAGCGACGATAGAACCAAACTAGAGATTCACCCAACTGAACGTGTCATGAACGGGGTATCTTAGTGACCAATTTTTAGGATTGTCTACCCGGTGTCCCTCCCAGTAGGGGGATATCTAGCCTTTGATTCCACTACTTATATTGTCTGACTTTGATTTCATCATTTTGCAGAGGATATGTTTTGTTGAGTCATAATACCACTTTTAGTTAGACATTTGCATGCTTTGCTACCCCCCTTGGTCTAGTAAGCACCACGTTTTTCTAGGAGCCGCTTGATTTTTGGTATTTTGACCACTTTTCTTGATTCCTCCACTTCCTATAGCACGGCTGTTATAGTAAGTGCTTTTGAGGTTGGTTGTTGGCCTGAGAGCCATTGTTTTTTCATAGTCCCCTCCTACACACATTGTTGCATTAGGGTCTTGAGTTTTTTTATCTCACCATCATCCATTGGTATTTCTATACATCTCTCACCATTGAGAACTTAAGACGATCCCACCATTTTCAGGGTGAAACCCCTCAGTTCGGTACACTTGACTCTACATGTCATAGACGTAGAGCGTTATCCCTTGAATCCACATGTCATCGGCATAGAACCCAGTCATCCAATTCTGACGCGCCTCATTTTACATCTGATTCTGAGGCTGAATCCGAACACCCTACCGAGACATCACCAACCAACCCCATGGCTGTATCATAATATGAACCCCTTTTCACCAGTGTTGTTGGAGCTACATCAACAAACCCCACTACTACTGTGCCAACCACGGTAGTCACAAACCCCTTAGACATGCCTAATATAGGGGCCACCCCACCTTTAGGTATGCCCAACACAAGACCAAGACCTATCTTAGGTATGCCCAACATGGGTGTTACCCCCTCCATCATCGTCACTACCCAGATCCCAAGGATTACTGGAAACATTCCTAACCCATCTGCAACACATGTTGCACTTGGGAGCACAGGCCCCTCCCAAACCACATCGGCTGGAGGACACATCCCTTTCACCACCAACATACCCTTAGGGGGCACTGGACCAATCCACAATGCTACCATTAGCATATATCCCCCAGTGACCATGCCACACCCATCTACTAGTCTGCCATACATGGCTAGTCTAAACTTACTTGACCTGGCAAGGTTAACCAATGACCCTATTAGACACGAGCCTATGTGGCCCCCGATGCCCACAAAGCTTCCCTTAGATATCCCAAAATTTGAAGGAAAAGCTGGGGAAGATCCCAAAAACCACATCATGTCGTTTCACCTATGGTGTTCCTCTAACTCCATAGTAGATGATTCCATTAGATTGAGACTTTTACAAAGAACTTTCACTGGCTCTGTAGCCAAGTGGTACATTGAGCAGCCCCATGGAACACACCCCACTTTTACATCCCTCGCCTCAACGTTCCTTCAGTTCTTTCAACTACCTGTATGCTATGACGCAGGAGTGAAAATACTTTTGTCTAATAGACAGAACACCGCTACACACATCACCAATCATATCCATGAGTGGCGTAAGCACTGTAGCCTCTACAAGATAAAACTTGATGACCGTATCTTTTTGGACTGGTTCCTCAAATCACTACTCCCCCTCATATCCAAAGATGTGGATTATGAATGACCCCAGTCGGAAGAAGAAGCCATCTTTAAAACCCAGCAGTTCGACCTCATATATGCCCAGTCTGGATATCTATACACCATTTTACCGGATGTCCCATGCGGCGATCAATACCGCCATGACACGCCGAGGGCATCCCATGCTGCCCATGGCATTATCGGCCAGGTTATGGCGCAAAACAAACCTTTTACCATGATGAGTACAAACAACGCCCCAGACCTTTCTAGGGCTTCATCTCATTCTGGAGCTACAACTTTGTATGCACCAGTAAGGCACACCCACCACACTCATGGACCTTCATGTCCACCACAGTGTTATGGGAAAGCACCATCAGCTTATGCGCCAACTCCATATTATAACTAGCAGGCCCATCCGGCTTCATTTCAACCACAAGCCCAAGCGACTTATTATCCTCAATAGGCAGCACCTCTTGCTCCAACACTTCCAGCAGCTCAAGGTTACCCACAATCGTAACAAACACCAGGACCACCTCAGAACCCCCTTTTTTATTACCCAGCGCAACCCGCTCTAGAGTCGACACGACCTCAAAACCCACCTACTTCCCAAGGGCATGTTTACGCGCGGTAAAACCAACCTCCAAACTAGAACAATCAGCGTAACCAAGGAGGTCAACAAAATCCTGGAAGAGGGTGTAACCGCGAAAACAACCAACAACACAACCAAGGTACACCACCAACTAATCCTCCAAATAATAATAATGCTTCTCCACCCAACCAAAACCCTGACCATCCACTGAACCAGGAAAAAAAAATAACTTGAGAACAAACCATCCATGTTCCATACGTGGAGTCTACGGCCATTACACACATAATTGTCCCCATTTAGATTGAGCGCGTCAACTCTGGACTGACGATGCCCAATGACAAGGACATGTTGCGCAGCCAACACCCCCTCCTCAGCCACAACCCATGATATTGCAAAATCCCTTACCAAACCAAGGCACGGTAAACACTTGTCCAAATGATCCCCCTCAAGGATCCGCTTCACCACAGCAGCAAATTACCTATGCAGCTGTTGATTACCAGCATACAGAGTCCAACACTCACCATTTGCTTATGATGTCATCAAATGATGTCAATCTTCAAACCCGTTGAAATCAATACGGATCCTCCCCTAAGGCCACACCTACCGACCCATGGTCGAGTACTCTCCCAACCATCAACCACTTCCCATACCCAACATGCCCATGGACGGGGATCCCAAAGCACCCCGTTTCCCTTTAAGACGGATTAACAATAACCCGAACGCTCGTGCAACTTCCAACTATAACATTGTATAGGATTTAGCTCAATCCCCCTTTGCTATGTCCACTCTCGAAATCTTAAAAAAATTTCTTGCACAGAGAAAGTTGTTGTTATCTGCCATTGGTGCTATAGACCCTAATGACTCTAACATGATGGCTTTCGACTTAGAACAAGTTGAACCTTGCCTGCCTTCATCTCTGGTTTTTCAAGTTTCTGTCTCCATTTGTAACCTCATCATTCATCGATGCGTAATCGATGAAGGGGCCTCTACCTGCGTTATGTCGACCTTCGTATGGAAGAAACTTGGATCACCAACGCTACAACTGTCCACTACCTCATTGCGAGCTTATGACAGCCATGCAGCTCAACCTCAAGGTTTGTTAGTGAACGTACCCATACAGCTTGGGGGCAAATTAGTTCTCATAGATATAGAGGTCATTAACGCCCAACTTGATTACAATCTCCTTCTAGGACGAAGCTACATGTATAAAATGAAAGCTGTCGCTTCTTTAGTTTTCCGCATCATGATGTTCCCCCATGAAGGACGCATAGTCAAAATAGACCAGATTACATACTATGATCCAAATGCCCCCGCAGCACCAGAAAATGTTCTTCTCGTGATCGAACAACCCGTTCTTAGTGCACCAACATCATTCATCTCATCAGTCAGACCCGGGATATATTCGGATACTCCTATGACCAGCTCTTTCCGGTCAATCCCACCCCCTCTTCAGGTAACTATAGTATCTGATTTATGCACCCTCTCGTAAAATTAACAACAACATACTCAGCCAATACCACTAGCACCCATCATCCCTACTCATATCGGAACAACACCGATTCATACTATCCCATTCTTGTTTCCATTTTCAGGAGTTGTCAGCTCGCCAGTAATGGCTACACTCAACCTTCTAGGTTTAACAATACAGTTACCAGTATGGTACTTACCTGCACCAACCCCCTCGACGACTCTGACCATTGTTTTACAATCGGTACAACCCAGGGTATTTTTTAAGGATTATAAAAGTATACCTAAGTATAGTATTCTAGGCGATTATTTTGGATTGAAAAAAATATATATATAGATTTGTAGGCGAATATTAAATATGAAACATACAGTTTACTACTAAAAATTGTAAATTTTGGCGAATATTATGCTAAAAAAACATATTTTATGTAAATATAGGCGATAATAGAGGCTAAAAATGACCAAATAGCGAATTTATTTTTTGAAAAAAAGTCCAAAAAATAGCCAATTGGCTAAATTTCGCCCCTAAAAATTTCCCTGGTACAACCCATGAATATGTCAAACCATCCACCACCTGGCATACCCAACCCCCAAATTCGCCCACCACCTGGTGGTTTGAACCACCAAAACTGATCAATTCCAACATGGGGAACTACATCAACATCTAGTTATGTCCCCCCTCAATCCCGCAACACTTGGGGTAGAGGTCCACTAACCTACAACACTGCACCCATAGCTCGCACCCCCCCAGTGACTCCCAAATTAGCTAAGAATCCCCCAACCCGTGTGCTCCCTAAGTCCTCCTTGTGTGACGATATTGGCCACGCCACCCATCTATGTCCACAACTACCAGCACTTCAAGAA
Source organism: Larix kaempferi (assembly GCA_027924585.1). Classification (NCBI taxonomy): domain Eukaryota; kingdom Viridiplantae; phylum Streptophyta; class Pinopsida; order Pinales; family Pinaceae; genus Larix; species Larix kaempferi. The sequence goes on along the minus strand of BSBM01000012.1, from coordinate 2,543,255 downwards.
CACATGAATATGTTGGTTGATGATACCAACATTCTAGTCATCAAATTAGAATTGCCACGTCAACCTTGTGATAAATCATTGCGCACAAACCACCCTTGTGCAATATGCAGAATCTACGGCCATTATTCACACCACTGCCTTGATCTCCCAGATTATAGAGTAGCACTATACGAGATGAATAATGCCTACCTAGAGATATTCCCCCCACATATTGAGGAAATATTCCCTCCAAAATCGTCCCATTCAGAAGAAATCAATACCATTTACATGATTTCAACTACCTATAAACCCAAGCTAGTTAATTTATGGTCCCACTACTTTCATACTGATGAGGAAATTCTAGAAACACTCAATGCACTGGACTACCCTTGGGATGATATGCACCATCGATCATACTTCCTCCCTGAGGCATCTACATCCACTGAGGAAAACCAACTATCCGTTGAATCCAAAGACTTCTTACCAACCAAGGTCGATTGGTTCAAGGACCCAATCCCAGCTCCAGAAGCCTTTGAAGAAGGTAACATGGCTAACATTTCGCCCATTATAAAAATCGACATCTCTACCACCCTCGAAAAACCCGAGCTTATCTCTTTAGGTGCATCTTGCACTGAAAAAGAAACCCAAGCTTATAAGAAACTCTTCCAAGAATTTTGAGATGTCTTCGCCTGGTCTTATACCGAGATGCCTAGTCTTGATCCTACCATCTTAGAACATCACATAGACACTTGGCCCAACATATCACCGGTCCACCAGAAACAACGTCCCATTCACCCATCCAAGCTTACAGCCGTCAAAGCAGAAATTGAGAAGCTTCGAGCAGCAGGTTTCATATACCCAATTGCATATACCACCTGGGTTTCAAATCCAGTACCAGTTAATAAGAAAGTAGGCAACATTCGCGTCTGTATTGACTTCCGCGACCTCAACTTAGCTTGTCCCAAAGACAAATTCCCCACACCATTTATTGACCAACTAATCGATGAGTGTGCGGGGCATGAGGTACTTTCTTTTATGGATGGTATCTCCGGATATAAACAAATTAAAATCCATATAGAAGATCAATACAAGACCACTTTTACCACCCCATGGGTCACCTTCACCTATCGCGTCATTCTTTTCAGTCTCAAGAATGCGGGAGCCACTTTTCAATGTGCCATGAATTATTGCTTTCATGATCTGCATAAAATCATTAAAGTTTATCTAGATGATCTCACTGCCCGATCTAAGAAACGATCTGACCATTTAGAATATCTTCGACAAGTTTTCTTGCATTGCCGCAAATATAAAGTTCGCTTGAACCCGCTTAAATGTGTATTTTGCGCTACAGCAGGCCGCCTGTTGGGGTTTTTCATTTCAGAAAAAGGGATCACCCTCGATCCGCTAAAAGTTCAATCCATAGTGGACCTACCATCGCCACATACATTAAGACAACTCCAAAGCCTCCAGGGGAAATCCAACTTCCTTCGTCATTTTGTCCCAAACTATGCAACCACAGTACATGGTTTCCTCCATTTGCTACGTCTTCATACCCGCTTCATATGGGACGACCAAGCAGAAGGAGCCTTCACGAACCTGAAGAAAGCACTTACAAGTGCCCCATTGATTTCTCCACCAGATTTCACAAAAGACTTTACCCTTTACATTTCGGCATCAGATTACACCGTTTCCGGAGTACTCGTCCAAGAATACTCCGCTCGCCAAGAGCATGTCATTTATTATGTGAGCCAGACCTTGTCAGGCCCACCACTCCGCTACCCACATGAAGAGAAAATGGCCCTCGCCGTTGTCTTTTCAGTACAAAAGCTGTGACATTACATTCTACTTAGCCACACCACGGTTGTGGCCAATTCCAATCCAATGGTCTATCTCTTGAATCGTCGCCTTCTACAAGGCCGTGTTGCCAAATGGGTGATTATCTTACAAGAATATGACCTAAATTTTAAAACCCCAAAAAGCACCAAAGCATTAGCACTCGCTCAACTCATTACAGACTTACCATCATCGTCGTCATCACCAACTATCCATACTTATATTATCGACGAACATTTGTTCATCATCTCGTCAGATAACCCTTGGTATGGCGACATTTTGGTATACCTCTGCACATAGAAGTTTCAACCCAACATCGACCGTGACGGACACCATCACATCCGTCACCATGCCCCCCGATATCTCCTCTTGGGTGATTTCCTCTATCAACATGGCGTCGACACAATCTTACGACGATGCCTTTCCCAAGACGAAGCAAAACAAGTCCTTAACGACTGTCATAGCGGTGCCTGCGGTGGCCATTTTTCAAGAATGGCCACCGCCCAAAAGGTAAGCCGCGCAGGTTATTTTTGTCCATCATTATTCACTAATTGTATCACAGCAGTCAAATACTACCAAAACTTCCAGCTCTCTTCCCCAGTGGCAAGAACCCCCCCCTGCCCCCCTTCATCCAGTGGTCACCGCTGGACCATTTTGCAAATGGGCCATCGACTTCATGGATTGCAATCCCACATCAATCGGCGGTCACAAACACATTATTGTGGCTATTGATTACTTTACTAAATAGGCGGAAGCCATGCCTACTTACAATTGCAAAGCCGACACTGCAGCCCGTTTTTTCCTCAACCATGTTATTGCTCGTTTCGGAGTACCAAAACAACTCGTTTCAGACTACGGCTCTCACTTCGAAGACTCTGTTTGGAGAGAATTGTCCACACTCCTTAAGTTTGAACACCATTTCTCCCCTACCTACTACCCCCAAGGGAATGTCCAAGTTGACGTTGTTAACAAAATTTTGAAGACCATCCTCCAGCGCACTGTCGACAAACATAAATCAAATTGGCATCACATGATTTTTCCCGCATTATGGGCTTATTGCACGTCGACCAAGACCGCCACCGGATTTACCCCATTCCATTTAGTTCATGGCGTGGAATATATCCTCCCCATTGAATGCCAAATACGAACATTACAAATTTCCGTAGAACTTCTCCCTGATACATCACTGATTGAAGAAAGCTTACTTCTTTTAGAGCAGGCCGACGAAGATTTCTGCGCAGCTCTCCAAACAATTGAAGCCGCAAAGAACATATGTAAACTTCATTACGATAAACATGTTCACCCGCAAGAATTTAGTGAAGGCGACCTCATACTTTCCTATGATCAAGATCATGACAAAATGGAAAAAGGAAAGTTTGTGTCCATGTGGCAAGGCCCATATATTATACACACCTGCCTCGAACAGGGGGCATATATTCTGACCGAATCAGAAGGAAGCCCCCTACACAACCCACGTAATGGGTTGTACCTCAAGTTATTTTACCCATAGAAAATCTGATGGACACCACAGTCCACAATTGTATAGTCTTATTTTCCTTTTTACAAAAAAAAAAAAAAAAATACTACAAAAACCTAAAAATTTGTTTTTCTTGCATGACCACAGATGGATGCTGTTCCACTTTGCTACATTGGCTTCGCTGATGGTGCAATCTGTTGGTCTCCCAATCCCATCACCTATTTATAGGTTTTTAGTGGTGGAGTGTTGGCCCATGGTTTTGGGAACCATATGGTTTAGGTTATCTGTATGTGCCTCCATGGGCAATATCATACTCATTGTAGGAGGTGTCACGTCCCCTCCCATTATACTAGTGCAATGGGGAGGATCGTGATCCCAAACCGGGCATCTAGCCCCAAAAATCGTGGCTAAACATTCAATTTAAGAAGAAGATGAACATATGCAATTGCATAAACATTTGAATACACAGCGGAAGTAAATTCAATGACACATCCATCATACATTCAAGATATTCATCAATTAAACAATTGAAAGATAGCACAAGAGAATACTTATCTTAATGAAGTAGTCCCAAACAACCAGCTACACTTCTGCAACGTTCCACCCAACAATAGGCCAATGTGCTCTTCAATCTCTCAGCACCATTGCCACCCCCCGAGCTGGGCATAATCTCCACAAGGAACTAGGGAACAACAGGGTCTCACATAGCCATAGATACATCAGAATCGGCCATACCAACTAGCAGTTGGGTTTCTGAGGTGACTAGGAGATGGACGCATATAACAGTGAAAAGAGTCAGTGCTGGGCATGAGAAAAACGGTTCTATAGTGAAGTTCCCAAGAATGGGTTTCTAACGGTTCCAGAAAAACATGGGCAACCAAAACGAAAGGAGAAAATGGGAAATCAACCCCAGGAGAGCAGATTCGTTTTCAGAAGAATACTCATGGGCATTTCGTGGGCAAAAACGGCCTCCATAACCCCAAAAATCGTGGCTCTCTTCTCCCAGCCAATGAGCTAACAAAAAACGAGTTTATGGGCATGGAAAAACACAGGAAATGGTGAAAAACGTGAAGGATAGAACCCCAATAGGCTCAGACTGCATGAGAGGATGAATGCCATGGGTGAAGAATGGCTTTCTGGGCCAATTTCGTGGGGGTTTTCTTGCCCAACAAGCAAAAACACAATTTTCCAAGTTGATGGCTTGCCCATGCACGAAAATTGACAGCCATACCTCTCCCATCCCAAGGCATTAATTGCCTCAACCAATTCTTGGAAGAATTAAAAGATTGGGTGCATGAGACCAAATGGGTAGTTGAGAGTTCATGGGTTTCCTCAATGAAATGGCTTAACACCATGGCTCAAGGGTTTGGTTATCTTCCCTCCCTATTCCTTGTAAAGATCATGCCCCCATCTCTTTGTTGCATTGCGTAGCTGGTTGTGGGTTTTTCATTAAAATTGCATATTTACATGATGTCTGATTTTACATTGTGCACCCCTAGCACAAGAACTCTATGCATCTATTCTAATTGCCGATACATAGAACATTAAATCAATGGCGGGACCTTGGCCTTGAGCTCCTCACCATGACTAAATAACAATATTTACATCATTTACAATATTAATGCAATAGGGTCAAGCTGGGGACATTACAGGAGGCTCCTAATGTAATGATTTCAAGAGCACCAGGTGGGTCAGAGATATCGATGTGGATTACAGGTGAGATGTTGGCCATGTTAGCCTCCTCAAAGGCATCAGGAGCAGGAATGGGATCCTTAAACTAGTCGACTTTGGCGGGAAGGAAATCTTTGGACTCAACCACAAATTGGGTAGCTGTGGTGGAGGAATCTTCTGGGAGGAAATAGGAACGATGGTGCATGTCTTCCCAGGGATAATCCGGGGCAGTGAGAGCCTCTAGAATCTCCTCATCATTGCAGAAACTTTGAGTTGTCAAATCGGTTGACGAGGGAGTGGTAGTTGAAGAGATCATATAAATGGTGTGAATCTCTCCATATGAGGGTGATACTTGGGGGTGGATCTCCTCAATTGTGGAGGGTGCTGTCTCAAGGTCCAAATTAGAGAGCTGCTCTGTAATCTGGGAGATCAGGAAAGTGATGTGAGTAATGGCCGTAAATACCGCATATTGCACAAGGGTGGTTGGTACGTAGTGATTTATCATGAGGATTAGGGGTTGGATCTAGTTCGATAACCAGGATGTTGGGGTCGTTGTCAAGCATTTGCATGTGTTCCTGTAATGCAGGTAATTGTGAACATTGATGAGTTGGATGGCCTAACTCATCACACAATGAGCATTTGGGAGGAGCATGAAACACAGGGGGGGGGTTAACTGCTTTGGGCAAGGGTACAATAGTGTATGGTTGTGGGCCTCTGCCCCCAGTGTGCTTGATAAGAGGGGGGGGATTCGTAGATGACAAAGGGGTAGTGACACCGTGAGGTGGTTGACTAGTAGTGGCAATGGGTTGCACCGGTTGTAGGATGACATTTGGTGTCGGCGAGGGAATGGGAGGCAAAACATACCACACGAGTAATCCCAAGGTTAACCCGGGGAGGCTAAGAGTAGCCATAACCGGGGCGCTTACTACGCCCGAGGGAGGGAATAGGAAGGAGATTATGTGGATGGGTGTAACACCAATGTGACTAGGTACAAATGGTGTTTTGGGTAACAAGGGCGGTTGATTGTTGGGTGTTTGCGTATTGTGGGAAAGGGTACATAGGTCAGATACTTCGGTCGCGGGTGATGGGGGTGGAATAGATTGGAATGTTGAGGTCATCGACGTATCTGAGTAAAGTCCGGGTCCCATGGAGGAAGCAAACGAGGTAGTTGCACCACAAACAGGTTGTTCGATCATGGGGAGAACATTTTCGGGTGCAGCAGGGCCATTGGGATCGTAATAGGTGAGTTGGTCGACCTTGACCATGCGTCCGTCATGGGGGAACATCATGGTATGAAAAACGGATGAGGCAACCGCCCGCATGGCATACATGTAGCTGCGGCCAAGTAAGAGGTTATAATCAAGTTGGGCATTGATGACCTCTATGTCAATGAGCACGGTTTTACCAGCCAAATGAATGGGGACACTAGTTAAGAGACCTTGGGGTTGAGCCGAATGGCCGTCGTAGGCTCGCAACGCAGTGGTGGACTTCTAGAGAGTAGGGGATCCCAACTTCTGCCAAATGAATGTGGACATAACACATGTTGAGGCACCTTCATCGATAATGCACCGATGGATGACAAGATTTCGAACGGAAACAGAAACTTGGAACGCTAAAGTGGAAGGCAGGCGTGGTTCGGACTGGTCCAAATGGAAGGCCATCAGTCATGAATCATTTGGGTCAATAGCACCAATGGCGGAGAGCAAAGTCTTGCGTTGTGAAGGACAATTTTTTAAGACTTCTAACACAGACATGGATGCAAGAGATTGGGCTAAGTCATCTACAATGTTTTAATTTGACGCAGCACGAGCATTGGGGTTATTGTTGATGCGACGAAGTACGAAGTGAGGTGCTTTGGAGGTGCCATCTAGTGGAGCCGGAGGTATACATAACGTCTTATCAGTGGGATGAGCATTAGTGTTTTTGTCGGCGGGAGGGGCTTCAGGGGTGGAGCCATATTGGTTCCGACGGGTTTGGAGGTTGACATCGACGGATGACATCATTAACAAGTGGTGGGTACCTGAGTCTAACATGGGTTGATCAGGAGCAGCATAAGTGATTTGTTGTTGTGGTGGCACATTGCCTTGAGGGGGAGCCAACGGCTGAGTGTTCACTACGCCTTGGGTTGGTAAGGGGTTTTGTAGCACCAAAGGTTGATGCTGAGGTGGTGGGGGATTGGGTGGTGCCTTGGGAGCCGCGTGCCCTTGGAAATGGGCATCATCAGTCCAGAGTTGTCGAGCTCGCTCCAAATGTGGTAAAGCGTGGGTATAGTGGACATATACCCCATAAATAGAACAAGGATGGTTTGTTCGCAAATTAGGAGTTTTGGCCTGCTTGGGAGGTCAATCAGGGTTCTGGTTGGCAGGGGCCACATTGTTGTTGTTTGGGGGATTGGGAGGTTGATCGCCTTGGTCAGGAGGGGGGTTTTTCCCACGGTTATGGCCTTTGCCATGGTTTTGCTGGCCCTGTTGATGCTGGTTGTTTTGGTTTTGTTGCGGATTCTATTGGGCATATACTTGCCCTTGGGCAGTAGGTGGGTTTTGGGGTTGTGCAGGTGCGGGAGCAGGCTGCGGTGGATAATAAGAAGGTGGAGGCTATGCAAGTGTTGAACCTTGTGGGGGTTGCTGATACATATGCGGAACGGGTTGTGGGTTTGCCACAGGGGCTGGCTGTGGCAGGTAATAAGCATGTTCGGCTTGAGAGGACACAGGAGCTGGTGCAGCTTGTGGGTAGTAATATGGCTGAGGTGCGACTGGGGGGGCGTAAGTGGGGGACGCATGAACAAAGCACTGAGGTGGACATGAGGGTCCGTGGGAATGGTGGTGATGTGCCATGGGAGCATACGAATTGGTTGCTCCTGACTGTGATGTAGCCCGCGAAAGGTCGAGGCCATGGCTAGGACATGCTATGGAAAAGGGTTGAGGATGCGAGTCAATCCGACCAATGATGCCATCTGCAGCATGGGATGCCCATGGCGCATTGTGTTGGGAGGAATCGTCGCGAGGGGCATCAGGTATGATGGAATACAGATAACCCGACTGGGCGTAAATGAGGTCAAATTGTTGGGCGTTAAGGATGGCCTCTTGATTTTGCAGAGGTTGTGTCGTCGATGCCACTCATGAATGTGGTCAGTGATGTGGGTAGCCGTGTTCTATCTACAATACAGTAGGATCTCAACTTCCGCATCATAGCGGACAGGTAACTGAAAGAACTGCAGAAAAGTCGAGGCAAGGGAGGTAAAGGTGGCATGGGTCCCATGGGGCTGCTCGATGTACCACTTAACTGCAGAGCCAGTGAGGGTGCACTCTAATAGACCGAGGCAGGTAGAGTCATCCACTATGGAGTTAGAGGAACACCATAGATGGAAGGACATAATATGGTTCTGGGGGTCCTCACCTTCCTTTCCCTCAAACTTAGGGATGTCGGAGGGGAGCTTGGTGGGCATGTGAGGCCACGCAGGGTCGTGTCTGATGGGATCGTTAGTCAATATAGTTAGGCCAAGAAGGTTGAGACTAGCCATGAATGGAAAACTAGTAGAAGGATGTGACATACTAACGGGTGTGACCATGTTGGGGCCAATGCCCCCAAGTGGAGAGGCAAGGTTTGGGATGTTTCCCCCAAGTGGAGGAATGAAAGTGGTATGGGACGGTTCTGCATCGCCAAGGGTAGTGTGAGTCATTGATGGAGTGGCGCTAGGTATGCCAGCTACTAGAATGGGTACAGTGATCGGAATGGTAGATGCGGGCCCCATTGAGGGCATACCCAAAGTAGGTGTGGTAGTTGGTGTGGTGGTGGATGCTCCACCAATGGTCCCAACAAAGAAAGGGGTGGAAGTCACACCAGCCATGGGGCTGGTTGGTGCAGTGTAAATGGGGTTCTTGGACTCTGCCTCAGAATCATAGGTAAAATAACGGGCATCTAGATCGGGTGACGGAGTTCTATGCCGTTGATGAGTTTCCGTTGACGAGTGGATTCAAGTGACAAGGCTCGAGATCTATAATGAGTGGTATCAAGTGATGAAGATCTATGTCTATGACGGGTGATGTCAAGTGAACTGTGCTTTGGGGGATCGCCCCAGAGGCGCCGAGAATGTCTCGGGGACTCAATGGTGACAGATGGTGTCAAGTATCTGGGGGTTGTGTTGAGTGAAAAAAAACTCAAAAACCCTAATGCAACCGAGTGTGCAGAAGGAGAGCTCAAAAAATATGGCACTCAGGCCAACAACCAACTCAAAACACTTACTGTAACAGTTGTGCTACAATAAGTGGAGTATCAATAGAAATGCTCAGAATACCAACAAGCAGCAAGTTTCTTAAAAAAAAAATGAAAATAGTGGAATCGCTAGACCAAAAGGAGGTAAGGGAGCATGCAAACACCTAGCTAAATAGTATTCTGATTCAACTAGACATATCCTCTGCAAGGTGATGAAATCCAAGTCAGACAATATGGATGGTAGAGCCAAGTGGCTAAAGATATCCCCCTACCGGGAGGGACACCGGGTAGTCAATCCTAGAAGAAAAGCAACTAAGATAATCCGTTCATGACACGTTCGGTTGGGTGAATCTGCCGTTTGGTTCTATCACCGCTGTATCCCCATATGGGTGATGCACCTATAACTGCGAAAGGTATCCTTTGGTTACTAAATGGATTGCGGTATTCCACTCAGGCTTCCGGAACCAGTCTGGCGACTTCAACCCTCCTAGGGTAGAGGCCTTCCCGATAAATTGGTTTTAAACGGTGTCAAAAAATACTAGGGGATTTTGGTTCCCTAATGGACAACAACTATGTCTCAAGTGTAAGCAACTGAGGGGTGTTATTTGTATGCCTATCCCCCCGATCCTACCTAACTACAAAAATTCTTATGTGTTCCCCAAGTGGGGTTAGAATGTTGGTTGTGTTAAGTAGTATTCCAGGGCTCACTTGAATTAGGTGACAGAGTGTGTGCGTGTGAGATGATGAACCCAAATAAAAGTGCCACAGAGTGGGCAACTTTCTAAATAAAAATAACAATACAGAATTTAAACTTTGAAATGCAAAATTTTCTCTTTGCAATTAAAATGTTGAAATTTGTTAAAAAATATTCTGTAAATGGAACAGAAATAATACTGCAGAAAAAAGGCTGTAGGGAAGTATGGCTACAGGTAGGATAGATGGTTGTGCACGTGTAGAAAATATTGCAGCAAAGTGCTGGGTTCAAAATAGGGAAAGAAGTGCAGAAACAAACCGCGGGTCTGTGGCAAATATGGGTGGTCGGACCGTGGGAAACAGTTCAATAGTCGCGGACGGGTTGCGGGATTTTGGCCAAAAGACGCAGGCGGGACGCTGGAAAAAGGTCGAAAGACGCCGGCGGGTTGTAGGAAAATGGCTGAAAGCTGCAGGCGGGATGCAGGAAAAAGGCCGAAAGACGCTGGCAGGTTATAGGAAAATGGCTGAAAGCTGTAGGAGGGACGCAAGAAACAGGCCGAAAGACGTCGGCGGGTTGTAGGAAAATGGCTGAAAGCCGCAGGCGGGACGCATGAAAAAGGCCGAAAGACATCGGCGGGTTGCAGGAAAATGGCTGAAAGCCGCAGGTGGGACATAGGAAAAAGGTCGAAAGACGCTGGCGGGTTGCAGGAAAATGGCTGAAAGCCGTAGGCGGGACGCAGGAAAAAGGCCGAAAGATGCCAGCAGGTTGCAGTAAAATGGCTGAAAGCCGCAGGCGGGACGCAGGAAACAGGCCGAAAGACGCCGGCGAGTTACAGGAAAATGGCTTAAAGCCGCAGGCGGGCTGCAAAAAAATGGGTTAACAGTCGTTGTCGGACCGCACGAAACAAGCTAATAGCCACGATCAGATAGCAGGTAACAGATTGGAAACTGCCGGTAGGTCACCGAAAACAGTCTGAGAGCCGTGGTCGGATCGCAGGTAAATGCCTGAAAGACACAGTCGAAATGCAGCTACGGGGTGAAAAGACGTAGTTTACGGCAGCCGAAAGGAAAAAATAGAAAAATAATGCAGAAAATTTAACAAAAAAAATTTAAAACTATAACCAGAAATTCAAAGGAACACAAGCGAAGTCACCAAAACTGTATCTAGGGTTTTCACCCTAGCTTGTGCAAATGAGCACCTACTAAGGAGAATGGACTCCTTAGTAGCAGTTCAATAAATAGTAAACTAAAGCAGTAAAACACTATTAAACTTAACCTAGCATGAGCATTAACATAAATAACTAAAACATGAAAATATGGTAAAGATCTCTCTTTTTTATATTAAAAATTACTTCAAGTTTAGAGGTTGGTGAAGTTCTTGCAGCAGTCCAGGAGGGTTGCTTCCAAGCTTCCAACTTTACTCCTTTCTCTTTCTCCAAAGGGTGGAAATTGGCCAAAGGGGCACTCAAGGGTGAGCTAGGGTTTCAAGAGTGATTTTGGCAGAGTAAGGATGTGTTTGACTGTGGATATGAAATGAGGGGCCTCCATCACCTATTTATAGGTTTTTAGTGGTGGAGTGCTGGCCCATGGTTTTGGGAACCATATGGTTTAGGTCAGTTGTATAGGGTTTTTGCCTTCTTTTTCCCTCTTTTTCCTCTTTTTTTAATATTTTTATTCCCTTTTTAGAGGGTTTTTGCTATTTTGGAGGAATTTTGGATTATTTTGGGGGAAAAAGGGGGTTTTTTGGCCTTTTGGATGCTTTTCTAATGGTTTTGTGGCCTTTTGGAGGCTTTTTAGTGGGATTTTAAGGTTTTGGAGGTAAATATGGTAGGAAATATGGACAAATGAGTCATGTAAAGGGGTAGATGAGGTAGTGAGCACTTTTTGGGTGTTAACACCTCCACGGGCAAACAAATAGACAAGATGTGCATCCACGTGCATATACGACTATATACCAAAACATATATATATATATATATATATCATAATAGTCACCATGTCATAGGTGCCCTCAGCACCCAATATACAAAAATACATAGTCGTACAAAAAAGGTACATCCCCATATGCTCATTAGCATTTGGGGGAAAATATATGATCACCTAGTCATCATGATCCCTAAGATCCTCTGGCTCCTCCTCCGCTGGATCCTCCGGATCCTCCTGATCCCAAGACCTCCTCTTGACCATCACAACTGCTACTCTGAGCAAGATAGACCGCCACTCATAAGGAACATCAAAACAACATTGAATAGTGGGCCGGTCCAAGTCCCTCCAGCCCTCCTTCGGGGCTCCCACTAGAAGCCCCTTCAAAGTCTCCCATATGCCCTCCAGGGCATCATCTCGAGGATGCACAACTCCTTGAACATGAGGAGGCGGCGCCGCTATAGGTGGTGGTACCACCAGCATCACCCATCCCCGACGACCCACATGATCAACTAGTGGCCTTGGACCAATATCTGCACAATCACACAATTGAACCAAGTCAATATCATATAAATATCTCTAGCTATACTCATAACGAAATATCTAAACATGATATAATAGAGAACCAAACACAATGACATATCGTCTAGACCCGAGGCCTGTCCTTGAGCTCGAGGCATCTCTGGATACCACCACCACCTTGGGGCATCATCTCCCCCCACCACACCATCCGCGGCTCACTCGGAAACCCATCCTGAACCGGCACATGCGGCCGCAAGTTCGGTACTTGCTCAAAGAGAAAGCAACAGAGGAAGGAGGCATAGCTAAACTCCCCTACCTCCCGACTGACCTTGTCCAGATCTTGCCGGACATAGGCCAAAAACATCTGACCCCAGGAAAAAGTAGGTCCCTCTCAACACATGGTCTACCATCATCTTTTCCCCCCCAGACAAACGATGTGGCGCCTGGGCACCCAACACACGCAGAACACAATCCCCTACCGCCCGCATCTCCCTCTCCCGTAAACTCGTCAAACTCAGTGTGATGTTTTGCGCAATAGCTCCAAGAACACAAAATCTCTCCAAGAGATCCTCAATGTCCAACCCCGCAGGAATCCTCGGCTGGAGCTCCCCTATCTCCCCTAAACAAGGAAGGCTAGTAAGGAAATAAACATCAGACAGGGTGATCTCTATATGCTCATCCCCCACCACAAATGCACCCTCTGTTGGAACACACAAATCCACTAATTTGTTCAGCAGCTCTCTGACTGAATGCATAAGTGGAACCTGGGCAAATTTTAGGAGCCCGCCGTAGCCAAGGCCTCCCGGACACCTGGGTCATCCCGAATCCAACCCATCAACCATCATCTATCTCTCTCTCTCTCGCCATGATACTAGCAGCCTCCTCAGCATCCTACTCAAAAAACAAAAGAAAATTTTTTAGAAAACAAATTTTTTTCCAAAAAATCCCATTGTGACTTTTGGGCTCTTAGTGACGATAATCATTGTGAATTTTTAATCAAAAGCCGCGATGATCATCGTGGGTATCAGCCCCATAGTCGCGATGAACATCATGACTGATAGCTTAAAAGTCGCGATGAATATCGCGACTGTCTGCCCCAAACCCGCGATGCACATCGCGGGTATCAAGTCCATACCCGCGATGTGCATCGCATAAAAAAAACCGAAACCTGTGATATTCCACGTTGGAATTCCAAAGTGGAATTCCACGGGCTTCAGGGGCCCGCCGCTAACCAGAAAGCAAATAAATTGAAAGGCTAAGGCGAATAGGATTACCTGAAACTTGCGGAATGAAAACCAACGGTTGAATCTCCCACAAATCAAGAAAAAGATCTGACCTAACTCAATTGCTCTGTGAAACTCCCACGTAACAATGACACATGTCACATTGGGCCCACACCCTATTTATAGAGATTTCACCATTTTTCAATCAACATTTTCGGTATCATATGATGTCCATTTTTTAAACCGTTGGTACCATCAGAATCAACACATCGACAACTTCATAATATTCCATTCATTTCCCATTTCCACCAGGTTTTGTTTTTGAGCATTTATTACACACCCCCTTTTGCCTCGATTTGCGTGCCACATCGGTCATTGCTCATTTTTGACGAGTTTTATATCGCCGAATTCAGTTTTCTGTGCTCGTGACGATGCTTGAGATCATTTCTCGCTCTCACCTCCATATGTTTGAGGCATTTTTTCCCACGCCCCTCGTCGCGTCGATTTGTGTGCCACTTCAGTCGTCGTCCATTTTTTACGAGTTTTATATCGCCGGATTCAGTTTTCTACGCTCGTGACGATGCTTAAGATCATTTCTCACTCTCACCTCTGTATTTTTTGAGCATTTTTTCCCATGCCCCTCGTCGCCTTGATTTGCGTGTCACTTCGGCCTTCATCCATTTTTTACGAGTTTTATATCACCGGATTCAATTTTCCGCACTCGTGATGATGCTTGATACCATTTCTCGCTCTCACTCCCATAATTTTTGGGCATTTTTTTCAAAATTCCACTCATCGCCTCGGTTTGCGTTCCACAATAGTCGTTGCCCATTTTTTGATGATCTTTATGTCGCCAGATTGAATTTTCCGTGCCCGTGACGATGCTTGAGATCATTCCTCGCTCTCACCAATAACTTTTTGTTCGGTATAATTTTATCCCTTTTTCGGGCCGAGCAATTCCTTTACGAAAAAGGCACTTAGGGAGTTTTTGTTAAGATCTTTTCTGACTCCTAAAACAATGAACAGATAGCCGAGAAACCTTGCTTCCTTTCATGCTCGCTAAAATTATTTGAAAGGGCATCTACCTGGTATAAGTTTACCCCTTTTCCGGACCTTGTAGAATCATTACGAAAAAGGAATACTCTAGTCACATCGGCTAGAAGAGTTCTCCATTTGCATCATTTTATGCTTTTCTGGGCCTTGGAGACTAACTTACGAAAAAGAACACCAATGGATTCTACTTACCGCTTTCAGACTCTCAAAAAATGAAAGCAACCACGAGCAATCACCGTCTTGGGCTCGTATAAATCCACAGGACGGTACTCCACCACCACTGTAGAGTTTTCTGATCGTTTTCAGCCTCCCTAAAAATGAAAACACTTACGAGCATGAACAGTCCTGGGCTCACATAAATCCACATGATAGTACCATTTCAGAGCACACTTTTATCCCTTCTTGGAGCTCATTAAAACTACGAAGAAGGACCCAAT
The DNA here is from genome assembly GCA_027924585.1 of Larix kaempferi. Taxonomy (NCBI): domain Eukaryota; kingdom Viridiplantae; phylum Streptophyta; class Pinopsida; order Pinales; family Pinaceae; genus Larix; species Larix kaempferi. Next base: position 2,528,232 of record BSBM01000012.1, on the reverse strand, counting down.
GGTGCTTCTCGGTGCCACAACAGATCATGTCTACCCATACGGCAGCTTCCCCATTTTTGTCTCCTTTGTTCAGAGTATTCTGCAGTGTGTCACCCTGATACTCCCCCTACAGCATCCATTAGCTGGACCCCCCCAGATCACTCAAGTCTGCAATACATACCCCTAAGCTATGATTCCCACTCCTAAAAAATTAGTTCCCTATGTTGCCAGGTCAACCATGACATCATGCTCTGAATAAAAGAAGTTTGAGTCCACCCACTTTATGACCCTAGTTATTTCCCATCCCCACAGTATGACAATCATACCATCAGTATTATGACACTTCAGTTAGACACTTTGCGCTCTTATCAAGGAAACATCATTGCCTTGGTAGTTTCTGGTCTCCCTCTATTGACACCAACCAAATCTATTCCAGAGGATAGACCTAGAGGTCCCTGTGCCTTGGACTCATCACCATTTGTGATGAGTGCCTACGGATCATTTCGAAAGGAGTCCTCAGTACCTCTCCAAATGATTGTTTCTCACATGCTCGACTTCAACACCTTGATCACATCGTTCAGACTCGTACAGGGTATCGGACCTTTCAGTTATTTGTTGAAGACCCCGGATATAACCTGACTCTTCCACATTTTAGAGACTACTTATAGAAACAACCAGTTACATTTTTTCTATGGAGATCCGGGTTGCGCTTAGCAACAGTATTCAGATGTACCCCATTTTTATACTCCCTCGAGTATACAGTTAGAGATACTCCTCAGAAGTTGACTCATTTACTGACTCTATCACATTCGAGAGTCTAATTGAGTCCCTAAATATGTTGGACACCTTCAGTTTCAACAATTCATCAACCCTTTTGATACCTTCTTCAGAAAGGTTGTTGCTTTTTCCAGTGTATCAGTTATTGAGATCAGCCATGGCATGATCATGAGTACATCCCAGCATAGTGTCCCCTCTAGACCATTACGATGTACCAACAGTTTTTGTGTCTTATTCAGGTCCCCTTTCTTGGGCCTAATTGTTAGGTATATGTCTTGATACGAGCATGGGTATGCCCGCCTCATCCATAATCACAGATTATTCCTCATTTCATTTTGAGGCCATGTATTTTTTTTCAGTTTTTGCAGCTTCCAAGGGGCCGTTGTTCCAGTCTCCAATCGCTCTCTTCTCTTCTCCAAACCCCAGGAAAAATACAAAAGAACTATGATGTCTATCATCCATATGATAAGCTCCTGCCCTCACACATTAGGGGGCAATCTATTAACACCCAAAAAGTGCTCACTAGCTCATTCCCTTATTCACATGACCCATTTGTCCACTTTTCCACCATTTGAGCCTATAAAACCATCAAAAGGTCACCAAAAATACCACAATACACCTTTTTTCCCCTCAAATATGTATTTTTCCTCAAAAAAAACAAAAAACCCTAAAAAAGGGTCCAATATTCCCAAAAAATATTAAAACGGAATAAAAATATAAAAAATATTCAAAAAAGGAAAAAGAGGGAAAAAGAGACCTAAACCATGTTGGTTAATACCATTGGTTTCCTCAAAATCATAATGGTATTACCCATCACCAAAAACTATAAAAAGGTGATAGGGGCTCCTCACTTTCCATCCACATTTCATCCTATCCTTATGCTGCCAAATTGCCTTTGAGAGCCATTGCCTCCCATTTCGAGTGTGACGATCCCCATTGAAGATTTGGAGAAGAAGAGACTATTGGATATTGGAGCTTCTCAATCTTGGAGTTGCTCAACACCCATCATCCTCACCATTTGAGGTAATACAAAATCAAATATTTTTCAAGTTCTTGTTCTTCCATAGATCTTATTGCTTATGTTTCAAAATCTAGTTTTTTATTTATTTGCACATGCTTATGTTAGATCAGATTATATTATTTTATTCATAGTTCATTTTGATTTATATTGAAACTGCTATTACAAGTTAATAGGTGCATCCTTACACATGCTTGGTTGAAAAACCAAGCAACAAGGGTGACCGTGGAAGGTCACACTCTATGCCTCATCAGGTAAGTGTTAAATATAATAACTAAATGTTTGGATATTTTCAGTTGACATTCGATTTCCACCATTGACATTCGCTTTTTTCTATGCTTATGATGAATTATTGATTGATTTATCGTGTTAGGGTGAGGATCGTGGAAAGGCACCGGCTGCTTCCATGATCCAGGCCGACCGTGGACAGTCACCCACTAGAAGTAGATCAGTACGGGGTGACCATGGGAAGTCACCGGCCACAACACCGCATCAGGTAAGTGCTAGTTCTTAACAGTAACTAAATTTCATTACAATAACAATGTTTGAATGATGTTAAAATTATTTTGCTTAATTTTATGATTTGATGAATTTAGTCCAATGCACTTGATCTGGGTGATGAGGAGCTTGAGGATGAAATTTACTATTCCATAGACCCAATGGAAACTATAAAGAAGTCCCTGAAAAAGGAAAACATAGAAATGATTTCCTTCGCTCGCACAAGGCCCATGACATAGGAGATCAGGGCAAGGATTTAAGAGTTGAAAGAACAAATAAAATCTTATGGGGTAAGTGGCATCTTCACATATTTTTTAAGCCGTGACATGATTTCATATCTGATATTATGTTTTCTAATTTTCCAAGTGATCTGATAAAGTAAAGTTTTTCGTTTGTAGGAGTTTTTACGACCTGTGACTAGAGAGCATGATGAGACGGAGCCTGGGACTCCAGAGCATGATGAGACAGAGCCTAGGAGTCCACATGATTCTGGAGATGAACGTACTGTAGATGACTAGGAAAATTTTTGATCCAGGTGGATATCGGTGGCTGCCCACCTCTTCCTGCTGGCTCAAAACAGTCTTCTGGCAATTTTGGCAAATTACTATTTTTAGCAGTTTTTCGGGTCCTAAACTTCTGGAGCCGTTTTGAGGCCCTAAACAACATTTTTTCGACATCGAATGGTCGAGAAAATATGAGTATTGCGTGCCTAAATCATACGCGTGCTGGACTCGATATTTGTCGACCCTTTTTGTAATCCTTGAATAGATTTTCCAACGAGCTATTGTGCACCCCAAATGGATATCGTATGCAAAAGTTACGACCCCGGGAAGTTGATGTACTAACTTACCCAAACAGGGCCCACATGACTTTTGGTGCTTCATCTCCTAGGGTTAGGTTTTTTTATTTTTGGGATTCTTTCCCTCATGCTTATGATAAATAGGCCCTTTCGGCCTCTCTTTGTATTCATCTTGGCACGAATGAGGATAGTGGCCACATCTCTTCCCAGAGATAGCTACCACCATTCTAGCTGTTGTATTTACAGTCTATTCCATTTTCCACTATTTAATAGAATATGTGTTTACTATATCACTGTGTTCTTTGCAATATATCTATGTACGCAAATATATATATCATATCTTATTTCATTCCTGCATAAATCCGGATCAATGATATCTGAGCAATCTGCTCTTTGATTGTTTCTCGGTGCATGTCCCTGACGAGGTTAGGATACAAAGAGTTGGGTCTCGAACTAGTTTCACTTGGGGAAGACCACTCTCGCCACCCCAAATGGCCTCCCATGGAAGAAGAAAAGAGAGATGATGGAGTAGGAAATCCTATCAAGTTGTTGCTCGAGGGAGCCCTCGTGCGACAGAAAAACGAGATGATGGATAAATTTGCCCAGATCCTTCGACGCATGCCGACGGCAACAAACACACCTTCGACAAGCAACCATTTTGAAGATGCGAATCCCTTCAAGGTACAAGTTAACTTTTGATATCCCTTTATTTGAAGGCGAGATCGATGTCAATGCGATAGAAAAATGGTTGAATCTACTAGAAGAGTATTTCTCTGTCCACAATTTTTTGGACAGGGAAAAGATCGTCTTTGCGCTCCTCAAGGTTGTTCCCCATGTCAAGAATTGGTGGGAAACTTATTCTGAGCAAAACTCATCAGACGAGTCTGGATTGTTTCAACATGCCAATCCCACTTGGGCCTCTTTTATAAATGTTGTCAAGGAACAATATTACCCTGTTGAAAACTATGATGACCAGTACACAAAATGGGAAATTCTGCACCAACAGAGGGACCAAATGGTGTTGGAGTACACAAAAAAATTTCATACCTTGCGCACAAAGCTAGGTATCAAGGACTCCGAGTGACACCTAGTACTAAAATATCGCAATGGCCTACACTGGTACATACGAAAAAATATGGATTTCGTGGAAATCTCTTCACTCGGATCCGCTTATCGATATGTTGTCAAAATTGAGCAGAAAGTTGAGCAAAAGAACAAGCATGACTTCGAACCTACGCAGAAGCAGGGCAAGGGAAACTCTGGCTCGCAGAACATGAGAGAGGGAAAGGACAACCAGTCCCAACCAAAAGCGAAGAAGGGTAACTAAAAGACAAAAAATGACACCAGGAAGTGGTGCGAGTTCCACAAAATCCCCTAGCACAACACTAATGAATGTCACTCAAAATAGTCATTGGTGGCTGAGATCAAAGCTTCAGAATCAGATCCCAGTTCCAATTCTGAATTAGAACCTAATTTCACAGCTGCACAAAAAGGGAAGTAGATCATTGATGCAGAACCCAGTGCCGTTGTTTCCACCATGCAGATTCAACCAGAGGAAACTGAAGAGTCAGAGATAGAGGAGCGCCTTTTCCACACATAGGTGTGGGTAAAGGGAATTCCCCTACACTTTGTCGTGGACAGCGACAGCCAAAAGAGCCTGATCTCAGTAGAAGTCATCAAGAAATTGGATCTACCAATAAAACCACACCCACAACAATACACCATTGGATGGCTAAGCAAAGGACAAGGGATCCACATCAGTCACCAATGTCGCCTACCATATGGCATCAAGCCCTTTAAAGATGAGGTATTGTGTGATGTCTCTCCACTTGACGTATGTGATGTTCTTTTAGGACAACCATATATGTGGAAGCATCATGTTGTATATGAATCACAACCTCGTAGTGTCATTTTCACCTTGGGAGGACAACTCTATCGGATACCCGAGACAGTTTCGCCTACCCCAACCAAGCAGGGCAGGAAGATAATCTCCCACACAGGGAAATTTTCCCTATTCGCAATTTCCACTAAAGGAGAGCATCTGGTCGTAGAGACATTCACAACCTCTTCCCACTATCCCTCTACTCAACAGAAACAAGAAAAACATAAGTTCAGTACAGCATCTCCTATTCAAGTACCTTTGCAGTGTAAGGCCACGCATTCAAGGTGCTCCTCCAAAAAGAAACCATACACACCAGTGCAGACCAAGGATACCAAAACAACAAAAATTGTTGAACAGCTCTAGCATATCCAACAACAACAATTACAACCCTCTGAATATTTCAAAGAAAGGCAACCATTTCGCTTCAGCAAACGCTGCACCAGAAGCTCAACTCAACACATAGTTCGACATATGATAAGGGATTTGACACAATGGAGACCATTGATTCCTAAGGAGGAAGGATTGATCTAGGTGGATATCGGTGGTAGCCCACCTCTTCCTACTGGCTCAAAATAGTGTTCTGGCAATTTTGGAAAATTACTATTTTTATCAGTTTTTCAGGTCCTAAACTTCTGGAGCGGTTTTGAGGCCCTAAACAACGCTTTTTTCGGCATCGAATGGTCGAACAACTACAAGTACTAGGAATCTAACCAATTCGCGTGCTAGATTCAAGATTTTCCAACGCTTTTTATAATACTGAATAGATATTTCCAACGAGCTATTGTGTGCCCCAAATGGATATCGTATGCAAAAGTTACGACCCCGGGAAGTTGATATACTAACTTACCCAAATGGGGCCCACATGAATTTTGGCGCTTCATCTCCTAAGGTTAGGTTTTTGGATGTTTGGGATTATTTCCATCATGTTTATGATAAATAGGACCTTTCGGCCTCTCTTTGTATTCATCTTGGGACGAATGAGCATACCTGCCACATCTCTTCCCAGAGATAGCTACCACCATTCTAGCTGTTGTATTTACAGTCTGTTATATTTTCCTCTATTTAATAGATAATGTGTTTACTGTATCACTATGTTCTTTGCAATATATCTGTGTATGTGAATATATATATGCTATCTTATTTCATTCCTGCATAAATCTGGATCAGTGGTATCAGAGCAATCTGCTCTTTTGATTGTTTCTCGGTGCATGTCCCCAACAAGGTCAGGATACAGAGAGTTGGGTCTCAAACTAGATTCACTTGGGGAAGACCACTCTCGTCGCACAAAACGGCCTCCCATGGCGGAAGAAAAGAGAGACAACGGAGCAGGAGATCCTATCAAGTTGTTGGTCGAGGAAGCCTTCATGCGACGGAGGAAGGAGATGATGGGTAATTTGACCTAGATCCTTCGACGCATGCCGACGGCAACAGACACACCTTCGACAAGCATCCATTTCAGAGATGTGACTCCCTTCAAGGTGAAAGTTAACTTTGATATCCGTTTATTTGAATGTCGGATCGATGCCGAAGCGATAGAAAAATGGTTGAATCTACTAGAAGGGTATTTCTTTGTCCACAATTTTTTCGACAAGGAAAAGACCGTCTTTGTGCTCCCCAAGGCCATCCCCCATGTCAAAAATTGGTCAGAAACTTATTGTTAAATTTTCAGAATTTACTTCAATATGATCTAGGATCTTAACTGAGAGAACAACATGTACAGCATATCAATCATGGAGACAATAATGCAAGCACACAAGAGACACAAAGATATACTTGGGGAAAACCATAAAGGTGAAAAACCCCAATAACTTCCTCAGAGATAGATAGAGCAATGATACAACCAACCAATAGAGATAGCCATAACCTAGCAGCAATCCTCCTCCTCCATAAGTGCGCCTCTCCTCCTTGAGAGCATGTGTGAGAAGTGAGTGAGTAAATAGAGTGCCTCCCGCACTCTATTTATACTTGACTTGACTTGCCTTTTTACCTAACTCATGTAGGCTCGAACTTAACCACATAACATAATGCTGAGTGGGCCGACCCCCAATAGGGTGGTCTAATAACCCTTTGACCCACATGGCCGACCCCCAATAGGGTGGTCTAATAACCCTTTGACCCACATGGCCGACCCCCAATAGGGTGGTCTAATAACCCTTTGACCCACATGACTTATACAGGGCCGACCCCAAATAAGGTGGTCTAATAACCCATCAAGTATAAGTTACGACACTTACAATATAAATGACGACACTTCCGTATAGAGGAATAATACCATCTCTATAGGAATACAATATACATATATGTGAAATACATTCCGAAGTTACATATACATCAACACTCCCTCTTAACTAGGAAGGTATTTCTCAGCACAGTTCTTCTAGCACAAGTCATCTTCTCTGGATCATCGTCACTGGATAATCGTCATCGAGTCATCATCATCGTCACTGCTGCTGCTATCTCAATCAATCTCTGAATCTACTCGTCATAGGAATTTCTACAGAGCCAGTCCTTTTTCATACTGGATGTAGGCCCACCACCTGCAGGTCTTCATCATCACTGGCCATACTGTGGAATCCTCAGGACTTATTACGTGCGTCACAAAACCTGGCTGCAGCATCCCAGGCTATTACGAGCACACAGCTCTACCTGTAGGATCTCCCAGGAGCACATTACATGTGACCCATCACAAAACCTGGCTGAAGCATCCCAGGCTGTTACGAGCACCCGGCTCTACCTGTCGGATCTCCCAGGAGCACATTACATGTGATCTCACCACAAAACCTGGCTGAAGCATCTGAGGCCTTTTTCATCCTGTCCAGATCTCCCAGGAGCAAATTATATGTGGTCCACCACAAAACCTGGCTGAAGCATCTGAGGCCTTTTTCATCCTGTCCAGATCTCCCAGGAGCAAATTACATGTGGTCATGGCAAAACCTGGCTGAAGCATCTGAGGCCTTTTTCATCCTGTCCAGATCTCCCAGGAGCAAATTACATGCCATAGGACAAAACCTCGCAAGAGCATCTGCCAGATATCCCAGGGCACCGAATTACATGCCATAGGCAAAACCTTGAAAGACTATCTGCAGATCTCCCAGGGCACAAATTACATGTCCTCCCAAGCAAAACCTCGCAAGAGCATTTGTCAGATGTCCCAGGGCACCGAATTACATGCCATAGGCAAAACCTCGAAAGACCATCTGCAAATCTCCCAGGGCACAAATTACATGCTTTCCTGCACAACCTGATCCACGGCCATAAAGTATCATCTGATACTCATCAAACATCATCCTGATGTACACATGATCATCCTGATCATCATCACTGCAACATCCTGCTGCATGTCATCTGGAGAAGCTCGTCATCCACGATCATCCAAGTATCCACCTGATACATACATAGATACATGATCCACACAATGTATCCATCATCATACATGATCTACCTGATCATACAAAGATACATGATCCACACAATGTATCCATCAGCATCCAACATGATGCGTTCATACAAAAATACATACACATGATCCATCCGATCATATCCAGCATCCAACATGATGCATATACAAAATACACATGATCCATCCGATCATATCCAGCATCCAACATGATGCATATACAAAATACACATGATCTATCCGATCATATCCAGCATCCAACATGATGCATATACAAAATACAGACACATGATCCAACCGATCATATCCAGCATCCAACATGATGCATACATACATACATATAATGATCCAACTGATCATATCCAGCATCCAACATGATGCATACATACATACATATAATGATCCAACTGATCATATCCAGCATCCAACATGATGCATACCCAAAATAGATATACATGATCCAACTGATCATATCTAAGCAGAAACCAGAACATCCTCCTGATGTTCATCATCCAGCGCTTACATCCACAGCCATGTGAAGGATCCCCCTTCCAACATGCTTGGAATGGCTTCAGCAAATGTGTCCATCACTTCTTCCTCGAAGTGTCCTCGATCTGAAGCACGCCAAGCTTCTCTCTGAAGTACTCGAACTTCACCCTGGCTAGTGGCTTCGTCAGCACATCTGCAATCTGCTCATCCGTCGCAACATACAGGAGCTTCACAGCTCCTCTCTGCACCATATCCCTGATATAGTGATATTTGATCTCTATGTGTTTCGACCTGTCATGAAACACTGGGTTCTCGGACAGCTTCACACAACTCTGGTTATCACAGAAGATACCAGTAGCATCCAACAGGAGATCAAATAACTCAGACAGTAGCTTCCATAGCCATACTGCCTCACAACTAGCTGAACAGGCTGCAACATACTCTGCCTCAGTTGTACTCAGTGCTACGCAGGATTGCTTCCTGCTAAACCAAGAGATCACACCTGATCCCATACTGAAGCAACACCCAGATGTGCTCTTCCTATCTGCAGCACTGCCATCCCAATCTGAATCAACATAACCTTGCAGGTTAAACTTTTGATTCACCTCATACCTGAGCCCATAATCCATTGTACCCTTCAGGTACCTCAGAATATGCTTTACATCAACCAGGTGAACACTCCTCGGATCCGTCAGGAACTGGCTCAATGTGTTCACAGCAAAGCAAATATCTGGTCTCGTGTTCGTCAGGTACATCAAGGACCCAATCATCTGACGATACATAGTGATATCAATCGGCTCAGATGAAGCATCACACAGGCGCTTCAGGTTCGATGCCATAGGTGTGGCCATAGCCTTGTAGTCCATCATCCCGAACCTCTTCAGGATCTCTACTGCATACTTCCCTTGTCCAAGGAAGATTCCTTCTGCACTCTGCCACACTTCCATGCCAAAAACAAATAGTGCATCATCCCCAAGTTCTTCGTCTCGAACTCGGTAGTAAGCTTCCGCTGCGTGTCGGCAATCAATCTATCTTCACCATACCAAGTTCTGCACATATATGATTTCCTATCATGTGTCTCAGAACCAAGTGGCTGCTCCACATACACTTCTTCTTCAACTACACCATTCAAGGAAGCTGTCTTGAATCCATCTGGTGTATTTTCTATTTCATCACTTTTATATTTCTCTATGCTGCCATCTGCAACATACTTGATCTGATAGTTCCATTTGGAAGTCATAGAAAACTTCCCTTCATGTCTTGGGATTACATCCCAAACATCATTCTTCATGATCGACGGATCATGGCATTTCATTTCTTCATCCCAGATCCTGGGAACTTCAATATCTTTAATATCTTCAATATCTTCAATAGATATCTTTGTTGCTGGAACAAAATGTTGTAGTTCTTCTTTTGTAGGAGATGGCATACGATCTTTCCTACACAACAAGTTAAATTGCATGATTAGAAAACATCTCATAGTTTTCAGAGCAAATTCTTACACATAAAGAAATATGCCATACAGTCATGCAATTATCTTAGCCAATGCTTCAATACAACATTTATCCATATTTCGTAACTTTCTAGATGCCTTCCAATCTCTACCAGAACATTGTTAAGAGTGTGCACAACTCCCAACATGTCAGCAAAGAGGTTTCATTCTAGATAAGTAGCAATGGAATGTTGTACAGTGCCATAGGCCACTTACCCATGCATATTAGGAGTATACTGTTCATCAATGCAATTATTCTAATATGCATAATACACAACCTAATTCTAGGAACATCAGTATATACATTATTGAACAATTTTATTTAAACAAACAAATATGCAAGAAATGATGATTAAAATACTTATCTTTCTTTGTTCGATGGGTGGACTCCCTTTGAGTCTTTGCTTCCTTGCAGGAGCTGCTGGAGTCCTAATCTGAGGTAACTTCTTCTATACCTTTCTGTTGTGAAATGTAGAGAGATGATCAACTCCCTCTGAATATCTGCATCCTTGCAGAAACTACTGAAGTGTGCTCCTTTGCTTTCTTGCAGGAACAACTAGAGTGTGCTCCCTCTTGATCTTTGCTTCCTGAATTACCTGTTCTTGAACTGATATTCATCCTTGGTCCCTATGCATGCTTATTAGTATCATGAATGTGTTATCCTTGTGATCTCATATAAAATCATACATTCATTAGTATACTATTAAAACACAATAATCTCAAGCATGTATAGTCATGATCATTTCAAACAGAAATAATAAGCATTAGCATTCAAGGATTCTTATGGTTAGTCAAATCATAAGAAACATAACATGTCTAAACCTGTAATTACTCAAGCCTATGACTCTTCAGGTTAGTTGAATCATCAATCAAGATAAGAGATATAAAATGCATAAAACCTGTGATTATTCAAACCTATACCATCATGATTCTTCTGGTTAGTCATATCATCAATTATGGTAAGAAACATAATATGCATACAATCATGATTATTCAAACCTATGACTTCATGAATAATCATTATCAACAACGCGATAGTATAAGATCCTAATCCAAGGTAGGAATCTAGCTTGATATAGGGAAAACATACCTGGATTATCATGTTAGCTAGTTATGTCTAACATACCCGTATAATGTCTTTTGGTTCTCTTTAGTGACTTGTGCTAGTAACCTGCATGTCTCATAAGTTAACCATTATAAAACCAAGTTATACATACCTCGTGAATGGATCTTGTATGAGATCCATGACAATGGATGAATCTTTGTCCTCATGTTATCATGATCATATGTTCTTGGACCAGAACATGATCTGTCTTTCTTGGTGTACCTTTCATGTTAGTAGACAACATAAACCTCATACAACACCATAATGCATTAGTACAATCATAAGTGTCAACACCCTAACCAATGAATATCTTCTATCATGCATTCATAATTTTGTTAAGGTGATACAACAAATCTAAAATCAAAATTGTACTAACCGTAATAACATGAAGACAAACATACCATAAACTTAATCATGGACAAATATCGAAACATACCTCGATGAGTCATACCTGTCGAGATCGCTTGTAATCTTCTTATGTAAGGCCTTATCCTCATCTCCCTCTGAGACAGGAACTTCTTTCACTTATGCAGGTGATCAATCCATCTTCTTCTAGGATTAACCCAATCCACTTGATTTGCAAGAACTGGACCTTGAGCTGGATATGGGTTTGTCAGAGAAACCCCAAAAATTCAAACTTTGAATTTCAACCTTCCGATAGGATAGGAATATGCGCCTTGATGAACTGATCAAACTGGTATATTCAGAATTTGAAAACTGTAAAGTTTCACTCCTCAATTTTGCCTTTGAAACTTCCGGATTCACTGGACATGACCCTGAACTGGGGTTTGATGAAGCCACTCTTTTGCCCCATCAAAATGTTTGATCCAAAGATCTAAGCTTCTATTTTTCTGAGGAGCTTCCAGCCGTGGTCACAGATTTCAAAAATTCCCATTTTTACAGAAGCCCTAATTTTCCACTTTTCTGATCAAAGTCCCGAACTAGGGTCTAATCAAGCCCGGCCTTCTGCCCAACCAAAAATTCTGATCTTGGTCTCTAAATTTCTATTTTGATGAGTAGCATCCAGCCGTGGTCTCCGATTACAAAAATTCCAACTTTCTCCAAAGCCCTAAATTCCGGAAGCCATGAATGAAGGTACCAAAAAATAATTCTGTTTTGACAGAAATATGTACCTGATTGTTTCTGGTGTAACTCCAAAATTTTTGATCCATAGGGTCTGAAAAAGTTTCCTGAGATATCCTGACCTGTTATCTTTCCATCCTGACAGGTCTGACCTCAATTGGATTCTCTGAGAGAGAGTTATGCCAAATGTCGCAACGTGACCTGTTTTGGGATAAAACAGGAGAGCGAACTTGTACGGCATGCCACATGTCACTGTTTTAACTTCGGCCTCTGAAAAGATTTTCTGAGATATCTCGGCCTGTTACCTTTCCATCCTGATAGGTCTGACCTCAATTGGACTCTCTGAGAGAGAGTTATGCCAAATGTCGCAACGTTACCTGTTTTGGGATAAAACAGGAGAGCGAACTTGTATGGCGTTCCACGTGTCACTGGTTCAACTTCGGCCTCTGAAAACGTTTTCTGAGATAGTGCAGACTGTGTACTACCTCTCACTTTTTACGAAATTTCATTTGGATCTTCCTAGCCCAAGATATGACCTTTTTCCCAAGGTCACCTGATTTTGACTCGGATCTGGAGGAGGCAGAAACCCTATATTGTACAGATCATAAATCACAAAGTACAACGAATTAGAGGTTGTCCTTTGGAAACAAGATACCTGGAGATCTTAGCTTCGTCCTGTAAATTTTTCAGATCCGAAAACTTCGCCAAAACGTATTTATAGCGAAAGTGCTACGATGACTGGTTTTTGCTATATCAAGCCCTAGCATCGTAAGTGCAACAAGTGTCATACATGCCATATCATGCCTTCTTTCAGGCTAGCTCTGATACCATGTTAAATTTTCAGAATTTACTTCAATATGATCTAGGATCTTAACTGAGAGAACAACATGTACAGCATATCTACAGCATATCAATCATGGAGACAATAATGCAAGCACACAAGAGACACAAAGATATACTTGGGGAAAACCATAAAGGTGAAAAACCCCAATAACTTCCTCAGAGATAGATAGAGCAATGATACAACCAACCAATAGAGATAGCCATAACCTAGCAGCAATCCTCCTCCTCCATAAGTGCGCCTCTCCTCCTTGAGAGCATGTGTGAGAAGTGAGAGAGTAAATAGAGTGCCTCCCGCACTCTATTTATACTTGACTTGACTTGCCTTTTTACCTAACTCATGTAGGCTCGAACTTAACCACATAACATAATGCTGAGTGGGCCGACCCCCAATAGGGTGGTCTAATAACCCTTTGACCCACATGGCCGACCCCCAATAGGGTGGTCTAATAACCCTTTGACCCACATGACTTATACAGGGCCGACCCCAAATAAGGTGGTCTAATAACCCATCAAGTATAAGTTACGACACTTACAATATAAATGACGACACTTCCGTATAGAGGAATAATACCATCTCTATAGGAATACAATATACACATATGTGAAATACATTCCGAAGTTACATATACATCAACACTTATTGTGAGCAAAAATCATCAGACGAGTCTGGATTGTTTCAATATTCCAATCCCACTTGGGCATCTTTTATAGATGCCATCAAGGAACAATATTACCCTGTTGGAAACTATGATGACCAGTACACAAAATGGGCCATTCTACACCAACATAGGGACCAAATAGTGTCGGAGTACACAAACAAATTTCATACCTTGCGCACAAAGCTAGATATCAAGGACTCCAAATAACAGCTAGTACTAAAATATTGTAGTGGCCTACACCGGTACATACGAACAGAGATGGATTTCCTAGAAATATCTTCACTCGGATCCACCTATCGATATGCTGTCAAAATTGAGCAGAACTTTCAGCACAAGAACAAGCATGACTTCGGACCTGCACAGAAGCAGGGCAAGGGAAACTCTTCCTCGCAGAACACGGGGCAGGGAAAGGACAACCAGTCCCAACCACAAGCGAAGAAGGGTAATGAAAAGACAAAGAATCAAAGTGGGAAGTGGTGCGAGTTCCACAAAATCCCCTAGCACAACACTAATGAATGTCACTCAAAACAGTCATTGGTGGCTGATATCAAAGCTTCAGAATGAGATTCCAATTCTGAATCTGAATCAGAACCTAATTTCACAGCTGTGCAAAAAGGGAAGCAGATCATTGATGCAGAACCTAGTGCCATTGTTGCCACCACATAGATTCAAGCAGAGGAACCTGAAGAGTCAGAGGCAGAGGAGTGCCTTTTCCACTCACAGATGTGGGTGAAGGGAATTCCCCTATACTTTGTCGAGGATAGCGGCAGCCAAAAGAACCTGATCTCAGCAGAAGTCATCAAGAAATTGGAGCTACCAATAACACCACTGCCACAACCATACACCATTGGATGGATAAGCAAAGGACGAGGGATCCACGTTAGTCACCAATGTCGCCGACCATATGGCATCAAGCCCTTTAAAGATGAGGTATTGTGTGATGTGGCCCCACTTGAAGTATGTGATGTTCTTTTAGGACAACCATATATGTGGAAGCGTCATGCTGTATATGAATCACGACCTCACAGTGTCATTGTCACCTTGGGAGGACAACTCTATCAGATACCTGAGACAACTTCGCCTACCCCAGCCAAGCAGGGCAGGAAGATAATCTCCCACACTCAGAAATTTTCCCTATTCATAAGTTCTACTAAAGGAGAGCATCACATCATAGAGACATCCACAACCTCTGCCCATTATCCCTCTACTCAGCAAAAACAAGAAAAATAGAAGTTCAGTGCAGCATCGCCTATTCGAGTACCTTTGCAGTGCAAGGCCACGCATTCAAGGTGATCCTCCAAAAAGAAACCTTCCACACCAGTGTAGACCAAGGATACCACAACAACCAAAACTGTTGAACAGCTCAAGCGCATCCAAGAACAACAATTACAACCCTCTGAAGATTTCAAAGAAAGGAAACCTTTTCACTTCAGCAAACGCCGCACAAGGAGCTCAACTCAACACACAGTTCGACATATGATAAGGGATTTGATGCAAGGGAGACCATTGCTTCCTAAGGAGGGAGGATTGATCCAGGTGGATATAGGTGGTGGCCCACCTTTTCCTACTAGTTCAAAACAGTCTTCTGGCAATTTTGGCAAATTACTATTTTTAGTAGTTTTTCGGGTCCTAAACTTCCTTTGTTGTTTTGATTCCCTAAAAGACGTTTTTTCAACATCGAATGGTCGGGAAACTACGAGTGCTACACGCCTAAGCATGATGCATTCCGGACTTGAGATTTTTCGACACTCTTTGTAATCCTTGAATAGATCTTTCCAAAGAGTTATTGTGCGCCCCAAATGGATATCGTATGCAAACGTTACGACCTCGGGAAGTTGATGTACTAACTTACCCAAACGAGGCCCACATGAATTTTGGTGCTTCATCTCCTAGGGTTAGGTTTTTGGATGTTTGGGATTCTTTCCCTCATGCTTATGATAAATAGGCCCTTTTGTCCTCTCTTTGTGTTCATCTTGGCATGAATGAGCATAGCGGCCACATCTCTTCCCAGAGATAGCTACCACCATTCTTGTTGTTTTATTTACAGTCTGTTCTATTTTTCGCTATTTAATAGAATATGTGTTTACTATATCACGATTTTCTTTGCAATATATCTATGTATATGAATATATATATATATATGCTATCTTATTTCGTTGCTGCATCAATCCGGATCAGTGGTATCAGAGCAATCTGCTCTTTTGATTGTTTCTTGGTGCATGTCCCCGACAACGTCAGGATACAGAGAGTTGTGTCTCGAACTAGTTTCACTTGGGGAAGACCACTCTCGTCGCACAAAACGGCCTCCCATGGCGGAAGAAAAGAGAGACAACGGAGCAGGAGATCCTATCAAGTTGTTGCTCGAGGAAGCCCTCACGCGACAGAGGAACAAGATGATGGATAATTTGACCCAGATCCTTTGACGCATGTCGACGGCAACAGACACACCTTCAACAAGCATCCATTTCGGAGATGCAACTCCCTTCAAGGTGAAAGTTAACTTTGATATCCCTTTATTTGAATGTCGGATTGATGCCGAAGCGATAGAAAAATGGTTGAATCTACTAGAAGGGTATTTCTCTGTCCACAATTTTTTTGACAGGGAAAAGACCGTCTTTGTGCTCCCCAAGGCCATCCCCCATGTCAAAAATTGGTCAGAAAATTATTGTGAGCAAAAATCATCAGACGAGTCTGGATTGTTTCAATATTCCAACCCCACTTGGGCATCTTTTATAGATGCCATCAAGGAACAATATTACCCTGTTGGAAACTATGATGACCAGTACACAAAATGGGTCATTTTGCACCAAGAGAGGAACCAAACGGTATCGGAGTACACCAACAAATTTCATACCTTGCACACAAAACTAGGTATTTGTTGGAACATTTAAAAAACCCACTATGTCATTCTAGACTTAGGATAAAATTAATTAATCATTTATGATTAATTTCCTGAGTTTTGACTAGGTAGAATAGGCCATTTTTGTTTTTTAGTGGACCACATGCTATCCTCATTCACAAAAATGAATTTGGATAGATTCTGGATAAGATTTCCTTGGATTCTATCTGATTTTATTATATTCCTGGATTAAAAAGACACTATCCAGTTTTAGTTAGCTTTGTCCTACTTTTTCTACTTTCTATTGGAAAAGATAAAGCTAGTTAACTTGGAATATTTTGCCACTTGACCAATTCGACCTCCACATCATATCTAACCTTCTAAAGCCATCAATACATCCTATTTACCTCACTCATGAGCTTCCATACCATACTTGCCAAATTCGTGAGCCTCTAGCACAGTTTTGGAAACTGCTTTTGCCACCTAGGGGTTTTTTTGTCTTTTTCTAAGCCTTTCTTTTTGCTCTTTACATATTGCCTCAAAGAAATTTGATTTTGTCCATGGAGGATGTGTTATATATTGTTACAATATCAATGAATAATATACAGAGTGTTTTGCATAATTTATTATCTCTATTCTTCTTCTCTCATTGTCTAAAATATTCCATGGTGAAATTGTCTTATGAATCTAGTTCCTAGTAATTGAAAATTTGACATGGTATCAGAGCTAGCTTGATTCAAAGAAATTTCCAAGAGTGTTTTTTGCAGGTATTTCCATCACCAGGAGCGCATCAGTATGGAGAAAAATCAAGCCAAATCTGTGACTCTCACTCCCTTCATTTTCTTTGATTGGAAGGCACATATGATCATCCAGCTTCGGAGCAAAGGATTGTATGGAGTCACTATGGGGCTTGAAACTGAGCCAGGAGCTGTTGCATTAAAATCCAAATGGTTCAATAGGCTTGATGAAGCTTATGGTTAATTTTTCTCTCTGTATCTCCAGATCTTCTATTCCATATCGATTCAATATCAACTCCAAATGAAGTGTGGACAAAGCTAGAGTCTCTCTTTGGAAAACAGGATGAGCTCAGAGGTCATTTGTTGGAGATTGAGTTGATCTCTCTTAGTCCAAGTAATTTCGATTCTATGGTGGATTTCATATCAAAATTCAAGAACCTAGTGCTTCAACTCAAGCAATGTGGCATAGAGAAGAAGGATGAGCAATTAATCCTTACCATTCTATCAAAACTGAGTTCTGAATACTCAGTATTTGTGTCTACTTTTCATTCTACAAGACTTGCAGTTCCAAAGTGGAAGATGCCAACCTTGGATGCATTCATTGCTTCGCTCACTCAAGAAAAGGACAAGCTGGTCCAAATGAGGGAACAATCACCCTCCAAATACTTTGCACTTGTTTCTCATGGAGCAAAGAAGAATGACAAATCCAAACAAAAGACATTGTCAGATGAAGAGGATTCTGATGGAGATTCCAAATCCAAGAAGATGAAGAAGGAGAAGCCCAAGTGTTCTTATTGCTGCAAAAGAACTCATCCTGAGAAATCTTTCTTCAAGAATAAATTGGACATCATGGCAAAGATGCTTGAAGAGCATAACATAGATGTTCCTGACTTTGCAAAGAAAGAACAAGGCAAGCTTGTTGTAGAACAAGAACACTGTTTCCAAGCCTCTCCCAAAGGTAATCATGTTTATGCTTTAAGTGCTAGAGTGAAATATAATTCTAATGTCTCTAATATTGATTCACATACTGATATATCAGAATCAGAAACCTCCACTTCTTCCTCAATACATTCTTCAGTCAGTTCACCCAAGTCTACTCTCAAAACTAGTCATTTTTTACTAGCTTCTGACTTGTCTTTTGAAAGCTCTTTTCACCAACATTCAAATCTTTTAGATTCTGATTTAGAAGATGATTCACAGTCTGATATGTAGGTCATTACATATCCCACACCATTTACTCAACCTTTGAATGCACAAAATACCCTACAAACCCCAAGTTCTCCAGTTAAGAAACTACACAATTCTATGTTTTCCTACACTGTGTCAGTTGCCTCTGTTGCACTTTTGTATTTCATATCTTTCATTGGTTGGAAATCCATTGTTTTGGAATTATTTGGACTGATATTGCACACATCTGGACCTGACCCCATCAATCATGGTTCAAAATTCAATTCCTCACACTCTCCAGGCTCTCTCGGCTGTCCGGGTGATCTAGTTTTTCAAACTTTTTCTACTGAAATTGTGTTCGATGATGGAGACTCCACATATTTATTGGTTGCTGCTCCATATGACTTACATTCTAATATTTCAGAGCTGCATGATCTCATTTTAAATATCAGAAAGGTTCTACATCAGTTTGAGAAGAAAGTACAAGAACTAGTACACCATATTGCAACTACAGAAGAAATTGATCCTGTTGAGGTCATTGTTTCTCCTTGGGAAGGAGTATGCATAGATCTTATTTCCATCATTGATTATGTTTTCAAATTTGATTATGTATGTTATAGCAACAAGAAAAATTCATTTGATGCTCCTCCATCATCAGAAGATGAGCTTCATAGAGCTTCAACACATGGTTCTTGCCTACACAACATTGATGCACTAATGCATGATCATGACATCCACAATCTCTTCATCAAGTTAGTTACTCAGAAGCAGCCCATTCAGCTCATTCAAATGAGCAACATGATAGTATGAAGACATCAAGCATGTCCATTTTTTAGGGAGGGTTTTGTTCCCATGAGGTTTTCCGTGTTTGCTCGGTTTACATGGACTAGTTATTTTTGTATTGGGGTGACCATAAGTCTTGTTGCTTGGGCCCTATATTTTTTATATTTTTCTGATTCCCATCACATAAATCCAGGCTTAAGGGGGGGTGTTGGAACATTTAAAAAATCCACTATGTCATTCTAGACTTAGGATAAAATTAATTAATCATTTATGATTAATTTCCTGAGTTTTGACTAGGTAGAATAGGCTAGTTTTGTCTTTTAGTGGACCACATGCTATCCTCATTCAAAAAAACAAATTTGGATAGATTTTGGATAAGATTTCCTTGGATTCTGTCTAATTTTATTCTATTCCTGAATTAGAAAGACACTATCCAGTTTTAGTTAGCTTTGTCCTGTTTTTTCTACTTTCTAGTGGAAAAGATAAAGCTAGTTAACTTGGAATCTTTTGCCACTTGACCAATTTGACCTCAACATCATATATAACCTTCTAAATCCATCAATACATCCTGATTACCTCACTTATGAGCTTCCATACCATACTTTCCAAATTCGTGAGCCTCTAGCACAGTTTTGGAAATTGATTTTTCCACATAGGGGGTTTTTTGTCTTTTTCTAAGCCTTTCTTTTTGTTCTTTCCATATTGCCTCAAAGCAAGTCGATTTTGTCCATGGAGGATGTGTTATATATTGTTACAATATCAATGAATAAGATACAGAGTGTTTTCCATAATTTATTCTCTCTATTCTTCGTCTCTCATTGTCTAAGATAATCCATGGTGAAATTGTCTTATGAATCTAGTTCCTAGTAATTGAAAATTTCACAGTATCAACGACTCCGAGCGACACCTAGTACTAAAATATCGCAGTGGATTACACTTGTACATACGAACAGAGATGGATTTACTGGAAATATCTTCACTCAGATCCGCCTATCGATATGCTATCAAAATTGAGCAGAAAGTTCAGTAAAGGAACAAGTGTGACTTTGGACTTGTGCAAAATCAGGGGAAGGAAAACTCTGGCTTGCAGAACACGGGGCATGGAAAGGACAACCAGTCCCAACCACAAGCGAAGAAGGGTAACAAAAAGACAAAGAAGGACACCGGGAATGGTGCGAGTTCCACAAAATCCCTTGGCACAACACTAATGAATGTTGCTCAAAACAGTCATTGGTGGCTGAGATCAAAGATTTAGAATCAGATCCCAGTTCTAATTCTGAATCAGAACCTAATTTCACAGCTGTGAAAAAGGGAAGCAGATCATTGATGCAGAACCCAGTGCCGTTGTTTCCCCCATGTAGATTCAACTAGAGGAACCTGAAGAGTCAGAGGCAGAGGAACGCGTTTTCCACTCATAGATGTGGGTGAAGGGAATTCCCCTACACTTTGTCGTGGACAGCGGCAGCAAAAAGAACCTGATCTCTGCAGAATTCATCAAGAAATTGGAGCTACCAATAACACCACACCCACAACCAAACACTATTAGATGGCTAAGCCAAGGACGAGGGATCCACGTCAGTCACTAATGTCGCCTACCATATGGCATCAAGCCCTTCAAAGATGAGGTATTGTGTGATGTGGCCCCACTTTAAGTATGTGATGTTCTTTTAGGATAACCATATATGTGGAAGCATCATGTTGTATATGAATCATGACCTCGTAGTGTCATTGTCACCTTGTTAGGACAACTCTATCGGATACCCAAGACAGTTTCGCCTACCCCAACCAAGCAAGGCAGGAAGATAATCTCCCACATTGGGAAATTTTCCCTATTTGCAAGTTCCACTAAAGGAGAGCATCAGATCGTAGAGACATCAACAACCTCTACCCATTATCCCTCTACTTAGCAGAAACAAGAAAAACAGAAGTTCAGTGCAGCATCGCCTATTCGAGTACCTTTGCAGTGCAAGGCGACACATTCAAGGTGATCCTCCAAAAAGAAACCATCCACACCAATGCAGACCAAGGATACCACAACAACCAAAACTGTTGAATATCTCTATCACATCCAGCAACAACAATTACAACCCTCTAAATATTTCAAAGAAAGGTAACATTTTCGCTTCAGCAAATGCCGCACCAAGAGCTCAACTCAACACACAATTCAACATAAGATAAGGGATTTGACGCAATGGATACCATTGCTTCCTAAGGAGGGAGGATTGGTCTAGGTGGATATTAGTGGTGGCCCACCTCTTCCTACCGGCTCAAAACAGTCTTCTGGCAATTTTGGCAAATTACTATTTCTAGCTGTTTTTTGGGGCCTAAACTTCCGGAGCCATTTTGAAGCCCTAAACGATGTTTTTTCAGCATTGAATGGTCGGGAAAATACAATTAATGCATGCATTAGCCTAATGCATTTCGGAGTCAAGATTTTTTGATCCTTTTTGTAATCCTTGAATAGATCTTTCCAATGAGTTATTGTGTTCCCCAAATGGATATCGTATGCAAAAGTTATGACTCCGAGAATTTGATGTACTAACTTACCCAAACGGGGCCCACATGACTTTTGGCACTTCATCTCCTAGGGTTAGGTTTTAGGATGTTTGAGATTCTTTCCCTCATGCTTATGATAAATAGGCCCTTTCGGCCTCTCTTTGTATTCATCTTGGCATGAATGAGCATAGTGGCCACATCTCTTCCGAGAAATAGCTACCACCATTCTAGTTGTTGTATTTACAGTCTATTCTATTTTTCGCTATTTAATAGAATATGTGTTTACTGTATCACTGTGTTCTTTGCAATATATCTGTGTATGTGAATATATATATGCTATCTTATTTCGTTTCTACATAAATTTGGATCAATGGTATCAGATCAATCTGCTCTTTGATTGTTTCTCGGTGCATGTCCCTGACGAGGTCAGGATACAGAGAGTTGGGTCTCAAACTAGTTTCACTTGGGGAAGACCACTCTCACCGCCCCAAACGGACTCCCATGGCAGATGAAAAGAGAGACGACGGAGCAGGAGATCCTATCAAGTTTTTTCTCGAGGAATCCCTCACGCGACAGAGGAACGAGATGATGGATAATTTCTCCCAGATCCTTCGACGCATGCTGACGGAAACAGACACACCTTCGACAAGCAGCCGTTTTGGAGATGCGACTCCCTTCAAGGTACAAGTTAACTTTGATATCTCTTTATTTGAAGGCCAGATCGATGCCGATGTCATAGATAAATGGTTGAATCTACTAGAAGGGAATTTCTCTGTCCACAATTTTTTCGACAGGGAAAAGATCATCTTTGTGCTCCCTAAGGCCATCCCCCATGTCAAAAATTGGTGGGAAACTTATTGTGAGCAAAACTCATCAGACGAGTCTGGATTGTTTGAAGATTACAATCCTACTTGGGCATCTTTTATAGATGTCGTCAAGGAACAATATTACCATGTTGAAAACTATGATGACCAGTACACAAAATGGGACATTTTACAGCAAGAGAGGGACCAAACGGTGTCATAGTACACCAACAAATTTCATACCTTGCGGACAAAGCTAGGTATCAAAGACTCCGAAAGACACCTAGTGCTGAAATATCACAGTGGCCTACACTGGTACATACAAACAGAGATGGATTTCCTGGAAATCTCTTCACTTGGATCCTCCTATCAATATGTTGTCAAACTTGAGCAGAAATTTTAGCGAAAGAACAAATGTGACTTCGGACCTGCGTAGAAGCAGGGCAAGGGAAACTCTGCCTCGCATAACACGGGGTGGGAAAAGGACAACCAGTCCCAACCACAAGTGAAGAAGGGTAACTAAAAGACAAAGAAGGACACTGGGAAGTGGTGCGAGTTCCACAAAATCCCCTGGCACAACACTAATGAATGTCGCTCAAAACAATCATTGGTGGTTGAGATAAAAGCTTCAGAATCAGATCCCAGTTCCGATTTTGAATCAAAACCTAATTTCACAGCTGTGCAAAAAGGGAAGTAGATCATTAATGCAGAATCCAGTGTCATTGTTTCCACCACGCAAATTCAACTAGAGGAACCTGAAGAGTCAGAGGCAAAGGAGCACCTTTTCCACTCACAAATGTGGGTGAAGGGAATTCCCCTACACTTTGTCATGGACAGCGGAAACCAAAAGAACCTGATCTCAGTAGAATTCATCAAGAAATTGGAGCTACCAATAAATCCACACCCACAACCATACACCATTGGATGGCTAAGCCAAGGACAAGGGATCTGCGTCAGTCACCAATGTCGCCTACCATATGGCATCAAGCCCTTCAAAGATGAGGTATTGTGTGATGTGGCCCCACTTTAAGTATGTGATGTTCTTTTAGGACAACCATATATGTGGAAGCGTCATGCTGTATATGAATCACGACCTCGCAGTGTCATTGTCACCTTGGGAGGACAACACTATCAGATACCCGAGACAGTTTCGCCTACCCCAACCAAGCAGGGCAGGAAGATAATATCCCACACTGGTAAATTTTCTCGATTCGCAAGTTCCACTAAAGGAGAGCATCAGATCATAGAGACATCCACAACCACTTCCCATTATCCCTCTACTCAGTAGAAACAAGAAAAACATAAGTTCAATGTAGGATCGCCTATTCGAGTACCTTCCCAGTGTAAGGCCACACATTCAAGGTGCTCCTCAAAAAAGAAACCATCCACACCAATGCAAACCAAGGATACCACAACAACCAAAACTTTTGAATAGATCCAGCGCATCCAGCAACAACAATTACAACCCTCTGAAGATTTCAAATAAAGTCAACCTTTTCTCTTCAGCAAATGCCGCACCAAGAGCTCAACTCAACACACAGTTTGACATATGATAAGGGATTTGACATAATGGAGACCATTTCTTCCTAAGGAGGGAGGATTGATCCAGGTGGATATCGATGGTGGCCCACCTCTTCCTACTGGCTCAAAACAATCTTCTGGCAATTTTTCCAAATTACTATTTTTAGCAGTTTTTCGGGTCCTAAACTTCCGAAGCTGCTTTGAGGCCCTAAACAATGTTTTTTCGATATCGAATGGTTAGGAAAATACGAGTACTGCATGCCTAATAGTCACGCGTTTTGATCTTGATATTTTTTGACCCTTTTTTTAATCCTTGAATATATCTTTCCAACGAGCTATTGTGCGCCCCAAATGGATATCGTATGCAAAAGTTACGACCCCGGGAAATTGATGTACTAACTTACCCAAACGGGGCCCACATGACTTTTGGTGCTTCATCTCCTAGGGTTATGTTTTTGGATGTTTGGTATTCTTTTCCTCATGCTTATGATAAATAGGCCCTTTTGGCCTATCTTTGTATTCATCTTGGCACGAATGAGCATAGCTTCCACATCTCTTCCCAGAGATAGCTACCACCATTCTAGCTGTTGTATTTATAGTATCTTCTATTTTTCGCTATTTAATAGAATATGTGTTTACTGTATCACTATGTTCTTTGCAATATATCTGTGTATGTGAATATATATATGCTATCTTATTTCATTCTTGCATAAATCCAGATGTATCAAAGCAATCTACTCTTTTGATTGTTTCTCGGTGCATGTCCCTGATGAGGTCAGGATACAGAGAGTTGGGTCTCAAACTAATTTCACTTGGGGAATACAACTCTCACCGCACCAAACGGCCTCCAATGGTGGAAGAAAATAGAGATGATGGAGTAGTAGATCCTATCAAGTTGTTGCTCAAGGAAGCCCTTGCGCGACAGAGGAGCGAGATGATGGATAATTTCGCCCAAATCCTTCAACGCATGCCAAGGGAAATAGACACACCTTCGACAAGCAGCCATTTCGGAGATGCGACTCCCTTCAAGGTACAAGTTAACTTTGATATCCCTTTATTTGAAGGCCAGATCGATGCTGATGCCATAGATAAATGGTTGAATCTACTAGAAGTGTATTTCTCTTTCCACAATTTTTCTTACAGGGAAAAGATCATATTTGCGCTCCCCAAGGCCGTCCCCCATGTCAAAAATTGGTGGGAAACTTATTGTGAGCAAAACTCATCAGGTGAGTCTTGATTGTTTCAATATTCCAATCCCACTTGGGCCTCTTTTATATATGCCATCAAGGAACAATATTACCCTGTTGGAAACTATGATGAACAGTACACAAAATGGGCCATTATGCACCAAGAGAGGGACCAAACGATGTTGAAGTACACCAACAAATTTCATACCTTGTGCACAAAGCTAGGTATCAAGGACTCCGAGCGACACCTAGTACTAAAATATCGTAGTGGCCTACACCGGTACATAAGAACATAGATAGATTTCTAGGAAATCTCTTCACTCGGATCCGCCTATCGATACGCTGTCATAATTGAGTAAAAATTTCAGCAAAAGAACAAGCACGACTTCAGACTTGAGAAGAAGCAAGGAAAGGGAAACTATGGCTTGTAGAACACGAGGTGGAGAAAGGACAACCAGTACAAACCACAAGTGAAGAAGGGTAACGAAAAGACAAATAAAAACACTGAAAAGTGGTGCAAGTTCCATAAAATCCCCTGGCACAACACTAATGAATGTCGCTCAAAACAGTTATTGGTGGCTGAGATCAAAGCCTCAGAATCAGATCCTAGTTCTGATTTTGAATCAAAACCTAATTTCACAGCTGTGCCAAAAAGGGAAGTAGATCATTAATGCAGAACACAGTGTCATTGTTTCCACCACGCAGATTCAACCAGAGGAACCTGAAGAGTCAGAGGAAGAGGATTTCCTTTTCCACTCACAGATGTGGGTGAAGGAAATTCCCCTACACTTTGTCGTGGACAGCGGCAGCCAAAAGAACCTGATCTCAGCAGAAGTCATCAAGAAATTGGAGCTACCAATAACACCACACCCACAACCATACACCATTGGATGGCTAAGCCAAGGACGAGGGATCTGCATCAGTCACCAATGTCGCCTACCATATGGCATCAAGCCCTTCAAATATGAGGTATTGTGTGATGTGGCCCCGCTTGAAGTATGTGATGTTCTTTTAGGAAAACCATATATGTGTAAGCGTCATGTTGTATATGAATCACAACCTCGCAGTGTTATTGTCACCTTGGGAGGACAACTCTATTGGATACCCGAGACAGTTTTGCCTACCCCAACCAAGCAGGGCAGGAAGATAATCTCCCACACTGGGAAATTTTTCCTATTTGCAAGTTCCAGTAAAGGAGAGCATCATATCCTAGAGACATCCACAACCTCTGCCCATTATCTCTCTACTCAGCAGAAACAAGAAAAACATAAGTTCAGTGCACATCGCCTATTCGAGTACATTTGCAGTGCAAGGCCACGCATTTAAGGTGCTCCTCCAAAAAGAAACCATCCACACCAGTGCAGAACAAGGCTACTACAACAACCAAAACTGTTGAATAGTTCTAGTGCATCTAGCAACAACAATTACAACCCCCTGAAGATTTCAAAGAAAGGCAACATTTTCGCTTCAGCAAATGCCACACCAGGAGCTCAACTCAACACACAGTTCGACATATGATAAGGGATTTGACTCAATGGAGACCATTGCTTCGTAAGGAGGGAGGATTGTTCTAGGTGGATATCGATGGTGGCCCACCTCTTCCTACTGGCTCAAAACAATCTTCTGGCAATTTTGGAAAATTACTATTTTTAGCAGTTTTTCGGGTCCTAAACATCCGGATCCGTTTTGAGGTCGTTAACGATGTTTTTTCGGCATCGAATGGTTGGGAGAATACATGTAATGCACGCCTATTGATATCGCATTCTAGACTCAATATTTTTTAACCCTTTTTTTAATCCTTGAATAGATCTTTCCAACGAGCTATTGTGCACCCCAAATGGATATCGTATGCAAAAGTTACGACCCCGGGAAGTTGATGTACTAACTTACCCAAACGGGGCCCACATGACTTTTGGCGCTTCATCTCCTAGGGTTAGTTTTTTTTATGTTTTGGATTCTTTCCATCATGCTTATGATAAATAGGCCCTTTCGGCCTCTCTTTGTATTCATCTTGGAACGAATGAGCATAGCGGCCACATCTCTTCCCAGACATAGCTACCACCATTCTAGCTGTTGTATTTACAGTCTGTTATATTTTCTGCTATTTAATAGAATATGTGTTTACTGTATCATTGTGTTCTTTTCAATATATATGTGTATGTGAATGTATATATGCTATCTTATTTCGTTCCTACATAAATCCGGATCACTTTTCCTAGAGCAGCACGAGTTAAAAGAAGCGGATCACTAGATCTCACCTTTCTGGTGGATGACGCTTGTGTTCCGATCAAGATTCAAAAGATTGCATGTATTTATTAATTAATTTATTCATTTTAATAATGAAATTGAAATGGACATACGTTGAAATTATTAAAAATTAATGGATTACATGTTTCTACAGAAAACAATGTTTTCTACAAAAATTTGAATGACAAAGCATTGGAGCTGTTTGGCCCCACCATTCGCACATGGTGGAATAACCAAGATAGCGCAAAGATAGATGAATTGATAGGCCACATGGTAAACTTGTTTGGCAATAAATTCAACAAGAAAGTGGTTACAAAGTTAGCCGTCAAGAATTTAAAATATACCAGGGCCCAATATAGGGATAAATTGCAACTTGACCTCAAGCATGAGCGCCCTCCCATGGTTTTGGAAAAAGAGTGGAAGGCAGTCATAGAGGATGCAAGGGTGAACTTGCTAAAAAGGAAAGGAAAACAACCACGGCCTGGAAAAGCAAGGTAAAACACGTATCAACGTTTTAGTGAAATATGCTCATTTATTTTTTTCTTTTTTGTTTTAAGTAAGAATTCTTATATCTAACGTTTTTCAAAATTTTCATATATAGGCTACCTGACACCTCCAAAGCAACCAAGGCTAGAGTGGAAAAACACGGGTAGCATAGACTGGGCCAGGGTGGCTGTAAAAAACTAAGAGCCTGAATCGTAAGATTAAATGATTAACTGCGGGGAATATTTATTTGACAATAGCGAACAAATATTTGTTTTTGATACATAAAATTTTAAATGTGGTATGCATTGCAGGGAAATACGTTCCAAGATGCTTCCACCAAAGAAGACCTAAAGCTTGGTTTCAAGTATGGCTTTAAAAGTGTGATTGAATATCGGATAAGCTTGGGGTAGACTCCAATCTCCCCAATGACGCAGATGCAGGTAAATAAAATTAATAAGGACATCATTGCAGTATACTATTAAAGTATATTCAATTTTGATTATATCACCCATAACTAAATATTTGTGTTTGCTTTTGAGCAATAGTGCAACCGCAGCAGTGAATCTAGTGCTAGTCAGCATGTACCAGCTGATGTTGGGGTGTACATGTCCCATGATAGTGGGGAGCACAGTAGACATTCTGGTATGTGTTCTTTGGAAATAGAAATATCTATTGTGATTATAGATATTTATTTCCTGACGTATACTTATAAATTTCCTTCTTTCAATGGAAGACCATGTAGCTCAGGAGGGTGAACCACAAGAGGAATTAGCAAGTAGAGAAACAAATAACACACCAACTATCATAGCTACATAGACAGGTAAAGAGAACTATTGTAATTTTAATCAAAATAATGAACTATTAGTTTCAATAATATTTCAACATATCAATATGCCCATTTTCGTTGTTGCAGTTCATGCCCCTTCAAAACTGCCTCCACGCCCTACTCAACGATGTACAAGAAGTATGATACATGAGGGCATGGAAACAAAAACACTGGCAGGACATGGCTCTGTATATATTCCACCAAATGATGATGATAATACCCTAATCGTCAATTTTTACAATGCAAAAAAACAGAAATCAAAGAAAACGTAGATGTATAAATTCATGACTTGTATTTGGATGTATATCGATGTTGTTAGTCTGTAACATTGTTTATATGAATTACCTCAATATGCTTCAATCTTTTTATGTTTATATGTTTTGATGACTAGCCTAGTTATGCATGAATGTTTATATGTTTTCTATGTAAACAACATCATTTATTGGGTAAGGGGAATTGAGAGCGATGTGAGGGGGGGGGGGGGGCAATTGAGATTCCACCTTCACGTGGTTGGCCCTGTTCAGTAGATAATATAAAACTATTCTCGAAACAGAGAGGAGCTCAGTAAGGTATAAATACTCTTTTATTCCTATGTATTAAAGATAGCTGTAAATTTTTGAATGCATGTCTATCTCTTAAAATATTGTTAATAAATTTAACATTTCACAGTTCATTGATTTCTACAGGACTTTGTAGTAGGATTTCAATGACTATTTATTTGCTTATATATTATTTACTCATATAAAAATTCTGTCTTTGATGATTTATGCGGGTCTTGGTGATGGAAATGCATCTCGTGGACAACTCTTATCAAGTTGTATGGGAGAATGGATTTGGCGAAAGGACAATGATAAGGTAAGGGTTTTGACGTGTTCTTTATCCTTAATGTGTTTGTCTTTATCCTTAAATTATTTTTCAGTCTATTAAGATACAAGAGATCCAACCAATAGTAAATAACTACTTTTAGACTATCATCCAAACTAGGAGACAACCTTCTACATAAAACAAAAATGCTTCTTAGTAACGTAAGAATATGTTTGCTAATGCGAAATCCGAGGTATCTTAGGCCACCTACTGAGGTTACAAATCTCAGTAACATCTTAGCCAAAGGAAATTGCTTTCATTATGTGGTTTCTCTTCTTCCTTTAAATTTGATTTAAACTAGAAAAGTATTATATTTAGCTTAAGTTCAACACCACAAGAAGCCATCAAATCAACCTACTTCAAAAATTATAAAAAAGGGAATATTGGGAGAGTATCATCGAGTCTAGTGTTTCTATTTCTCATCAATTCTGGTGTTACCAGATGATGTATAATATCTCACTAAGCACAACACAACTCATTTTACCTTCAGAATTTTCTTCTTTTGTCCTAGGTGGGCATTTTACTGAAGTACTGCAAATATGGTTGGGAGGCACTTTTGGCAAGTTGATATCTTTCTCCTCAAAGACCTTTTGGACAAACTGGGACCATGGCTGGATGCTCCAACAAACACTCTAGAGGTCCACACTCAAAATATTTCACATCATGCTATGAGGCATGGCGGGAATTTCCTTAAGCCCGCTTAGGAAAATTTACACTTAGACAATTTTTGCTCACTCCAAGACATAGTCCAATTTTACTAAAACACTAATTTGGCAGGTCCATAAATTCCCCCTCAGGCACTTTCAAGATAATATGAAGACATGGTCAGGTAGAAAAAACACCAGACTATAGGATCCCCATGTGGTGCGGGGCATTTTCTTCAACACACCATTTGTCATGGGAATTTTCCCAAGGCCTCCTGAAACTGTTTTCCAACACTTTGTTATTTTCAGGATTTTCTCCAAAATCTATTCTGGAACCCCATTTTGGCAGATCCATAACTTTCAACTCAAGAATGATTAGGGCAGACTGAGACCGTGAATAGATAAACATTCCTTTTTTTCTTTTGGGCATATTTGGTACTGTAAAAAAGGACAATGACGTGGCATATGGCTGAACATGAAGGACAAAGACATGTGGTAAGCATGGAAAGCAAGTATGGAGGACAAAAACAAAGGACATGACATGGAAATGGAAAAATGACAAAGAGATGTCAAGCAATTGACATGGAAACCATGAGATGATGACAAGGACATTGATGACATGATAGACGACATGGAGCATTTGATGACAAGGCATTTTGGAGAGCTACGGGCATCTTAGTGCTCTTGCGGGCATCTTAGTGCTCTTACAGGCATCTAAGCAAATGCCTTTGCGGGCATTTGAAAGACCTTGTTGCGGGCATTATTAAAGCACCTGCGGGCATGTTGATAAGGAGCCACGGTCATAAATAATATCCTTGTGGGCATATTTAAAAAGGCATTTGCGAGCATTCTTGAAGAGCCATGCGAGCATCTTGGATGGCCCCATTACGGGCATCTCCATGAGGGTGTGAGGGCATTTTATTGAAGGCCTATGGGAATTTTTAAATAGCCCGTTGCATGCATTTTTAGAGTGACCATGAAGAACCCCAGATGCAAGTGTCAACATGACTCATGGGGCCATGTTCAAGGCACGAGGAGGGCACGTGGGGAAGGATCCTCATCCCAGGCGCCCATAATTTCAGCATGCGCATCCCTTCCCTCACACCTGCCTGCCGAAGCTCCTGCATGCCATCACACCTGTATGCCCACCCATTTGTCTTCCCTCCCACCTATCCCCCCTCACATTTGGCTGCCCTCACACTTGCGTATTTATGGCTCCCTCCCAATCCTCTACATGCAATTCCCTTCAAAGCTTATCTGGTTGCCACTCCGGTACTGCTCAACCTCACCTCATCCCTCTACGCATTCAAGATGGCCCTCACCTTGGCTCTCGGCTCCATCAATTCAGCTCCTTGGAATTAACTATGGCTCGTGTGAACCTGCACCAATGTTCTTTAAATGGGCCATTGGACACCCTAGACGTAATCCTGTTTGCTTCTCCTCGACGATGGTTCGGCTCTATGCACCCTCGTGCTTAGTTGTATTTCTGGTTGTGGACTCACACGGTGCTATCCACCATGACCAAGCTACACGGTCTTCCTCGTCGAGGTAGTGGGAGCTGCTGCAAATCCCAGAGTACTCTTGTTTCTGGCAATGGCTTCGACACTGATATCTCCTTTTCCAGCCACAACTTGATTAACAAGTGGGAAGGGCAGCTGTTGCAGATCACTTGGCCTCTGGAACTAATGGAGGCAATGTCAATCACTATTGGATCATAAAAAACATGCTTGGAAAGCTTCTAGATAACATGTTGGGAACCCAGGGTTTTGCTAGGAATTCGATGTTGTCCACCAGGACCAAACTCATAGAGTTGGATGAATGTCTGGCTAACCTTGATGCCACCTTCTCGTGGAGCCAGCATGCTCTCGTGAGCTGCAGCCTGGTGATGGCTGAATCTGGTGGAAGGGGTGATGGTGGTAGCATATCTGGCATCCCAATTGCTAGCGGTTTTCCTTGTTAAGGGCTGGTAGCTGCTGCTGCAATTGATACCACATACCCCTTCCTGGTCGTTCCTGCTCTTGCTTTGTCGGTGGTTCCTCCTATGCACTTTCCGGTCCCTTCCACGATTGGATCCCCTCCCTGCAAAAGGATTTACAGCCATGCAGAGCCTGATCTCCTCTCTACTCGAAAAATCGAGCCGCTTCCTGTGAAGCTTCCAGAGGAGGACTTTCCAGGGAGTTGCCCCATTGTGAAGGATTTCCCTCCTGATTAACTTTTTACATGTATTTTCGGGAACTCGTCGAGAAGACCGTCTCTCTCCTCTCCGCTCTGGTTTTTTCTAAGATATGTTTAATGTCGTTTCTGAAAGATTTCGCTCAGACAGTCTTTTGTTTTTTTCCCTTTCCATTGGAGGCAACTTTCTGTATAAGTTGGTCTGTAATACTCTTGCTACTTCAGCTTTTTTTGCTATGCCAAGATTGGGTTATTGAATTATAATTATATATTTTATGTATGTTACATTCTTTCAATTAGAGGTATGATATGAATATTTTGAGATTTTTGGTGTACCATGGAAAGTTTGTATAACCGAGTTTATTATACTGCTTTTTCCCACTATAAGATTCATTTTTATTATACTGCTTTTGCTTGCGTTTATTGAGATTCAGCTCTGGATGGATGCAGTTTTCAACATTTTTTCTTTATTTGTGACCATCAATGTTGCAATGGTCACATTGGTTGTTAAGGCCCTGTTGGCACTCAAAATTGTTTGTGGTGATCTGCGACAAAAACACCAAGGAAATATCAAGTGTAAAAACATAAAACTAGTCCAATGTCACCTCAGCTAGCTTTCACTCACTTCGGGTTAGTCCCTGCTACCTTTGGAGAGGGGGGGAGTGTATCCCTATAAAAGATTATAATAAAACTTAGGTAAAAAGTGATCGGTGCCTTAGTCAATTGGGCGAATGGAGGAGGAATAACAAAATCTACAAGATAGACTAGTTAAATGCCGATCCTACTGATTAAGGGAATTGCCACAATGGACCATTAAAATGTAAGAAACCCATATAATTTATCGAACATTCCACAAATAATAGTTTTGGCCTTGCTGTTGGAGGCAACTTTCTGTATAAGATGGTCTACAATACTCTTGCTACTTCTGCTTTTTTTGCTACGCCGGGATTGCCCCACTATCCCTGGCCGCTATGTAATTTTATCTTTTTTCTTAATTAAATACTTTTTTTTTTGCTACGTCAGGATTGCCCCACTATCCCTGGGATTGCCCCAGCCGCTATGTAATTTTATCCTTTTTCTTAATTAAATACTGTGCAGACTTACAAAAAAAAAGAGTGACCATGAAGAGCAGTGCGGGCATTTTGAGAGGAGAGTGCGGGCATTTTGAGAGGAGAATGCGGGCATTTTGTAATGACCCTTGCGGGCATAATAGTGGGGTCAATGCATGGTTGTAAATTTTTAAATGCATGTCTATTTCTTAAAATATTGTTAATAAATTTAACATTTTATGGTTCATTGATTTCTACAAATATTGTTAATAAATTTAACATTTCATGGATCATTGATTTCTACAGGACTTTGTAGGGACATTGCTATGTTTGTGTTTATTTCGATATAATTGTTATTTGTATAATCAGTGATTTAAATGATTTTGTATGGATATATAATTGTAATTTGTATAATTAATTATTTAAATGATATTTTTTGTATGTACATATTTTAAACTTGTATTTTGAAAATAAGTAAAATAAATTAAATGAGAGAGTACTCTACAATTCTTCAATCTCAAAATTAATCAAATATGTTTTTTTTTTCTTATAGTATTATCCAATTTGTTGTATAGAAATATTGTTAATAAATTTAACATTTCATGGTTCATTGATTTCTTCAGAACTTTGTAGTAGGATTTAAATGACTGTTTATTTGCTTATATATTATTTACTCATATAAAAATTCCATCTGTGATGATTTATGTGTCCATCTTGGTGATGGACATGCATCTGGTGGACAACTCTTATCAAGTTGTATGGATTCCTTCATTCTCAAAATCAATCAAATATGTTTTTTTTCAAAACTTATAGTATTATCCAATTTCTTAATTTTAAATTTTCATGTTGTATAGAAATATTGTTAATATGTTTTTTTTTCAAAACTTATAGTATTATCCAATTTCTTAATTTTAATTTTTCTTGTTGTATAGAAATATTGTTAATAAATTTAACATTTCATGGTTCATTGATTTTTATAGGACTTTGTAGTATGATTTAAATTAGGATTTAAATGACTGTTTATTTGCTTATATATTATTTACTCATATAAAAATTATATTTTTGATGATTTATGTGTCCATCTTGGTGATGGACATGCATCTCGTGGACAACTCTTATCAAGTTGTATGGGTGAATGGATCTGGCGAAAGGACAATGATAAGGTAAGGGTTTTGATGTGTTTTTTCGAGTGGGTTTTGACATGGTTTTCTCCTTCTGCTTTCCAAGTTATCCGGTTATTTTAGTGTTTAGAATATCTATCTTGAAATGCATCAAGTATATAATTATTTTATGTTTGGGGATCATAATCAACATTTTGAATTTTGGTTTCTATTTTTTAATTGATGTTTACTAGTGAAGGATAATAGTCATCCATTGTGTTGAAATACCACTCTTAGGTCAAGACCATAGTCATCAGACACTAAGACAAAATTCTTAGTGAAATCTGACATGGTGAAAATTAGTTGTACCACTATGGATAAAAGGTTCTCTAGGAACCAATATTTTGCTAGTGAAAGGAGTAATCAACTCAATAAGATGTTATATTAACAAGAATGGCTTAGAAATTTCATGTCCTAGCACAACCAAGCACTCCATACTCTGAATCGTGGAATCCTCCCTCATAGAATAAGATGAACTCGAATCCCTTTGAAACCCAAGGTTGTTTCCCATAATAATGTTGCAGAAGGACATTCAAGTACTAAGTACAAGGGGGAGGCCTAATGGGAAGGGAATCCTCCTTGTGTCTTTTAGTCTTAGTGTAAACTCATACGTCTCTTTCAAAGCTACGATGGTCAAGTATGAATCTGACTACAATTCCCACGATTATCACCCATTTCCCATGGTCTTTTCTCATGCGAAGGATGTACATGTAAGGGACCCAAAAGGTCACAAATACTTGGATTTCCTTTCTTATTACTCAAAAGATGGCCATGAAAATATTTTGAATACATTATCCCAACAAGCATAGAAACTAACACTCAGCTCTAGAGATTTCTACAATGACAAATTTCGTGTCTTTGCATAGCATCTAACAAGGTTGTTTGGCTATGAAATGATGATAGAAACTAGAACAAAAAACTATAAAGCAAGAACAAAAATAATAAAAATGAAGAATCCAAATAGAGAATGTTGGCTACTAAGTTAGATAATGGCATTTATCACTCAAATAACCCTAGTACATTCACTTTCATAAGATATTAAGCATAGAAATCCCAACTATTTATCATATAAACATAGATCATGACTAGTAGTTATCATGTCTATTCATGAACAATATATCATTAACATTTAACTTATCTCATTAATAATACTAAAACACAAGAAGTAGAAAAAAATATTGAAATAAAACCCCAACTCATCACAAAAACAACATGATTTACCATTG
This sequence comes from Larix kaempferi, assembly GCA_027924585.1. Taxonomy (NCBI): domain Eukaryota; kingdom Viridiplantae; phylum Streptophyta; class Pinopsida; order Pinales; family Pinaceae; genus Larix; species Larix kaempferi. Next base: position 2,492,004 of record BSBM01000012.1, on the reverse strand, counting down.
AAACATAATATGACTCAGTATAATTTAGTATGGAATGTGAAAGCTAATCTAGAATAAACATTATAAACAGGTTGAATCATCCACTATCTGGGCGATCTTCCTCTACAACCTGCAGTGCATGGAAGCCCTCGATTTCGGTTCCAGTCGAGCTTTCAAGATTGACCATCCTAAATAATACATTCATTATTGGAGATTCACCTCACTACTTCTTTTCTATCTACCGATCTAATTTATTTGTTGAGCTTGGTTGCGAAAATGGAGTCATGTAGATTTCTAGATTAGGTTTTTAGGCAAAACTAATTGAAATGGTGGCTTGGGTAGCAATCACACACCATAACAGATGAGTTTACTTGAGAGGAATTAGGTTTTGGTGAAGGGATAGACCAAACTAGGGCACATCAAACTAGAGTTTCAAGTTAGGATTTTAGCTTTGAAGAGGAGGAGGGAAGATATGGAGGTCGGGATATGGACCCACAGAGGTTCCAGATTGCTGGTAATAAGCATCGACAGTCACTATTTTTTTTAAACTTCCATGTATTGTCTCTATAGCGACGACCCTTCAGTGCAGGTATAGAAAAACTGTTAGGAACCCATGTCTTTACCTTGTTAGTATGTTCTTGTTGGACGCATATGCTTTGTAAGTCGTCCCGTAGTATTTGTTGATCAATAGTTTATGTTATTGTTGTTGGCGCATATGCTTTGTAAGTCATCCATAGTATTGTTGATCCATAGTTTGTAATGGCCCATGGTTTTGATTCATAGTATTGGAGCCTAGAATTAGTATATAAGTGTGTGTTGAGACCTATGAAGGCACCGTGAAGTTATTTGTATTGAGCTTGCTCATAGGAGGTTTCCCCCTCGAAGTGGCCTGTGATCAATATAAAAGTGATTCTGAGTTCTGTCATTTCTGTTATTTCGCATATTCGTATTAATTAATTGTTGCAAGTGCCTCACATCTGGTATCAGAGCACTTTCTTGGGCTCGCTGGGTGAAATATCTCTTGGGCTCGCTGGGTGAAATTTCTGCCAAACTTTTTTTTTCGCATCTGTTACAGGTTCGGATTTGGGAATAATCCCTCTCCGCTTAACTATGGGAAGTACTTGGGCATAATCCCTAAAACTCATTGTGAGGAGTACCCCGAAGTAGCTGGCCCATTGAGAGGACCTGCCAGCGAAAAGGGCAACAACCCCTACCTGATTGACTAGTTCCCACCCGTGAGGTAAACCAAGAGCTATCGTTTGTGGCAAAGCGGTTATCAGTTTTACCTGAGCCGTGGAGTGAGGAGTACTGCCCCAATACGCAAGCTGTCAGACAGCATTGGTGGCCGAGTGAAACCCCTGAACTGTTAGGAAGCCGCACATACCTGGGGTCCATATCTACTTTCAGCTGAACTATTGTCGATCACTGCTGCGCTGTTTCAGATCCATTTTGCAAGACGTTCCAGATTCAGACATTTTCAATCCATTCGGCGTTGTTCCAGATCCCTTTCGAGCTGTAGCCGCTCCAGTCTGGAAAAAAAAAACCTGGTTATGGTTGTCACCCGTGCAGGAGCAAAAACCATGGAGGACGCACTTGCAGCCATCCAAGCCAAAGTCCAGGATCTAGATGAAAAATTTCTCAGTCTCCATCTTGAACATTCAGCTATGAACAACAAAAGGTAGTTCAAGTCTTCAGCAGACAATGGGTTCTCTTCTTCTACCAATTTTCGTGGCCCGAAGCTTGATTTTCCTCGCTTCAATGGTACCGATCCAACTGGATAGATCTATCGTGCAAAACAGTATTTAAGTCTACATAATACTTTTGATGTCAACAAAGTTCCGTTGGAATCCTTTCATTTAGAACAGGAAGCTCTTCAATGGTACTGTTGGTACATCAAGGCTCATCCAGAGCCCACATGGCCAGAATTTTGCCAGCTCCTTTTGCAACGATTTGGTCCTAGTGCTTTTGATGAATTCACAGGAGCCCTCACTAAACTTCGCCAAACTGGCACTGTGAGAGAGTATCAAACTGAATTTGAGAATCTAGCCAACCACACCGAAGGATTGTCTGATGACTTTTACCGGAGTTGTTTTATCAGTGGTCTAAAGGATGCCATCCACTCTAAGGTCAAAATGTTCTGTCCCAACACAATGATGGAAACACTAGGGCTGGCTAAGTTGGAAGAAGACAAGATTGCAGCCCAACAACGCTCCAAGCCCACTTTTGTTCCCTTCCGAAATATGGGTTCTCAGCGACCACCTATACCACAGGCTCCTTGACCGACTCCTATCAAGCGTTTGTCTGAAACAGAGATGCAAGCACGTAGAGAAAAGGGGCTTTGCTATAATTGTGATGAGAAATTCACTCGGGGACATAGATGTGTTCAGCAAAAGCTCTATCTCTTGGATGTGGAGTCTCCGCCTGCCTCTGAAATTGGTGACGAAGATCCAGAAACACTGGATGATCTGGTCGACATTCAGGAACCGCCTATTGACCCTCCATCTCAGGATGACTAGCCAGAGATATCTCTCCATGCTTTAGCTAGAACCACCAGCCCCCAAACAATGTGGGTCAGGGGTTACTTTAAGAAGCTTCCTCTTACAATACTCATTGATTCTAGTAGCACTCATAATTTCATTGACCCTCAGATCGCCAAACAAGCTGTATGTTTTATCCATCCTTGCTCAAACTTTGAAGTCATGATTGCCAATGGGGGCACCTTACCTTGCAAAGGGAAGTGTCGAAATGTGCGTATCTCTATGGGAGATTATACCTTGCACTTTGACATGTTTACCTTGCCCTTAGGCAGATGTGATGTGGTTTTGGGCGCTCAATGGCTACGCACACTTGGCCCTATCTTATGGGATTTTGTTGAACTTTGGATGCAGTTTTCCCTCAATGGACACAAACACACATTGATAGGATTACAACCAGGTTCTCTCAGCATCATCAGTTCACATCGCATGGAAAAACTCCTCAAGAAGAATTCCCATGGTGTCATCGCTCAGATCCATTCCATCCAGATGCAACCATCAGTGGTCTCCACTACTCCTTTGGATCTACAACAAATTCTGGATCGATATACAGGTGTCTTTGCTGAACCAGTGGGATTGCCACCTTCTAGGAGAGAAGACCATCGTATTGAGCTCCTTCCTGGTAGCGTTCCTCCCAACATCAGGCCCTATCGCTACCCATCTCACCAAAAAACGGAGATTGAAATACTCGTTCGGGACTTATTGAAGCAAGGTATTATTCACCCAAGCACTAGTTCCTTTTCTTCTCCAGTTATTCTTATCTACAAAAAATATGGGTCATGGCGCCTCTGCATTGACTTCCGAGCACTTAATCACCTCACCATCAAGGATAAGTTTCCAATTCCTGTTGTTGATGAGCTTCATGGGGTTCACTTTTTCTCCAAGTTGGATCTTCGTTCTGGGTATCATCAAATTCGGGTTCATGAGGATGATATCCCTAAAACAGCTTTCCGCACACATGATGGCCATTATGAGTTTTTGGTCATGCCCTTTGGCCTCACTAATGCTCCTTCCACATTCCAGGCCTTAATGAATAAAATATTTCGACCCTACTTGTGGAAATTCATTCTGGTATTCTTTGATGATATCCTCATCTACAGTAAAACATGGGATGAACATCTCCAGCATTTTGATCTTGTCATGCAACTTTTCTCTGACCATCATCTCCATGCCAAGCAGTCTAAATGTGTTTTTGGACAGAAGAATGTTGAGTATCTCGGGCACATTATCTCAGCACAAAGGGTTCGCATGGATCCTGCCAAAATCGATGCCATGAACAATTGGCCGCGTCCTCAGACACTCAAGAGCCTTCATGGTTTTTTGGGGTTGACTGGCTACTACCGCAAGTTTGTCAAGGATTATGGGAAGATTGCAGCTCCATTAACTGCTCTATTGAAAAAGGATGCCTTCACATGGACACCTGTTGCTCAGTGTGCATTTGACAAACTAAAAAAAGCTATGTGTACTACACCTGTGCTAGCTATGCCCGATTTTTCCAAGCCCTTCACTATTGAGAGTGATGCTTGCGGCAATGGACTTGGTTTTGTTCTCCTTCAAGATGAACACCCCTTTGCGTTCACCATCAAATCCCTTTCAGGTAAGAATCTAGCTGCCTCTACCTATGAGAAGGAAATGATGGCTATTTTGCATGCAGTACAGAAGTGGCACCCATACCTATTAGGGAATCATTTCTGCATCAAGACTGATCACCAGAGTCTGAAATATTTCTTGGACCAGCATGTCTCCTCCCTGGCACAACAGAAATGGGTTAGCAAACTCATGGGTTATGACTATCAGATCACTTACAAGAAGGGTAAAGACAATATTGTGGCAGATGCTCTTTCTCGCACATTTGAGGCCCAAGGTTCTCTTTCAGCTATTTCTATGCCTGTTCCAAATTGGTTGCAATCCGTTCAACAGGGTTATGTCAATGACTCCTCCTTATCTCAAATCATCCAACGCTTGACCAAAAACCCATCTGTTGTACCACATTACTCTTGGGATGGTGCTTCTCTGCGATACAAGGGTCGTTTGGTGCTTCCCCATAGCACAGATCTTCAACAAGCTGTCTTCTATGAACTCCATGCTTCTCCATCGCCAGGGCACTCTGGGTTCCTCAAAACGTATGAACGAGCACGGCGTAACTTCTTTTGGCAGGGCATGAAAAGGACAATTCAACAGATGGTGGCCGAATGTGATACCTGCCAGCGCAATAAGGGTGAAACAACACTCCTTCCAGGATTGCTTGAACCCTTTCCCATACCTACACGGATTTGGACAGATATTTCTATGGATTTCATTGAAGGGCTCCCTAAATATGGCGAAAAGACAATGATTCTCGTTGTGGTTAATCGCCTCTCCAAATATAGTCATTTTTGTGCTCTCAGCCATCCCTATACAGCCTCCTCCGTCGCTCAATTTTTTCTGGACCAGATCTTTCGTCTTCATGGCATCCCTTCTTCCATTGTCTCGGATCGTGATGCGACTTTCACCAGTCATTTTTGGACAGAACTATTTCGCCACACTGGCACCAAACTGAAGATGAGTTCAGGGTATCACCCACAAACAGATGGTCAGACTGAAATTGTCAATAAATGCTTGGAAACTTATCTTCGTTGCTTCACCTCGGAACAACAACATCAGTGGGAAAAATGGCTCCCTCTTGCTGAATGGTGGTACAATACCTCTTACCACACTGCCTCTAAAATGACCCTATATGAAGCAGTCTATGGTCAGGCACCTCCAACTCTTCTTCCATAAACCCCCACCAGTTCACCAGTTCAGGAAGTTGACATGGTTCTTCGAAACCGCGATCAGATTCTTCGCATTTTGTGGGACAATCTTCACATGGAAAGAAATCGCATGAAGCAACAAGCTGATCAACACCATTCTGAGTGCACTTTTCAAGTCGGCGATATGGTTTTTCTTCGTCTCCAGCCATACAAACAATCATCCTTGAAACTCAAAGGGTGTCATAAGCTCTCTCCAAAGTTCTATGGGCCATATCGGATTCTTCAGAAGATTGAGTCCATTGCTTATAAATTGGAACTTCCTCCTTCTTCCCACATCCATCCAGTCTTTCATGTCTCTTGTCTGAAGAAAGTTCTTGGCACCAACATCAGTGGAAAAACGATTTTACCCCAACTGGATAATGAAGGATCCATCCTTTTGGAGCCAGAGGCCATCCTCAATCGGTGCACACGTCAGCTTCTCTCTCGCTCTATCACAGAGGTCTTAATTCAGTGGCACGGCATGCAACCAGAGGATGCTACATGGGAACCAATCCTTTAGATTCAACAACAATTTCCACATCTAAAGCTTTGATGACAAATATTTTTTTAAGAGGGAGGGGATGTTAGGAACCCATGTCTTTACCTTGTTAGTATGTTGTTGTTGGACGCATATGCTTTGTAAGTCGTCTCGTAGTATTTGTTGATCAATAGTTTATGTTATTGTTGTTGGCACATATGCTTTGTAAGTTTCCCGTAGTATTGTTGATCCATAGTTTGTAACGGCCCATGGTTTTGATCCATAGTATTGGTGCCTAGAATTAGTATATAAGTGTGTGTTGACACCTATGAAGGCACCGTGAAGTTATTTGTATTGAGCTTGCTCATAGGAGGTTTCCCCCTCAAAGTGGCTTGTGATCAATATAAAAGTGATTCCGAGTTCTGTCATTTCTACTATTTCGCATATTCGTATTAATTAATTGTTGCAGGTGCCTCACAAAAACCGTCGTATGTTCTACCTTCGTTTGGTCTCTTTGATAAACAATCGTCGATTCTTATGACGGAACATTGTTGTAGGTATAGAAAAACCGTCACAGGGTCTTACTTCTTTTGGGTTTTTCAGCGAACGTGCGTCGATACTTGCGATGGACAATCGTCGTAAGTATAGCAAAATTCTCTCTATGTTCCACACAAATTCGTCGTTAGAGAGATAGTTTTGCGTGGAAGCAAATTATTAAAATCGTCGGACGTTCTAACTCTATTTTTTCTGTTCAACGAATTTTCGTCGCTATGTACGATGGAACATCGTGGAAAGTATAGAAAAACCGTCGAAGGGTTTTCCTTCTTTTGGTATGTTCACCGAACGTGCATCAACACTTGCGACGAGAACTCGTCGCAAGAGAGACATTTTTGCGTGGAAACAAATTATTAAAACCATCGGACGTTCTACCTCTGGTTGTTCTGTTCAACGAACATGTGTCGCTACTTGAGACAGAATATCGTCGCAAGTATAAAAAACCCTCTCTCTGGTCAATGAAAAATCGTTGATATAGGGACTCAATTTCGTCGATATAGGGACGATTTTCTAGGAAAAAGATTGATTGCAAGACCACCCTATAGAAGACACGTGGAGAACTATTTTCGTCTCTACTATGATGGCTTTCCAGGTGTGTCATTAGTTCCACAAAACAGGTTCCACAAAAAATGGAGACAATGATCGTCTCAATTGAGACGAAAAAACATAGAAATAACAACGTAAAACCGTGGCAAATTTTCTCATATGTACTAGTGTATATGATCAGTTCTGAGCTCAAATATTCTTCCCAAGAGATAATGCCTCCATCTCTTGAGAGCATGAACTATGGATTCTAGCTCTAAGTAATGGGTGGCATAGTTCCTTTCATGCTCCTTCGGCTTCCTTAACTCATAACAGATTACAGAACCTTCTTGCATTAGCACTCCACTGAGTCCCTCAATGCAAGCATCAGTGCATACCACAAAATCCTTACTCAGATCTGCAATCTTCAAAACAGGTGCACTAGTAAGCAACTCCTTTAACTGTTGGAAACGTCTTTCACATATTTCATACCATGTGAATTTGATGTCCTTCCTCTGCAATGAAGTGATGGGATGGGATATCTTGGAGAAGCCTTCAATGAACCTCCTGTAGTAACCAGCAAGGCCCATACAAGATATAACATCTGTTGCATTCCTTGGAGTGGACCAATCCAGGATGGCCTCAATCTTCTCAGGATCCACTATAATTCCATATGATGATATAATATGACCCAAATACTGCACCTTCTCTTGGTAGAATTTACATTTACTCAATTTATTATACAACTGGTTCTCCCTAAGGACTTGCAATACCTTCCTCAAATGCTCATCATGCTCTTCTTCATTCTTGGAATTGTTGTTGCAGCAACACCCCTCCCCAAAATTTTTGTACATGTTGGGGCCCCTCCTGTATTTTTGTAGAAAGTTTGCCTGAGAAGCCATCCCAGCCGTCAGCTCTGTTTTCAACATAAATCTTATTTCCCTACTGACCATCTCGCCATCAATCCTTCCATGTTTTCCCCAAAGAGCCAAAAGAGAACTTAGAATTTTTCCCAACGTTTTGGAATAAGGCTATCTCCCCGAAACTGCAGGAGGCGAAATCCAACCTTCCGAAAGAAGAACTTAGTTTTTCTTTGTTAAAATCATAGACCGTGAGAAAGAAGTACGGAAACCTTTGTTTTCTTCCCGAGACGGCGGGAGAACGTGGACAAAACGCCTGAAAGACTTAGATTTTTTCGAAAGCTGCGGAAGCCATCGGGCAATGACTCCCGAAACGGCGGAACCCTTCGCTCAGGCCTTCCGCAACCGCGGAAAGGGTCTGGTTTTCCTCCCGAAATGGCGGGACTCATTCGCCTTAGACTCTCGAAGAGGACTTGGATTTTTTGGTTGAAACTCTGCGGAAGCCTTCGGGTTACCCTCCCGAGAACGGCGGAAGCCATTTACAAAAGCTCCCCGAAATAGCGCGGAGAGATTTACGAGCTTCTTCCGAAACTGTGAAAGCAACTTAGAGTTTTTTTTCGACTGAAAGGTTGCGGAAGCCATTGGGCAATGCCTCCCGAAACGGCGGAGCCCTTCGCACAAACCTTCCACAACCGCGGAAAGGTTCCGGTTCTCTTCCCGAAATGGCGGGGCTCATTCGCCTTGCTCTCCCGAAAAGAACTTAGATTTTTTCAATTGGAAAGACTGCGGAAAGAGACTATGCCGCGGAAAGATTCTGGTTGTTCTTCCGAAACAATGGAAGTCTTTTACATAACTCTCCTAAAAGAAGACTTTGAACATTTTTGACCGTTCGCGGAGAGATTGGATTTTTCCTTCCGAAACGGCGGGAACAGTTCGTGAAACCCTTCCGAAACTCGGAAAAGAACTTATAAGCTTTGTCGAAAATTTGCGGAATAGCTTTCGAAACAGCGGAAGGACTTGGGGAAAACGCCCGAAAGCATCGATTTGGTCACGGAAGGTTTTGATGAAATCCTTCTGAAACGACGGAAAATTTCAGCGAAGTGGCCCGAAGCAGCGGGAGCCGTTCACTAAAACTTCCCGAAAATCCGGGAGCATTCGAGATATCCTTCCGAAGCCGCGAAAAATTCTCCCTGACTTGCCGAAACGCGGAAACCTTCATGTTTCCCTTCCGAAACTACCGGGAGTATTCGCCATATTGTCCCGAAACCCCGCGAGACTTAGAATCTTTTGGATGGAAGCGAGCCCTTCGCAAATAGTTCCCGAAACATCGGAAGCCTCGGCGTTACACGTCCGCAACGCGGACCTCTTTTGCGGAAGGTTTCGAGTTTCCCTTCGCAAATAGCTTCCGAAACGGCGGAAGGCTTGGAGTTTCCCTTCCGCAACACGTCCCGAAACAGCGAAGCCTCCCCTCCATCCTTCCGCAACGGCGGGTGTGACTCGTAAGGCGGTCCCGCGAATGACGGTCGCACGAAAACCGAGATCTTTTGACATGACCGCTACGGGCGACGAATTTAAGCCTCGTTTTAATCGCGCCACCCACCAAATTGAATGCTCACACGTGCCTGGCCCATATAAATAATCAACGGGGTACGAGCCAACCCATTGCCGTTTTATTTTATAAACAAAGCTATTGAACGCCGCGCGACCGTTCCAGCTCATCTTGTACAACCACGTTGCGGCCACCTCAGTTAGCATCTTCCGTCGGTGCCAGGTAGGATCTTAGCCTTACATGTCATAGTGCTTTTAGGATTGTCTTTTGTTCGAAAATGATAGTCATTGGTGGGGTTTTGGTGGACAAAACGCCCGTCATGGGCGATTTTGTCCGTCGAATACAATTTGAATTGAGTTCTGCTCATAAAGACATGATAAAATGTTTTGTGGGTGAAGACAGCCAGTTAGGACGGTTAAGTTTCTTCCATTTTCCTCCACAGGCCGCATGCCTTGACTACTTTTAAACCACCGAATCCCACAGACGTTTTATGTCCCCGGCCGAAAACTCAGGACGTAAAACCCCGGGCCCTTCCGTAAGCCTCAGTCCCAATGCACCCTCTACCCGGGGCAAAACCTTGTCTCCGGCGCCATGGCCCCTGTTCAAACCCCGTGAATACTTAAGCTACGCCAGCCAGGACCCGAAACCATAGCCGCTCAAACCTTTTGCGTCAGTATGCCCCGGCGCCATCGCCCTCGCTCGAACTACTCCCCATGGAACACCTCGGCAAGTGCCGCAAATGACATTATCATTCGAATGCCCTCGCCTAATCGTAAATGCGAAAGGGGTTTTCTTTCCGGCAAAAAGTCTGCCCACCCGAGCTTACCCGCCACGGGCCTTCCAAACCACAGCAGTGACGAAAGCTATCCTATCTCTCCCCAGGGCGGAACCGAAAACCAACGGCTTCCGCAATTCGCCTATCAAGCCGAAAACTGATGGCTTCCGCAATTCCCCAAGGCCGACCCGAAATTCCATTGCTTCCGCAACTCGCCCATCGGTCCGAGAACAAAATGTATCCGCAACATAGCCTACCCCTCAAGAGCATTCCAAATTCGTCCTTTTAGGAGATTCAAGTGTTTCAATCTATGTTCCATGTTGAAATAACGTTTTGCTTCCTAAATATACAGCTTCATTGCGTTTGTTTCATTAATATCTTAAAACAATGATACTCTCTGATTGAAACCTCGCAGTATGTTACTCAAAGTTCATGATGACTTGTATATGGGTGTTATCAGGGATAAATCAAGATGTCGAAAACCGGTAAGAAGAAAGCTAAGATGACAGAAAAGAAGCCTGCCCCTCTCAAGACTGAAACCTCACTCCAAGACACTAGGTGCACCACTGGTGTCCCTCCAGAAATCAGATGGGATGACATCTATAGAATGATCAGGGACCAAGAAATCCCAGATATGTTGCTGGAGGAAGCACCAATCTATCTCAATATCAGAGCCTCAGGCATAACTAGAGCCGCTACCCGCCCTGAGCTGTTCCCCTGTGCTGAAGTGATCGGATGGATACTCCAACATGCCGATGCTGAAGGAAGAGTGATAAATGATAGCGGGAAAGTGGCTATCGCCTCATTTCAACCCGCATATCTTGCGGCAGCCTACAGATTCCCCCGTGTCCAGCAAGCTCTGACTGATGAATGGTTAAGCCAGATGAACAACATCGAGATGGCCAAGAAGCTGTTGATGGCAGGGAAGCATTTGAGAAAGAAAGGAAGTGATGAATATGACGTGCAGAACCTGAGAGCTCCTTTCAGATTGATTGCCCTGATGCTGTGCAGAATCTTCGGCATGCCCGATGGTACAGTATACAAAATCCAGTGGATCCCTATCATCCATTACGTGGCATTCAATGGAACTGTGTTTGACTGGGCCACTATCCTGTCAGATAGTCTGTCCTCAATGATAGTAGCTGCGAGAGAAGGACTAGCCTTGAAGAAGGCTGAATTCTTCATGTCTTCCTATCTGATAGATTGTATCTTGACCAAGATAGAATTCCCCAAATTGGGCTGCACATGGGATAAGGCCACCATGCCAGTCTATATTGCTTACAAGATGTTGTGGGCTCAAAATTACAAGCCCAGCTACAAACTCATCTGCGAGGGATTCATAATGCCCCTGTACGAGAAAATGTTCAAGGAAGAACCAAATTGCCTGTCAGAAAATGCTTTGGAAGTCCTTGAGGATTATGGGGACTTTTACTTTTCAGAACAAGGTACCTACCTGAGAATGTTTGGAGGGACTAAGCCCCCATACATATTGCCACAGTATGCCACAGACTATGTGGTGCTCAAGGAAGCAGTAAGACAACTCTTCTTGGATGGGGTTGGAGCATTGCTACACAAGCAACACAAGGCTTCCTTTCCCCCTCTACCTTTCTGCATCGGCGCTTACAAGTTTTCAGGGGTTGCCTCGGCCAACGAATTTGTTCAAGAGTTGAAGGCCTTCCACTTCGGTGAGGTCATCTTCCGCAGGAACGACAGAAAAGGTAAAGTGGCCGAGCATTGCAAAGATATCTACGCCCACTTCGAATACTCCCACTATCCTGATGCCGAGGAAGAGACATTCAGAGGCATTAGCAATATGTCTGAACTGCGAATCTGTCGCCAAGGCACTGGAGCAAGCTCTAGTTCAGCCAAGATCCAGGAGACCAGTCAGCGGCAGGAGAAAGAAGCTGAAGATGCTCGAGCTCAAGAGGAGCTCAGATTAAGAGAAGAGGCAAGAGTGCCCCAAGAAGCTGAAAGTGCCAGATTGCAGCGGGAAGTGGAAGAAGCCAGGTGGAAGCAAGAAACTGAAGCAGCAATATTACAGCAGGAAGCTGAGGTGGCAAGGATGCAAGAAGAGGCGAAAAAGGAAAGCCGGCGCAAAGAAGCTGAACAAGCTGAAGCAGAAAGGAAGGCTGAAGAGGAGCGAAAAGCGGAGGAGGATGCCCAAGCAGGTGGGTTCGGTGTCCAAGACATGGAGATAGACACCTCTCAAGCAGGTGGCTCTGGTACCCAAAAGGAAGGAGTAGACCCTGCTCAGGAATTCCGGACCCCACCTATGGAAGAGGACATAGACATCATAAACTGGCCAATTGTCCCGTACACTCCATCAGGAAAGCGTACGGTGTCCAAATGGAATGAGTTTGTATATGATAAGAAAAGAAAAGCGATGGTTCTCCAATCAGAAGAGAGGATTAAAAGTCCCTTCCATGAAGACATTGTTACTCACCGGGAGGTCACTGTCATGCAGAACACGGATCAAGATCCCATTGCTATGGCGTCCGCAGTTATAGCGACAGCAAAGGCATCATTCGCCAATGTAGACGTTATAGTTAAAGAAAATATATTGACAAAGAAGAAAGCACGCACGCTGCAACAAAATGTGGCTAATGAGCAAGCCCAAAGAGATCTGGTAATAAACAAGTATAATTGCTTGTACGCTGAGCATAAAGAGCTGTCAAACAAGTACAGCCAGCTGGAGGAGGAAAAGGACCAGCTAACACTTCAAATGATGATTGTGGAAGCAGAGAAGAATGGTGCAGAAGAAAAGGCATCTCTGCTAGAAGCAGACAAGCAAGCATTAGCTGAGCGTTTAGAGCAAGCGAAAAGTAGAACCATGGACCTATCTCCCTTCCACGAGCTGTCATGCAATATCCTGCAGCAAGTGTATGGCTCCCAAGAGCTAATCACTGATGAGGTGTGCAAACTCAAGGCCATGGTGGTTAGGCTAAAAGAGATTAATGCGGAAGCCCATAGGCTCAAAGCAAAGAATACCCGCGTTAAGGCCAATATCATCAGCCAGATAGCATGGAGAGAAGGAAAAGGGGGTTTCCCTGCACACCTCCCATTTAAATCGGTGGACAGTTTTAATGAGGACATAGCACTGTTGGAGTTCGGCAGAAACTGCGCCAGTAAGCTGATGGCCAGTGTGCAAAGAACAACAGATAAAATCAGCAGTCTCTACCAGAGGCTCCAAGAGGCACATGCCAAATGTACATTGAGTTTCCCTCAGACCCTAGAGGACTTCCCGGAAAAGAAGCAGCGGTTGTCTCAGCTAAAGGAAGAGCTAGGCGTTCAAATGGAGTATGTGAAAAGGATTGATGTCCTGGCCATTGATGACCTCCAGCATTATATTGGTTCATCATCACTCCACAACCAGCTGCTGAAGGAAGTACATCAGGCTGCAGTAGCAGAGGTCCAAAACATTAAAGCAGAGCTCGGGAAGAATGTGACTTCTCAGAAAATCTTGTTCCCTGCTGCAGCAAACATAGTCATAAGGGACACAGGTATGTGGTACAGCTACATAGCAGAGGAGGACAAGAAAGCTGCAGCAGCAGCAGGAGCATCAGCAGGCCCAGGATCCTCTCTCCCAGCAGCCACTCTAGCTGTAGGTTCGAGGCCCTCTTTCCCAGCAGTCAGTCCAGAAGCTCCAGCTAGACCAATCCATCCTTCCCAGGCACAATCAACAACCTCAATGGACTTGGGCGACCCTTCCCCAGCTGAGGCTCATGCACAGGAGTAAAAGAGGCTGAATTCAGTAAGCGACTCTCTTCAGCCAAACACGTGCCCAGCAGGGAAAGCTTTGATGTTAGCCGATTTTCTGTTATGTATATTTTGAATATGTAAGGCGTAAGCCATGGGACAGCTGTCCCTATTTTTTGTCAAAATATTTTTTGTAAAGGGAGTGGCCATTTTTGGTGGTCGATTATAGTGGAAATTCCTGTAAATGACAGGTGGAGAATGCTAGGTGTCAGCCCAAAGGGCAGATTTGTAGCTATAAATAGCATCTAGGAAAGATTAGGAAGGACTTTTGGCAGGGAAGGAAATTTTGAAACCCATACGAGCTATCTTGTATCGGGCCTGTAAAATTGAATTTTCTAATAGAAGCCACGAAAGATGGACGTTTTGCATGGGATGTTGGATTGCTCTGTATTGGACTATTCTAATGACTGCGGTTCTGTAATGTGAGATCGTTCTTGACATCTGAACTATTTCTTTGCACTAATGATTTTGCTCCCCCCTGTGTATGCGTTTTCTCTATTTTGTGAACAATGAAATGTATTGCTGTAGATTTCTTTATCTAGATCGGATGGCTAACTGTTCTTTCTTCAGGATAATTCATGTGGCTCATTGTTCATGCCGTTAAATTGCTCCTTGCAGGGATCTTTAAGTTTAATTCCAGTTGTTACATCTAGATTTGTTTCTTATTCTTGTTACGCAGATTAGATAATTTTGCTTTCTTCTGTTTATGAGCAATAGACACGTTCTTTAAGTTTCATTTCAGATCTGTTTCTTTATTCTTTTTCTTTCTTCTGTTTTATGAGCAATAGATGCGTTCTATGTTGAATTAGAAGCTATCTTCTAAATATATTTGTCTTGTTGTAGCTTCGATTGTGAGAAATAATAGCTATCTGTTCTTTGTTTACGATATTTGCTACAGCTGATTGCCCCTCCCTTAAGCGTGTCCCCTGCAGGGATAGATAGATTTATTCCAGTTTCTAGGCTTAGATCTGTTTCAATTACATTTAGATTAAGTATAATTTAGGCACTTGCATCTCATATAAAAGACATAAAAAACCCAAAAGAAAGGTGGATCGGGCCATAACCGGTAAAATCGGATTTAAACTCCAAACCCACGGTTGCCGGAACCGCTAACCGGACGGATTCCCTACACCAAACGGGAGATAGTCTAATTGGGACCATCTCTCAGGGAGAATCCCTTTCTGATTGATGCCACGATATCCGAGGCATCAACAGGAATACACAGGGATGTCATCCAAGAACACAATCACAAACTTATCCAACTATTTGTTGAATACATTGTTCATGAGACACATGAATGTAGCAGGTGCATTGGTAAGACCAAATGGAATCACTGTAAATTCATAATGGTCATACCTAGTCCTGAAGGTTGTCTTATGAATGTCTTCTTCCTTTATCCTTACTTGATGGTACCCAGACCTCAAATCAATCTTTGAAAACAATCCAGCTTCCTTCATTTGATCAAACAAGTCATCAATCATTGGCAAAGGATACTTGTTCTTAATTGTGACTTTATTGAGTTTCCTGTAATCAATGCACAGCCTCAACGTTCCATCCTTCTTCTTAACAAACGACACTGGTGCACCCCATGTGGATACACTCAGTCTGACATATTCCTTGTCCATTAATTCATGTAGCTTCATCTTCAATTCCACCAATTCTGGTGTGCTCATTCTATAAGGAGCTTTGGAGATGGGTGCTGCTCTTGGAACAAGATTAATGGAAAAGTCAATATCTCTCTTTGGTGGCAATCCTGGAACTTCATATACAAACACGTCCTAAAACTCTTGCAATATCTAGAAGTCTTTATCCTGGGTCCTTTATCTTCTATTGAATTTGATATATGCACAACATATAACTGACAACCATTTTTATAAAACCTCCTTAACTGCAGAGCTGAAATATGCCTTAGTGAAACATGCTTTGGAATTTTCTTTACCATCCTTGTTTTCCTTCATCATCAAGGCATTCAAGCACTTTCTCATAACATTCTAATTTGGCTCTGTGCCTTTCCAACCAATCCATGCCAATTAAGGCATCATACGATCCCAATGGTAAGACATTTAATTCCTCCTAGGTGAGGAGTCCATTCAATTCTATGGGACACTTCCCCACTACTTCACTTACCTTGCTCTTGGTGCATGTGGCTAATTGAACTAGCCAAGCCTTATCATGTTTTAACTTACCAAGAGAACAACTTTTAACTATATTAGGAGATATATAACTGTGAGTAGACCCTGGATCAATCAAAACAGAAATAGGTTGCTTAGCAATCTTACCTGCAACCTCCACCACTGCTTATTGATGGTCTGCTTGATGATCATCCAGTGCTGCATAAATCCTAGGTGTTTCTCTTGCCATTTCCCCTCCTGTATCTTCTCCTCTAACATTGTGCAAGCTCCTGGGGTTCTTCCTTGCAGTTGGGAAATCTCTAAGCATGTGGTTTTCCCCACAACCCCAACACTGAAGTTGCCCCTTTAACGTTCTATCTGCCACTATAGTTGACTTGAATTCCCTTCTTGCTTGTCGGCCTTGTGGAAATCTCTTAGGATGATTTCTGAATGGTGGTTTGAATTCTCCTTTCTTTTGATCAAACCTTCCCTTGGGCTTACTTTTCCACGTCGGCTACACCTCTGCTTTACCTTTACCCTGCTCATAGCAATGCTCTACCATTCTAATGGCTGCATCCAAGCTTGGTGGATTCACAAACTCTATTCTATCTCTATAGCTCTGTGGTAGACTCCCAAGGAAGCATTGGATCTTCACTCTTTCATCCTTGATGTAATCTACGTATCTCAGCAACTCCAGAAACTTGTGAACATGTTCATCCATGGTGTTCTATCCTAGTCTGAGTTCATTGAGCTCTTTTCTTTTGCTATCATAATACCTAGCTGATTGGTACTTCTCCTGAAATTATCTTTGAAACTTTTCCCAGTTGACTCTTCTTTCACTAATTCCTTTCACTTGCATGAGGTGATCCCACCAGATAGAAGCTCTTCCACTAAGTTTATAAATAGCAACCTTATCCTTTTCATTATCTGAATATTCATGCATTCTGAAGTACTTCTTCATTCCAAGAAGCCATGCCTCTGCTTCCTGACCCTCTTTGCTTTATCCATCAAAAGTGGGAGGCCTTGCCTTCCTAAATTCACCCTGTGGAATACCTCTATGCTTCTTTCTGCCTTTACTCTTACTGGAAGTGCACCTTGGGATCCCCTGAGAACCCTCAAAATCATCTGATCTTCTAGAATAAAATCTAGGAGAGGGTGTCCTGTGCCTTCTGCTCACAGAACCTCCTCTAGGGCTTGGAGTTATTCTCATGGAATGACCCCTAGACTGACTTTCTGCATTTATTTCCTCTCGGCCTTCATGGATTGGGTTAGAACCATCATTAATCCTTTGCTGCAAGTACGCAAGACTATGCAAAATGGCCGCATTGAGTTGATGTTGCTCTTCTTGCACTTTCATCATCCGCTTGTTAGAGCTTACCATAGTCTCAACCAATTTTGGGGGCGTCACTTGCTCCCTTCTTCCATCAGAATCAGCCTTTGTATGCGCTTCTTGAACATTCTCACCCAGCACGTCATCTTCTGGCCCAAATGGGTCCTATGCATCATTTAAAGTGGCCATTCTTACACTGTTCTATGCGATGCCCTGTGATACGATGCGTCTTACAACTGCTGCTATCTCTGTGCATGTTAGAGACATTCTATTAGATATCACAAGCATGCAGATAAAGTCTATCATACCCATTCAAACCAGGAATTATTCCTTTGAACAATTAATCAACAAAATAATTTAATCAAAATCACGCCATGGGCGCATTCCTCGACCAAACATTCATGTGCGGTCTGGACCAAACAACTCTCAGTGTTGCAACTGAAGCTTTGATACCACTCTGTCATGTCCCCACTGACCTCCTTAGGCCATATGAGACCCTAATACACATTTTTTTTCTTCCAATTCTGACTGAACACACAGAGTCGAAATAGCTCAGGTCCACAATCCACAACGTCGGACCCACAATTGCGGATGCGGAAGTGCAAAACTTCATAACCGGAAATCTTACCTTTCCACAATCCGCAATCCACGATGGCAGACCCTCAATCTGCAATCCGCAACGTCAGATCCGCAATCCACAATCCGCAACGTTGGATCTACAATCTGCAACAACGGACCCGCAATTACGAGTGTGGAAGGTCCAATCTCGACTTCTGACAATGGTTGCTTCTGCAATCCGCAATCCACAATTGCGGATGCAGAAGTGCGAAAGTCCAAATGCAACTTCAAATTCCATGCTTCTGCAATCCGCATTGTAGATGTGAGCATGTGTTACACCTAAATCTTACCATCATGAGACTCAGTGTAAACATCCCTAAAGTTTCCTTGACTAAGTTATTAACGTGGAAGAGATGTAAACCCATTTATACTAGGTTAGAGAGGTCGTCGCAGGTTGTCCTCATGCAACCTGCGATGATGTTAGTTAATGGACTAAAATAGCTTCTTCGAACCCATTCTCGAAGCTAGATGATATGGATCCCTATCCCTGGCCATTGGGAGAGCTGGCATTCGGTTCCTAACCTCTTGGAAAGATCCCCTATCTCTCTCCTACCATATCTCAACCTACCCTATCCACTTAGTCCTATATAAGTGAAGCTCACTCCCATACCAAGGGGAGGAAGTCTATAGTGTGTACATGCTGGTGAAATTACCTTAGGAGAGATCTCTACTCATCTATTGGGAGACTCACACTTCCTTGGAAGGCTTTGGCATAGGTTTGACCGGAGGAGGATTGCTACGTCAAGTCATTGGTTGTAATATTTTCATCCTATGTACTTCCCTTTTAATACAGTAATATAAGTGCTTTCCACTAAAATCTCATTGTGTTAATGATATCTTGTGTAGTTTGCCTGCTTGACTACTTGCTTAGATCTATTACTGTGTAGACGTGTTTTACTTGTTTTGTTGTCTTGTTATCTTGGCAGGTTTTGCATCTTAGATCTGAAGATCGTCAAGCTTGGAGCAACATTCAAGGAGAAAAGGATCAACGATCTATAAGGTAAACGTATCTAGTTCCTTGATCTCTAATTAGATCTAGGAGAGTGATTTATATTCTATTCTATTTGTTCTAGACTCACGTTGAGCTAGGGCGATCAGGCCTCGAGTCCACTCTTGGTAGATTGTCCGTCAAACAAATCTGGCGACCATACTGGGGAATACATTGTTTGTAGTTTTCAATTTGAATGTCATTTTCAGTTGATTGCTTTTGCAAGCCATCCATAATCTGGTTTTCCTTCTAATCCTTGTTTCACCATCAGATCTTCACTTTGAAGAGTCTGTAGTCCTCCTATGAGTTTGTACTCAGCATTTTTAAACCATTTCATTGCTCATTATTTGGAGACTTGTTCATTCTTGAACTTGGATCTCGCCTATCGCACCTGGGCAGTGGAGCCAGAGAGACACTGTGTCATTTTTTGACCTATGTTCTCTGTCTTTGGCCTTTCATCGCAACCCATTCATTGGTGTTTTGCGACATCGTCGCACTTCCCGCATTAGTGAACTGCAACGGTCGCTCTATGTACAAACACAGACTACGTCGATTTGTCAAAACTGACATACAGGAATCCCTTCTCCATTTCTGATTTGAGTTTTGGTCTCGTGTACAAACCCCCCTATGTGCTGCAAGATCCAATCAGAGACCCCATTGGTGTGTTGAATTGTTTGGTTTCATTCGGAGTTGTTTTGGGTTCTATCTTGGACATGTCATAGATTTGGTAGTGGTGGACACTTTCGTCTCCCCCACCTGCATCCACTCACCCTTGCATTCCCTCCTCTCCTTGCCAGATCTGGTCATTGTATCGGATCAATTTCCAGACCTTACTTGCATACAATTTTTGAGCTTTGCTTGCTTTAGTGTTTCTTTCTACTGATTGGTTTTGAGTGTTTGTGTGTACTTTTAGTCCATATGAGTGCTTGTATTTTCTTGAGATTTTCTAAGTCATTGGAGCGCTGCAAGTGATCTTTTCATTTCAGTATTTGTGTTTAAAAGCATCACTATTATCAAATTGTTATTTTGATACATCCATTGAAAAATCAAAAGTACTTCATTTCCATCATTTTTCAAGCTCATTTGAAGAATTGAGACGAAAAAACATAGAAATAACAACGTAAAACCGTGGCAAATTTTCTCATATGTACTAGTGTATATGATCAGTTCTGAGCTCAAATATTCTTCCCAAGAGATAATGCCTCCATCTCTTGAGAGCATGAACTATGGATTCTAGCTCTAAGTAATGGGTGGCATAGTTCCTTTCATGCTCCTTCGGCTTCCTTAACTCATAACAGATTACAGAACCTTCTTGCATTAGCACTCCACTGAGTCCCTCAATGCAAGCATCAGTGCATACCACAAAATCCTTACTCAGATCTGCAATCTTCAAAACAGGTGCACTAGTAAGCAACTCCTTTAACTGTTGGAAACGTCTTTCACATATTTCATACCATGTGAATTTGATGTCCTTCCTCTGCAATGAAGTGATGGGATGGGATATCTTGGAGAAGCCTTCAATGAACCTCCTGTAGTAACCAGCAAGGCCCATACAAGATATAACATCTGTTGCATTCCTTGGAGTGGACCAATCCAGGATGGCCTCAATCTTCTCAGGATCCACTATAATTCCATATGATGATATAATATGACCCAAATACTGCACCTTCTCTTGGTAGAATTTACATTTACTCAATTTATTATACAACTGGTTCTCCCTAAGGACTTGCAATACCTTCCTCAAATGCTCATCATGCTCTTCTTCATTCTTGGAATTGTTGTTGCAGCAACACCCCTCCCCAAAATTTTTGTACATGTTGGGGCCCCTCCTGTATTTTTGTAGAAAGTTTGCCTGAGAAGCCATCCCAGCCGTCAGCTCTGTTTTCAACATAAATCTTATTTCCCTACTGACCATCTCGCCATCAATCCTTCCATGTTTTCCCCAAAGAGCCAAAAGAGAACTTAGAATTTTTCCCAACGTTTTGGAATAAGGCTATCTCCCCGAAACTGCAGGAGGCGAAATCCAACCTTCCGAAAGAAGAACTTAGTTTTTCTTTGTTAAAATCATAGACCGTGAGAAAGAAGTACGGAAACCTTTGTTTTCTTCCCGAGACGGCGGGAGAACGTGGACAAAACGCCTGAAAGACTTAGATTTTTTCGAAAGCTGCGGAAGCCATCGGGCAATGACTCCCGAAACGGCGGAACCCTTCGCTCAGGCCTTCCGCAACCGCGGAAAGGGTCTGGTTTTCCTCCCGAAATGGCGGGACTCATTCGCCTTAGACTCTCGAAGAGGACTTGGATTTTTTGGTTGAAACTCTGCGGAAGCCTTCGGGTTACCCTCCCGAGAACGGCGGAAGCCATTTACAAAAGCTCCCCGAAATAGCGCGGAGAGATTTACGAGCTTCTTCCGAAACTGTGAAAGCAACTTAGAGTTTTTTTTCGACTGAAAGGTTGCGGAAGCCATTGGGCAATGCCTCCCGAAACGGCGGAGCCCTTCGCACAAACCTTCCACAACCGCGGAAAGGTTCCGGTTCTCTTCCCGAAATGGCGGGGCTCATTCGCCTTGCTCTCCCGAAAAGAACTTAGATTTTTTCAATTGGAAAGACTGCGGAAAGAGACTATGCCGCGGAAAGATTCTGGTTGTTCTTCCGAAACAATGGAAGTCTTTTACATAACTCTCCTAAAAGAAGACTTTGAACATTTTTGACCGTTCGCGGAGAGATTGGATTTTTCCTTCCGAAACGGCGGGAACAGTTCGTGAAACCCTTCCGAAACTCGGAAAAGAACTTATAAGCTTTGTCGAAAATTTGCGGAATAGCTTTCGAAACAGCGGAAGGACTTGGGGAAAACGCCCGAAAGCATCGATTTGGTCACGGAAGGTTTTGATGAAATCCTTCTGAAACGACGGAAAATTTCAGCGAAGTGGCCCGAAGCAGCGGGAGCCGTTCACTAAAACTTCCCGAAAATCCGGGAGCATTCGAGATATCCTTCCGAAGCCGCGAAAAATTCTCCCTGACTTGCCGAAACGCGGAAACCTTCATGTTTCCCTTCCGAAACTACCGGGAGTATTCGCCATATTGTCCCGTAACCCCGCGAGACTTAGAATCTTTTGGATGGAAGCGAGCCCTTCGCAAATAGTTCCTGAAACATCGGAAGCCTCGGCGTTACACGTCCGCAACGCGGACCTCTTTTGCGGAAGGTTTCGAGTTTCCCTTCGCAAATAGCTTCCGAAACGGCGGAAGGCTTGGAGTTTCCCTTCCGCAACACGTCCCGAAACAGCGAAGCCTCCCCTCCATCCTTCCGCAACGGCGGGTGTGACTCGTAAGGCGGTCCCGCGAATGACGGTCGCACGAAAACCGAGATCTTTTGACATGACCGCTACGGGCGACGAATTTAAGCCTCGTTTTAATCGCGCCACCCACCAAATTGAATGCTCACACGTGCCTGGCCCATATAAATAATCAACGGGGTACGAGCCAACCCATTGCCGTTTTATTTTATAAACAAAGCTATTGAACGCCGCGCGACCGTTCCAGCTCATCTTGTACAACCACGTTGCGGCCACCTCAGTTAGCATCTTCCGTCGGTGCCAGGTAGGATCTTAGCCTTACATGTCATAGTGCTTTTAGGATTGTCTTTTGTTCGAAAATGATAGTCATTGGTGGGGTTTTGGCGGACAAAACGCCCGTCATGGGCGATTTTGTCCGTCGAATACAATTTGAATTGAGTTCTGCTCATAAAGACATGATAAAATGTTTTGTGGGTGAAGACAGCCAGTTAGGACGGTTAAGTTTCTTCCATTTTCCTCCACAGGCCGCATGCCTTGACTACTTTTAAACCACCGAATCCCACAGACGTTTTATGTCCCCGGCCGAAAACTCAGGACGTAAAACCCCGGGCCCTTCCGTAAGCCTCAGTCCCAATGCACCCTCTACCCGGGGCAAAACCTTGTCTCCGACGCCATGGCCCCTGTTCAAACCCCATGAATACTTAAGCTACGCCAGCCAGGACCCGAAACCATAGCCGCTCAAACCTTTTGCGTCAGTATGCCCCGGCGCCATCGCCCTCGCTCGAACTACTCCCCATGGAACACCTCGGCAAGTGCCGCAAATGACATTATCATTCGAATGCCCTCGCCTAATCGTAAATGCGAAAGGGGTTTTCTTTCCGGCAAAAAGTCTGCCCACCCGAGCTTACCCGCCACGGGCCTTCCAAACCACAGCAGTGACGAAAGCTATCCTATCTCTCCCCAGGGCGGAACCGAAAACCAACGGCTTCCGCAATTCGCCTATCAAGCCGAAAACTGATGGCTTCCGCAATTCCCCAAGGCCGACCCGAAAGTCCATTGCTTCCGCAACTCGCCCATCGGTCCGAGAACAAAATGTATCCGCAACATAGCCTACCCCTCAAGAGCATTCCAAATTCGTCCTTTTAGGAGATTCAAGTGTTTCAATCTATGTTCCATGTTGAAATAACGTTTTGCTTCCTAAATATACAGCTTCATTGCGTTTGTTTCATTAATATCTTAAAACAATGATACTCTCTGATTGAAACCTCGCAGTATGTTACTCAAAGTTCATGATGACTTGTATATGGGTGTTATCAGGGATAAATCAAGATGTCGAAAACCGGTAAGAAGAAAGCTAAGATGACAGAAAAGAAGCCTGCCCCTCTCAAGACTGAAACCTCACTCCAAGACACTAGGTGCACCACTGGTGTCCCTCCAGAAATCAGATGGGATGACATCTATAGAATGATCAGGGACCAAGAAATCCCAGATATGTTGCTGGAGGAAGCACCAATCTATCTCAATATCAGAGCCTCAGGCATAACTAGAGCCGCTACCCGCCCTGAGCTGTTCCCCTGTGCTGAAGTGATCGGATGGATACTCCAACATGCCGATGCTGAAGGAAGAGTGATAAATGATAGCGGGAAAGTGGCTATCGCCTCATTTCAACCCGCATATCTTGCGGCAGCCTACAGATTCCCCCGTGTCCAGCAAGCTCTGACTGATGAATGGTTAAGCCAGATGAACAACATCGAGATGGCCAAGAAGCTGTTGATGGCAGGGAAGCATTTGAGAAAGAAAGGAAGTGATGAATATGACGTGCAGAACCTGAGAGCTCCTTTCAGATTGATTGCCCTGATGCTGTGCAGAATCTTCGGCATGCCCGATGGTACAGTATACAAAATCCAGTGGATCCCTATCATCCATTACGTGGCATTCAATGGAACTGTGTTTGACTGGGCCACTATCCTGTCAGATAGTCTGTCCTCAATGATAGTAGCTGCGAGAGAAGGACTAGCCTTGAAGAAGGCTGAATTCTTCATGTCTTCCTATCTGATAGATTGTATCTTGACCAAGATAGAATTCCCCAAATTGGGCTGCACATGGGATAAGGCCACCATGCCAGTCTATATTGCTTACAAGATGTTGTGGGCTCAAAATTACAAGCCCAGCTACAAACTCATCTGCGAGGGATTCATAATGCCCCTGTACGAGAAAATGTTCAAGGAAGAACCAAATTGCCTGTCAGAAAATGCTTTGGAAGTCCTTGAGGATTATGGGGACTTTTACTTTTCAGAACAAGGTACCTACCTGAGAATGTTTGGAGGGACTAAGCCCCCATACATATTGCCACAGTATGCCACAGACTATGTGGTGCTCAAGGAAGCAGTAAGACAACTCTTCTTGGATGGGGTTGGAGCATTGCTACACAAGCAACACAAGGCTTCCTTTCCCCCTCTACCTTTCTGCATCGGCGCTTACAAGTTTTCAGGGGTTGCCTCGGCCAACGAATTTGTTCAAGAGTTGAAGGCCTTCCACTTCGGTGAGGTCATCTTCCGCAGGAACGACAGAAAAGGTAAAGTGGCCGAGCATTGCAAAGATATCTACGCCCACTTCGAATACTCCCACTATCCTGATGCCGAGGAAGAGACATTCAGAGGCATTAGCAATATGTCTGAACTGCGAATCTGTCGCCAAGGCACTGGAGCAAGCTCTAGTTCAGCCAAGATCCAGGAGACCAGTCAGCGGCAGGAGAAAGAAGCTGAAGATGCTCGAGCTCAAGAGGAGCTCAGATTAAGAGAAGAGGCAAGAGTGCCCCAAGAAGCTGAAAGTGCCAGATTGCAGCGGGAAGTGGAAGAAGCCAGGTGGAAGCAAGAAACTGAAGCAGCAATATTACAGCAGGAAGCTGAGGTGGCAAGGATGCAAGAAGAGGCGAAAAAGGAAAGCCGGCGCAAAGAAGCTGAACAAGCTGAAGCAGAAAGGAAGGCTGAAGAGGAGCGAAAAGCGGAGGAGGATGCCCAAGCAGGTGGGTTCGGTGTCCAAGACATGGAGATAGACACCTCTCAAGCAGGTGGCTCTGGTACCCAAAAGGAAGGAGTAGACCCTGCTCAGGAAGTCCGGACCCCACCTATGGAAGAGGACATAGACATCATAAACTGGCCAATTGTCCCGTACACTCCATCAGGAAAGCGTACGGTGTCCAAATGGAATGAGTTTGTATATGATAAGAAAAGAAAAGCGATGGTTCTCCAATCAGAAGAGAGGATTAAAAGTCCCTTCCATGAAGACATTGTTACTCACCGGGAGGTCACTGTCATGCAGAACACGGATCAAGATCCCATTGCTATGGCGTCCGCAGTTATAGCGACAGCAAAGGCATCATTCGCCAATGTAGACGTTATAGTTAAAGAAAATATATTGACAAAGAAGAAAGCACGCACGCTGCAACAAAATGTGGCTAATGAGCAAGCCCAAAGAGATCTGGTAATAAACAAGTATAATTGCTTGTACGCTGAGCATAAAGAGCTGTCAAACAAGTACAGCCAGCTGGAGGAGGAAAAGGACCAGCTAACACTTCAAATGATGATTGTGGAAGCAGA
This sequence comes from Larix kaempferi, assembly GCA_027924585.1. NCBI lineage: Eukaryota > Viridiplantae > Streptophyta > Pinopsida > Pinales > Pinaceae > Larix > Larix kaempferi. The sequence goes on along the minus strand of BSBM01000012.1, from coordinate 2,466,290 downwards.
GAAGAATGGTGCAGAAGAAAAGGCATCTCTGCTAGAAGCAGACAAGCAAGCATTAGCTGAGCGTTTAGAGCAAGCGAAAAGTAGAACCATGGACCTATCTCCCTTCCACGAGCTGTCATGCAATATCCTGCAGCAAGTGTATGGCTCCCAAGAGCTAATCACTGATGAGGTGTGCAAACTCAAGGCCATGGTGGTTAGGCTAAAAGAGATTAATGCGGAAGCCCATAGGCTCAAAGCAAAGAATACCCGCGTTAAGGCCAATATCATCAGCCAGATAGCATGGAGAGAAGGAAAAGGGGGTTTCCCTGCACACCTCCCATTTAAATCGGTGGACAGTTTTAATGAGGACATAGCACTGTTGGAGTTCGGCAGAAACTGCGCCAGTAAGCTGATGGCCAGTGTGCAAAGAACAACAGATAAAATCAGCAGTCTCTACCAGAGGCTCCAAGAGGCACATGCCAAATGTACATTGAGTTTCCCTCAGACCCTAGAGGACTTCCCGGAAAAGAAGCAGCGGTTGTCTCAGCTAAAGGAAGAGCTAGGCGTTCAAATGGAGTATGTGAAAAGGATTGATGTCCTGGCCATTGATGACCTCCAGCATTATATTGGTTCATCATCACTCCACAACCAGCTGCTGAAGGAAGTACATCAGGCTGCAGTAGCAGAGGTCCAAAACATTAAAGCAGAGCTCGGGAAGAATGTGACTTCTCAGAAAATCTTGTTCCCTGCTGCAGCAAACATAGTCATAAGGGACACAGGTATGTGGTACAGCTACATAGCAGAGGAGGACAAGAAAGCTGCAGCAGCAGCAGGAGCATCAGCAGGCCCAGGATCCTCTCTCCCAGCAGCCACTCTAGCTGTAGGTTCGAGGCCCTCTTTCCCAGCAGTCAGTCCAGAAGCTCCAGCTAGACCAATCCATCCTTCCCAGGCACAATCAACAACCTCAATGGACTTGGGCGACCCTTCCCCAGCTGAGGCTCACGCACAGGAGTAAAAGAGGCTGAATTCAGTAAGCGACTCTCTTCAGCCAAACACGTGCCCAGCAGGGAAAGCTTTGATGTTAGCCGATTTTCTGTTATGTATATTTTGAATATGTAAGGCGTAAGCCATGGGACAGCTGTCCCTATTTTTTGTCAAAATATTTTTTGTAAAGGGAGTGGCCATTTTTGGTGGTCGATTATAGTGGAAATTCCTGTAAATGACAGGTGGAGAATGCTAGGTGTCAGCCCAAAGGGCAGATTTGTAGCTATAAATAGCATCTAGGAAAGATTAGGAAGGACTTTTGGCAGGGAAGGAAATTTTGAAACCCATACGAGCTATCTTGTATCGGGCCTGTAAAATTGAATTTTCTAATAGAAGCCACGAAAGATGGACGTTTTGCATGGGATGTTGGATTGCTCTGTATTGGACTATTCTAATGACTGCGGTTCTGTAATGTGAGATCGTTCTTGACATCTGAACTATTTCTTTGCACTAATGATTTTGCTCCCCCCTGTGTATGCGTTTTCTCTATTTTGTGAACAATGAAATGTATTGCTGTAGATTTCTTTATCTAGATCGGATGGCTAACTGTTCTTTCTTCAGGATAATTCATGTGGCTCATTGTTCATGCCGTTAAATTGCTCCTTGCAGGGATCTTTAAGTTTAATTCCAGTTGTTACATCTAGATTTGTTTCTTATTCTTGTTACGCAGATTAGATAATTTTGCTTTCTTCTGTTTATGAGCAATAGACACGTTCTTTAAGTTTCATTTCAGATCTGTTTCTTTATTCTTTTTCTTTCTTCTGTTTTATGAGCAATAGATGCGTTCTATGTTGAATTAGAAGCTATCTTCTAAATATATTTGTCTTGTTGTAGCTTCGATTGTGAGAAATAATAGCTATCTGTTCTTTGTTTACGATATTTGCTACAGCTGATTGCCCCTCCCTTAAGCGTGTCCCCTGCAGGGATAGATAGATTTATTCCAGTTTCTAGGCTTAGATCTGTTTCAATTACATTTAGATTAAGTATAATTTAGGCACTTGCATCTCATATAAAAGACATAAAAAACCCAAAAGAAAGGTGGATCGGGCCATAACCGGTAAAATCGGATTTAAACTCCAAACCCACGGTTGCCGGAACCGCTAACCGGACGGATTCCCTACACCAAACGGGAGATAGTCTAATTGGGACCATCTCTCAGGGAGAATCCCTTTCTGATTGATGCCACGATATCCGAGGCATCAACAGGAATACACAGGGATGTCATCCAAGAACACAATCACAAACTTATCCAACTATTTGTTGAATACATTGTTCATGAGACACATGAATGTAGCAGGTGCATTGGTAAGACCAAATGGAATCACTGTAAATTCATAATGGTCATACCTAGTCCTGAAGGTTGTCTTATGAATGTCTTCTTCCTTTATCCTTACTTGATGGTACCCAGACCTCAAATCAATCTTTGAAAACAATCCAGCTTCCTTCATTTGATCAAACAAGTCATCAATCATTGGCAAAGGATACTTGTTCTTAATTGTGACTTTATTGAGTTTCCTGTAATCAATGCACAGCCTCAACGTTCCATCCTTCTTCTTAACAAACGACACTGGTGCACCCCATGTGGATACACTCAGTCTGACATATTCCTTGTCCATTAATTCATGTAGCTTCATCTTCAATTCCACCAATTCTGGTGTGCTCATTCTATAAGGAGCTTTGGAGATGGGTGCTGCTCTTGGAACAAGATTAATGGAAAAGTCAATATCTCTCTTTGGTGGCAATCCTGGAACTTCATATACAAACACGTCCTAAAACTCTTGCAATATCTAGAAGTCTTTATCCTGGGTCCTTTATCTTCTATTGAATTTGATATATGCACAACATATAACTGACAACCATTTTTATAAAACCTCCTTAACTGCAGAGCTGAAATATGCCTTAGTGAAACATGCTTTGGAATTTTCTTTACCATCCTTGTTTTCCTTCATCATCAAGGCATTCAAGCACTTTCTCATAACATTCTAATTTGGCTCTGTGCCTTTCCAACCAATCCATGCCAATTAAGGCATCATACGATCCCAATGGTAAGACATTTAATTCCTCCTAGGTGAGGAGTCCATTCAATTCTATGGGACACTTCCCCACTACTTCACTTACCTTGCTCTTGGTGCATGTGGCTAATTGAACTAGCCAAGCCTTATCATGTTTTAACTTACCAAGAGAACAACTTTTAACTATATTAGGAGATATATAACTGTGAGTAGACCCTGGATCAATCAAAACAGAAATAGGTTCTTAGCAATCTTACCTGCAACCTCCACCACTGCTTATTGATGGTCTGCTTGATGATCATCCAGTGCTGCATAAATCCTAGGTGTTTCTCTTGCCATTTCCCCTCCTGTATCTTCTCCTCTAACATTGTGCAAGCTCCTGGGGTTCTTCCTTGCAGTTGGGAAATCTCTAAGCATGTGGTTTTCCCCACAACCCCAACACTGAAGTTGCCCCTTTAACGTTCTATCTGCCACTATAGTTGACTTGAATTCCCTTCTTGCTTGTCGGCCTTGTGGAAATCTCTTAGGATGATTTCTGAATGGTGGTTTGAATTCTCCTTTCTTTTGATCAAACCTTCCCTTGGGCTTACTTTTCCACGTCGGCTACACCTCTGCTTTACCTTTACCCTGCTCATAGCAATGCTCTACCATTCTAATGGATGCATCCAAGCTTGGTGGATTCACAAACTCTATTCTATCTCTATAGCTCTGTGGTAGACTCCCAAGGAAGCATTGGATCTTCACTCTTTCATCCTTGATGTAATCTACGTATCTCAGCAACTCCAGAAACTTGTGAACATGTTCATCCATGGTGTTCTATCCTAGTCTGAGTTCATTGAGCTCTTTTCTTTTGCTATCATAATACCTAGCTGATTGGTACTTCTCCTGAAATTATCTTTGAAACTTTTCCCAGTTGACTCTTCTTTCACTAATTCCTTTCACTTGCATGAGGTGATCCCACCAGATAGAAGCTCTTCCACTAAGTTTATAAATAGCAACCTTATCCTTTTCATTATCTGAATATTCATGCATTCTGAAGTACTTCTTCATTCCAAGAAGCCATGCCTCTGCTTCCTGACCCTCTTTGCTTTATCCATCAAAAGTGGGAGGCCTTGCCTTCCTAAATTCACCCTGTGGAATACCTCTATGCTTCTTTCTGCCTTTACTCTTACTGGAAGTGCACCTTGGGATCCCCTGAGAACCCTCAAAATCATCTGATCTTCTAGAATAAAATCTAGGAGAGGGTGTCCTGTGCCTTCTGCTCACAGAACCTCCTCTAGGGCTTGGAGTTATTCTCATGGAATGACCCCTAGACTGACTTTCTGCATTTATTTCCTCTCGGCCTTCATGGATTGGGTTAGAACCATCATTAATCCTTTGCTGCAAGTACGCAAGACTATGCAAAATGGCCGCATTGAGTTGATGTTGCTCTTCTTGCACTTTCATCATCCGCTTGTTAGAGCTTACCATAGTCTCAACCAATTTTGGGGGCGTCACTTGCTCCCTTCTTCCATCAGAATCAGCCTTTGTATGCGCTTCTTGAACATTCTCACCCAGCACGTCATCTTCTGGCCCAAATGGGTCCTATGCATCATTTAAAGTGGCCATTCTTACACTGTTCTATGCGATGCCCTGTGATACGATGCGTCTTACAACTGCTGCTATCTCTGTGCATGTTAGAGACATTCTATTAGATATCACAAGCATGCAGATAAAGTCTATCATACCCATTCAAACCAGGAATTATTCCTTTGAACAATTAATCAACAAAATAATTTAATCAAAATCACGCCATGGGCGCATTCCTCGACCAAACATTCATGTGCGGTCTGGACCAAACAACTCTCAGTGTTGCAACTGAAGCTTTGATACCACTCTGTCATGTCCCCACTGACCTCCTTAGGCCATATGAGACCCTAATACACATTTTTTTTCTTCCAATTCTGACTGAACACACAGAGTCGAAATAGCTCAGGTCCACAATCCACAACGTCGGACCCACAATTGCGGATGCGGAAGTGCAAAACTTCATAACCGGAAATCTTACCTTTCCACAATCCGCAATCCACGATGGCAGACCCTCAATCTGCAATCCGCAACGTCAGATCCGCAATCCACAATCCGCAACGTTGGATCTACAATCTGCAACAACGGACCCGCAATTACGAGTGTGGAAGGTCCAATCTCGACTTCTGACAATGGTTGCTTCTGCAATCCGCAATCCACAATTGCGGATGCAGAAGTGCGAAAGTCCAAATGCAACTTCAAATTCCATGCTTCTGCAATCCGCATTGTAGATGTGAGCATGTGTTACACCTAAATCTTACCATCATGAGACTCAGTGTAAACATCCCTAAAGTTTCCTTGACTAAGTTATTAACGTGGAAGAGATGTAAACCCATTTATACTAGGTTAGAGAGGTCGTCGCAGGTTGTCCTCATGCAACCTGCGATGATGTTAGTTAATGGACTAAAATAGCTTCTTCGAACCCATTCTCGAAGCTAGATGATATGGATCCCTATCCCTGGCCATTGGGAGAGCTGGCATTCGGTTCCTAACCTCTTGGAAAGATCCCCTATCTCTCTCCTACCATATCTCAACCTACCCTATCCACTTAGTCCTATATAAGTGAAGCTCACTCCCATACCAAGGGGAGGAAGTCTATAGTGTGTACATGCTGGTGAAATTACCTTAGGAGAGATCTCTACTCATCTATTGGGAGACTCACACTTCCTTGGAAGGCTTTGGCATAGGTTTGACCGGAGGAGGATTGCTACGTCAAGTCATTGGTTGTAATATTTTCATCCTATGTACTTCCCTTTTAATACAGTAATATAAGTGCTTTCCACTAAAATCTCATTGTGTTAATGATATCTTGTGTAGTTTGCCTGCTTGACTACTTGCTTAGATCTATTACTGTGTAGACGTGTTTTACTTGTTTTGTTGTCTTGTTATCTTGGCAGGTTTTGCATCTTAGATCTGAAGATCGTCAAGCTTGGAGCAACATTCAAGGAGAAAAGGATCAACGATCTATAAGGTAAACGTATCTAGTTCCTTGATCTCTAATTAGATCTAGGAGAGTGATTTATATTCTATTCTATTTGTTCTAGACTCACGTTGAGCTAGGGCGATCAGGCCTCGAGTCCACTCTTGGTAGATTGTCCGTCAAACAAATCTGGCGACCATACTGGGGAATACATTGTTTGTAGTTTTCAATTTGAATGTCATTTTCAGTTGATTGCTTTTGCAAGCCATCCATAATCTGGTTTTCCTTCTAATCCTTGTTTCACCATCAGATCTTCACTTTGAAGAGTCTGTAGTCCTCCTATGAGTTTGTACTCAGCATTTTTAAACCATTTCATTGCTCATTATTTGGAGACTTGTTCATTCTTGAACTTGGATCTCGCCTATCGCACCTGGGCAGTGGAGCCAGAGAGACACTGTGTCATTTTTTGACCTATGTTCTCTGTCTTTGGCCTTTCATCGCAACCCATTCATTGGTGTTTTGCGACATCGTCGCACTTCCCGCATTAGTGAACTGCAACGGTCGCTCTATGTACAAACACAGACTACGTCGATTTGTCAAAACTGACATACAGGAATCCCTTCTCCATTTCTGATTTGAGTTTTGGTCTCGTGTACAAACCCCCCTATGTGCTGCAAGATCCAATCAGAGACCCCATTGGTGTGTTGAATTGTTTGGTTTCATTCGGAGTTGTTTTGGGTTCTATCTTGGACATGTCATAGATTTGGTAGTGGTGGACACTTTCGTCTCCCCCACCTGCATCCACTCACCCTTGCATTCCCTCCTCTCCTTGCCAGATCTGGTCATTGTATCGGATCAATTTCCAGACCTTACTTGCATACAATTTTTGAGCTTTGCTTGCTTTAGTGTTTCTTTCTACTGATTGGTTTTGAGTGTTTGTGTGTACTTTTAGTCCATATGAGTGCTTGTATTTTCTTGAGATTTTCTAAGTCATTGGAGCGCTGCAAGTGATCTTTTCATTTCAGTATTTGTGTTTAAAAGCATCACTATTATCAAATTGTTATTTTGATACATCCATTGAAAAATCAAAAGTACTTCATTTCCATCATTTTTCAAGCTCATTTGAAGAATTGTACATGCATTAGAATGTCTCATTTGTAGATCTTTTGGAAAAGTTGAAAGAAAGTTAAATTATTTGTGTTTTTCACGAATTATGAGTTGCTCATTTTCTTGAAAAATTCGAGTAGATATCAAGTTTTGCAAAAGCATTTCCGTGCTTGGAAAGTTACATGCATCTTTTGGTTCTTATGCTTTTAGGCCATCATAGTGAAAGTGAAAAGCTTGCATACTCTACTTAGAACTTCTCTCTTTTCATCACTTTGCATCATTTTTGTTTTGAAAAGGTAAAAGAAAAAGAAAAACATGTTTTGATTTGGCTTAGTAGTGTTGTGTTATTTTTTTTGTTTCGCTAAAAAAGGAAAAGAATACTTCGTACTCATTTTTGGTAGATCTGGGATTGTGTTGTAGTGTGTTACTTTGGTAAAATCATTGGAAAGAAATTTCTCCCTCCCATACATAGAGTTCATCAAAAGGAAAGTACATTTTTTGCATGTAGTTAGGGCTTGCATTATTTTTACATTTATGTACTCACCTCATGCATTCACCTAACCATCTAGATAAAATGAATGGTAGAACTAGGGTAAAATTTTTAGTAACTTGTGTGTAAGTTAGAGACATGTTCAGGCATCGTTAAGCATGGCAGTTGTCGTTATTTTCTAGCACTGTATCCCGGGGGTATTGTAGTCTTCCATGTACTTATCAGTATATCAAATCTCTTTCACGTATCAATCAAGTATATAGAAGCTCTTTCACGTACCCAACAAGTACTTCAAGTACTTGGAGTATATCAAAAGGTGTTTCACGTACTTGGAGTATATAGAAAGGTGTTTCACGTACTCGGTAGTATATAGGAAGGTCTCATGCCATACAGTTGTGCATTATACATCACCACTATGGATTTGAGCTCCCACATACCTTGCGTATATCGGGAGACACCATTAGGATTCCTGAGACCAACTGAGTTAACCTTTTGGCCATCTTGGCAGAGCAATACACTGAGAACAAAACTCGGGGAGATTACTACGCATGTACCGTCCAGGTAATCGGGTATTCAGGAAAGGGTACGGTCTCAATCCTCCTTGTCACATTTTAATGTTGGACCCTGCGGTATATAGCGATTTGAGAAGCCTTGACATTCCTGTGAGGTTCTAGACCTTTGAATCAACTCTTATCACATAAGTTTGCTTGTGGCCTTAGTTTGTGTAGGGTTTTGTCTGGTCTACTTTTCTTTTGTTTAGCTTGCCTTAGGAGAAAATTTTGTTTCAGTCACTCTGGATGACTTTCCTTGGATAAGGTCTCGTAGGATTCAGAACTTGCTACTCGAATATCCCCTTAACCAGGAGGTAATTTTGAAGGTAAGGATGGACCCACAAGCCATGGTCGTGTCACCTAAAGTGGAAAACCCTACTTTGAATGTTGGATCACATATGTTCCCTCCAGATTCACCTACCTCTCATCCCTCGCAAGGTGAAGAAGCACAAATTTCTACTTCACAAGACCTACCTCCCGTTCTACCGGGAGAGCCTGGATCATTGGAATGTATAAATTCACCCCAGGACGGCCCTTCAGCAACTGTTGGTCCAACAGTAGCCTATTGGACATCATCTCTAGGCCACCCAGTTGCTCATTTTGTCGTTGCATCACCACCTAGTTGGGCTACTCCCGATGACCGCATGACACCTTATCGTGAACAATTGGCTCGACTACGTGCTATGGCCACAGAGTTCACAAACCAAAGTCTTGCATGACAGGTTGTAGACCCGACGTTACCTCCTTATCAACCACTACCAAGTTTTTATTTATCTTATGATTCACTGGAATCATCCATGCAACACGTGACCACTTATGAGGCTAGTCAACCATCAATTCCTGCACATCCATCTCCTAGACAAGAGACAAGTCCTATACCTCAGACAACCCAACCTGTTGAAGGACAACAGTCCAACACACTTGTTACTACCACAGTTACGTCACCTGCTCCTCCCCCACCCCAAACTTCAAGGGGAGGATAATTTTTACCCCCTACCTTATTTACAGGTAATGATAACCCTATGGTGGATAATCAACAACTAGTGTTGGGTCAACCTTTACTCAATGGTCAGCAAGTTGTTGGGGGGGGGAAACCCCCGTCCCTTAACCATAATACTGCAGCAAGAGTTCCCATCTTTCCTTCCGTTGGAAATTCCTTACCTCCTAGAACTTCCACTATGGGATTATCCCATGTCGAGGGACCATCCAGCGTAATTCAACCACCATCGAGTCAAGCATATCCAGGTCATCTTAACCCTGTGTCGGGTCAACTTAATCCCAGAAACACACTCTACGGGGAACCTTACCGTGGAAATCCTTACACTCTATGGGGGCAGCAAAATTTTTTACAACGTGGACCCCCACTTACAATCCCTCAAGTCCCTCCACCCCCGTTTGGTCTACCGCCACCTCCCATTGGAGGCGGCGGGCCCCCACACAACTCTGGAGGAGGTGGACCTCTACCTTCTAGTGGAGGACCACCTCATTCTGACCATCATGGCCCACCCCCCCTAGTGGAGGTGGTGGAGGCCCACCCCCCTTGGTGGTGGTGGTGGAGGACCATCCCATCCCGGTGTTAGTGGTGGAGGACCATCCCATCCCAGTGTTAGTGGTGGAGGACCATCCCATCCTAGTGGTGGTGGTGGAGGACCATCCCATCCTGGTGGTGGTGGTGCAGGACCATCCCATCCTAGTGGTGGTGGTGGAGGACCACCCTACTATGGTGGAGGTGGCGGAGGAGGCCCTTACCTTCCGACGACAGCGGTGACCCACCACCCCCTCCCGGCGGAAATGGTGGAGACCCATCCTATTTCGGTGGTGGTATCAAACCACCACCTCCTCCCGGTGGAGGAGGTAGTGGCCCATCCTATCCTAGTGGTGGTGGCATACCCCCACCATTTGGAGGTGGCCCACCCCCTCCCAGTGGTGGAGGCGAACCCCCACCTTATGGTAACGGGCCACCTTATTATGGTAATGGACCACCTTACTACGGTAGCGGACCCACATTTGGTCCGGGAAGCCCGTACCCCTATGGTCAATTTCCTCCTGGAACACCCTATGGTCAGTCGATACAAGGTCCCACTGGTCCTTACATGCCTTATCAGTACTATCAGTACCCGCATCCTAATCCGCAGCTGCCCTTTTTGGCTACTTTAGATCTGCCGAACCTATCTCGCCCGACCAACAACCCCATCTACCACAGAACTAATTGGCCACCCATTCCGGTGAAACTTCCATCAGATATCCCCAAATTTGATGGAAAGCCGAGGGAAGATCCCAAAAACCATGTGATGACATACCACTTGTGGTGTTCATCCAACTCCTTGATGGACGACTCGATCCGTCTTAGGTTCTTTCAACGGACTCTCACTAGTTCGGCTGCCAAGTGGTATATTGAACTACCACCCCATTCTTTTCCTGATTTTGGTTCTCTTGCTATGAATTTTTTTACTCACTTCCAGCTGCCTATACGGTATGAAACTGGTACAGAGATTCTAACCTTGCTCCGTCAAAATACCGCTACTCACATCTCAGATCATATACATGAGTGGCGGAGGAGATGACGTCTTATTAAGGCTCCTATTCCAGACCAACTCCTAGCGGACTGGTTTACGAATTCTGTCATACCTACCATAGCACGAGATGTTGCCATGGGAGGGGTTGTCACTAAGGAACAAGCCATCGCCCATGTCCATTTACTAGACTTAGTCTATGTTCAATATGGCACGTTGTTTGATATTCTTCCTGACGCACTCTGTAACACATATGACCCCGCAAAACCACCCAAGGGACCCCAAGCTGAAGGCATCATTGGATCCCTTCACACCCAGCCTCCCTCTCAAACTATTGGATCATAGAACCCCCAATGTTCTTTCCCATCACCAACACAGGATGGTCACGGCACCACCAAATCATCCGCTCTTGTTGTCACCAAAGAAGTGAATTTTTTTCAATCAGCTTCGCCTCATAAGTCTAGTGGTAAGAAGAAGAAAAAAGGGAAACCTAATAAATCTTCCACCCAGCAGGAACAAAAGAGCACCCTTGATGACACCAAACAGAAAATGAATTTGAAGTATCCTTGTCTACTATGTGGTGATGACCACTTTTCTAAAGAGTTCCCCCATAGAGACGAATTTTAAAAATTTCTTAAGGGAAACCCATACCCACAGTTCTGAACGATCCCTCCCCTACTCAAAATCAGTAGTTGATTGCCCAAACCTCTCCTTCGCAAGGAGAGGCATGTTCTGTCGTGCATGTTCTCATGATCTGTAGTGAGATGGTCAATTTGAACACTCGATCGCGTTCGTATGACTCAGTCCCTTCGAAGGACCCTGCTGGAAGTAATACTAAAAAAGATTCCACTTCTCTACCAGAGGTGATTGTACCGCTGGCCTCTCTCACCATTGAGAAGCCCTCTTTCGAGTCAGTATTGCATCCGCCCAAGAGCACGATTCTGAAAGTTGTTTTCAATCCCAATGCTAGGGAAGCTCAGAATTACAATATCATAGAGGACCTGGCACAAGCTCCTTGTGCCATGTCGACGCTAGAAGTCTTGCAGAATTGTCCCAATCAACGCAAGACTCTCCTCGCTACCATCGATGCAGTCAATCCGGATTCTTCGAACACCATCATGTTTAGACTCAAGTATTTTAAGCTGGGACTTTCCCATCAGCTTGCATTTCAAGTTTCTACCAACGTTGCTGGGAAGATAATCCATTGTACTATCTTAGATGAGGGGGATTCTACCTCCCTCATGTTGATCGCTTGTTGGAGAGCCATTGGCTCCCCCAAACTGAACCGCTCTCACACCACCTTGAAAGCATTCGATGGGTGTGGCTCTCAACCCCATGGGTTACTGCAATCTTTGCCAGTTGATCTGGCAGGAAAGACCGCAAACATTAACATGAAAGTTGTCGCAACCCCGTTAGATTATAATCTCTTGCTTGGCCGAAATTGGTTTTACGCCATGAATATGGTCGCATCATCTGTCTTCCGCATAGTGCAATTCCCTCACCAAGGTCGAATTGTCACTGTCGACCAACTAGACTTCTGCACACCAGACACCACTTCTCATCCTGGTGATAATTTCCCAATGCTTGGGAAATCTTCGAAATAGTATGAGAGTGTGGGGGTTGGTCTCATAAAAGATTCATCTCTTATGGGCATTTTTTCGATGTCGGATCCCCCTCATCATGTTGCCTCGGTGAACATGATCTCCTCATAGATTTCATCTCTTCCCAACCCTACTGATACATAGCTTGTACCCGATGAAGCCACCACACACCTGATTGGAGACATAATGCCTCTTTCACCCACTGAACATACCTACGAGGCTATCCAATCAGCACCTGAGGACCACCTCGCAGTGGCCTCCACTTCCTATTCTCTACGACGGACATCATCCCTACCCAATTCTCTACTCCATACTTTTCATTATGACAAGTCCTTCATGGAGATAATGAGTGCGCACGACCCCCCGTGGGAAGACCTCCACCACCGGTCTTATTTTCTTCTCGCATTGGATTATGTGGAGAACAACATTAGCACCATTTTTTCGTCGAATGTCTACCCTTTCTCTCAATCCCAGATACTCATGTGTCATACGGACACTGAGGGAAACCTTGTGAACATCGAACCTACCACTTCGATTGACATTTTGGTTACTCCTGGTGTAGTGGAACACAATCAGTTAGGACATAAGTGTTCCCCTGAAGAAGTCATTGCTTATACGGCCTTATTCTCAAGCGATTCCGAGATGTGTTCGCTTGGACCTACGAGGAGATGCCTGGGATAGACCCCATCATTGTTTTACACGAAATCAAAATCTATCTCGACGTCAAACCTGTCCACCAAAAGTTGCTACCGGTACACCCTCGAAAGACTGCGGCGATCGAGGCAGAGATTGAGAAACTCTTGAAGGCCGACTTCATCTACCCTCTCCCATTAACAAAATGGGTCTCAAACGTCGTCCCTGTTACTAAAAAACAGGGTACCATTCGTGTTTGTGTCGATTATCGGGACCTCAACAAGGCTTGTCCTAAGGACAACTACCCGACTCCCTTTATTGACCATATTATTGACAACTGTGCTAGAAGTGTCATTTTTTCATTCAAGGATGGCTTTTTCGGATACAACCAAATTGAGATCCACCCCGCCGACCAACACAAGACTGCATTCATCTCCCCTTGGGGAACATTTGCATATCGTAAACTTCCGTTTGGTCTTAAAAACGCTGGTGCCACATTCCAGTGGGCCATGTTGTATGCCTTCCATGATGTGAAGGACTTTGTGGAACCCTACTTGGATTACCTCCCTGCCCACTCAAAGCAATGCGAGTTCCACATAGATCATCTAACGGTCGTTTTCCTCAGATGCAGACGGTACAATATCCGTCTGAACCCTCATAAGTGTATTTTATGTGTCAAGTCTGAATGCCTCTTAGGGTTTATCATCTCTAAATATGGGATTCGCATTGATCCTTTGAAGGTGGAAGCTATTGTCGCTCTCCCACCTCCAACTAATGTTACGTAACTTCAGAGTCTACAAGGACAAGCGACTTATTTACGGCGCTTCGTTTGTAATTTCGCACAGAAGACCCAGGGCTACATGAGACTACTCAAGAAGGACGTCCCACTCATTTGGGATGATCAAGCTCAAAAATCCTTCGTTAGACTCAAACATGCCATTACCCATGCCCCTATGCTCCAACCGCCGAATTACTATCGAGATTACATTCTATACCTCGCAGCTTCCGACACCACTATCGCCATGGTTTTGGTGTAGGAAGACCAGAACGCCCAAGAACATGTGATATATTACTTAAGTAAGGGTCTGATTGACACTGAAACCCGTTACTCACATGTTGAGAAGCTCGCTCTCGCGATGGTTATCGCCATCCAGACGTTTCGACATTACATTTTGCTTCGCACCACCACTATCATCGTTGATTCAAACCCCATGTACCACGTTTTGACACATCAAGTGCTCAAGGGAAAGTATTCACATTGGATCGTGATACTGTAGGAATTTGATCTCCTTTTCGAGAAGGCTAAGTCTAAAAAGTCTTTGGTGTTTGCTGAGCTCATTTGCGACCTTCTCCGTACTGATGTATAACCTGAGCCCAATGAATATTTTCCGAATGAGTCATTGTTTCTTATCAGTACGTCTGATCAATGGTATGGAGATATCACTTTATATATTCAGACCCAACGTTTCAGCACTCAATTGTCTCGGGACGACCATCATCGAATACGCCACCATGCAAAGTATTACCTGATTATCAATGATACTTTGTACCACCATGGTATTGATTCTATTCTTCGGCGTTGTCTGACTCATGACGAGGCTGAACACATCCTAAATGACTGTCATGTTGGGGCTTGTGGCGATCATCTCTCTGGGATGGCTACAACCCAGAAGAATCTTTGTGCGGGATATTATTGGTCGTCTATCTTTAAAGATTGTTTTGAGGCCGTAAAAAAATGTCCTCCATGTCAACATTTTCAAATGAAAAATCCCACTCATCCCACCCCATTACACCTGGTTATTGTCGTTGGCCCCTTCTCTAAATGGGGCATTGACTTCATGCATTGTAAGCCTACCTCGGCCGAGGGACATAGTTACATCATCGTAGCTATGGACTACTTTACAAAGTGGGTCAAGGCAATTCCTACATACACGAACAACGGCAAGACTGCCACACTCCTCATGTTCAATCATGTCATAGCGCGGTTTGGAGTTCCTCGGTCTATAGTTACCAACCATGGTTCTCACTTTCAGAACCACATGGTTCAAGAATTGAGTGATAGATTGGGTTTTCGCCACGAAAACTCAACACCCTACTACCCACAGTCCAACGGACAGGTCAAGGCCATTAACAAGGTCTTGAAAACTATGGTCCAACGTATGGTGGGTACGCACAAGTCCAACTGGCATAATATGCTCTTTTCAGCATTACGGGCCTACTGAACTTCCGTTAAGACCGCCACTAGATTTAGCCCCTTCCATTTAGTTTATGGATTGGAGGCATTCCTACCCATAAAGTGCGAGATTCCGTCCCTCCAAATCGTCGTCGAACTTCTTCCTAACACTACTATCGAGGAAGAACGATTCCTTTACCTATCAAAGCTTGACGAGTCTCTCCAAGATGCCGCTCTTGCCAACGAGGCGCACAAGAACTGCATCAAAGCACAGTATGACAAGTTAGTAGAACCTCACATATTTAACAAGGGTGATTTGGTCCTTACATATGACCAAAAACACGACAAGATGGGGGCAGGAAAGTTTGAGTCCATGTGGCATGGACCTTACATCGTTAAACATGTTTTGGAGAAGGGAGCCTACGAGCTCGAGGGCTATGACGGAATATATTTAGGGGAACCCCGCAATGGGATTTACCTGAAGAGGTATTATGCCTGAAATTTTCATGCATAGACATTTCGTATATACTATACATGGCGTGCATTTTTTGTGTGTGGTGTGACGCGTTTATTTTAGTGTGTCTAGATCTTATTTCCGCTTTTTATACCATGTTATGTCTGCGTTTGTAGATGGAAACTTGCTACGGATTCACAGACGGCACCATCCAGCATACCCGTAACCTTGCTTCGGCAGCCTGGGTACTGTATTCCCCAACAGTTGAGCTCATTAGCTCAGGAAGAAATTGTCTTGGATTCACAACCGACAATGCTGCAGAGTATCAGGCGGTGATTGGAACCCTAACTAACGCTCTTTCCTTCGGTATGAACCACATTGTCATCCATTTGGATTCACAACTAGTGGTTTCCCATCTCAACCAGGTCTAAGCTATCCGTGATCCCACTTTACTTCGTCTCTTCAGACGATTCCGTCTCCTGGAAAGGTCCTCTGAATCTTTTCAATACCTACACATTCCACGAGACATGAACACAATTGCTGACTCAACAACTTCATTTTTGATTGGTACATTTCACACACATAATATATTCACAAAGCATTCGTAACATGTAAAATCATCCATTGTATAAAATCAAACATGTAAACAAGATCACACCATTCATCCATCTAAAACACATAATGTATAAAACTGCCAAAAATGTCTGTATATATATATAAATCATCATAAAAAGTAGTGCTGGTACAAAATATGAAGCATGACGGCTTTCAGTGAGTCTATTCAAAATCTAAAGCCTCATAGCTTTCAGTAGTACAAAATCTGAGGCTTTTGATCTCTCAATACATACATAATAACAACATAAGGCCTAACGCATGGCCCGTGCACCCCTAGGTATCGCATCTCTCGCCTGCTGACTTTGGAAGCAATCAACTGCCCTCGAAACCTTGCAAAGCAACACATTGAAGCACACGGACGCCCCAACCGCATACCTCTGCATGGGCTGCGGTAACTCATCCATTATCAGTTCAAGAATGCCTAACGTCAACCTAGTCAGATTCTCGTAGACATCCTCTATCTCCACGATGGCAGCATGCGCAGTCAAGGCCATGGCTACTCCCTCTCCTTTCCTCGCAAGAAGAGAAACTCCTACTAGTCGCACAGGGCCCACATCTGCACACACATGTTATTAACTTATCAACACTATAACAAACAAAAAAATCATAGATACACAAAACTAAAAAATACAAGGGTCATTGTTCTTACTGATGTCTCCCCACTCTGCTCCATCGGGAAACACCAAGTCTGGGTCCTCCATGTAATCTGTACCACTGTACGCGTAGTCCTCTACCATGAGTATCTGGCCTTCCATCCAGGTGAATAACTCAGGACCATACCTGATGATAGGACCCCCACCATGGTGGGCCATCACCTCTGTCCATCGGGCCATGTGAGGATCCCTAGGATCCCTATCTTCCAAAGGCACCTGCGGGCACAAGAGGGGAACCCGCTCAAATAGAAATGAGATCACTATCAATCTGTATCCAAACTGCTTGATCTCTCCACGCCGACACTTGGTTAGCTGAGCTCGAATGTTGGTGAGGATTCCCTCACACCAGTTGAATACCCTCGGATACATATAGTCCTCTGCATATAGCATCTGGGACCTGGTAGCTAAATGAGCCGCTTGGCTCCCTGCTATCCTCACTATGGTAAAAATTACAGCACGCAGCGGATGATCTTGCACCTCTTTGATGGGAATTTTCCCACTAGAGGCACAAGCATGAGGAGTACAATGCTGAAGAATCAAGTCATCCACAGTCCGATCACTTCCCTGTGATCCGGTAAGAGCCATGTTGTCCCCCCTATGGGGCAATCCAGTCAAGAAGTAGATGTCCTCGACATCTATGGTCAGTATATGCTTGCCGATCATGAAGTGTGGCTGAGCTACATCCCAGCTCTGAAGCATATGTTCTAGCTGTGGGATTTGGGCCCTCATACCCTGGACCTGGAAGAACTTTAGAAGTCCACAATTCCTCAATGTCATTACATACAATGGATCATTTGCAACTTGCACGTCATCCACCTCATGTTCTCGCTCACGCCACTCTAGGACCATGTTGGCTGCTACTAACCTGCCAATAGGAGCATTTTAATACCATTAGATATCACTCAAGCATTTAAAACTTTTTCTTTTGGCTTTGGTTTTGGTTTGAACATGGGCATTTCCGCCATCACACCTCGTCCTTGTGGACAGGGCAACATCATCGCAACCTAGATTTATGGGATTTGCGACGACCCGGGTTTGTTGCAGTTCCTGTAAGGGAGACCTACGACGACCCTAGGGTGCACAAGCTCCCCACAAACTAAATCTAAAACCCTAAAAAATGAACTAAAAATGAAATTCTAAACCACTGGAAATATGTTGGATGATATTTTAGGTTACCTACTCTGAACGGCTCATGAAATGGTTGCTCATAGCTCCGGCAATCGACAAGTGAATTTCTGCTCCAAAATGGCACTTTCTCTCTCCAATTTGGCAAATGAACAATGGTGATTATTGTTTGATCTTTTTCCTATTTATAAACAAAAAGGAATATTCTTTTTCATTAAGTGTTCTATTTTTGCGTCGTTTTCACATTGAAGCGATCATCTCAGGTATGAACAACCCCTTGAATGTTTTGTCGTTATTTTTATCCGTTAGATGTAATTATTTAATGACGACGAGCTTACTCTTTGTTCTTTCTCGTGCTCTTAAAACCATGAGAATAAGTTACCAAGTTACGATTTATCACTTTTTCGGGCTCGTTAAACTCCTACGGAAAAGGACCCCCCCCCTCCGGAGTCTATCTTTAAGCTCTTTTCAGGCTCTCAAAATACGAAAATATTTTCAAGCAAACTTGTCGCATTCATGCTTGTTAAACAATTTGAATGGTCGTCTCCCTAGTGATAGTTTACCCCTTTTTCGGACCATGGGATACAATTTACAAAAAAGGAATACTCCATCCAATCATGACTAGAAGAGTCCTCTCCCTCATTGTTTTACCCTTTTTCGGGCAATGAGGCTAACTTTACAAAAAAGGACCATTGGAATCTTCTTTAGTTCTTTTCAGAATCTCTAAACATGAAATGACAACCGATTTTTACCTTCTATGGACTCGTTAAAAATCAACATTGAAGGGCCCATCATGGGACGAACCCCTCCTATCCTAGGTTCAAAAAATATTTGGTATTGGACTCATCTATGAGATGAGCTATACCGAGCATCTGGTTACCCTCATCAAGCTCGTAAAAAACACATGAGGCACTCATCATTCATGATGGGGAAAAATGAAAGCTTTTATGTTACACTCTTTATCTGTGGCAGTACCTAGTCGTTCTTGAACATGGCACTCATTTGTATTTGCATACTGTACTTGGGTCATCCGTTTCTCCTCGAGTTTTACCTACTTCTTGAGTCTTGTTACTCCTTTGAGTCATTCAAAGAACGCTTCCATCATCAGTTTCATTAATAAGTTAGTGTTGTGCTTGTCATGTCAATACTGCCAAGTCATGCCATGCCCATGTTTAAGAATACTCTCACCATTCATTGTTTGCAGTCAATACGCCTTCCACCATGTCGGTCTACTCTGAGTCAGTCATGTGTGTTACTATACCATCCGATCTACTCTACACATCCTTTGTCATGTTTCATGTCGATGATGGGGGATTCATCATAGCCCTCCTTCAACGGATTCATCGTTGTCGACTTCAACTATCCTCTGAGGACTGAATCTAGAAACCAATCGAGTACCTTGGGCCTGCATGCCTCAATGGAAGGTTACCTCGCTTTCGACATGAGTTTACATCATTGACTCTTGATCAAAATATTTCATCTGATGTTCGACTTCAACTCATTTATTCACGCTTGGTGATATGTACTATGATACCTTGGGAATCATTGACATTAATGGTGTTTTCCCTTGCGCTTGTTAACGGTATACATCAATGACCGGTAATCAAGTGGTCTCTACCATGTTCGACTTCAAGACGTTTGTAATCACATGGATAGATTCGTATCATTGCGGGTTCGACTTGAAGACCCTAGGGAGTCGTATTTTACCCAGGTTGCGATGGAGATTGTTTTGAGTCATATTACACGGATCCACATTTGTATTGGTCGTGGCTGTGTTATCATCTCATCATGGATCTACTCTTGTGTCTAGTAGCCATGATTGTGTTCAATCGATCATTACTACCATGGATCTGCAATGTATTGGTCGGAAGCCATGTTGTACGTCATATGAGACTGTGTACTCAGAGTCAGTTGTACTGTAGCAGCATCCTTCTTCCGACAAGCCATTTCCATTCCTTTTGTCAAAGAATTTCACCTGTCCATTTTCAACAGCTTCATGCTTTGGGGGGCATTCCGTTACACCTAAATATTACTATCATTAGACTCAGTGTAAACATCCCTAAAGTTTCCTTGACTAAGTTATTAACCTGGAAGAGATGTAAACTCATTTATACTAGGTTTAGAGAGGTCGTCGCAGGTTGTCCTCATGCAACCTGTGACGTCGCAGTTTGTCCTCTTGCAGCCTGTGACGATGTCAATTAATGGAATAAAATAGCTTCTTCGAGCCCATTCTCGAAGCTAGATGATATGGATCCCTATGCCTGACCATTTGGGAGAGCTAGCATTTGGTTCCTAACCTCTTGGAAAGATCCCCTATCTCTCTCCTACCATATCTCAACCTACCCTATCCACTTAGTCCTATATAAGTGAAGCTCACTCCCATACTAAGGGGAGGAAGTCTATAGTGTCTACATGCTAGTGAAATTACCTTAGGAGAGATCTCTACTCACCTATTGGGAGACTCACACTTCCTTGGAAGGCTTTGGAATTGGTTTGATCGGAGGAGGATTTCTACATCAAGTCATTGGTTGTAATCTTTTCATCCTATGTACTTCCCTTTCAATACAGTAATATAAGTGCTTTCCACCAAAATCTCATTGTGTTAATGATATCTTGTGTATTTTTACTACTTGATTTCTTACTTAGATCTATTACTGTGTAGATGCTTTTTACTTGTTTTGTTGTCTTGTTATCTTGGCAGGTTTTGCAACTCAGATATGAAGATCGTCAAACTTAGAGCAGCATTCAAGGAGAAAATGATTAGCGATCTATAAGGTAAACGTATCTAGTTCCTTGATCTCTAATTAGATCTAGGAGAGTGATTTATATTATGTTCTATTTGTTTTAGACTCGCGTTGAGCTAGGGAGATCACGCCTCGAGTCTGCTCTTGCTAGATTGTCCATCAAACAGCATGTGGAACCATACCCTCTGCCATGGTAAATTTCCACACCATCTTCTGGGGGGCATAACGTCTTCATCCTTGGTCCAAATCAGACAAAGTCGGTATTTTTGGAAATCTCTTGGAGAGCTCTATCCAATGGTGAAATTCCTGCCCCGTTTGAGAACTTTTACCATGTCAAATTTCCCACTAAAGATCTGTCCATAATTCTACCAAAAAGGACTTAAGGCTTCTTCCTATCATGACTTTCCCTTCCACCTGAGCCACAGAAGGGTTCTGAAACATTTCCAGGGCATTCCCCTTCTCCCCAAGGGTCATATGTAAGCATACAACTCACTCACAGGGTTAATCATACATATCATAACATGTAAAATGCATTAAATCAGATCTAACAATTACATCTTTCGCATGCAAGACTTATAATGCATTAAACTCATGAAAGACAAAGATATACATATAACAATAAACTCATCCCTTTACTTAGGTCTGCACATGACTCCTTGCTAATCAAATCCATATAAACATACATTCCACAATTGCACAATTGAACATAAGCAACCATTTCATAACAATGAAACACCATTAATTTACATAACAAGAATACTTATCTTTCAATTTCCGAAACAACTGGCTAAGTGAGAGCAACGTTCCACCCAACCTTAGATCTATGTCCAGCCTATACTCTTTCAGCTAAGAGGTCACCCCCAAGTTGGGCTGTGTATCCACTAAGGAGGGCTATCAGGTTCTCTCAGAGTCAAGGTTCCATCCAATGCTAAGCCAATATGTAGTTGGGTTTATCAAGCATTCCAGGGCACCTACCCATGCTAATCCAACCTACAGTGGGTTTATCAAGCATTCCAGAGACATATTGGTCATGCTAAGACAACTTCCAATTGGGTTATCAAGCATACCAACAGCAAGTTCATGCCAAGCCAACATTCAGTTGGGTTTATCAAGCACGCCATACTAGTTGATCATGCTAAGCCAACCTACAGTGGGTTTATTAGGCACACCAAACAATACAATCATGCCAAGACAGCATACCATTGGGTTTATCAAACATATCAGACAATCTGATCATGCTAATCCAACCGGCAGTGGGTTTATTAGGAAAACATGGACAACAAGGGAGGCATTACTAAGCCAGTGAGCTCAACCACAGAGCTACATGCATCTCAACACTCAGCCAACCTAGCACCCACATTACCTACCACATCCAACACAAGGAAGACCCTCTTCTCTGCTGCACAATACCTCAAGGCCTCTTCCCTTCTAGCGTTATTCCAGGATGGGCATAGAAAGGTCCAGTCGCTATTTCTATGATACTTCAGCCTTCACTGGGTTTATCAAACAACCCAACCTTCTTCCATAGTTCAACGAGTTGACTCGTTCTAGGCTTGCGAACGAGGTTCTGTTCCGCAATCTATCCTCTGCGATCCAAGCTCAGGCTCTCTCACGGTTTCTCTGCACTGTTTAGGCTTGCAGTTCCTCACGGGTTCTCACCACTCGATCATGTAGCACTCTGTCACTGGTAGACTGGCTTCGCACACATAGTTCTCATGGATATCAATTCTCTGGAATTTTCTATTACCCAGGGAAACACGATTATCTTCAGGTTATACCACTCTGTTGACTCTACGTATCCAGAAATGTATGAGCAAGCTCTCTCCTTGTGGGGCGATGAATCGTGGATGTCCAGTGCATGAATGGATCGTTGATGTCTAAATGAATGTGGTGGTTGTTTTCTTCCACCCACGGGTATTCAAACAAAATCTTACAGTTTCAGGCGTTGAGTGTCTTTCCGGACAATCAACCAGAGTCATGCTCTACCATACGAAATTGCAAGCATGCTCCATACTGCATCAGCTTCAGCAACAAGGTTCTCAACCACCCTCTGCAATCGCATTAATGTTAACAGGGAGTTCAAACGGGTTCACAGTCGAACATGTGGCAACATGGAAACCAATCCCATAACCCCCTCACCTCTCTCTAGTGGATACACATGGCCCCTTTTCATTAGTTGCCTCCTTAGCCAGCTCCTTGGTTATTTTATTCATTAATAAATAATTACATCATTTACATTTCTTCATGGCTTAACAACCCATGAATAATCAAACTGTCCAAATACTTGCTTAAGCAATAAACTTAAACATCCACTAGTGGGGCCTTGGCCTTGAGCTCCACACTAGGGCAATTACACATACTGCATATACACAATATTTACATTGAAACCAATAAGCATAAAGGGAAAAATGGGGTATTACACCATCAGGGCTCACAAACCTTTTGGTGTTTCATCTCACGGGGTTAGGGTTTTCTCATTGATGCTTTATGTTAAAAATGACTTTATGGCCAAATCATTGTAACTCATTTCTGGCAGATGAGCATAGTCGACACATCTCTTTTTAGAGATAAGCTACCACCATCTAGAGCTAGTTTGTATTGCTTTGTAGTTTACAATGTTTTTCCATTCCATTCACTAACATAATTTGGGTTTTATTGTACTACCGTTTTTTTGCAAAATATTAATGTGTATTTATGTTTTATATCACTTCCTTCACCAAGTAATCCAGATCAATCTAGATTTTATGCATCATCTTGTGGACAATTACTTATGGAGCACTTCCCTAGAAGAGATTTTGAAGGCGAAATCATCCCTCATTTAATGGAGTTTCATATAGGGCTTGCAGTCTATATTAGTTATAGTTTTCTTATGGATTGTTGATGTAATGTAGAGAAAAACACAAAAGTGTGGAATGTTTATATTTGTATGTGCCTTTGTATATCTACGAAAGATAAATAAGTAACTATCTTTGGTTAAAACAAAATACATACAGTTTTGATGTAGGGATAGGAGAGGTTTTGATCTTCAAAGACTAGTTTATGTATATTATATTTATGGAGTATAGAAGATCTTTTACCTTTGTAAAAAAAACACTCAAGCTATGATTTAATCTTGAGACAATTAATTTCATGGCCATGATTCAACAAACATAATAATAAAAATAAAGCATCCATTTTTCATGCAATATATTTTGCCACGCATTGATTGTATTTGCACAATCTAGTATTTAACATGATACACATATAATATGTTAGAATCATTGGGTTCATCATCGCCACCAACATTCATGTTTTGTAAGAACATTTGTCTTAACCCTAACACATACCTTTTGAATCAAGCGAATCCAAGAAAATGTGATATATATATATATATATATATATATATATATATATATATATATATATAAAATTAGGTGCATGAAAGAAACACATTATTTAAAAACTTATTAAAATTTTCCTAAAAAACATAATATGTAAAGGATTCTTATATCAATATGGCTATGATTTAGCTGAAGAAATGGGTCCTTAATCTAGCCATATGAACAAATTAATCCGGTATATGTTTAAGATTATCATCCCAGTATTCCTTCTAAGCACCTTTATTGTCAATTTATCTAGGATGAACATACAACACCATTAGGGTTAAACCAATTAAATCTATAACAATTATGATGTCTTGGGTTGTAAAGTTCACAAGTAAGAAGTGTGTCAAATAAATAGACAAGGTTGTGTCTATTAAATATCAACAGCAAAATATTAAGGTAGACTTAAAAGTTGATAATAAAGTTGAATTAGTTTAACGTCTTCATGCTTTATTAATGTTCCAAATCTATTAAGCATCTAGAATAATAAGAAACTTTAATACAAACCTCTCAATGCTTAAGATTCAAGATTAGGAGGGATCTGTGCTAGTCTTTTTTGCTTATAGTAAATTTATGTTTCTTTTTTATACAGTAGATACACCACAATCTTTTCTTCATAATATATATATATATATATATATATATATATATATATAACACCCTTAATAACAATGCTAGAATTATACTATATGTAGAACAACGAGTTATTATAATTATCTTCAGATTTTTATGTTATGGTTCAATTGATTTTGCACAAACTTTTGACAAATGTTCAAGATAGTGAGTTGAAGTGACCAAAAATGCATCTATAATATCCCGATTTTGACCCTATTGCATTAAAATTGTAAATGATGTAAATATCGTTATTAAATCATGGTGAGGAGCTCAAGGCCAAGGCCCCATCATCGATTTATCGTTTTATGTATCGGCAATTAAAAATCGGTGCATATGGTTCTTATGCTAGACAGGCACAATGTAAATTAAGACATCATGTAAATACAAATTTTAATGAAATACCCACAACTAGCTATGCAATGCAACAAGAGATGGGGGCATAATTTTCACAAAGAATAGGGATGGAATATTCAAACCCTTGACCCAATAGTGTTAAGCCAAATTTCATTGAGAGAACCCATAAATCCCAACTACCCATTTTGACTTATGCACCCAATCATTTAATTCTTCCAAGAGTTGGTTGAGGTAGTTAATGCCTTGGGAATGGAGAGGTATGGCAGCCAATTTCGTGTATGGGAAAGCCATCAATCTGGGAAATCGTATTTTTGCTTCTTAGGCAAGAAAACACCCACGAAATTGTGCCCAAAGCCATTCTTCACCCATGGCCTTAGCTCTCTCACACAGTCTGAGCTAGCTGGGGCTTCCTCCTTCACGTTTTGCATCATTTTCCTGCATTTTCCATGGCTGGGAACTTGTTTTGGTTGGTATAGTGACTGGGAGAGGAGAACCACGATTTGAGAGATGTATGGAGGCTGTTTTTGCTCCTGGAATGTCCATGAATGTTTTTTGAAACCGAATTTTCCTTTCCAGGGGTGATTCCCCATTTATCATTTCGTTTTTGGTTGCCCACATTTTTCTTCATACCAAACACTTGTGATTTTGCTGTTATGTGCATCCCTGTTTTAGTTTGAACTTGTGAGCAAGAAATTGGGAGTGGAAGAGGACCATAATTGGCTTGATAAATCTAGTGAGGAGAGTAACCTCTCAGAAAGATCAAAAGGGCTGACTACTCTTCTATGCACACCTTGAATAGCACTAGAATGGAAGGTATGGCCTGAGGGACTGTGTATTAGTGAAGGGAATACTTCCTTGTATGGGGTGTGTAGGCATTGTGGGTGCCAATCTAGATAGATCTTGTAGATGTATCCATGGCTCTGTGTTTGAGCTCACTAGCTTAGCAATTCATTCCCTCCCCTTTTCCTTAGCAGCCAGATAAACCCAACTGTGGATTGGCTTAGCTGATTTTGGTGTATTTTGGCTATGTGTGAGTCTGTTGTTCCCTTTTTCTTGTAGAAATCATGCCTAGCTCGGGGGTGGTCGTTGTGTTGCGAGATTGATGAGCACAACTGGCCTATGGTTCGGTGGAACATTTCAGTTGCATAGCCAGTTGCTCGAGACTACTTCTTTTCAAGATAAGTACTCTCTTGTATAAATTCTGCAATGTCTTTATTTAATATCTGTCATGAAAATGTTGAATGTTTGTTAGATATGTAGATGATTTTAATTGTGTTGTGTTTCTTGCAATATGCATATGTATATGTATTTTTATTATCAATGAGTTTACTTAATTCACATGGGGCTAGATGCCCAGTTTTAGCATCACGTTCTCTCCATATCACTAGTATGATGGGAGGGGACGTGACAACATCGTTTGCAATATAGTCTATAGCTACAAGCTATTATATTTATCTTCTTATTTTTATATATGATGGTTGTGGTTCAATTGATTTCGCACAATCTTTGACATATGTTCAACTTAGTAAGCAAAAGTTATCATAAGTGCATGGCTTGCAATATGGTCCAAATGCTTTAAACATTTCATGAATGAGGAAATGTTAGAGATTTAAGTTGTCAAAAGTGCATAGTTCTATACAAATGCTTTAAACATTTCATAAATGAGAAAACATTAGAGCTTTCAGGTAACCATGATTGATTCTTGTTCATCATAATTGTCATTTTAACATGGAGCTAATTTTCCTTTTGTAATTCACAGTATAAAACATTAACTTGATATCTACAAAAAGAGTTTATTCTTACAATTCATTAGTGTCAAAATATGAATCACTTCATTTGCACATATTATCCATGCAATCAGATATCAAAAAATGAAGCTAAGTACTAAATCAACCATGCCTCCGCCAATCCTTTGTTTGGCTTGAAATAATAGTGTGATTACACAATTACACTAAAGTAAAAAACCATTTCCTAACAATTCTTGAACCATGGGAAAGCCCTCTTCTACCCGACCCTCCTTGATGCCATTATTTAATATTAACCAACAAAAAGAAATTTGAGTCAAATCCTCATGTTAGCTCTTAACAACCTTGGAAATTGAAAACAAGTTCTGAAGTTGACTCACAATATTCTTGGAACCATATACACTAAACATAAGTTAATACCTCTAAAGGAAACCAACAAAGTTAAAGAATATATGAAATTTGATTAATGCTTCATGAAATTTGGGGCAAGGCAGGGTATTTTACAAAGCCAAAAACCCACTCATTTAGTTGAAGCCTTTTCAGGCTATATATCTATATGCGTTACGATCGTTTATGTCACGCTCCAAATATTCCTTTATGATCAATTCTTCAATCTGCTTTTTGATTGCTTTAAAATCCGGCTGCCAACAAAGAGTATTAGTTAATGAAAAGACTAACAGGGAATGAAACTTGCAACATTTCTTGTTCGAGTTACGACCAAACAAATTAACCATTCTATAGTGCTTACCTTGAACATTTGTCTAAGTTGCTTAACACACTCTTTTACTAATTCTGCAAGGGTTAAAACTTTTCTGCTCTTCATGATTCGAACAATACAAGCTTCAGTTGCATATCGTCTATCTTTGTCCACGTCCCTAATTATCTTCTTCTTCTCATCCACAGGAGGAAGAGGAATCTACAATTCAGTAAAAACAATATTATAAAGAGATATTTTCATGTTACAAGATCCACATGAAATCAAATAATTAAGGTTTGTTAGCTCGTACCTTAATCTTTCTTGATTTGTCAGTAAATTTTTCATTAAATTTGAAGTAATCAGATTGTGTGATAGTTTTTGTGTTTGGCTCCTTATTCAAGACTTTGTGCTTTAAACACGAAAGTGAATGTAGCAATCTAACAACATCCTCGTCCGACAAATTCAATTGAGATTTGATTTCTGAATAGCTTAATTTTTCTGCAGAATTGAACAACAATAATAGAGATCCCTGCACATTGAAAATCCCGATATATTCCATTAATAAACAAATCAAGACTATGAACAATCAATTCTGCAAGGCAACCAAATTCAAAACTATATATATGGGTGATTTCCCCTTGCTTCTTCCACACAGGTATTAATAGTTATCATTACATGACCAAAATGCAGACATGGTAAAAGAAAGTAATTCTCAGCATTAGAAAAGAATATAGAAACATAAAATGGATCATTCAAAACAAGGACAATGTAGAAACAAAATGCAAACTATTATGAAAATCCTAAAACCACTAATTTGCTAGTACCTCATCCAAAACCATAAATGTGATCAATAAATACAAGGTAGATGGCAATAAATAAAAGAATGAAACATTATATATATATATATATATATATATATATATATATATATATATATAAGAATTTACCTGATACGTAGTCACAATAAGCTCCACGGACTTGGCATTAAAATTGCCAAAAATATTGCACGTCCCTAAAGAGTATATCCATGTAAGCTTTCGATTTTTTGTGTCTGGTAGAATTCTTTAAATACCTCTACACATTTTACCTGTAAACAAAGGGAGGCAAACAATCAAAAGTCAGCTCATGGTTCTACAAATAATAATCATAAGTTCCACCAACTTCCAGAAACAGGGTGATAACTTTCAGGGATGGTTCTAAAGTAGGGCCCAATTTCAACAAACACCACAAGCAGTAAGGTAGCAAGAATAGAGTGAGAACAAAACAAAAATCAAATACATCCATACCAGTTACAATCAAATAATTCTAAAAAAACAAATTGCAAACATTTAATTAGAAACTTGTTCAAATAGGTGAATGAATAGTTTCTCATTAATAAGCTAAATACAAATACAATAATTGATAGATGATCATGACACTACAGAGGCTTTTCCTATTAAAACAAACAACACAAAACCATTGGGGTGGTGAGTGCAACTACATACTTGCAATTTACCCATCAATCATTACTTAACATGCTTTGTGTTACACACTTGCCCCATAGGGTAAAAACACTTGGTAATTGAAATTTGACAATCAATCATTATTATTTGCTACAATTTGCAATTAAGTGTTTCAACCTTTTGTGGAATGTCTATTTCTGTACATGTCTTGACCCACTTGCAAATAATGCAAAAAAGACGTGATGTTGATTTAGCCTACAATAACTTCCTTAAAAATTAAAATTACTCCACCCAAAAATGGCATCTCCATCTATAACCCATCACTATTTTGGGGTTCTCTGATTTTGCTTTCAATGCTAAAAGATTTTATTTCGGACATTGATCAAGTGTTTCGTTCTTGAGGACCAAAACATAGAATAAAATCATAGTTAAACAGGATATCATTCCCACTGCCCAGGGACGCATTCTTTGGGTTAACATATCCCAGAGAATTCTGGAACAGGTAGGGAATGGTCACTTTTGGCAGGGAATGGCATTGGAAAACATTGCTGACATTTCCAGTGAGTTTCCTGCCCAAAAAGTGAGCACTTTAGGAACTTTTGGGCATTCCCACTGCCTGCTGTCCCCAACATGCACCAAAACAGCCACATTTTGTCACCAGCTCAGCTAAGAGTGAGTCTTTCTGGGACCAGTTTGGCTAATAAAACAAGCTAAAACACTAGTAGAAAAACAACAAAAAGATGAATAAATAAAACCAATTGTAAACCCACAAAACAGAAAAGCCCCTCAACCCCTCATTTTTCATGTGTATCCTGTATCATGTAGCTTGCTAGTTTGAAGCTATTTTCATTTTCATTCACAGGCTTTTATTCTTTACGTAATGGGGAGAGAGAGGGGATTGCAAACAAATCCTCACTGTTGTGTGCGACAAGAGTCAATATCGAAAATAGTGCTTACAAGGGATGACTACAATCATTGCGGCCATCATTTTAGGGGAACCTACACCAGAGTAATTCATCAACTTTTGACAATTGGCCAAACCTGGGCATGCAATGAAGACATGCACCTATTCACCAGAACAAAGAAACCAATATCATAATTAAAAGGAACTCGGCTTGGAATCCTTTTTCATCAGTCGTTCTACTAGTGTTCTCCCAAAGTCTAATTCGAAGAAAAGATGGCAAGAAAAAGAGAGAGCTGATACAGGTTATCTTAGAAAACATGGACTGGGGATCTAAGTTTGAGGGAAGGCATGATGATGAGTGGGGGTATGCTCAAGGACATCATAGACAAACTGTATGAGAGAATATGGATTGGGGATCTAAGTCCAATGTATATTTTACAATTGGTAAGTCCGGACGTATATTTTGCAAGAGGTTTATGAAAAGATTGCAAGTACCCTGTGCAAGTAAGATTGCCACTTGCATCGAAATTTCTATGTTGTCGGATTAAGCTATACAACTGAAGCTACTGGGGAAGCAATCTATGCAATCTCTGGACTATAATGAAGCTATGGTTTTCCCTTTAGAGATTTCCATGGATAGTGCAAGGCATAGTGTGGATGGCATAGGTGTGCAGCAGGCTATCCACCAGCATAGATCCATCTTAAATCTGGATTTATCAAACACCAAGAGGGATCAAATTTCTTGAAGTGGAAAGTGTCTTGTTATGTTTAAAAGGTTTAAGATAAAAAAAATTACATCCTCTCAGTGCTTCCTCTCAGTGCTTGATAGATCTGGATTTAAGATGGATCCATGCTGGTTTTAATTTTTTATAGCTTTTGTACAAAATTTAAAATTGAGTCTACATGTGCTGTCCAAAAGTTTTTATTGTTGTTGTCACGTACATTACATAACAACATCTCCCCCATACTGTGCTGTGTAGGGCACCTTGCGACTTTTTGCAAAACTCAAGAATGCAAAAGGCCCCTTAGGTTGAACCAAGTTGGGATGGTTCAAAGGTTAAGGTATGGAGTTTTAAGCTATGGAATCCATTCAGGAGGGCGACTTCAACTTGGGCGTTTTTGGAGGGGCTCCTCAACTCACTCTACTTTGAAGTGGCTTTGTATTAGGGGGTTTTCAATTGTATTTGTGATCATCGATATGCTTCTTGATATTTCTCTTGTTGTTATAGTCTTTTTCTGCTGAACATCAAATCTGACTTCCGTAGTTTGCTTGTGCAGGAGAGAGGGGCGCATTGGCTTCCTTGGGCAAATCGATTTTACTTGGAGACACTGTCAAATCACCTCAAATTGATCGGGTAGAGGTAAATCATCACCTTCAAGGCATCTACAAGATTTTCCAAGTAAGATCTACACTTGATCTTTTTGTTTGAAATTCTATACCATTGGCCATTTAATTTTAATGCTCAAACCCTAAATATAAAATTTATAAAAATTCTCTAGGCTTTATTATTTGGTTTTCTGGCGAACAAATTATGGGTTTTCATCGTTAGGCCTAACCCCAGGTGGGTCCTCAAGGGCATCTTGCTCTATGGACTCCTTCTGCACATTTCCCTAGGCACTGATCTCTCCATGCTTGCGCCCTCCTTGTTTGCTTGTCTTCCGAGTGATCAAAACCTTGTTTTATGTGCTTGTGACATTTGATATTGTCAGATCTACTGTCAAGTTGTGCTAGGAATCCATAATCCATTCAGATCTACTCCTTGGGACCATTTTCCCTATTTTAAGTACGTGTTTCCCAAGGAAGTTGATTTTGATCATTTACCCTAGCACCTATATCTTGGATTTATCCTTAATTTTGAGTTACTGTAATTGAATTAATCAACTTTCATATCTCATCTTCCCTAAGCCTCTACAATAGCTCCATTCCTTAAATCTATATTTCTACACCCTTCACTCTACATACATCATTTGATTTGCTTGATTTGGTGTTTGGGTTAGATCTCTCTCTTTAGGAGTAGATCAAGGTCTCCCCCTTTGTTATCTGTGGCTTGGATAGCATGAAGTGAAGAGTGTCTCAATTGGCATGACAACCAATCCATCTTGGGAATCGAGGCCCTCTTAGGTGTCACCGGCTAGTTGTCCTCCTCTACCATCCTAGATAGGATCTTTCAGTTGGCAACTACACTTTGTGTGATAACAGGTAATAAGCTAAATGAAGAGATTCCTCTCATGATGGGGCAGTTGGAGAATGAGATGAATCCAAATGCTAATTGTAAAAATGATAGAGGTTAAGGATGACCTTCAATAAGACATTCGGGTTTCCAAGTTATATGCAGAAGGAAAAAGAAAAAGAAGAATTGGAAGAGAGAATGTGAGCATTTAAAAAATTGTGACCTTAAGATCAAGTATGCCGCAAAGTTTTTAAGTAATGAACATATTGTTTATGTAATATA
Source organism: Larix kaempferi (assembly GCA_027924585.1). Classification (NCBI taxonomy): domain Eukaryota; kingdom Viridiplantae; phylum Streptophyta; class Pinopsida; order Pinales; family Pinaceae; genus Larix; species Larix kaempferi. The sequence continues at coordinate 2,434,038 of BSBM01000012.1, read as the reverse complement.
TATAAGCTTGTGGGTTTCAAAAATATCACATAAGAACATACTAGCTTCATCAATGATTGGCTAGTCAAGAAATACTTCTTATCCATCAAGAAGATTAGCTTGATTCATTGACAATGCAATGAAAATTTATCCAACCACATTAAATCAATAGATATCTCAATTCCCCTTTGGTATTGGTGTATGGTCAATGAAAACTTATCTAACCATGTCAAATCAATAGATATCTCAATATCCCCTTTGGTATATTGAGGGGATATTGAGATATACTGCGAAGGTTTTTATGGGGAAAACAGGGAATGAAGAAAGGTCTAGTGTTACTTGCTTAGGAAATTTTTACTATTTCCAAAGATTAACAAAGCCTAGGGTTGATTCCTTTATGCTATCAATAAATGGTCTTGAAAACAAAGTGGATTGTAAGAGCCACATCGAGATGCCAATTAGTATATTTTTATTAGACACCAATTAGAAAGAACCTGATATCTTGAGAATTGCAGGACCTCTTGGACTCTTCAATGTTGTGATTAGAGAGACTTCTTTCAAGATAGTTGCTTCATCAACACTAAAGAGGATCTAGATTTCCAAAAGAGGTTTTCATACTTGGGATACACAATGGATTCTCACTCCCATAAAGGACTAGACTAGAGAACAATGACTAGATCTCAGTGCCTCTGAATTGCTGAAAAATATGTGTTTTCTTGAAACTTGCAATTGCACAACATTCCCATATCATAGCATGTTCAACATGCAACTCAATATTAGGCCCTATATGGAAGGATTGACACTGGAATTGTGATAGGCCTATATGATTCAGGTACTGTGACATGAGAAAACTATGTCTATTAGACCAACCATCATAAATGTTGAAAGAATAAATATCAAATAGGAAATAACTGCTCTAGGACATACTACGATGGTTTAAAATGTTGAAGAATGTAACTTCGGAAGATATTCTTATTTGTATTATTTAGGTCATTTATATCATTTGTATTGTATACCCTACAGGATTATTATTGATGTATTTGATTATGTAAAAGCCATTGAAAGAGTCAATGTAAACCCTAACTGTTAGGTCGGCTTGGAAAGATATAGAAAATAATATTTTATTTTAAATTGTACAAGTCAGCTTAGTTAGGTGAGTCAATCCGACCTTGTTAGTAAAAAGGTCTAGTCATTTGATTAGTATAAATGAGGAGTTCGACCTCCTCATTTGGTCACCTCACTCATGCATTGAGCTCGCATCACTAGGTGAGATGGAGTCATTCAGAGTAGATTCTTTTGGAGTCTTCTTGTTTTTAGGTCTTTGCACGAGGGATACTATTGTACATTCTGACGAATCTATATAGAATAAGTTTGGTGGGTTTTCTGCCCCGAGATGTTTTTCCCAAGATAAATTATTATGTACTATTGTTCATGTTGAGCTTGTCTTTCATTCAGTGATCCTATTGCATATGGTTATGATGCTAAATGTTTTAAGATTTTGTATAAGCATCAAAATTATAACACTGTATCAAAGCAGGCCTGAAAGAAAACATTGTGCAGTTGCTGCAACGACAAAATATAGGGTTTCTATTTCCAGGAGCTCATGCTTGAAACTCTAGAAGAAAAAATAGTCATCTGGGAATTTTCGCTACAACTCACTTTTGGTGAAGTTCTAGGAGCTGAAACTCGGACATGTCGAATATGAAATGTTGATGTTCCTTGTGTGCGAGTTTCAGCCTCAGATTTGTTGTGCTTTAAAAGATATGATCCATGCAAATCAGGGTTCCAACCTCTTCCAAAATTCAGTTTTAAACAGATGACCTAGGGAGAAATGCTATATCTCGGGCTAGGAAGATACAAATCAAATTCTGTAAGAAGTTCTAGAAAGGGCATAGACATTAGCTTCTTTGGTGTGAGTTTCTGAACCCAAAGTTGAAACAGTGATACATGGCAGTCCATACAATTTCGCTATACTGAAACAATCCTTAAACAGGTCACCTTGGGAAAATTAGCATAAATTCCACTTGGTGAATCCAATATTTCTCTAACCTGTGGGGTTGGACAGAGGAAATATGAGACTACCTCAAAAAGAAGTTTTAGACCTTGAGGAGCAGAAACTTCTGAGATACATCAGAATTAAGACCGGACAATTCAGCAGAAGAAATTGAAGAAACTAGGGCATCAAATATTTTGCAGTTCTGTCCACAGATTTGGGAAAAGGAGTACATTGCTCAATTCGCCTTGAGTATGCACATATTTCTATCCAATCAGATTTGAAATTCACGAAAGTTGAAAAATTAGGGTTTCTCTATCAAACCCTAGGTACACCAGAAACAGTCTTCCAGAAAAGCTTTAAAGCAAGCATCCAGTTGAAGCACTCTCATTGGTAAGTATTATTATCTCTATTTCCATTTGAGGTTCTCTTTATATTAAGATGAAAAACAATACCAAGCTTGAGGATAAGCTTGAAGGAGCCGAGGACTTTCGGTCATGGAAGAATAGGGTATGACTTGGAAAGATAAGCATAAGAACTTGGTCAAAGTCAAGAGGATTATTGCAGACTCTATCAAGGATCATTTGAACTCACATGTATCATCTTTGAAGACACCTCCAATGATGAGGAATATGTAGTTTGATCCAGAAGAATTCATTGAATAAGGTGAAGTTTGAAGATGATTATCAAAGGAGTAGGAGAAGCCTCCTACAAAGCTAGATTCCGAAAAAACCCATGAAGATGAAGATGAAGATGATGCTCTTATTCATTTTAGCATTGGATAAGAACAAATGCAGTTATGATTGGTGATGAAGAAGAAGGGATACACAGATTCATCACTAGTATATAGTTTCATGTGATTTATGGTGTAGAAGACTTGCTCAACATTGTCAATCATAAGCAAGAAAGGCACATGTTCTCAGAATCAGATGATGGAGTAGAGCACACTGTCAAAGACTACAGTAATTCCTGCAAGGCGACAAGGGATCAAGAGGGATCCTACCAAACAAAGATAAGTATTTGAATTGTCATTTCTTGTATATCTAATTGCTTAAATGATATTGTTCAGTTGTGTACATATTTATGTTCCTAGATTTAGGAAGTGTATTATGCATGTTAGAGTTCTTGCATTGATGAACAGTATACTTCTAATATGCATGTGATGGGTAAGTGGCCTATGGTGCTGTACAACATTCCATTGCTACTTATCTAGAATGAAACCTCTTTGCTGACATGTTGGGAGTAGTACACACTCTTAATGATGTTCCGGTAAAGATGGAAGGCATTTAGAAAGTTACCATATGAATGCAGGATATGGATGAATGTTGTGTTGAAGCATTGGCTAAGATAGTTGCATGACTGTGTGATCTATGCATAAGAATTTGTTTTGAAAATTATGAAATGTTTCTAATCATGCAACTGAATTTGACTTGTAGGAAAGATCATGAGACTTGTTCTGAAGAACCAGTAATGATGGTTCAACTATAACATTCAAGAAGATTTATGAAATCAAGCATACTACAGATGTACAAGGCGAGGATTCGCTCAGAAAGAGAGAGTTAACTATGGCGAGACGTTGCTCTAGTGGCTAGACACACTTCCTCAGTGGTCAATATACACTAGATAGATGGTGTAATCAAAGTAGAAGTATATATCGAGCAACCTCCAGGATTCGAGACTCTCTACAGAGAACCACATGTGCGCAAATTGAAGAAGGATTTGTATGGGCTCAAAAGGCACCCATGGGATAGCATGATGAGCTTCAGGATCACCTAGAGTGATGAGATATCAACCTTTGTTACAAGGTTGAAGATGAGGAGCTCATAGATGGGTGCAAGAGAGAACTTGCAACAGAGTTTGAGATCTTGGTATCCAGTGACCTAGAGAGATGACATGGATGGATACATAGAAGATGATCAGAAGAGAAGGATACCAGTCACTCCAGTGCAGAATGTCCCAATGCAAAGAGTACAAGATACAAAGGGAGGATAGTGCTCAGTTACAGAGTGTAAATTTCCTTAAAGTCCAACTTGAGTTAAAGTATGCCAAATTAATTTTAATTAAACCCAATTGCCACAATTTAACCACACATGGATTTCTTCACTATGCAACAGAAAATAAATACTGAAAGAAATACCAATCACATCAATGGAGACAACACAACTATTTTTGGGTATAAACCCCCGGACAAAACCCAAGATGGAAAAACCGGTGCAACAGTCTGAGATGAAATTTTATTATGAAGATATGAAGCAAATACAATTCAGAAAATCGATTTAGCCAACCTGGCAAAATCAAGCCTCTCCAACTCACTAAGAAAAACCCACAAACCTGTACGGCCTTCCCACGCAGTTGTACAACCTTGTTGCAATTCGTACAAATCCGTACGACTTCCATGTCAGTTGTACGAACGAATTCTGTACGGCTTCGGCTCACACGTGCGGCCCCTCTACGATCTGTTGTATGGCCCTGCTCGATCTGTACGACCTCCCTCTCTCAGCAAATCGTACGACCCTTCTCTCTGCTCGAATGCTCTATCGATCTCTGAATGATTGCTCCTTCGTCTTCTTCTCCGCAAACTTCTCTATCTGTCTCTGTGTCCTCTCCACCAAATCGATCCTCCTTTTAACTCAATGGCTAAGCGAAAACCCTAACATCTCAATATGGATCTGTGGATGAGATCCTTCGATGAGATTCAATGGCCAAGATTAGATTAGCCATCACTTTAATTATTTCACTTGAACTTTCTAGAAGTGACTCCATTAAGTCAATTAATAATTAGATCAATTAATGCACTTTTCCTAAATCTAAACTTTGGAAAATACATTTGACTTCCTGATTTAAGTCTTCTTGAATGCAAGGACACATGCAAAGCAAGAATACCTTCCTTGTTTCCATTTTCTAACACTCCCTCTCAACGAGGAAGGGATTTGGTAGCAACCCCAACTTGTCTCTGAACTTCACAAACTTGAGTTTGCAAAGTGCCTTGGTGAATATGTCCCCCACCAGCTCATCTGTATGAATGTACTCCAACCAAATGGTTCCTCTCTAAACACAATCTCTGAGAAAGTGATATCAGATGTCAATGTGCTTACTCCTATCATGAAACACTGGATTCTCGGAAAGGTTGATACCACTCTGATTGTCACAGTGAACTATAGTAGTCTCTAGCTCACTCTCGAATAATCCTAAGAGCAACTTCCTCAGACACATCCCCTCACATCCCCTCACATGCTGCCATGCTCAATGCAACTGAATTCTTCTTCCTGTTGAACCAAGAGACAAACCCTGATCCAATGTTGAAGCAACAACCCGAAGTGCTCTTCCGATCCTCTACACATCCTGCCCAATTAGCATCTATGATGCTTGCCAACTGTATACTCCCACTGCACTCATAAACCAATCCATACTCCACTGTGCCTCTGATATAATGAATTATGTGCTTCACAGTTGTCCAATGCACTCTTCGAGGGTTCACCATGAACTGACTCAAAGAGTTAACCGCAAAGCTAATGTCTAGTCGAGTGTTGAGTAGATACATAAGCGACCCGATAAGTTGTTGGTACAATGTAGGATCAAACTCCTCTAATCCTGATACATCAATCTTCCTCCATTTGGTAACTAGAGGTGTGGCCATAGATCTACAATCCTCCATCCTGAATCTCCTCAAGATCTCCACTACATACTTCCCCTATCCAATGAAGAAGTACCATCTCTTTGCCAAACCTCCAAACCTAGGAAGTAATGCATCAACCCAAGGTATTTCATCTCAAACTCCACTACAAGATTAGACTTGCAGTCCCCAATCAGCCTCTCATCTCATGTAAGAAAGAGATCATCCACATATAGTACCAGTATGAGAGGTACCTCACCTGAAAAAAAGTACAGGTTATGGTATGCCTCACTCCACTAGAAACCCACCTCCCATAGATAGTTGTCGATCTTCGATTACCATGCTCGAGGTGCCTGCTTGAGCCCATAAAGAGCTCTTTGCGACTTGCATACATGCGACTCCCTACTCCTCACCTCAAACCCCTTTGGTTGCCCAATATAAACCTCTTCCTCAATAAATCCAACCCATCTCTGCTGCCAATGATAGGATAGTCCGAATAGAAGAATACCCGGCAACAGGGGCGAAGGTTTCCTCATAGTCAATACCTTCCTTTTGCGAATACCCCTTAGCCACGAAGCGTGCCTTGTACTTCTCCACACTTTCGTCTGCTACATGCTTTACCTTGTAGATCCACCTGGATCCCACCACCTTTTTACCTTCTGGCCTCCGGACAACCTCCCATACCTGGTTCTTCATGATTGAGTCATACTCCTCAACCATGGCCTCCTGCCACACATCATGTTGTGCATCCTCCTCAAAACTGGAAGGCTCAGAGTCAATCAACTCTGTCATCAGTGCCATATAGCTAAGTCTATTTGGTGGTTTGCTCCGCCTCATGGAGCTCTGTGGAAGACTCACCTACATCGAATCCTGAACTATGGACCTGTACCACCTAGGTCGTGGCCTGGTGTCTTCCTACTACGGCTGCTGGATATCCTGCTGCTGCTACTACTCATCCTCCACATCAATGATAGGAGGATCCTGTCCACCTGACTCCCTCTGACTACCAGAACCTGTGCGCTGTGTCTGAACATGTGCCTATGACTCCTCCAGCTTGACTCCCAAGTCCTTTGCTGGCTGCTCCTATGCTAGTAAGTCCAGAGATCTTCTCAAGGCTCTGTCCTCATCAAACTAGACATTCCTGCTCACAATGATCCTCTTGCGAACCGGGACATAAACTTTGTATGCCTTGGAAGTCTCACTATAACCAACTAAAAGCCCCTTCTCACCTGAAGGATCCAACTTCTTCCTAGTGTCAGCATGAATGTGACAATAGTAGACACTCCCAAATATGCGTAGATGACTCACAGCTGGTCTAGTGCCTGTGAATACCTCCTCAGGTGTCTTCCTCCCCAATGCTGTGTGAGGACACTTGTTCTGGGCATATACTGCAGTCTGAAATGCCTCGGCCCATAGGAATAGTGGTAATCCCTGATCAAATAGCATGGCCTTAGCTGCACTCACCAGTGTCATGTTCCTCCTCTCTACCACTCCATTCTATTGTAGGGTATGAGGAACAGTGTGCTTCTTGATTCCCTCTGATGAACAGAATTCCATGAACTCTTTCCTAGTGTACTCACCATCGTTGTCGGTCCTCAATATTTGGATCTTTCTCTCGTTTAGTTCTCCACGAGAGTCTTAAACTCTTGGAACCGATTGAAGATCTATGACTTGGCCTTCAGAAAATAGATCCAGGTCTTCCTGGAATAGTCATCAATGAAAGTGATGCAATAGTTGTAACCACTGAAAGAATGAACACTCATCGGTCCACAAACATCCGAATGCACCAAGTCCAAGACTCCCTTAGACTTGTGCTCACTCTGTGGGAAAGGTTTCCTGATGTTCTTCCCCAACGCACAACCCTTGCAGTGGTTGTGCTTCTCCTCCTGTACTGAAGGAACTCCAATGACTGCCTATCTCCGATGCCTCAGTGCACCATGGTGTAAGTGTGCCATCCTCCTATGCCACAACTCACAATCACTGCTGCTGCTACTAACAAAATCCTTTGCAGGCTCGAACTGTAGTCTGTAAACCTTCCCACTCCGGACCCCAATCATCTTATCCAATCTCTGATCTGACCCATGTGGCCTGATGAATACTTTCCTGTCCCAGAAAGTCACTAGAAAATGCTTGTCTTCTAGTGTGGAAACTAATATGAGATTCTTCGTCATCCCTGGGAAATATAACACATCAGCACAACTGATGGGTTTTCCAGACTCCCTCTGAAACGTAATAGTACCAACACCTTGCACTTGATACCGCGCATCATATCCTAACTCAATGTGGAGATTCACTCCACCCTCTTGCAAGTTCTTGAAGAACCCTCTATGTCCTATCATGTGACAAGATGCACCGTTGTCCACATACTAGATGTTGTTACTGATGGAGCTTTCCATGCAAGCTATCAAGCAAATGTCCTCGTCAAAAATCTTGCCAATGTCGTCCACCTTTGTTGAACCTTCCATCTGTGTGTTGTTCTTCTTTTTCCTATCTAGGCACTGGGAAGCAAAGTGTCCATGCTTGTGGCATACGAAACACTTGACCTTTGACATGTTAAGGTTCTTCTTACCACCCTTCTTCTTCTTTGCCATCCCCTTACCTATGCTTTGCAAGGGCTAGAGCCTCTTCATCCACAATCTGTGGGGCACCGCTGGATGAAGCTGATCTTTGACCCATACAAGTCTCTTCCTGCATGAAGTCATCCCACAATCTCTGCCAGTCAGGGAGCTTCTCCCTAGCCACCACGCTTTTGACAAAGACGTCCCATGGATTAGAAAAGCCATTGAGGGCTATGCGAACTAGCTCCTCATCCTCAGTCTCAAATCCAACTGCTCCAAGCTCATCTCTGATCTGTGTGAGCCTTGTGAGATAAGGTACTGTTATCACATATATAGTAGCCGGGCTACCATACATTATTTTTCTCATTCCAGTACACTATTCAGCTAGTTCCCTTACATTTGAGATGCTAAGATGAGCATCTAGATTGGATCACTATCAGATTGTGGACAGCAGTTGTATTCCCCATGCCATTACTGAGTCTCAGGACACTCAGAGAGATGACCGATGTAGCCATTATACCATTGGTACAGAGCAGTCAGTAGTGCCCAGAGTTGCAGCAGCAGTTTCAGAGGACAGAGGATGGTACAGGTTGATGTGCATTCAGGTATATGACTCAGCAGGTATATTATGGTGTTATGGTTAGATTGCTTTTATACTTATTCTTATAGCATGTCTTAGCACTTAGTGTCATGATCTGGCGATCATATAGATATATGGACCTAGTTGATCTATTATATATATTATATTGTCCCTACTCAGACTTAGAAGTTCACTATTCATACTCATTGGTATGCACCCTCCTTAGGGAGAATAGAGGTGATCATTCCACCATACTTTGGCTTGCTAGTGTTGGCTCCATCATTTCATTGTCTTCATCCATCCATGACCTACCTTTTAGATTATCACCCGGACTTACTACTTGACTAGTGGCATGGAGGACTTTTCCCCACTGTAGCCTCTGTATTGGATGAGCTTCCCTGTTGATTGTGTCTAGGCTCTGAGTTGGTGACAAAACTTACCTATGGTGAGTTGGAGTTCCTTGGAATTCCCCCTAGTCACTAAAGTTGTGTTGGCTAAACCTGAAACTTTTAGTGCTGCCATGAATACAAAATCTGGAAAAAATGAAATGCTATATCTTGTATGAAAAGCCCATTCATGCAATGTGTTTCTAAACACACATGAATGAAAGGCATGCCAAATGAAAGTGGCTATGAAAATAAAATGTTATATCTTTTTGGAAAATAAATACCTAGGTAAACAAGCTGTCCATGACACACCTAGAAGTGCTCAGGTAAACAAGTGCCTTAAAAACACACCTGCAGCAGAAAGCCTAAAGAAAAATGTAAATCTATGCAATGTGTTTGTAAACACACATAGATCAAGGCTATGGAAACTTCAGGCCCAAAAAGCAATGGAACTTAAATGCTACATCTAAACAATTGTTGGCCTTATTTGTATTATGGATTGTGCGCATTTGTGAAGGTGAATAAACCCTCTTTAAACAACTCATCCATTTGTGACACACCGCCATTCCCTGTGTTATTGCTCATTCAGTATATACTATGGTGTGTATTCCCTTTCCCTTGCCAAAGTGTCACAAAGTCAAGTCAGTCAGGTCATCCTTTAGCCTAGCCAGTTAATTTAGCCTTCACCCATCACTAGCAAATTGATCACAACTATGAAGTGAGTATGATCCTGAAAGTCTAGTCTGAGTAATAATAATAATTAACGACACTATACATTTGGATTTAGATCGCCAGTTATGATTACTCTGTGTTACAATTGCTATTTGAATAAGTTGTAGAGCATGTATTAACCTTGACACTTTGCAGCAGCCTTGGATGATGGTCTGAGTTATATTTGGTCTTGGTTAGACCTAGTTTGACCATGGAGGACCATGGGACATGAGATGTTAGACCTTATGATGATATGGATAGATGGTATATGGTCTATGTATACATACATGATGATTTTATGCAGCAGCTACAGGGTTATGATGATGATTCTTGGGTTACAGCAGTTTTTGGTCATTTACAGATCATTATTATTGGCCTTGTTTCGGTATATTGGATATTTATTTTGATCATGCAGAGACTCATATGGTGTATGAGTACACATCTTGGATGGATTTGGACCTTCTGAGTCCAATGGGACAGTTTTTTTTCAGTTCTGGGCACTTACAGTGATGATTTTGCCTCAGTAGGCTGTCCTAGTGCAGTTTTGGTCTGTCGGAGGCCCTGTCGGAGCAGATGTGATTTTTATCCGGTTGACCTAGGGCGCTGATGATGGAGGGGGTGGTCTAGCCACTTGTTTTTACCATATTACCCCCCTCCCGGACACATTGGTGCCCTCACCTTGACAGCGCAGGCACTCCAGGAGGTTGTTTGGGGCAGTTTCACGCTTCCCGAGGCATTTCAGGATTGGTAGAAATGGCTATTGAGGAAATCGATTTGGGCTATTGAGGCAAGGTTATGGTATGGGATGATCAGTGATGATAGATCGGGGTCTTCCACACCTTCTCCAGCAGTTTCAGCTTCATCGGGGCCCGCATCCATCACTTATGGCACTTTTTTTGGATTTCTGAGGTCTTTTGAGGACCACGACTTGACTATGGAGGCACGATTTGGTACATTCATGATTATTTATTGGTTATTGTGCTATGGGGATTGACCAAGGAGGGATAAAATTACCCCTTGGACCCACCATAAGCCTCTTATGATATTTTGTCATCATGATTTGGTGGGATTCCCCTCTTATAGGGCGATTTTGTCCACTTACATTACATTTTATTAGTGATCCATGTATTTTATTGTTGAGCTCATCTCAACCATTGATTAGACATTTGTATCTTTTAATCTTAGCCACTCATTCAAAAAAGTGGTTAGGGTTTTGGTGCCTCTCCTTCCTATTTAAAGGAGAGAGCTTCTCATTGTAAAGGGACTTTTGGCTCTGGATTATTGGAATAGAAAATTATTATTGCATCTATCTCCAGTGTTGTGGTGAATGTTTTTGGTGTTCGTTCGTTGGTTCTTCCTTTGCACTGAGTTATTGGAGATCTTGTTTGCCATATCTTTGGTACCACGATTTTGCATCTACAGGTGGAGGCCGATTTGCTTGGAGGAGGAGGTATTGGTAGGGGAAGACTCTCCCTACTTCTTCTTTGGAGCTCTTCGTTGGTAACAGGGAGTATTACTGTCCCAGGACCTTCTATTTCATGTTACTATTGCATCTCTCTTGTATTTCTTCCATACTTGATCTTATTGATTGAATCTTCATTCCTTGGTTTGACAGGTAGAGGAAGGCGCACTTGTGGGCTAGGGCATCAAATTGGCAAGCAAATCAACAATCTCTCATTTGATCTCTGCGGGAATCTTCCTCAACATCAAGGCATCTCATCCACATCACTCAGGTATGATCTCAAGGTAAGTTCTATCTCCATGATCTATCCAATTGTCTAAAATATTTTAAAACCCTAAATTAATCAAAACCCCATTTTTACATTTTCTCATATCTACTTAGATCTAGTGGGTTGTTGGGCATAATATTGAAAACCCACCTCTATAGCATCCACGGCATCCCGGATCTATAGTTTGGTGATGATTGGCTCTCGTTTGACCCCCCTCACATGCCAACTTAGCTCCTCCCAAGCAAAGCGCACTTCCTAGTTGAGCAAGTTGACCTAGATCTAGGTGGTGGGTGTTTGAGATTCCACTTGATTTGTCATCTACACATCAAATAACATACACCCAGATTGTTACTTTCCTGAAATTCACCTTGTGGGCCCTATTCCACATTTTAAGGGATTTAATCCCCATTTTGGACCACTTGGAACACTCAAACTCAGATCTACTAAGATCTAGCCGTTGGATTGCCATGAAATTATAGATCCATACTCCTACTTGACTAACCTACCCGGATCTAAAGTTTGGATGCCATCCGACTTGTCTTGACCCACCTAACCCCACTTTTTAGCCTCCTTGGGCAAAGTCGCACCACCTTGGAGAAGTGAGTTGACTCACTTCTAGGACGTGGGTACTTGAGATTTTTGGAGATTTGAAACCGGAATAATTCAAAACCTAGGTCTAGACTATCACTTTGTCAAATCTTGCCTTGGGGATAGCATTCCTTGTTTTAAGGGTTTGTGGTCCACTTGGGTCAAACCTAGATCTAGACACATTCACTCATCAAGACCTCTATTGCCTACTTGTCCCATGTACTAGGAGTCCTAAACCACAAGTCAACCTTATTTTGACTCCACTTCCCAGTTTCCAAGGCACTGGCTTCTCTCCAAGTTAATTCGACTTTCCTAGATTGTTGGATTGACTTGTGGGTTGACCTATGCATGGTGAACTAAACCTTTGAAGCTATCATGTATCATGGTCAAGCTTGTCATCTGTACTAGTTAGCCCCAATACAACCCTTAAACTACCCTGCACTGGACACGGTTCCCAAGGCAGTGGGTCTTCTGACATTGAACTAGTACACTAGCCCTAGATCTCACTTCAAACATTATAAGTCACTCTTACATCAACCATGAACCAAAGCTATACCTATTGAACCCCTCACTTGGCTTGTGACTTCAACCTATAAGGTCTAGGATCAACCATCCACCTAACTTCACTTAGAAATACCCTGATTTGGTGTCTTGGTTTTGATCTCTCCTGTCGGGAGTAGATCGGGTCTCCCCCTTTGTTGTCTGGGCTAGATAACATAAAGTGAAGGTTTCCTCGACTGGCGTGACAACCATATATTGTAGGTCGAGGTGATCGTGGTTGCACCTTTTGAGTTGCCCTTCCCTATTGCCATCCATGACTGGATACATCCATAGGGGTAACTACAGTTTAGGTGATAACATTTTGGCGTTGTTGCCGGGGAGGCAATAGCCTACCCTAGTTCGACATACTTTTCTGAAACCCGTCCCCTTCTCTTTGCCTAACATTTTGGCGCCGTTGTCGGGGACGCAATAGGCTTACCTTAGAAAAGCTAGTAGTCCTTCCTGCATATACAACGACACATATCTTGGTAGAAGAGTTTAAATCTACCTGGCGACTCCCAATCGTGACTCCGCTGAGAAGCGAGCTCATTTACATCCTTAAAAACACCTAGAACTATGCCTTGCGACACTTATTCAGAGAACGATATGATTTTGAAAATGATGACTGAAATGAGTGGAATAATTCGCAACCTGAATGGGATAGTTCTCAAAAAATGGAGTGAAAATATCAAACGCTATGAGCCTTTTCCTAGAACCTTTGAGGGTGTGTATACTAATGAATATCTTCAAACTAAGTCCACTTCTGATGGTCGAGTAGTAACTAGGTCTCAAGCAAAGAATAACGCGAAAGATATAGATAAGAACAAAACTAGTATGAAAGAAAATTCCCTTGACCAAAGAAGTATCACTCGTAGAGTCCCCACTCAAACTCCAAACACTCCTCCTAAAGGAATCTTAAAGAAAAATGATCAACCTAGAAGATTGTCTTCTCAAGTCACCAAGAAGGTGACAAGCCCAAGCCCTGCTGAACCCCAGGCTAGGGATCCAGTGCAAAGAAAACAAGTGAGTACTCCAAATAAAGAAATATCTCCCATAACATAAGAAAAGCTAAATTCAAATATATTGGGAAAACTCTCAGGATCTTCTGTCATGGTGTCTTTGAAAGATTTGATAGTCATCCCTTCTGTTAAATCACAGGTAATGCATTTATTGGGTCTAGAAATGAATACCAAGGAGAAAGAAAAGGCTTGCAATTTAAAGATTTATTTGAGTAATTTCTTATCTAAACCCAATATTCCTGTGCCCTTGGAAGAACTCTTGAAAATCCCTTCATACTTTAACCAGGCAACTAAATTCTTAGGAATCAAGCCTAAAGTCAAGAATCCCGTGAGATTAACAACTGAGGAAGATCCCCCCGTTATGATTCAAAGTGTAGCTGATAAGGGTAGAGGTCACCCCCCTTTTTATATTGCTTTGGAAATCAATCAATTGGTATTGCATAACTGTATGTTAGACTCAGGAGCAGAGGTGAATGTTATGCCTCTTAAGGTCATGGAACAATTGGAGCTAAAACCATCCAGAGAATATAGAAATGTGTGTGGGATGGATTCTAGGCCTGTTAAGTCAGAGGGTATGATTGAGAATCTCAAGATGAAACTGGCCGCTTATCCTGCAATTGAAATAAGTATGGATGTTCTGGTTTTAGATATTCATGACGCATGGGGGATGTTGCTATCAAGGGAATGGGCTGCCAAACTAGGAGGGAGCATCCAAATGGATTTGTCTTATGCAACTATTCCTATCGGAGGAAAGGCTTCTTATAAATTGATGAATGAAAAACCTATGACTGAGCATGTAGAAACCCCCGACTATTTGTTTGAAGAGGCTATGCGTCCCACTGAAGAGGTTGGAAATTATATGGTGATGGCCAACTTTTGGGAAGAGCCCCGGCAACATCCTTTTCCTCCTAGTCAAGTTTGGAAAATGCATTTTGATGGGGCTAAATCTAGACATGGTGCTGGAGCTGGAATTGTCCTTACATCGCCTTCTGGGGAGGAAAAATTATTCTCATATCGTCTTGAATTTGAATGCACAAACAATGTAGCCGAGTATGAGGCATTGCTGCTAGGGTTAGAGATTTACCGCGAACAAAAGATTAAATGTCTAAATGTAACAGGAGACTCTGATTTGATTGTGTCCCAAGTGAAGAACCAGTTTGCGGCCAAAAATAATAGGCTTAGGGATTACCAAAATGCTGTTTGGGATACCATAGAAATGTTTGATGCCTTTGCAATAAAAGCAGTCCCAAGAGAAGAAAATACCCTGGCCAATGCATTATCAGTAATAGCGTGTACCTTTGAAACTCCAGATCATCTCAGGGATAAAGAGTATAAGGTTGAAGTGATATTTACACCATCAGTTCCTGATAATCAAGATCATTGGCAAATCTTTGATAATGATGCACAGATCATTGCATTCTTGTAAAACAACGAAAAATTCCAAAATTGCAATGTGAATTTGGAAGATAAATTAAACGATTCTTCTATTCAAAATTTTGATGTTATGAAATTAGCAATACCTCTGGAGAAAAATTTCAACAGGCATGATGAGTACAAAGGTAAGAGAGCTGAACCGGTAGATGAGGTTATAGAGATAAATATTGGAACTTCAGTTTCTCCCAGAATGATTAGGATAGGAAAGAATGCTTCCCCAAAAGAAAGAAAGGCGATTGTAAATCTAATTAGGAAGTATCGAGACATTTTCGCCTGGGCATATGACGAACTCAAAACTTTTGACCCTGAAATTATTGAGCATACTATCCCTTTGCATGAAGGAGCTAAACCTTATAGGCAAAAGTTAAGAAATGTCAATCCTAAACTTGCTCCCTTGATTAAGAAAGAGCTTGAGAAAATGCTGGCTGCCGGAATTATTCAACCTGTTCGACACACTACTTGGGTTTCTAACCCAGTGATTGTGAGAAAGAAAAGTGGTGAAATCAGGGTATGTATTGATTTCAGAAACCTTAATCAAGCATCCCTTAAGGACAATTACCCTTTGCCAAACATGGAAAACTTGTTACAGAGTGTTACTGGGGCAGGTATGTTGTCAATGTTGGACGGTTTTTTGGGATATAATCAGGTACGTATTAGAAAGGAAGACAGAAATAAAACAACTTTTACTACTCCATGGGGAACTTTCCAATATATAAGAATGCCATTCGGGTTATTAAATGCCGGTTCCACTTTTCAAAGAGCTATGGATCAAGCATTTAATGATTTGATTGGAAAAATCATTGCCATTTATCAGGATGACCTAGCGGTGTTTTCCAAGGAACGGGGAGACCATATAGAACATTTGAGAAGAGTTTTTGAGCGTTGCAGAAAGTTTGGCATATCATTAAATCCCAAAAAATCAACTTTTGGAGTAGATGAGGGTAAGCTATTAGGACACATTGTGTCAAAAGAAGGTATCAGAATTGACCCAGAACGTGTCCAGGCCATCAATGCTATTGCAGCACCCCATAACGTGGCCACCTTGCAATCTTTCTTTGGTAAAATAAACTTTGTCCGAAGATTCATTCCAAACTTAGCAAAATTGGCCAAACCATTAAATACCCTTCTTAAAAAGGATGTGAAGTTTGTATGGGATAAAGAATGTGAATCAGCTTTCACCAAGCTTAAAAAGGCCATTTCAACCTCCTCGGTGTTAGCTTGTCCTGATTACAATAGAGAATTCATGATTTACTCATATGCTTCGGAAGATACTATTGCTGGTGTGTTATTACAAAAGAACAACGAAAACCATGAACAACCTATAGCCTTTATGAGTAAAAATTTGAGAGATGCCGAACTGAAATATACCACCACTGAAAAGCAAGCTTATGCCTTAGTTAAAGCCTTGAAACATTTCAGAACCTATGTGGGGTATTCCAAAGTTAAGGCATATGTGCCTTATCAAGCAGTAAAGGATGTTCTATCACAAGCAGATGGCATAGGTGTAAGAGGAAATTGGATTTCACGTATACAAGAATATGATCTAGAGATTAAACCAATCAAGATTGTGAAAGGTCAAGGGTTAGCTCAACTTCTAACTGAAAAGGGAGGAAACATGGTAAACATGATAAGTGAAAGGGATCCTGCTATTTTAAACATTGATGAAGAGCATGAGTGGTACAAAGACATTGTATATTTCTTGAGAAACTTGTCATGTCCTGAATACCTGGTAGATCATCAAAGAAGGGCACTAAGGCTAAAAGCTGAAAAGTATGTTTTAACCCAGGATGGATTAGGATGGAGGAACCCTGATGGGATAATCCTGAAATGTGTTAACCTGGAGGAGTCCAAAATCATTATAAAGGAGATGCACTCAGGATTATGTGGTGGTCATTATGCTCCGAGAACAACTGCTGCAAAAATCATGAGAGCAGGGTATTACTCGCCAACACTCTTTAAGGATGTACATGCTTATATTAGGATATGCCAAGAATGTCAATTTTTCTCAGGAAAACCAAGATTGTCTGCCTTACCTTTAAATCCTGTAGTGGTTGAAGCTCCTTTTCAACAATGGGGTATGGATTTTGTAGGTCCTTTTAATGAAAACTCGAGCAATGGATATAAATATATGTTGACCTGCACTGATTGCTTTACTCGTTGGGTAGAGGCTATTCCAACCAAGAAGGCCACAGCCGAAGTTGTTGTGAAGTTTTTGGAAGAAAATATTGTGTCAAGATACGGTTGCCCTGTAAAACTAACAACAGATAATGCCCCAGCTTTCAGTAAAATAGAAATGTCCACCTTTTGCATGAATCATGGAATCACCCTCTCCCATTCTTTGAACTATTACCCCCAGGGAAATGGTCTCGCTGAGTCTAGTAACAAAAATCTGATTAGGCTTTTGAAAAGAATGGTGGGTGAAAATAAGAGAAGTTGGGATGTAAAGTTAAAATATGCTTTGTGGGCAGATCGAACAACAGTGAAAAGAATTACAGGAAAATCTCCTTTCGAGTTAGTATATGGACAAGACTGTAGACTGCCAATAAATCTGCAAATACCCGTTTATGAACTATTGCAGCAGTGCTCCTCAGATACAAAAGCAATGCAAGGTAGAATTGATAAATTGGTTGAACTGGATGAAAAGAGAAGGAATGCACTCGATAAGATGCTCATAGAACAAGAAAGGATAAAAGGCACATTTGATCAAAATACTAGAGGTACTACCTTTGGTATAGGAGATATAGTTTTATTGTGGGATAAGCATAAGGAGAAACCAGGAAATCACACGAAGTTGGAGAGTTTATGGAAAGGTCCGTATAAGATAAATAGTCTGGCTGGAAAGGGATCTTTTGTCCTTGAAACTTTGGATGGAGATGAAGTTGAGTTACCTGTGAATGGGAGGATGTTGAAACATTACTTTCCTCCTATCAACCTTGAATGACCAAGTCTTGCATTGCCTGGTAGATTAGGGTAGGTAGGAAACCGAATAAGCCTACTTAGGCAGTAGTTAGTCTTTTCAGCCATCGAGTCTGGCACCTAGTTTATCTCTAAGCTCCTTTGTAAGCTCTTAGTTTAGTTGAGTACCTGTCACTTTTCTTTTCCTGCACAATAAATTTCAAATTTTGCAAATTATGTTAGAAGTTTAATTTACTTTCTGCATTTATATTTCTGACATAGAATAGATTTTATTTCAGTTGGTTTTATATTTTTCCCACACATGCAGCATGAGGTATTTTTGATGTTTGTGAATGCAGAAAATAGGTTGCAAGAATAAAAGCTGGAAATAAAATGGTAGAGTGCTGGATCGTGGATTCGAGTAGCAGAGTTCGAGGACCAGAGATTCTGAGGTTCTCAAGCGCTCATTTCAGCAGAGCACTTGTCCCAGCCGGAGCCAGATGTTATCACATATATAGTAGCCGGGCTACCATACATTATTTTTCTCATTCCAGTACACTATTCAGCCAGTTCCCTTACATTTGAGATGCTGAGATGAGCATCTAGATTGGATCACTATCAGATTGTGTACAGCAGTTGTATTCCCCATGCCATTACTGAGTCTCAGGACACTCAGAGAGATGACCGATGTAGCCATTATACCATTGGTACAGAGCAGTCAGTAGTGCCCAGAGTTGCAGCAGCAGTTTCAGAGGACAGAGGATGGTACAGGTTGATGTGCATTCAGGTATATGACTCAGCAGGTATATTATGGTGTTATGGTTAGATTGCTTTTATACTTATTCTTATAGCATGTCTTAGCACTTAGTGTCATGATCTGGCAATCATATAGATATATGGACCTGGTTGATCTATTATATATATTATATTGTCCCTACTCAGACTTAGAAGTTCACTATTCATACTCATTGGTATGCACCCTCCTTAGGGAGAATAGAGGTGATCATTCCACCATACTTTGGCTTGCTAGTGTTGGCTCCATCATTTCATTGTCTTCATCCATCCATGACCTACCTTTTAAATTATCACCCGGACTTACTACTTGACTAGTGGCATGGAGGACTTTTCCCCACTGTAGCCTCTGTATTGGATGAGCTTCCCTGTTGATTGTGTCTCGACTTTGAGTTGGTGACAAAACTTACCTATGGTGAGTTGGAGTTCCTTGGAATTCCCCCTAGTCACTAAAGTTGTGTTGGCTAAACCTGAAACTTTTAGTGCTGCCATGAATACAAAATCTGAAAAAAATGAAATGCTATATCTTGTATGAAAAGCCCATTCATGCAATGTGTTTCTAAACACACATGAATGAAAGGCATGCCAAATGAAAGTGGCTATGAAAATAAAATGTTATATCTTTTTGGAAAATAAATACCTAGGTAAACAAGCTGTCCATGACACACCTAGAAGTGCTCAGGTAAACAAGTGCCTTAAAAACACACCTGCAGCAGAAAGCCTAAAGAAAAATGTAAATCTATGCAATGTGTTTGTAAACACACATAGATCAAGGCTATGGAAACTTCAGGCCCAAAAAGCAATGGAACTTAAATGCTACATCTAAACAATTGCTGGCCTTATTTGTATTATGGATTGTGCGCATCTGTGAAGGTGAATAAACCCTCTTTAAACAACTCATCCATTTGTGAGACACCGCCATTCCCTGTGTTATTGCTCATTCAGTATATACTATGGTGTGTATTCCCTTTCCCTTGCCAAAGTGTCACAAAGTCAAGTCAGTCAGGTCATCCTTTAGCCTAGCCAGTTAATTTAGCCTTCACCCATCACTAGCAAATTGATCACAACTATGAAGTGAGTATGATCCTGAAAGTCTAGTCTGAGTAATAATAATAATTAACGACACTATACATTTGGATTTAGATCGCCAGTTATGATTACTCTGTGTTACAATTGCTATTTGAATAAGTTGTAGAGCATGTATTAACCTTGACACTTTGCAGCAGCCTTGGATGATGGTCTGAGTTATATTTGGTCTTGGTTAGACCTAGTTTGACCATGGAGGACCATGGGACATGAGATGTTAAACCTTATGATGATATGGATAGATGGTATATGGTCTATGTATACATACATGATGATTCTATGCAGCAACTACAGGGTTATGATGATGATTCTTGGGTTACAACAGTTTTTGGTCATTTACAGATCATTATTATTGGCCTTGTTTCGGTATATTGGATATTTATTTTGATCATGCAGAGACTCATATGGTGTATGAGTACACATCTTGGATGGATTTGGACCTTCTGAGTCCAATGGGATAGTTTGTTTTCAGTTCCGGGCACTTACAGTGATGATTTTGCCTCAGTAGGCTGTCCTAGTGCAGTTTTGGTCTATCGGAGGCCCTGTCGGAGCAGATGTGATTTTTATCCGGTTGACCTAGGGCGCTGATGATGGAGGGGGTGGTCCAGCCACTTGTTTTTACCATATTACCGTCCTCCCGGACACATTGGTGCCCTCACCTTGACAGCGCAGGCACTCCAGGAGGCTGTTTGGGGCAGTTTCACGCTTCCCGAGGCATTTCATGATTGGTAGAAATGGCTATTGAGGAAATCGATTTGGGCTATTGAGGCAAGGTTATGGCATGGGATGATCAATGATGATAGATCGGGGTCTTCCACACCTTCTCCAGCAGTTTCAGCTTCATCGGAGCCCGCATCCATCACTTATGGCACTTTCTGTGGATTTCTGAGGTCTTTTGAGGACCACGACTTGACTATGGAGGCACGATTTGGTACATTCATGATTATTTATTGGTTATTGTGCTATGGGGATTGACCAAGGAGGGATAAAATTACCCCTTGGACCCACCATAAGCCTCTTATGATATTTTGTCATCATGATTTGGTGGGATTCCCCTCTTATAGGGCGATTTTGTCCACTTACATTACATTTTATTAGTGATCCATGTATTTTATTGTTGAGCTCATCTCAACCATTGATTAGACATTTGTATCTTTTAATCTTAGCCACTCATTCAAAAAAGTGGTTAGGGTTTTGGTGCCTCTCCTTCCTATTTAAAGGAGAGAGCTTCTCATTGTAAAGGGACTTTTGGCTCTGGATTATTGGAATAGAAAATTATTATTGCATCTATCTCCAGTGTTGTGGTGAATGTTTTTGGTGTTCGTTCGTTGGTTCTTCCTTTGCACTGAGTTATTGGAGATCTTGTTTGCCATATCTTTGGTACCACGATTTTGCATCTACAGGTGGAGGCCGATTTGCTTGGAGGAGGAGGTATTGGTAGGGGAAGACTCTCCCTACTTCTTCTTTGGAGCTCTTCGTTGGTAACGGGGAGTATTACTGTCCCAGGACCTTCTATTTCATGTTACTATTGCATCTCTCTTGTATTTCTTCCATACTTGATCTTATTGATTGAATCTTCATTCCTTGGTTTGACAGGTAGAGGAAGGCGCACTTGTGGGCTAGGGCATCAAATTCGCAAGCAAATCAACAATCTCTCATTTGATCTCTGCGGGAATCTTCCTCAACATCAAGGCATCTCATCCACATCACTCAGGTATGATCTCAAGGTAAGTTCTATCTCCATGATCTATCCAATTGTCTAAAATATTTTAAAACCCTAAATTAATCAAAATCCCATTTTTACATTTTCTCAGATCTACTTAGATCTAGTGGGTTGTTGGGCATAATATTGAAAACCCACCTCTATAGCATCCACGGCATCCCGGATCTATAGTTTGGTGATGATTGGCTCCCGTTTGACCCCCCTCACATGCCAACTTAGCTCCTCCCAAGCAAAGCGCACTTCCTAGTTGAGCAAGTTGACCTAGATCTAGGTGGTGGGTGTTTGAGATTCCACTTGATTTGTCATCTACACATCAAATAACATACACCCAGATTGTTACTTTCCTGAAATTCACCTTGTGGGCCCTATTCCACATTTTAAGGGATTTAATCCCCATTTTGGACCACTTGGAACACTCAAACTCAGATCTACTAAGATCTAGCCGTTGGATTGCCACGAAATTATAGATCCATACTCCTACTTGACTAACCTACCCGGATCTAAAGTTTGGATGCCATCCGACTTGTCTTGACCCACCTAACCCCACTTTTTAGCCTCCTTGGGCAAAGTCGCACCACCTTGGAGAAGTGAGTTGACTCACTTCTAGGACGTGGGTACTTGAGATTTTTGGAGATTTGAAACCGGAATAATTCAAAACCTAGGTCTAGACTATCACTTTGTCAAATCTTGCCTTGGGGATAGCATTCCTTGTTTTAAGGGATTGTGGTCCACTTGGGTCAAACCTAGATCTAGACACATTCACCCATCAAGACCTCTATTGCCTGCTTGTCCCATGTACTAGGAGTCCTAAACCACAAGTCAACCTTATTTTGACTCCACTTCCCAATTTCCAAGGCACTGACTTCTCTCCAAGTTAATTCGACTTTCCTAGATTGTTGGATTGACTTGTGGGTTGACCTATGCATGGTGAACGAAACCTTTGAAGCTATCATGTATCATGGTCAAGCTTGTCATCTGTACTAGTTAGCCCCAATACAACCCTTAAACTACCCTGCACTGGACACGATTCCCAAGGCAGTGGGTCTTCTGACATTGAACTAGTACACTAGCCCTAGATCTCACTTCAAACATTATAAGTCACTCTTACATCAACCATGAACCAAAGCTATACCTATTGAACCCCTCACTTGGCTTGTGACTTCAACCTATAAGTTCTAGGATCAACCATCCACCTAACTTCACTTAGAAATACCCTGATTTGGTGTCTTGGTTTTGATCTCTCCTATCGGGAGTAGATCAGGTCTCTCCCTTTGTTGTCTGGGCTAGATAACATAAAGTGAAGGTTTCCTCGACTGGCGTGACAACCATATATTGGAGGTCGAGGTGATCGTGGTTGCACCTTTTGAGTTGCCCTTCCCTATTGCCATCCATGACTGGATACATCCATAGGGGTAACTACAGTTTAGGTGATAACAGGTACCATTCCTTCACCCTTGGCCATCCTGGTACTGCGCAACCTCTCCTGCAGCACCATCTTCTGGTGTTCGTTCTTGCTCTGGTAATGGATTTCCAAAGCCTTCCACATCTCTAATGCGGTCTTCTTCGCGGAAAGATGAGGGACTATGTGATCCTTCGCCCCATCCAAGATGATCAACATAGCTCTGGAATCTACCTTCTTCCACTTTGCTAACTCTGTCAGATCTGTGGGAGCAACCTTCTGGTCATCAATGTGCTCCTCTACATCACTAACATTGAGGATCCTGGTGATCCTCTCTTTCCAAGTAGGAAAGTTCTGTGCCCCCTGGAGTCTATCCTGAACTCTCAACTGTACGGCCATAATGAAGTGTACTTCTAAACCCTGGAATAGATATGCCCCTTATCTATCCAACAACTGCTGCTTTCTTTCAGATCTACTCAAAAGAACTTTGATACCATGTAAATTTCCTTAAAATCCAACTTGAGTTAAAGTATGCCAGATTAATTTTAATTAAACCCAATTGCCACAATTTAATCACACATGGATTTCTTCACTATGCAGCGGAAAATAAATACTGAAAGAAATACCAATCACATCAATGGAGACAACACAAATCTTTTTGGGTTTAAACCCCTGGACAAAACCCAAGATGAGAAAACCGATGCAGTAGTCTGAGATGAAATTTTATTATGAAGATTTTAAGCAAAAACAATTTAGAAAATCGATTTAGCCAACCTGGAAAAATCAAACCTCTACAACTCAGTAAGAAAAACCCACAAACATATACGGCCTGCCCACACAGCTGTACGACCCTGCTGCAATTTGTACAGAATTCGTATGGCTTCCACGTCAGCTGTATGGTCAGATTCCATACGGCTTTGGCTCACACGTGCAGCCCCTCTGCGATCTGTTGTACGACCCTGCTCAATCTGTATAGCCTCCCTCTCTCAGCAAATCGTACAACCCATCTTCCTGAATGCTCTATCGATCTCTGAATGATTGCTCCTTCGTCTTCTTCTTCGCAAACTTCTCTATCTATCTCTGTGTCCTCTCCACCAAAGCATCCTCCTTTTAACCCAATGGCTAAGCGAAAAACCTAACATCTCACTATGTATCTATGGATGAGATCCTCCGGTGAGATTCAATGGCCAAGATTAGATTAGCCATCACTTTAATTATTTCACTTGAACTTTATAAAAGTGACTCCATTAAGTCAATTAATAATTAGATCACTTAATGCACTTTTCTTAAGTCTAAACTTTGGAAAATACATTAAATACATTTGGCTTCCTGATTTAAGTCTTCTTGCATGCAAGGACACATGCAAAGCAAGAAGACCTTCCTTGTTGCCACTTTCTAACACAGAGGGAGCAGTAAAGCTCCGCTTCAGAGGGAGTGACTACAACACAGATTGAGAGATATTATCACTTAGCCTCTATCTGTGGCAAAGGTTGTTTGCCTCAGTATCTCAAGGATATGCTTAGAGTGATACCAGATGTCTCCCATCACGAAGAGGAAGTGTATGGGGAGCAACCACTAGGCTTCGAGACACATGATAGGCAGACTCATGTGTTCAAGTTAAAGAAGGCCTTGTACGGATTGAAACAGGTACCAAAAACATGATACAGCAAGATAGATGGATTTCTGACGAGCTTGGGATTTACCAAGAGTAAAGCGGATTCCAACCTTTACTACAAGGTTGAAGAAGGAAATCCCTTGATTCTACTGTTATATGTAGATGACTTGTTTTTTACAGGTGAAGAGAAGCTCATAGCAGAAACAAAGAGGAAGCTTGTCATAGAGTTCGAGATGAAAGACCTGGGTATGATGCATTACTTTTTAGGTCTTGAGTTATGGCAGAATCCAAAGGAACTTTTCCTAAGTTAAGGAAAGTATGCGATAGAGATCCTGAAGAGATTCAGGATGATAGATTGTAAGGCCATAGCCACACCTATGGCATCGAATCTAAAGTTGTTGAGTGATACTTCTTCAGAACTGATGGATGCCACAGTGTATCTGCAGATGATTGGTTCACTAATGTACTTGACGAACATGAGGCCAGACTTATGCTTTGCGTTGAACACTCTGAGTCAATATATGGTAGAGTAGAGACATGTTCACTGAGTTGCGGAAAAGCATGTGCTGAGGTACCTTAAGGGTACGATTGATTACGGCCTCAGGTATGCATCGGATTAGAAGATTAACCTACAAGGTTATGTTGATGCAGATTAGAACGGGAGTGTCACTCAGGGTGCTGCTTCAGTTTGGGATCGGGTATGATCTCATGGTTCATTAGGAAGCAGACGAGTGTGGCACTCAGTACAGTCGAGGCCGAGTATATGGCAACTTGTTCGGCAAGCTACGAGGCAGTTTGGCTTCGGAACTTGCTATCGGGATTGTTTGATCTCGAGTTAGAGGTGACTTGTATCTTCTATGACAACCAAAGTTGTGTGAAGTTGTTGGATAACCCTGTGTTCCATGACAAGTCGAAGCACATCGAGATCAGGTATCACCATATTCGGGATATAGTGCAGAAGAGAGCAGTGAGACTCCAGTATATAGCAACAGAGGAGAAGATAGTCGATGTGTTGACCAAGCCTCTATCGAGAGAGATGTTCGAGTACTTCAGGGACAAGCTTGGAGTGGTCCAGATCAAGAGGGAGTGGTGAGCTCGAATGAGGTACTGGGTAGTCATAGGTTATGTGATGTAATTGAGTCTCCTAGGCTAAGAGAGGATCTGGACGAGCAATGAGGTAACACAGGTAGTTGCGGTATGCAACGTAATGGATGCTCCTGGGTTGGACCCACTGGATGGCTTGCTCAATTTGTGGATGAGAACAATTGCATCTAGTATGAAAAAGGACCACCTCTGCGAAAAATCCTAGACTCGCTCTAGGTCACATCCAGTATGAAAGAGGACTGGCATTGTGGTAGAAAATCCTAGACTTGTTCTAGGTCACATCCAGTATGAAAAAGGACCGGCACTGTGGTGGAAAATCCTAGACTTGTTCTAGGTCACATCCAGTATGAATGTAATGTCCTCTTCTGCTTAAGCATTGAGGACCATCCCGCTAACCTATTTGATTCCCATAGGTTCGAGCGAGCACTAACAGTCAGGGAATCAGCTGAGGATTGATGCCATATAAGAAGATCTAGGGCATTGATATTATATCATCATTAGGTAGACAGGGGCCACCTGAGCCCAAGGCCACCCGCATGCATGACATCTGCGCATTATTTCATGATGCTTGCACCTGATTGAGTCTCGAGGCACCTGCATGCAAGTCAACTGCAAATTAGAAGGTAAAGTGACC
This sequence comes from Larix kaempferi, assembly GCA_027924585.1. Classification (NCBI taxonomy): domain Eukaryota; kingdom Viridiplantae; phylum Streptophyta; class Pinopsida; order Pinales; family Pinaceae; genus Larix; species Larix kaempferi. Next base: position 2,407,659 of record BSBM01000012.1, on the reverse strand, counting down.
TAATTAGGTTATTTGCAGTTGAGAGTTATAAAAGAAAGGTAAAGTGAATGGAGAAACACACTTATATGATTATTGATTTGAGGATTCGAATTGGAGAGCTCAACGAGCTAAGTTGGGGTTGAGTGCATGCTCAGTTAACTAGTGTATTTCGGCAGCGAAATCTATCTGCCCTAGTTCATCATCAGGTGGATCATCCAGGTTCAACATTGATCACATCAGGTATTACTATCATTCAGATTCTGCAGAGTTCTCTTTTATATTATACTGTGGGCTTGCTCTCCCTTGCATGGGCGCATTGTCCAGATAGCCTCCTATTTGCATTGGAGCATCCAGGGCTCAGTTTCTCTGCATGCAGCTTCCATTCTTCTCAGAGCAACCCTATTACCCTTCCCCTGGAAGAAGGGCTTCTCAGTTGGACTATTGAGAGAGTTATTAGCACTTACCCTAAGTGGGGGACGTTTACATGCCTGAGGGCGAATCTACTTGGGAGGAGACTCACGTTTTTGGCTATTGAGCCATCACTTCTTCTGCATGCATCTTCCATCATCTTTAGAGGGGCACTATAACCCTAGTGCACATTATCCGGAGCTTCATTAGGGATCTACCATTTATTTAGGAGCATTCTGAGCTTGGAGGAGGGCGCACTTATCCATTGGAGGACGACTTGACTTATCTTCCTATTCCTCTGACACAATTCTTGCATGCTACGATCATCTTCCTCAACATTAGCAGATATACATACTGGTATGTACATGCATTAATTCCTCCTACTTTCTAGCATTATAGTATTATTTGGGTTACAGATCTGCATGCATGCAAAGATCAGGGTTCCCTTTCATATTCTGTTGAGACATAAGCCTACTAGCCATCTATAGTACACAAAAAAAAAATATGTTTGGGATATTACAGTGGTATCAGAGCATATTCCTTGCCAGTTGTGGGCATGCAAAATTGTAAATGAATTCAAAAGATCCGTATAACATCACTTACCGGAGACAGAGGTTTAGAAACAGTGATAGAGCAGAAAAAGAATTAGAGGATATAGAACTAGGGGATAGAGAGTATCAGTTTGGAAAGGGAAAAGAAACAATGGCCGAGGATGATAAAACAGCCCTCAACAATCCCATCATAGCTATAAAAGATTTCACTATTGGACAGAAAGATATGATGAGTACCTTCAGACAGATGACAGAGAAAAATGCTCCCCCCCCACACAGCCCTTTGTTTCCCAATAGTGATAGGGTATCCACCAGTAGTAGTGGGGAACACTTACATACCAACATGCAGAGCCATCCCCATATATACAATAAGCCATCCCGACCTACCATGCCTCACTTCTTAGATAGCCCAGCTACAGTGTCTCTAGCACAAGTAGAACCAGAAGAATCCATGAGTGCCTATATGAGAGAGTATAGAGCTTTAGGAGATGATTTCCATTCATCCATGACTTTCACTGACTTCTGCCACTTTAAAAGTAAGAACAGGCCCAGAGTTTACAATAGGCCATTCACCCAGAACTATGAGTTACAGTGCATCGTAGGGAAACTGACTATCCCTACCTTTGAGGGTACCCGGGGTGGCCCAGCCCGAAATTGGGTACAGAAGTTGGATACATACTTCCAGCTCACCCCATGATTGAGACAGATGCCATTAAATTGGCTACCTTGCATTTGGATGGAGAGGCCCATGAGTGGTAGTACCACGGGTTGGTGACGTTGGGTCACAACACCATCACTTCATATTCTGACTTTACAAAAAGGCTCATTGAGCGATTTGACCGGAAGGACCCTGAGGTGCATTTTAGAGAGCTGGCACAACTCAAGCAGACAGGTAGTGCAAATGCATTCATTTCAGAGTTTCAGAGGGTGGCAGTTATGGTGACAAATATTTCAGAGAGCAGATTGATTATGCTATTTACAGAGGCTCTCACTGAGCCCTTGCGTGGATGGGTCAAGTCCTATAGACCCACCACCCTAGCCGATGCCATCAATCGGACTAGAGATTTGCAGGATACTGCACCCAAGAATAGATCTCCTCCCAGAACTAATTTCCCTATCAAAGAAAAAGAGAGGAAACCCTTCCAGAAATAGTGGCCCAAGAAAGAATGGATGGATAAAGATACTCGCCAGGATCTTAGAAGAAAAAAGTTATGTTTCACTTGTCATGACCCATGGGAGCCAGGTCACAGATGTTTAGGGAAGGGAAAGGCCTACTACATAGAGGCCTATTCAGACAGTGGGGAGGATGACGATTATCAGGATCAGGAGCAGGGAGCGACACTAGAGACAGTTGATGAGGGACAACCCTCAGGAGGTACTATTGCTACCATGATAGGGGTCCCTAGATTCCACACTCTCCAGATCAGGGGTACCGTACAGGGCCACAGAGTGGGAGTGCTGATAGATGGTGGTGCATCCCACAATTTTGTTGATGTTGCATGGGTTAAAAGGAAAGGCATCCAGATTGAGAGTTTTGATGGATTTTCAGTAGTGGCAGCAGGTCACACCATGGAGTGTGGTCAGAGGATTCCTAAATTAAAAGTAACACTTGGGAATTATACAGTGATAGAGACATTCTATGTAGTAGATGTACCTGACATGAATGTGGTATTAGGAGTTCAGTGGCTGTATTCCATAGGGAAGTATTCCACGAACTATCAGACCATGGAGATGTTAGGGGCAGAGGGACAGAAGGTAGTATTGAGAGGGATGAATACCTACCCTCCCACAGCAATGACATCACACAAGATGGAGGCAGTACTCTGACAGGGAGATATTGAGTGGGCATCAAAGTGCTTGGTTACCTTCAGGAAACCACTAGATAAGGCCACACAACATCCAGCAAATATTGAGGCCTTACTGCAGAAGCACAAAGCAGTATTCAGGGACCTTCCAGCAGGTAGGGGATTTGAGCATATTATTGAGTTAGAGAAGGGGACTCAAGCAGTTATCACCACTCCTTACAGACATCCCAAGAGGTACAAAGATCAGATAGAGAATACAATCAAAGAACTGCTCAAGCTAGGGTACATCAAACCTAGCTCGAGTCAATTTGCATCTTCAGTAGTGCTAGTGAAGAAAAAAGATGGAACCTTACGCATGTGCATCGACTACGGGGCACTCAACAAGAAGACTATAAAAAACAGGTATCCCATCCCCAAGATTGATGAGTTGATGGATGAACTACAGGGGAAAAGTACTTTTCCAAGATTGACCTCTGCTCAGGTTACCATCAGATTCGGGTTAGGGAACATGATGTTCCAAAGACCACTTTACGTTGCCACTATGGACATTATGAGTTTCTAGTGATGCCATTTGAGCTCACTAATGCACCAACTACTTTCCAGTCATGCATGAACAACATCTTCAAGAATCAGTTACGTAAGTATCTTATGGTATTCTTTGACGACATATTGATATACAGAAGAACTTGGGAAGAACATTTGAGACATCTAGACGAGGTACTTGGCATCTTACAAGAGCAGTCACTATAACATTTGATACATCTAGACGAGGTACTTGGCATCTTAAGGGAGCAGTCACTATATGCCAAGATGTCCAAATGTGAGTTCGGCATGCAGGAGATGTTATATTTAGGGCATCTGATAGGGGCCAATGGGGTCCAAGTGCACTTAGAGAAGATTCGGGCCATATTGGATTGGCTTGCACCCAAAAATGTGACAGAATTGAAGGGATTTTTGGGCCTTTGCACCTACTACAGGAGGTATGTCATTGGATTCTCACAGATGACCGCACCCCTCACAGATCTTACCAAGAAGGGGGCATTCAATTGGTCAAAGACAGCACGACAGACATTCAAGAAAATGAAAAAGGTAATGAGTTCATGCCCAGTATTAGCTCTACTAGACTTTTCTCAACCCTTTGTGTTAGAATGTGATGCTTCAGGAGAGGGAATTGGGGTAGTATTGATGCAGAACAACCACCCCATTGCATTTGAGAGCAGGAAGCTCAAAGACTATGAGCGCCACTATTCGATATATGACAAAGAGATGTTAGCCATTCTCCATGCGCTAACCAAGTTCAGGAAGTACTTCGTGGGTGGAAGATTCAAAGTTAAGATAGATCATAACAGCTTGAAATACTTCCTAGAGCAGAAAGAGTTAAACGAGAGGCGGCAGAAATGGGTGAGCAAAATTCAGGCCTATGACTTCGAGATTGAGTACGTTAAGGGAAAGAACAATGTAGTGGCCGATGCACTTTCTAGACGACCAACTACTTTATCCCTTATGAGCATCTCGTCAGATTGGAGATCTCATCTCTTGGTTGAGTACTCCAAGGATAAGTTTGCTTGCGAGCTATTGGATGGACAGATTCAGGATGACAGGTACAGGGTAATTGATGACATCATATACTAAAAGAACAGAATCTTCTTAGTTCCAGAGTCTTCCCTCAAGAAGAAGATTTTGCAGGCATCGCATGACTCACCTTTAGCAGGGCATCAGGGATTTATCAAGACCTACAGATAGATTAGAGAGAGGTTCTCATGGAAGGGCCTCAAGAATGATGTGATACAACATGTGAGAGAGTGAATCTTGTGCCAACAGAATAAAATAGAGCACACTCACCCGGCTGGTTTATTACAACCCTTGCCTATTCCCGAGCAAAAGTGGGAGAGCATCTCCATGGACTTCATTACAGGGTTGCCCAAGGTTCAAGGTAGACACTGCTTGTATGTAGTGGTGGACAGGTTGACCAAGTTCGCTCACTTCTTTTCCATTCCTTCAGATTATTCAGCAGCACAGGTGGCGGAACTATTCTTCAGAGAGGTATTCAGACTCCACGGGTTACCCAAGACCATTGTCAGTGATAGAGATAGCAAATTCACTAGAGCCTTTTGGCAAGAGCTCTTCAAATTGGTGGGAACCGAGTTAGCTATGAGCACGAGTTATCATCCACAGAGCGATGGACAGACTGAGATAGTTAACAAGTGGATTGAGGGGTATTTGAGGAATTACGTAGCAGGCCAGCAGAGGACATGGATCAGGTGGCTACACTTAGGTGAGCATTGCTACAATACCACCCACCATATGACCATTGGGATGACTCCTTTTCGAGCTCTATACGGATACGATGCCCTGACTTTTGCATATTTGGTATTTGGTGATAGCAGGGCCCCCAAGGCCAAAGAGTGGATTCAAGAGAGTCAAGACATCCTTAGCATACTCAGGAAGAACATACAGTCTGCTCAGAATCAACAGAAAATATGTGCGGACAAGCACAGGATTGAGCGCAGTTCTGAGGTAGGAGACCTCGTTTATTTACACCTCCAAACTTACCCACAGTCATCTCTAAAAAAGAAAGGAGCGGAAAAACTCAAACCTCACTTCTATGGTCCATACAAGATAATTCAGAAGGTCGAAGAGGTAGCATATGAGCTAGAACTACCCCCAGAGAGCAAGATTCACAACATATTTCATGTCTTCAATCTCAAGAAGGCAATCGGTCAGCAAATTGTTACTTCTTCAGAGCAACCCCCCCTTGATGATGAGGGGCAATTGATTCTGATTCCCGAGCGCATCCTAGAGGTGCGAGAGCTGAAACTGAGGAACAGGATCATCAGAGACTACTTGGTTTAGTGGAGAGATCTGCCTATAGAGGAGGCCACTTGGGAGGGAGAGTAGGTATTACAACACCCAGCTTTATAGTTGCTTGAGGACAAGCAAATTCAAGCGGGAAGGACTATAATGTCCTCTTCTGCTTAAGCATTGAGGACCATCCCGCTAACCTATTTGATTCCCATAGGTTCGAGCGGGCACTAACAGTCAGGGAATCAGCTGAGGATTGATGCCATATAAGAAGATCTAGGGCATTGATATTATATCATCATTAGGTAGACAAGGGCCACCTGAGCCCAAGGCCACCTGCATGCATGACATTTGAGCATTATTTCATGATGCATGCACATGATTGAGTCTCAAGGCACCTGCATGCAAGTCAAAAATTAGAAGGTAAAGTGACCTAATTAGGTTATTTGCAGTTGAGAGTTATAAAACAAAGGTAAAGTGAATGGAGAAACACACTTATATGATTATTGATTTGAGGATTCGAATTGGAGATCTCAGCGAGCTAAGTTGGGGTTGAGTGCATGCTCAGCTAACTGGTGTATTTCGGCAATGAAATCTATCTACCCTAGTTCATCATTAGGTTGGATCATCCAGGTTCAGCATTGATCATCATCAGGTATTACTATCATTCAGATTCTACAGAGTTCTCTTTTATATTATACTGTGGGCTTGCTCTCGCTTGCATGGGTGCATTGTCCAGATAGCCTCTTATTCGCATTGCAGCATCCAGGGTTCAATTTCTCTGCATGCAGCTTCCATTCTTCTTAGAGCAACCCTATTACTCTTCCCCTGGAAGAAGGGCTTCTCAGTTGGACTATCGAGAGAGTTATCAGCACTTACCCTCAGTGGGGGACGTTTGCATGCCTGAGGGCGAATCTACTTGGGAGGAGACTCACGTTTTTGGCCATTGAGCCATCACTTCTTCTGCATGCATCTTCCATCATCTTCAGAGGGGCACTATAACCCTAGTGCACATTATCCAGAGCTTCATCAAGGATCTACCATTTATTTAGGAGCATTCTAAGCTTGGAGGAGGGCGCACTTATCTATTGGAGGATGAATTGACTTATCTTCCTATTCCTCCGGCACAATTCTTGCATGCTAGGATCATCTTCCTCAACATTAGCAGATCTACATACTGGTATGTACATGCATTAATTCCTCCTACTTTCTAGCATTTCAGTATTATTTGGGTTACAGATCTGCATGCAGAGATCAAGGTTCACTTTCATATTCTATTGAGACATAAGCCTGCTAGCCATCTACAGTACACAAAAAAGAAAAAATATCAGTTTGGGATATTACAATGAAAGAGGACTGGAACTGTGGTGGAAAATCCTAGACTTGGTCTAGGTCACATCCAGTATGAAAGAGGACTGACACTGTGGTGGAAAATCCTAGACTTGGTCTAGGTCACATCCAGTATGAAAGAGGACTAGCACTGTGGTGGAAAATCCTAGACTTGGTTTAGGTCACATCCAATATGAAAAAGGACTAGCACTGTGGTGAAAATCCTGGAATTATGTAATGTGTGCTCCTGGTCTGCTCAGTGTAGTTGCAGGTGATCATTCACAGGTCCTGTAATGATGTAATGTGTGTTCCTGGTCTGCTCAATGTAGCTACAGTTGATCATTCATAGGTGGAAAGTCCTAGACTCCGTTTAGGTCACATCTAGCATGAAAGAGGGCTAGCTCTATGTGGAAATTCCTAGACTCCGTCTAGATCACATCCGGCATGAAAAAGGGTTGGATTTGTGTGGAAAGTCCTAGACTCCGTCTAGGTCACATCCAGTATGAAAGAGGGTTGGCCCTATTTGTGAAAGTCCTAGACTCCGTCTATCCAACATGAAAGAGGGTTGGCTCTATGCGTAAAAGTCCTAGACATGGTCTAGGTCACATCCAGCATGAAAAAGGGTTGGCTCTATGAAACTTCTTATGATATATAGATTCGGGAGATGTCAGATCTAAATAGTCCGTGTACAAGAAGTGCAGTAGCTGGAAGACGATGGTGATGGTGACTGAAGATTACCTTCATTGTTAAGAGGGAGTATTGAAGAATGTAACTTCGGAAGATATTCTTATTTGTATTATCTGGGTCATTTGTATTATTTGTATTGTACACCCTATGAGGATTATTATTGATGTAATTATGTAAAATTCATTGAAAGAGTCAATGTAAACCCTAACTGTTAGGTTGGCCTGGAAAGATCTAGAAAATAATATTTTATTGTAAATTGTACAGGTCGGCCTAGTTACGTGAGTCAAGCCAACCCTGTTACTAAAAAGGTCAAGTCATTTGATTAGTATAAATGAGGAGTTTGACCTCCTCATTTGGTCACCTCACTCACACATTGAGCTCGCATCACTAGGAGACCGAGAGATAGTGTCATTCAGAGTAGCTTCTTTTGGAGTCTTCTTGTTTTTGGGTCTTTGCACAAGGGATACTATTGTACATTCTGACGAATCTATATAGAAGAAGTTTGCTAGGTTTTTCTGCCCCGAGAAGGTTTTCCCAAGATAAATTATTGTGTACTATTGTTCATGTTGTGCTTGTCTTTCTTTCAGTGATCTTATTGCATATGGTTATGATGCTAAATGTTTTAAGATCTTGTATAACCATTAAAATTCTAACATAAAAATGCACGCCTAGAATTCAAGGATAAATCCCATTCAACAGGCTGGTCAAATAGACTTTGTAGTGTCTACCCAAAGTAGGAGATGGTGAAGCATATGTTTTAGACCTACTGTTTCTTCTGTACTTTTTGGAAGTGGATTGAAATTTGGACAAATAGATTGCTTGGCAGAGATCTTTGGGACATGATATGCCTTGTGGCATTTCTTTCTTATGGATGGAAGAGTAGGTGCAGGGAAATGTTCCATATGGAACATAGAAAATCCAATTTAAGGTCATTTTGGGCCTCTAAAGTTGCGTTTGCAAATCATATTTTGAATAGACTTTTAATATCATCAAGAAAAATATGGATTCCCTGGATCTGGAAACTAAAGATGAGATGTTGTTGTTTCTATCCTATGTAACAATTTCTTTCCAGCCTTATTTAATCATGCAAAATACTTGAACAATTCCTTTCAGTTACATGAAACACTTATAGACTTCTCAAAAACAAATGACTTCCATTCTGTCATTTACTCTTGATGGAATCATTCAGGTGTTCACAAAACAACTTCAAGATACTTCAAATTGATATCATATTCTTCTATTTCTAATACCTTTTGTGGAAATAGTGGGAAACACAGAAATACCTCAAATTGGTATCATATTCTTCTATTTCTAATACCTTACGTCGAAATAGTTGGAAACACAGAAATCTCACCATCTCAGCAGGCAAATTGAGGTCAAATGACTTGTAGCTGGGCCAAAATCCAGTAGTCAAGATTGTTACAGACAATTCTGTTCCAGGATGTGCATGCACATTATCATCAAGATATTTTTGAAATTTTGGTTGGTTCTCCCATGCCAAAGTCAAATCAGTAAGTTGAGAAGAAATATATGGATTAGAACAACATGAATGAAAGAGCTTTAAATTATTTCCCAGGGTTTTAAATTATAAATACACAAGCTGTAAGCATTACACAGACTTAAAAAAACAGTCACATTTTGCGTACCATTCCCTCCATCTTTGAAGTAAACTGGCATCCATATTGTTGCTTCAATTTCGTTAAGATACTGCGTTCATGTTCATCATTTGTACTTTTATCAAACATAAGTCGGCGTGATAGTTTTTTCCTACAATGTTCAAAGACAATGTACCTTGTTCACTCAATACTATTTGTCCATCAAAGGTTGTTAGCCAACCTTAGCTGGTACACATTTGAAATCTATCACAGGAAAAATAACAAATAATTTGCAATCTATTCCTCAAATTCTCTCACAAAAAAGGTTAATGCAACTCAAATTTCCTCGCATAGTAAACAAAGCAGTAAAAGCTAAAAAAATTGGAAGCTTTCCATTCAATAGCTTTCTTTAAATGCTCAGCAAAAGCTAGAGAAGATCTTACTTATTAAGACATATATCTGATTTATTCAGGACATAAGTTTTGACGAGGAAGATATGGAGAAACGTACCTATAAAATTCTGAAAATAGATCTTTATCACCATTGTATTCAAGAAGCTTTACCACCTGCAATATTTATGAATAATGATATCAGCACTCAAGTAGGCTAGGTAATTTTATAATTGCAGTAATCCCAAATGAAATGCAGGAGCCACCTTCTCAAGTGTCTCTTCAATATCTTCATCACTTAATTTTTCACTGCTACCCTTTCTCAATAGGTTGTCACAAAAAGTAGCCAATAATTCTGCACTTGTGTTTCCTGCTACTCCTCTGTTGCAAAATACCTCAAATGCTTCTGTTAAGGCCTGCAAAAGTTCATAAAATGAAATAAATCTTATATACAGAACATCTGTAAAAAATATTCTCAAGGAATAAAAAACACAGAGAATGAAAGTGAATGAATATACACAAGCAAACCTTGTGGAAAAGAGAATGGTTCAGAAAGCATGTGCTGACATACTGCAAGTACTTGTCATGCAATCTAATAACTTCCCACACAAACGTCTGCAAAAAGAAATAGAGATATTGGAAGAGTAAAATTATAGACTGACAAATGTCTTCGGACTTGATAATATTTACCACGAACCACTGCTAGCCTTTCTTTGAATTGAAGCTGAGTAGATTATTTCTCAAGACAATCAAATTTAAGATAATGCTCATTGGATGTGAGATGATTTGAAGCAATGAACATTTTGTATAAAGATGACAAATACACACTAGAATCAAAGGCTTCAATGCCACTAGTCAAGAAATAGTTGTTATCCTTCATGGCTTCAACACATCATATTATCAATCCAATTCCAATCTTAAACAACTAAAACTAGAAATAGAACCCTTTAAAGTTTAGATTGCCAGAATATAAAGAACTAAAACTGGAAAAAGACCCTTTAAATTTTATATTGCTAGAATACATGGCAAGTAAATAGACAGTTAATAACTCCTCCTGGTCCCACAAAGCTTTGTACGGAGACCTATAGGAGATCCCTCAAGAGGCAAAAAAGTGCTAATGCATATAGCAAAGAGATTCAAGGAGAAGCAGATATTGGTGAATTCTAATAAGCCAGCAAATTTATGCCACATATAAATAAAGCAAAAGATCATTTTGACCTTGCTTTTGGTTGGTTAATCAAAACTTTCAACTCCATGACCACCTACTTTGGTCCCATAGATAAGATGAGATTAGATGATTTTATTAATGTCCAGCAAATGACCACAACAAGTAGGTCAATGGGACTCTAAAATACATTCAATGTCAGTACATTATTGGAGTGCAAAAGCAGAGCCTAATGCCACTATTAAAAGCAGAAAAAGAGCCAAATCCATAGCTTAAAGAAGCAAGAAATAAGTGTTAAAACCATTACAAGTATAAATGATGTCAATGCGTGTTGGAACTAGAAGCCTAGGCAGAATGACAGTAGAGAGAAGAAGGTTTATCAGCTGAGTCATCAATCAATGCAAAGGGGTTAATGCACTGTCTGATAATGTCATCTAGAGAATACCTAGGGTCAAGGTGCCTAGCTAGGTAAGCCCAGCAAGAAACCTAGGAGAAGCCCTAGAGAGAGGAGGTCCACCACTCATAACATCCAATGTCAAGGGGAAGAATCTCCAAATGGAAGATTAGCTGCTAGACCAAACCTGGAGAGTAGCAATCTAGACTTTGCATGGAGCAAGTCCAGACATAGGACCTCTGACAGTCAATTTGTCAATCTGTCTTGTGGAGTCTGCCAAAGAGTAATGATGGGACTCCTCAAGAATGGCACAGAGCATGGAGATGTGATCAATGGTATGATACCTCGAGTGATATCCTACCTATCCTTTGGACCTAAGGAGCATGCCTATGCTCAAGCTCGTGTGATAGCCACAAACAAAGAATTGTAGCATAAAGTTTGGCAAAGGTGTGGCCATGTTGGTCCTGTAATTGTTTAGATCTTAACAAACTCTGGATTTCAAAAACAAGTGGATGATATGGTGGAAGCCATTGTTTTAAAAAGTCAAAATGAACTCAAAATTGACTGAGAGTCAGACCAAACTTGGATAACAATATAAAAAACAAACAACTCAATTTATGAACCAGTTCACTAAGAAATACATAAATCAAGGTTTGAACCAATCAAAGCCTTTCACTACTAGTTCAAGGTCCACAAGGCATGAATCAATCTAATAATTCGGTTCCAATTTCAATTAGGCCATTTTTTAGAACACTCACAAAACCATGACAAAGGGAAACCTTGACACAAAAGTAAATTCCATGATTGAGGAGCACACCCAATGACTACTCATAATCATGACCACTCTCCTATTGTCACCATGCAAAATTATGAACTAGGTACATCATAGAGGGAGGTAGTATGTGAGAACAGGGACTCAAGACCTAGATCAAGTGGGAGAGAAACATGTCAAGGGAAAAGGGTATGCCAAAAGGCTTTAGGTGAATGGAAGAGGTGTTCATGAAGCTCACATCCGCTTTTGGAGAGATCTTCACACTTTTTACGACAGAGGAGACACAAATAATATTTTAAAAGGTGGGGAACGAAAGGGGGTCATGTAAAGAAAAATAAGTTGTCTATAGAGAAGTTTACACTCCTCTACTAGTGGTTCATGGGGGCCACGTCAATTTTCAGGACACAAGAGAGGTGCCTAATGGTGTGCGGTTAGGATCAAGGGAAACCTCCTAAATTGCCTTAGAGAAAAGGTCATGCTTGGACATACTTGTCCTAAGGGACAAGAAGTGCAAAAGAGGTGAGACCAATTGGTGAAGGCAAGAAGTACAATGAGCACATGGTAGACAAGGGAATAGGTATGATGTCATAAGGTGTTAGATGTGAGGGAAAAACTCCTAGTTTCAAAGGACATAATCAACCATGGGGGAACATGTGAAGATGCCAATGTCCAAAAATCATGGGAGACCATTCAAGAAAAGCAATTCCTATCCCATTAAGCTTGGATTGATCTCCTAGAAAAGAATGGCATCCTTGAATCTGTCATGAATAAGGATCTATAAAGACCTTATGCAGGCATTGAAGTCCCCCAAGAGGATAACATCACCCAAAGTGTAGTGAGAAATGTCCAAAATACAAGCCGAGGAAGGGTGCCCCACCAAACTAAGTACGGAGCGTAAAGTTCAAAGAAGATAGAGGGAAGTAGCAAACTGCAATGCAAATGTCTCAAAATAGAGAGGCACTTCCATGAAGCCAAATCCACATGATTCTAGTGTGTTGGCATGGTCATTGGCGGCAATGAATAAAACTCTATAATTAAGAAAATCACAGATAAAACATGGTACTACACCACCAAATCTAATGATGCCACCAAAATGGCAAGATCCCTGTCTGTGACCTAGAGAACAATGATAACATGTGATAAAAAGTAGCTCCCACTAGCAACAAGCGCGGGGGTCAATGAGAAAAAGAAAGTCTCAAAAATCAAGAGTCAATTTGTAATCCTATTGAAGGCATTTAAGTCCCCCATTAAATGCAAGTTGAGAAGGGAATTCATACAAACAAAGTGGTATTTCTAACTATTGATCTTGATACAATGTAAATGACAAACAAATTTTGGAAAACTGAGTCTGTCAAAGGGGATATTTTATGGAGTTTGCATTTTTTTTCTTCTTTCACATAAACAATACAAGTGATCATTTGGGCTCCTACTAGAAGTCGTGGTTGCTATAAACCCTAATGCAAACAAAATCACATTTTTTCTACCTGCCAGCATATTTCGACTTGACTCAGATATTTTAAACAAAAATACCAACAGGAATAAAATAAATTATAATCCATCTTTCCAGCTCTCTGGAAAAAATAAAACATTGATATTTTTCTTTTATGCCAACTTCTGGTAGAATTTCTTAAGCATGGCATTTTATGGATTTTTTATAGGTTCTAAAGTCATTTACTTTCTTCCATGAACATGAATGTACTGGATTTTAAATCTAATCTAAAGAAGCTTCTGCCACAAAAACTAACAAAATACAAAAAATAAATACCTGCTCTAGTGGACCAACAATATCCTTTTTCTCTGACTGCATCACAAAAGCCTTCTGGTCAGGATGATCATATAATAAGTGCTGAAGACGTTTTCAAAATTCCCATGAAAATAGAAAGCATAAACTTAGAACTATGGTTTGTCAAGACACACGTGAAAGTTTAGCATCCTACAAATATTTTATCCCTCATATGCACCTAATTAGGTGTCAATTTCATACTCCTGTTAAAATATGTTACCTTCTTATTGCTTGCTGCATCTCTGCTTGTTTAACAAGCATTGTTCCCTCATTGGTAACATGCTACAAGGCATATGAAATTGTCAGAAAAAATAAATTTCTGAAAAAGGTCTTATTTTCTCAAAACATCAGATCAAGTTCTAGAAAGCCTCTCATATAGGACAATTTTCCATCAAGTATAAAAGCAAAAAGAACTTAAAGAAGTACCTGTCCGAAAAATTGGGCTATTGGTTCCAGACCTTTTGGTATCCTACAGAACAACCTATACATCCTTGAAAGGTCATCCATCTGCGGTGAATACTCACTTTCAATTCATAATGTTCATTAGAAGAAAACATACTAGTAAAAGGAGTTCACATTTGCACACTGCAAAGCCATATATCAAATTCATACCTTCCCATCCTTTAGCAAGGAATGATACCCTGAATGTTCATTCTCCATAAGCTGATTTTCATATTGGGAAAGGAGTTCATGCTCTACTTTCTACACAGAAATATCCAAAAATACAACCAAAAAATGAAGTGAGGAAGATTGAACTAAAACAGTCAAAACAATTTTGGTGTTCTGTTACATGAGCGATTGAATTTTAAAATAAAAATGAGAAACCTGTTTGACAGCAAGTTATGCACTCACAAGAACTCTTACAAACGGAATCTTACCCCTATTAACTTTTGCTCACTGTCTGCATGTAAATAATGACTAACTCTTTCTTTCTCAAGCTTCAAGCATTCTTCAGCCTGTAGAAAGATACACAATTTTGCTTTAGTTTAAAGCTCATTTCAACAAGTTTTTACATATAAATTTGCATGACAAAAAACAGATTTAGGGAAGACCTTGAGCATATAATTTGGACATGAATCTTCCAGAATCCATGTAGCAGCCTTCCGAGAGTAGTATGCAGCAGTGTCTTCCAACATGGCCGATTCAAAGTCTTTCTCATAGTACTCCATGTTATCCATCCCAATCTCCACAAAGATGCCCAAAACATTTTTCAGTAGAGCACAATCTATCTGTTCTCCCTGACGTTCCCGATCAATCTAAGACAGTCAACATAACCAATATCTAATGTTACAAATCATGGTAAAACAAAAAAAAATATGACTTGTCAACCAATAAAACTTACTGTTATTAACTTATTTGTAGCTTGGCTGAGATCAAGAACATACCAGTGAAATCACTGCATCTCTTACATTAGTCTTCAGTTCCTGATAGACCTGCAAGGAAGGAAAAGACATCGATTTTTTTTTAATTTAAGTATTCCCAAATTTAGAAAAAAATGTGTTTCTGTGAATTCCAAAACTATCAAAAAAACAGTTAGAAGGGAAGAAACCAAAACATCTTGGACAAGAAAATAATTACCAGGTCACGAAAACAGACAAGGCCAACTTCCTTAAGTGCTGGAAGAGAGCGTTTTGAGGTGAAGCAACGATCCAAATATTCAAAGAAGTGACACATCCAATGGACCATTATCTTGTGATTATTCCATCGATTCACAAGTTCTCTCAACATAAACTCGTCATGTTTTTGCCTTAATACAGGCAACACCTAAAGGAAAACAACCAAGGCACTTTACAAAAAATCCAAACTTATAATTTCCAAGGCACTTTACAAAAAATCTAAACTTATAATTTATAATTAACTAGCTGGAAACATGGAACCCTTTCAAATAATATTGACACAGATTTATATTGTGTGCAAGATGCACACATCTCACATGTGAATGAAAATAAAACAATAAAGTCAATTAAAGCATCAAGCACTGCAAATTTGAGCATGAAACGTGGCATGGCATTTAAGAATCATTTCCTAGACTAGTTACAACTTTTACTTGCCATTGTCGGTATTTAAGTTTGCTCATTTTAAAATGATTTAGGGCATCTTTTTTCCGAGGACAAATTATAAAGATACAAGTAAAAGACAATGAAACTTTTCATTATAATATGAAGCAAAACGGATTCTTTTCCGAGAAGAATGCAAGCATGTCGAACTCCTCTTTTGCTGAAAGAACTAAAATAATAATCTCACTTCTGTATGTGCAGCACTCAATCTAATGCCAAGAAAGCAAAGAACAAAATTCAGATCTTTATCTGTTAACTTCACTGCCCTCCAAGTGAAATTTGTAGTTGTACACATGGGATAATGGAAAAAGCAATAGACAATCAATTGGATATGGAAAGCTAGCAGTTTTGAGCATGAAACCAGGAAAAAGGAGACCAAAAGGATGGATGAATAGAAAACTCAGACAGCTGAAGCCCAAAAATCAGCAGTTACATTTGAGCTAAAAGGAAAAAACATGCAGGGTTTATAACTATGAAATAAATTGTGAAGTTTATTTGTTTTTATGGGAAATTCATTACTAATAGTGAATTTACTGAATGGGGAGTAATTCACTGAGTTGAGATTGAATGGGGATTTTAACTTGTTATTAGAGATTAGGTTTACTCATAAGGAGAGTCATTAATATTAGGAGATAAAATGAATAATGAACGTGTAAGATTGACACAGGATCAGGGCTACCTCATTCCAAAACTTTGAAGAGAGCCAATTTCCATAAAAGATTGTACTGTATCATGATGAAGTAATAAAGTGGGATAGGAATTCATGCCACACATGTCTGTATGGTGTGAGTTATTAGTATCAAGTAACGTGAATGGGGTTCAAAGGGTGGATAAAAGCTTAAGAGATTGTCAGAAGAAAGCAAAACAAAGAAAAGAAAATATATTCAAATAATTGAATCATATCAGATGTGAACTTGTGTTACTCTAAGAGTCTTCCTTTATCTACGGATGTTCAAGAAAGCACTCTTAGTTCAGTTCGGTAAAATGTATGTCTCCAAAACCTGATTGTATGCAGAAATTGTGAAGAAAGAGAGAAGTAAAAGTCCATTTGTATCGTGAAGTTCAGGAGAATGAAGAGCGAAATGGAGGAAGGAGATGCAGGATTGGAAGTAGTTTACGTGGTGCTTAAAGAATCTGACAACCAGCCTATAGCAGAACCAGGTCTAGGAAGAATATTTTGTCCCTGCAAAAAATAAGACTGTGTTGAGGGTATTTTGAATGAGACTGCAATCAAGTTTCATTGTATGTACTATGTATGGAGTAGCAATCAACATAGTCTGCTATATAGTCATAATGACAGACGTGATTCGATGGCCTAACAGTATGGTAACTTGAAAAAACAGGGCACGAACATGGCAGAGATTGGTGTCATCGATGGAAGGTTAATTGTGATGTTGAATGCGACTGCAATCAAGTTTCATTGTATGTACTATGTAAAAGGTATTTTGAATGAGACTGCAATCAAGTTTCATTGTATGTACTATGCATGGAGTAGCAATCAATATAGTCTGCTATATAGTCATAATGACAAGAGCTGATTCGATGGCCTAAAGGTATTTTGAATGAAACTGCAATCAAGTTTCATTGTATGTACTATGCATGGAGTAGCAATCAATATAGTCTGCTATATAGTCATATTGACAAGAGCTGATTCGATGGCCTAACAGTATGGTAACTTGAAAAAACAGGGCACGAACATGGCAGAGATTGGTGTCATCGATGGAAGGTTAATTGTGATCGTGGAGATCATCTAAGCAACAAAGGATGAGTAGAGGGTGCTAAGGAAGAATTTTTATCTTGTGAAAACAAATCCTCGGTTTGGGAATGGGCTCCAGTCTCACTTAGCCAGAGATGACGATTTGCAAAGATGTTTGTGGTCACTGGTAACAATGGCAACACACTATATATTGGGGTTCTCCTCGATGGGCAAATCTTCTTCCTTCTTACTTTTCTGTAGGGGACCTACTTTTACATATTGTCATCTAATGGGGGGTTACGGGAGCGGCCAATGCAGTTGTTAAGTATTTCTGCAGTAGAAATCCAAGGGTTCGGCAGCAGATAATACTAGGCTTTAATAATGTTCATACACAATATAAAATTATTTTTTCCTGTGAAATTAACCAACAAAAAATATGTTAAAAGTGAACACTATTTTGTGTTTCTCTCTATCCTGCTGGTCTTTGCCTAGACCCCCAAATTCCATTAAAAAGATTATTAAATGTTCTTGTCAGTCTTCAGTCACCTCGTGCATCCTCCTAACGAAGCACAAATCACTATAACATTCTCAGTAATTTTCTTACAAACTATCTCTAAACCATCAAAATTCTGGACTTTCATCCTATGCTCTAGTGCCTGTGCAACAAGTTATGCTTGGCTTTTACACATCGAACTTCTACCTCAAAATACTGTCAAACACCTTTTGCAAATGTTCACTAAAATTCCCACTATACTATAAACCAGGTACAATTATATAGGAAGGATGACCAGCTATATAGTCACTTTATCCTGCTACAAATGGTCCAACAACATCACTGCATGAAGTTCAGTAACTTCAATGTTGTTATCTCCAATTGCCGTGCTTGGACCTTCTTTGGCAACTCCTTCCGTGTTGAAGAATTGCTCTACTTCTTAAGTCCAATCTAGAGTATCTAATCCCAGGTCACCCATAAATTCTGTTACATAGATCTTGATTCGTGGACATTGTATGTTGAAGGCTTCAATGCCACTTTCAACGAGGGCTATTCTTCAACATTGGACTATGTACAACTATTCCTTGCTTTATGTTCCTTGCATCCCACCCTTTGTCCTAACGCTGTTCTCCTCCTGTACTGTTCTTCATTCGTATTTCTTCTTCATGTGCCCTTTTATTCAACTCTACCTCTACCTCCTCTTCTGACTTGCGCTCTTCTTTGAGCCAGTTATGTATCATTTGGCTTTATGTTTTCTTCCATATTTTTGGACATGTGTGTGTTTTTCTTCTCCACATATTTTTCTCTCAAAGGTCCTCACATTTTCTTGCAGGTATCATGTTTGATCATGATGGCAGCCCCTATAACTCAACAATTATTGCTGTAAAATTGTAAATATTGCAGTGTTGCATTAAACTATGGCGATGTCTCTAATCAAATGCCCAACTTTGTATACAAAATATTGTTTTAAAAAAAGCTTTGGAAGTGCTCAAGTATTCCAAGAATGCTGCAATAAGGAAATAGTTTATTTCCAGACTTCACAAAACAGGCAGCCAGAATATTGGATGCGCTACATCATCCTCTGAATCTACAGTGCTATATTCCATACTTTCCACCCATCTACTTGAAAATTACCCATCTACATTCAATCTACTTGAAAATTAGTTGAAGTATGATCACTAAATACTAATACTAATTGAAATCTGATACTTTACTTCACTACATTATCGTAAATTATCAATGGGGCTGGAATGTAAAGAAGCAAGAAGAATAACCGAATTGAATATTGCCTTAAAGTCATATTAACATAAGCACAAAAATAAAACTCACTTACCGATGACTCAATGTATTCCACAAAAGCCGATCCGTATATACGGTAGAGTTGTTGTGAGTTGTCACATAGATAATGCTGTGTGCATAAACTGTAGATAGTTCTGTAATAAAGGTTAAGGCTCATTCATTCCAGAAAGTTAGAAGTTAAAAGATATAAATATTGAGATTGCAACAAAGAATAAGCTAAAGGGGATATAGAGGTTTTTTTCCAAAGGATACGTATAAAGCAATGAATACTGAACTGAATCTAATGGCTGCTCTGGCACTCCTTCCAATATGTTCTTCAACTTTGTAATACCTTTGTATATATGATTCCATCCTTGCTGTAAGTTTATAATATTGTGATCACCCATTCTCATTTAAATTTTATTTTATACAAAGAAAAAATTTCTATGAAAAGATGTTTGTGCCAGGTGCCCTGAAAATAATAATTTTGTGTAATGTCAATTTCTGATGTTTGTGCCCCGTCTGAAAATAGTAATTTTGTGTACAACCGTCCAGTCCACTCGTCTAATCTTTAGATAACTTCAGCTGGCTCATCCTTTAAATTGTTGAAATGTTGAAAGGATATATTGCCATGAATTGATTTTCTTTTTATATGATATCAAGCATAAAACCCAATTGTATATGAATAATTTGAAATTTGTGATCTTGACCTTAAAGGATTACGGTAATTGGGTAATTGGTAAACCTCTCTTAATCCAAGGATTACGGTAATTCATTGGTAAAACTCTCCGAAATTAGATGTATTTATATTTATTTTCCATATTTTAAGTAATTTTTATTAGATTTTTTATTTGAATAATGAATATTAAATTTCTTAGATGAGCAAAATGTGAGATTTCTCCCCTCCAAAGATGGAGAGGTTAATTGTATACGAATATTTTAAGTAATTTTTATTAGATTTTTTTATTTAAATAATGGAGATTAATTTTTTTAGTTTAGAGGGTTACCTCAAACGATAAGAGCCAATTGGGAGATTTCTCCCCCCAAGATGGAGAGGTCATGAGATCCAATTATATAAGAACTCATATTAAACCTCCCACAAGATGGAGAGGCTATGAGATCCAATTGTATAAGAACTCATATTAAACCTCCCGAAATTAAATGGATTTATTTATTTGTTTTCGTTATTTTAAATATTTTTATTATATTTTTATTTCAATAATTAATATTAAATTTCTTAGTTTTTAAAGTTAGCCATGTTACAACATCCCTTTGACATGGAATGTAAAAAACAATAACACTAAAAAAAAAAATTTGGCATAAATGATTATTGTTAAAAATAAAAATAAAACAAACAATCCATTTTTATGGATTTATACCCGTTAAATAAAATAAATTTGATATTTACTATTAAATAAGAAAATTAATATATTCACATCATCCACTCTTGTCATTTTTAAGATTAGACATTAATCATTATGGTTACAGCAAATTTTTTGTCAAAAGGTAATAGCTCGAATTGTGAGGGTGTCAGTTTCACACTCTCTCCATCCAGGTTCATATTCCCAAATGAAACATGGCCCATTGTGATAATGTTAGAAAGGTAGAGGTCCCCTTAAGTTTGCCTCAAGACATCTTGGCCTTTTGATCCGAAAACAAGATCTTTGCTACTCTATGACGTTAACATGAATTGCATAAAGAGCATGAATGAAGCTCACAAATCCGTAAGAAGAGAACCAAACAGCATAGACAATACACACATAAAGACAACAAGTTGATAACGGAGTTCGTCCAGGATGGACTACGTCTCCGGGCCTGCTTCTCAATAGGAGGGCCGATCTATAATCTCAGCATAAAGGCAAAATACATGGCAATGATACAATGATACCTTAGCGACAATGGCCAGGAAGAGAACCGCTGCCCAAAACACAACAAGACTGCTTCCAGCAACTCCGAAGCCTGAAGATGGTGTAAAACGAGTATAAACACTCGTACCTTCCTCCTGCAGAGCTACGCAATCTCCCTTCTCTCCTTTAGCTACAAAGTCTCTACTCCAAAGCATGAGTGGCAAATGGTATATGAGGGGGTTTATATAGGCTTGAGTTAGCCCTCATCACATTCTCCTCATGATTTCTCAAGTTACAACAATGTGGCCTAAATAGGCATATGGTTACAACTCTCCAAATTGGTTTTTATGTAGTTGGTTTGTTTTTTTAATAAATAAAAACAAACATATTTAAAATACCTTTTAAAAAGGCATTATGGTTAAAACCATATAAACCCACCTTTAAACTTATCCCAAAGTTTGTTATGTGGTGGCGCTCCAACTATGGTATTATGTTTTTTTAACACCCATTTAATTCTTAACCCAAAGTTGGTTTTAAAAACACATGTTAAAACATGGTGGTTGTGCCAACGTGAGGAGGGGTATCACGTGGCCTTGGAAGAACCTTGTCGCGTTGTAACCCTTGTTGCATTAAAAACCATGACTCCAACAGATATGAGGTGGCATGTAATCCATGTATGTGATGGCGCTCCCACTTTTAATTTTAACCCAAAGTTTGTTAAAGGCACATGTGTTTAATTAGTGGTTGTGCCCCACGTGGTGGTTGTGCCAACGGAAGGAGGGGAGCGAATCTTGTGGACTACATATTTTAAGAGTGGTGAATACTTTGCATAAACATGCATCAACCAATCGGGAGTTGCCACGTGTCCCCATTTCATTGGTCCATGTCAATGCCTTGTTAGGTGCCAACTTGATGCCACCTCACCACTTATCATCCACGTGGCATGCATTAACCAACCGAGAGTTGCCACATGTCTCAGCCTCATTGGTCCATGTCAATACCTCGTCATCTTGTACGGACGCCACGTGTCACCCTGCCAGTGGTGCCACGTGGCACCCCCATTTTCCCTATTTCATCAATACAACAAAGCGCGATAACTTTCTCATACAGAGTCCGTTTGAGGTGAAACGAACGCCGTTGGAATCGTCTCGACGAGCCCTTTGATCTAGTGTTGGTTTTGCTGAGATTGGAGGACTTCAAAAATTTTGCCTTCTTGGATCCTCCTGGATCACCTTTGCCAAGTCATAAGTTTCCTGCTAGATGTAGGCTTGTGAGTCATTGGAACACTAGCCCTAGATCTAAAACAAAACATTCACATCACCCACTCTCAATTTAAAAAATAAAATAAAAAATTGCATATCGAAATATAGAAACATTGAACAAATATCAACAAAATTCCATATATATATATATATATATATATATGATAATGTTTAAACAATAACAAACCATAAACTCATTTTAGCTCAATAAAGATAGCTACTAAATCTAGTTCCTTTCAACTACGTAGCAACACCTACAAAAATTTTCTACATACAATTGCAACAACAAGGTATTAGAGGGTTGGATTTGGTCCCCATCAGCACTTGATAGATCCTAGATTAATATGGTTATAAGTTTATTAATATGGTCAATATTCGACTAAGCTTGGTTATTTGGCACTTTAGGATAGTGGGCCACAAGATACTGATTGGTGGTGGCATAAGTTATATAAGGCGTATGCTCCGCTGAAGAGTGTACTTCTTCACTACCTTGTGCTGAAAGGGAAGGTACTTACTTGGGACCAAATGAAGAAAAAGAATTATTAGGATCCTGGGTTATGTTTCCTTTGTTAAACTTCCGAGGAAACCAGTGGTCATTTATTTATGCCTTTTCATTTCACCTGACAAGTGTGGCATGAAGTTGAATTTCATTTGAAAGTGACAAATTTGTGGGATAGGGATTATTTATTGGATTGTTTTATAGGGTTTTTTCAATGTAATGAACATAAAGGACTTCGTTCATTGCCATATCTAGTCTATTGGGTAATATGGATAACAAGGAATGCATATATATTTTATAGGGAAAGTAGATAATCAATGCTTAGGTGTCTACATAGGTTTTGGATTTGCTATAGGAATATGGCCAAACTCATAATATTAGGCCCACTCGCGATATTGTTTCATTCACAATCGACAAGGAGATAATTTGGAGATTTTTGATGGGGTGTGTAAAGGGGGGAAAAGGATTTGAAGTCTCATTTTTTTACTTCACTATTCCACAAACTATTATGTCAAGGGTAAGGCATATTTGGGTGCCAAAACAAATAAACTTGGAGAATGTAGCACATTATACTAGCTCCTGAAAATTCACCATCGAACGAGGTATTGAGAAACTCTAAGTTTTTTAGTGACTCAACCATGGTGATTAATTTAATGAGAGGGGAACTACATAATCACACTGTTAGTTTGCAACATATGGATCTACATTTGAAAGCGGTAAATGGTTTATTTACTTGGGTGCAATATGCAAACATATATCGAGAATTGAACTCTGCAGTCGATGCCATGTCTAAAGAGGCATTGCGCCTGGAACTGGGGCACCTATTTTTAGTTCAGTATATGGATGGTGATATGAGATCAGAGTGGAAAAAAGAGATTTTTTGGCATGGATATAGTCCAAAGTTATCTCAGTACAATAGTTCAAGTTTTGGGTATGGTTGATTTTCTAGACCTAGTTTTGTTTTAAGGTCATTCAGTATCCAATGCACAACAAATGTGTTCTTCTAATAATCTATTATGTAAAAACTTGTTGAAACAATATGCTTTGGCATTTGAAGATTGTATTTTGAATTCTCCTTGAATAGAAAATATGTTTTTTTCATATGAAAAAAAATTGCAAGTGGGCCTAAAGATTGAGAACATGTGTTTCCTCCTAAAAGATCATAGATTCAAATATGAAAGGAGATAGGGTATTTAAAGCAATCACTTTCTGCCCCTCAATTTAAGCAATGATTGTAAATTTAAGCAATCATATACAAATGGGGCCCCTCAATTGTAAGTGTACTTCACTTCTGTCACTTTCAATAAGTGTGATCATTAACCTTTTCAAGAATATTATTTATTGAACAATATTTTGTTATATATGGGATACAATGTTATAGTGACAAAATAACAAACCATATAAATATACTCAAGATGTGTTATAGAATCAAACCAAACCATTTTGTAGAAGGAAGGTGATTACAACTTCAAAATTTATTACACCCTTTACAATATGAAAAGGTATAAGGGTTGTTTTATACAAT
The DNA here is from genome assembly GCA_027924585.1 of Larix kaempferi. Taxonomy (NCBI): domain Eukaryota; kingdom Viridiplantae; phylum Streptophyta; class Pinopsida; order Pinales; family Pinaceae; genus Larix; species Larix kaempferi. Next base: position 2,383,343 of record BSBM01000012.1, on the reverse strand, counting down.
CAAACTATATTGCAGAAGGAAGGTGATTACAAGTTAAAAATTTCATATGCCTCTACAATATCAAAAGGTTTAAGGAAATAAAATGGAATCCAATAAGAGTTGAAGTGATAAACTCTCACAAAGGGGTTCCCTTGTCCCATGAACAAAGGATTCTCATATATCAATATGTTGCTTGGGTATGTTGTGGCCTTAAAATTAGATTATTATTATAACAAAGATCTCCCCTAACCTCAATTGTAAACGTTTTTTACTTCTATCTCCTAGGCATAAGTTTAAAATCAACTTAGGTACAATATCATAGATATAGCACTAAAGGATAGGTTTTGCAAATACCAGATGTGATAGCCTAAGTGATGACCATACAAGGAAATTGGCTATTTTTTGATATTGTTCATGGTTGAAACCCCTCTTTTTAATCTTAAGAGTAATAATTTAAATTTCTTTTGATTTGATAAGAGCTCATATTCCTCAAATGTAAGGAAACAAATTAATGGCCTAGGACCAAGACACATATGGCGCAACCCTTGGATTCAAGGGGCTAACGAGATTTGGGTTTGGATCAATTACATGTCTCAGGTGTCCCTAAGGTAGGGACAAAGTTGACCCTTAATTATACACAAGAGCAGGGTGCTAGGGAGTTTGGACAGGGTCATCAAAAACTAATTTCCATTGTCCTTAGAGTAGGGAATACCTCCAAACCATCCAAATGATTATAGTCATGTCTGTTAATATTAGAGGTATGGAGGGAAGACAAAAAAACTTACTCTCAATCACCTTGTGGAGGTGGAGAATCCTTATATGATACTTATCTAGGAGACTACGGGAAATGGAAACATTTTGGGTAAAGAACTTGGACAACTTTTTTAGGGGGGAGGTAGGAGTTTCTACTCATTAGACTTGTTGGGAGCATCTGGTGGGGGGTGTCATGATAGGTTTTAACGATAACAAGTTTCCTCTTTTGAATTGTTTTGTAGTATTCTCTAGGATTTGTATAGTTGTCCACAATAAAAGTTTGGATATCACATTTACAATTCTTAATTTATATTGGCTCCATGAAGGAAAAAAGTGCTATTGGGACTGGTTATTCTCCCTACAGTGCCTCAAAGTGGACAATCTCATTCTAGGGGGGATTTAAATTTGATGGTTAGTAGTGATTAAATTTGGGGTTCTGTGACGCAGGAGGATCAATTAGCACCCTGTTTTCTTGATAGATTTGAGGTGGTTGGCTGGGATAAAGGGATAAATCCTTAAGGTAATACTTACTTATAACATCTAAATAATAAATAAAGTGGAGGCATTAGAGCTCACTATCATTATGGATAATGTTTAATTCCTATGTCTTGTATTATAAATATTTTTTTATCATTCAATTGATAAGTTTAAGTCCCAAAGATTAAGTTGATTTGTATATGTTCTTGCTTAAAAGTTCATGGAGGGTTTGGGATCAAATCTCATTTAGACTCTTGGATTTACCAACAAGTATTTCATATGGTGGTTACTAATATCCACCATCCAAAAAAAGAAGGAAGAGTGGGGAAATCCATGGGAGGATAGCAAGATATTAGTGTCCTCACTTGGAATGTTGAATATGTGAACAAGTAAGAGACTGCATTTATTTGGCAAAAAAAGTATGAGATAGGATATTTTAAGTGGATGTGTAATTCATGCATCTTATGTTAGGAATAATTGTTCTCAAAATTTATTTTTGTAAATGCAAGCAAATGACCATTGTTAACCACACAATATTACTTGGAGAAAGGGCCCAATTAGACCTTTCTCCATTGAAATGGTAAACTCTTTGATTATGGGTTGATTGTCATATCTAAGGTAAGATGTTCTTTTAATGCTCTTGATCTAATCTAATATAAACTAATGAATATAAATGAACAAATGTAAATGAGGATGAGGTGAATGTGAGGAATGAAATGTTGCTAATTAAATCCCAACTAAATGACAAAATAACATGATATATGGAAATGCAACTCACAATTATGAAAATATCCCTTATGTTTTCATAAATGAATTTGAATTGGGTCCTCCCAACTCCCCATCGAAGTGAAATGATTTGATTTCTAAGAACACTTCCTTGTCACAGAACCAAATAGTAACCAAGCTAAAACTTCACATGATTAGACAATATCAGTAGGGAGAATAGTCATCAATTCAACGACATGCATAACCAAAGATATTGAGAAACTGAGAATAGTCTCCAGTCATCAAGAAGATCCTTGTTTCATATCAAAAGTTAGCAAACATATGGTAAGTGATAATAAAACACCATAACATGAGAAGAATTTGAGAGGATAGGGCACTCACGACCACAAGCTCCAAGATAACTAAGCAAGGAGAGAAGAGTCATAAAACATGGTGGGATTTTGCAAAAGTATAAACACATAATCCAACAAGGGTCTCTTTATAAGCATATTAAAGATAGCTTACAATGCCAAAAAGAGAAATATTTGCTTGAAGGTAGTGGTTCTATATATAATTTTAGTTTAAGGCTCTTGGCTTTCCAACTTACCAACTCTTCGACTACCCTAGAATATTGATCTTTTAGTTCTTAACTTATTACAAACCTTGTCTCATTTTCAATTTCACTACTCAAAATTGTTGTAAGAATAATTATTTATATTTAGATACAACATGTCTTCCTCCTATCCAAGCAAACATATAACCACCCACCCCATGTAGGGATTGTGATGAAATCATTCCTTACATGCGATAACTTGAAGAAAGAACCCTTAGATAATTTGTAGACCTTGAATATTATCTTAAGAAACCTCTTCCCACACAACACGTTTAGCAAACCAAACCTCGAACATTACCTCAAATCCCTTGTCCTTGAAAGGATTACATACCTATACCCATTCAAAACAATGAGCATGAGTTAAACTCTCTTAAGACAAGTACTGATACCATTGATCACAAAGGCACAAATTCTCACCCTTTTCCTAGCTTAGAAAAGTGGTGCAAGTATCAAAAAATGTTAGGGCCCTACCCTAACCTCCCAACTTAGGGATACTTAGGAGTTAGTTAATCAATGTACGAGGCCATTTTCTTTGAATAAGGCCCATTAGATAGTTAGTGATTAGTTGCTTATTGTAAACATGTCATCAATATTAATTAAGACCTACTAAGTGGTTGGTACTTCATTAATGATGGGACCAGAAGTAGTTAGTGTTTTTCTACTAAAAACTCTTTAAGAGCTAGAAAACTATGTAATGGTTTATGTCACGTCCCCACCCATCAATCCGACTGATGATGGGAACATGAATGACTTATGGGGATTCTAAATTTCGCCCCCACATCCATATTACGAAATTCATAAGCATTTAAATGATTGTTCAGATGAATACATATAAACACATCAGAAAATAAATCTATCCACACACACACAACATGTCTATGCCAACATACTCATCACATGCATAATAATAATAAGAAGAATAAAAATAAATTATGCGCATTCAACACAACAATAAATAAACAAGTAAACACTTATCTTTTAATTGAAGTTGTTAGAGCAACTGGCTATGGAAGAGAAATGTTCCACTGAGCCATAAGAACTATGTCCAACACTTTATCTCTTTGCTGAGAGACCACCCCCGAGATGAGCTATGTATCCACTAAGGAGGAACTACATAGGCTCACTCCCTGCCATAGGAACATACTCTCATGCTAATCCAATACACAATTGGGTTTATCAATCATATAGAGAGGTAAAGGAGGTGAATGCTAAGCTAGTGAGCTCAACCATAGAGATAAAAACATCTCAATTGATCTCAGTCAACCTTGACACCCACAATAGCTACCACACCCAACACAAGGAAGGTCCCCTTCTCTGTTACATAGTCCCTCAGGAACCCCTTCCCTCCAGTGCTATTCAGGGTTGGCATAGAAATGTCCAAGATGCAAGACTTTTAGAGATTCCTTTCCTTCATTGGTTTTATCAAACAATTCCATCTTCAAATATCTCTCAGAATTTAATTGTCTCTTGGATTCTCTATTTTCTGGGCAAGGCTAATTTGCAACCACAAAATTAAAATTATAGGCTTCCAAATTTGGGTTCTCCCACATATTTTCAGGCTGTAGACACTCTCAAATTTTCCCTAGGGTTTAGTTCTATGGATCTCCCATTGGATTTCATGACCAACAAGAGTTTCTGGGTGTTTTTGATAGTCTGAAACATGGCTCTTTCTCAAGTTGCGATTTCTGTTATTTCTCTCGCTAGGAATGCATAGCATACTCATAATTGGTGTCCCATTACAAAACAATGGAATGGGAGTGAAAGGAAACTGATTCCCATAAGGAAAATTGACTTCTGGGTACCAATACCTGATCCCATACTCAGCTATACGAATTTCTGGGTTATGCCCATGCTCCATTAAATTCCCGAGTTGATTCTCAACTTCTTCTTACAACAAAAATAAATATCAGCATGGAAGTCCACTTAGGTAGTTGCTTGCCATTTATGGCTCATGGGTTCTCAATATGAACTTGGAAACAAAGGATTTGATCCCCACATAACCCTCGCCTCTCCCTAGTGGATATACACAACCCCCTAATTTTAGTTGATTCCATAGCAAGCTCTCAGAAATTTTATTTGTATTATACATATTTACATGCTTTTACATTTTTTCATGGCTGACTGGCACATGTCCACATAATATAGAATACTTTCCTTTATAAGCCGGGATTTCAATAGCGGGGCCTTGGACTTGAGCTCCGTGCTAAGAATCATACATTACATTTTTACAATATTTGCATTATCAAGCCAATATGATCTAGGGGTCAAAATGGGGGTATGACATTTTGTCAAGTTTTGATATTGTAATAGGAACTTTTCCTAAAGGAGGTTGCCACCTCAAGTAGGCCCATGAAAATTGTTATCTCTTTTGGAAATAATCAAAACAAGGGTTATAGTTCACAAGTGTAATATCCTTGTTTATATATGTACTTTTCTATATTCATATTTTTTTGAACATCTTGTTTGTGAATCAATTTTAAGGGTTAAGGATCACTACAAGTGGTATTAGATCTCTTTCATGAGCCAACACATAGTTAGACTTTATAATTTTCTTAAGGTTAGAGACATCTGTAAATAACATACAGATTTATTTTTCACTGGGTAAACCTATGGTTGCAGAAGAATACATGCATAAATTATAAGTGGCGACACTTTTGTAACCTCGGTTGATACCCCTTCTAGTAGTACACATGCGACAACACTTATATAAAGATTTGTCTTCCATGTACCCTTGGGTATATTTCAATCTCTGTAGGCACACCTAAAACCAACTTTACATAATCCTATCAGTCATCTTGTTTCTATACTACATTGAGAACAAGATTCAAGGAGATAACTCTTTCATACTAGGGAATTGGGTAGTATGTCTAAGGGCCTTGACAACACCCTTTCCAGAGACCTATCTCAAAATATTCATGTGTAGACATGATCATAGTGGTACCACTCTTTAGTAAAAAAAATCTATGGACCCAACCATGCCATTGTGGGCAACCTATCTCAATAGACTCCTAATGGTCGTATGATTAAAAGTGGGGGAAAGTGTGAGAATGTAAAACATTAAATATGGGATGACTAGCTAAAATACAACATGTTCACTACTGAAATGGGTGGTTTTGATGTATTTTTCAATGTATAACATGTACTTATTTTTTGTCTTATTACCATGTATTTTTTGGACCTATACACAAGATTCACTAAGGACAATCATCAACATACACTCAAGGAGATCAAGTTAAGATCCCTTGAAATTATTATCTCTCGCCATCTATAAAATCTATTGAATAAAGAACAATCCAATGTTTTATTCCAAATCCATTCCATCCAAATTATGGATAACCCCCACACAAAATTCTCCCCAATTTGAAAATGGTCTTAAATAAACAATCAATAGGTATTTGAAACACCCAAGGGATTTCCCCCTTCACATGGTGAGCATGAACACAATATCAAACAGATTCCAACCATTCAAATGCCTGATGTGTGTCATTCTTGGCACCCTTTCTCATAAGAATGAAATTGAAAATATTATTTAGGAACTACTGGAGGAAGGAGTCATATGTCCAAGTAATATACCTTAATCATCACCCATGGTCATGCATTTTAAAAATAAGGAAATTGGTGCAGGTATCTGGATTCTCGTGCTCTCAATAAGTTGAGTGTCACAAAAAAATTTCCCATCCCATTTACCTGTGATCTCTTGGATGAGATTCATGGATCCATTTTCTTCACTACACTAAAAATTTGTTCATGCTACCACCAAATAAGTATGAAGGAAGAAAAAAATCCTAACAAAACCTTTTTCACACTTGAAGGCCATTATGAGTTCTTACTAAATGCCTTTGGTCATTGCAATGCCCCATCCACCTTTCAAATCCCCATGAACACATTTCTCCATCCCTTTCTGCATAATTGTTTTTGGTATTCTTTGATTATATCATGATCTATAGGAAAACTTGGGTAGCACATATAGAGCATGTAGATAAATGCTTACAACTCCTTGGAGAAAACTAGTTGTTCCTCAAATGCTCCAAATATGCTTTTGGTGCATCAAAGGTAGAATGCTTGGGTAACAATGTTAGTCAATATGGGGTCAAAATTGATCCCAAAAATATTGAGGCTATGAAATATTTCCCATGCCCCCAAGACTCTAAAAATATTACAAGGTTTCTTAGGACTTACATATCACTATAGAAAGCTTGTGAAGAATTATGGGAGAATTGCCACCCCATTAACAATGTCTCTAACAAATAATGCCTTTGTATGAAATGAGGTTATCAAGCAATAATTTTCATCTTTAAAGGATTCCATGTGTACTACACCAGTTTTAGTAGAGCTTGATTTCACTAAGATTTTTGTTTTGGAATGCGACACTTCAAATAGAGTTCTTAGAATCGTTTTGATGCAAGAAAGGCACCCCTTAGCCTTTAGCAATAAATAGTTATGTGAAAAACATTTGAGTAAGTACATCTATACGAGGGTTTTCTCCCTCAATTCATAGAGGGTTTCCCCAGGGTAAATTCATGTGTCGAATATGATTGCTTATGTGTATGATTGTTATTTTATTTCAAGTACTATTGCATTTCCGAATTAATGATAAAAAAATTAACATGGTATCAGAGCTGAGGGTGTGAATGAGGTAAGTTTTGCAGTCAAGCTTGAGCCTACATAGATCTTGAGTGTGCATAGTACTTGAAGAATTATGGCTTCAAACTCAGTAAGACCGGAATACCATTTTGAAGGAACTTCTAACTTCAATACTTGGAAGTCTAGGATTATGAATATCCTAGAAGAGCATGTTTTGGATGGATATGTATCCAATGTTATTAAAGATCCTGCTACTAATACATGGCACACCAACTTCAAGAAGAATCAAGCCAATGCAAAGAGAATTATTTATGATTCCGTGAAAGACAACTTGAGACTCTTTACTACTCCATTAAAGGCCACAAAGGAATGATTCGACACTTTGAAAAATATTTGTGACAAGAAGGCACCTAGTCAAAAGAGGGCATTGAAGAACAAGCTTTGAAATATGAAGGTGGAAAAGGATGAAGCTGTGGCTTATTTCTTCACAAAGATATATTAAGTAAGAGATCAACTCATGAGCATTGGTGTGACGGTCGATGATGATGATCTCATTCATATTGTTGTCGATGGTCTTCCATCCTCATGGGAGACATTCTTGGTTGTTGTAAATGGTTGAGAAGTGCAACCTAGATTTGAGAGAGTGTGGCAAGATTTCCTACTAGAAGAAGGGAAAATCCAGAGAAAGTGTACTAATTCCAAAGAAGAGAACCGCGCTCTTGCGGCATAGATGAAAAGAGGTAATAAATCTCACAAGAAATTATCTCATCAAAAGGAGAATGACTTCAAGAAATTTGATAAGTATAAAGTTAAATGTTTCAATTGTAATAAGAAGGTCCATTATGCAAGAGAATGACGTGCAAAGCAAAGAGTAAAGTTCAAGGGTAGGTTTCATGCTTCTACTGCTACAAAAGATGAACCTACAAGAAAGAATTCATCCAATGATCAAGAAACAAAGAAGGAGTACTATCTTGTCTCAGCCCTTTATGGATCTATTACCACTAGTGATGAGACATGGCTGGTAGATAGTGGAACATCCAAGCACATGACTGGATATAGGAGTGCTATCACAGATCTGAAGGAAAATCATTTTTCTTGTAAGGTGGAGCTTGGAGATAATACCACCTATTTGATCCAAGGAATTGGATCCACTTATTTTCAGTTGGATTCAGGAGATGTACTACATGCGGATGAAATTTTGTTTGTCCCCGGATTGAAGAAGAACCTTCCATCTGTTTCAATTTTAGAATATAAAGGATTCAGAGTTATCTTTATGGAAAACAAAGTGCTCCCATAGCCTAAGCATGAAGACTTGAACTCTGCATCAGTGATTAGAGTTAGAGAAGGAGGTCTACAAAGTTCCTAGAAAATTCATTCAAGCCATGATCCATAATGTAGCTGGTGTTTTCACACTAGCTCGTGCTAAAGAGCACCTACTAAGGATTCATGAACCCTTAGTAGCAGTTCATAATAATAAATAAAAATTAAATACTAAAAAAGTGACATGTGCAAGTAATAACATAAAAGAAGTCTAACTACTACAACAAAAAATAGAATCAAGAGGAACCCATGAATATAATTTGTGTTTTTTTAGTAAATGGAAAACAAGGGTTTGCATTAATATTTACCTCAAAACGTGAGGTGGTTGGAGTCCTTGAAAATACACAAAGAGTAGCGCACAGGATCTCCAGAGTTCCTTGCTCTTCTCCAAATGATCAAGAGGTGGCCAAGACTCAACTGAATGGGGAACAAAAGCTCAAAGTGATGGCCTCAAATTTAGCAGCAATTTCGACAGCATAAGGTTATGAAGAGTGATTATGGATGTGAAATGGGGGGCTTCCATCACCCTTTTATAGTGATTTTGGGTGGTGGATTATTGACCCATGGTTTCGGGCAACCAATAGAATTGGTTAGTGGTATTTGATGTTTTCCCTCTTTTTTGAATTTATTGACTTTTTTCCCCTTTTTCTTTTATTTTGGGGATTTTGGACCCTTTTTTGTGGGATTTTGACCTTTTTGAAGGAATTTAATTAATTAAGGAGGGAAATAATGATTTTTTTTCCTTTTGGTTACCATTTGACGGTTTTTAAGGGTTTTGGAGGTAAAAAATGTGGAAAAGTGGACAAATAGATTATGTGACTAGGGAGATGAGCTAGTGAACAATTTTTGGGTGTTAATAGATTGCCCCCTTATGTGTGAGGGAAGGAGCTCATCGTATGGCCGATAGACATCATAGGTTCTGTTTTTTTCCAAGGGTATGAGTGTTATGACAAAGGAGAGAAAAAATTGGTTGGAGACCATAACACGTGCTCCATACAAACAACAAAAACTGGAAATACATGACCTCAATAATGAATGAGGGATAATCTCAAATATATGGACGAGGTGGGCATACCCATGATCGTATCAAGATATACAAATAATAATGAGGCCCAGAGGAGACATAAATAATACATAGAGAACTGTTGTGTACATCATAATGGTCTAGAGGGGACACAAATCTGGGACATACTCATGGCCTGACCATGACTGATTTGAAGAACTGATACATGGAAACAATGGAATCCATAATGAATGCGGTACCATATGAACTGATGCGTTGTTGGATCTGAAGGTGTCCAACAACTGTATGGACTCAACGATTGAGAGTCAAAATCTCAAAGTTACGGTGGACTGCATCTGAACTGGGTACTCTAGGAAGCATAAAACTGGAGTGCTTCTGAATACTGTTGCCATCGCAGCCCGGATATCCACAGGAACATACAACAAGGGGGTTCCAAATTGACTCACCAATGTGATAGAGTCAGGGGACATCCGGGGTCTTGGACCAATAACTAAAGGGACCAATACCCTATATGAATATCAACGGTGCGATGATGGAGTTGAAGTTGAGCACGTGAGTAACAACCATTCTAAGAGGCACTAAGGACTTCTCTCATATGGTCTGTAGGCACTCCCCACTGATGGAGATGAGTCCAAGGTACAAGGACCTCTAGGTCTATCCTATGGAATATATGTGTTGGCGTCGATAGAGGGAGACATGCAACTACCAAGGAAATGATGTTTCCTTGATAGGAGCATGAGGTGGAAAACCAAGGGGTGATAGTACTGAATATGAGATTGACATATTGGGGAGAGATACAAGGGTCGTAGAGGGGGAGGACTAAAACTTTATTTATTCAAAGTATGATGGAAAGGATGACTCGGAAACATATGAAACTGACTTCAGGGAAGGGGATCGTAGTGTAAGGGACCAGGGATTGTGAATTCAATTGGGGGAGACTCAGGGGGGAGAACTGATGAGTGATATCAAGAAACTCCAAGGGTGACACATCGCAGAATACTATGAACAAAGGAAACCATGATGGGGGTGCTGCCATAATGTGGGGAATAGATGTGATCTGTCGTGGCGCAAAGAGGCATTGTTTAGGCCTTCTTCATGGTTTAAGGAGCTTGAAAAAGGGGTAGAAGTGTGCTTAGAATGGTACTGTCATGTGGATTTGTATGAGCCCAGGACAATGCATGCTCATGGGTGCTTTCAATTTTAAGGAGTCTAAAAGCAATAAGAAGACTCTGAAATGGTGAAAAGGTACCGCCATGTGGATTTATAAGAGCCCAAGATGGTGAATGCTCGTGGTTTCTTTCAATTTTAGAGAGTCTGAAAGAAATAAGAAGACTCCAAGGGGTTTCTTTTTTGTGTGTTGGTTTCCAAGGCCCGAAAAAAGCATAAAAGTATGCAATGAAGAACTCTTCTAGCCAATGTGATTAGAGTATTTATTTTTCATAATTAGTCAACTAGGTCCAGAAAAGGGTTAAACTTATACTAGATAGATGCCCTTTCAGGTACTTTAACGAGTATGAAAGGAAGAAAGATTGCTCAATGAGATTTTCATTCTTTAAGCAATTAGAAAAGAGCTTAACGAAAACTCCCTAAGTGCCTTTTTCATAAAGTAGTTGATCGGACTGAAAAAGGGATAAAAGTATATCGAACATATGTAATAGCCAAGCAAGGAGTAAGTGTTCAATCAAGGGACAAGTATAAGAACCAAGAACGAAGGCGAGTGGGAAACACTGATGGGGCCTCCTTGCGGGTTGATGAATGGTGGAAAAATAACGCAATAATTGTAGTATGGATGGAGCGAAAGTCTCATGGATAGGCCGCGATAGAAAAAATGGGGAAAAACGACTGCAACCTGTGTGGCACGCAAATCGAGGCGACAAGGGGAATGGAAAAAATACCCAAAAAAGTTTTAGTGAGAGAGAAATGATCTCAAGCATCATCACGGGCTTGAAAATATGAATCTGATGGTGCAAATGGTGCAAAAAATGGAGGTCATATGGCTCCAGAATGGTCAAAATAAAAATAGGGAAAAAATGGATATAAATAGAAAAGGGGCCCTCCTCCACATGTAATTTTCACTATGCAAATTGGGATGAGTGTGGAGGGTCCCAGAAGAGGGAATTCAGATTTATATCAATTTGACTGGTGAAATCCAGTTCTGTGACTTGCAGGTAAGTCTTTAAGTGATTTTTTACATTTTTGATGCATTTTTACTTGGATATGGGCCTCTGGGGAGGCGTGCCAAGCATGGATTGGGCACCACAGCATCGGAGCGTGACTTTCAAGAGAAATCATGCGCTTCAGGTGTGGCTCTGGGTCGTACATCCGTGCGGTGGGAGCACGATTGTGGGCCATACACCCGCGCTCTGAAGAGCAGTATTTCTTGGAAAACGCGCGCTTCAAGCACGACTATGGGCCCCACAGGCACACTCTTTTCGAGAAAAAAAGTGCACTCCATGGAGCACCTTAGGGAAAAAATGAGCACTTGGGAACGTGAATTTTTCCCTGAGTTTGGGTGCAGCGATCCTATTGATGCCCTGAAAATCACAGCATCAAGCAGCAAGGGATTCTCCCCGATAAGCAAGCCCAATTAGATCGCTCACCGTTTGGTGTGGGGAATTCGTCTGGTTAACGGTTCCGGCTACCGTAAGATTTAAAGATTCTTAATCCTTGCACTGGTTGCGGCCCGATCCAACGTTTTGTGATTTTAATTTTTAAAGATGAAATGCAATTGCCCTAAGCTAAATGCAGGTAGCTAATCTAAATTAATCTAAAACTGTATAAGCAAATTTAACCTATCCTTGCAAGGAGCAAACTGTAGAGATGAGTAATAAACTGCAAGAAGCACCTAAAGATCACACAGATAGCCATTTAATCATAAAGATGTTCCTATAGTAGAATATGACAGATATTGAAGATAGCTTCAAATTATTTAATACATTCCATTACTCATTTAAGAGAGACATCATTGTACAGAAAAAGAGAAAGATCATCCATTACATAGAAATAATTCATAATAGCAAAGAAATATCTCACTGTAGTATGTGAATGACACAAGAGTAGTCCAACAAACATTCAACACACCATTTCCAGGAAAAACGTCCTCTCCAAGCTTTCATTAGGCAAAATCCAGTTTCTTGGAGCAAGTAGCAAAGTAACTCATACAAGCTAGAAAATTTCTTTCACCTGCAAAAAAGTCCTTTTCTCTTTCTTCTATTCTCCTATTTATAAATTTACAAATTGCTCCTTGAGCTGATAGGTGTACCCTAAACTCTAGAACCTTCTAATTTGTCCTTTAGTGCATAATTACAAAACCCACAGATTCGTGGTGAGACTCCCTGTTGATGCCTCGGGGGTGCAGGGTAAGTGCAAAGTGCTGGAATGGGTTCCAAGGCACACAACAGGGCATGAAAACCTAGCCAAAGGCTTCGAAAGACCCTACGCAAGGGCAATTCTATTCTCGAGTTGTTTGGTGTGGAAATCACCCACGGATATTTGGCCTCCGCTGGCACTCTATGAGTAAAAGATTTGATCTTAAAAGATCAATTTTCCTATCAAGGAAAACAAAGTTTAAAAGTTGATTAACAAACCTAACTTAACCTACCTAAGGAAAGGATCTATTCTAAGTCAGATCTAACCTAAAGGAGAAGTTGATGTTGTGCAGATCAACCTTGAGATGTAAGAGAACAAACAGTCTATCACCTTTAACAGAAATGCTTTTAGATGAGATGTTTGCTGACTTAAATTATGACTGATTTAATGAAAATTAAACAATAATAATTCAAGTTTAAGGACCATCAAGATATATCCTATTATCCTTTTGTTGATTGAAAAATCAACAATGATTGAATATATATATATATGATCAATTGCAGAAATCGATAAAGAAAGTACTCAATTAAAGAAATTTAATCAAATATTTTCATACACGCATCAGTTATACAGAAAAACCAATATAACAGATCTATGTATTCATTATATCTTCAACAAGAGATCATACGTATAGTGGATGACAATCTGGAACATAAAATCAGAAATCCTTAAAGAAATTTAAGTGATAATCAGAAGATGGATCCGAAGATAACATTATTGTATTAAGATGTCTTGTACCAAAATTACAATGACTCTGGCCACAGAGTATCCTCGGTCTTATCTCCTGCTGAATTACAATTCCAAAAATTCCAACTCTTTTCTAAGGGAAACATTCTCCGTTAAATACTAATTAATCATAGGAGTCCAAAAGGAGAAGTTCTACAAAATAGGGATTACAAAATTAGATCTAATTAAAGATCTAGGAAATCCTGCCATTTTTCATAAATATCTAACAATTCATCTACATTTGGGAAAATGACATATTCCAAGGATAATTGAGCATTGCATGTGCTGTTATCCATATCATGCTTTGCTAGTTTGTTCCAAATACGTAGGTACATACGAATCCTCCCTTCCATGATGACTAGTTATTTAACCAAACGATCTACATCTTGAATGCTGATTTGTTCCAAATCCCGAATCTTGTATGCAAATTCTTCACATCTGCTCTCGAGTTCTTCAAGTCTGCATTTTGGTGGCAGAGCTTCAAAAATAGGATTCATGAGTGGCAATCCTATTTCATTCATGATATTGTCAACTACATACCATTGTCTAGTGCAAATGTCCTGTGATTTATTAATGATTTCCTCAGCTGATTCATTCAAATCAAACCACGTGTTCAAAGATGCCTTGAATTTCTTAATCTCGAAATTATTGAGGATTGGGATGTTCTCTGGAACATTCTTGATATACAATTGCCATTGACTAATTTCTTCTTCAGCTTTAGAAGCTTGGAATATCTTTGCCTTCTGTTCTTCAAGAGTAGAAGACATCTTAGAAAAACTGATGAAATTTTCCCTGATCTCATCTAAGGCAATATATAACTTCTTCAGTTCTTCATGATGACCCTGATTCACTTCCAGGGCTAAATTTTTTAAGTCACAGGGTGTGAACTTGAGAACATTGGAGGAATCTGCACTTGCAGTTGCATCTTCAGCCTGCTTCTCTAAAGAGGCTATCTTTATGAGATCAGTAGAATATTGAGACTACAAAAGGTTGAATTCAGTAAGAAGAGTAGCATTCTTCTGTTCTAGGTCTTGTACTTTGTCTGCCCAAGTTTTCCTGAGGTCAACCACATCAACATAATGCTGATTCTTTGTTTTAGCCAACTCTTCTTTCAGGTTTCTAATTTGTTCCTCCCTGAGGTCAACTTCTTTGTCCAAGCCCTGGACCGAATCCCAGTTAGCAGTGGCAAAAGCCCCTAAGGCTGCTGCTATTTCAACCGCTTCAATTCTTGGGTTATTAGTTTTTGGGGCCCATATCACTTGATCTGGTTCATGTGCTTCCAAACCACCTTGGCCTTGACCCCTCTTCCTGCTTCTTTTAACAATTGCCTTGTCATCTTGATGATAGAAAATATCCCCAAGAGGAACCACATCTCTATCTGTATACTCAGCAAAGGACTGTGTCGGAACAGAAGTGACACTAACTGTAGAAATCAAAGAAGGTGTATGTGTGACAACAAAGGTGGGATAGGTAGAGTGACTTGAGTGGCAGCTAGAGGTGTACTAATGACTTCGGGAGCTGACACACCTTTGTCCAGGGAGGGAAGTGAGATAGAGACTTCAGAAAGTGGAACTTGAACATGACTATTGACTTCTGGGAAAGGAAGTGGACTTTGATCTTTACTAGGTGAGTGTGTAGGAGAAACCTTAGAAGGTACATCGATGGAGGTTATTAATAAATCAACTGCAGATGATTGCGGGGGGATAGCTAAAGGATGGGATTCTGCAGTAGCAGATGGTGAACTGGAAAAAGGGATTGAATGTTCTGGTAATGAAGTAGTGGTGTTGTTGAGGGTATTAAACAAGTGGGATAATGAGAATGGAAGTGTTCCTCCTAGAGGCATAGTAGAATTTGGCTAAACAGATGACAACACAATTACTGATGATGTGATACCAGGGGCAGCATTAAACTCCAACACTGACTGTTCAGGAAAAGACCGATCTATATCAATATTGTCCAGCAATTCAGTATCAGTCTTAGGATTTCCAGAGACTTCTTCAACTACTGGTACTGGAAGAGGTGAAACTATTTCTTCATCACAGTCAATGATATCTACAGTAGAAATTTGTGATGAGGAAGGCATGACCTTCTGTCTTTTAGCTGGGCTAGCCTTGGTTATGACCAAGTCATCATCTTTTGAAGTATTTGGAGTAGAGGCCTGATCATCCAGTGTACCTGGTGGCTGAATTTTGTTTGCAGGCCTTGGGGGTTCTAGAAACTGAGTCTATAACATTGATGACAACTGCGCCATTTGTTGTTTGGATTCACGGGTTGTCTGCAGAATGAGTTTTCCTTCTTCATTAGCTTTCTCTTTGAATGGTTCCCCTTGAATAGTGTTACCTTTGTCTCCATCAAGACTCGTGGCCAAAGGAGGAGCGTTAGATTTCTGAGCTTCTTTCTCTTCCCTGTCCTTTCTTGTTTGTTCAACAAGATTCAACTACATGGCCCTGTAACTTAGGATTATGTCCTTCAATTGTTTCTGATACTGTAGAATATCATGTTGTTCTTGAGAGTCTTTTGCTTTGGCCAAGACTTGAGAAAATGTGTCTACCCCTTGATATATGGAATCATCGGGGATTGACTCATGTGTGTAGTCTATCTTCATGTGAACTTGCTTTAGGTGCGCATCTAAGAACTTCTTAGGATCATGTTTCCTTTTCGGGGCAACACCTAATCTTAGAGAATCTATCTGATCACCTAGAACCGTAGCCTAGGTGGAAGTTGGGATGACCAATTGACCAAGATTCAGAGAAAACTTAGGCCAACCTT
This sequence comes from Larix kaempferi, assembly GCA_027924585.1. Classification (NCBI taxonomy): domain Eukaryota; kingdom Viridiplantae; phylum Streptophyta; class Pinopsida; order Pinales; family Pinaceae; genus Larix; species Larix kaempferi. The sequence continues at coordinate 2,367,024 of BSBM01000012.1, read as the reverse complement.
TCTTCTTGGGACCTATGAGTTTCTTATACATACGATCGGTTACAGTTTGAAAAGAAACCTCCTGTATTACCATCCTGTCCGGTACTATTCTGGGCAAGAAATGAACTATTTCACTTCCCCAGATTCTGATGTATGAAAAGTGCTCACCTACATACCAGTCACCAATTGTGTTGATAAAAGCTTTGGCATCCTCTGAGAATGTAGGTGGCTACTGCTGGAAGATCTTGAAGTAGATGGTACCCACAAAACAGTCACATATGTCATATATAATAGGTGCAAAATTTCCTTCCCATAGTGCTGAATGGTAGATGTGTATAGGTGGATTTGAAGGGGTCCAATGCCAACCCAAATTAGGCTACTGGAATTCTGAGCAGAAAACATCAAAAACATATGCAGATAGGAAAAAGGGTGGCTTCTTATGAGCCGGTGCCTTCTGATATTCATGGATGGCATTTTTTAGTTCCACGGACAAGATAGAGGCCCACGGAAAAGAATCACCTGTCAGTAACACATGATGTGCTATGGGTTCCCACTCTACTTTAAAATGGGAACAATTGGGTTGATCGAAAAGTCGGCAGAGCATGGCTGCAAGTAAAGAAAAGGGTTCCTTAAACCATATAATAGGATAAAGGTTATCCGACTTAGGTACAAAGGCATTAGGCTTGAGCATCCAAGACTTAATCATTTGATTGAAATTATACTGGGTTTTGGACGATTGTATGAACTCAGCAGAGAGGGTCTGTGTATGGGGTTTCAAAGCAAAATCTCGAACAAAAACCTCTAGGTGAAAACTTGTCAATTGACAACGTGTACTATCATTAAAAGAACGGTCTTTAACATCAGCATTCTCAATTATCCACTTAACTGCATCTGTGTAGGGTAAGACAACAGGGCGTGCAACGATGGCGTGAATTTGGGAAGCCCTTATTTTCGTAGACTATTCTACCATTCTCAATATGGGAAAGGTTGTCATTATAAAAAATGGCGTATATCCTAGACCAGTCCATCTGGTACGTTTCAGTAACTCGTTCACTGGTGTCAGAGAGAAAACCAAAATTTGGGTCTTTGTTTAGGGGGTTTTTGTACGATGATTTAGACCGTGTATTTCTCAACATGATGAAAGAACTTTGCAATATCTGATAGATACAGAAAATAAAATTAAATTCAACCCAAAAATAGCATAATTGCAGGCTAGTAGCGTAAGGATAATAGTGGACTTACCTGAAATAACCAACAAACTGAAAAACGACACTTGATACACAATCCACAGTAAAATGATAACGCGACAGTGTAATTTCTTCAATAGTTAAAATGTAAAACTAAAAGGTAAAAACCCTATTAAACACATTCATCAAAATAAAACTAACCTTGCGATCATAACAAATGGACGACTGCAATTAACCGCATCAGGACGTGGAATTGGGTTCAAGTATGTTCACGAAACTCTTATTCAAAGGTCCCGCAAGCCGAAACCTGAAAGTACGGATTTGCGGGTTGTGGGTTCACAAAAATAGAAGTAGGAGAAAAGATTTCCGAAAGCCGAAAATCGACTATGCGGGTGGCAGGTTTCGGGAACGTGAAACTGTGAGGAGAGATAACTATCCCGAAATCTGCATCCCGAAATTACGGGTTGCGGGTTTCGGGAGGACACACCAAATAAACGAAAAACCACAATCCCGAAAGTCGAATGCCGCCATTGCAGGATTCGGGTTTCGGGGTAATTATTTCTCAATCTTATTACAAAATGATTCCGCAATCCGCACCTATCAGGTTGCGGGTTTCGGAATTACCAAAACCAAAACTTAAAAAAAAAACAGTGCCGCAACCCTCACTTGTCGGGTTTCGGGTTTCGGGTTCTCCAAATGTTGGGTTTCGGGATGATGATAACAGTCAACAAAATACTCAAAATTTTGGCTCTTTTCAGACCGAAACACTTTGGAAGAAATAATCAAATCCTTACAAACAAGCAAACCAAAAGCATGGGTGAAGAAGTTTAGAGGTAAAATCAAAATTTAAAATTTTCAAGATGACTCACCCAAACACCTTTGCGTTTATTAAAATTGGGGGCTCTAGTGCTTAGATAAGCATGGGATCTGTTGTGCCCACAACAAATGGCGACTGGATGGGAAGAACTAGTTATCTCTGCAATGAAAAACCAGCTTAGAGAATACATTAAAACATGTTAGTCAGATCTCTTTTCTTCAGCCTGAATTTTCAAAAAATGATCAGAAGGAATACAGCTAACGAGTATGGGCCATAAATTAATAAATATCCATGTCTGATCATATTAAGAATAATGCAAATCTAATAAGGGGGTTTAAGAGACAACTGAGACCCTTCACCTGTATGTAGTCATGGGAAGCTGCTTGTGTTGAACCTAGGCGCATACTTGCAAATGCTTCTGGATATCCCAATTACACATCACCTTGATCTATTGAGACATTATTTACATGCAACATTTTTTTTGTTTTTGGAGTAAAAGATAACTGTGTGTATAAAACCACTGCCTTGACTTGGCGATCAGATATAAGCAGTGCCACTCACAAGCAGAATTCAGAAACTGATCAAGCCAGCTCGATAACGAGACTCCTTGTCTTTCAGTTGAGGTGCTGAAAGCAACTATCATGGCTTGGTAACCATGTATTGATAGCTTCAATCCAAATTAAACCCATGATCATGGCAGGGCTGGCTTGTAATAAGACCCCCCTATTCTTATATGCACAGGTATCTTGTACCAATAAGAATATGGAGCAATTCAGATTTCGTTAAGTTGGAAATTACAAGGCACTACCATGGCTTGGTGACCATATATCAGTAGCGTTACTCACCAGTGCTTTGTTGATCATGAATGGACCGACCTGTGATAGGATCTTCCAACTCTCAGTAAAACCGAAAGTCATCTTCCAAGTGTGGTAGCTTGGTGTGAAGATGTCATTCTGCTTAGCACTTATGAACCTAATGAGTAGGCTTGATGACAAGACCTCCCACCTTGTAATTTACTTTATCTTAAGGTGATGGTAAAAGGATCCAGAGCAGAACAAGCTGGCAAGGTTAATATGATATGCAACTTAAACCATGAGACATGAGACAATGGAAACTCAACTATCCCTCAGACTCTGATTAAACAAATAATACGCGTGTAAGATAATGATCATCATAGAGATATATTAATTTGAGGTCATGCAGTCATTAATCGTATGTCCTATGTTGAACAATTTCTAAGTATAGGACAAAATCATAGCTGGAAAATAGTCATAAAACCAAAACTGGAATCATCACCAAGAGATAAACTGATTAATAAATATTGTTGTATGTGTGGGGCTTTGAAATCAAACAAAAGATAAATACAAAAATAAAACAAACCAAAAAAAAAGAGCAAAATCAATCTATGTACAAAAATTTCAGTCTGATTTATACAAAATGACTTTTGAGGAGTAAAACATTCATTGGATAGGTGTGCACAACACCTTCCAATGTCTGTAATTGAATAGTACTAGAACCCACCTTAGATTCGGTTTGTCGTCGCAAATACTTTATTGAAGATAATCAAAAGGGCAATATAATCATTAAAGAAATTATCAAAACTAATATGTTCTACACCTACTCCTACACTAAAAATAAACAGAAACTAAGTATAATCAAATTTCCAATGGAGCCAATCAAGTAACTTTAAACCTACACGATAAAACGAATGATGAATTAGCAATGAAAATTTTGAAATTGGAGGTCCAAAAATAGGAAAAAATGAACTAAGTTTCTTATTTACAAAGAAATGGAAATGACATGGGAAATTGCTGAAAAATGATTGTTCCAACCATAAATAAATTGAATCATAAAAACTATGCTGGATATTATTAAGATCATGCTCCAAAATATTTTCATTAAGGTTGAGAGAAGGGAATATTTCCTTTAGCAGTATATCATCGTTATTGTATTGAAAGGAAATATTGGAATTTGAATTTTGTGAATGATTAACTTCATTTTTTAGATATTCGTTCTTGTCAAGTGTATCAAATCTATTTAATTTCAAATTATTTGATCGAAATAACTTTTCATTTGAAATTTGATTTATAGAGAAAGTATATTTGGAACAAATATTATGAAATTCAATCTCAATTTCAGCTAACTCATCATCTAAAGACTTATGGTTCTTATTCTGTTCATAATAATCAGAATGGAAGGATGAAGAAGAAGGATTTTCAGATTTTGTAAAATGAGTAGAATCATTATGTTCTTCAGAATCTGAAGTACAATCAGCATCTTCAAAACCTTCTATTCAAACATCCATCTTTTGATTAAATGAAGAAGAATGAATATCACTTATAAAAGAAGGACTTATAAAATAATTAGAAATACATGAAAAATCCTCTTCATAATTCTCGAAATCCTCATTTTTATTGATAGTTGTATCATTATGATCAAATTGAGAGAAAGGAAAATGTTCAAAATTCATTCGAACAAATTGTTCATTACATAGATAAAAAATATTAGGATTAAGATTTTGTTTAACAGTGTCAGATCGAGATTCCAAACAATGAAGGGAAGATGTAAAACATTCATCGTACTCACATACATTTGAAAGGGAATAATGACTATTAGAATTTGCATCTAATTTCCTTTTGGTATCTCAGGAAGATTGAAAACTGGATGCAAAAATTATTCGTTTCAAATCATGTAGAGTGTTTTGAATATACCTTTCCTTCTTTATGGACATAACTTCATTGTACATGTCATTCATTTGAGAATTAAATTGAGCAATTTGTGAATCAATTGATTCTTCATTAACAGATTCAACATCATATGAAAGGAAAGGATGAAAAAGATCTGAAGGATACCCCTTCAAGTCTTTCTCAAGAACTTGAGCCTCTTTGCATGCTTCATTGAAATCTGTTATCCCTTGTCGCAAAATAAACATTGCTATAATCTTGGGAAGAGATCTAACATACCAACATAAAATGAGTTGTGCTGAAGGTCTATGTTTTTCGCGTAAGCCATAATACACTTGTCAAAAATGTGTGTTGAAATCCCGAATTGATTCTCCATCAAGTACTTGCATTTGAATCAGATTTTGATGAATTTCAACCACATCATAATCTTCAAAAGAATCTCTAAAAACATTCTTAAATTCTAACCAACTAGAAATTGAATTCAAAGGTAAAAAATAAAACCAAAGAGAAGCCTTACCTTCGAAGGTAAATGGGAATAATATGCAAGCAACATCTTCATGTATGATATTAAATAAACGCAAAATAGATTCATACCTTCTAATATGCTCGGTGGTAGAAACATTACCTTCTCCATCAAATTTTGGCAAGATCTTAACTGCCTTTTTAGGGAGTTCATGTAAAGGCCCTGGTAGGCCCAATGCAGTATCAGACTCCCCTGCAGGGATTTGGGAAAGATCCATGAAAACATAGTAACTATAAATTAGCTCTTATTGTGGGCAATGTGCCAGTTCAAGACCTCCTTCTAGCGCCATTTGTTGATTCCTCAGGGGTGCAGGGTAAGTGCAAAGTGCTGGAATGTGTTCCAAGGAACACAACAAGGGATGAAAACCCAGCCAAAGGCTTCGAAAGATCCTGCGCAAGGGAAATTCTATCCTCGAGCTGTTTGGTGTGGTAATCACCCATGGATATTTGGCCTCCGTAGGCACTCTATGAGTAAAAGATTTGATCTTAAAATATCAGTTTTCCTATCAAGGAAAACAAAGTTTAAAAGCTGATTAACAAACCTAAATTAACCTACCTAAGGAAAGGATCTATTCTAAGTCAGATCTAACCTAAAGGAAAAGTTGATGTTGTGCAGATCAACCTTGAGATGTAAGAGAACAAACAGTCTATCACCTTTAACAGAAATGCTTTTAGACGAGATGTTTGCTGACTTAAAATATGACTAATTTAATGAAAATTAAACAATAATAATTCAAGTTTAAGGACCATCAAGATTTAACCTGTTATCCTTTTGTTGATTGAAAAATCAACAATGATTGAATATATATATATATCTGATCAATTGCAGAAATCGATAAAGAAAGTACTTAATTAAAGAAATTTAATCAAATATTTTCATACACGCGTCAGTTATACTGAAAAACCAATACAACAGATCTATGTATTCATTATATTTTCAACAAGAGATCATACGTATAGTGGATGACAATCTGGAACATAAAATCAGAAATCCTTAAAGAAATTTAAATGATAATCAGAAGATGGATCCGAAGATAACATTACTGTATTAAGATGTCTTGTACCAAAATTACAATGACTCTGGCCACAGAGTATCCTCAGTCTTATCTCCTGCTGAATTACAACTCCAAAAATTCCAACCCTTTTCTAAGGGAAACATTCCCCCTTAAATACTAATTAATCATAGGAGTTCAGAAGGAGAAGTTCTACAAAATAGGGATTACAAAATCAGATCTAATTAAAGATCTAGGAAATCCTGCCATTTTTCATAAATATCTAACAATTCACATACATTTGGGAAAATGATAGATTCCAAGGATAATTGAGCATTGCATGCGCTGTTCTCCATATCATGCTTTGCTAGCTTGTGCCAAATACGTAGGTACATACGAATCCTCCCTTCCATGATGACCGGTTCTTTAACCAAATGATCTACATCTTGAATGCTGATTTGTTCCCAATCACAAATCTTCTGTGCAAATTCTTCACATCTGCTCTCGAGTTCTTCAAGTCCGCATTTTGGTGGCAGAGCTTCCAAAATAGGATTCATGAGTGGCAATCCTAGGTCATTCATGATATTGTCATCTGCATACCATCGTCTAGTGCAGATGTCCTGTGATTTATTAATGATTTCCTCATCCGATTCATTCAAATCAAACCACGTGTTCAAATATGCCTTGACTTTCTTAATCTGGAAAGTATTGAGGATTGGGATGTTCTCTGGAACATTCTTGATATACAATTTCCATTGACTGATTTCTTCTTCAGCTTTAGAAGCTTGGAGTCTCTTTGCCTTCTGTTCTTCAAGAGTAGAATACATCTTAGAAAAACTGATGAAATTTTCCCTGATCTCATTTAAGGCAATATATAACTTCTTAAGTTCTTCATGATGACCCTGATTCACTTCCAGGGCTAAATTTTTTAAGTCACAGTGTGTGAACTTGAGAACATTGGAGGAAGCTGCACTTGCAGTTGCATCTTCAACCTGCTTTTCCAAAGATGCTATCTTTACGAGATCAGTAGAATATTGAGACTGCAAAAGGTTGAATTCAGTAAGAAGAGTAGCATTCTTCTGTTCTAGGTCTTGTACTTTGTTTTCCCAATTTTTCCTGAGGTCAGCCACATCAACAGAATGTTGATTCTTTGTTTTAGCCAACTCTTCTTTCAGGTTTCTAATTTGTTCCTCCCTGAGGTCAACTTCTTTGTCCAAGACCTGGACCGAATCCCAGTTAGCAGTGGCAAAAGCCCCTAAGGCTGCTACTATTTCAACCGCTTCAATTCTTGGGTTATTAGTTTTGGGGGCCCATATCACCTGATCTGGTTCATGTGCTTCCAAACCACCTTGGCCTTGACCCCTTTTCCTGCTTCTTTTAACAATTTCCTTGTCATCTTAATGATAGAAAATATACCCAAGAGGAACCACATCTCTATCTGTATACTCAGCAATGGACTGTGTAGGAACAGAAGTGACACTAACTGTAGAAATAAAAGAAGGTGTCTGTGTGACAGCCGAGGTAGGGATAGGTAGAGTGACTTGAGTGGTAGCTAGAGGTGTACTAATGACTTCGGGAGCTAACACACCTTTTTCTGGGTAGGGAAGTGAGATAGAGACTTCAGAAAGTGGAACTTGAACATGATTACTGACTTCTGGGAAAGGAACTGGACTCTGATATTTACTAGGCGAGTGTGTAGGAGAAACCTTAGAAGATGCATCGATGGAGGTTATTAATAAATCAACTGCAGATGATTGCGGAGGGATAGCCAAAGGCTACGATTCTGTAGTAGCAGATGGTGAACTGGAAAAAGGGACTAGATGTTCTGGTAATGAAGTAGTGGTGTTGTTGAGGGTATTAAACAAGTGGGATAATGAGAATGGAAGTGTTCCTCCTAGAGGCATAGTAGAATTTGGATGAACAGATGAAAACAAAATTACTGATGATGTGATACCAGGGGCAGCATTAAACTCCAACACTGACTGTTCAGGGAAAGACTGATCCATATCAACATTGTCTAGCAGCTCAGTATCAGTCTTAGGATTTCCAGAGACTTCTTCAACTACTGGTACTAGAATTGGTGAAACTATTTCTTCATCACAGTTAATGATATCTACAGTATAAATTTGTGATGAGGAAGGCATGACCTTTTGTCTTTTAGCTGGGCTAGCCTTGGTTATGACCAAGTCAGCATCTTCTAGAGTATTTGGAGTAGAGGCCTGATCATCCAGTGTACCTGGTGGCTGAATTTTGTCTGCGGGCCTTAGGGGTTCTAGCAACTGAGTCTGTAACATTGATGACAACTGCGCCATTTGCTGTTTGGATTCACGGGCTACCTGCAACATGAGTTTTGCTTCTTCATTAGCTTTCTCTTTGAATGGTTCCCCTTGAATAGTTTTACCTTTGTCTCCATCAAGACTTGTGGCCAAAGGAGGAGCGTTAGATTTCTGAGCTTCTTTCTCTTCCCTATCCTTTCTTGCTTGTTCAACAAGATTCAACTACATGGTCCTGTAACTAAGGATTCTGTCCTTCAATTGTTTTTGATACTGTAGAATATCATGTTGTTCTTGAGAGTCTTTTTCTTTGGCTAAGACTTGAGAAAATGTGTCTACCCCTTGATATATGGAATCATTGGGGATTGACTCATGTGTGTAGTCTATCTTCATGTGAACTTGCTTTAGGTGCACATCTAAGAACTTCTTAGGATCATGTTTCCTTTTCGGGGCAACACCTAATCTCAGAGAAACTATCTGATCACCTAGATCCGCAGCCCAGGTGGAAGTTGGGATGACCAATTGACCAAGATTCGGAGAAAACTTAGGGCAACCTTTCTTCTTGGGACCTATGAGTTTCTTATACATACTATCGGTGACAGTTTGAAAATAAACCTCCTATATTAGCATCCTGTCTGGTACTATTCTAAGCAAGAAATGAACCGTTTCACTTCCCTGGATTCTGATGTATGAAAAGTACTCACCTACATACCATTCACCAATTGTGTTGATAAAAGATTTGGCATCCTCTGAGAATGTAGTTGGCTGTTGCTGGAATATCTTTAAGTATATGGAACCCACAAAATAGTCACAAATGTCACATATCATAGGTGCAAAATTTCCTTCCCATAGCGCTGAATGGTAGATGTGTACAGGTGGATATGAAGGGGTCCAATGCCAACCCAAATTAGGGTATTGGAATTATGAGTAGAAAACATCAAAAACATATGCAGATAGGAAAAAGGGTGGCTTCTCGTAGATTGTTCTATCATTCTCGATATAGGAAAGGTCATCATTATAAAAAATGGCGTATATCCTAGACCAGTCCATCTGGTACGTTTCAGTAACTCGTTCACTAGTGTCAGAGAGAAAACCAAAATTTGGGTCTTTGTTCAGGGGGTCTTTGTATGACGATTTAGACTGTGTATTTCTCGACATGGTGAAAGAACTTTGCAATATATGATAGATACAAAAAATCAAATGAAATTCAACCCAAAAATAGCAGAATTGCAGGCTGGTAGTGTAAGGATAACAGTGGACTTACCTGAAATAACCAACAAACTGAAAAATGGCACCTGATACGCAATCCACAATAAAATGATAATGCGAGAACGCAATTTCTTCAATAGTTAAAATGTAAAACTAAAAGGTAAAAACCCTATTAAATACATTCATCAAAATAAAACCAACCGTGCGATCATAACAAATGGACGACTGTGATTAACCACATCGTGATGCGGAATCCGGTTCAAGTATGTTCACGAAACTCTTATTCAAAGGCCCCACAAGCCGAAACCCGAAAGTACGGATTTGCGAGTTGTGGGTTCACAAAAATGGAAGTAGTAGAAAATATTTCCGAAAGCCGAAAATCGACTATGCAGGTGGCGGGTTTCGGGAACGTGAAACTGTGAGGAGAGATAACTATCCCAAAAACCGCATCCCGAAATTACGGGTTGCGGGTTTCGAAAGGACACACCAAATAAACAAAAAACCACAATCCCGAAAGTCGAATGCCGCCATTGCGGGATTCGGGTTTCGGGGTAATTATTTCTCAATATTATTACAAAATGATTCCACAATCCGCATCTGTCGGGTTGTGGGTTTTGGAATTACCAAAACCAAAACTTAAAAAACAACAGTCCCGCAACCCGCACTTGTCGGGTTGCGGGTTTCAGGTTCTCCAAATGTTGGGTTTCGGGATGATGATAACAGTCAACAAAATACTCAAAATTTTGGCTCTTTTCAGACCGAAACACTTTGGAAGAAATAATCCAACCCTTACAAACAAGCAGACCAAAAGCATGGGTGAAGAATTTTAGAGGTAAAATCAAAATTGAAAATTTTCAAGATGACTCACCCAAACACCTTTGTGTTTATTAAAATTGGGGGCTCCCGTGCTTAGCTAAGAATGGGATCTGTTGTGCCCAAAACACTCTCGTATAAGACAAAATCAGAACCAACTATCCTTTCAAAGCATTTATACAATAGAGGAATTTCAGCCTTTTCTCATATTAAGACAAATAAAAATTTTGATGGTTTATTTATTTTATTGGGCTTCCTTTTGCTGACTTGCTAACTCATTCCCACCAACTGGCTCGCTTGTGGATGCTTGGCCATCTATACTTTGGATATGGGTGGCCCATTGACTAAGCTCTTTCAAGATAATTTTTCTCTGAACATATATTGTTACCTTTGCTGCAATCTCATGCTTGCGCAGATCCGATTTGACTTGTGCTGTTCCTGCTGTTGCTTCTTGAGCAATTGCTTCCAAAAAGTAGACATGTACAGCGGGATGGCCAATGAACTGATGGAGTTCATCTTGGGTTATCACCTCTACCCTTTTAACATAGTCCAATCCTTGGTCCAACTCGCCTTGCAACTCATCCAACCAATGTTCTTGTTCTTGGAATTCATTGATAGTTTCAGGCAAAACCAAGTGGAACTTGCCATGGGATTCTCTAATTTTGGAGTAGAAAGAGTGGCATTTGTGGACAATCTTTCTGATCTCCAAGCTTATCCTGGTGCCACAATCTTTACTGAATTCAAGGACTCCTGCATCTAAGTCAAATTCTTCTTTGGTGGTGGCGCGCAAGTTTGAGGGGAATCCAAATTTTCCTCTTCTCCACTCAAATTGTTGTTTTAATTCTTCCACATGTTTTGCAAATTTGTCTCTATTCTTTAAGGCTCCAACTTCGATCGCTGTCATTTTCATGATCATTTCTTTCACATTGCAAATTTCTCCTGAGATCAGCACCAGCAGCCGATGGCCTTTTATTAGCATGTCACATGCTTGCTTGTGAAACGTGAACAGGTCTTGCTTGTTTTCCACTGCTTCTTTGAGCTGTTTCAACAATTGTTCCTTTTCTTGGATTAACGCCTCATACTGATCCTTGGGGAGATAAATTTGTTGGGCTCTGCTGGCTTCGAGCTCCTCCAATTCTGATATCCGGGCCTTTAAGTTCTTTTTCTTGTCTTTGGAGATGGTCAGCTGCATCTCTAGTGAATTCTTCTCATTTTCAAGTTGTAGAGTTCCCGAAGTTATCCTTAACTTCTCTTCTGTCATTTCTTTGTATTTATTATTCAATTCATTTGCTTCTAGAACCTCCCTCTTCCTATCATCTGTTATTTTGAAGCACTGATCCCTGTAATGTTTTACCTCATTTATTAACCGATCTGTATTGACTTTACTCGCCTCAGCTGATGCCACAGTGCATTGGGCTTGAAATGAAGGGTAAACATCAGTTCCTTGGACCAGTGTAGATTCTGATACCCTGGATTCATATAAGTCCTCCCTAATTTCCATTTTCCTTACTCTTTGGTTAATGATAGCCTTTTTCCGCTCGTGAAAATATACAGAATCCAGGTTGGCCACCTAGCGTTGCTTCCTGGGGTTGTACGGGGTCAGCGCTAATCCTTCAGTAGAAGCAACCCCTTCTCGAGCTATCTTTGGTTGGTCTATCAATGGCGGATCCAACTCCATGTATTGTGTAGTAGACGGTTCTGGTTCGGGAGTTTTCTCAATCTGCTCCCTTTCCTACCTTTCAGATAGCTCTGTTAATTCCTTTTGTAATCTATCTGCCTCTTCTAACAAAATCCTCTCTTCTTCTTTCTCTTCTTGCAATTTAGCAGCTTGTTCTTGGAGGATTCTTTCTTCTTCCTCTCTTTGGGCCCTTACTTCCTCTTCCTTCTGTCTTCTAGCAGCCTCATCTTCCAAAGATTTTTTCTCTTGCTCCCTCTATACTCTAGCAGCTTCTTCTTGCTACTGCAATTGAACAGCCTGCTCTCTCTGGATTCTTGCTGCCTCTTCTTGTTGGAACTTGGCAGCTTGTTCATTTTGAATCATAGCCGCTTCTTGGTCTTGTTGATGTAATATCCTGTCATCTTCGTCTCGGATTTCCTGATTGGGACATTGATGCTTCCCGTTCCTTTTGGATTAGGCCGATAGGCCTGGGAGAAGAGCTCTTTGCCCCTTTCTTATTTTAACGCTTGCCTAATTCCGTCATGTTCCGAGCACTACAGAAAAACTCTTCCTCATTGTCTTTAAGATGGGCGTACTCGAAGCTGGTTTTGACATCAATAATATGTTTGGCAACTTCACCACAAGGGTCATGCCTTCTAAAAAACTTTGTACCGAAATGGAAGATGTCTAAATCTTGAACATAGTTGTATCCTTCCTTGGCCTTCGGGAGGTTGTATGCACCAATAGTGAAAGGCATTGGCGGATACATCCCTTTCTTCCTTTCAGTGAGAACTCTGCTGATTCCGCCAATGCTGAAGAGTTGCCTTATGGCTTCCCTGTGAATCACAAAATCTGTAGCATATCTGGGAAGCAAAAAGGGAGCTATGGATCCTCCATTCATTTGGATATAGGTACCTTCTATACTATGATAATAATCGCCAAATGCTTCGATAATGGGCATGGCATTCTTTGACATGCAATTTGGTTCCTTTACAAAAATAAGCTGGTATAGAGGCACGATGAATTTCTCGCAAACATGCTTGTAATAGTTTGCGTATTTACTTGCCCATGTGAGTTGATAGGCCATGAATAGAGATGTTTCCTTTGGATTCCATGAGCATCCCAAGTCTGGGAAGGTATGTTTGCTCAATAAGCAGTTTATCAAATACGAAGACATGAAGAAATCTTCCTTCTTCTGAGTCATTCCTCCCTGGGCCGCAGTTAACTGTGAGGCCAGACTGCCTGAGATTATGCTGGCCCAATTAAAAATGGTGCCATTCATGGCTATATGAAAAAATATTGGCACCCATCCGATCTTAAAAATATTGCCATTAGGCATGCCGAAGAGCCGACTCAACATTAGAACGATGAGTCTATAAGGAGTCTTCAGGAGGTTGCTTTCATATTCATTGTTATTCCTCCTCCTTATTTGTCTGTCAACTATCATCATTTTCCTGGCGGCGTCCAGTGGGTCCATAGGATGTTCTACTATCCATTTATCATCTAACCAAGCTCTGAGTTGAGGTAATTTGTAGGTCGTTGTAATATGCTCAGGAGCAAAAGATGCTAGGTTCATCCCATTTTTATCATTTATGAACCTAGTGTCAGTCCTGCGTGAGGGATCAACCAGCCAATGACTTTAGAACATGGGAACAATTTAGGACGAGTCATTTCCTTATGGAGGTAAGACCTTCGGATGTTTGCATACACCAGAGAATATTCTATGGGGGCTTGAGGATTGTTTTGGTCCATTATAAACCTATATAGCTCACCCCACTGGAATTCCGGGGCAGAGCTCCTAGGTGGCACATTGGTGGTAGCTTGTGTATCAATAAACATTGTCTCGAGTGAAGTGTCCAACAGGATTTCTACGTCTGAATATGAGTCGATCTTTTGCACGGATTTCTTCCTTGCAGACCTCCTATGCATGAAAATCCTACAGTAAGCAGGGCAGTACAAATAAGGCGTATGTAGACATTCAGTGAAAAATGCAAAACCTCCTATAGATCTGTGAAAGAAAATATGACAGAGTTGGCTTTCACTAGATAACCTTCAAGCATTAGCAAAACAGTTATGAAAAAATTCAGAATATGCCACTTTCATAATATGGAAGTTGTTTTAACAAAATAATCAACTAACTCACAATTGCAGCTACCATTTCACAGTTGAAAATCATGAGAAATACTAGACACAAATGCCAACAAGCTATACAAGCCACTGTGGTTTCATATATAACAAAAATGACACTATGGTTTCATTATTCTTGGAATGATAGTTCTAGAACCTATGTGACATCTTAGGATCATGGCTGTCTTGATTTCATGTTTAATTAGCTTATCACGACAAAGCTAGTTCGTTGTCACCGTAATACCAAGAGGAAAGACAAGAGTTGGGAAGTTTAACAACAAGGAAATCGACATGGTGGAAAGGTAGCAATAAAGCTTCTCATTTGTGTTGTTGCTTTGTTCAATATCAAAATACCTAGCCAAGAGAGACTAATGGAGGAATAAGGAACTGGAGGATTTAATGGTGTCATGTCATTCACAGAAATGCGCAAGTACCTAAAACGTTTTGTGCATCCGGTGAGACCATTGCATTCATGCAAGCAATGCCTGGAAAATAACACATGGGTGGTTTCATTGGGTTCTTCTTTCACGACTGCTAGCCTCTATAAGTATAATGCTGAGCTATTCATAATGTTCCTACTGCTAGCCCGTCAGATATTTCTCACATGCTTTAATTCGGTTTTGGCCGAGCACTGTGGGTTTTAGGTGGCCTCGGAGCGAAAAAAAAATCATTTCTTGGCAGCGATTTTCCATGGGGTATGCGTGGATGCATCACTTTAACCGAAAATGAGCACTTAGCTACGGATTCAAGCGTGGAACGCAAGATGCGTGGCCATCAAGATATAACCAGGAAAACCCAGAGACGGCAAGATATGCAAGAAACTTACTTAGGACACCGAGCACACCACAGTGGGAAGAACTTCATGTGCACATGGGGGGATAGGGCCATCCAGGCTCTGGTTCGCATACGGTGGTTTCGTGTCTTCATGGATTCGACTCACAACTAACTGCTTAGTGTGTATAAGCTTGTTTTGCATATATATATAGTCGATAAAAGGGAACGAAAGGGGTGCAAGTACAAATGAGAACCTTGGAAAACAAAGAGAGGAGGGGTCGGGCACCTACCTGTCAGCTGGGCGGTGTTCCCCGGTGGCTGGCGATCGTTCCGAGATTTGCAGCGGTGCAATCAGAGTTCGATATCGAACAACGAGCTCCGTTCTCCTATGGCAGTGGTCGAGTGAGTTTTTGAAATCCCGTTGTGTGCATTCATATAGGGGAGGCAATTGAATTCATGTAAGGTGGTGGGTTGGTGTATTTAATGAGCACAGGGCTCGAGGCCTTGTGCATTTAAAATGGCACATGGCCACATTCATGACCTTATTGACTTTGTGGTTGCACATGCACCAAAATAAAACTTCGCATCAAAGCGGCGATCGCAACATTAAATCCTGTGCCAAAGTGGTGATTATAACGTTAAGTCCTACGCCAAAACGGCGAATGCGAGATCAAGCTTTGTGATGATAGCGCTGCACCAAAAATAGAATTAAAGGAAAGATGAGGCACGGATAGGGAAGCGAGAGCTATATGGATAAACCTTGCGCCTTTGGCGCAAATTTTAGTCACGAAATGTGTGCTAACAGGAACTCCTCTAACGAGCCATAAAGAAAAGACTTAGGAGATTTTATGTCAGCGATCTTAAGGACAAATCCTGAGCGAATGGCGGTCAAGATATGGTTATTAATCGCGCCAAGCAGAGTGCGCTACTAGCGGCCGATTTACATTTAAAAAATGCGCGCTGGATGATAAAAGTCTAAGATTTTCAAAAGGGGTTGGCTGACTTAAGCCCAAAAAATGCATGAAGCGGAAGACTTATGGTTAAGGATTGCGCCAAAGGGCGGCATAGTTAAGGCTAAAAAATGCGCCGAAGAGAAAAGGTAACTTTTCCTTAGAGAAAATAATTGAGAAAATTTGCTGAATAAGCCAAGATTTGGTAACAAGGCGGAAAAGTAAAAAAAATGCGCTTTTAATGCAAGACATAAGCTTGAAGTTTACGCTTAAAAGAACGCAATTAAAACTTTTCCCTTGTGCCTTTGGCGCAGAAATATAAGCTTTCAATTTGCGCTTTGAGGGTGCGCACAATTAACTTTTAAAACAACGCACTGCTAAATGGAAGGAAAAAAAATGCCTTAGTAAAAAAATCAAAAGAACTAGAACGGTCAGCACTTTTAGTAAAAGTTGAAGATTAAATGAGAAAGATTTGATAAAAAACAAGTGCTTAAACCAAAAAGAATAGGAGGGACCCAATATTTACAAAATTTTTGGGAGGGATGTTGCAGCAACAACAGATCCGGAGGAGACCGAGGTATTATAGATATGGACCTGATGGGTTTTTTGGTGTATGGTTGACAGGATGCCGAGAGTGAGTTGGCGAGAGTGTGAGCTCGGGCCCTTACGAGATGCTATCCTAGACGGTGAGGATATTCAGGACACGTTGGCTCGTTGTGGCATGCTGAATTTCGCAAAGGTGCCCTCAATACGCATGGCAAAGTTATTGTTGAACATGTTGGTGGAGTTCTGGGATGCCAATGCTGGGGCATTCATAATGCAGGGGGAGTGATTA
Organism: Larix kaempferi; assembly: GCA_027924585.1. Lineage (NCBI taxonomy): Eukaryota > Viridiplantae > Streptophyta > Pinopsida > Pinales > Pinaceae > Larix > Larix kaempferi. Next base: position 2,350,205 of record BSBM01000012.1, on the reverse strand, counting down.
GAGATATCACTCACGGATGTGTACATCTTGACGGGGATCCCGCGGATGGGCATGATTTCTGACACCCAGCTGGGGAGGCCAAGTGATGTGTCCATGGATGACTTGCTAGAGCGTCATTGTTATGCCACATCGTATGTGCATGAAAATACAATTTTGATCTGTGACTTAGAGAGCCTGGAGACTCGTGCTATAGTAGCAGTAGTAGTACGTATATTGGGGTTAAAGTCACCCCACAGGGTCTCATGCGGGCAGATGGTGTTGGTTGAGAAGGTCTTGGAAGGTATCTACTTTGGATGGGGCCATATGTATTTGACGGTTGTTCGGCATGAGTTGAACAAGGTGAGACGTACAGGAGGGGATTTATGTTTCCCCTCATTCCTCTGCTCATTTTTGTTTGAGCGAGTGCCAACACTGCGACTGCATAGAGTAGTGCGCGACGGAGGGCCCATAGAGCCATGGATGCTACGATGGGGCGAGATGATGACTCGTGGTGGCGGAGGGCTAGTGGGTCATTTTTTTACCCAGGAGTTATTCACTCAGTGGCGGAAGCTCTTAGTGGTGATTGAGGACAAACACTATTTTAGGATGGACTACAAGGGGGATCCTAAGTTACCGCGACCTCGTGGTCAAACATGGGGACCAGATGGCATGTATTTACTTAGTTTACAATATCATGTTCTGTATTGTTTCATAGCATATATGGTAGCTAGAATATGTTTATGGCACTGAGACTAATGATGTTATTTTTATGTGCAAATGTGGGACCGTAGCCTCCGAGAGGATACCGGGCACAAAGGGATCAGGTGGAGGGGGTGTTAAGTCATGAACTTGTTTCCTTCAATTTTATATTTCGATTGTGATTTTTATTCTAAGTTTTCTCATTTGCTTAGTTTTTCCCTTTTGCTTCCTTTAGGAAATTTTTGGTTTTAAAGTGAAACTTTTGATTTTTGCCTTTAGATTTTTATTATTTTTTCTTTTAAGATTTGAAGGGATCTATAGGACTTATATTGATTAAAGATGTCACAAATATATTCAAAGATCATAGTTTATCATTTAAATTTGATTTAAAATGAAAAAAATGGTTGAACTAGTGCCAAAATTGAATGCAAGTTATTCTTGTAGCGCAATCATGAAAAATCAACACATGGGCGCTACAAGAATATCGTGCTAGCCGAAAGCACTGTTTTTTAAACTGAATTTTCACATGATTTCCATTTCTAAGTGACTAATCGCATGATTTAAGGGTGTTGATATGTGTTTCTCCAGTAATCATCATGAAAGTAGGTGTGACCGTGTCATGGAGGAGATCGTGGTAATCATCAGCTGGAACAGTGCATATCATGACAGGAGGAGATGTAAGTCGAACTTGATGTGAAAGGAGTTATTTCACATATGCATCACGAAACTGGAGATTAGGTGGAGAGAGGACATGTGCCTGAAATCCGGAAGTTGCAGTCCTTACATTGTCAACCTCTAGTTATAACATTCTGTGCCCATTCAAAAGATCAGATACTGAAGATACTCCAGCAAAGGCTAATGGGTCTACCATGCCAAGTATTTCAACCAGAGGCATTGGAGCTTTGTGCAAGGAAAGTTGCTGCTGCATCAGGGGATATGCACAATTTTTTTCATGTTTGCAGAGGTGCTGATGAGATACTTGAAGCAGAATTAACCAATGATATTGAAATGCAAAGAAATTATTGAGAATTCTGCTCTGTTTTTTCCTGTTTTTGGGTTACTGAAGTTGAATGAATACCACGAGCTGATGGAGAGGAATTTTTGAAAAAAAAAAGAGGTTTTTGTTCATAAGATACCCATTTACAAATACCTCTCTCAGTTTTGCAACAACTATGAAGGTTTGAAAGATTCAGTTTAATCTTTGCAGCCTATTTTTCAGGGTTTTTAAATATTTAATATTTTCCTGTTTTAGTGTTCATCTTGCGGGGCAGATTCTGATGAATTGGAGATGAATTTTTAAAAACCAAGAGAGGGTTTTTTCCACCATGGACACATTCACAAAAAACTCTCTCAGGTTTTACACAGGTGTCATGAATTGAGAGATATGGAGGCTTCTTTAACACCTATTTTCCAGAAATTCGTCATATTTGCCAGGAATCCGATTTGCTATTTTTAGTCAATTAGTTAAAAGTTAGTTAATGTAACTGCTGTGTAGTTTCAATTTCAACCTAATGAAGGGAGGATAGAACTACTTCTTTGTAATTATAAAATAAGTACAAAGGGATAGAAGAGGGGTTCGATTTTTGGGAGAACTTCAGGAGGTCTGCTAGACTTATTGATGAGCTAAGTACATAACTCGTATATGTATTTGTTGACAGAATTATGAAATATATGATCCTTTTTACCCTTCAGTTTGTGTGTTGGCTTCATTGTTTAACTTGTTAAGTTGCTTAACTGAAAATTCATTGCTGGTCTATGTTTGTATGCTGGTAATGCTTATCTTTTATGAATGAACTTCAATGTTATGCTCTGTTGGATTTTGGTGAATATATTATGCATCTTTGTCTTCTTTTGCATATGATTCAGTTCCTGATTTGCTCATGAATGTATTCCCTTTTTGTTCCCAAATTTTATAACCATAAAACCTATCCAAAACCTTAAAACTTACTTTTACTTGATTGTATTTTTTGAGATTGTGTTGGCTTGTTTCTTTGTGGCCTGGAAACAATTTCTGGCACAAACATCTTTGGCGCCGTTGCCGGGGAACGAAGTTGAAAACATATTTTTCCCTGGGATACTTAGCATTTCACTGGTTTTAGGAGGTGACCTTAAACCAACACATATTTAAGGCTACTTTTCACCAAGTTTGACACTGTGGCTACTAGAGGAGTTGGAACCAGGGACAGACCTACTTCACCATTGTAGTTGGGTGTGACAGACCCTGAACAGATATTAAAGATAGCAAGAAAAGTTAGAAGGTCTCAATCTTTACCAGCCTTGTGTGATCCTGATCAGTTGGGTGTTTTATCACATTCAACTTTGTTAGGAAAAGAAGAAGGAAATTCACCGTGGTTAAGACCTATTATTCCTAAAAGCAGTTTCCAAGTTTTTACTAATCCTAAATCCTTCAAGGAAGCCAAAATTGTTTCTCCTGGTAAGATACCTATTTTTCAGCTGAAACTAGGTAAAAACCCTTTTCAACTAGGTTCTAGTCAAACTACCTAATATCAAAGTTAGTCAGTCCAAAAATGACAGCCTAGAATAATCCCATAGACATGATGGACTTGATGGTTGCAGCCAGATATGCACCATTGGTTTTGCCTCAGCCTTTAAATGCACTGCCTGGGGGTGACTATCATAAATACCTTCCTAGGTTTAATGGACAAGGGGAAACCACAGTTGAAGAACATTGGGAAGATTTCCTCAGTTATGATGATAACCAAAACATTGAGGCTAAAGATGTATGGATGAGAATGTTTGTGCAGAGCCTTGATGGAGATGTAAGAAAATGGTTCAGGGAGTTGCCTGCTAATTCCATCACTATCATTGAAGAACTTCATGATCTTTTCATGAGGCAATGGGGTGACACTAAAGTCCATACATATTACATAACTGAATTTGGAGCTCTTAGTAGGAAAAAGGATGAAACTGTTGTAGACTTTTCAAAGAGGTTTAACAAGATGTACAGTAGAATTCCTGCAGAAATAAAGCCTACAGAAACATCAGCTAAACTTACCTATGCAAATGCTTTTGATCATGATTTTTCTTTATTGTTGAGAGAAAGAAGACCTATATCTTTATTGAATATGCAGGATGCAGCATTGGAGGTAGAATCCAACATCTTGGCTTCTAATAGATTAAAGAAGGAAACAACTCAACAACTTTATGATAGAAAAGGGGAAAAGGAGGCAGCCCCAGGAGGTTCTGCTTCTCATTCCGTAGAGGGAAAAATTGATGAAATGGCTAAATTGGTGAAGACTCTGACTGCAAAGTTGAACAAATTAGAGCTTGAGAAAAATTCCAACAAGCCTGCTCTGGAAGGTGAACGAAATCCAAATAATCAGAATCAGTTCAGAAGGCAATTTGTTCCCCACTTCATGCCTAGAGAAAGAAGGAATAATGATATCCAGCGAGAAAGGAGAGAAAATGAGGACCAAAGCGTGTCACCACCTTTTCAAAACAATATGGTTGATGAAGAAGAAGTTGATGATGAGCTGATTTTTCAAGAGAATGATCAAGATGTGAATCATTTTGGAGAGGGATTGTCTGAATGTTTTGTCACTGAGGAAGAATTTCTAAATGTAGAATATTATGATGCTGACATGTTTGAAACCAAGGATGATTTAGGTTTGGATAAGACTGCTGTAACTGCTGTTGTCCATCAAAATGAACTCAAGAAGACTATAAATCTGAGATCAGGTCCAAAACAAGTGGTACAAGCCTCAAAGAAAAAAGCAATTGTCCCTGCTAAGCAGCCATCTGTAACTGTAGCAGAGAAGAAGCAAGATTCAAAAAAACATAAGAAAAGCACAGAGGTTGAAGAGGTAAATAAAACTGTCCAGAATTTCAGTTTGGAGAATGAATTAGGAAAGTTAAAGATTCCTGTACCTTTAACTGAATTGATAAAAAATCCTTCATATAAAGAATCAGTCCTTAAAATGCTTAATCCAACAAGCAATCAGACTATTTCCGATACAGTTAATTTACAAGAGGAGAATCCAAAGATTTTCATTGGATCAGCCTTGGCTGAGAAGGCTGAGAACGAAGCAGGATCTTCACCACCATTCTATATCACTCTGACTGTCCATGAACAGATGATACACAATTGTTTATTAGATTCAGGATCATCCCACAATTTGATGCCAAAGGCTGTTATGGAGGCTTTGGGGCTGAATATTACCAAACCCTATCATGACCTGTATGCTTTTGATTCCCGAGCTATGAAGTGTTTAGGAGTAATAAAAGATATGGTTGTCAGCCTGGCTCAGTTGCCTATGAAAAGTGTGATAATGGATGTTGCAGTAGCTGACATTACACCAAAGTTTGGTTTACTCCTTTCTAGGTCTTGGGCAAAGAAGGTTGGAGGGACCTTACAAATGGATCTCTCATATGCTACCATTCATGTGTTTGGTGGAGAAAACAGAAGGCTATACAGAGAGCTTCAGTTTGCTTATATAGTGACAGATGATAAGAACCCCACCAATCATCCACTATATGCTGATGACAAAGATTTAGGAACTTGCATGTTACATTTCAGTGATGAAGATAATGCTACTGCTTTGTTACAAGTGGAAAAAGAACAGCCAGTAAAACATAGCAGAGAAGAAGAAGATGAATTGTGGAAATTATACTTTGATGGATCCTCTTGTAAAGAAGGTGTTGGAGCTTGAGTTCTTCTAATATCTCCCGGAGGTGAAACAGTAAAGCTGATGTATAAGCTTGAGTTTATTACTACAAATAACACCGTTGAATATGAAGCTTTGCTGTTAGGATTAAAAGCTGCCAAAGATTTTGGTATTCAGCAGATTTCTGCATATGGCGACTCCAAATTAGTTGTTCAGCAAGTGAAGAACAAATATCAAGTAAAGCAGAGTTTGCTGAAAGTCTACCGAAATGAGGTATGGGATATGCTTGAAAATTATTTTGTAGCTTTTAACATCACTCATATTCCAAGAGATCATAATCAGACTGCAGATTCATTAGCTTTAGCTGCCACACACTTCAGAATTCCCAAGACCACCCAGTTAAGGTATCCGATAGATATGAGGTACAGGCCATGTGTACCTGATAATGTAAAGCAATGGAAAGTTTTCGAAGATGACATGGAAATTAAGAGATTCCTTGAGCTTACTCATGAGTTTTAAAATTCCCTGATTGATCAAGAGGAAGATGAAGGGGATGAACAATTGGATGAGATTGCTGAAGATGAGATAGTAGGACATAAAATTATTGAGTTGAAGAGCAACTTTATTCCAAAAGGCTTGGTACCTCTGGAAAGAATATTTACAAAGGATGATACACTGTCAAAGCCTGTTGTTCAATCTTCAAAAGAGAATGTGATGGACTGCAATATTTGTTCAGCAGAACATCCTAGAATGGTTAAAATTTCTAAATCCCTGATAGCTGAACAAAGAAATAGATATATTGAATTGTTAAAAGAGCATGTGGATGTTTTTGCTCGGTCTTATCAGGAATTTAGGACTTATGACACAGGAATCATACAGCATAAAGTCCCCTTAAAACCAAATTTCAAACCTTTTCGTCAGAAATTAAGGAGGATTAATCCAGCCTTGTTTCCTGTTATTGAAAAAGAAATTAAAAAACTGTTGGATGCCAAGATTATAGTACCCCTCAGGTATTCTTCATGGGTTGCTAATCTTGTACCTGTTAGGAAAAAGAATGGGGAAATCAGGTTATGTGTTGACTTCAGAAATCTGAATAGATCTTCACTGAAGGACAATTATGCTTTGCCTAAAATTGAGCAAGTATTGCAACAAGTAGTTGGGGCACAGAGGATCTCTATGGTGGATGGTTTCTCAGGGTACAATCAGATTGCTATGCATCCTAATGATAAAGAGAAAACAACCTTTACAACTCCTTGGGGAACCTTCATGTATGATAAGATGCCTTTTGGATTGATGAATGCTGGAGCCACCTTCCAGAGAGCTATGGATATTGCTTTTGTTGGAGAAAAGGATAAGTTTGTAGTAATATACTTAGATGATATTACTGTATTCTCACAGTTAGATGATGAACATTTGAAACATTTGAGGCAGACTTTCCTGAAGTGTAGAAAATTTGGCTTGTCCTTGAATCCAAAGAAATCACACTTTGCTGTACAGGAAGGTAAATTGCTTGGTCATTTAGTGTCTGCTGATGGTATAAGGATTGATCCCGAAAGGGTAAAGGCTATATTGAAAATAAGTTTTCCAAGGAGTAAAAAAGATGTTCAATCTTTCATTGGTAAAATCAACTTTTTACGTTGGTTTATACCAAATTTTGCTGAGACTATCAAATAGATCATAGTCATGCTGAAAAAAGATCAAGAAATTAAGTGGACCACTGAGGCAAAGAATGCATTTGAGAAAATTAAAGTGGCTCTTACTGAAGCGCCTGTATTAGTAAGCCCTGATTTTACAAAAGAATTCCTTACATTCTCATTTGCATCAGAGGATACAATTGCAGTTGTTTTACTATAGAAGAATAAGGAAGGATTGGAGCAGCCTATTGCGTTTTTCAGCAAAACTCTCAGAGATTCTAAACTAAAATACAGTATTTTAGAAAAGCAGGCCTATGCTCTGGTAAAGGCTTTAAAATTTTTTAGAATCTATGTGTTGCATTCTAAAGTTATTTCATTTGTACCTAATGCTGCGGTAAAAGATGTGTTAACACAACCTGATAGTAAAGGGAAAAGAGGCAGATGGATTGCTAAAATCATGGAATATGAGGTAGAGATCAAACCTACCAAACTTGTCAAGGGACAAGGTTTAGCCAAGCTACTGGCTGAATCAAATTGTCAGGCTCTGGGATTGTATGTTATGACTGAAGACATAGCTCAGGATGAAGATCAAGCATTATTGGAAAAAGAGAAGATCATGGATTATTATTCAGCATCTACATGGTATGCAGACATAGTCTATTTTCTATTGTTTTTACAATGTCCTGAGCATTTAGATAGGAAGGCTGCCAGATCTTTAAAACTAAAAACTACTAAGTATTGTCTAGTGGAAGAGCAGTTGTTCTGGAAGGACCCAGGTGGTATTCTACTCAGATGTTTAGATAAACCTGAAATTGAAAGAGTAATTTCTGAATCTCATGAGGGTGCTTGTGGAGGGAATAAGTATTGGAAGACAACATCATACAGAATTTTAAGAGCTGGATATTATCGGCATTCCTTGTTTGTAGATGTTTATCAGAAGGTAAGAGCCTGTATCCATTGTCAGAAGTTTGTTGGCAAACAAAAGTTGATGTCGTTACCCCTGAAACCTATTGCAGTAAGTGCTCCTTTTCAGCAATGGGGTCTAGATTTTATTGGAGAAATAAATCCAGCCTCTTCAAGGCAACACCATTGGATTCTGACTGCAACAGACTTTTTTACTAAATGGGTGGAAGCTATCCCTACTAGGAATGCTACAGACAAAGTTATGATGGAATTTATTGAAGATAATATTCTTAGTAGATTTGGTTGCCCTTAGAAATTAGTAACAGACAATGCAAAGGCTTTCAAGTCTAAGGCAATGGAAGCCTTTTGTGAAAAGAATGGCATCCTACTGAAGCATTCAACTCCTTATTATCCTTAGGGTAATGGTTTGGATGAATCCTCTAATAAAAACATCATTCAGAGTATCAAAAAGTTTCTCAAGCATAACAAGAGATCATGGGATTCAATGCTGAAATATGCATTGTGGGAAGATAGGATAACAGTTAAACAAGCAATTGGAACTTCTCCCTACCAACTAGTTTATGGTACAGATGTAGTTTTTCCTGTTCAATTGGGAATCCCAGTGATGAAGTTTCTTCAGAATTCTCAGGCAGAGCCGAATGATAAACAGAGAAGGATTTATGAGATGATAGAGTTACAGCATAACAGAGAAAAGGTGGATGAAAAGGCATAGTTGTACAGATCAAAGATCAAAAGCAGATTTTACAGGAACATCAAAGAAAACACTTTCTTAGTTGGTGATATGGTTCTAAGGTGGGATGCAAGGAAAGAACAAAAAGGTAAACATGGTAAGTTTGATAACCTCTGGTTTGGCCCTTTCCTAGTGTCTAAAGTTTTGGAGAATAATACTTTTATCCTGCAGTCTTTGGAAGGTGAGGAGTTGTCCAGTCTAGTTAATGGACGATTCCTCAAGCATTTTTACAGTCTGTAAGGAGATTTTTACTTTTCATTGTACATACCGGTGTGAGTGAAGCATAATAAAGACTCCATAGCCCAATGGAAATTTGCAGACAAGTAGGTAGCAGATAGAAGGCACTGGTCTATAGTTTCTTGAAGCCTCATAGGGAGGACTTCATCCCCAGTTGGAGCCAGATGTTAAGTCATGAACTTGTTTCCTTAAATTTTATATTTCGATTGTGATTTTTATTCTAAGTTTTCTCATTTGCTTAGTTTTTTCCATTTGCTTCCTTTAGGAAATTTTTGGTTTTAAAGTGAAACTTTTGATTTTTGCCCATAGATTTTTATTATTTTTTCTTTTAAGATTTGAAGGGATCTATAGGACTTATATTGATGAAAGATGTCACAAATATATTCAAAGATCATAGTTTATCATTTAAATTTGATTTAAAATGAAAAAAATGGTTGAACTAGTGCCAAAATTGAATGCAAGTTATTCTTGTAGCGCAATCATGAAAAATCAACACAACGACGCTACAAGAATATCACGCTAGCCGAAAGCACCGTTTTTTAAACTGAATTTTCGCATGATTTCCATTTCTAAGTGACTAATCACATGATTTAAGGGTGTTGATACGTGTTGCTCCAGTAATCATCATGAAAGCAGGTGTGACCGTGTCATGGAGGAGATCGTGGTAATCATCAGTTGGAACAGTGCATATCATGACAGGAGGAGGTGTAAGCCGAATTTGATGTGAAAGGAGTTATTTCACATATGCATCATGAAACTGGAGATTAGGTGGAGAGAGGACATGTGCCTGAAAGCTGGAAGTTGCAGTCCTTAAATTGTCAACCTCTGGTTATAACATTCTGTGCCCATTCAAAAGATCAGATACTGAAGATACTCCAACAAAGGCTAATGGGTCTACCATGCCAAGTATTTCAACCAGAGGCATTGGAGCTTTGTGCAAGGAAATTTTCTGCTGCATCAGGGGATATGTGCAAATTTTTTCATGTTTGCAGAGGTGCTAATGAGATACTTGAAGCAGAATTAACCAATGATATTGAAATGCAAAGAAATTATTGAGAATTCTGCTCTGTTTTTTCCTGTTTTGGGTTACTGAAGTTGAATGAATACCACGAGCAGATGGAGAGGAATTGTTGAAAAGGAAAAGAGGTTTTTGTTCATAAGATACCCATTTACAAAAACCTCTCTCAGTTTTGCAACAACTGTCAAGGTTTGAAAGATTCAGTTTAATATTTGCAGCTTATTGTTCAGGGTTTTTAAATATTTAATATTTTCTTGTTTTAGTGTTCATCTTGCGGGGCAGATTCGTATCAATTGGAGATGAAGTTTTTAAAAAAAAAGAGGTTTTTGTTCATCATGGACCCATTCACAAAAAACTCTCTTTGTTTTTACACAGGTGTCATGAATTGAGAGATATGGAGGCTTCTTTGACACCTGTTTTCCAGAAATTCACCATATTTGCCAGGAATCTGATTTGCTATTTTTAGTTAATTAGTCAAAAGTTAGTTAATGTAACTACTGTGTAGTTTCATTTTCGACCTAATGAAGGGAGAATAGAACTACTTCTTTGTAATTATAAAAGAAGGACAAAGGGATATAAGAGGGGTTCAATTTTTGGGAGAACTTCAGGAGGTCTGCTAGACTTATTGATGAGCTAAGTACATAACTCTTATATGTATTTGTTGACAGAATTATGAAATATATGATCCTTTTTACCCTTCAGTTTGTGTATTGGCTTCGTTGTTTAACTTGTTAAGTTGCTTAACTGATAAATTCATTGCTGGTCTATGTTTGTATGCTAGTAATGCTTATCTTTTATGAATGAACTTCAATTTTATGCTCTATTGGATTTTGGTGAATATATTATGCATCTTTGTCTTCTTTTGCATATGATTCAGTTCCTGATTTGCTCATGAATGTGTTCCCTTTTTGTTCCCAAATTTTATAACCAGAAAACCTATCAAAAAACCTTAAAACTTACTTTTACTTGATTGTATTTTTTGAGATTGTGTTGGCTTGTTTCTTTGTGGCCTGGAAACAATTTATGGCACAAACAGGGGGTATACTCTCCCACGTGCAGACAACGCCGACAACGGAGTGCTTCAGCAACGTAGGAGACGTTACATGTTGGAATTGACTGTATTCATGATGGGGTGGTGGATGATGGCTGGAAACACTTAGATCAGGAGTTGATTGATATATGCTATGATGCTCCACACGAGTGGAGACCTGTGATGAGGCATATTGAGATGGTGGATGAGGCAGTGAGGACCATGGCATGGGCTGATTCCCCCTACGATGATGAGGAGGAGGAGACATAGTCCGATGAGGAAGAGGAGGAAGAGGAAGAGGAGGAGGAGGAGGGGGAGGAAGAGGAGGAGGAGGATGAGGAGGAGGATTAGGAAGAGGACGAGGATGAGGACGACGACGATGATGACTGAGAGTGACTAGGAAGTTGATGGAACTTGTGAAAATACTCACAATAGATCTAAGAGATGATGTATACCTCACAAGAGTAATTATGATTAAGCAGGAAAATAGAAGAAGAGTGAACAATACAGTATAATGAGAAACAAAATAATATGGTACGGTAGAACTTAGATAGAAGCAAAAATACTTCACACACACTAGTTAATTAATCACAATATGGACAAATAAATAGTACAATGGTAGAGAGGATTCGAATGCCCAAGATGGCACTTCGAATTAGCCTCTCAGAGTGAGTATCATCGGAGCACAAATAGGTGTCCTCATGATCATCGGAGCACAACTGGAAGTCTTCATCATCATCAGTGGAGTCATCAATGCTCAAAGTAACTGTCAACCATCAGTAAAACTGAGTCTGGCAGGTGTAACTGAGTGTAACTCAGTGTAACTGACTGTAACTAAGTGTAACTGACTGTAACTGAGTGACAACTGGACTGGTAGGTGAAGAAGGGTGAGTTGCTCCCTAAAATCAAGGAAGAAGGGCGCATTAAGCAACTGGAGGGCTAAAATTGAAAAGTGAGAAGCTCTTGGGGACTGGCTAACTGAGGGCTAGGTGTTGGACTGATGACTAGGATGCATGCAAACCCTAGAATGCATGCAAAACCTAAAGGTGCATGCATGAATGAAAGTGAAAATGATCAAAATATTGGTGGGACTAGGATGGAGTATAGGAATATCCTAACACCCCCCCTTAATCCATCCTAGGCCCTGGTAACTAAGACCAAAGGTCACCCAATACAATGAATAATAACAATCAATAAACCAAGGAAGTGGGAAAATTTCATGGGAAACATACCCCCTCCTCAAAAAATAGACTGTAAGGCACACATAAAAATAAATGCTCCAAACTCAAGCAGGAGTGATGCTTGGTCATGTGTCTGGAGGTATCTTCTTCTTGGGAAGAAGTGGATCATGCTCAAAAATCATGTGCTTGTACTTGCTCTTCAGATCAAATGCGATGAGAACAAATCCAACAGTATGAGAATGATCGTTGAACCTGTGATTCAAATCAGCTGAGGTAGGATCAAATCTGTGAAAGTGCATATAGTCTTTTGTCTTCTCCTTCGAACCACCATGGGTGAGATTATGCCAAAAATAACTATTACATGTTTGCTTGAAATCAAAATCAGATTTAAGACTTAAAAAATAGTTTCTTGAGATTTCCTTTGAACCAGCAGGGGTGAGATCAAAACTATCATATGCATGAGAAATTATCCCAAGCAGTAATTGCTTAGAACCCAAGACTTGAATCATGGTTTCTTGATATCTCCTTTGAACCATGAGAGGTGAGATCAAAACCAGCAGATGCATGAGAATTTATCCCAAGCGAATGGCAATGGCCATATTCTTCAATGACCTTCTGAAAGCATGGAATTATGATCATATAGTAGTATAAAAGAGGAGATAGATGGAGAGGAGCGAATGCATTACCTTCAATAGTTGTTTTGAACTCAGAAATAATCATGTGATCATGATGAAAACCAACAGACTCTGGTGCAAGAGAGGATTTAGGACCTTCTGCAATATCTAGAGTGTGAGTTGGCACAGAAAGAGAAGAAAGTTTGAGCATGAGTGGAGAATTTGCAAGTTGTTTGTCAACAAATTCAATATGAGATGATATTGGTGCATGATCTAAGAGACCATCAAGGGGAGCGAATCGAACACTTTGCTTGCTTTCGAATGGATTTGGACCAATCCCTTCATTCTTTCTGCCAAATTTTTCATCCAGGTGAGCCCATAACTCTTTTGGAGTCCATAACTCTCTTGGAATTTCAACACCATCATGGTATTTGAATTGGAATCTTTGGTATGCACACAAAGAAAGCATCATTGCTCCAAAGGCATCATCACCTTTATTTAACCAATCAATCTTCTCTTTAGGGGATTCAAATTCTCTTTCAAAATGACAATAAAAAGATCATGGATCTTCAAGTGTGCTATCATTCTTGGTTTCCATTCATCATAGTTGAATGGAGAAAGAAAAGGGATTCCTTTTAAATCATACATTGAAGCTATAGAGGACCTGCAAAAACAATATAGAATAACTGCGACTGCTACTGCTGCACTCGAAATCTTGGTAATAACCAGCAAAAAACTCTCAAGAATGGAGATAAATAATACTCTCAACATGCTCTGATACCATGTGAAAATCCTCACAGCAGATCTAAAATATGATGTATACCTCACAAGAGTAATTATGATTAAGTAGGAAAATAGAAGAAGAGTGAACAATACAGTATAATGAGCAACAGAATAATATGGTACAGTAGAACTTAGATAGAAGCAATAATACTTCACACACACTAGTTAATTAATCACAATATGGACAAATAAATAGTACAATGGTAGAGAGGATTCGAATGCCCAAGATGGAAATTAGAATTAGCCTCTCAGAGTGATCATAAGATCAATAGAGTGTCATTGGAGCACAACTAGGTGTCCTCATGATCATCGGAGCACAACTGGAAGTCTTCATCTGTTGATGTATATGTAACTTCGGAATGTATTTCACATATATGTATATTGTATTCCTATAGATATGGTATTATTCCTCTATAAGGAAGTGTCGTCATTTATATTGTAAGTGTCGTAACTTATACTTGATGGGTTATTAGACCACCTTATTTGGGGTCGGCCCTGTATAAGTCATGTGGGTCAAAGGGTTATTAGATCACCCTATTGGGGGTTGGCCATGTGGGTCAAAGGGTTATTAGACCACCCTATTGGGGGTCGGCCCACTTAGCATTATGTTATGTGGTAAAGTTCGAGCCTACATGAGTTAGGTAAAAAGGCAAGTCAAGTCAAGTATAAATAGAGTGCGGGAGGCACTCTATTTGCTCACTCACTTCTCACACATGCACTCAAGGAGGAGTGGCGCACTTATGGAGGAGGAGGATCTGCTGCTAGATTGTGGCTATCTCTCTTGGTTGGTTGTATCATTTCTCTATCTATCTCTGAGGAAGTTATTGGGGTTTTTCACCTTTATGGTTTTCCCCAAGTAAATCTTTGTGTCTCTTGTGTGCTTGCATTATTGTCTCCATGATTAATATGCTGTAGATATGCTGTACATGTTGTTCTCTCAGTTAAGATCCTAGATCATATTGAAGTAAATTCTGAAAATTTAACATGGTATCAGAGCTAGCCTGAAAGAAGGCATGATATGGCATGTATGACTCTTGTTGCACTTACGATGCTAGGGCTTGATATAGCAAAAACCAGTCATTGTAGCACTTTCGCTATAAATCCGTTTTGGCAAAGTTTTAGGATCTAAACTTGTTACAGGACAAAGATTAAATCTCCAGGTACCTTTTGTCCAAAGGACAACCTCTAATACGTTTTACTTTGTGATTTATGATCTGTACAATATAGGGTTTCTGCCTCTTCCAGATCTGAGTCAAAATCAGGTGACCTTGGGAAAAAGGTCATATCTTGGGAAAGGAAGCTCCAAATGAAATTTCGTAAAACGTGACAGGTAGTACACAGTCTGTACTATCTCAAAAAACTTTTTCAGAGGCCGAAGTTGAACCAGTGACACGTGGAACTCCGTACAAGTTTGCTCTCCTTTATTATCCCATAAATAGGTCATGTTGCGACACTTGGCATAACTCTCTCTCAGAGAGTCCAATTGAGGTCATACCTGTCAGGATGGAAATATAACAGGCCGAGCTATCTCAGGAAATTTTTTCAGAGGCCAAAGTTCAAAAAGTGACACGTGGCACGCCGTACAAGTTCGCTCTTCTGTTTTATCCCAAAACAGGTCACGTTACGACATTTGACATAACTCTCTCTCAGAGATTCCAATTGAGGTCAGACCTATCAGGATGGAAAGATAACAGGTCAGGATATCTCAGGAAACTTTTTCAGACCCTGTGGATTGAAAAGTTTGGAGTTACACCAGAAACAATCAGGTACATATTTCTGTCAAAACAGAATTATTTTTGAGTACCTTCATTCATGGCTTCCAGAATTTAGGGCTTTGAAGAAAGTTGGAATTTTTGTAATCGGAGACCACGGCTGAATGCTACTCATCAAAATAGAAATTTAGAGACAAATATCATAATTTTGGTTGGGAAAAAGGCCAGGCTTGATCAAACCCTAGTTCGGGACTTTGATCAGAAAAGTGGAAAACTAGGGCTTCTGTAAAAATGGGAATTTTTGCAATCTGTGACCACAGCTGGAAGCTCCTAAGAAAAATAGAAGCTTAGAGCTTTGGATCAAACCTTTTGATGGGGAAAAAGAGTGGGCTTCATCAAACCCCAGTTCAGGGTCATGTCCAGTGAATCCGAAAGTTTCAAAGGCAAAATTGAGGAGTGAAACTTTGCAGTTTTCAAATTCTGAATATACCAGTTTGATCAGCTCATGAAGGCGCATATTTCTATCCTTTTGGAAGTTTGAATTTTTGGGGTTTCTCTGACAAACCCATATCCAGCTCCAGGTCCAGTTCTTGCAAATCAAGTGGATTGGGTTAATCCTAGAAGAAGATGGATTGATCATCTGCATGAGTGAAGAAGTTCCTGTTTCAGAGGGAGATGAGGCTAAGGCCTTACATAAGAAGATTACAAGCGATCTCGACAGGTATGACTCATCGAGGTATGTTTCGATATTTGTCCATGATTAAGTTTATGGTATGTTTGTCTTAATGTTATTACGGTTAGTACAATTTTGATTTTAGATTTTTCGTATCACCTTAACAAAATTATGAATGCATGATAGTAGATATTCATTGGTTAGGGTGTTGACACTTATGATTGTACTAATGCATTATGGTGTTGTATGAGGTTTATGTTGTCTACTAACATGAAAGGTACACCAAGAAAGACAAATCATGTTCTGGTCCAAGAACATATGATCATGATAACATGAGGACAAAGATTCATCCATTGTCATGGATCTCATAGAAGATCCATTTACGAGGTATGTATAACTTGGCTTTGTAATAGGTAACCTATGAGATATACAGGTTACTAGCACAAGTCATTGAAGAAGAACAAGAAGACATCATGTGAGTATGTTAAACATAAATAGATGGCATGCTAATCCAGTTATGTTTTTCCTATATCAAGATAGAATCTTACCTTGTGTTAGGATCTTATACTGTTGTTGATAATGATTATTCATGAAGTCATAGGTTTGAATAATCATGATTGTATGCATATTATGTTTCTTACCATAATTGATGATATGACTAACCAGAAGAATCATGATGGTATAGGTTTGAATAATCACAGGTTTTATGCATTTTATATCTCTTATATTGATTGATGATTCAACTAACCTGAAGAGTCATAGGTTTGAGTAATTATAGGTTTAGACATGTTATGCTTCTTATGATTTGATAAACCTTGAATGCTAATACTTATTATTTATGTTTGAAATGATCATGACTATACATGCTTGAGATTATTGTGTTTTAATAGTATACTAATGAATGTATGATTTTATATGAGATCACAAGGATAACACATTCATGATACTAATAAGCATGCATAGGGACCAAGGATGAATATGAGATTCAAGAACAGGTAATCCAGGAAGAAAAGATCAAGAGGGAGTACACTCCAGTGGTTTATGCAAGGATGCAGATATTCAGAGGGAGTTGACCATCTCTCTACATCCCACAACAGAAAGGTGTAGAAGAAGCTACTTCAGATTAGGACTCCAGCAGCTCCTGCAAGGAAGCGAAGACTCAGAGGGAGTCCACCCAACGAACAAACAAAGATAAGTATTTGAATTGTCATTTCTTAAATAATACTATTCAATAATGTATATACTGATGTTCCTAGAATTAGGTTGTGTATTATGCATATTAGAATAATTGCATTGATGAACAGTATACTCCTAATATGCATGGGTAAGTGGCCTGTGGCATTGTACAACATTCCATTGCTACTTATCTAGAATGAAACCTCTTTGCTGACATGTTGGGAGTTGTGCACACTCTTAACAATGTTCTGGTAGAGATTGGAAGGCATCTAGAAAGTTACGGAATATGGATAAATGTTGTATTGAAGCATTGGCTAAGATAATTGCATGACTGTATGGCATATTTCTTTATGTGTAAGAATTTGTTCTGAAAACTATGAGATGTTTTCTAATCATGCAATTTAACTTGTTGTGTAGGAAAGATCGTATGCCATCTCCTACAAAAGAAGAACTACAACATTTTGTTCCAGCAACAAAGATATCTATTGAAGATATTGAAGATATTGAAGTTCCTAGGATCTGGGATGAAGAAATGAAATGCCATGATCCGTCGATCATGAAGAATGATGTTTGGGATGTAATCCCAAGACATGAAGGGAAGTGTGCTATGACTTCCAAATGGAACTATCAGATCAAGCATGTTGCAGATGGCAGCATTGAGAAATATAAAAGTGATGAAATAGAAGATACACCAGATGGATTCAAGACAGCTTCCTTGAATGGTGTAGTTGAAGAAGAAGTGTATGTAGAGCAGCCACTTGGTTCTGAGACACATGATAGGAAATCATATATGTGCAGAACTTGGTATGGTGAAGATAGATTGATTGCCGACACGCAGCGGAAGCTTACTATCGAGTTCGAGATGAAGAACTTGGGGATGATGCACTATTTTTTTTTGGCATGGAGGTGTGGCAGAGTGCAGATAGAATCTTCCTTGGACAAGGGAAGTATGTAGTAGAGATCCCAAAGAGGTTCGGGATGATGGATTGCAAGGCCATGGCCACACCTATGGCATCAAATCTGAAGCTTCTATGTGATGCTTCATCTGAGCCGATTGATGTCTCTATGTATCGCCAGATGATTGGGTCCTTGATGTACCTGACGAACACGAGACCAGACATTTGCTTTACTGTGAACACATTGAGCCAGTTCCTGACGGATCCGAGGAGTGTTCACTTGGTTGCTGTAAAGCATATTCTGAGGTACCTGAAGGGTACAGTGGATTATGGGCTCAGGTATGAGGCTAATCAAAAGTTTAACCTGCAGGGTTATGTTGATTCAGATTGGGTTGGCAATGCTGCAGATAGGAAGAGCACATCTGGGTGCTGCTTCAGTATGGGATCAGGTGTGATCTCTTGGTTTAGCAAGAAGCAGTCCTGCGTAGCACTGAGTACAGCTGAGGCAGAGTATGTTGCAGCCTGTTCAGCTAGTTGTGAGGCAGTATGGCTATGGAAGCTACTGTCTGAGTTATTTGATCTCTTGTTGGATGCTACTGGTATCTTCTGTGATAACCAGAGTTGTGTGAAGCTGTCCGAGAACCCAGTGTTTCATGACAGGTCGAAACACATAGAGACCAAATATCACTATATCAGGGATATGGTGTAGAGAGGAGCTGTGAAGCTCCTGTATGTTGCGAAGGACGAGCAGATTGCAGATTTGCTGACGAAGCCACTAGCCAGGGTGAAGTTCGAGTACTTCAGAGAGAGGCTTGGCGTGCTTCATATCGAGGATACTTCGAGGAAGAAGTGATGGACACATTTGCTGAATCCATTCCAAGCATGTTGGAAGGGGAACTCTTCACATGGCTATGGATGTAAGCGCTAGATGATGAGCATCAGGATGATGTTCTGGTTTCTGCTTGGATATGATCAGTTGGATCATTATATGTATATATGTATGCATCATGTTGGATGCTTGGATATGATCAGTTGGATCATTATATGTATATATGTATGCATCATGTTGTATGCTGGATATGATCGGTTGGATCATGAGTATGTATTTTGTATATGCATCATGTTGGATGCTGGATATGATCGGATGGATCATGTGTATGTATTTTGTATGAACGCATCATGTTGGATGCTGATGGATACATTGTGTGGATCATGTATCTTTGTATGATCAGGTAGATCATGGATGCTGACGGATACATTGTGTGGATCATGTATCTATGTATGTATCAGGTGGATACTTGGATGATCGTGGATGACGAGCTTCTCCAGATGACATGCAGCAGGATGTTGCAGTGATGATGATCAAGCAGATCATGTATGTTGATGGATACATTGTGTGGATCATGTATCTTTGTATGATCAGGTAGATCATGTATGCCGATGGATACATTGTGTGGATCATGTATCTATGTATACTTGGATGATCGTGGATGACGAGCTTCTCCAGATGACATGCAGCAGGATGTTGCAGTGATGATGATCAGGATGATCATGTGTACATCAGGATGATGTTTGATGAGTATCAGATGATACTTTATGGCCGTGGATCAGGTTGCGTAGGAAAGCATGTAATTTGTGCCCTGGGAGATTTGCAGATGGTCTTTCGAGGTTTTGCCTATGGCATGTAATTCGGTGCCCTGGGACATCTGGCAAATGCTCTTGTGAGGTTTTGCTTGGGAGGACATGTAATTTGTGCCCTGGGAGATCTGCAGATAGTCTTTTGAGGTTTTGCCTATGGCATGTAATTCGGTGCCCTGGGATATCTGGCAGATGCTCTTGCGAGGTTTTGTCCTATGGCATGTAATTTGCTCCTGGGAGATTGGACAGGATGAAAAAGGCCTCAGATGCTTCAGCCAGGTTTTGCCATGACCACATGTAATTTGCTCCTGGGAGATCTGGACAGGATGAAAAAGGCCTCAGATGCTTCAACCAGGTTTTGTGGTGGACCACATGTAATGTGCTCCTGGGAGATCCGACAGGTAGAGCTGTGTGCTCATAACAACCTGGGATGCTTCAGCCAGGTTTTGTGGTGAGATCACATGTAATGTGCTCCTGGGAGATCCGACAGGTAGAGCCACGTGCTCGTAACAGCTTGGGATGCTTCAGCCAGGTTTTGTGATGGATCACATGTAATGTGCTCCTGGGAGATCCGACAGGTAGAGTCGCGTGCTCGTAACAGCCTGGGATGCTTCAGCCAGGTTTTGTGATGGGTCACATGTAATGTGCTCCTGGGAGATCCTACAGGTAGAGCTGTGTGCTCGTAATAGCCTGGGATGCTGCAGCCAGGTTTTGTGACGCACGTAATAAGTCCTGAGGATTCCACAGTATGGCTAGTGATGATGAAGACCTGCAGGTGGTGGGCCTACATCCAGTATGAAAAAGGATTGGCTCTGTAGAACTTCCTATGACGAGTAGATTCAGAGATTGATTGAGATAGCAGCAGCAGTGATGATGATGATGACTCAATGACGATTATCCAGTGATGATGATCCAGAGCAGATGACTTGTGCTAGAAGAACTGTGCTGAGAAATGCCTTCCTAGTTAAGAGGGAGTGTTGATGTATATGTAACTTCGGAATGTATTTCACATATATGTATATTGTATTCCTATAGAGATGGTATTATTCCTCTATAAGGAAGTGTCGTCATTTATATTGTAAGTGTCGTAACTTATACTTGATGGGTTATTAGACCACCTTATTTGGGGTCGGCCCTGTATAAGTCATGTGGGTCAAAGGGTTATTAGATCACCCTATTGGGGGTTGGCCATGTGGGTCAAAGGGTTATTAGACCACCCTATTGGGGGTCGGCCCACTCAGCATTATGTTATGTGGTAAAGTTCGAGCCTACATGAGTTAGGTAAAAAGGCAAGTCAAGTCAAGTATAAATAGAGTGCGGGAGGCACTCTATTTGCTCACTCACTTCTCACACATGCACTCAAGGAGGAGTGGCACACTTATGGAGGAGGAGGATCTGCTGCTAGGTTATGGCTATCTCTCTTGGTTGGTTGTATCATTGCTCTATCTATCTCTGAGGAAGTTATTGGGGTTTTTCACCTTTATGGTTTTCCCCAAGTAAATCTTTGTGTCTCTTGTGTGCTTGCATTATTGTCTCCATGATTGATATGCTGTAGATATGCTGTACATGTTGTTCTCTCAGTTAAGATCCTAGATCATATTGAAGTAAATTCTGAAAATTTAACATCATCATCATCAGTGCTCAAAGTAACTATCAACCATCAGTCAAACTGAGTCTGGTAGGTGTAACTGAGTGTAACTCACTGTAACTAACTATAACTATGTGTAACCGAGTGACAACTAGACTGGTAGGTGAAGAAGGGCGCATTAAGCAACTGGAGGGCTAAAAATGAATAGTGAGAAGCTCCTGGGGGTTGGCTAACTGAGGGCTAGGTGTTGGACTGATGACTGGGATGCATGCAAACCCTAAAGGTGCATGCATGACTGAAAATGAAAATGATCAAAATACTAGTGGGACTAGGATGGAGTATAGAAATATCCTAACAGAACTGCCCCCAATGCGATGAGCATGGGGAATTTTCGTACTCGGCTGTGATTTTCTGATGAGGAAGTTGTTGGGGCTCTTTGATGTATTTATGTGTATGTTGTCCTACGGGTATTATGACATTTCTATGATGATATGTATATATATGCACATGGATGCAATTTATTATGATGATGGTTCTATATTTTGTTTTTGATGATGTTATATGCCTATATGATGTGTGATGCACTTTTATGGTTTACTGCCTACTTGTTGTGATTTATGTGCCAGTCTAGAATATTATTAGCCATTTTATCTGCAACACTATTCTAACTTCGTGGGACATGAGTGAATGTAATGGACTCAAACTGCCTAACCAGTTGTTTAGTGCGCAAGAAATTTTTAAATAGGAAAGGATCCCGTACTTGGTAATAGTGATTAAGTTGGGAGACAAGGAGCTGGGAGTCAAGAAACACATGAAGGTGACTTATGCCCAAGTGAAGAGCAGCGGTTAAGAGACCGGTCACAGCATCATACTTAGCTTGGTTATTAGTGGCAGCACCAATACACACTTCGTCGAGGTGGATCAACTCGTGTGAGGGGGAATACAGTACCCGAGCTGGAAAGGTGAGGTTTGGAGACCATCTACTTGCATCGTCGACTAAGCCGACATAGAGTGGAGGAACATGATCCATATGTGGTCACACAAGGAAGAAAACTGTAAGATCTTGGATGCAAAAAGTGAAAAAAAAGGTGGTAAAACTGTACAACATGTACTATTGTGTCCAGAAAAAGTGCTAAGGGTAAAATTGTTTGATATACAACCCATTGCGAGGGTTGGCTAAGGGATGGCCTTCAGAGTCGGTAAGGATGTATGCCCCATTGCAGAGACATGTTTAGACAATGTAAGGGCCTTGCCACATGGATTCAAATTTTCCTTTACCGTGTTTGTCATGAGCTTGACCATAAACAAGTATTAGTTCACCTTTGTGGAAGGTGCGGGGGTGGACATGCTTATCATAATTTGATTTGGAGCGGTGTTTGGCAACCTCAGTGATTTGTAAATCTGCTCGTCGGTCTTCATTGGACTATTATAGGAGGAGTAAGTGCTGCTCAAGAGGTGAGGTATCCAAGAGAAGGTCCACAACAATGTGTAAGGTGAGGATTTGACACTCAATGGGGAGAACCGACTCTACGTCGTGAACCAAATGGAAAGGGGTAAAACCCATGGCAGTATTGGTGGAAGTGTGGTAATCCCAAAGTGCAGGAAAGAGCATATGGTTCCAATTGGAATTGTGTTGGTTTACTGTTAGTTGAAGAATGGTCTTCAATATTTTGTTAATAGCCTCAACCTGGCCATTCCCTTGAGGGTAGTAGGATGAGGCATATTGATGGTCAAACTTCAAGACGGTGGACAAATCTTTCCATACAATGTTTTCAAAGTGTTTTCCATGGTCAGATACGAGTTGTTTGGGGACTCCGAACTGAGCAATGACATGGTTAAAAAAGAAGCGTGACGCAATCTCAGCTTGGCAGTTAAATGTAGGCATGGCCTTGACCCATTTAGTGAAATAGTCAATGGCCATAATGATGTATTTATGGCCTTTCGTCGAGGGGGGTTTACACTCCATAAAATCAATGGACCACTTACAGAAAGGGCCAACAATTATGACTAGATGGAGAGGGGCAGGAGGGCTCCTAGATTTGGGGGAACATTTTTGGCAATTATGACAATGTTTGACTACTGTGATGCAATCAGTGAAAAGTTTGTGCCAAAAATACCTAGGATGGATGAACTTTTGGGCAGTAGCCATTCCAGAGAAGTGGCCACCAAAGGCTCCGCTATGACAATCATTTAAAACTTGTTTAGCCTCATAATGTGTGAGGAAGCAACATAAAATGGTGTTGACGCCGCGTTGATAAAGGACATTTCCGAGAAGGAGATATCAGGAAGCTTGATGGCGTATGCGACATCGATCATCGCGGCCGAGGTTGGGGAAAATTTTTTGTGTTCGTAAATATACCAAGATGTCACCATACCATGGGTCATCCGATGAAATCGTGAACAAGTGGTCATCCGGCAAGTTAGTGATGATAGGTGGTGACCTGGAAAAGTAGGTAAGTCAGTCAGGAGGTGTTCCAAGGCAAGGGATTTGGTACTCTTGGGTGTTACAAATGTAAAGTCATACTCTTGCAGGATAATAGCCCATTTAGCCGCACAACCTTGAAGGAGGCAGCGACTCAAGAGATAGACCATGGCGTTGGAGTCTGCCACAACTGTAGTTTGACTCATAAGAATGTAGTGTCATACATTTTGAATAGAGAAGACGACAGGGAGGGCCAACTTCTCCTCATGGGGGAAGCTTAATGGTGGACCAGACAATGTCTAACTCACACAATAAATAATCTGTTCTTTCCATGCACTATCTTCTTGGACTAACACACCAGAAACGACATATTCGGATGCCAAAACATCAAGGATAAAATCCTTCGTGAAATCGGGAGGTGAAATCAAAGGTGGGGAAGTAAATGCTTGTTTGAGTGCTTCAAAAGCCGAATGTGCTTTTTTGTCCCAAATGAAAGGGACGTGAGTCTGAAGCAGGCGAAGGAAACCATGAACTTTTGTAGCATAGTATGGAATGAAGCGATGGAGAAAGTTGGCTTTCCCTTGAAGGATTTGTAACTGTCATAATGTAAGTGGTGATGGGAGGTCCAGAATGGATTGAAACATTAAGGGATCTACAGTGATCCCCTTTGGGGAAAAACTGAATCCCAATAACCGGCCTGCAGGAACACAAGAGAGTTCAAGAGAATGTTGTATTTGCGACAACGCAAAAAGAATTGTCGGAGATCGTCTAGGTGGTTGGATCGCTTCTTGGACCGAGCAGTGAGGTAGTCCAAGTATACAAGGACGATATGAACCAAGTCATGAAATAAAAAGGTCATGGCTCGTTGAAATGTGGCACCAAAATTTTTAATTCCAAACAGCATAATGGGGCACTGTTGGATGCAGATGCGGTCACCACACCAAGAGGTGGATGGTTAGCAGTAGTGATTGGTTGAACTAGTTGAAGAATGACTTGTGGTGTCAGAGCGGGATTAGGAGCAAGAAGATACCACCCGGGAAGTCCTAATGTCAACCCAGGGAGATTCAGCGTGGCCATGATGGGCATACTTACTACTCCAGATGGTGGGAACAAGAAAGAGATTGTATGGATTAGTGTGGCTCCAACGTGGCTATGCATCGATGGCGCTTGAGGAAACAGTGGTGGTTGCGGGTTAGGTACTAATTGATTTGATGAAATGGTGCACAAGTCATAAATCTCGATGGTTGACGGAGGAGGTGGTAAGAACAAAAAAGTGGAAATCATTGGAGTCTCTGGATAAAGACCAGGGGCGATAGTGGAAACCAAAGAGGTGGGTGCACCAAAAACAGGTTGTTCAACCATGGGGAGAACATTCTCAGGTGCAACAGGCGCATTCAAGTTGTAGTAAGTAACCTGGTCAATTTTAACAACCCGTCCCTCATGGGGGAACATCATAATGTGGAAAACCAATGAAGCAACGGCCTTCATGGCATACATGTAACTTCATCCTAGAAGCAGGTTGTAGTCGAGTTGTGCGTTGACGACTTCTATGTCGATCAAGAACCCTTAGTAGAGGTTCATAATAATGAATAAAAATTAGATACTAAATGTTGAATATTGTAACTTCAAAGAATATTATATTTGTACTTTATTATTCCGGAGATGTTTCATCCCTCCGAGGTAACCCTATTATGTATCCGGAGATGTTTATTCCTCCGAGGGTTTGTATTAACTAGGGTTATTAGACCCACCATGTGGGGGTCGGCCCTGTGGTTATATTTTTGGGGTTATTAGACTTCTCCAGGAGAGGTCGGCCCCATTAGGTCTTTTAGTCAGTTGGGGGTCAGTATAAATAAGAGAGGTGAATTCCTCATTAGATCATTCACTCACTTGTGGAAGAGTGCGCACTTGTCTGGGAGATCTGCTAAGGAGACAAAAAAGGAAGGAGCACATCTTGTATTCTGGTTGATCATCTTATTGAGGAAAGCTTTGCTGGGTTTTCTACCCCATGAGGGTTTCCCAGGGTATATTTTGTGTCTATCTTGTGATTATGTTTCTTTCAGTGATCTTGCTTGTCTATTTTGGTTTAAACTTAACATGGTATCAGAGCTAGACTGAATAGGACATCTTTCACAGGGTAAGAATATCTCTCTCTCTCTCTCCGGTGAAGTTAGGGTTTCAGCCCAAAGTTGGTATTATTGATTTTTGGTTGCATGGATGGATAACTCTTTTCAATACCATTCTTTTGAGCTATAGATCAAACTTTTTGGTTGGGTAGAACTCCGGGAAATCCAAACCCTAATTCTACCAAAAGTGTGATACGTTAGAATTTGGTTTCAGAAAAAAGTTGGAATTTTTGAATTCTGATTACATGGCTGGATAGCCCTTCTCAATAGCATTCTTTTGATCTATAGATCTAACTTTTTGGTTGGGTAGAACTCCGGGAAAGTCAAACCCTAATTCTACCAAAAGTGCGATAAAATTCTGTTCCAGATTCCGGAAAAGTGAAAAGTAACTTTCCAGGTAAGTCTACTCTGTCTCTTGGACTCCCCTGAGAGAAGATGGCTCCAAACACTAAGCTTGAAGACAAGCTAGAAGGTATAGAAAATTTCCAGGCATGGAAATACAGAATTGGTCTCATTCTTGAGGAGAATGATCTTGCCCATTATATCAAGGAGGAAGTTGCAGAACCAGAAGAAGATGAAGCCAAAGAAAAACACAGGAAGAATTTGATTAGGGGAAAGAGAATCATAGCTGATTCTATTAAAGACCACTTGATTCCCCAAGTGGCTTCCAAGAAGACTCCAAAGGAAATGTATGATGCCCTAGGAAGAATGTTTGAAGGAAAGAACATCAATAGGAAGATGAATCTAAGGACTCAGTTGAAGAGTACCAAGATGCACAAAGGAGAATCCATTCAAGACTACTTCTCAAGAGTCTCTCTAATCAAGGAGAAACTAGATGCCATTGGTGATACTCTTGATGAAGATGAACTTGTGATGACAGCTCTAAATGGTCTCACTAGACCTTGGGAGTCATTCATTCAAACTATGTGTGCCATAAAAGAAAGTATGAAGTTTGATGTAGTTTGGGAGGATTGTGTACAAGAGGAGGCTAGGGTTGCAAATCGAGAAGCCTTGCTCAAAGAGGATGACCAAGCCTTGGCCACCCACACCAAAAGAAGAAGGAATCAATCCTACTCTAAAAAGGGTAGTCACAAGGAGTCTCATCCTCCACACAGATTTCAGAAGAAAAGAGGAACTACTCAAAGAAGAGATTACTCTTCTTTCCAGTGCTTTTCTTGTCACAAAATAGGACACATTGCTAGAGAATGCCCTCTACAAAAGAAAAGGGGTACTCACTACAAAAGACACCAAGCACATCTTGCAGAAGATGATAGTGAAGAAGAAGAAGTAGAGGAAGAAAGGTCTCACAATAAAAGACCTAGAAATGAAGAGGAAGAAGAAGAAAGGACTTTCTTCAAAAGAAGGTCAAGGAGAAATACAGAAGAAGATGCAGAAGAATATGTTCTCTTCTCTGCACTCTCTGGATCTATAACCCCTGGAGAAGGTACATGGCTTATTGACAGTGGTGCTTCAAGGCACATGACAGGTCAGAAAAGGACTCTTTCAAATATTGAAGAAAAGACTTCTCCCCAAAAGGTATCTCTAGGAGATGACTATCAATATCCCATTAAGGGAATTGGTGAAGCAAACTACAAACTCGATTCTGGAACCCCCATGAAGATGAAGGAAGTTTTGTATGTTCCAGGATTGAAGAAGAATTTGCTTTCAATCTCAGCATTAGACAAGAAAGGCTATAGAGTTGCATTCATTGATGGACAAGTGTTAATGTGGTCCAAAGGCAAATCCATTAAGGATGCAATTGTTATTGGTGAAGAGGAAGGAGGTTTGTATAAACTCAAGGGTCATCCAGAAGCTGCCTTTGTTCATGAAACCTGTAGTCCCAGTGAGCTATAGCATAGAAGACTAGCCTAAATTAACTACAAAGCCTTACCCTATGTAAGCAAGGTGGTCATAGGACTACCAGATTTGAAGGTTGATCATGATGGCTCATGTAAAGGATGTAAGAAAGGGAAGAATATCAAGAACCCCTTTCCAAAGAGTGAAACAAAGACTAAGGGTATCTTGGAGTTAATACACTCAGATGTATGTGGTCCAATGCCCACCACCTCTCTGAGTGGATTTGAATACTATCTCTCATTCATTGATGATCATTCAAGGAAAACCTGGATATACTTTCTAAAAGGTAAGAATGAAGTTTTTGGAAGGTTCAAAGAGTTCAAGGCTCTAATAGAAAATCTCTCAGAAAAGAAAATCAAGATTCTCAGAACAGACAATGGTGGAGAATATACTTCAAAAGAGTTTGAAGAATTTTGTAAAGAAGTTGGAATCAAGAGAGAACTAACCACTCCCTACAATCCCCAACAAAATGGGGTTGCAGAAAGGAAAAATAGAACCATCATGGAAGCTGTGAAGACTATGATACATGACCAGGATCTTCCCATGTATCTATGGGCTGAAGCAGCCAAGACAGCAGTATATGTTCAAAACAGATTATCTCATAGTGCTCTTGATTTCAAAACTCCAGAAGAAGTGTTTACTGGAAAGAAGCCCGAGGTAAGCCATCTTAAAATATTTGGGTGTCTTGTGTACATCCACATTCCAAAAGAAAAGAGAACCAAGTTGGATCCTTCTGGTAAGAAAGGAATATTTGTTGGTTACTGTGAATCATCCAAAGCTTTCAGGATTTACATACCAGGCTTTCATCATATAGAAATCAGTAGAGATGTAACTTTTGATGAAGAAGCAGCTCTCAAGAAATCAAGAAAATGCCAACTTGAAGAAATCTATGAAGAAGATCCTTCTTCTAGAAACTCAGAGGATGTTCACATCCCTGAAGATAATCCACCAAAGGATCATAACATGTTGGAACCACAAGAACCTCCTATCTCAGATTTATCAAAGAAAAGAAGGCCAGCATGGGCTAGAGATATTATCCAAGGGGCTGAAAAATATGGTGCTCCTGAAGGCTCCATTAGAGAAAGAAAGAAACCAAAGCTAGTGTCCAACTATATGGCCTTGATGTGTGATCTTGTGGATCAACTACCTACTAGCTATGAAGAAGCAGCTCAAAAGAAAGAATGGGTAGAAACAATGACAGAAGAATATCAGTCGATAATGAAAAATGATGTTTGGGATATAGTCCCCAAACCAAGAGATAAAAGTGTGGTTTCTTCCAAATGGATTTTCAAGATAAAACATGCTGCAGATGGTAGCATTGAAAAATACAAGGCAAGGTTTGTAGCCAGAGGATTCTCTCAAAAGGAGGGAATTGACTATGAAGAAACATTTGCACCTGTTGCTAGGTATACTTCAATTAGAACTATCATGGCACTTGCATCCATGATGAAATGGAAATTGCATCAAATGGATGTTAAGATAGCTTTTCTGAATGGTGTAATTGAAGAAGAAGTATACATAGAACAACCTCAAGGTTTTGAGGTCAAAGATGGAAGGACCCATGTATGCAAACTGAAAAAGGCATTATATGGATTGAAGCAAGCTCCCAGGGCTTGGTACGGAAGGATTGATAGTTTCTTAACAAGCATGGGATTTACCAAAAGTAAAGCTGACCCCAATCTTTATCTTAAAGTGATGGATGATGAACCTGTTATATTGCTGTTATATGTAGATGATCTATTTCTAACCGGAAATGAGAATCAAATTATTGAAAGCAAGAAGAAGCTTTCTTCAGAATTCGAAATGAAATATCTCGGATTAATGCACTACTTCTTAGGTCTAGAAGTGTGGCAAGAGCCAAAAGGAATATTTCTAAATCAAGGTAAGTATACTGTGGAGATTCTCAAAAGATTTGATATGTTGGAGTGTAAAGCCATGGCCACTCCTATGGACTCCAACCTGAAACTATTAGTTAATGATTCATCAGAACTAGTGGACATAACCCTATCATTGGATCATTGATGTATTTGACAAATACTAGGCCGGATATATGCTTTGCTGTAAATACCCTAAGTCAGTATCTAGTAGAACCCAGAAAGGTTCACCTTATAGCTGCAAAGCATATAATGAGGTACCTAAAAGGTACAGTGGACTTTGGCCTATACTATCTTGGAAGTAATGAACTCAAGTTACATGGTTACTCAGATTCTGATTGGGCAGGTAGTGTCTCAGACAGAAAAAAAGTACTTCAGGCGGATGTTATGGTCTTGGATCTGCCATGATCTCCTGGTTCAGCAAGAAACAATCTAGTGTGGCCCTCAGTACTGCTGAAGCAGAATATATAGCTGCTTGCTCTGCCAGCTGTGAAGCAGTGTGGCTTCGGAAACTCTTATATGGAATTTTTGACTTAGAAATGGATCCCACTGTGATTATGTGTGATAATCAAAGCTACATTAAGATGACTGAAAATCCTGTGTTCCATGATAAGTCAAAACACATTGAGATCCGTTACTTCTATATACGAGACATGGTGTAGATAGGAGCCATCAAGCTCGAGTACATAAGCATTGAGGATCAGATTGCCGATATCCTGACTAAACCTTTGTCTCGAGTAAATTTTGAACACTTCTGAGACATGCTTGGTATAGTCCAGAAGGACCCTCCTCGAAAGGGGGAGTAGTATAGTATTTGATAACAATTTTGTTTTGTTGCACTTAGCTACTTACAATTATTTATATTTAGAACTCTTATATATCTTTTATTTTTATGGATAAATGTTTTGATGCTAGATGTATTAGTGAGAATACATACTAGATATATACATGTTTTGGTGTGATGTATACATGTTTTGTTGTTAGATGTATTAGTGAGAATACATGCTAGATGTATACATGTTTTGGTGTGATGTATACATGTTTTGATGTTAGATGTATTAGTAAGAATACATGCTAGTTGTGATGTATACATGTTTTGATGATTAGATGTATTAGTGAGAATACATGCTCTTGGATATTTGTACCTGTATAGATGAGAATACAGATGGGGATTGGATCATCCCTGGACTTTCAGTCCTAAAGAGAGCCGTAGACGTGAGGTCTCCGAGAATGAAGTCCTTAGTGGACAGTTGAGGGGATTGGATCATCCCTGGACTTTCAGTCCTAAAGAGAGCCGTAGACGTGAGGTCTCCGAGAATGAAGTCCTTAGTGGACAGTTGAGGGGATTGGATCATCCCTGAACTTTCAGTCCTAAAGAGAGCCGTAGACGTGAGGTCTCCGAGAATGAAGTCCTTAGTGGACAGTTGAGGGGATTGGATCATCCCTGGACTTTCAGTCCTAAAGAGAGCCGTAGACGTGAGGTCTCCGAGAATGAAGTCCTTAGTGGACAGTTGAGGGGATTGGATCATCCCTGGACTTTCAGTCCTAAAGAGAGCCGTAGATGTGAGGTCTCCGAGAAGTGGGGATTGTATCATCCCCGGACTTAGGTCCCTGAATTGATCCGTAGACGTGAGGTCTCCGAGAAGTGGGGATTGTATCATCCCCGGACTTAGGTCCCTGAATTGATCCGTAGACGTGAGGTCTCCGAGAAGTGGGGATTGTATCATCCCCGGACTTAGGTCCCTGAATTGATCCGTAGACGTGAGGTCTCCGAGAAGTGGGGATTGTATCATCCCCGGACTTAGGTCCCTGAATTGATCCGTAGACGTATGGTCTCCGAGAAGTGGGGATTGTATCATCCCCGGACTTAGGTCCCTGAATTGATCCGTAGACATATGGTCTCCGAGAAAGTGATTTTTGATGTGGTTACTTGTATCGGTAGGATACTTGTATTGATGATGTGGTTACTTGTATCGGTAGGATACTTGTATTTATGATGTGGTTACCTATATCGGTAGGATACTTGTATTGATGATGTGGTTACCTGTATCGGTAGGATACTTGTATTGATGATGTGGTTACTTGTATCGGTAGGATACTTGTATTGATGATGTGGTTACTTGTATCGGTAGGATACTTGTATTGATGATGTGGTTACCTATATCGGTAGGATACTTGTATTGATGATGTGGCTACTTGTATCGGTAGGATACTCGTATTGTTGATATGATCACTTGTATTGGCATGAATACTTGATACTGCTGATCGTGTGATGACGATGCTGATGATCGTGTGATGACGATGCTGATGATCGTGTGATGACGATGCTGCTGATCGTGTGATGACGATGCTGTTGATCATGTGATGACGATACTGCTGATCGTGTGATGACGATGCTGATGATCGTGTGATGACGATGCTGCTGATCGTGCAATGACGATGTTGCTGATCGTGTGATGACGATGCTGCTGATCGTGTGATGATGATACTACTGATCGTGTGATGATGATGCTACTGATCGTGTGATGACGATGCTGCTGATCGTGTGATTATGATGCTGATGATCGTAATATTGATGTTGATGTTGACATTGATGTACCAGTAACTGTTTGAGTTACTGATGAAGACAAATTGAAGAAAGCTTCCGATGATTTATAGATGTATCATGTATAGTGACTCCTTGCTCCTGCAGATGCTGTTATAATATCCTTCTCGTTAAGGGGGAGTGTTGAATATTGTAACTTCAAAGAATATTATATTTGTACTTTATTATTCCGGAGATGTTTCATCCCTCCGAGGTAACCCTATTATGTATCCGGAGATGTTTATTCCTCCGAGGGTTTGTATTAACTAGGGTTATTAGACCCACCATGTGGGGGTCGGCCCTGTGGTTATATTTTTGGGGTTATTAGACTTCTCCAGGAGAGGTCGGCCCCATTAGGTCTTTTAGTCAGTTGGGGGTCAGTATAAATAAGAGAGGTGAACTCCTCATTAGATCATTCACTCACTTGTGGAAGAGTGCGCACTTGTCTGGGAGATCTGCTAAGGAGACAAAGAAGGAAGGAGCACATCTTGTATTCTGGTTGATCATCTTATTGAGGAAAGCTTTGCTGGGTTTTCTACCCCATGAGGGTTTCTCAGGGTATATTCTTTGTCTATCTTGTGATTATGTTTCTTTCAGTGATCTTGCTTGTCTATTTTGGTTTAAACTTAACACTAAACAAGTGACATGTGCAAGTAATAACATAAAAGAAGTCTAACTACTACAACAAAAAATAGAATCAAGAGGAACCCATGAATATAATTTTTGTTTTTCTATTAAATGTAAAACAAGGGTTTGTAGTAATATTTACCTCAAAAGGTGAGGTGGTTGGAGTCCTTTACGAAGAGTAGCACACCATATCTCCCAAGTTCCTTTCTCTTCTCCAAATTCTCAAGAGGTGGCCAAGACTCAACTGAATGGGGAACATAAACTTAAAGTGATGGGCTCAAGTTCAGCAGGAATTTCAGCAGCATAAGGTTATGAAGAGTGTTTATGGATGTGAAATGGAGGGCCTCCATCACCTTTTTATAGTGATTTTGGGTGATTATGGTTTTGGGAATCCAATAGTATTGGCTAGTGGTATTTGATGTTTTCCCTCTTTTTTGATTTTATTTTGATATTTTTCCCCTTTTCCTTTTATTTTGGGGATTTGGACCCTTTTTTGAAGGAATTTCATTTATTGAGGAGGGAAATAATTATTTTTTCCCTTTTGGTTACCATTTGAGGGTTTTTTAGGGTTTTGGAGGTCAAAAATGTAGAAAAGTGGACAAATGGATTATGTGACTAGGGAGGTGAGCTAGTGAACATATTTTGGGTGTTAACACATGACATAGTTAGTCCTTGTGACTCGTGGCATAGAAGGCTTGGTCATATCCATTTCAAAGCATTATCTGGATTTCAAAATATGGTGAAAGGTATTCCCATGTTTAAATCTAATTTTGATAGTGTTTGTAGAGGTTGTGCTCTTGGTAAAAACATTAAGAAGAATTTTCCAAGTAGTACCAAAAGATCCAAGGGGATCCTTTACTTGATTCAATATTCTAATCTATGTGGTCCTATGTCTACACCCTCCTTGAGTGGTTATTTATATTATGTGCTTTTCATAGATGACTTCTCTCGCAATTCATGGGTTTATTTTCTGAAAGCAAAGAGTGAAACTTTCAACAAGTTTGAAGAGTTTAAAGCATTGGTTGAGAATTAGACTGGGAAGCACATTCGTGCTTCAAGATATTATAATGGAGGATATTTTTAGTCCCATGAATTCAATGACTTCTTTCAAGATGCAGGAATAAAAAAGGTAACTAATTGTACCCTACAACCCCCAACAAAATGGGGTTGCTAAAACAAAGAATAGAAAAATATGCAAGGTTGCAAAAGACATGACGTGTGATCAGGATCTGCCCACGTCCTTATGTGAAGAATCCTCTATCAATGTTGTTTATATATAGAACATAATCCCTCATGCTATCTTGGGAGAAAAGACTCCTGAAGAGGTTTTCACCAATAAAAAAAAACAGATATTGGACACTCGATGATTTTCGATTGTGTTGTTTATATTCACATACCAAAAGAGAAGAGGACAAACATGGAGTCATCTAGAAAGATAGGAACATTTGTTGGATATAGTGAATCCTCCAAATCCTTCAACATCTATGTTCTCTGACAAAGAATGATTGAATTCAATAGAGATGTAACATTTCATGAAGAGGTTGCCTTCAAGCACTTCAAATAACTTCAGTGTGATTTAGATATGGAGGAGTATGATACTCCTATGGTGGAGGATCCAATTTTTGATTCTCCCCTTTCAGATGGTGAGAGGAACATGCTATATGAGTATAGATATGCTTGATCCTAAAGACCCCAAAGATTTGATAGAAATATCTCTTGACTAACCTCCTGCTAATAGGATATTTGCATGGTTTCGAGACATTCTACAAGAGGCAGAAAAGCATGGAGCACCTCCAGGTTCATCCAGAGAGAAAAAGAGACTTGAAGATGAGTCCAAGGTACAGGGACCTCTGGTTCTATCCTCTGGAATAGATGTGCTAGTGTCGACAGAGGGAAACCTGCAACTACCAAGGCAATTATGTTTCCTTGATAGGAGTGCGAGGTGGACAACCAAAAGGTGATAGTACTTAATATGAGACTAACATATTGGGGAGGGATACACGGGTCGTAGAGGGGGAGGACTCACACTTCCTTTATTCAGAGTATGATGGCAAGGATGAACCGACAACATATAAAACTGATTTTGGGGAAGGGGATCATAGTGTAAGGGACCACGGATTGTGACTGCAATTGGGGGAGACTCGGGGGGGGAACTGATGAGTGATATCAGGAAACTCTAAGGGTGACACATCGCATAATACTTTGAACAAAGGTGACCATGATGGGGGTGCTTCCATAATGTGGGGACTAGATGTGATTTGTCATGGCGTCGATAGGCACCATTTGGGACTTCTTCATGGTTTAAGGAGCTTGAAGAAGGGATAGAAGTGTGCTCATAATGGTACTGTCATGTGGGTTTGTACGAGCCCAAGACAATGCATGCTCGTGGGTGCTTTCAATTTTAAGGAGTCTGAAAGTGATAAGAAGACTCTGAAATGGTGAAAAGGTACCGTTGTGCGGATTTATACGAGCCCACGACAGTGAATGCTCGTGGTTTCTTTCAATTTTAGAGAGTCTAAAAGCAATAAGAAGACTCCAAGGGGATTCTTTTTCATGTGTTAGTTTCCAAGGCCCGAAAAATCATAAAAGTATGCAATGAAGAACTCTCATAGCCGATGTGACTAGAGTATTCCTTTTTTCGTAATTAGTCTACCAGGTCCGGAAAAGGATTAAACTTATACTAGATAGACACCCTTTCAGGTACTTTAATGAGCATGAAAGGAAGCAAGATTACTCTGCGATATTTTCATTCTATAAGGAGTCAGAAAAGAGCTTAACAGAAACTCCCTAAGTTCCTTTTTTGTAAAGGAGTTGCTCGGCCCGAAAAAAGGATAAAAGTATACCGAACATATGTAATAGCTAAGCAAGGATGAAGTGTTCAATCAAGGGACAAGTATGAGAACCAAGAATGAAGTCGAGTGGGGAACACTAATGGGGCATCCTTGCGGGTTGATGAATGGTAGAAAAATAACACAATAATTGCAGTATGGATGGAGCAAAAGTCTCATGGATAGGCTGCGGTAGAAGAATGGGGAAAAACGATTGCAGCCTGTGTGGCATGCAAAACGAGGAGGCGAGGGGCATGGAAAAAATACCCAAAAAAAGTTTTAAGTGAGAGAGAGAAATGATCTCAAGCATCATCATGGTCTCGAAAATTTGAATCTGACGGTGCAAATGGTGTGAAAAATGGAGGTCATATGGCTCTGGAATGGTCAAAACAAAAATAGGGAAAAAATGGCTCTAAATAGCAAAGGGGCCCTCCTCCACATGTCATTTTCACTGTGCAAATTGGTATGAGTGTGGAGGGTCCTAGAAGAGGAAATTTAGATTTCTCTCAATTCGACTGGTGAAATCCAATTCTGTGACTTGCAGGTAAGTATTTAAGTGATTTTTACAATTTTGATGCATTTTTACTTGGATTTGGGCCTCTGGGAGGCGTGCCAAGCATGGCTTGGGAACCACAGTGCTGGAGCATGAATTTCAAGAGAAATAATGCGCTTCAGGCACGGCTCTGGGCCATACAGCCACACGATGGGAGCACGATTGCAGGCCATACAACTGCTCTTTGAAGCATGACATTTCTTGGAAAACGTGCGCTTCGAGTGAGACTGTGGGCCCCAAAGGAGCACTATTTTTGAGGAAAAAAGCACACTCCATGGTGCACCTATGGGGAAACAATGAGTGTCTAGGAACGTGCCTTTTTTCTTGAGTTTGGGTGTAGAGATGCGGAGGAGATCGAGGTATTATTGATATGGACCCGATGGGTTTTTTGGTGTATGGTTGACAGGATGCCGAGAGTGAGTTGGTAGGAGTGTGAGCTCGGGCCCTTACAGGATGCTATCCTAGACAGTGAGGATGTTCAGGACACGTTGGCCTGTTGTGGGATGATGAAGTTCGCAAAGGTGCCCCCAATGCATATGACAAAGTTATTGTTGAACAAGTTGGTGGAGTTCTTGGATGCCAATGCTGGGGCATTCATGATATAGGGGGAGTGATTAGAGATATCACTCATGATTGTGTACATATTGATGGGGCTCCCGCGGTTGGGCATGAATTTTGACACCCAGCCGAGGAATCCAAGTGATGTGTCTATGGAGGACTTGCTAGAGCATCATTGTTATGCCATAACGTATGTGCATGACAATGCGATTCTGATCTGTGACATAGAGATCCTGGAGAATCGGGCTATAGCGGCACTAGTAGTGCGTATATTAGGGTCAAATTCACCCCACAGGGTCTCAGGGGGGCAGATGGTGTTGGTTGAGCAAGTTTTGGTAGGTACCTAATTTGGCAGGGGCCAGATGTATTTGACGGTTGTTCGACGTGAGTTGAACAAGGTGAGACGTACAAGAGGGGATTTATGTTTCCCCTCACTCCTCTGCTCATTTTTCTTTGAGCGAGTTCCAATGTTGCGACCTAAAAGAGTAGTGCGCGACGGAGGGCCCACGGAGCTGCGGATGCGGCGATGGGGTGAGGTGATGACTTGCGGTGGTGGAGGGCTAGTGGGTCAGTTTTTTACCCAGCATTTATTCACTCAGTGGCGGAAGCTCTCAGTGGTGATCGAAGAATACCCCTATTTTAGGATGGAAAATAGGGGGGATCCAAAGTTACTGCGACCTCCTGGTCAAACATGGGGACCAGATGGTATGTATTTACTCAGTTTATAGTATCATGTTATGTATTGTTTCATAGCATATATGGTATCTAGAATATGTTTATGACATTGAGACTAATGATGTGATTTTTATGTGCAAATGTGGGACCGTAGCCTCCGAGAGGATACCGGGCATGGAGGGGTTGGGTGGATGGGGTATACTCTCCCACGTGTGGACAACGTCGACAACGGAGTGCTTTGACGACGTAGAAGACGTTACATGTTGGGATTGACCATCTTCTTGATGGGGTGGTGGATGATGGCCGGAAACACTTAGATCATGAGTTGATCCATATCTGCTATGATGCTCCATGCGAGTGGATACCTGTGATGAGGTGTATTGCGATGGAAACTGAGGCAGTGAGGGCCATGGCATGGGGGGATGCCCCCTACGATGATGAGTAGGAAGAGAGGGAGTCTGATGAGGAAGAAGAGGAAGAGGAAGAGGAGGAGGAGGAGGGGGAGGAAGAGGATGAGGAGGATGAGGAGGAGGAGGAGGAGGAGGAGGACGACGACAATGACTTAGAGTGACTAGGAAGTTGATGGAACTGCGCCCAATGCGATGAGCATGGGGAATTTTTTTACTCGGTTGTGATTTTATGATGAAGAAGGTGTTGGGGCTCCTTGATGTATTTATGTGTATTTTGTGCTATGGGAATTATGACATTTCTATGATGATATGTATATATATGCATGTGGATGCAGTTTATTATGATGATGGTTCTCATTTTTGTTTTTGATGATGTTATACGCCTATATGATGTATGATCCACTTTTATGGTTTTCTTACTACATGTTGTGATTTATGTGCCAGTTTAGAATATTATTAGCCATTTGATCTGCAACACTTTTCTAACTTCGTGGGACATGAGTGAATGTAATGGACTCAAACTGTCTAACCAGTTGTTTAGTGTGCAGGAACTTTCTAAACAGGAAATGATCCTGTACTTCGTAATGGTGATTAAGTTGGGAGACAAGGAGCTGGGAGTCGAGAAACACACGGAGGTGACTTATTCCCAAGTGAAGAGCAGCAGTCAGGAGACCGCTCACAACATCGTACTTAGCCTGGTTATTAGTGGAAGCACCAATACACACTTCGTTGAGGTGGATCAACTCGTGTGAGGGGGAATACAATAGCCAAGCTGCAGAGGCGAGGTTTGGAGACTATCTAGTTGCGTCGTTGGTGAAGCCGACATAGAGTGGAGGAACAGGATCCATCTGTGGTCACATAGGGAAGCAAACTATAAGATATTGGTTGCAAAAAGTGAAAAACAAAAAAGGTGGTAAAACTGTACAACATGGACTATTGTGCCCAGAAAAAGTGCTAAGGGTAAAATCCTTTGATATACAACCCATTGTGAGGGTTGGATAAGGTATGGATTTCAGATTCGGTAAGGATGTATGCCCCCTTGTCGAGACATGTTTGGACAATGTAAGGGCGTTGCCACATGTATTCAAATTTTCCTTTACCGTGTTTGTCATGAGCTTGACCATAAACAAGTATTAGGTCACCTTCATGGAAGGTGCGGGGGTGGACATGCTTATCATAATTTGATTTGGAGTAGTGTTTGGAAACCTCGGTGATTTGTAAATTTTCTTTTCGGTCTTCATTTGACTATTCCAAGAGGAGTAAGCGCTGCTCAAGAGGTGAGGTATCTAGGAGAAGGTCCACAACAATGTGTAAAGAGAGGATTTAACACTCAATGGGGAGAACTGACTCTACGCCGTGAACCAAATGGAAAGGGGTAAAACCCGTGGCAGTCTTGATGGAAGTGCGGTAAGCCCAAAGTGCTGGAAATATCATATGGTGCCAATTGGACTTGTGTTGGTTTACTGTTCGTTGAATAATGGTCTTCATGATTTTTTTAATAGCCTCAACCTGGCCATTCCCTTGAGTGTAGTAGGATGAGGCGTATTGATGGTCAAAATTCAAGAAGGTGGACAAATATTTCCATACAATGTCTTCGAAGTGTTTTCCATGGTCGGATACGAGTTGTTTGGGGACTCCGAACCGAGAAATGACATGGTTAAAAAAGAAGCATGACGCAGTCTTGGATTGGGAGTTAAATGTAGGCATAGCCTCGACCCATTTAGTCACATAGTCGATGGCCATAATGATGTATTTATGGCCATTCACTGAGGGGGGATTACACTCCATAAAATCAATGGCCCACTTACAGAAAGGGCCAACAATTATGACTGGATGGAGAGGGGCAGGAGGGGTCCTGGATTTGGGGGCAAAAAGTTGGCAATTCTGGCATTGTTTGACTGCTGTGATGCAATTAGTGAAAAGTGTGGGCCAAAAATACCCAGTGCGGATGACCTTTTGGGCAGTAGCCATTCCATAGAAGTGGCCACCACAGGCTCTTCTATGACAATAATTTAAAATTTGTTCATCCTCATCATGTGTGAGGCAGGAACGTAAAATGGTGTCTACGCCACGTCAATAAAGGACATCGCTGAGAAGGATATATATAAAAGCATGATGGTTTATATGATGCCGACCATCATGGCCGAGGTTGGGGCAAAATTTTTGTGTTTGGTAAATATACCAGGATGTCACCATACCATGGGTCATTCAATGAAATCATGAACAAGTGGTCATCGGGTAAGTTAGTGATGATAGGTGGTGACGCTGACAAAGTAGGTAAGTCAGTCATGAGGTGTTCCAAGGAAAGGGATTTAGTACTTTTGGGTATTACAAATTTCAAGTCATACTCTTACAGGATAATAACACATTTAGCCGCACAACCTTGAAGGAGGCGACGACTCAAGAGATAGACCATGGCGTTGCAGTCTGCAACAACTGTAGTTCGAATCGTAAGAATGTACTGTCATACCTTTTGAATAGAGAAGATGATGGGGAGGGCCAACTTCTCCTCATGGGGGTATCATAATGGTGGACTAGACAATGTTTGACTCACATAATAAATAACCCATTCTTG
This sequence comes from Larix kaempferi, assembly GCA_027924585.1. Lineage (NCBI taxonomy): Eukaryota > Viridiplantae > Streptophyta > Pinopsida > Pinales > Pinaceae > Larix > Larix kaempferi. The sequence goes on along the minus strand of BSBM01000012.1, from coordinate 2,309,979 downwards.
TCGTGCACTATCTTCTTGGACTAACACACCCGAAACGACATATTTAGATGCCGAAACGTAAAGGATAAAATCCTTCGTGAAATCAAAGGTGCGGAAGCCAATGCTTGTTTGAGTGCTTCAAAATCTACTTGTGCTTGTTCATCCCAAATGAAAGGGACATGGGTGTGAAGCAAGTGAAGGAAACCACGAACTTTTGTAGCATAGTCCGGAATGAAGTGACGGAGAAAGTTGGATTTCCCTTGAAGGCTTTGTAACTGTCGTAATGTACTTGGTGATTGGAGGTCCAGAATGGATTGAACCTTCAATGGATATACAGTGATACCGTTTTGGGAAACAATGAATCCCAATAATCGGCATGTAGGAACACAAAAACCAAACTTCGGAGGGTTCAAGCGAATGTTGTATTTGCGACAACTCAAAAAGAGTTGTCAGAGATTGCCCAGGTGGTTGGATCACTTCTTGGACCGAGAAGTGAGGTCGTCCCAATATACAAGGATGATATGAACCAAGTCATGAAAGAAAAAGGCCATGGCCCACTGAAATGTGGCACCAACATTTTTAAGTCCAAACGACATAACTTAGTAGGAAAAGGTGCCCCATGAGGTGGTAAAAGCAATCTTATACTGATCTTATTTGGGAATTTGAATCTGATTGTAACTAGAGAAACTATCCATAAAGGAGATAATCTCGTGACCCGCACAAGCATCAATTAGATGATCAATGAAGGGCGTGGGAAAGTTGTCTTTGGGACAGGCTAAATTCAGATCACGAAAATCAGTACAAATGCGAATGGTGCCTTGTTTTTTGTTAATCGACAAAGGATTGGACACCCAGGTGGTGTAAGCGATGGGATAAATGAACTCATACTGGTGCAATTTTTCAATCTCGACCTTCACGGCTGAAAGTTTAGAGGGGTGAATGGGTTGTTGTTTTTAGAGGACGGGTGGGACATCAAGCCAAGTATCGATACGGTGCTCAATGATGGTGGGGTAAAGACCAAGCATCTCAGTGTATGACTAAGCAAAAAAAATCATGAAACTCTTGGAAGAGTTTCTTATAGGCCGTAACTTCGTCGGGATTCCATGAAGCGCTTAACGTAATGTTCTCAACTATACCGAGTGTAACGGAGATATCGGCCTGTATGGTAGGTGAAATGTTAGCCATGCTACCCTCCTAGAAGGCATCGAGAGCTGGGATGGGGTTCTTAAACCAGTCCACTTTGCTACGGATAAAATATTTCGTCTCTACGGAAAGTTGGTTGGCCGTACTCGAGGTAGACTCCTCAGGAATGAATTAGGATCGATGATGCATATCATCCCAAGGGAAGTCAGGGGTCGTTAATGTCTCAAGGATTTCTTCGTCACTGCGAAACAAGTGTGTGGATAATTCGGGAGAGGTAAAGCTAGTGGTTGGGTGCAAAGTTGGTCCACCACTTGTGGAAATCATATAGATAGTGTTAATCTATCTTGAGGAGTAGGATTCAGGTGGGTGAATCTCCTTGATGGTAGTAATGGAGGATTCTAAAGAGGATTGGTTCATTTCGTGGAGAACCAGTCGATACTTAGGTAGGTCTGGACAATGATGGGAATAGTGTCCGTAGATATCGCATATGGCGCAGGAATGGTTGGTGTGCAATGATTTGTTGTGCAGTTTGGGGGTGGTGTCTATCTTGACAATCGGAATATTGGGGTCATCGTCCAACATTTTCATGTGCTCTTGAAGGTTTGAAAATTGTGGACAATTATGGGAAGCATGGCCCAAATCATAGCACAAATAACACTTAGGCGGTGTGCTGAATGGAGGGGGAGGCTTCACGGGTTTAGTTTCATGTGGTGCAGTATGATTTTGCAGGGCCCTTCCCCCAGCGTTCTCGTATAGTAGAGGGGCACTGTTAGATGCAGATGCAGTCACCACAGTAGGAGGTGGATGGTTAGCAGTGGCAATCGGTTGGACTAGTTGAAGGATGACTTGTGGTGTCGGAGTGGGATTAGGAGCAGGAAGATACCAGACAGGAAGTCCTAATGTCAACCCAGGTAGATTCAGCATGGCCATGACGGGCATACTAACTATTCCAGATGGTGGGAACAAGAACGCGATTGTATGGATTGGTGTGGCTCCAATGTGGCTAGGAATTGATGGCAGTTGAGGAAAAAGTGGTGGTTGCGGGTTAGGTATTGACTGATTTGATGAAATGGTGCACAAGTCAGAAATATCGATGGTCGGTGGAGGAGGTGGTAAAGAGAAAAAAGTGGAAATCATTGGAGTCTCTGGATAAAGGCCAGGGCCGACGGTGGAAACCAAAGAGGTGGGTGCACCAAAAATGGGTTTTTCAACCATGGGGAGAACATTCTCATGCGTAGTGGGCACATTCGAGTCATAGTTGTTGATGTATATGTAACTTCGGAATGTATTTCATCTATGTATTTTATATATATTTATTGTACCCTTATAAGAGATGTGTTATTCCTCTATAAGGAAGTGTCATCATGTGGATTGACAAGTGTCGCAAGTGTGTGTACTTGCCGATGGGTTATTAGACCACCATGTGTGGGGTCGGCCTTGATATATATATTTTATTGTGGATGCATCTAGATAGACAAGTCATCCCCATAGTGTAACTGGGCAAACAGGTTAGTAGAAATAGAGATCGGGAGATCTCTATTTTCATCACTTGGAAACTCACACTTATCTCACTCAGAAAGTGGCGCACTAGTGAGGAGGAGGATCATCTGCTACTAGGAGAATATCTCATTGTATTTTGGTTGTACCTTGGTTGAGCCATTGCTCTCTCTATCTTTGAGGAAGTTGTGGGGTTTTTCACCTTAGGGTTTTCCCCATGGAAACTCTATTTCTCTTGTCTCTCATGCTTTTGATTCTTGTGACGCTTGTCATGCTTCTTGTGATTGTTATGCATTGATATACTGTATATGTTATTCTCTCAGTAAAGATCCAAGAGTATTGTGAATTAATGCTCAAAATTTAACATGGTATCAGAGCTAACTTGAGAAGAAGACATTTTGCAGTGACGGAAACTTGAGTTTCTTGTTTATTGGGTTTCTCTCCATAGTTTTTGGAAAAGCAGTATAGTAGATTGACTCTACTCATCAAGGAGAATCTATCTGTCCAATTAGAAATCAATTATGAGCATTTTCAGATTTGGCCCTAAAAATTAGGGTTTCCACAAAAATAGGAATTTCTGAAATCTGAAGACATAGCTGGAAGCTCCTTGCAAAAATTGAAGTTTAGAGCTTTGGATCGAGATTTGTGGCTAGGTAAATCTCCAAGAAACTCAAACCCTAATTCAGGGCTCTCACTAGTGAACCCGGGAGGACAAAAAGACAAATCTGAAGGGTAAAGCTTTGCTGATCTCAAATTCTAAATAAACCAGGATAATCAGCTCATCAAGGTGCATATTTCTATCCTTTCAGAAAGTTGAAATTCACATTTTGAATTTTTAGGGTTTTTTCGACAAACCCTAATCTGGGACCAGATCTAGTTTTCAGCATTTCAAGTGGTAAGACCTAAATCTTTTCTATTTCCATTTGAAGTACCCTTTAAGATGTCTCTCCACACCAAGCTTGAGGATAAGCTTGAAGGGGATGATAACTTCCGAGCTTGGAAGTATAGGATTGGGTTAATCTTGGAAGAGAATGAGTTGGACTCATATATAAAAGAAGACATCCCTATCCCAAAGGATGAAGAGGCTAAAGTATTGCATAAGAAGAACTTGGTCAAGGCAAAGAGAATCATTGTTGATTCTATCAAAGAACATCTCATATCCATGTGTCTTCTCTAAAGACACCCAAGGAGATGTTTGACTCTTTGACCAAGCTATTTGAAGGGAAGAACATAAATCGGAAGATGACCCTGCGAAACCAATTAAAAGGAGTAAAGTTTCAGAATGGAGAAACCATTCAATCTTATTTTTCAAGGGTCTCCCAGATCAAGGAACAACTAGAAGCAGTGGATGAAATGGTGGAGAATGGTGAAGTTGTCATGACCACTCTGAATGGCCTACCTAGGTCATGGGAATCCTTCATTCAAGGAATATGTGCAAGAAAAAAGTTGGTATCCTTCAGCAGACTACGGGAAGAATGCTCACAAGAAGAAGCAAGGCTTGTGGCATGAGAAGAAAAGATGGGGAATGAAGATCAAGCTCTCACAACTCACACCAAGAAAGGGAAGTCCAAGAGAGAGCCATCTCACTCCAAGAAATATTCACATCATTACAAAGAAAGAAGAATATGCTTCACCTGTAATGAAAAAGGACATATTGCCATAAATTGTCCCAAGAACAAGAAGGACAACAACAAATTCAACAAGAAGAAGAAGGGCAGCAAAAGAAGGTTTCATGCTCATGCTACCGAGGATGATGAACCACCCAAGAAGAAGGCTAGGGAAGAAAGTGATGATAGTAATGATGACTCATCAAGTGAAGAAGAGTATGTTCTAATCTCTGCTCTCACAGGTACTATCTCCCATGGTTGTAATGATTGGTTAATTGAAAGTGGGGCTTCCAAACACATGACTGGGTTTAAGGAATCTTTTGTGAACCTATCTGAACATGAATCACCCCATAAGGTGAAACTTGGGGATGATTATCAATACCCAATCAAAGGAAGTGGTGAAGCCTCCTACAAACTAGATTCTGGAAAATCTTTGAAGATGAAAGAAGTCCTTTATGTACCTGGGCTCAAGAAGAATCTTCTCTCCATCTCTAAATTGGATGCAAAAGGCATGAGGGTTGCATTTGTAGATGGCCAAGTCCTAATGTGGCCAAAGGGTAAAACAATCGATGATGCAGTAGTGATTGGAGAGCAAGAGGGAGGATTGTATAAATTGAAGGGTCAACTTGAACATGCCATGGTACATGACTCCATGGAGCCAAGTGAACTTTGGCATAGAATACTTTCTCATATGAATTATAGGGCACTTCCAATTGCAAGCAAGGCTGTAGAGGGTCTTCCTGAAATCAAGACCAAACATGAAGGTGTTTGCAACGGATGTGCAAAAGGTAAGAACATTAAGAAGGCTTTCTCAAGCAGTGAAAGCAAGGCAAAAGATATCCTAGAAATCATCCACTCAGATGTATGTGGTCCTTTTTCATCCAGTTCTCTGAGTGGGTATGTTTACTATGTCTCGTTTATTGATGACTTCTCCAGGAAGACTTGGGTATACTTCTTGAAGAACAAAGATGAGGTGTTTGATAAGTTCAAGGAATTCAAAACCTTGATGGAGAATCAAACTGACAATAAGATTAAAACATTCAGATCCGACAATGGTAGAGAATTCACCTCAGGTGACTTCAAGAAGCTTTGCAGTGATTCAGGGATTAAGAGGGAGTTGACTGCTCCTTATAATCCTCAATAGAATGGAGTTGCAGAAAGGAAGAATAGAACAATCATGGAAGCAGCAAGGGAAATGCTACATGACCAGGATTTACCTATGCATCTATGGGCAGAAGTAGCTAGAACAACTGTATATGTGCAGAACAAAACTCCCCACAAGATATTGGACAACAAGACACCAAAAGAGGTCTTTTCTGGTAAGAAGCCTGAAGTCAGCCATCTCAGAATATTTGGTTGTCCAGTATACACACATGTCCCAAAGGAAAAGAGGACCAAGCTAGATCCTTCAGGAAAGAAAGGTATCTTTGTGGGTTACAGTGAAAGCTCGAAGGCTTACAAAATATATTTTCCAGGGTTCAAGAAGATTGATGTCAGCAGGGATGTAACATTTGATGAAAACTCAGCATTCATCAAATCAAGGAAGGCACCTATCGAAATTTATGAAGAACCTAAGGAAACTAGATTTCAAGACGCTTCCATGACTGAAGCAGTTCCAGAAGTTGTTCGTGAGTTTGAAGATCCGCAAGAACTTGTAGATCCACCCCATGAGGATAACTCTCACAAGAGGAAATTTGCATGGGCTAGAGAGCTCATTCAAGATGCAAAAAGATTTTCCATTCCAGAAGAAGAACACGGAGCAAAGAAGAGAACTAGATCACATACTAGCTATGTTGCTTTACTCTGTGAAATCATGAATAAAGAAACTTCTAGTTATGAAGAAGTAGTGGAAAAGAAAGAATGGAAGGATGCCATGGTTGAGGAATACCAATCAATAATGAAGAATGATGTTTGGGATGTTGTACCAAGACCTAAAGAGAAGTCTGTTGTGACTTCTAAATGAATCTACAAAATCAAGCATGCTGCAGATGGCAGTGTAGAGAAATACAAAGCAAGATTCGTAGCTCGTGGCTTCTCTCAGAAAGAGGGAATAGACTATGAAGAAACTTTTGCACCTGTAGCTAGGTATACTTCCATCAGAACAGTACTTGCCCTGGCTGCAGCAATGAAATGGAAAATACACCGGATGGATGTCAAGACTGCTTTCTTGAATGGTTTAGTTGAAGAGGAAGTATATGTGGAGTAGCCACTCGGTTTTGAAATACATGACAGGGAGTCATATGTGTGTAGATTGAAGAAAGCCCTGTATGGATTGAAGCAAGCTCCCAGAACTTGGTATGGTAGGGTGGATAGTTTCCTATCTAGTTTGGGCTTTACCAAGAGTAAAGCGGATTCCAACCTTTACTACAAGTTTGAGGAAGGGAATCCTGTGATTCTACTCCTGTATGTGGATGAATTATTTGTAACAGGATATGAAAGATTGATTGCAGATACTAAGAGGAAGCTTGCTGCTGAGTTCGATATGAAAGATTTGGGAATGATGCATTATTTTCTAGGTATGGAGGTGTGGCAGAATGCAGGTGGGATATTCCTTGGTCAAGGGAAGTACACAGTAGATATTCTGAAGAGATTCGGGATGATGGATTGCAAGGCCATGGCCACACCCATGGCATCGAATCTGAAGCTTCTATGTGATGCTTCATCTGAGCCAGTTGATATGTCTATGTATCCTCAAATGATTGGGTCCTTGATGTACCTGATGAACACGAGACCAGATATTTGCTTTGCGGTGAACACATTGAGCCAGTTCCTGATGGATCCAAGGAGTGTTCACCTGGTTTCTATAAAGCATGTTCTGAGGTACCTGAAGGGTACAGTGGATTATGGGCTCAAGTATGAAGCGAATCAAAAGTTTAACCTGCATGGTTATGTTGATTTAGATTGGGCTGGCAGTGCTGCAGATAGGAAGAGCACATCTGGGTGCTGCTTCAGTATGCGATCAGGTGTGATCTCTTGGTTTAGCAGGAAGAAATCCTGCATAGCACTGAGTACAGCTGAGGCAGAGTATGTTGCAGCCTGTTCAGCTAGCTATGAGGCAATATGGCTACGGAAGCTACTGTCTGAGTTATTTGATCTCCCATTGGATGCTATTGGTATTTTCTATGATAACCAGAGTTGTGTGAAGCTGTCTGAGAACCCAATGTTTCATGACAGGTCGAAACACATAGAGATCAAATATCACTATATCAAGGATATGGTGCAGAGAGGAGTCATGAAGCTCCTATATGTTGCAACGGACGAGCAGATTGCAGATGTGCTGACGAAGCCACTAGCCAGGGTGAAGTTCGAGTACTTCAGGGAGAGGCTTGGTGTTCTTCAGATCGAGGACACTTCGAGGAAGAAGTGATGGACACATTTGCTGAAGCCATTCCAAGCATGTTGGAAGGAGGATCCTTCACATGGTTGTGGATGTAAGCGCTAGATGATGAGCATCAGGATGATGTTCTAGTTTCTGCTTTGTATGATCAGTTGGATCATATATATGTATATGTATGTACGCATCATGTTGGATGCTGGATATGATCAGTTGGATCATTTATATGTATGTACGCATCATGTTGGATGCTGGATATGATCAGTTGGATCATTTATATGTATGTACGCATCATGTTGGATGCTGGATATGATCAGTTGGATCATTTATATGTATGTACGCATCATGTTGGATGCTGGATATGATCAGTTGGATCATTTATATGTATGTACGCATCATGTTGGATGTTGGATATGATCAGTTGGATCATTTGTATATGCATCATGTTGGATGCTTGGACCATGTATCTGTATATGTATCAGGTGGATACATTGTATGATCAGGTAGATCATGTATGTTGATATGTATCATGTATGATCAGGTAGTTCATGTATATTGATGGATACATTGTGTGGATCATGTATCTATGTATCAAGTGGATACACTGTGTATGATGATATGTATCAGGTAGATACTTGGTATGCATCAAGTAGATGCATTGTATGATCAGGATGATTGTGGATGATGAGCTTCTCCAGATGACATGCAACAAGATGTTGCAGTGATGATGATTAGGATGATCATGTGTACATCAGGATGATGTATGGTGAGTATCAGGATGATACTTTGTGGTCGTGGATAAGGTTGTGCAAATGAGCATGTCTAGGAGATCCTATAGGTCAGAGTTGTGTACCCGTAACAGCCTGGGATGCTCTTTCGAGACATTGCTCTGGGAGGACATGTAATTTGTGCCCTGGGAGATCTTCAGGTCGAAGTTGTGTACTCGTAACATCTTGATATGCTCCTACAAGGTTTTGTCATATGGCATGTAATTTGCTCCTGGGAGATCTGAATAGGATGAAAAAGGCCTCAGATGCTTCAGCCAGGTTTTTCCATGACCACATATAATTTGCTCCTGGGAGATCTGGACAGGATGAAAAAGGCCTCATATGCTTCAGCCAGGTTTTGTGGTGGACCACATGTAATTTGCTCTTGGGAGATCTGAACAGGATGAAAAAGGCCTCAGGTGCTTCAGCCAGGTTTTGTGGTGAGATCACATGTAATGTGCTCCTGGGAGATCCTATAGGTGGAGCTGTGTGCTCGTAACAGCCTGGGATTCTTCAGCCAGGTTTTGTGATGGGTCACATGTAATGTGCTCCTGGGAGATCCGACAGGTAGAGCTGTGTGCTCATAATATCCTGGGATTCTGCAGCCAGGTTTTGTGACGCACGTAATAATTCCTAAGGATTCCATAGTATGGCCAGTGATGATGAAGACCTGCAGGTGGTGGGCCTACATCTAGTATGAAAAAGGACTGGCTCTGTAGAACTTCCTATGACGAGTAGAGTAAGAAATTGGTTGAGATAGCAGCAGTAGTGACGATGATGATGACGATGCATCGATGACAATGATCCCGAGAAGAAGACTTGTCTAGCATAAATATGTCGAGAAATACCTTCCTAGTTAAGAGGGAGTGTTGATGTATATGTAACTTCAGAATGTATTTCATCTATGTATTTAATATATATTTATTGTACCCTTATAAGAGATGTGTTATTCCTCTATAAGGAAGTGTCATCATGTGGATTGACAAGTGTCGCAAGTGTGTGTACTTGTCGATGGGTTATTAGACCACCATGTGTGGGGTCGGCCCTGATATATATATTATATTGTGGATGCATCTAGATAGACAAGTCGGTCCCATAGTGTAACTGGGAAAACAGGTTAGTATAAATAGAGATTGGGAGATCTCTATTTTCATCACTTGGAAACTCACACTTCTCTCACTCAGAAAGTGGCGCACTAGTGAGGAGGAGGATCATCTACTACTAGGAGACTATCTCAGTGTATTTTGGTTGTACTTTGGTTGAGCCATTGCTCTCTCTATCTCTGAGGAAGTTGTGGGGTTTTTCACCTTAGGGTTTTCCCCACGAAAACTCTGTGTCTCTTGTCTCTCATGCTTTTGATTCTTGCGATGCTTGTGATGCTTGTGAGGCTTCTTGTGATTGTTATGCATTGATATACTGTATAGGTTATTCTCTCAGTAAAGATCCAAGAGTATTGTGAATTAATGCTCAAAATTTAACAATAGTAAGTAACCTGGTCGATTTTAACAACCCGTCCCTCATGGGGGAACATCATAATGCGGAACACCGATGAAGCAACGACCTTCATGGCGTACATGTAACTTCATCCTAGAAGTAGGTTGTAGTTGAGTTGTGCATTGAAGAATTCTATGTCGATCAGGAACCCTTAGTATCAGTTCATAATAATGAATAAAAATTAGATACTAAAAAAGTGACACGTGCAAGTAATAACATAAAAGAATTTCAACTACTACAACAAAAAATAGAATCAAGAGGAACCCATGAATAGAATTTTTGTTTTTCTATTAAATGTAAAACAAGGGTTTGTAGTAATATTTACCTCAAAAGGTGAGGTGGTTGGAGTCCTTGCAGCTGTACGAAGAGTAGTGCATCGGATCTCCTGAGTTCCTTTCTCTTCTCCAAATTCTCAAGAGGTGGTCAAGACTCAACTGAATGAGGAACATAAGCTCAAAGTGATTGGCTCAAGTTCAGCAGGAATTTCGGCAGCATAAGGTTATGAAGAGTGATTATGGATGTGAAATGGGGGGCCTCTCCATCACCTTTTTATAGTGATTTTTGGTGGTGGAGTATTGACCCATGGTTTCGGGAAACCAATAGTATTGGCTAGTGGTATTTCATGCCCTTTTTTTTAATTTATTTTGACGTTTTCCCCTTTTCTTTTATTTTGGGGGTTTTGGACCCTTTTTTGTGGGTTTTTGACCCATTTTGAAGGAATTTCATTAATTGAGGAGGGAAATAATGATTTTTTCCCTTTTGGTTACCATTTGAGGGATTTTTAGGGTTTTGGAGGTAAAAAATGTAGAAAAGTGTACAAATGGATTATGTGACTAGGGAGATGAGCTAGTGAACAATGTTTTGGGTGTTAACACATGACATAGTCAGTCCTTGTGAGTCGTGGCATAGAAGGCTTGATCATATCCATTTCAAAGCACTACCTGGATTTCAAAATATGGTGAAAGGTATTCCCCATGTTTAAATCTAATTTTAATAGTGTTTGTAGAGGTTGTGCTCTTGGTAAAAACATTAAGAAGAGTTTTCTAAGTAGTACCAAAATATCCAAGGGGATCCTTGACTTGATTCAATATTCCAATCTATGTGGTCCTATTTGTACACCCTCCTTGAGTGGTTAATTGTATTATGTGCTTTTCATAGATGACTTCTCTCGCAATTCATGGGTTTATTTTCTGAAAGCAAAGATTGAAAACTTTCAACAAGTTTCAAGAGTTTAAAGCATTGGTTGAGAATCATACTAGAAAGCATATTCATGCTTCGAGATATGATAATGGAGGATAGTTTTAGTCCCATGAATTCAATGACTTCTTTCGATATGCAAGAATAAAAAGGCATCTGACTATACGCTACAACCCCCAACAAAATGGGGTTGCTAAAAGAAAGAATAGAAAAATATGTGAGTTTGCAAAAGACACGATGTGTGATCAGGATCTGCCCACATCCTTATGGGAAGAATCCTCTATCAATGTTGTTTATATCTAGAACATAATCCATCATGCTATCTTGGGAGAAAAAAACTCCTGAAGAGGTTTTCACTAGTGAAAAAACAAATATTGGACACTTGACGATTTTTGGTTGTCCTGTTTATATTCACATACCAAAAAAGAAAAGGAAAAATATGGAGTCATCTATAAATACAGGAACATTTTTTGGATATAGTGAATCCTCCAAATCCTACAACGTATATGTTCTCGGATAAAGAAACATTGGATTCAACAGAGATGTAACATTTCATGAAGAGTCTGCCTTCAAGAACTTCAAATAACTTCAATGTGATTTAGATATGGAGAAGCATGATACTCCTATGGTGGAGGATCCAGTTTCTGATTCTCCCCTTTCAGATTGTGAGAGGAACAAGCTAGATGAGTCTGTAGATTTGATTGATCCTAAAGAGCCCAAAGATATGATAGAAATATCTCTTGATTAACCTCCTGCTAAGAGGATATCTGCATGGTGTCGAGACATTCTGCAAGAGGCATAAAAGCATGGAGCACCTCCAGGCTCATCCATAGAGAAAAAGAGACCTAAAATATTTTCAGGATATGTAGCACAGATGAGTCACATCAGTGATTCATAACCCTATACCTATGAGGAAGCCTCAAAGTAGCAAGTATGGAAATATGCCATGGTAGAAGAATGCAAATCTATCATGAATAATGATGTGTGGGAACTGGTTCCTAAACCTAACGGGAAGTCAATAGTAACTTCCAAGTGGATTTATAAAAGAAAGCATGCAACTTGCCGAAGTATTGAAGAGTATAAAGCAATATTTATGGCCCTTGGTTTCTCATTGAAAGAAGGGATAGACTATGATGAGACATTCTCTCCTATGGCTAGGTACTCTACTATCCAAACCCTAATTTCTCTTACTTCAATTTTGGGTTGGAAACTTCACTAAATGGATGTGAAGAGTACCTTCCTCAATGGTGAGTTTGAGGAAGAGGTTTACATATAGCAAACCGAGAGGTTTGTTATTCATGGAAAGCAGTCCCATGTATGCAACCTTAATAAATCCTTATATGGGCTTAAGTAGGTCTCGAGGGATTGATATTCAAGGATTGAAAGCTATCTTTTGAGCTTGGGCTTCTCCAAAAGAGAATCTAACCCCAACTTGTATTTCAAGGTTGTGAAAAACCTACCATTGATCTTGGTTCTCTATGTTGATTAATTGTTCCTTACTGGAGAGAAGAAACATATAGCTCGATGCAAGAGGGATCTTGCTTATGAGTTCGAAATGAAAGACTTAGGTGTTATGCACTATTTTATTGGTCTAGAAGTTTTGCAAAGGAAAGATGATATCTTTCTTTCTCAAGGAACATACACAGTTGATGTATTGCGGTGATTTGGTATGATGGATTATAAGTCCATGTCTACTCCAATGGTGTCTAATATAAAGAAGCTACATGATTTAGATTCTGAATTAGATCTAGTAGATCCTACCATGTATAGACAACTCATTGGTTCCTTGATGTATTTGATACATAGTAGACCAATCATATGTTATGCAGTGAGTATCTTGAGTCCGTTCATGTATGAGCCAATACATAGACATTGGGTTGATTCCAAGCATGTTCTTAGGTACTTTCGAGGTACTATTGCTTATGGAATCAAATATGATTCCAGTGGTGGAGTAATGTTACTTGGATATGCCAACTCTGGCTAGGGTGGTAGTATTGTGGACTGAAAGAATACATCCATATTTTATTTTAGCTTGGGGTCAACTATGATCTCTTGGTATAGTAGTAAGTAGGGATCCATATCCCATAGTACTACATAAGCAGAGTATATTGCAGCTAGTACCACTTGTTGAGAAGTTGTGTGGCTTAGGAAGCTACTTGTTGGGTTGTTCGGTGAGAAGCTTGAGACTACAATCATTCGCTGTGACAATCAGAGTTGCATTAAGATCTCAGAAAACCCCGTGTTTCAAGACAAATCAAAACACATTGAGATGAAGTATTACTACATTAGATACATGGTCCAGAGAGGTGTCGCAACACTTTAGTACATTGCTACTAGTGAGCATATTGCAGATATGTTGACTAAGCCTTTTCCCATAACAAAGTATAGGTACTTACAAGACAAGCTTGGCATGGAAGAGAATGATTCCCTCACTAAGAGGGAGTTTTAAAGTTACAACATCATGAGTCATTCTCCAGGTCAATATTGTGTGTCAATATTGAGGCTCATGTGTCGAGGTAGTGCCTTATAGGAGTCTGAGTTGGAATCATAAAACTTGGAGAAGAATCTTGAGTTGGAATAAAGAATGGTTAAGCTTCACATATTGAGGCAAGTGCTTTGGTTTTTGAAGTGATGATGTTGTACAATATTTCTAGTCAAGTCTAAGGTATTGTCTGTCAAGACAAATCCTCATGTGTTGAGGTGGTGCCTCATGTGTTTAGGTGATGCTTTGCATGTCAAAGAATCTATGGTGTGTGATGTACTACTAACCATGGTTGAGATATTAAGTCTCCTCTAGAGACTAGCCACCTCTAGAGTGGATTACTTTAGGATATAACCACTTGGAATGATAGTAGGAAAATATGATCACATCATTGGGAAAATATCCTTGGTATATTTGATATGATAATTAAGCTGGCACATGTGGACTATGTAGATAAGACCAGAGATGAAGATAAGATGTGATAAGATATGAGAGAATTCAAATTACACATAAAATAATTAATTAAGAGAGAATTAAAATTGTTAAACTTCAATGAAGACTTCAATAAATAAAAGGAGAACTCAAAATGATCACTACAGTGATGTTAACAAGAAGGAATCAGTTAACAGAGTTAACTAAGTGATAACAAATAAGATCTAGTTAACTAAGTGTTATTGCATGATGACACTTGTGTTAAACAAAAAGATGACACTTATGTTAAACTAAAAGATGACACTTGAGTTGCGAAACTTGCATGATGACACTTAAGTTAGCCACTTAACTAAGTGGGAAATATTTCAGTTAAGGGGCGAGTCATCTTAAGACTCAGTTCAATTAGTTAATGCACTGCATGAGAAGTGGGGCGCTCTTATTCATGAAAGATTGATACATCCAAATGGAGGGTGAGTTCATCATGAATTCAAAAGATAAAAATAGAAGCTGATGCCTATGAATAATATATAAATATGTTATACAAAATTGCTGAATTCAAGGTGAAGTGAATTATATTCTTCCTTGAAGGAAATTTGATTCTCTTTGTGCAGGATATTATCCTGAGTCTCTCTTCTTTATCTTTTTCTTGCTCTGTAATTGGACTGGGGTTGCTTGATGTAAAATACATTCTCTGTTATCTATTAATATAGTAAGGAAGGTTTTTTTGGGGTTTTCTCCCTCAATTCATAGAGGGTTTCCCCAGGGTAAATTCATGTGTTGAATATGATTGCTTATGTGTATGATTGTTATTTGATTTCAAGCACTATTTCATTTATGAATTAAATATATAAAAAATTAAAACTTCAAAGGTAGAATGCTTGGGTCACAATGTTAGTCAATATGGGGTCAAAATTGATCCCAAAACGATTGAGGCTATTCAATATTTTCCACGCCCCCAAGACTCCAAAAATATTACAGGGTTTCTTACATATCACTATAGAAATTTTGTGAATAATTATGGGAGAATTTCCACCCCATTAACAATGTCTCTAACAAATAATGCCTTTGTATGGAATGAGATTATTGAGCAAGAATTTTCATCTTTGAAGGATTCCATGTGTAGTACACCATTCTTAGTAGAGCTTGATTTCTCTAAGATTTATTTTTTGGAATGTGACACTTCAAATAGAGGTCTTGGAGTCATTTTGATGCAAGAAAGGAACCCCTTAGCCTTTAGCAATAAATAGTTGTGTGAAAAACATTCGAGTAAGTCCACCTATAAGAAAAAAAATGATGGTCATATTGTGTATGATCAATACCTAGTACCCATATCTCATTGGGATTTGATTCTAGATCAAGAAAAATAATCATAGTTTGATGTATTTCCTTGAATAGGTTGTGATCCCTTGAACAACACAAGTTGGTCACTAAGATGATTGGATATGATTATTATATTATCTATAAGAAATGCAAAGATAATGTGTTGGTTTATGCTCTTCCTATGAAATACACAAGGAGGAAGTATCTATTCTCGCTCTATCCTTACCAAAACCAATTTCCTTGCAGAAGCTTGATGGGATGGGAATGGTTATCAAATGACAAAATAGTTCAATTGATCCAAAAATTTCAAGAGGATGCAAATTCCCCTCAATGTTATAGTTGGAAACATGATACCTTGTCATATAAAGGGCATTGTTTGTGGTGTCAAAATTAGATTTAAAACAATAGATATTAGTGGAGTTTCATTCATCCACTACAACAGGTCGTGCCGACCTTCAAAAAACCTGTGAATGAGCCAAGTGCTCTTTCTTTTGGGAAGGCATGAAAAAAGACATATTCACTTTAATTATGGAATGTGACACTTGTCAAAAGAAAAAGGGTGATATAGTAAATACTATAAGGTCATTGTAGCCATTGTTGATACCAACCATTATTTGGACTAATATTTCCATGGATTTTATCACGGGCCTTCTTAAATATAGAAACAAATTGATCATCATGGTAACAGTTGCTTTCCTTCCAAATACTCATCTTTTGTGTTTTACAAAAACTCTTTACATTCTCATATTCACAAAAGTTTTCATGGATCAAATCTTTAAGTTACATGGCATGCCCACTTCCATTATGTCAAATCCTAACCCCACCCTCGTTAGCAAATCCTAGTAGGAATTGTTTAAATTACAAGGCACATAGTTGAAAATGAGCATAGACCATCATCCTCAAATTGAGGTCCAAATAAAACTAGTCAACAAGTGCTTGGAAATATATTTGAGATGTGTTTCCTCATACTAACAACACCCATGGATATATTGGCTACCACTTGTAGAATGATGGTACAATACTATTTACCATGCTACTAGAAAAATGTCACCATATGGTGTTATCAATGGATAAAACCTCCCCTTCACGACTTCCTATTTGCCAAGCATCTCCAAGGTTCACGAAGTGGATAATGTGCTTCACACCAAAGGGGTCATTCTCTACACATTCAAGGATAATTTGGCCTTGGATCAAAGAAAAATGAAGCAATAAGTTGACCATCATTGATCTGAGTGCACTTTTATAGAAGGCTAACATGTCTTTCTTCATCTTTAAATCTATAAGCATACCTTTGTCAAGACAAAGGCCACCAAAATCCAACACCAAATTTGTATGGACCTTATAATATCCTTTAGCATTTATACCATCCCATTCCAAGATCCATCCAATATTTCATGTTTCATGTTTGAAGTTATAGGTAGTGGGGCTGACTTGTTAAGTTTAGACTAGCCTTTATCAATTGATTAAGAAGGATCCATTTGGATCTAGTCATAAGAAATACCGGATACTATCGAATGATACTATGATGGTACATTATCTAAGAAGTCTCCATCTAGTCATATGCAACTAGAAGATACCACTTGGGAATTAACAACAATTTTACAGTAGTTTCCACACCTCCATCCTTGAGGACAATGTTTCCTTGAAGGGGTGTTGGGTATGTTATATTATTTTCATGGCGATCGATGGTCAAATTTGATAGTTGATTGGTTAACAAGTCAATTGGAATTGAAGTTGACATATGGTGGAATTTCAGTCAACTAGCCAACTAGAATAGTCGACGAGCTTAAAGTGGGAAGAAATTCGATGCACACTTGGATGGAGAGAAGCTCATCTAGTGGTCAATCAAGGTTGACTCAGTCAAGTTAATTGTAATAGAATAAATAAAAGTTGTTAGGAAGTTATGGATCACCATTAATGGAGTAACTAGTTGTAATTAACTTGGGTATCATGGTCTAGTATATGTGTTGCATCTATAAATCTGATGTAAGGAAAAGGCAAGCATCGTATTGTGAAGTATTGTATGCTATTGGAATAAGTGTAGTGAATTCATGCTTAAGATGTTGTAATATAGTAAATCATTATTGTAAACACTAGTAGGAGTGTTTCTAGTAGATGAGTGGTAAAGCTCACTGGTTTGATGGTTTTTCCCTATAAAGGGAATTGTAGGATAAATTTATGTGTATTATGTGACTGTGTTTTGCGCCATTGTTTAATTATGTTTAACTGTAAGAATAATTATGAATTCTCATTGTAATAGGTATTATAACCCAATAGTTTTCCTAGAGATATATTTGGATTCAAGGCAATGCCTTTGTTGGTGAGGGTTTGGCTTGGTCTTGGATCTGTAGAATACCTAATTTCAATGAGAGTTCTATAATGACTGATTCATAGTTGAGAATGGCTAGTAGTTCAAGGATAGAAATTGAAAAGTCTAATGGACATATTTTGAGATTTTTAAGCTTAAAATGGAGGATATCCATGTAAATCAAGAGCAATGGGTTGATGTCGACCCCAAAATTACTCTTACAGGTATGTCGAAGGAAGATTGGAAAAAAATTGACAGGAAATCAAGGAGTACAATCTGAATTTTCTTAACATATTCGGTATTGTTGAATGTATCAGAAGAAGTCACTGCAAAGACGTTATGGGAAAAGTTGGAGAACTTGTACCAATCGAAATCTCTAGTTCACAAGTTATTTATTCAATAGAAACTAAATATTATGAGGATGAATGAGGGTGACTTATTTACAAAGTACTTGAATGCATTCAACATTGTGAATAGTCAGTTGTTATCCATGGATATTAAAATCACTGAGGAGGAAAAATGTATCAGTCTGTTTTGTTCTTTTCCAAACTCATGGGATAGCTTGGTCATGGCTATTGGAAGCAATAATACCACATTAAATATTGATGATGTGGTTGCATATTTTTTGTCATAGGATATGATACAAAAGAACATCTAAGGTTTGACCCACAACGTCTTAATGGTAAGAGATCAAGCAGTTGGTAGAGGAAAACATAAATCCTTCTATAGGAGATCAAAGTTGAGGGGTATATCTAAGACCGAATCTAGATCCCCTGAATCAATGTCGAAAAATGTTGGGAATGTGGTAAAGTCAGGAATTATAAGTACGACTATAAGTTGGTGGGAGTTGAGAAGAACAAAGGATCTAAGGAAATGCAGTCGAATGAAAGTAATCATGACTCTTGGTTGATCGACTCTAGTGAATCATATCATATGACACAACATAGAGAGTCGTACTATTAATAAGAGAAATATGACGGTGCTGATGTTCTTCTAGGAGATGATTCACCAACCAATATTGTCAGATGAGATAAAGTTTGACTATTATTAAACTATGGAAGGAGAGGAACTCCTCCAGGAGTGCTACATATCCCAAGTTTGGCTTGAAACTTGATAATTGTTGGTAAAATGGGGAATTTAGGGTATGCAGTCTGTATTTGAGAAAGATATGTGTAAGATGGTTCGAGGGGTGGTGCTATTGATGAGAGGAGTCCAAACTAGAACATTGTACAATATTTTATGAAGAAATTAAACACAATTTGTGAGGAACTCTTCTAGGAGTGCTACATATCCCAAGTTTGGATTGAAACTTGATATATGTTAGTAAGATGGGGAATGCAAATGTGTATTATGTATTTGAGAAAGATATGTGTAATATGGTGTGAGGAGCAATGATATTGATGAGAGGAGTCTAGACTGGAACACTATACAAGCTATTGGGAAGAACATACACCAATGAATGTGTGAATATAGTTGTTCATTGATTTGACATTATATACTTCTGTCTAGTTGAATCAACCATGTTGTGGAATCCATGTATGGGACACATTGGTGAGAAAGGTCTTTGTTCTATGCACAATAAAGGGTTGTTTGAAGGTATCTCTGACTGTTTTGAAGAAGTAGACTTCTATGAACATTCCATTTATGGTCAACAAAGTCTTGTAAGTTTCTCATAATGGGCCACAAGGGCTAAGGAAATATTGGATTTAATACATAGTGATGTGTTTGGATTAGTATCAGTCACATCAGTAGGGGTATCTCAATGTTACATTTCTTTCATAGATGAATTCTCTAGAATGACATGGTTGTATTTTCTAAGGAAGAAATCTAAGGTTTTTGAAAGGTTCCAAGAGTTTAAAGATCTTGTAGAAAATTAGGTTGGCATAAATATAAAAGTGTTGAGAGTTGATAATGGAGGAGAATTTTGTGGTAAGGTGTTTGACAAATTCCATAGACAATACAGTATAGCTCGAAAAAACAAAAATCCATAAATTCCTCAATAGAACGGATTTGTTGAAAGAATGAACATAATGTTGATGGAGAAAGCAAGGAACATGTTCGGTGGTGCATGTATTACACAATAATTATGGTAAAAAGTAGGTGAATAGGTTGCCATTGACAACTTTGGCCAACAACACTCCATATGAGGCATGGGCTCGTAAGAGGCCCTCTCTTCCACATCTCAAAGTCTTTGGGTGTGATGCATTTTTGCATGTCCCAAAGGAGAAAAGAAGAAAAATCAATAGAAAGGCTGAGAAATGCATCTTCATTGAGTACAAGGATGGAGTGAAAGGATATAAGATGTGGAATCCAGTTACAAGGAAGGAAATTTATAGTAGAGATGTGATATTGAATGAAGTCAAAGGTATTTCTAGGGTTGAAGAAGTCATAAGAGAAAAGGAACCATAAAACCTGGAGTTTGAATGAACAATGAATATATAGATTTAGATGAGTTGATTGAATCCAATGATGAGGTGGAATAGTAAACGTAAATCGTTAGGAGGTCTTATCGAGCAAAGAAACAACCTAAAAGGTCTAGTCCACTTGATTTTCACTCTGATTTTAATGCATTATATTCCATAGATAATGATCCCAGGTCGAGAAAGGAAGCGATCAACTCGAAAAAGGGTAAAATATGGAAAAAATCCATGGAAGAAGAAATGGAGTCCTTGAGGAAGAACAAAACATGGGATTTGGTCACAATGGAAAATTGAAGGAAACCCATCGACAGTAAGTGGGTATTTAAGAAAAATATGAATACAATAGGACAATTAAAGAAGTACAACTAGGCTTGACTAGTAGCAAAAGGATATTCCAAAGTCGAGGGAGTCATATTTGGTGATATTTTTTCTCCTATTGCAAAGTTAACTTCCATTAGAGTACTAATTTCTTTACTTGTAGCATTTGATCTTGAGATACAAAATATTTATGTAAAGACAAAAAAATTTCATGGTGATCTTGAAGAAGAAGTTTATATAAAGTATCCCGAGGGTTTCACAGTGAAAGGACAAGAGGATTTGGTCTGCAATATCAATAAGTCTCTCTATTCTTTAAAGAAATCAATCATGATGTGGTACTACCAGAAATTTGATATGTATATACACCAGTTGGGATGTGTTATAAGTCAAGCTAATCACTGTGTGTATGGGAAGAAATTTGGTGGTCATTTTATATATGTAACTTTGTATGTTGACGACATGTTTTTGGTCATAAATAACATGGATCTAATCAAGGAGGTGAAACTACAACTATCCTCCAAGTTCGACATGAAGGATCTTGGTGCAGCTCACTTCATTCTCTAAATTGAAATAAAGAGAGATCAAGAAGATAGAATGATCTGATTAAGTTAGAGTAAATATGTTAAGGCAATTCTGAACATTTCAACATGAAAGATTGAAAACCAATTTAGGGACCTAATCTTCTAGGAGTTGAATTATCTATTGAATAGTGTCCTAAGAAACAAGAATAGATAGAGTACATGACACATGTTCCCTATCATAGTGTTGTAGGTAGTCTGATGTATGCAATGATTTGTACTCAACCTGATATTTCCCATACAATGGGAGCATTGAGCATATACATGGTGATACCTAAAAAGGATCACTAGAACACAGTCAAGAGAGTATTTAGGTATCTAAGTGGCATGATAAATTATACAATCTTCTATCAAGGGATACCTGAAGACAATAAAAAAATAATTGTACATGGTTTTTTCAACTTTAACTAGGCCAGAGATATCGACCTCAAACGGTTGACCAATGGATGATTTTATAAATTTTGGTGGGGTAGTCAATTGGATGAGTAGGAGGAAGTTAGTCATTTCATTCTTGACTAATGAGGCTAAATACATGGTAGCTACTAATGCAATCAAAGAGGCAGTTTGTTTGCGTATATTGTGTTCATAGGTTGGGTTTAAACAACACGTTGTTTGGTTGGATTGTAACAACCAAAGTGCAATATTCCTAGCAAAGAACCCAACATATCATTCAAAGACACAATGTATTGGTGTACAATACCATTTTATGAGAGAAATGATGGAGAAATAGAAAGTGTTGCTGGAAAATGTAGACATGGTGAAGAATATTGTAGACTCACTAACCAAGTTTGTGAGCACCGAGAAGTTTACTTGGTGTAGGAAATCAATGGGCCTATCAGGCATGGTCAATTGAACTGAATTTTTGAATCTCCTATTAATGTAAAGGAAACAACAACCGGGATAATTTCAAGTGTTTTATATTCTTTGAATGGAAATCGATGGTCAAAGTCGATAGTCAACTAGTTAACTAGTCGACTAGAATTGAAGTCAATAGACAATGGAATTCTAGTTGAATAGACAAGTATAATAGCATGAATGGTTGATGACAACAACCGATCGACAGGAAGTCAATGAGAAGAAAGCAGGAAGGATCTTGGTGAACACTTGGATGATGAGAAGCTCAACTAGTGATAGATCAAGGTTGAATCAGTCAAGTTGACTATAATAGAATAAATGAAAGTTGTTAGGAAGATATATATCGCCATTAATTGATCATTTAGTTGTAACTAACTTGGATATCACAAGCTAGTGTATGTGTTAAATATATAAATATGATGTAAGAAAAAAGGAAAGCATCGGACTATGTAGTACTATATGGTACTAGAATAAGTGTAGTGGATTCATGCTTAAGTTGTTGTGATCTAGTAAATTGATGTTGTAAACACCAATTAAGAGTGTTGCTAATGTATGAGTGGTAAAGCTCATTGGTTTGTTGCTTTTTCCTTGTAAATATTTTTCCAGGATAAATTTATGTGTGTTGTGTGACTGTGTTTTTTGCAATTTTTTAATCGTTTTTAAATGTAAGAATCATTATGCATTCTCTATGTAATAGGTATTAGAACCCACCAAGCGGGAGGTCTCTTAGGGTCCTACCTAACCTACCTACTTTAGGATAATTAGGCGTTAGTCAATTAATGTAAGAGGCTTTCTTCTTTGAATACGACACATTAGATAGCTAGTGCATAGTTACTTAATGTAAATGCATCATCATTATTAAATAATCACACTAGGCAGTTGGTACTCATTAATGATGGGACCACAAGTAGTTAGGGTTGTACTAATAATAAGTTATTTATCAACTAGAATGGTACACAATGTTTTTTCAAGTGCTATTGTTATAATAGGAGTCCTACCCAAAATAAGTTGCCCACTTGAAAATGAATGTAAACATTTCTCTCTTTTGGAAACCATCAATACAATTGTTATATTTTAAAGGTTTAATCTCATTGCATTCATATGTGTCTACACATATTATTTGTGATTCAATTCTGAAGGTTAAGTATCACTACATAAACACAATAATCGTAACATAGATGATTATCATGTTCTTCAATAGAAGCACTCATTTTATTTCAAGCAAGTCTCATGATCTCCCCAATCTAGGTCCGTACCTCTCATTAGTCTACTACTTGTAAACAAGATAAGACATCTCAACTTGACACTTCCTCAAAACAAGTTTTTCCTCCTCGATCTATTGACACAAAAATTTCCTTATAACCCGAGGTTGCACGGAAAGAATGCAAGGCACTCCTCACAACACAAGCATGGGGTGGTGTACCTACTCTAACATTTAAAATATTACTTTATCCTTTCCTGCCTTCCTCTCCATGTCTTCCATAGTTTTCTTGTAGCCCCTCCTATTCCTTTCCTTTATTTTCCTATTCCTCCATTCCTCGAAATTTCATTGGAACCTTAGGGTTTACCTTTGTTAACATCATAAGGATCTCATGCATTAACATGGTTTTATCAATTTGAATGAATCCCCATCCTTGATGGGACATTTTTTGGCCTATCTTGGAACTCCTATTGTAAGATCTAGACACCTCCTACCTAGTTGTGATTAGTATTCCTTATTTATCCCTTTAAAATATTCCCCAAAATCCTCATTCACCATTTCTCATTTCATCCTCCACTTTCCTTCATCCCTTGGATGCTCCAAGCAAGCTTTGCACCTTTGCCTTATCACCTCTCCTTTTTATTTGGTTGCATTATAAATAATAGTATCTTGTCTAATTTGTTGTCTTGGGTATGACTACACTCAATATAGTCTCCCCTAGTTAGGATTAGATACCACTTCTTTGGTATCCTCCTAAAGGTATACTCCAATTCATACACATTCCATAACTAACAACTATGGATCCCATTTTGTAGTGGTGTTGTCTTCCCCCTTTGCTTCATTTTCACCCATTGGTATATCCTTGGCATTGGTGTTTTTTATTGTAACATCCCAAAATCCTTTAAACTTTTAAGAGGAAATGGGGAGAATTGTTTTCATTTTTAATTAGCATAAATCGACCATTGTACAATCATCAATTCACATACCAAGTGAATAACATGTAAACAAATAGGTACCACATAGAAGAACACTCATTCTACACAATAAGCTAGTTCCATAACTCGATGTTATCTTTGACACAACACTCTTAAATAGAGTGATCTAACATCAGGAGCATGTCAATGTACCATAAGTCTCACATAGATATAAACCAAGGTATACACCTATCTTTCCATATAATAACAAGCAATACTTGTTCAACATTATATCAAATAAAAAAAGATGTAACATGTCATGCGAATACTTGGAGAGTAATAAATCAATTTGGTACTCCAACATACTTGGTAATTATAACATTAAATACAACGGTGCATGAACATACATTCATGTGCTAGATTCCATTTTATATAAAGATCCTTATTCAATAAGTTACATACTTATTCGACCTTTAGAAAACTTGTCGACACATCTTTACTGCATAATGGAAAACCTTCTCAAACACAAAAGTATGCAAACCACATAATATTCAATAATCATGGTGTCGTAGTTTTCATTAACAAGAAATCCAATTAACCATTAGATGTAAATGTGTTATTAATCTCACCATAAGTCAATGACGACAAAGTTAAGCACCTATATATTAATATGAGAACATGTCAAGTTTTTCTCTTACACCCAATGAATACTAATTCAACCATAGACAATGTTGACTAGGTAATGTTGACTATTCGCCTTTACATCAATCACAAAATTTATACAAACATGTTCTGCTTCACACATACTCTTACATAGATCACACTCGAATGCAATCTGGTCTAAGATAATACCTTATTCTTAGTCCACATAAGATTTTACACATTTATTCAAATGCACAAGAAGCTTATCCATTCTTCTATTGCATCCACAATCATATGCTCGCACATTAACATAATTTCTACTATATGTTTTCACATCAAAGACATGGAATTGTAAAACCTTAAGCATGTGTATGATAATATTCTTCCATATGGTTAGCATCATACTGAAATATATATTTTCAAACAATTGTAGTCTCTTTCCTTGGCCATCTACCAATCAACTTTGCATGAATACACGAAGAAGTAAACATAATAGATATTTATCTTCACTTGCATTAATCGAATACAATTAAAGACACAATTAAATGAGTTAATCTATATATATATATATATATCAATGAGTATACTAACTTTACAAGCATACTTTTCTTACCAACTCGGTAGAATAGAAAAAGAGTTATTCTTCCCGTGTTCATCATACTTATGACATTCATTAGTATTATAAAATATACTCTACAAACTCTAGATGCATTTTCATTATTCACAACACATCCAAATGGAATTACAAGCATCAATATTTATTTTAGGGGAACTGTTTTGGGAAATGCAATGCTCCACCCAATCGTAGGCTCTTTGACGACTTATACCCAGTCCGTCCGAAGGCCACCCCCGAGCTGGGAATGGTGATCCACAAATAGGATAGAGAGTTTTAAGTCTCGTCACCACAGAATTAATCACACACAGCTCTAGAGGTTACTGCAGTGCTCCTGCAAATCCAAAAGGTAGTGCTCCTACCTAGACACTTCTTGTGTCCTAACCTCTTACACAGCTGTGGTGTTGTTCTCGGCGGGCCCAAGTCTGTACTCCATACTTGACCTTCTATGCCCCCACGACATATACATGTGTTTACCGACTTTCGTTCATGGTGGTCGTACCATAAGTAATATAATCAGTGCATTCAACAAGCCATCCAAGCATTTCGACATGCACTCAAATCATTCAACATGCCACCAAAATATATCATGTGATACAAGTATCATAAACATGTAGATGAAACATAAGAAACGCGTTCGACATGCACATAATGCATTCGACACGCAACCACAAGATATCATGTATCATAAATATGTGTATGTAACATTTCAATGCATTCGACATGCATCCCATGCATTTGACATGCAACCAGTAGACATAATGTAATACAATTAACATGAATATGTATATAAAACCTGTCCAATGCATTCAACATGCAATCTATGCATTCGACATGCAACTAATGGATGTAATGTAATACAAACATCTTGAATATGTATATGTAACATTTCCAATGTATTTGACATGCATCCTATGCATTCGACACGAAACCATAAGATGTCAAGCATCATAATTATGCATAAGAAACATAAGAACGACATTCGACATGCAAACAAAAGATACCATATGATACAGGCATCATAAATATGTATATGAAACATAAAAACAACATTTGACATGCAACATATAGAAGTAATGAGATGTCATCATAAATTATATATGTGCACTTAGTTAATGCATATACAACCAATGCATTCGACATTAAACATAATTTGCAATTCAACTAGCATCATTAGCATATATGTAAATTTAATCAATGCATACAATGCATTCCCGTCGAAGCTTATATGCATATATTAAATGCATCTATTAACCAATGCATCACTGTTTACAACATATTCCGGTAATAGCTCATATGCATATAGTAAATGCATATCTTAACAAATGCTAATTGGACACCACATTAATGCATAAGGAAGTCATAAAACAATGTATGCAGCATGGTAAATGTAAACAAGACCAATGCATATTTCGACATCGCATTAATGTATAGGAACTCATAAATCAATGTATGCAACATGGAAATGTAAACAAAGAATACATTGCCACAGAAATGTTACAGAGCCTCAACGCCCTCCATCCAACTATATGCAGAGAACACCCAAATCTACAGCATATATGTATAAAGTAAAGTGGAAGAACTCACTCGCTACCCTTAAGTGTTTCCAAACGAGCTTACACAAACTCGACATAAACTACAGAGTATCATAGCTCTCCATTATTCAGGCAGCACAAACAATAATAAACTATATATAAATCTAAATGGACCTCAGGGCTGCACCTTCTCTGTCTGTTTGGGATAGCAACTATGTAATGATTATATGTAATGCCAAATGGATCCCAGGGCTATGCCCTCTCCATGCTTTTGGCAAGCAACCAAATAACGAATACAAAGACATCAGAATCATTTCATAAAGAAAAGATCTTAATAGGAACTTGTTAGCAGCATAATGCATATAGAAGATCCCTAATGGAGATAAAATGAATGCGATGGCTGCCATCTACAGTATATATATATATATATGCCCTCTCCATACTTTTGGCAAGCAACCAAATAACGAATACAAAGACATCAGAATCATTTCATAAAGAAAAGATCTTAATAAGAACTTGTTAGCAGCATAACGCATATAGAAGATCCCTAGTGGGGATAAAACGAATTCGATGGCTGCCATCTACAGCATATATATATAAGAATGGCAGAAAGCTTAAACGCATCATTTCCAGGCATACATGCAACATGTAAGATGCAGAGATGCCCAAAAACGTTTTTCAAACTTAATGAAGAATTATAGAGCTGTAAAAATTGTTTTCCATCCAACATAGATGCCCAAAAACGTTTTTAGCAATGCCAGGAAATGGGAAGAGCCCCAATTCGTTTTTCAACTCAATGAATACATACAGAGCTTCCCCAAAACGTTTTTCTCCAGCATAATGGACAATACAGAGACCCAAAACGTTTTTTTTCAAATCCCATGAATGCTACCGAGCTGCAAATCGTTTTTCTCAAATTAAATGAATGATACAGAGCTTCAAAAACGTTTTTCTACATGCCATGAACCATACAGATATGCAAAAACGTTTTTCTCCAATAAAATGCACAATACAGAGCTGCAACTCATTTTTAACAAACCCATGCACAAACACAGAGCTCAAAAATGTTTTTAATCCAATCAATGCACTAGGCAGAGCTCCAAAAACGTTTTTAGGCGATCCCAATGCATAATACAAAGCTGCGACTCGTTTTTAACAAACCCGTGCACAAATACAGAGCTGCAACTCATTTTTAAAAAAACCATGCACAAATGCAACTCGTTTTTAACAAACCCAATAAATTGTATAGAGATTAAAAACGTTTTTTCCAACTGAGACAGAGATCTGAAAACGTTTTTGTCAAACCAAGTAAATGCTACAAAGTTTTAAAACGTTTTTTAGCTGAGACAAAGATCTGAAAACGTTTTTATCAAACCAAGTAAATGCTACAGAGATTAAAAACGTTTTTCCAGCTGAGACAGAGATCTGAAAACGTTTTTATCAAACTAAGTAAATGCTACAAAGATTAAAAACGTTTTTCCAGCTGAGACAAAGATCATACTACAATTCCAGTCAGCATAAAGAACATAGATCCAATCGATTTCATTCAACCAAAAATGAACAGCAGAGGTTTCCCAAAACGTTTTCTCTCCAATGCAATGCACAGGAAAAATGGGTTCGGCTTCCTCTACCTACCCCCAAAGCTTCCACCCAGCAATCCAAAACTAGGTTAAAAAAATAATAATCCCCCTCCACACTTTTCTATAAAAACATATATATATATCAATCAGATATTCAATTCTTCATCTCTATAAAAGCATGAAAATAATAAAATATATGCATTTCTATTTAATTATATAAAAGCATAAAATATATGCATATAACTAAAATGTATGCATTTTTATCTCATAAAAACACATGTACCTATATTAAATAATATATATACATATGTATTCCGAATCAATAATTACGAGGTTTTAATTAAAAGCCACATAGATATAAATCATAATTAAATTAACTTAAAACTCAAGTTTAAATCCACTCTAGGTTGCATTGCAGGAACTAGTTTAGGTTTTAGATAGTGTCGTCATGTAAGATAGACAAAATTTGAGTAAGTAAAACTTGTACCAGAGATGGGGACATTACATTTATGTTTAGATTGACCCTAGGTTAATGTGTATCACCTCGCATTTTCCTATCAACCCCCCATTAATGTATATCACCTCATTTGATAACTCTAAGTATGGGTTATCATTTTTCACCTTTGTGCTCATGATGACTCCAGAATAATGTATGCCACCTCTTATGCTCACACTCTTCAAATTTCCATTTGTTGCATGAGACTTGTACTATGTCCTTAACTAGTGTATGGCACCTCCATGGCCATGATAAAATTGAAATATTGTATGTTTCCTCATGTTAACACACTAGCTTTGGGATACATATGTCATATGCATGCTTGTGATAACCCTATATTGGCGTATATGTTTCATTTTTTTAATCCTATTGACCCTTAGCTAGTGTATGTTGTTTAATACCTTTTTCTAATGTCATTCCATGGTTGTCACCTTCTTTCTCTTGCCTTTGCTAGAATTTCCTTAGTATCATCACTTTCCTTCCTTTCTCTTCCTTCTACCCTTCATCATTTTCCTGAGGGTTGGTGTCACTATCTATACTATTCTTAGGGATAGCCACTAACTTTTCCAATGCAAGTACCTAGCTTGCAATGTGCACCTATATCACCATGTCTTGTGCAATATAGGTAAGTGAAAGTATGGAACTTTCACTCTCACTTTTAACTTCGTTGATTATTTTATAATCAAGATAATACTTATATTAATTACCATTAGATTCACAAATATGTTGAGTCTAAGAATCGCCATCTTTTCACATCCTTTTACCATCTTCAATTTATATTATTTTCCCTCGACTTTGAATCATTTTCTGTTTTTTACTCCATTTTATTATTTATATGTGGGGTTAGGCTCAATATTTTCCAATGCATTTATTTATTATTTTAAGTGAATTTATGATTAATTGTTTGAAAAATAACATGCTTTCACTTATATTTTAAAGTTGGGTTAGTTTGGTGATGATTATAGGTACATTTAGGAATTGTGATAATGCAAATATTTATCACCTAGCTCCAAATTCGAAGATTTTCCTCATTCAACCATGGAACATTTTCTTTATATTTGGGATGATCACTCAAGTATCTTGGATAGATAAGAATAATGGAATCTAAGATTTGTCATCAAATATATTAGAGATTTTGGAGATATCTTTGACTTGCTAATTATTAGAAAATGGTTCTAACTACATGAGAGATTTGTGGGTTTGAATTAATTATTGTTTATCTTAGTTTCAAAGAAAATTTATGTATAAATACGAGTGTTGTATGGAAATTAATACTATGATTAGGGAAAGATCACCAACATACTGAATAAAGGGAGACTAACATATAGGACTCTATTAGTAGGAAAAAAATATTCAAACCCATGCATAATACCACATTCAAACTAATGATAAGATAATCTAAATCAATTAGATATGAGGAGAAGAAATCTTGTGCACCTTTCTACGATGGTTGATCCACATTGCTCCTTATTCTTTTCCAGTTTTGCTCTCGATTTCCCAACCTTCAACCTGCAAAACAAATAGAACCAACCTTCCTCGAACCAATTTGATAATAGTAAAGAATAGTATTGAATTCAAAGATGAAAATAACATAAAATTACTAATCAACTTCAATATAAAAAACAATAATTCCTTTATGTCAATTATCAATCACAACATTGAATCAATATTTAGAAGAGTGAAATATGTCAAATCTCTATTGAAACAATGAAACAAAGTACATAGTATACCTCTTCTATGCTTCAGAACCTTAACAAACCTGAATTTTCGAGCCTCTCCTATTCATGCACTCCCACAATTCCACTCCAATCCATTGAACACATAAAAAGGGAGAAACTACTAGAGGGCAACAATTTCAGTATGTAGGGATATAGGGGTTAAACAATAAGGGTTACTTATGGAAAGTAAAGATGGGCATAATAACGAGTTATTCCTCCAACGTTACTTTTCTATATTGGGTGTTCCTTCTCTTGGTTCATTCCATTCCTTTTTATGATTGAAGGAAGAAGTTTGAGGATGGTTACCAAGTGGTTGGAGGAGTTACAACCGAGCAAGTTAGATTGTGTAACTTCCTAAATCTCTTCATTTTCAAATTTTTATTTAGTTTTTGTCATTTTCCGAGGGTAATCACCTATGAATCAAAGGAAATATGAAAATTTACACCTTTTTCAAGGGTAGGGAGTGAATGGTATGTTCCTTGCTAGTTAATAGGGTGAAAATTTGCTCTTTTGAGGTTGGAACTCTTCAAGATGAGTGGGAAACAACTAGAGTGTCACTACTAATTGGTAGGTCTGCCAATAAGAGTCAATCATAGGCTCTTCCATCCATAAATGTCCTTTTTTGTGAATGTACAATGTCACTTTAAGTGTCCTCTTTTTAATTGTAACATATTTGAGCTATAACAGATGACTCCTAATGTGTGAGGTCAGAAGAGAAGATAATGGATGAAATACATTATAACCATATGTGGAGAAATGTGGCCAAGATTCCAAGATTTTTAGTTCCATCAAAATAACTAAAATAGAAAATAGGTGTCATACAATCTTTTCCCTGGGATGGACATATTCATGCATACAATGATAGAACATGGATGTCGAATAGTATACAATGTAGATCCATGACATATATGAATGTAGTGATCATGACCATGAAATAATACACTGTGCATCCATGTGATCATATATATTGGTGGATCATGGCCATGAAAAATGATACATAGTGGATCCATGCTAGTTAGAAGATCATAGCCATGAATAGATACACAATGGATTTATGTCAATCTGGAGATCATAGCCATGAATGAATACATAGTGGATCTATGTCTCATCATGCATCAAGAGAACAATATGTAGCTAAGCTAAGTAATGGTTCTCCCAATGGTACCTATGTCATATGAGGTATGGTAGAGTCTTGTACAACTCAGGAAATAGAAAAATATGAGGATGCTACTATTGGCCTAAGGTCTTCCATCCAAACTGTCGAGAGGTACGAATCCTACCCATATGAATAAATGATTTGAAGTTGAACATGGAGTAAAAAATTTGATTAGTGATCATTGATGTATACAAATAACAAACACAAGGAAACCCATCTATGATGATGATGGGTACCAAGATACCTAGTACATTCTAGCAAGTGTGAATAAATGTCTTGGACTTGAACACTTGCAGAATATATCAAGTAGGATACATTGATGTATTCCCACTACCCAATAGAGAGGGAACCTGCCATTGATGATTGCAAGCCCTAAGTACTACCAAGACTCTAGATCTCATTCCCAAAGCATGCTGATTTGAATTTGATTGGAATGATCCATTGGATTAAGGGAGGCAATATGGAATCCCCCATCATCCAACATGAATAAATATCAGGGATTGATTTGACTTAGGAAGGGATTGGGACAAAGTTTTGTAGAACGGACCATTAAGTATGTCTCCTGCATGCACTGGATGTAAATAGAGCATGGAAGAGATCCCTTGAGCAACAAACTATAATGAAATCTATTGACATGAGTAAGGACTTCCACCAATGATGAAAATGGAATCCAAGGTTCAACACGAATCCCAAAATCTAAATAGATATATTGATGTCAAACATCAAGGAAAAGTACTCAATCAGTGACCAATGATGAATTGTCATCTATTGAGTGCAAGATTACCTATCAATGATGTAAATAGGAATAGGGTGCTACAACGCTATGTTAATGCCTCATAGAAGTTGAGTCATCGTTGGTGAGACACAACTTTCCTGTGAGAATTCAATGGGGACCTTCCACACAAGTATGAGTCCAAACACTAATTATTTCAATGATACATGATGAGAACAAACTGAAACCAAGGAATGACCAACACATAAGGTCAAGGAAACTATAGAATTGCCAACATAGGCTATATCCTTGAGTGAGCATGACACAGTAGTGTCTTGGGTAGCTTTGGACACAAAGGGACCAATTATACAAAACACAATGTAGGAGACATTGCTAGATTACCCATATGATTGAAATAGTAACCAACTAGAGGATTAATAACTCCGAGATCAAGGTTTAAATCCTAAAGCGAAAAACTAGAACCCAACTTGTTGAGAGACTCAATACTAGTGCTTTGTTCAAGGGTGACTTAACTTGCTGCCACTACAACAATAGACATTTGAGATCTTTCCATCCCCTCTTTTTTAATAATATTTGATTATTTTGTGTTTGTTTCATATTATAAAGCCTAAAAATAATAAAATAATGCTATACTACATTGGAGAAGATGAGCATTGCATGGTGTGCAACTAGAATTCCAAGTGCATGGAACTCCTGCAAAGAAGGAAAAAAAAGGATGTGCAGGATGTAGATTCTCTTGAAACATGTGTTCTCTTGTCAAGGTAGAAATATGTGACTACAATAAGTAGCAAAGTTGAGAAATATTAAGAGAATGCATTGGTGGTAAGAAACTAAATGAAAACTGCATCGGGCATGTCACCAACCCCCAAAATACCTATATTAAAAAAATTCAACATTTATTGAATTGCAGAACCCATAAAAATTGATGGTTAAACTTTATAGATTCATTAATCTGACCTTCGCAATTGGATTGTGGGAGTTCTAAAATATATGGTTGATTTATACCACTTCCGCATTGCGGATTATGGGTTGTAGGTCCTTCATTAACAAGGTTGAGTTTTAGCGCTTTCGCATTCCCAACTTCCGTATTGCAAATTGCAGGTTGCGGGTCCTTCATTTACAAGGTTTAGTTTTTAACACTTCCGCATTCCCGACTTCCACATTGCGGATTGTAGGTTGCGGGTTCTTCATTTACAAGGTTGATTGTTTTAGCGCTTCCGCATTCCCAAATTCTGCATTGCGGATTGTAGGTTCTTCAGCTAGAGAGTTTTAGTGCTTCCGCGTTCCCAAATTTCGCATTGCAGATTGTGGGTTACAGATCAATCGGTTATAAGTTTTAGTGCTTCCGGGTTCGTGATGAACCTGCAATAATTAATTAATGCAAATACACAAGATATCATAAATAACAAAACATAATCACTTTTATATTGATCACGGGCCACTTCGAGGGGGCAACCTCCTTTGAGCAAGCTCAATACAATTAACTTCACGGTGCCTTCAATGACCTCAACACACACTTATATACTACGTCTATGCCCAATACCATGAGTCAAAACCATGGGACATATAATACTACGGGACGACTTACAAAGCATATGTGTCCAATACTATGGGTCAATACTATGGGCTAATATAAACTACGGATCAACAAATACTACGGGATGACTTACAAAGCATATGCGTCCAACAACAATATACTAACATAGTAAAGAGAAGGGTTTACATAGGTTCCTAACATCCCCTCTCCCTTAGAAAAAGCTTTGTCCTCAAATCTTTGGGTGGAGAAATTGTTGCAGAAGCTGAAGGAGTGGTTCCCCGGTAGCATCCTCGGGTTGCATTTCAGGCCACTGACGCCTTTGGAGTGTTAAGGAGGATTGCTTGGAAGGCTGTAGATGAAGAAGAAACCTGTCAGCTGCGTGGAAAATGCGCTCAGAATGGTGCTAATCGGCTTGTTGATTCAGGCGAATTCTGGCCATGTGAAGATTGTCCTGCAGAATGAGAAGAATCTGATCACAGTTTCGAAGAACGGAGTCAATTGCCTCAACTGGGGAGCTGCTAAGGGTGTATGGAAGAAGAACTGGCGGTGTTTTTCCATAGACCGCTTCATATGGTGTCCTGTGAGATGTGGTATTGTACCACCAGAGCGCTGCTAGGAAATCCATAGAAATAGTTGGCCAAAGCTGTTTAGGGATGGGCAAGGGTTTGAGCAATCCCGAAAGGAGTGTCGTTTCACCCTTGTTGACTTGGAAAGTATCATCGTCAGCCACCATCTGTTGAATTGGCATTTTTAGTCCTTGCCAAAAGAAGTTACATTGTTCTTGGTCATACATGTTGCAGAACCCAGAGTGCCCTGTTGATGAAGAAGCATGGAGTTCATAGAAGAGAGAGCCCTGTTGAACATATTGCACCCAATTTGGAACAAGTAGAGAAGGAGTTGTAAGTGAAACTGGGTCATCAATTGTGCAATAAGGAGCATCTTCCACCATATTGTCCTTACCCTTCTTGTAAGTGATCACATAGGGATAACCCATGAGTTGGATAACCCATTTCAGGTGTGTTGGGGAGGAGACCCATTGTTCCAGAAAATTTTCCAGACTCGGGAGATCAGTCTTGATGCAGAAATAATTCCCTAATAGGTATGGCTGCCACTTCTGTACTGCATGCAACATAGCCATCATTTCCTGCTGAGAGGTAGATGTGGCTAAAGTCTTACCGGAAAGGTCTCGTGAAGGTAGCAAGCGCATTGGTTCAGCAAAGATACCTTCATATCTATCCAAGGAAGTAGTGGAGACTGTTGATGGGTGCATCTGAATGGAATTGAGCTGAGTGATGACACCATGTGAATTCTTCTTAAGGATTTTTTCCAGGCGATGTGAACTGATGATGCAGAGAGACCCTTGTTGTAAGCCCATAAATTTGTGTTGTGCCCCATTGACTTTAAACTGCATCCAAAGTTCAGCAAAATCCCATAAGATGGGGCCAAGTGTGCGTAACCATTGAATGCCCAAAACCACATCACATCCGCCTAAGGGCAAGGAAAACATGTCAGAGCGTAGGTTATAATCTTCCATAGAGATACGCACATTGTGACACTTCCCCTTGCAAGGTAAGGTGCCCCCATTGGCAACCATGACTTCAAAGTTGGAGCAAGGATGGACAAAACAATCAGCTTGTTTGGCAATCCGAGGGTCAATGAAGTTATGAGTGCTACCAGAATCAATGAGTATGGTAAGAGGGAGCTTCTTGAAGTATCCCCTGACCCGCATTGTTTGTGGGGTGGTGACGCCGGTTACAGCATGGAGAGAGATCTCAGGTGGGTCGTCCTGAAATGGGGTGTCAATAGGTGGTTGTTAAATGTCGATCTGATCATCCACTGTATCCGTAGCTTCTTCACCAAGTTCTAAGGTAGGCAGAGAATCCACATCCAAGAGATAGAGCTTTTGTTGAACACATCTATGTCCCTGAGTGAATTTCTCATCACAATTATAGCAAAGCCCTTTTTCTCGGTGTGCCTGCATTTCTATCTCAGAAAAATGCTTGATAGGAGTTGGTTGAGGAGAAGGCGTGATGGGAGTTCGTTGGGAACCCATATTTCTGAAGGGAACAAGGGTGGGTTTGGAGCGTTGTTGAGCTGCAATCTTGTCCTCAGCCAGCTTAGCCAACCCTAGGACTTCCATCATTGTGTTGGGACAAAACATTTTGACCTCTGAGTGAATTTCATCCTTGAGACCACTTATAAAACAACTCCTGTAGAATTCATCAGACAATCCTTCTGTGTGGTTGGCCAATTTCTCAAATTCTATCTGATACTCTCTCACTGTGCCAATTTGGTGAAGTTTAGTGAGTGCTCCTGTGAAATCATCGAAAGCACTAGGGCCAAATCATGGCAAAATGAGTTGGCAAAAATCTGTCCAGTTTGGCTTGGGATGAGCTTTGATGTACCAACGGTACCATTGAAGGGCTTCCTGTTCCAAATGAAATGATGCAAGTGGAACTTTCTGGACATCAAAAGTATTATGCAGACTGAAATATTGTTCTGCTCGGTATATCCATCCAGTCGGATCAGTACCATTGAAACGAGGAAAATCAAGCTTCGGCCCACGAAAATTGGTGGAAGAAGAGAACCCGGTGGCTGCAAAAGATTCTGGCTGTCAGTTATTGTTCATGGTTGAATGCTGAAGATGGAGGCTGAGAAATTTTTCATCCAGATCTTGGAGTTTGGTTTGGATGGCTGCAAGTGCTTCCTCCATGGTGTTTGCTCCTGCACGGGTGACAACCATAACCAGGTTTTTTTTTTTTTGTGGAATGGGTAGAAAAACACAAATAGAAGCTGATTTAGTAAAGGGAAATTTGGATTGGGAAACAATCTGATGGGTAATTGGGGTTTGACTAGATTTTGGACACTGTTGAAAGGACAAGAAAGCAAAAAGGGGGATTTCAGAAGCGGGATGATAGAATGAGAAAATTTGGCAGAGAGGGACAAATGTGGGCTTTCGGGCTTTGGGAAGGGGAATTAGGGATAGGGTCCTCAGGAATGAAATAGGCAGAATGGGATGATAGGGGTTCCCCGAAAATTTCAAGGGAAACAGAGTGAAAACAAGGGAGATATGGACAAAAAATTGAATTTTATACCTTTTTTTTTTCCAGACTGGAGCGGCTACGGCTCGAAATTTTCTTTTTTTTGGCAGACTGGAGCGGCTACATCTCGGAAGGAATCTGGAACAACGCCGAATGGTTGGATCTGGAATGACTGGCAAAATGGATCTGAAACGGTGCAGCAATGATCGACAATAGTTCAGCTGAAAGTAGATATGGACCCTAGGTATGTGCGGCTTCCTAACAGTTCAGGGTTTTCACTTGGCCACCAATGCTGTCTGACGGCTTGTGTATTGGGGCAATACCCCTCACTCCACGGCTCAGGTAAAATTGATAACCGCTTTGCCACAAACGACAGCTCTTGGTTTACCTCACGGGTGGGAACTAGTCAATCAGGTAGGGGTCGTTGCCCTTTTCGCTTGGCAGGTCCTCTCAATTGCCAGCTACTTCGGGGTTCTTGTGGTACTCCTCACAATGATTTTTAGGGCTTATTCCCAAGTACTTCCCACAGTTAAGCGGATAGGGATTATTCCTAGATCCGAACCTGCAACAGAAAAAAAATTGGGTAGAAATTCCACCCAATGTTCAAAAACCGGATCTATATTGCTCAGAATCGGTATTATAGCATGTTTCCGGAACTAGAACAACGACTCTGCTTCTAATTTTGAAAGCGAAATAGAAATCTGGGCACTCAGTCAAAAGATTTTCTCGCCGCAATTTCCGCGGCCGTCACCGAAATTCTGAAAAATTGCTGATTTTAAATCCGCGATATCTCCACTTTTATAACTCCAAATGAGATGATTTTTTTTTTGAAACTGTGTATTTTTGAAAGAGGAATTCAGATATGCAATCGGTTTCTTCTGATTTTGTGTAGAAAGTTTCAAAAATTGATCTGAAAGTCGCCACCCAAAAAAAGAAAAAAATTTCCCACTTGTGCCAAGGAAAGTGCTCTGATACCAGATGTGATGAACCTGCAATAATTAATTAATGCAAATACACAAGATATCAGAAATAAGAAAACATAATCACTTTTATATTGATCACGGGCCACTTCGAGAGGGCAACCTCCTTTGAGCAAGCTCAATACAATTAACTTCACGGTGCCTTCAATGACCTCAACACACACTTATATACTAAGTCTATGTCCAATACCATGAGTCAAAACCATGGGACATATAATACTGTGGGACGACTTACAAAGCATATGCGTCTAATACTATGGGTCAATACTATGGGCTAATATAAACTACGGATCAACAAATACTACGGGATGACTTACAAAGCATATGCGTCCAACAACAATATACTAACATAGTAAAGAGAAGGGTTTACATAGGTTCCTAACAATTGTGAGTTACAGATCAATCGGTTATAAGTTTTAGTGCTTCTGGGTTCTCAACTTCCACATTGCGGATTGCAGGTTACAGATCCTTCAATTATGTGTTTTAGCGCTTCCACATTTGTTGGCAGGCGGTTTGATGAGTTAGCATTGCAACATCGCAGATGTTGCGCAAGGCCAAAGGTACCCCGGAAGAAGGAAAACAGCGTGCATGGCGATAGTACGTTTTGTAGATTTTGGGTCATTTGGACCGCGTCATATGTATTTTGGGTCATTTGGACCGTGTCATGTGCATTTTGGGTCAATTAGACTGCACTATGGGGGTTTTTGGGTCATTTGACTGTATTAGGTGGGATTTTGGGTTAGTTTTTGTAGAAGTTTGTTCAGAAGTAGTTAGGCGGTTGCCTAAGTGGGCATAATTGTAAAGGCGCAACCCTATAAACAAATGTAGGTTTCTAAGTGTTGATATACTGGAATACGAAAATAGCCTAAGAAGAGAACATTTGGAGATCTTGATCTGTAGAAGCTGAAGACTGAGTATCTTGTTGTATCTGGGTTTTGCGGAGATAAATATGATGTGACAGAGTTTTTGAGCAGAATCCTTGTGTATTTTCCATTTCTCTATGGTAAATGCATTTTGTGATATGAATCTATGAATGATGCGATGTTTCCTTGCTACTATTGATGCTTTACTATTATATATGTTGCATATTTATGGTTCTTTCAATGATAAGATCTATTGAATGATGTCACGATTATGATTAATGCCTGAGTTCAATGCTTAGATCGATTTCTGAATGTTGCAATAAGTTAATCAATTGATGTACAACATTCTCCTTCATTCGTCGGAAACATGGTTCTGTCAACTCTCCCTTGAACATCTCAGGTGAGACCTCATCTGCTCTGTAGGTGTTGCTGGACGGGGTAAAACCTGTATGGGATGGTGCTCAGGGAGATTGTAGTGGCTTGGGTGTCGACAACATGAGGAACCCCTATCGATTGGGTTTGTGTCAACAAATGGTTCCATTTCTGGGAACGTAGTGCGAAGTGAAAGGAGGATATGTTGTGGCATCCGACAAGACCGTAGATCCAAGATTGGTTCGACCTAAAGTTGCGAGAGTTCGCTAAAAAAGAAAATAAGAACCCCGGGTTGTCGATAGATTGGTGGTTGGTGAAGTACATTCATGACAGTCCACGCGAATATTTTTTCTATGAGTTCCCAATCATCCTGTATGAGTGGTTAGCAAAATTGACCTTCCAGAAGAGGAACTTCCAAGGTGGTGAGCCGACAGCCTGGACCCCAGAACTGATCTAGGAGTTGCAAGAAGTCGACAACAAAGCATCGCGGGCTATTGAGGTTTGGGTCGACAGTATATTGGAAGGCTACATCATTGAGTTTGCAGTTGATACAATAAAGTCTTATAGTGAGGCAGAAAGGGAATTCTTCAATGAGCCAAGGGGTAGGTTTCTGTTGTCGCTATAGTTGTCCATTAAGATGCTCATTTGAGAAAAGGGTATACTGAAGATGCACCTAGATCAGTAAGAACCCTAGTGGGCGGAGGCTGTGGAGACCGCGATAGCAGGGGGGCAGTACATGGAATGATCAGGGCTAGATGGGTGCAGGTTATGACGAGACTGTGACGGAAGCCGAGGAAGAGAGTGGTCTTACAAGGCGAGGAGCAAGGTTTCGACAGGAAAAGAGGCAGAGGACAGGAGAAGGTCCTACTATGATTGAAATGCAAGGCCGAAAAGGAAGACCACATGGGATGAAGAGACCTCACAGTGCCGATAAGGATAACCAGGCTACGCCCAGGATATAGGTAGGACCAACCCCTAGCAACAACATACCCACACCTCCGCTCACTATCTCTCAACCAGTAAGAAATACAACTTTGACACCACCGTTTTCATCAAATCAACAAAATTTAATTGCTAGTATCTCAGCGATTGTAGGAAGGAAGCCGAGGATGGCAGGCAAAGATGCAAAGTTACCGTTGTTCCATGGAAATGGAACAAATAACCTTGAGCAATACTGGTTTTTATGTGAAACAGTATGGAATGTAAAACAAATTATTGATGATAATGCCAAGAAAGGACAATTGGCGACAACCTTTCGGGGTCACGCATTAGATTGGTTCATGAAGTTTGTGCAGGTTCCCGTAGGTGCTCCAGAAAAGACACTGGATGAATTTCAAGCTCGATTGATTGCAGAGTTTAGAAAACCCAAATATGAAGTGCAGTATATTACCGAACTAAAAGAGATTAAGCAGTACCCCAATGAAACTGTGTGGGATTTTGACCAGCGGTTCAAAATACTGATGACAATGGTCAGCTTCGACATGAGCAATGTCCAACA
The DNA here is from genome assembly GCA_027924585.1 of Larix kaempferi. NCBI lineage: Eukaryota > Viridiplantae > Streptophyta > Pinopsida > Pinales > Pinaceae > Larix > Larix kaempferi. The sequence goes on along the minus strand of BSBM01000012.1, from coordinate 2,269,369 downwards.
CAAAGAATGGTTCATCTCAACATTTCTCCCTCACATTCGACTACCGCTGATGCAACAGAACATTACAACACCGAGTGAAGCCCTGGAAATTGCGATGCGGTTAGAAGCTTCGCCAATTGGTGAGAACGTAGCTGGTATGTCACAGATTCAGACGCGGCTGGCCAACTTGACAAAACAACTGCAAGACCTTAAGATGGGTAAGGAACAACAAGAATAAGTATGGTGTATGCGATTTCGCGGAGAGGGGCATACTAAGGATAATTTCCCATACTTCTGCAACTATCTGGTTTCAGGAGCACCGAATCCATTTAGCGATGATAGTATGCCGTGGTGTCGCATCTATCAGGTATATGGGCATCGACATGAGGAGCGTCAATACATGCAGAAGATGGTCACAAAATCGATGAATCTGTATTGTACCTTATGCAAGTCCATGGGACATGAAGGCAAGGAATGTCGAGCATACGGGTTACTTCATGAACGAACGTACGATGCATTCTATGTGAAGGACGTCCAACCTACCGTACAACAACCCTAACCGCAGCCACAGGTATCCCAGCCACTACCTCAACCGCAGGTGTAGTTTATACCGCAACAACAACCACAACAGTTTATGCCGCAATATGCTCTGATGCAAATGGATCCACAGCAGCCATAGTACGTTCAACATCCATAGTACGTGCAGCCCGGGTAGTGTGTGCAACTGCAATCAAATCCCATGCAGCAATAGTTCAATCAACCGTAATATTAGCAACAAGGGGTATTCCGTGGACGATTCCGGGGAGGACATGGTGGAGGCTTTGGTCGGGGAGGAGGACGAGGAGGTCGAGGACCTGTCCAATGTTATAATTAAGGAGTGTTGGGACACTACCAGTGAGATTTCCCACAATTGTAGACACAGTGTACATTTTGTTTTGTTACTGATCACAATGTTGAAAAATGTCCGCAGTTGATTGCGCGATGGAAAGCAAAAAACGTTCAACAATTGCATAACCAGAATCAAGTGCAGCAACCAGTGTAGAACCAAGCGCAGCAACCGCCGCAGAACCAGAACCAGTGTCTGAATCAGAATGACAACCAGAATTTGAACCAACCTGGGAATCCACCACTGAATCAGACTCAGGGTGCAACTATCGCGACAATTTCTGTGGAGCCTACGACACAAGATGTTGCTTTCATAGTTATCACTCGTGGAGGTGCAACGACAGGAGAAGATGGTCCACATCCTCTCATCCGGTTAGCCGGGTAGAAGAAGGTGAAATACGACATTGATTCTAAGCATGATGCATTCTTTCAAGCGCGTCGAGCAATGGAAAATGATCACGGTAAGGCCATTATTTTTTACTTGCCCCCTGTTTTTGATGCCACTTCAGAGGTATGTCCATTGCGGTAGTCTTGTACGTTACATTTTTTTTTAAAGTTCTTTATAGCTGTCAAGGGATCCTCATGCTCTTGCCGAGATTGAAGGGCTATTGCAACGACCAGCCAGGGGATGGTGAGAGTCTGTAGTAAACTCCTTACAGAGGTGAAGACAAGTAACGATATGTGCATGAACATTCAGATTGGAGACTATGAGGTTGATTAAGTTATTTTGGATCTTGGTTCGGATGTCAACATCATAACTAAGCAAGCCTGGCAGAAAATGGGGAGTCCAACGCTGAGCTAGTCTCCCGTACAGCTCCGTCTGGCTAATCAAGCCAAGGTGACACCTATTGGGAGAGTTCCATGCCTGGTTGCGGAAATTGAGGGAATGAAGACATACGCTGATTTCGATGTTATCGAAGTAGTTGAAGGGGGAATCTCCTATCCCACGTTGCTGGGGATTGGGTGGGATAATGACAGTACAACAGTAATCAAATTTAAGAAGCGGATGATGAATTTTGAAAACTGTGACTTTAGAGCCATAGCTCCATTGGATCTGGATGAAGGACACAGGTATATTGAACCGGTAAAGGATGAAGTTCCCAACGGATGGGACCATGCATACAATATTTCAGAAGATTATATTCATCTAACTACCGACGGTGAGCTTGGGTGGCGCAACTCCAAGTTTGTGTATTCCGATTCTGATGAAGCTATAGAGAACTAAAATAATTGCTTGCATGAGGTATCAGTCCGCAAGTGTGGGTTAGTCACGCAGTCATTATGCCATGTTACGACCGAAACTGTTGCACTACCAGTATATGAAGGGCTGCCCAGGTTGTTTGATTTTCTCATGGCATTCGAGGAAAAGGTCTCAGAACCACAGCGATTACTGGAACTGGAGGAAGTGTTGAAGGCTGATCCATCACATTGGTGGGATACACATAAGAATTTGATTGATGGGTGGTCACAGTGCTGAAGATTGATGACAATTCACTTTGGCGACACCGAAGTGTACCACACAGGGAAATATGATGGACGGAATGACCCTGGCAGTCATTTGATGGAATGCCATATGTTGTGGGCATCGCGACCAAGGGATGAGTGGGTCCATTGCTTTGTCCATACTTTGGATGAGATGTCACGATCATGGTATACTGCAGCTGAATTGCGAGGGGAGATTACCACTTGGTTAGAGTTGACAGTTTGCTTTACTCATACTTTCAGCTTTGCAATGCCAACCCAGATGTCCATAATGCTTTGTAGCTCATCCGCGACGTGGTTCTGAAGGTTGTTCCAGTGGCATATCCTGCAGATCCACATACACACTATAAGATGCAGTCAATGATGGAATGTTATAATATCACTGGTGGACCAGAGGATGGTGATGATCTACGAAATGTCAATATTCCGGAATCAGAAGGCAGTCACGATGTGGTAGCACCTGATGCACCAACTGATCCAATAAATTAGCCACTGAAGCTCCGGAAGGTCAACATTGGGACAGAGGAAAGTCCAAAGTTCGAAAATGTTGGGGACTATTGGGACAACGAGATGAAGGGGAAGGTCACATAATTGTTCCCTACGAAATTTTCTGAGATGAAGGAAATATTGAGGGATTTGGGGGAGATGAAGATCCCGTTGAAACCATATGCAAAACCAATCAGGCAGCAACCATATCGACTGAATCAACGCCATAAGGAGAGGTTCAAAGTAGAACTTGACCACATGTTGGATGCTGGAATTATTGACCCAATTAAGGAATTAGACTGGATTAGTCCTATGGTGGTGCAAGACAAGAAGACAGGTGAAGTGCGCATTTGTGTCGACTTGTGGAAGCTAAATGATGCATGCCTACATGATCCATTTCCGACCACGTTCACTGATGAGGTGCTAGAAGGCGTGGGTGGCCAAGAGATGTATTATTTCACGGATGGGTTCTCTGGCTATCACCAGATCAGAATCGTGAAAGAAGACCTCCACAAGACAACATTTGTGACAGAATGGGGTTGTTTTCAATACATGGTGATGCCGTTTGGGCTGAAGAATGCACCGACAATATTCTCTCGGGTCATTGTTGTTGCCTTTAGAGATTTCATCCAAAAGGTTTTGCAGGTGTACATGGATGACTGGACAGTCTATGGATTGATCAGGGATCATCTGGAAAATCTGCGACTGATGTTGGAGCACTGTCGACAACATTAGATATCGCTAAACTTGAAGAAGTGCATCTTTTGTGCACCATTTGGGATATTACTGGATCACATTGTTTGCAAGCAGGATTGTTGGTTGACCCAACAAAGATTTCTCTCATTCTGAGTTTAACACCGCCGACTAATGTCAAGCAGTTGAGAGCGACGTTGGGACACACTGGGTATTATCGCAAGTTCATCCAGGGTTATGCAGCGATCACAGCCCCTATGGAGAAGTTGTTGAAGAAAGATGTGGTATTTCAGTGGAGTCCTGAATGTAAAGTTAGTTTTGAGACATTGAAGGCTAAGATGGATTTAGCGCCGATACTGGTATTTACGAACTGGAGCAAGGAATTCCATGTCCACATCAATGCATCATCGATTGCGCTGGGAGTAGTGCTCGCGCAACCAGGGGAAGGGGATCTGGATCACCCCATTTCTTTTGTGAGTTGAAAGTTGTCTTGCAGATAGAAACTATACAAACATAGAGAGGGAAGGTCTGGCGATGGTATATGCGCTATAGAAGTTAAGGAATTACCTCTTAGGCAATCACTTTAAGATGTTCACAGACCGCTCTGCATTGAAATATCTATTTAATAAGCCTGTGTTGGGGGGGAAGATATGTCTATGGCTACTTATCTTTCAGGAGTTTGATTTCGAGGTGATTGTGAAGCCAGGATGCTTGAACGTGGGGCTAGATCATTTGTTGTAGATTGAGACAGGAGAGGAACTAACCAACATTGAAGATGGATTACCTGATGCGAAACTGTTTAAGGTTGAAGTAGTTGATGACTACTATGAAGAAATCATTCAGTTTTTGGAGACAGGAACCGCATCAGAGGGGTTCACCACCAATCAGAAGAAGCAGCTGGTGGTCAAGGCTACAGATTTCCAGCTAATTGCAGGCCAGTTGTACAAACTGAGATCAGATGAAATCTTGAGGTGTTGCGTCATGCCTCATGAGCAAGGGAAGATCTTGTCAGAAGCACATGCAGGAGTAGCCAGTGGGAACTATGGCGGTCATGCGACTGCCAGAAAGGTGCTTCACGCAGTGATTTTGTGGCCCACGCTTCACAATGATGCGACAGATTATGTGCGGACCTGCGATGTCTAGCAGAGAACTGGGAAACCATCTAGGAGGGATGAGATTCCATTAAAACCTCAAGTGAAACTACAGTCATTTGATAAATGGGAAGTAGATTTCATGGGCCCTATCAACCCACCTGGGAAGCGCACTGGGGAAAGATACATCATCACAGTGACAGATTATTTGACACAATGGGAGGAGGTTGCACCAGTCGTAGATTGCACCACTGCAACAGCAGGGTGTTTCTTGTTCGACAACATCGTCACTAGATTTGGCTGCCCAAAGGTATTGATGAATGATCAGGATAGTCATTTCTTCAATCGCACCATCAGCACATTGACAACGGAGCTGCAGATACAACATAAGAAGATCACGCCTGTTGGTGTCCATTTTTTCACAACTTTTGATCATCAAACACACTCTCATTGGCGTCATTTTCACTATTTTTGATATGATAAGTTATTCTTTCCACCATTTAGATCGACAATAAGATTAGGTATGCATATATTCACACATCACATGAATTTTGGGTAAAAATTGTTATATTGTGATTTATTGATGTTTATTTGACATTTCTCGACTTGCTTGGCAACTAGATTTTGTTCTGCAGGAAATGGGTTTCAAACGGATCTCCATTCAGGTGTGTGTTCACGTTGCAAATGTTTAGCCACATCCGGCCCGCCGTTCAGACCTTCATTCATCCCGCGAGATCATCGATTGGAATATCTCTGGTCATTAAAGGTAGAAATAGAAATATGGGTTCAGTTAGCAACGTGGCTGTCGTGGTTGGTGAGCCCCTGTTCTAGAAGATTCACCCTCCTACTCGCCTTGCTTGAAAAAACACCTGCAGCTCACGTCAACACTCTAGAAGTTTCGTCTTTCCTGTTCGCCAAGCCTGACAACACGCACCTCTTCCCACGTCGACGTTCCAGAAGCCCTCATCCTCCCATTCTCAATCTGCTAACGCATTATCTGCCCACGGTGGAAGGAAACCGACTCACAATTGTTCGTGTCAAAGGGAATCAACGTTGTGGACATAGGGAGACACCTCTGCGCTGTCATCAACCACCATGCAGTCGTTTGTAAATCATTAAGACTTCTATTTTTAGAGAGGTCAACTATGTCGACCTTCTCTCTGATTGTAAACTTATATATAGATGCCTCCTTTGGAGAAAACAAGGACAATAGACAATAGATAATATACATACACGCTATCAGTGATTTGTAGAAACGTTGTGTAACTTTCTTAGTTAATGGAAATTCTCGAATTTTACTGCTGATGTTCTACTGTTGGTGATTAGTTGAGTTAAAGCTTTAATCTCTGATTGTTGGGAAGGGCCCCTCAACAACCAAAGGTTCTATTGTGTATATTTTGTATTTCCCTTTCTGCAAATAAATAGTTTTTCATTTCCAGTAATTGTATTTAACTGTGTTTTCCTGTAGCTATTGTTTCATTTCTTATAATTTATTTCCCATTGATAATTTAATTTACATTTACAGAATTGATAATGACCGATCAAGCATAGTTTGTCTTGTAGTTTGCTTTCAGTCTTTTGCAATTAGATAGAGCTTAACTAGTTGTTGTTTTAGGTTTAGTTTATAATTAGAATTAGTTATGTTAGTTTCTTTCCTGTAGTTGTAGTTTAGTTTTATTTACATTTCAGTTTTGTTTTATTATGCCATAGAAGTAGTTCATTCCTTAGACAATGATTAGTATAGGTTACTTCTTGTTATCTTAGCTCCTAAACACTCTATTCATTGCTTCCTTGCACTATAGGTTCATATGCATCAGCCAGCTGACGTTAAGATCATCCAATCTGCTTCTTTCCTTAGTTTAAATCGTTTTCCTCCATCCAGACTGTCATTCGGACAGTCATCTGAATCGTCATATGGACCTTAATACTTTCTGCATTGTTTTTATGCTTAATTAGAATCCAGTTTTCTTTGGTCTTCGAACTGTAATATTTCTTGCATTTAATTAGCATTCTTAACTGTAATTAAGATCTTGTTTTACACTACATAGAGTTTTAATTTAGTTTCATCATCGTTCTTAGTTTCCATTCCATCTTCCTTAACTATGTTTTAACTACTTTTCAAGTTATGTCTTTCATGTTTGATTTGTTAATATGTTACTGTTCTAGAATTCATCAGTTTTCATTTTTAGTTTAGTTATGTCATGTTTCTTAAAGATTGATTTCAGATTAGACTTAGTAATTTCATTCTCCAAGTTATCTCAGTTTTGAATAGTTTCTCAGTTCAAGCATAGGATCAACTTTCCCATTCATACAGTTAATAAAGATGTTCATGAAATAGGATTTGGTTCAGAAATAAATATCTTTATCAAGTTTTCTACTTGCTTCTACATAAAATATCTTTATCAAGTTTTCTACTTGCTGCCAAATCAAATTCAGTTCAAGTAAATATCTTTATTAAGTTTTCTACTTGCTTCTAGATTTCATTAGTTCCAAGTCAATTGCTTATGGATAAAATATAGATCATAATGTTTAAAGTTAATAGTAGTTGGACAATCTTTAGTTTGCATTTGTTTGTAGAAGTTAAACTAGATTTGCTTCCATTTTGTTTCCTTGTCACATTTGAAAGTCAATTTGATACATTCGCTCCCATTCCTATTACATTTGATACACTTCCTCAAAATCCCCAAGGAGAATGGAATTAGGTAGTTTAGTGTAGTCTTGAAGTATTAGTTGAATGCATGAATAGTTGTTGAATTTCTTAAGTAATTTATAGTTTTGCTTTAAGTTAATATAGTTCTTTGTCTCATAGTTAGTTATCAATTATAGGTAGGTCTCTAAACTCATTTAACAATTGTTTTTTTAATTCTTAGATTAGAGATTTATCAGTAGTTTCCAATTTCATTAAAGTAGTCCTGCTTTTTATTAAGTCATGCTTCCTAGAATAATATTTGTTGTTTTTATCTCCTTAATTATTATCCATAGAGTAGAGTAGTATAGCTTGATACTATTCTGATCTGTTGGTTTAGTTAGGTTTAACTAGTTCAATAGATGTATTTTCTAGAAGTCTGACTCGGTTTTTCATTTTGAAAGATATTTAGATCTTTTTTTTATTAAAACATTTCTAAGGTATGTCAAGTCAAAACTGTAGGTTCCATTCTCCCTCAGCATATAATGTGCCACAACTCTAAGATTACCAACCCTGGTCGATAATTAAATATTTTGGTGATTCTTCAAAGACAATAATTACACCTCAACATTTTGGTGCCGTTGTCGGGGAGTTGTAGATAGGTAGAACTCAGTTGTAGTTAGGTAGAACTCATTTGTAGATAGTTAGAACTCTCTTTGAAACTTAATTATAGATTTGAATTCTCCTCTTTGAAATTTAGAAATAGGTTGGTGGCAGGTGAGAGGTAAGAACCTGCGCATCTGTTATAACAGAAATCCCCAAAACCCAACAATAGTAGTAATGCAATTAGAATCTATTTCAGTTATAGTTTGTTTTCATGAATAGGTCTAGAGACTCAAAAGGTAGATTTATTAAAACTCGTCCTCCTACTAGAATCCCTACTAAAATTCCTACTAACCTATATGGGGGGCGTGCCACCCCAACTACTAACTCAACAGAAAGGTATCGAAAGACACCTAAAGGGGATAGTCCTACTTGGAAAGGAAAGGAAATCCTTTTTGGAAATCAATTAGGGGAAACCATAGCGACATCAGAATAGTCTGTTCATCAATAAATTCCACTAGAAGAACCTCAAGCTCATATTGAGACTGAAATTAGACAAGAAGAAATTCAAAAGTATAAAACTTCAGAACCCCTCAACCCCCCATTAGTTCAAAAACCGAAAGACACTACCTTTTCAATAGTAGGTGGTCCAAACTTAGTAGACTTTATGGATCCTACACAATTAGATACTCTTTTTGAAAACTCTGTGAACATAGTTATTTCACAGATTGAAACAACAATGGTAGGACCTTCAAAGTTGGACTCCCACATAGCCAGTAATTCTCCTCCTAAAAAGAAAAATACTCTTTGTGAAACAGAATGTTGGGATATCCCATTCTCTCCAAGAAAGGATCCGCCTAAGTATTCTCTCTTTGGCAATCAAATCTTCATGGAGGATGAAAATGAAGATCATGTCCAACAAGATGAAGAAGAGGGAGAGGTTAGGACTGAAGGTACTTTTGGATTCCCTATCCTAGACACTGCACAAGATGTAACTATGAAAAACATCCCTCCTTCCTCACTACCAACCTTTTATGGGAAGAGAAGTGAGGATCCAAATACATTCTTATTCGAATTTGACATTTTGTGTAGGAGTTATAACTACCTATAAGATGGCCAAAAGCTAAAACTCTTTCCTGCCACATTAAAATATTCCTCTCTTCGATGGTTCATGGGGTTAGGAGAATCTAGTATTAGAACTTGGGAAGACATGAAGAATGCATTTCTACAGAAATATCAGGATTACTATAAACCTAAGGACTCTCACAATGATATTTTCAAAATACAACAACTTGAAGATGAGAGCCGAGAAGACTACCTCTAAATATTTAACTATGCATTACATAAATGTAAATATAGTGATCTTCGGGAAGATGCAGTAAGAACACTCTTCCTCAAGGGAATCTCAGAAGAATTCTTAGAAAACCTTAATCTCATGGCAGCATGAGACATCTCTCATAATCCTTTTTCACATATTTGTGAACTATGTAGCAATTACTCTAGGATCAGAGGGAAAAGTGGAAGACACTTTCGAGAATCTTATGCTAGGAACCTAAAAAGAAACACATCCAGTCCTGGTGGAGTTACAATGGTAGAGTTGGGAAACCTATTAGAAAATTTCAAAACAGATATCTTAGGAGCTATGGGTTCCCAATTAGATGCACTACAAGCGAAATAGAGGTAGGATGAAGAGAGTGTAGCAATGAGTGTTATCTGTCCTAGGTGTAGAACTAAACACCCCAATGAGAATGTCCATTGAATAATGTTTCATTTTGTCACCTTTGTACAAGAGAACATCCGACTGATAATTGTCCATCGTTTCCTGGGTTGCAATCCATGTATAAGAGTGAAAAATTTGGTGAAACACCTAGGAGTACTTGGCAACCTAGAGATAAATCATCATATCAAGATCCATCATCAAAAATTCCACCCTATTACTATCCTTATCAACCTCCTCAACAATGGAACACTTCAGGTTGGAAAAATTGGCCATCTCAGTATCCTCCTGAGAATGCTCAACAACAACAATGGACACATGGATGGAGAGGACAAGATTATGCTCAACCACCTCCTCCTACACCTAACTATCCTTACCCACCTAATATTCAGCAACTCTTGCCTGGATTTGTACCTCCTTTATTACCCCCTATTTCAAATCAACCTCATCATTTCCAGAATATGAATTCTCCAAGGCTCACAATATTACATGCACAACCTATACCAAATCCTAACAAAAAACCAACCCAATCTCTTAACAACATTGGGTTGTTACCTATTCCATCATATGCCATTTCGACCACACCAATACATGATATTCAACTGTGGTCTGGAAGAGTTTTGCAAGATCATCCCAAGTCATCAGTTGTTATCTGAGAAGAGAATGAAGAAGAAAACATACCTAGTGAAATTTTGAATGATGCCATTCTTAAAGATGTGTTTATTCCTAAATATTCAACACACAACCATCCTTATGAAGAAGTAATTACATGATAAAAGTCACCCCCATATCCGAAGCGTTTAGTAATAGAAAAACCTATAACTTATCTAGAGTATGATATCATTAACGAATTGAAAAATATTTGTATTAAGATACCTTTGTTACAAGCCATTAAAGATATCCCAATCTATAGTAAAGTAATAAAGGAACTCTGTATTAAAAGACCAGGGAGAAAACAAAAAGTCCCTTTGACGATTCATGTAGTAGGTGAAATATCAGATTACATAGCAAACCAACCTAGAATTCCAAAGTATTCAAACCTAGTAAACCCTGTGGTGACTGTTATCATCAATAACACTGCCATAGGAAATACACTTATTGATCTAGGAGCTGCTATTAACCTGCTGACTACCATACTTTTAGAAACTCTCCATTTAGGACAGTTCCTTTGCCCTACCCCAACAATGCTAGAATTAGCAGATCCCACTATGGTTCAACCTGCTAGGATCTTAGATGACATCACTGTATCAGTAGCTTCATCGGAATATCCCATGGAATTTATGGTCATAGAATCAAAGGACCCTTCCAAAGGTCACCCTATTATTCTAGGAAGACCTTGGTTGGCTACTACTAATGCATTCATAGGATGTAGGGATGGAGAAATTATTATCTCTGATGGGTTATCTACAAGAAAATTAGCTTTATAACCACCAGCACAACCAGTAAATGAAAATCTGTTTTGGTTAGATTGTCCTTTCGGGGATGAGAACTTGGAAGAACTTTCCCTTGTTAGTGATTTCTCCCGGGAATTTCAAGAACAAAACACCTAGAATGTGCTGAACCAATTCATCTCTTCCACAACATGTATAGACTTTCCTTAGTATTTTTCCCAACTTGACCAAATCTTTGGAGATGAATTCCAAGAAAACATGAGCCTCTCAACATTTACAAGTACACCCCGTGTCTTCGCAATCGAAGAACATCTAGGATCCTATACCATACCTTGTGAGGTTAGTTCCAAAACATTTCTACATATAAATGGAGGTCTAGATGAGAGTCAGCAAAAAAAATTACTAAAATTTCTCAAGAGTCAAATTAGAGCATTCGCATGGGAATATACCAATATGAAAGGTATACACCCAGATAACTGCATTCACCACATTTACACAGATTCAAACATACCTCCTGTCAGGTAGCCCCAGAGAAGAATGAATCCATCCCTAAAGGATATAGTAAAAGATGAATTACAAAAATTCCTTAATGCTAGTTTCATTTATCCAATTTCCAATAGTAAATGGGTGTCTCCTATGGTGGTAGTTCCAAAGAAAGTCACAGGGAAATGGCGTATCTGTGTTGACTTTCGAGAATTGAACAAGCCCACTCTTAAATACTACTTCCCTTTGCCTTTTATCGATTAGGTGTTAGATACTTTGTCAGGGAAACAATATTTTTCTTTTCTTAATGGGTATAGTGGATACAATCAAATATTAATAGCACATGAGGATCAAGACAAGACAACCTTTACTTGTTCTCTGGGGACATATTCCCGTCGAGTGTTTCCATTTGGCCTATGTAATGCACCTGCTACTTTCCAACGTGTAGTTTTAGGAATCTTTGCTGACCTTATACATGATTGTGTAGAAGTTTATATGGATGATTTTACAGTTTATGGCAATACCTTCCAAGAAGACCTTGATAACCTTGAAACAGTGCTTATTCCATGCCAAGAAACGAACTTAGCTCTTAGTCATGAAAAATGTAAGATGCTACTAACTGAGGGCATAGTTCTGGGACATCATGTCTCTCTTCAAGGTATCAAGGTAGATCCTGCCAAGATAGAAATAATTGTTAATATTCCTCCTCCAAAAACTCCGAAGGAAGTAAGAAGTTTTCTTGGCCACATAGGCTATTATAGACGTTTTATTGAACATTTCACTAAGATAGCCGCACCTATGTTCAAACTAGTCATGAAAGACAGAATTCCAATGGACTGAACCATGCCAACATGCCTTTGAAACTTTGAAGGCAAAGCTATCAGTAGCACCGATACTTATGGGCCCCAATTGGTCCCTTCCCTTCCATATATCCACTGATTCTTTTGACATAGCTATAGGAGCAGTCTTAGTTCAAAAAGAGGGACAAACATCACATGCCATCTACTTTGCTAGTAAAAATTTGAATCCTGCAGAATCGAAATACATTGTTACTGAAAAAGAGTTTCTAGCAGTAGTCTATGCCATCAACAAGTTTCGTTATTATATCACAGGATATGAAATTTTTATACACACTGACCACTCCTCCATCATATTTTTAATGAATAAACCTATCACCAATGGTAGAGTGACTCGGTGGCTTCTTTTGTTGCAATAATTTAACATTACTATTGTTGATCGTCCTGGTCGAGAGAATGTGGTAGCAGATTTTCTCTCTCGAATTCAAACTAATGATAATGCTAGTCCTGTCGATGATAGATTTCCATATGAACATCTGTTCATTGTGTCTGTTCGAACCTTTTGGTTTGCAGACATAGCCAATTACTTAGCAACTGGAAAGCTACCAAACCATCTCTCTCCACCTAAGAAACATAGGATCATAGTTCAAAGTTCTAATTATTCTTGGGTGGACAATGATCTCTTTCATACGAACCCTGATCTCATTATTAGATGATGTGTATGAGAGGATGAGATGGCAGAGATCCTTCATGCATGTCATGGTGGACCTTGCGGTGGGCATTTTTCTGACAAAATAACAACATACAAAGTGTTGCACTGTGGTATTATTGGCCAATCATTTTCAAATATGTTTCCAAGTATGTCAAGGGGTGTGACAATTTCCAAAGAATGGGTAGACCTACACCATATGATGAGATGCCTTTACAACCCCAAGTTATGATTGAGCCTTTTGAGAAATGGGGTCTATATTTTGTTGGGCCAATTTCCCCTATGTCTTGCAAGAAGAAGTACATTCTAGTCTGTACAGATTATGTCACCAAGTGGGTAGAAGCTAAAGCCTTATTCCAAGACACAAAGAAATCTGTGGTAGAGTTTATATATGAAGAAATATTTACCCGATTCGGTGTACCTAGGGAAATTGTAACCAATCAAGGATCTCAGTTTACCACGAAGTTGATGAAAGAGATTACTGAAAAATAAGGTATTATAAATTGTAAATATTCACCATATCACCCGCAAGACAATGGTTAGGTAGAGTCCACCAACAAAATATTAGAAGCCATCATGACTAAGACTATCTAGTTATGTTAGGATATTCCTATACTCCATCCTATTCCTAGCAACATTTCCATTGTTCGCATTTTCAGTCATGCATGCACATATTAGGGTTTGCATGCATTTTGCATGCATTCCAGTCATCAGCACCAGCACCTAGCCCTCAGTGAGCTAGCCCCAAGAGCTTCTTTCCTTGCATTTTCATCCCTCCCAGTGACTAATGCACCCTCCTTTGCTCCACTGCATGACAAAGGCACCTTCTTCACCTACCAGTCTAGTTATATTCAGTTATCTTCAGTTACTTCCTTGATTTAAGGATTAACTGATTCTTTATTGACCATATCACTCCGATGGACCTACAGTGAGACTAAACTACCTGTTCTGACTCTAGTAAGCTTTTACTACATCCTCCACTGAGCCTCCTTCATCCAGTTAGTGTCTCCATGTGCTAGTTACATTCAGTTCCACCTACTACACTCAGTTAGACTCAGTTTGACTGACAGTTGACAGTTACTTGTGCATTGATGACTCCACTAATGATCATGAGGACACCTAGTTGTGCTCCGATGACACTCCAGTGATCCTTTGATCACTCCATGAAGGCTAATTTGAATTGCCACCTTAGGCATTCGAATCCTCATGCTTGTACTACTTATTTGTCCATATTGTGATTAATTAGTTAGTGTGTGTGAAGTATTATTGCTTCTATCTGAGTTCTATTGTATCATATTATTATGTTGCTCATTATACTGTATTGTTCAATCTTCTTCTATTTTCCTGCTTAATCATAATTACTCTTGTGAGTTATACATCATCTCTTAGATCTGCTGTGAGGATTTTCACAAGTTACACCCCAAAGACTGGGCAGATAGGCTTCGAGAATCCTTGTGGGATTATAGGATAACTTGGAGGAATACTATTGGCCACACACCTTATGAACTTGTTTATGGTAAACAATTTATTCTACCTATTGAATTTCAATCCAAAACCTTTCGTATGGCTGCAGAATTAGGGATGAATCTGGAAGAAGCACAAAGACAACGAATCCTGTAGATAAATGAATTAGATGAGATTAGGCAAGATTCTATTCAACGCACAATTTTAATACAAAACCAACGCAAAAAGTGGCATGATAGATACATTAAACAAAAACAATTCAAAACTGGAGACTGGGCATTACTTTTTGATTCGAGGTACAAAAACTTTAAAGGTAAATTAACTACTCATTAGATGGGTCCATATGAAATTGTAACAGCTTTTGATAATGAATCTGTTAAAATTAAGACAATTGATGATTCTCAAATTTCCTTTGTTGTAAATGGACATAGACTTAGACTTTATCATCAACCAATATGTAAACAAGATTTTGTGCATAATGCCTTACAACAGAAGGAGATGGAGCTGGTAGAAGAGGAAGTCATTCCCCCTTCTCCTGGTTCTTGAATTATTTTGGTTTATCTTCATTTGTATATATGTAAATATATTTTTGTTTTTCAATAATAAGATTCATCTCTAATAGCTGGTTGCATCTTTACATGAAATTTATTTTTATGATCAGCTTGTGAAATTTTGTCAATTAAGACAGGAAGTCTCTTTTCCCTTTCTCCTAAATTTCTAATGACTTTTTCTTTGTACATATGTTTTTGTATGGAATAAAATTGAATCATATAACAAGTGGTTTTGCCGTTTTTTTTTTAAGCAAATAAAAACATCCTTCTATTAATGGTAGTTCAAAATTACAATCCTTCTTTCACCATCCATCAGAGTGCTAAAATAGCCACTTCTGAGATTACAAAAAAAAAATGGATTTTCAAACCATAACCAGAGAATAATCATATCAGTAGGATAACTAACCGAGCTACAGAGGCTAAAAACTATGAACAATAGCATAGCAACTACTATTCCCCCAAAGAACATCAAATCCAACATAATATGATAACCCATCAACCTAGACCAGATTACAAAATGAGACGACCATAGTCAATACAACAGTGTAACGCCGAGAGCTAAAGATCTGAAAGGAGAAAGAAACAACCAACCTTAACAAGATTCAGGCTGCAACAAGCTTTAGTAAAGTCCTCGAATAAGACTAGATGGTCTCAAAAGGTCCAAAAATAGAGAAACCTCAACTGGATGGTCCAACCTCATCCTCAATGTGAATTATAGTTGAAGTGTTCGCTGCAGCATCTTTACCATGAATTTCACTCACCCTCTGCTGCATCTTCTTGCTCGGCTTCGCAAGATAGTCAATGTCCAGGTCATCAGCAATGGTGTCCAACTTCATATGGATCCACTTGGATTCTTCCACATACTCTTTACAGAGTTATTCTAGATTCTGCATCCTCGCTGAACCTTCCAGAATGTCCATCCTAGTATCCAAGGTCTGGGAAATAATTGTCTTTGTAACCCAAAGTGTTACCACCGCCAGATTATAAAGGGACATACGACCACGGGTGTTTCCAGGGTCCTGGACCCAATCGGCCATCGCCAAAGCTTCAGGAGGAATCTCTTGCTCACCCACCATCTTCCATAAATTTCCTTCCATTTCCTCTAGCTCCTTTTGTAAAGGCTCAGGGAACATATGGTGAAAGAAAACAGTCATCATGGCCGCTCTCCACTGATCTCTACTTGGCCTAGTCTGAGCAGAACCCTCCTGGTTCTGGTTACTTGTCTCATCCTTTCCATTATGACCCTTACGAGTAGGAAGACCTCTCGGCGCCATAATCTTAACAACAGAAATGATACACTTAGACAAATAGGAAAACAACATAGAATTCAACACTACGTAGAACTCTGCAGGATGATAACAACAATGGGGATAGCTAGCCCTGGTGGGAGAAATTAAGGGCCAAGTGCCACTACCCAACATTACAATCCTCATAATGGTATAACCTCTGTCACACTTCCCCTTGCCCTTCTTCGAGATCACGATCATGTTACCCTGCTCCATAATCGTATTACTAAGTGTGGGAGGTATGAAACTGGCCTCCGTCTCACACATGCGTACCCTTCTCATCATGAATACCATATGCGAAAAAATCATAAACAGATAGGCCAGGAGATTTCATCCATAATTACCCCAGAGGTTTCCAGATCCATCCGCATTTATGAAATCCCCACTCTCTAGCTGCTTTCCCATCACATTACTCCATATGCCTCTTGGTGGCATCATTCGTCCCATAGATGTCACTCTGTTCAATAATCATGCATTCATTATGACACACGCTTATCCTAATGTCAAGCCTATCCCCGTCCCATCCCTCCTTGTCACAGATGGCACCCTGGTTGGCGAGCATGTCATCCAGGCGATTGGCACTGTGTTTAATGTGATGAAAGGATATCGAGGGCATATTTATAATGAGACTTTCCAAACACGTTAGCCTCCACACAGGAGCAAGTTTAGCCGCCCGACTACCATTCATCAATCTGTTTGCGATTTGGATCAGAATTTTAGAGTCCCCCTCCACCTGGATACATCTAATGCCACGTCTACCTACCAGTCATAACCCTTGTAGCATTTCCTCACACTCTTCTACATTATTAGTTTCAACACCCAGGTGTCCATAGTAGCTATATTGAACCTTGCCATGGTCATCCCTCAGGACACCCCTGTAACCAGCTAAACCAGGATTTCCCTTTGACGCTCCCTCGAAATTAAGTTTAATCCATCCAGGAGGAGGAGGTGACCAGGTCCTCGGACTTATCACAGATGGATGTCGAGCCCGAATGCTTCCGATATGCTGCGGTAAAGTTCAAATTCCCGAAAGGGAGAGGATACTGCCTTCTATAGTTGGTAAGTTAAGATCCTTCTCATTCTAGGCCATTAATTGTAGAGTCTCCATAATTCCACGCTGAATCAGATTCCATATGTCTTTGCAATATTGAATTTTCCCTGTAAAAATATGCCTGTTTCGCTCTTTCCAAACTTCCCAAACAAGAAATACTGGGAAAACATCCCATATTCTGTTAATATAGTGGTTTTTCCATTTGATTACGAATATGTTATCATTATAATCAGCTCATTCAATATTATCTGAAAAGGGAAGTGCTCTAAAAGAAACACTTATAATGCATCTTAAGTCCTTCTCTTTCGATTATTGTTGAAAATTGAAATTTATAATGAAAAGTTAAAGTGTTCTTTATGTCATTTCAAACCACTTTCTTTTATGATTCTGTATACAGTATTTGATTCAGACATGTACATTTCCGATTTATCATTAGAATAGTTGCTTAAGACCTACTTCAATCCTCATGATTCTTAAACAGTTCTATCTTACACCTATGGAATACTAGGTCGTCCTAGACTCATTATCAAAACTTGTCTCTTAAGCATTCTTTAAAAAGGTAGCCCAAAAGTGAGTGATACTTCTATTTTGTGGGGAACATGATTGATGTTTTATGAAGAAGATAGACTGGAAGGTCAAAGAACAACTTTAGGTTATTATATTTTGACATGATCTATAATCTAGGCCATTATAAATAAATTTACTCATAAGGTTCGTTCTAAAATTTTGAATTATGTGTTTAGCAGGCTTAGCACACTCTAGTGCCAACCGACTTCCTTACTAAAAAAATTATTATACGAAGCAAACCCAATGGGGTATTGAAAAGGCTCGCTAGCAGTGTAGCTAGGGTTTTACCCCTAGCTTGTGCAAATGAGCACCTACTAAGGAGAAGGGACTCCTTAGTAGCAGTTCAGTAAATGTAAATAATTAAGCTAAAACAAAGATAGAAACTACTCTAAAACATGTGCATGAAAAATAAACAAAAAATTGTAAACAAGGGTTTTTGTATTGATATTACCTCCAATGTGGAGGTTGATGAAGCTCCTTGCAATGTCCAAGAGGGTTGCTCCAAGCTCCAATGTGCTCCTTCTCTTTCTCCAATGGTGGGAATGGGCCAAAAGTGGCTCTCAAGGTGAAAGTAGTTCAATGGTGAACTAGGGTTTCGAGAGAGATTTTGGCAGAGTAAGGGTATACTCGATTGTGGATATGGAATAAAGGATCTCCATCACCTATTTATAGTTTTTTGGTGGTGGAGTGCTGACCCATGGTTTTGGGAAACACATGGTTTTGGGCAGCTGTATAGGGTTTTTTCCTCCTTTTCCTCATTATTTTATATTTTTTATTCCTTTTTTTAGGGGATTTTTGCTATTTTTGAGGAATTTTGGATATTTTTGGAGGAAAAAGGGGTTTTTTAGCCTTTTTTAGGCTATTTTGAGGGTTTTGTGGCCTTTTGGAGGCTTTTTAATGGGATTTTTTGGGATTTTAAGGGAAATATGGTAGGAAAATGGACGAATGAGCCATAAAATGTGGTAGATGAGGTAGTGAACACTTTTTGGGTGTTAACAGATTGCCCCCTGATGTGCGAGGGCAGGAGCTCATCGTATGGCCGATGGACATCATAAGTCATGAATGGTTTTCCTGGGGTGTGGAGAGAAGAGAAGAAACAAACTGAAGCCCGGAACAACGATCCCAAACAACTAAAAGAACTAAAAGTACATAACCTCAATAATGGATGAGGAATCATCTGATCATATGGACGAGGCAGGCATTCCCATGCTCGTATCAGGATATAACATAACAATAACAATGGGGTCCAAAAAATGGGGACCTGAAATATACATAACCTCAAAAACTGAATGAGGAATAATCTCAATATATGGACGAGGCGGGCATACCCATGCTCGTATCAAGATATATAAACAGAACTGTGAGGCCCGAAAAATGGGGACCTATAAGATACATAGATAACCACTGTGTACATCATAGGTGTCCAGAGGAGACACAAATCTGGGACATACTGCTGGGCTGGCCATGTGTAAGCTGAAAAACTGGTGCACCGGAATATCAATAGTGCTGCTGAATGTGGTACCAAGGGAACTGATGATCAGCTGGATCAGAGTGACAAGGGTCACACTCTCAGTGGTACACTGAACTGGAACTGAAACGGGTACTCCAGGAAGCATATAACTGGATGGCTTCCGAATACAAACGCCAACGCAGCCCGGACATCCACGGGAACATACAACTGGGTGTTCCGAAGTGACTCACCAATGTGCTAGAGTCGGGGGAAATCCGGGGTCTTCGACTCAAAACTGATGGGATATAATCCTACGCGATCCTCAACGATGCGATCAAGGTGCTGAAGTCGAGCATGTGAGGAACAACCACTCGGAGAGGCAATGAGGACTCCTCTCAGAATGATCCGTAGGCACTTACCACAGATGGTGATAAGTCCAAGGCGTAGGGACCTCTGGGCCTATCCTCTGGAATAGAGGAGCTGTCGTCGACAGAGGGAGACCTGAAACTATCAAGGCAATGATGTTTCCTTGAAAGGAGCGCGAGGTGGAGAACCGAAATGTGATAGTACTGAGGGCAGGACTGACAAACTGGGGGTGACAACTGGGCAAGGAGAGTGGGTGGACTCAAACTTCCTTTGTTCAGAGTATGATAATGGGAATGATCTGGCAGCATATGAAACTGACTGAGGGGAAAGGGATCATAGCTGTAATGGATCTGGGAGGATAACTGGGCTGAGGGAGACTCAAGCTGGTGGAAAAATGGCAGGAGACTGCAGAATACTCTGAACAAAGGTGACCTAATTGGGGGTGCTACCGAGATGATCGATCAAAGTGCCTGGAGGCACGGGTGGGGACTTCTTCATGGGTTAAGGAACTAAAAGAAGTTTGTGTAAAATGATACTGTTGTGTGGATTTTACGAGCCCAGGACAGTTCATGCTCGTGGTTGCTTTCAATTTTAAGGAGTCTGAAAGCGATAAGAAGACTCTGAAATGATGGAATGGTACTGTCGTGTGGATTTTACGAGCCCAGGACACTGCATGCTTGTGGTTGCTTTCAATTTTAGAGAGTCTGAAAGCAAATAAGAAGACTCCAGGGGGTTGCTTTTTCGTAGATTTAGTCTCCAAGGCCCAAAGAAGCATAAAAGGATGCAATGAAGAACTCTTCTAGCCGGTGTGACTAGAGTATTCCTTTTTCATAATTAGTCTACCAGGTCCGGAAAAGGGTTAAACTTATACCAGATAGACGCCCTTTCAAGTACTTTAACGAGCATGAAAGGCAGCAAGATTGCTCGGCGATCTTTTCATTCTTTTAGGAGTCAGAAAAGAGCTTAACGGAAACTCCCTAAGTGCCTTTTTCGTAAAGGACTTGTCCGACCCGAAAAAGGGATAAAATTATACCGAACAAAAGGAATGGCCAGGCAAGGAGGAAGTGTTCAATCAAGGATCAGTAATGATGATCAAGAACGAGGGTAGGGGGGAACACTGGTGGGCCTCCTTGCGGGGTAGATGAAATGGTGGCAAAATAACGAAACATTTGCAGTATGACAGGAGTGAATGGCTCATGTAAAAATGTGGAACAATCCGATAGCGGCCGGTGTGGCACGCAAATCGAGGTAGCAAGGTGTCGGGACACAATGTGGAAATTGTACCAAGTGAGAGCGAGAAATGATCTCAAGCATCATCACGAGCTCGAAAAAATGAATCCGACGATATAAAGGGTGTCAAAAACGGGTAACGGCCGATGTGGCATGCACACCGAGGCGACAAAGGTGTTTTGGAAAAATACCCAAAAAATCAGGGGGTGAGAGCGAGAAATTATCTCAAGCATCATCACCAGCTCGGAAAAATGAATCCGATGATATAAAACATGTGAAAAATGGAGAACGGTCGATGTGGCACGCAAATCGAGGTGACTAGTGGCGTCTGAAAATGGGCAAAAAATGACGGGTAAAAAATAATGCAACGAGGTGACCATCATGACGGTATCGTCGTGCTGATTCCAGTGGTGGAAACGGTTCGAAAAACAGACTCCGTATGGGGTCAGAATGGCCAAAACAAGAAAAAGTCAACTGACTATAAATAGTGGTGGGTCCAACATGACATGTGTCATTTGTACTTGGTTGACTTTGACTTGTGATCAGAGTCAGAGCTTAGGTGGCATTTCTGGACGATCCGACAGGCCGATTTCAGATCCGGGAGATACAGGTATTCCGTCAAACTCATACCTGCATGTTTTTTAGGGTCGGGGGTTGGGTAGTGGGTCCCAGGGATGATTTGTACGGTCCACGTGGGGTGGACCGCGGGTTAGGGGGTCGAAGCCGCGGTTGGTGACCGCGAGTTTCGGAGTGAACCACATGGTTGGAGACCGCGTGTTTCCTGGATGGATATGCGGTCTAGTACCGCAAGTTCCAAGGAGGAACACGCGGTTCCAAATCGCGGGGTTAGGGCTGACAGCCGCGGTTAAGAACCGCGACTATAGGCCTGACAGCCGCGGTTGGAAACCGCGGCAGGAAGCCCGAAATCCACGGTTTTGGGCCGAGCTATTAGGTTCTTCCGGGTGAGGGAAAAGGACTTATGTATGGGATATGAGTGTAACGAGTTGATTTTGTGTGATTGACAGGATGCCGCAGGCTCTATGGAGAGAGCGGGAGATTCCCGACGAGATCATGGCCGTCATCCGAGGGGAGCGCCATGTGCGATCTGTGTTGGGACTGTGCGGACTACTGAAGTTCGCACAGATACCCATGATACGTTCAGCAGCATTGCTGCTGAACCGACTGATCAGCTTCAGGGAGCCGGATATACAGGCCTTCCGGGTACAGGGTGAGAGGTTGGACCTCACCCTGACCGATGTATATTTTCTGACGGGGTTGCCCTGTCTAGGCAGGGTAGCAGACACACAGTCGTGGGTCGCCGCGGACGTCGACATGGAGGACATGTTGGAGAGATACTGCGGTCCTAAGGCGAGGGTGCATAGGAATGCACTCCTAGTGAAGGACCTACAGGA
Organism: Larix kaempferi; assembly: GCA_027924585.1. Lineage (NCBI taxonomy): Eukaryota > Viridiplantae > Streptophyta > Pinopsida > Pinales > Pinaceae > Larix > Larix kaempferi. The sequence goes on along the minus strand of BSBM01000012.1, from coordinate 2,247,050 downwards.
GCCGGCCGTGCAGGCTATGGCGGCATGTGTGGTGCGGGTATTGTGTTCCCAATCACCTGAAAAGGTGTCTGGGGGCCAGATGCAGATGATAGAGCGCATACTGGATGGGGTGTACTACGCGTGGGGCCAGATGTTCCTGACCTGCGTTCAACGGCAGCTGACGTTAGCGAAGGAAGCTGGCAAGGGCTTTTTTTTTGGTTCCTTCTTGTGTGCCTTTTTTATGGAGAGGGTACCCACACTACGGCCACTGGTGCCGATTAGGGCAGGAGGTATGAGGGAGCCGCGGATGGTGCGGTGGGGCGAGATGATGCGCTGTCGTGGCGGCGGCGACGTGGGCAGATATTTCACGCAGGAGTTGTACCTGCAGTGGCTCCAGATACCACTGACACTGGACGACTTCCCGTATCGGGACATGGACTTCACGGGAGATCCGGAGGCGCCACGAGCGCCAGGACAGGCATGGGGTCCCGACGGTACGTATGTGTTTTTGCTTGCATGTTATGTATGTCAAGTTTTATTTATATGATAGTAGATTGATATACTGTGACTGACATATGGGTGATCTTGCAGATGTGGGCCCGAGGCCGACTCCAGGACATGTGGCACGGAGGGGTATTGTGGCCGTCCCAGCTCTGCCTGGGCGAGGTGAGGTCCGTCGCTGTGATGCGGAGGGGACACTGGAGTCGGTGCGGGCACTACTGGATCGGTTGTTGATAGGGGTGACCGACGAGGGATGGCGGGATGTTGATCCTAATATAGTTCAGGATTGTATGATGGCGCCCCGGGAGTTCAGATCCATCGCGATCCGGGTGGCGATTTTGGTTGACCGGGCACGGGCACAGGAGCCCGTACGAGATGAGGACTTGCCGGAGGAGGAGCGAGGGGAGGACTCAGAGGCAGCCGATGCAGGCAGTGATGCATGATACGACTCCCATTAGGGAGTGCAGGGGACTCCCCCCGAGTTTTGTAGCTACGGCATGTATGCTGATGAGGCTTTTAGGGATGTATAGCCATTTTTTGTATTGCTGAGTACAGGGGTACTCAGGACATGTATAGTACTGAACATGTATATTTTGTGATATATATATATGTGCACGTGGATGCACCTTTTTGTATGATGTTGTTTTATTTGTACGCACGTGGATGCGCTTTATGAGTTGTGATATGTTTACATTGCACGTGGATGCAATTAGGTTAGGATGTTAGGCACGTGGATGCCCCTTGTGTATTTTATGTGATGTGACATGATATATGTATATTTAGGCATGTGATGCCCCTATGGATATGAATGTGGTGTATGTGCATGGATGCAAATGTGGATGCGATGCAATCTTTTTGGGTTTTTTTATATATTTTTTATAATATGCTATGGGATTGGGACGCATGATGTTACATGGTGTGATTGATATGCCAATCTAGGATGTTGTTGGCCATTTGGTCTGCGACACTATTTTGGGCTCTGGGGACATGTGTGAATGTGATGGATTCAAACTGTCGGCTGAGTTGTTTTGCGCGCAGGAATTTTCTAAAAAGGCAGGGATCACGCACCTGGTAGCAGTTGTTGAGCTGGGAGACAAGTAGCTGGGAGTCAAGGAACACATGAAGGTGACATATGCCCATTTGGAGGGCGGTAGTCAAGAGACCGGTCACAGCATCATACTCCGCTTGGTTATTGGTAGCAGCACCTATACATATTCCGTCAAGGTGAATCATCTCGTTGGAAGGGGAGTACAAGACCCATGCTGCAGAAGCCAGATTGGGAGACCAGCGGCTTGCGCCATCAGCGAAGCCAGTGTAACAAGGTGGAAGATGGTCCATCTGTAATCATGCAGAAATGATGAATGTAAGATGATGGTAAAAATGTGAAAAACAAAAAGATAGCAAACTGTACAATGCGGACCAACGAGGTCGCGGTGTCATCTATGGGAAAAACGCTTAAGATACACCCCATTATGGGGGTTGCGCAAAGGATGGCCTTCAGAGTCGGCTAAGATGTATGCCTCCTTGCCGAGGCAGGTCTGTACAATGTAAGGGCCTTGCCACATGGATTCAAACTTCCCTTTGCAATTTTTGTTGTGGGCTTGGTCATAGGCGAGGACGAGGTCCCCTTCGTGGAAAGTGCGAGGGTGAAAATGTTTATCATAACCGGCTTTGGAGCGGTTTTTGGCATCTTCAATGTTCTGGAGAGTGGCACGACGGTCTTCATCGGCTTGTTCGAGTGTCAGCAAACGCGGCTCGAAGGGGGAGGTGAAGATATCACGGAACTCGTGGAAGAGTTGTTTGTAGTCCTCAATATCCTGCTCGCTGCAGGAGGCTCCTAAAGTAATGAGTTCAAGGGTCTCAATCGTAGCTTTACCAGCTGGGAGCTTTGAGGGATGAATGGGATGCTATTTTTGACGAACGGGGGGTACATCAGGCCATGTGTCAATGTGGTGTTCTATAATGGCGGGGTCAAGATCGGGCATTTCGGTATAGGACCAGGCAAAGACATCACAGAATTCTCTAAAAAGGGTTTGGTAGTCTTCAATCTCTTGCTTACTGCAGAAGGCTCCTAAAGTGATGAGTTCAGGGGCACGTCCTGGGGCAGCGATATCAACTTGGATGACGGGTGAAATGTTGGCCATGTTACCCTCCTCGAAGGCGTCAGGAGCAGGAATAGGGTCCTTGAACCAGTCGACCTTAGTGGGAAGGAAGTCTTTGGATTCAACCGCAAATTGGGTAGCGGTGCTAGAGGAAGATGCTTCTGGGATGAAATAGGAACGATGATGCATATCATCCCAGGGATAATCCGGGGCGGAAAGGGCCTCAAGAATCTCCTCATCGGTACGGAAAGTCTGCGTTGTCAAATCGGTTGACGAAGGGGTAGGGGTTGAAGAGATCATATAGATGATATTAACTTCTCCAGAAGGGGGAGAGACTGGGGGTAGATCTCCTCGATGGTGGGTGGTGCCGTCTCAAGATCCAGATTGTTCATCTCGTAGAGAGCCACTCTGTAATCGGGTAGATCGGGACAATGATGGGAGTAATGCCCGTAAACGCCGCATATGGCACATGAGTGGTTGGTACGCAGGGATTTGTCTTTAGGCTTAGGAGTGGGGTTTAGTTCGACAGTTGGGATGTTGGGGTCATCGTCGAGCATCTGCATGTGTTTCTGTAGGGATGGTAACTGTGGACACTGGTGAGTCGCATGGCCCAACTCGTCGCACAGCGAGCATTTAGGAGGAGCACGAAATACTGGAGGGTTTTTGACTGTCTTGGGAGGTGGTACAGCAGTGTAAGGTTGTGGACCTCTGCCCCCAGTGGGTTTGGGAGTAGGAGGGGGAGTCGTGGAGGACGAAGGGGTAGAGACACTGGGAGGTGGCTGAGTGGTAGTAGCCATGGGTTGCACCGGTTGGAGGACGACGTCTGGTGTCGGCGGGCGAACGGGAGGCGAAAGATACCATACGGGTAATCCCAAAGTTAACCCAGGGAGACTAAGGGTAGCCATGACCGGGGCGCTTACTACTCCCGATGGAGGGACGAGGAAGGGGATCGTATGGATGGGTGTAACACCAATGTGGCTAGGTACCAATGGTGGTTTAGGCAACAAGGGTGGTTGATTGTTAGGTGGTTGGCTGTCGTGGGACAAGGTACATAAGTCAGACACTTCGGGCGTAGATGACGGGGGAGGAATGGATTGAAAGGTGGAGGTCATCGGCGCGTCTGAGTAGACTCCAGGCCCCGTAGAGGAAACAAACGAGGTGGTGGCATGAGAAACAGGTTGTTCAACCATGGGGAGAACATTTTCGGGTGCCGCGGGAGCACTGGGATCATAGTAGGTGAGCTGGTCAACCTTAACCACGCGTCCCTCATGGGGGAACATCATGGTGCAAAAGACGGAAGAAGCAACTGCCCGCATGGCATACATGTAGCTGCGGCCAAGTAAAAGGTTATAATCCAATTGGGCATTGATTACCTCAATGTCAATGAGTACAGTTTTGCCACCTAACTGGATGGGGACATTGGCTAGGAGGCCTTGGGGCTGAGCCGAACGTCCGTCGCAGGCGCGTAATGCAGTGGTGGACTGCTGGAGAGTGGGGGATCCTAACTTCTACCATACGAATGTAGACATAACGCATGTGGAGGCACCTTCATCGATGATGCATCGATGGATGACAAGATTCCGAACGGAAACAGAAACTTGGAATGCTAAGGAGGAAGGCAGGCGTGGCTCGGATTGGTCCAAATCAAATGCCATTAAATTCGAATCATTTGGGTCAATCCCCCCAATGGCAGAGAGTAAAGTCTTGCGTTGATAAGGGTAGTTCTTCAAGACTTCTAACGCAGACATGGCTGTGGGAGATTGGGCTAGGTCGTCTACAATGTTGTAGTTTGACGCAGCGCGCGCATTGGGGTTATTGTTGATACGGCGAAGTGGGAAACGAGGGGCTTTGGGAGCGCCATCTAGTGGAAGTGGAGGAATACGTAACACTTGATCGGTGGGATGAGCGTTAGTAGGTTTATCTGTGGGAGGTGCTTCAGTGGTGGAGCCATATTGGTTTCGACGGGTCTGAAGGTTAACGTCAGCGGATGACATCATCAACAGGTGGGGCGTACCTGAGTCAAACATGGGTTGATCAGGAGAAGCGTACGTGATTTGCTGTTGGGGTTGCACGTTGGCTTGAGGGGGAGCCAACGGCTGAGTGTTCACGACGCATTGTGCTGGTAAGGGTTTTTGCAGTACCAAAGGTGGCTGTTGAGGTTGAGGGGGGTTAGGAGGCGCCTGAGGAGCTGCCTGCCCTTGGCGGTGGGCATCGTCAACCCAGAGTTGGCGAGCTCGCTCTAAGTGTGGGCAAGCATGCGTGTAGTGTCCATAGACCCCGCAAATAGAACAAGGGTGGTTTGTTCGCAAATTGGGGTTTTTAGCCTGCTTGGGCGGGCGATCAGGGTTTTGATTAGCGGGGGCCGCATTGTTGTTGTCGGGGGGATTAGCTGGTTGACCAGCTTGGTCTGCAGGTTGGTTGTTCCCACGATTACGGTCTTTGCCGCGGTTCTGTTGGCCCTGGTTGCGTTGGTTGTTCTGGTTTTGCTGCGGATTTTGTTGGGCATAGACTTTCCCTTGGGCAGCAGGTGGGTTCTGAGGTTGCGCAGGTGCGGGAGCAGGCTGCGGTGGATGGTATGCAGGCGGAGGCTGAGCAGGCGCAGCAACTTGAGGAGGTTGCTGATATGGCTGTGGAGCAGGTTATGGGTTTGCCGCAGGGGCTGCCTGTGCGGATAATATGCGGGTTGGGCTTGTGAAGGGGCAGGAGCTGGGGTAGCCTGCTGATGGTAGTAAGGCTGAGGTGCGACTGGGGGGGCATAAGCGGGAGTCGCATGACCGAAGCATTGAGGAGGACATGAGGGTCCATGGTGATGGTGATGTGTCATGGGAGCATATGAGTTGGTTGCTCCAGACTGTGAGGTAGCCCGCGAAAGGTCGGGGCCAGGGGTAGGACGTGCTATAGAAAATGGTTGGGGATGCGAAGAAACATGGCCAATGATATCGTCTGCAGCGTGGGATGCCCCCGGGGCATCGTGCTGGGAGGACTCGCCGCGAGGGGCGTCAGGTATAATGGTATAAAGCTAACCTGACTGGGCATAAATGAGGTCGAACTGCTGTGCCTTAAGGATGGCCTCTTCTTCAGACTGGGGTCTTTCTGATGCCACATCCTTAGCAATGACAGGTAGAAGGGATTTGAGGAACCAATCTAGGAAGATACGGTTGTCTAGTTTGATCTTGCATAAGCTACGGCATCGACGCCACTCATGGATGTGGTCCGTGATGTGGGTAGCCATGTTTTGTCTACAATATAGAAGGATCTCAACGCCCGTGTAATAGCGGACAGGCAACTGGAATAACTACAGAAAGGTCGAGGCAAGGGAAGCAAAGGTGGCATGGGTCCCATGGGGTTGCTCGATATACCACTTGGCTGCAGAGCCAGTGAAGGTGCGCTGTAAGAGATGGAGGCGAACAGAGTCGTCCACTATGGAGTTAGAGGAACACCATAGCTGGAAAGACATGATATGGTTTTGTGGGTCCTCACTGGCGTTGCCCTCGAACTTAGGGATGTCAGAGGGGAGCTTGGTAGGCATATGAGGCCACGTAGGGTCGTGTCGAATAGGATCATTGGTCAATCTGGCCAGGTCAGGTAGGTTGAGGCTAGCCATGAATGGCAAAATGGAAGAAGGATGTGACACAGTAGTGGGTTGGACCAAGCTGGGGCCAATGCCCCCAAGTGGAGGGACAGGATTTGGGATGGTGCCCCCAAGTGGGGGAGCTGAGGTAGTATAGGATGGGCCTGCACCACCATGGGTAGTGTGAGCCACTGATGTAGTGGGGATAGGTATTCCCGCTGTGGGAATAGGTACCGTGAGGGGAACGGTAGATGGGGGCCCCATGGAGGGCATACCCAAAATAGGGGTAGTAACTGGTGTAGTGGTAGATGTGCCACCAATGGTCTCTATAACAAAAGGAGTGGAAGTCGTGCCAGCCATGGGGCTAGTAGGGGCAGTGTAAATAGGGTTCTCAGACTCTTCGTCAGAATCGGAGGTAAAGTAAGGAGCGTCAATATCTGGTGACGGAGTCCTATGTCGCTGACGAGTGGAGTCAAGTGACAAGGCTCTAGATCTATGATGAGTGGTATCAACGGATGATGATCTGAATCTATGACGTGTGGTGTCAAGTGAACCGTGCTGTGGGGGCTCGCCCCTGATGCGCCGAGAATGTCTCGGGGACTCAATGGTGACAAATGGTGTCAAATCTCTGTGGGTTGAGGTGAGTAGAAAAACAGCTCAAAAATCCTAATGCAACCGAGTGTGCAGAAGGAGAGCTAAAAAACAAGGCACTCAGGCCAACAACCAACTCAAAACACCCACTGCAACAGCTGTGCTACAATAGGTGGAGTAACAACAAAGATGGTCAGAATACCAACAAGCAATAGGTTTCCTAAAAATGAAAAATGGTGGACTCACTAGACCAAAGGGAGGTAAAGGAGCATGCAAACACCTAACTAAAAGTATTCTGACTCAACTAAACATATCCTCTGCAAGGTGATGAAATCCAAGTTAGACAATATGAGTAGAAAAGCCAAGTGGCTATGATATCCCCCTACTGGGAGGGACACCGGGTAGTCAATCCTAGAAGAATGGCAACTAAGATACCCCGTTCATGACACGTCCAGAAAGGTGAATCTGTCGTTTAGTCTGTTTACCGCAATACCCCTATATAGGGATATCCCGCGAACTGCGAAAGGTAGCCCTTCGGTTACTGAATGGAGTGCGGTATTCCACTCAGGCCTCCGGAACCAGTCTCCCGACTTCAACCCTCCTAAGGGAGAGGCCCTCTGATAAACTGGTCGTGACCGTGCCAAAAAGTACTAGGGGATTTTGGTTCCCTATTTGGACAACAACTATGTCTCAAGTGAAAATAACCGAGGGGTGTTATTGGAAGCCTATCCCCCCGATTCTACCTAACCACAATGATTCTTTTGTGTTCCCCAAGTGGGCTTAGAATGTTGGTTCAGTTAGGTACTTTTTAAGGCTCACTTGAATTATGTGACAGAGTGTGTGCTCGTGAGGTGATGAACCCAAAATAGAAGTGCCACAAGGGGGGCAACTTCTAACTATCAATAATGCTGGAATTGAAACTTTAACTTGCAAAATTTTCTGAATTAAAAATACTTGAAATTTTAAAAAGATTCTGTAGAGGGAACAGAAATTATGTTGCAGAAAGGCTGTAAGGAAGTGGGGCTGCAGGTAGGACAGGGGGCTGTTCAGATGCAGAAAATATTGCAGCAAAAGGGGCTGGGCTCAAAACAGGAAAAATGCAGAAATCAGACCGCGGGTCTCTGGTGAATCAGTACAGGCGGACCGCGGGTTTGAGGGAAACAGACGCGGTCAGGTCGCAGCTTTCGGGCCAACAGACGTAGTCGGGATGCAGGAAATAGAGAAAAAGACGCAGTCAGGTCGCGGCAAAAAGGCTAACAGACGCAGTCGGGGCACGGGAAAGAGGCTGAAATCCGCAGTAGGGACGCGGGAAAATGGCCGACAGGCGCATTCAGATCGTAGCAAACAGGCTGATTAGCCACGGTCAGATCGCAGGTAACAGACTTGAATCCGTCGGCAGGGCGTCGGAAACCGTCTGAGAGCCGCGGTTGGGTCGCAGGTAAAGGCCTGAAAGACGCGGTCGGGACGCGACTGCAGAGGGAACAAACGCGGTGTGCGGCGGCCGAAAGGGATAGCCGAAAGGAATTTTTTTTTAAAACGAAACCAGAAATTCAAAATCTAGGGGAGTCGCCAAAACTGTAGCCAGGGTTTTACCCCTAGCTTGTGCAAATGAGCACCTACTAAGGAGAAGGGAATCCTTAGTAGCAGTTCAGTAAATGTAAATAATTAAGCTAAAACAAAGATAGAAACTACTCTAAAACATGTGCATGAAAAATAAACAAAAATTTGTAAACAAGGGTTTTTGTATTGATATTACCTCCAATGTGGAGGTTGATGAAGCTCCTTGCAATGTCTAAGAGGGTTGCTCCAAGCTCCAATGTGCTCCTTCTCTTTCTCCAATGGTGGGAATGGGCCAAAAGTGGCTCTCAAGGTGAAAGTAGTTCAATGGTGAACTAGGGTTTCGAGAGAGATTTTGGTAGAGTAAGGGTATACTCGATTGTGGATATGGAATAAAGGATCTCCATCACCTATTTATAGTTTTTTGGTGGTGGAGTGCTGACCCATGGTTTTGGGAAACACATGGTTTTGGGCAGCTGTATAGGGTTTTTCCTCCTTTTCCTCATTATTTTATATTTTTTATTCCTTTTTTAGGGGATTTTTGCTATTTTTGAGGAATTTTGGATATTTTTGGAGGAAAAAGGGGTTTTTTAGCCTTTTTTAGGCTATTTTGAGGGTTTTGTGGCCTTTTGGAGGCTTTTTAATGGGATTTTTTGGGATTTTAAGGGAAATATGGTAGGAAAATGGACGAATGAGCCATAAAATGTGGTAGATGAGGTAGTGAACACTTTTTGGGTGTTAACAGGCAGTGGGGCTATGCTTGCATGGTACCAAGATAAACCCACCGGGGTACTGAACAGGCCTGCTGGCAGCAGTGGAATATCGGGTAAAAGAGGTTTGGTTAACGCATTGCGATGCACATGGCTCATAAAATCCTGAGTATACAAATACATGTTGAGGCCAATTATTTATACTGTCATTAGAGAATGGATGTAAGATGAATTTGGACCCTGTCATCTAATTCAAACAATACCTAGGGTATGACTATCCTAGAAATGAGACCCATAACTATAGAAATCTCACAAACTCTAGGGTGAACTTTATCTATATTCTTTGGATGACAAGAGATCTTTCAAGTGAGTCATGGATGGCTAGTTTTCCTATGGCATTTTTCGCATCCATTGCACTATCATTCTTCATGTGGTCTTCTTAAGCACTGTTGTATTCTTTTTGATGAATGTACATACCTAAATCATCTACATTTAATAGTTAATATTTCATTTTCTTACGAAAATTATCACAGCATTTCAGAAGCTATTGCCTAGATCATTAATTGAAATATTTGAATATTAACCAATTTTTCTTTGATGGCTTGAGGACACGCTATATTTTTGGTTTGGGGGAGACTCATAACTGTTTTTACCTTCTGAATATTTATAAATTCATTTATCTCTAAAAAATGATAGGCTTTTTTTTCAGGATAATGCAAAAAGCAGAAGGAAAATTGTTTTGATTAATGACAAATAAAGAAGAACGCAACTAAACTTCCAGAAAAGCAGGTTTACAACATCTCTTGTGTGCTGACAAACCCCAGGAAAATTCTTTGCATAATCGGCAGCAGTCAGATCCATCAAAGCACATTTCTGTACAAAGGTCTGTATGAAGGGTTGAATGACGATTCGAATGAGGTGACGAACGAGGAAAATGAATAACGATCTGAATGAAATGCCGAATGAAACCTTAGCTTGTAATGATATTAATAATTGTGCTAAGATATTTAATTAATTTATTTATTTTTACTGATATATCCAATCAACTAATCATGTCAAGGATCAAATTAAATGCCATATTTTCATACTCATTTCATCTCATCAAATGAATTGATTAACCATCATATGGCTATCATACAATTTTAATCCTCCATTAAATTTTATCGTGCGATCGATCGTTTCATTTATTAAGTCTTCATGATTTTTATGTGTAATTCGTGTTTATAATTTCATAATGAGGATTACGTTCAATCTATACAAAGTTTCACTTTGGACATGGTTGAACATATCATAGTTATGCGGACTCACTAACTCACATAGTTCCATGACGACACATGAATCAAGGTAACTGAATGATAATGTATCATTCAAACGTGCCAAATATTCCCCCATGATCATTCAGCTGCTCAAACGGATCTCAATTTAAACGAACCCTTGCATAAATTTTGCTTCATCTTGCTCATTTTCCATCCGCCCTAAACTTATCAAGCTCCATCCCCTACAATTTCACACATCCTCTCTATCCATCCGCATCCTTCGACCTCTGTTCAATATGCCAATCTGTTACGAGCTTGGAAGTTACCAGGACCTCCTCTGCATTCCCGAATTAAGGCATGCCGTGAAGTATTTTGTGAGCCGGATGGGGTCCATTTCTTCACCTTCTTGACAACCATGATGTCAAGGTTTCACTAATGTTTGCTAAGGGATTCGATGGTAAGACAGTCAAGGTCGGCCATCTCACTTTCCTTGTGACGGAAGAATCCATTGCATCGGCCACGAAACTGCCCAGGGAAGGAGCTCATTGGCACAAACATATTTTTCTTCCACGAACAGAGCTCGAGTTTGCTCTTAAAGCTGACTATCAACATGTTGCTGGCACCAAATGGTTCCACAGAGAATGGGTGAAGCCTGAATATTTCGAGCCGTTGACTGTCATTATCCATTTGATCACTTGTGAGGGTAAGTACACCATTTCCAAATCTTGTCACTTTAGGCTACTAGCACATTTTGTTAATGGTCAGGCTTTTAATTTCCACTTCTATTTCCTAAAGATCCTAGAGAAAATGTCTATCCAGGTTAGGAAGAATACCACTAACCCCTCTAGAAGCTTATACCACCACTTCTTGATTAAAATATTGATCACTCACCAATTGGAAGAAAAGGGGAAAACCTGGGAACGCTTTGTCTTTGAAGTCCTGAACCCTCATCTAGTAAAGAAGCTTACGGTTAAAACCCCTACCTCTCATAAACGTAATTGTTTCCAAACCTGTGTAAATGAGCTGGCCAAACCTCTTCCCAAGAATAAAAGGTTACCAAGTCCGTAAGATTTAGTGAGGGCGCCTTGGGAGAAATACACCCTGTTCATTCATCCTCTCCTGAGCATGTCCACGAGGATACAACTATGGAACCCCCATTCTTCTCACCAATACCCACAAAGTCAAGAAAGGCCAATTGTGACCAGTCTATCGATTAGACCATTGTCCAGTCCATCTATCAATCTGTCATTCAGCCAATGCATTTGGACAAACCTGATGACCAAGCAAATGACCTCATATTTGAATCACCTCTCCTCGCATTAGCCAATTTATCAGCCAGTTTACTTGAAGACCCTATCTTGGACTCTACCTCTGCACATATTGGAGATAAGGCCCCCGAGGCACACATTACATCTGCTGATCCTAAACCATCTCTAAGGGGATCAAGCCCTCAAAAGGACCCAACGTATCTTGTAGAAGCATCTGCTCCGCTCCATCAAACTATGGACAAATTAACCAAAGACATAGCATAGTTGAGAAGCTAATATGAGAAGTATGTTGAGATCATCTCTAGGCTTCGTTAAGAGAACAAGGACTTATGTTTTCAAGTGAAGTGTGTGTAAGATTTAAATGAATCCAAGAAAGCCTGCAACCTTTCTCTCCGGTTGAAGCATGATACTTTGAAGGACCAGTTCCATAAGCTTAGAGCTAAATCCACTTCCTCTTCCAAGTCGAAGGCAGCTACTGCCGTAGCTCAGCCTTCTTCCTAAATTCTCTTTCTTTTTGCTCAGTGGGTCCTGGCATGTCTCCAATTTGGGGGAATGTTGGTGTCCATTTTGTCACCACTTTTGATCATCAAACACACTTTGATTGGTGTCATTTTCACTATTTTTGATATGATAAGTTATTCTTTTCGCCATTCAGAGTGTCAATCAGATCAGGTATGCATATATTCACACATCACATGAATTTTTGGCAAAAATCGTTATATTGTGATTTATTGATGTTTATTTGACATTTCTCGACTTGCTTAGCAACTAGATTTTTTTCTATAGGAAATGGGTTTCAAACGGACCTCCATTCAGGTGCGTGCTCACGTTGCAAACGTTCAGCCGCATCCATCCCACCGTTCAGACCTTCATTCAGCCCATGAGATCGTAAGTTGGAATATCTCTGGTCATTAAAGGTAGAAACAGAAAGGTGGGTTTTGTTAGCAACGTTGCTGTTGTGGTTGGTGAGCCCTTGTTCTAGAAGATTCTCCCTCCTACTCGCCTCGCTTGACAACACACCTGCAGCTCACCTCAACACTCCAGAAGTTCTGTCTTTCCTATCCGCCAAGCTTGACAGCATGCACCTCTTCCCATGTTGACGTTCCAGAAGCCCTTGTCCTCCCATGCTCAGTCTGCCAATGCATTATTTTCTCATGGTGGAAGAAAACCGACTCACAGCCGTTTGTGTCAAAGGGAATCAACGCTGTGGACTTAGGGAGACGCCTCTACGCTTTCGTCAACCACCATGCAGTCGTTTGTAAATCATTAAGACTTCTATTTTTAGAGAGGTCGACTATGTCGACCTTATCTCTGATTGTAAACTTATATATAGATGCTTCCTTTGGAGAAAACGAGGACAATATATGATAGATAATATACATACACGCTATCAGTGATTTGTAGAAATGATGTGTAACTTTCTCAGTTAATGGAAATTCCTGAATTTTACTGTTGATGTTCTGCTGTTGGTGATTAGTTGAGTTAAAGATTTAATCTATGATTGCTGGGAAGGTCCTCAACAACTGGAGGCTCTATTGTGTATATTTTGTATTTCCCTTTCTGCAAATAAATAGTTTTTTGTTTCCAGTAATTGTATTTAACTGTGTTTTCCTGTAGCTATTGTTTCATTTCTTGTAATTTATTTCATGTTGATAATTTAATTTACATTTACAGAATTGGTAATGACCGGTCAAGCATAGTTTTTCTTGTAGTTTGCTTTCAGTCTTTTGCAATTAGATAGAGCTTAACTAGTTGCTATTTCAGGTTTAGTTTATAATTAGAATTAGTTCTCTTAGTTTCTTTCCTGTAGTTGTAGGTTAGTTTTATTTACATTTCAGTTTTATTTTATAATGCCATAGAAGTAGTTCATTCCTTAGACAATGATTAGAAGAGGTTATTTCTTGTTATCTTATCTCCTAAACACTCTATTCATTGCTTCCTTGCACTATAGGTTCATATGCATCAGCCAATGGACGTTAAGATCATCCAATCTGTTTCTTTCCTTAGTTTAAATCATTTTCTTCCATTCGAACTATCATTTGGACTATCGTTTGGATAGTCATCTGAATCATCATACGGACCTTAATAGTTTTTGCATTGTTTTTATGCTTAATTAGAATCCAGTTTTTTTTGGTCTTCGAACTGTAATATTTCTTGCATTTAATTAACATTCTTAACTGTAATTAAGATCCTTTTTTACACTACATAGTGTTTTAATTTAGTTTCATCATCGTTCTTAGTTTCCATTCCATCTTCCTTAACTGTGTTTTAACTACTTTTCAAGTTATGTCTTTCATGTTTGATTTGCTAATATGTTACTGTTCAAGAATTCATTAGTTTTCATTCTTAGTTTAGTTATGTCATGTTTCTTAAAGATTGATTTCGGATTAGACTTAGTATTTTCATTCTCCAAGTTATCTCAGTTTTGAATAGTTTCCCAGTTCAAGCATAGGATCAGCTTTCCCATTCATACAGTTAATAAAGATGTTCATGAAATAGGGTTTGGTTCAGAAATAAATATTTTTATCAAGTTTTCTACTTGCTTCTAAATAAAATATATTTATCAAGTTTTCTACTTGCTTCTAAATAAAATATATTTATCAAGTTTTCTACTTGCTTCCAAATCAATTTCAGTTCAAGTAAATATCTTTATTAAGTTTTCTACTTGCTTCTAGATTTCATTAGTTTCAAGTCAATTGCTTATGGATAGAAGATAGATCATAATGTTTAAAGTTAATAGTAGTTGGACAATCTTTAGTTTGCATTTGTTTGTAGAAGTTAAACTAGATTTGCTTCCATTTTGTTTCCTAGAATAATATTTGTTGTTTTTATCTCTTTAATTATTATCCATAGAGTAAAGTAGTATAGCTTGATACTATTATGATTTGTTGGTTTAGTTAGGTTTAACTAGTTCAGTAGATGTATTTTCTAGAAGTCTAACTCGGTTTTTCATTTTGAAAGATCTTTCGATCTTTTCTTTATTAAAACATTTCTAAGGTTTGTCGAGTCGAAACCGTAGGTGCCATTCTACCTCAACATATACCGTGCCACAACTCTAAGATTACCAACCCTGGTCAATAATTACATATTTTGGCAATTCCTTAGAGACAGTAATTACACCTCAACATTTTGGCACCATTGCCGGGTAGTTGTAGATAGGTAGAACTCAGTTGTAGTTAAGTAGAAATCAGTTGTAGATAGGTAGAACTCTCTTTTTAAACTTAGTTATAGATTTGAATTTTCCTCTTTGAAATTTAGAAATAGGCTGGTGGCTGGTGAGCGGTAAGACTAGAGGTAAGATCCTACACATCTGTTATAATAGGAATCCCCAAAACCCAGCAATAGTAGTAATGCAGTTAGAATATATTTCAGTTATAGTTTGTTTGAATGAATAGGTCTAGAGACTCAAAAGGTAGATTTATTAAAACTAGCCCTCCTACTAGAATCCCTACTAAAAATCCTACTAACCTATACGGGGGGCGTGCCACCCCAACTACTAACTCAACAGAAAGGTATCGGAAGACACATAAAGGGGATGGTCCTACTTGGAAAGCAAAGGAAATCCTTTCTAGAAATCAATTAGGGGAAACCATAGGGACATTAGAATAGTCTGTTCATCAAGAAATTTTGCTAGAAGAACCTCAAGCTCATATTGAGACTGAACGTAGACAAGAAGAAATTCAAAAGGATAAAACTTCAGAACCTCTCAACCCCCCATTAGTTCAAAAACCCAAAGACACTACCTTTTCAATAGTAGGTGGTCCACACTTAGTAGGCTTTATTGATCCTACACAATTAGATACTCTTTTTGAAAATTCTATGAACATAGTTATTTCACAGATTGAAACAACAATGGTAGGACCTTCAAAGCTGGACTCCCACATAGCTGGTAATTCTCCTCCTAAAAAGAAAAATACTCTTGCTGAAACAAAACGTTGGAATATCCCATATTCTCCAAGAAAGGACCCACCTCAGTATTCTCTCTTTGGAAATCAAATCTTCATGGAGGATGAAAATGAAGATCATGTCCGACAAGATGAAGAAGAGGGAGAGGTTAGGACTAAAGGTAATTTTGGATTTTTTATCCTATACACTGCACAAGATGTAACTATGAAAAACATCCCTCCTTCCTCACTACCAACCTTTTATGGGAAGAGTAGTTAGGATACAAATACATTCTTATTCGAATTCAACATTTTGTGTAGGAGTTATAACTACCTACAAGATGGCCAAAAGTTAAAACTCTTGACTGCCACATTAAAAGATTCTTCTCTTAGATGGTTCATGGGGTTAGGAGAATCTAGTATTAGAACTTGGGAAGACATGAAGAATGCATTTCTCTAGAAATCTCAGGATTACTGTAAACCTAAGGACTCTCACAATGATATTTTCAAAACACAACAAGTTGAAGATGAGAGCCTAAAATAATACCTCGAATATTTAACTACGTGTTACATAAATATAAATATAGTGATATTCGGGAAGATGCAGTAAGAACACTCTTCCTCAAGGGAATCTCAGAAGAATTCTTAGAAAACGTTAATCTCATGGCAGCAGGAGACATCTCTCATAAGCCTTTTTCACAAAACATCTGACTGATAATTGTCCATCGCTGCCTGGGTTGCAAGCCGTGTATAAGAGTGGAAACTTTGGTGAAACATCTAGAAGGCCTTGACAACCTAGATATCAATCATCATATCAAGATCCATCATCACAAATTCCACCCTATTACTATCCTTATCAACCTCCTCAACAATGGAAAACTTCAGGTTGGAAAAATTGGCCACCTCAGTATCCTCCTCAGAATTCTCAACAACAACAATGGCCACATAGATGGAGAGGACAAGCTTATGCTCAACCAACTCCTCCTATGCCTAACTATCCTTACCCACCTAATATTCAACAACTCTTGCCTAGAATTGTACCTCCTTCATTACCCCCTATTTCAAATCAACCTCATCATTTCCTGAATATGAATCCTCGAAGGCCCACAATATTACCTGCACAACCGATACCAAATCCTAACAACAGCATTGGGTTGTTACCTCTTCCATCATATGCCATTTCGACTGCACCAATACATGAGATTAAACTGCGGTCTGAAAGAGTTTTGCAAGATCATCCCAAGTCATCAATTGTTATCCGAGAAGAGAATGAAGAAGAAAACATAACTAGTGAAATTTTGAATGTTGCCATTCATAAAGATGTGGTTATTCCTAAATCTTCAAAACACAACCATCCTTATGAAGAATTAATTATAGGAGAAAATTCACCCCCATATCCGGAGCGTCTAGTAATAGAAAAACCTGCAACTTATCCAAAGTATGATATCATTAACGAATTAAAAAATATTTGTATTAAGATCCCTTTGTTACAAGCCATTAAAGATATCCCAATCTATAGTAAAGTAATAAACGAACTCTGTATTAAAAGACCAGGGATAAAATGAAAAGACCCTCCAACAATTAATGTAGTAGGAGAAATATCAAATTGCATAGAAAACCAACCTAGAATCCCAAAGTATTCAAACCCAAGAAACCCTATGGTGACTGTTATCATCAATAACACTGCCATAGGAAGTACACTTATTGATCTAGGAGCTTCTATTAACCTGATGACTACCACATTTCTAGAAACTCTCCATTTAAGACAGTTCCTCCGCCCTACCCCAACAATGTTAGAATTAGTAGATCGCACTATGGTTCAACCTGCTGGGATCTTAGATGACATCACTGTATCAGTAGCTTCATGGGAATATCTCATGGACTTTATGGTTATAGAATCAAAGGACCCTTCCAAAGGTCACCCCATTATTCTGGGAAGACCTTAGTTGGTTACTGCTAATGCATTCATAGGATGCAGGGATGGAGAAATGATGATCTCTGATGGGTTATCTACAAGAAAATTAGCTTTATACCCACCAACACAGCCAATAACTGAAAACATGTTTTGGTTAGATTGTCCTTTCGGGGATGAGAACTTGGAAGAACTTTCCCTTGTTAGTGATTTCTCCTAGTCACTTCAAGAACAAAATACCGACAATGTGATGAACCAATTTATCTCTTCCACAACATGTATAGACTTTCCTCAGTATATTTCCCAACTTGACCAAATATTTGGAGATGAATTCGAAGAAAACATGAGCCTCTCATCAGTTACAAGTACACCCTGTGTCTTCGCAATCGAAGAACATCTAGGATCCTATACCATACCTTGTGAGGTTAGTTCTGACAAATTTCTACATATAAATGTAGGTCTAGATGAGAGTCAGCAAAAACAATTACTAAAAGTAAATGAAAATCTGTTTTGGTTAGATTGTCCTTTCAGGGATGAGAACTTGGAAGAACTTTCCCTTGTTAGTGATTTCTCCTGGGCATTTCAAGAACAAAACACCTAGAATGTGTTGAACCAATTTATCTCTTCCACAACATGTATAGACTTTCCTCAGTATTTTTCCCAACTTGACCAAATCTTTGTAGATGAATTCCAAGAAAACATGAGCCTCTCAACATTTACAAGTACAACCTGTGTCTTCACAATCGAAGAACATCTAGGATCCTATACCATACCTTGTGAGGTTAGTTCTGAAAAATTTCTACATATAAATGTAGGTCTATATGAGAGTCAGCAAAAACAATTACTAAAAGTTATCAAGAGTCAAACTGGAGCATTCGCATGGGAATATACCAATATGAAAGGTATACACCTAGATACCTGTATTCACCACATTTACACAAAATCAAACATACCTCCTGTCATGCAGCCCCGGAGAAGAATGAATCCATCCCTATAGGATACAGTAAAAGATGAATTACAAAAACTCCTTAATGCTGGTTTCATTTATCCAATTTCCAATAGTAAATGGGTGTCTCCTCTGGTGGTAGTTCCAAAGAAAGTCATAGGGAAATGGCGTATCTGTGTTGAATTTTGAGAATTGAACAAGGCCACTCTTAAAGACTACTTCCCTTTGCCTTTTATCGATCAAGTGTTAGATACTTTGTCAAGGAAACAATATTTTTCTTTCCTTGATGGGTATAGTAGATACAATCAAATATTAATATAACCTAAGGATCAAGACAGTACAACCTTTACTTATTCTTGGGAGACATATGCCTATCGAGTGTTTCCATTTGGCCTATTTAATGCACATACTACTTTCCAACGTGCAGTTTTAGGAATCTTTGCTAACCTTATACATGATTGTGTAGAAGTTTATATGGATGGATTTATAGTTTATGGAAATACCTTCCAAGAAGCCCTTAATAACCTTGAAACAATTCTTATTCAGTGCCATGAAATGAACTTAGCTCTTAGTCTTGAAAAATGTAAGATGCTACTAATCGAGGGCATAGTTCTGGGACATCATGTCTCTCTTCAAGGTATCAAGGTAGATCTTGCCAAGATATAAATAATTGTTAATCTTCCTCCTCCAAAAACTCTGAAGGAAGTAAGAAGTTTTCTTGGCCACAAAGGCTATTATAGATGTTTTATTGAAAATTTCACTAAGATAGCCGCACCTATGTTCAAACTAGTCATGAAAGACACAGAATTCCAATGGACTGAACCATGCCAACATACCTTTGAAACTTTGAGGGAAAATCTATCAGTAGCACCGATACTTAGGGGCCCCAATTGGTCCCTTCCCTTCCATATATCCACTGATGCTTCTGACATAGATATAGGAGTAGTCTTAGGTCAAAAAGAGGTACAAACATCATATTCTATCTACTTTGCTAGTAAAAATTTGACTCCTGTACAGTCGAAATACACTGTTACTGAAAAAGAGTTTCTAGCAGTAGTCTATGCCATCAACAAGTTTCATCACTATATCACAGGATATGAAATTTTTATACACACTGACCACTCCACCATCATATTTTTAATGAATAAACCTATCACCTGTGGCAGAGTGACTTGGTGGCTTCTTTTGTTACAAGAATTTAACATTACTATTGTTGATCGTCCTGGTCGAGAGAATGTGGTAACAGATTTTCTCTCTCGAATTAAAACTGACGATAATGCTAGTCCTGTCGATGATAGCTTTCCAGATGAACATCGGCTCCCTATGTCTGTTCGAACCCCTTGGTTTGCAGACATAGCTAATTACTTAGCAACTGGAAAGCTACCAAACCATCTGTCTCCACTTGAGAAATGTAGGATCATAGTTCAAAGTTCTAATTATTCTTGGGTGGACAACGATCTCTTTTGTACTGGCCCTGATCTCATTATCAGATGATGTGTATGAGAGGATGAGATGGCAGAGATCCTTCATGCATGTCATGGTGGACCTTGCGGTGGGCATTTTTTTTACAAAAGAACAACATAAAAAGTGTTGCACTCTGGGTATTATTGGCTAAGCATTTTCAAAGATGATGCCAAATATGTCAAGGGGTGTGACATTTGCCAAAGAATGGGTAGACCTATGCCATCTGATGAGATGCCTTTAGAACCCCAAGTTATGATTAATCCTTTTGAGAAATGGTCTCTAGATTTTGTTGGGCCAATTTCCCCTATTGTTGGCTTGGTTTTGCAACCAAGCTTTGTGCAATGGGCACCTATCAACAATGTGATAGCAGTTTCAATATTGAAAGCAAAAACAATTATAAATTAAATCTAAATCTAAACTAGCATGTACATATAACAAATAATTTTTTTAAAAACGATTCAAGAATAAGTATTTTGTATTGAGATACCTCAAATGGTGAGGATTTGTGTTGAGCAACTCCCAAGGTGAGTAGCTCCAAGCTCTAAAGGTCTCTTCTCCAAGATGTTGAAAATGGCCAAAAGTCTCATGAGAGATTTTGACAACGTGAGGATAGGATGATGGATGGATGGAAAGTGAGGAGCCCCTACCACCTTTTTATAGTTTTTGGTGGTGGAGAATACCATTCTGGTTTTGAAGAAACCAATGGTATTGACCAAGATGGTTTAGGTACCTTTTCCCTCCTTTTTCCTTTTTTGAATATTTTGAATATTTTTGGGAATTTTGGACCATTTTTTAGGGTTTTTTATGCTTTTTGAGGAATAATATTCATTTTGAGAGGAAAAAAGGGTATATTATGGTCTTTTGGTGACCGTTTGATGGCTTTAGAGGCTCAAATGGTGGAAAAGTGGACAAATGGGTCATGTGAATAAGGAAATGAGCTAGTGAGCACTTTTTGGGTGTTAACAGATTTCCCCTTGATGTGTGAGGGTAGGAGCTCATCGTATGGCCGATATACATCATAGTTCTTTTGTCTTTTTCCTGGGGTTTGGGGAAGAGAAGAGACCAGTTGGAGACTGGACCCACGACCCTTGCAAGCTCCAAAACAAACAATATTACATGGCCTCAATATGAATGAGGAATAATCTATGATAATGGATGAGGAAGGCATACCCATGCTCGTATCAAGACATATACATAACAATTAGTCCCAAGAAGGGGGACCTGAATAATACATAAAAAATATGCCGGTACATCATGATGGTCCAAAGGGGACACTATTTTGGGATGTACTCATGATCATGACATGATTGATCTCAATAACTGATACACTGGAATAAAGCAAAAACCGTTTTGAACAAGGTCTCATAAGGGTTGATGAACTGCTGAATCTAAAGGTGTCCAAAATCTGTAGGGACTCAATGACTCTGAGTCAACTCTGAGGAGTATATGTAACTATATACTCGAGGGAGTATAAAATTGGGGTACATCTGAATACTGTCTCCATGCACAACTCGGATATCTATAGAAAAAATGTAACTGGTTGTTTCCATAGGTAGACTCTCAAATGTGGAAGAGTCAGGTGGTATCTGGGGTCTTCAACCAATAACTAAAAGGACCAATACCCTATGAGAGTCTCAACGATGCGATCAAGGTGTTGAAGTCGAGCATGTGAGAAATAATCATTTGGAGAGGTACTGAGGACTCTTCTCGAAATGATTCGTAGGCACTCATCATAAATGGTGATGATTCCAAGGCACGGGGGCCTCTAGGTCTATCCTATGGAATAATTTTGGGTGTCGTCGATAGAGGGAGACCAGCAACTAACAAGGCAAACTTGTGGGGGTGGGAAGTAACTAGGGTCATAGAGTGGGTAGACTCAAACTTCTTTTGTTCAGAACATGATGACATGGTTGACCTAGCAGCGTAGGGAACTGATTTGTAGGTGTGGGGATCATAGCTTTTAGGGACTGAAGGGTATGTATTGACTCTGGGGGGGTCAAGCCGATGGGCGCTGTCGAGGGATTCTTAGGGTGACATACTGCAGAATACTCTGAACAAAGGCGACCAAAATGGGGAAGCTGCCATATGAGTAGACGTGATCTGTTGTGGCGCCGAGAAGCACAATTGGGTCCTTCTTCGTAGTTTTAATGACCTCCAAGAAGGGATAAAAGTGTGCTCTGAAATGGTACTGTCCTGTGGATTTTGTGAGCCCAGGACTGTTCGTGCTCATGGGTGATTTCATTTTTAAGGAGTCTGAAAACGATAAGAAGACTCTCCAATGGTTGTGAGTATCGTCCTTTGGGTTTTTACGAGCCCAGGATGGTGATTGCTCGTGGTCGCTTTCATGTTTAGAGAGTCTGAAAGCGGTAAGTGGACTCCATTGGTTTTCTTTTTCGTAAGTTAGTCTCTAAGGCCCGAAAAAGCATAAAATGATGCAAATGGAGAACTCTTCTAGTCGATGTGACTAGAGTATTCCTTTTTCGTAATTAGTCTACAAGGTCCAGAAAAGGGGTAAATTTATACTATGTAGATGCCCTTTCAGATACGTTTAGCAAGCATGAAAGGAAGCAAGGTTGCTCGGCGATCTTTTCATTGTTTTAGGAGTCAGAAAAGAGCTTAACAAAAACTCCCTAAGTGCCTTTTTCGTAAAAGGGATTGCTCGACCCGAAAAAAGGGGTAAAACTATACCGAACAAAAAGGGATTGATGAGAGCGAGAAAAGGTCTCAAGCATTTTCATGAGTGCAGAATACTGAATCCGGTGACATAAAGATTGTAAAAAAGGGGCAATGGCCAATGTGGCACGCAAACCGAGGTGATGAGTGGCATTTTGAAAAAATGCCCAAAAATTATGGGGTGAGAGCGAGAAATGATCTCAAGCATCATCACGAGTGTGGAAAACTGAATTCGACGATATCAAACTTGTCAAAAATGGACGACGACCGATGTGGCACACAAACTAAGGCGACGAGGGGGCATGAAAAAAATGCCCAAAAAATATGGAGGTGAGAGCGAGAAATGATCTCAAGTGTCATCACAAGCATGGAAAACTAAATCTGACGATATGAGACTCGTAAAAAATGGAGGACGACCGATGTGGCATGCAAATCGAGGTGATAAGTGGCATTTTGAAAAAATGCCTAAAAATTATGGGTGTGAGAGCAAGAAATGGTCTCAAGCATCATCACGGGAATGGAAATATGAATCCTGCGGTGCAAATGGTGTGAAAAACGGAGGTCATAAGGACTCCGGAATGGTCAAAGAAAATAACTAGGTTAAAAAATGGCTACAAATGAAGGTGACCCCACCAAGCCAAGGATGTAGTGGTGGGGAGAAATGATGACCCGCGGGGGCGAAATACTATGTGTATCAAATCAACTCAAATATACAAGTGACACGTGACCTAAAAAATGGTTGAGATCACAAATGTGAAAAAGTGAGCAGGGTTAATTACCTACCCCCATATGATGTGCATGGGGTTTGTGATTGTGGATCACATATGTGTTGGTTTGAACGATGGGCTCATTGAGGTGTTGAGATAGAGGTGATGGGGTAGGGTCAAAATGATTGATCATGCCCCCTATCCTAGGTTCAAAGTAATGTATTATGTCCCTGAGCTCAGAGGTGTCAATGCGGTGCAGATGCTGTCTTAGAGAGGGATCAAGAGGGAATTGACCAACTACTGGAGGGGGGTGTACCATGAGGCTGTGGGCCGTGGTGGCATACTGAAGTGATGATATGATGATGGGGGATTCCCCTTGTGGGGTGGATGCCCCTAGTATCTCCGACGAGAATCACGATGATGATGAGTAGGCAAGGTTTTGGGCCTGCCCCCATGTTGTGGACATGTGGTTTCCTCGTCGATTTGAAAGGGTTGAACATGTGTGTCAAAGGGATCAATGGAAGGGGACGACCGGACAAAGGGGTATCCAGTGGAAATCGTGTAAATGGTGTTAATTTATTCCGAGGAGGAAGATGGTTGGGGATGAATTTCCTCAATGAGAAGAGGGGATATCTCTCGGTCGACGTTATTCAACTCGTACAGTGCTGCTCTGTAATCTGGGAGATCGGGGCAGTGATGTGAATAATGGCTGTAGATTTCGCATATTGCACAAGGATGGTTTGTGCACAATGATTTATCACGAGGTTGAGGGGGGAGTTCTAGTTTGACTACTGGAATGTTGGTGTTGTCATCCAACATATTCATGTGTTCTTGAAGTGTTGGTAACTGTGGACATTGATGCGTGGCATGGCCTATGTCGTCGCACAAAGAGCACTTGGGGGGTATGCGGTTTGTTGGGGGATTCTTCATCAACTTGGGGGTTGCTGGGGGGGTGCGAGTTGTGGGTCCAGTGGTGTAGGTTTGTGGACCTCTTCCCCTAGTGTTTCGAAGTGGTGGGGGAGTATAATTGGATGTTGATGCGGTGGCCGCTATTGGAGGTGGTCGATTCTGGATGTTTGCTACACCAGGGGGTGGACGGTTAGAAGTATTGATGGGTTGCACTGGTTGTAAAATGACATTCGGTGTCGGAGGAGAGGTTGGGGCAGGTAGGTACCACACAAGTAGTCCTAATGTTAATCCTGGGAGATTAAGTGTAGCCATGACTGGTGTGTTGATGGCACCTAAAGGGGGAAATAAGAATGGGATAGTATGAATTGGTGTGGCTCCTACATGAGTTGGCACTGAGAGTGGTTGCGGGAGTAAAGGGGGCTGTTGGTTTGGTACTTGTGTGTTCTGCGAGAGGGTGCACAAATCAGATATCTTGGTTATATTCAAAGGGGGTGGGATGGATTGGAATGTGGAAGTCATAGGTGATTCCGAGTATAATCCGGGTCTAACTGTGGAGGTGAACGATGTAGGTGCATTATGAACTGGTTGTTCAATCATACGGAGAAGATTTTTAGGTGCAGTGGGGGCGTATTGGTTTTGACACATTTGTAGATTCATGTCAGACGATGACATCATAAGGAGATGATGACTACATGAATCCATCGGTTGGTTTGTGTGTGCAGCATATGTGATTTGTTGTTGTGGTGCTGTGGTTCCTTGAGGAGGATCCAACGGACGAGTGTTCACCACTCCTTGTGTGGGAAAAGGATTCTGCAACACCATGGGTTGCGGTTAAGGAGGTGGCAATGGTTGTGCCTCGTACCCTTGGCGTTGGGCATCATCAGACCACAGTTGGCGTGCTCGCCCCAAATGGGGGCAAGTGTGTGTATAATGGTCGTATACCCCGCATATGGAACATGGGTGGTTTGTTCGTAAATTGGGGTTCTTACCCTGTTTCGGTGGTCGATCAGGGTTTTGGTTGGCAAGGGTAGCGTTGTTGTTGTTTGGAGGATAAGTCTAAGCGATTGGAGGTTGTGGTGCAGCAAGGACTACCTGTGGTGGGAAATAAGCCGTTGGGGCTTGTGAGTGAACAAGAGTATGTGTGGCTTGTTGATGGTAATACGTAGGGGGTGCAACCAAAGGTGGATAGGCTGAAGGTGCGTGACCATAACACTGTGGTGGACATGGGTGTCCATGAGTGTGGTGGGGGTGGGCCATGGTAGCATACGAAGTTGTAGCTCTGGAGTGAGATGTGGCCCACGAAAGATCAGGGTCGTTATTATTGCGCATAATGGAAAATGGTTGGTTGTGGGACGCAACTTGTCCAATGATGTTGTCAGCGGCATGGGATGCCCCTGACGCGTCAATCCGGGAGGAATCGCCGCGGGGAGCATCAGGTAAAATGGTATACAGGTATCCACACTGGGCATAGATCAGATCAAACTGCTGTGCTTTTAGAATGGCTTCTTCTTCCGACTGGGGTTGTTCAAAAGCTACATTCTTGGCTATGAGGGGTAGGAGTGATTTGAGAAACCAATCCAAAAATATATGGTCGTCCAGTTTTATCTTGCAGAGGCTACGATGCTTACGCCACTCATGGATATGGTCGGTGATGTGGGTAGCTGTGTTTTGTCTACAAGACAACAATATTTCAACTCCTGCATCATAGCGTAAAGGTAGCTGAAAAAACTGAAGGAAAGTGGAGGCAAGGGACGTAAATGTATGGTGGGTCCCATGTGGTTGTTCAATGTACCACTTGGCTGCAGAGCCAGTGAACGTTCATTGCAACAGTCTCAGTCTAATGAACTCATCCACTATGGATTTAGATGAACACCATAGGTGAAATGACATTATGTGGTTTTGGGGATCTTCCCCAGGTTTTCCTTCAAACTTCAGGATGTCCGAGGGAATCTTTGTGGGCATGGGGGGCCAAGTGGGGTCATGTCTAATAGGATCATTAGTTAGTCTTTCCAAGTCTGGAAAATTCAAACTTGCCAGAAATGGTAGACTGGCCGAGGGGTGTGATGTAGTGGCTGGGACATAACTGTTAATGGCAGCATTATGTAGTAGTGCAGTGGCCCCTAAGGGTATGATAGGTATGTGTGCTCCAACTAATGTGGTGTGGGAAAGGCCAACGCTCCCAAGTGCAACATGGGTTGCAAAGGGGGTAGGAATAATGCTGGGAATTCCTAGGATCTGGGTTGTGGTAATGAGAGGGGGTGTGACCCCGATGTTGGGCATACCCATAACAGGTGGTGGCCCTATGTTGGGCATACCTAAAGGGGGAATGGCCCCTATATTAGGCATGCATAATGGGGTTGTTGTTACCATGGGTGGCACAGTAGTAGAAGGGTTTGTGTATGTATCTCCAATAGTACTGGTGAAAAGTGGGTCATATTGTGATCTAGCCATGAGGTTGGCTGGTGATATTTCAGTAGGGTTTTCGGATTCAGCCTCAGAATCAGATGTGAAGTGAGGCGTGTCAGAATCAGATCACTGTGTGTTTGGACGATGACATGTCGAGTCAAGGGAGAAGGATCTACGTCAATGACGTGTAGAGCCAAGTATACCGAACTGAGGGGGTTCACCCTGAAAACGACGAGATCATCTTAAATTCTCAATGGTGAGAAATATTTTAAAAAAATTCAGTGTAAGGTGGTGATGTAAAAAAATCAAAACCTTAATGCAACAATGAGTGCAAGAGGGGAGTGAAAAAATAAAGGCTTTCAGGCCAATAACCAACCTCAAAAAGCACTTACTATGGCAGCTATGCTATAATAAGTGGAGGGATGCAACAAAATTGGTCAGAATACCAAATGTCAAACAGTTCCTAGAAAAAAGGGGTGTTACTAGACCAAAGGTGGGTAATGTATCATGCAAAAACCTAACTAGAAGTATTGTGAGTCAACAAACGATATCCTCTGCAAGGTGATGAAATCTAAGTTAGACAATATAGAGTGTTGAATCAACGGCTAGATATCCTCCTATCGTGAGGGATACCGAGTAGACAATCCTAAAGAGTGGCAACTAGGATACCCCGTTCATGACACGTTCGGTTGGGTGAATCTGCAGTTTGGTTCTATCACCG
Organism: Larix kaempferi; assembly: GCA_027924585.1. NCBI lineage: Eukaryota > Viridiplantae > Streptophyta > Pinopsida > Pinales > Pinaceae > Larix > Larix kaempferi. The sequence goes on along the minus strand of BSBM01000012.1, from coordinate 2,219,893 downwards.
CTGTACACCCTCTTGGGTGTACACCGAGAACTTCAAAAGGTATCCTTTGGTTACTGAATGGATTGCGGTATTCCACTCAGACTTCCGGAACCAGTCTGGCTACTTCAACCCTCCTAAGGGAGAGGCCTTCCCGATAAATTGGTTGATAACCGTGTCAAAATTATAAGGGATTTTGGTACCGTAGAGGACAACCACTATGTCTCAAATGTAATAATTGAGGGGTGTTATTGGAACACCTATCCCCTCAATTCTACATAACTACAAAATTCTTTTAAGTGCTCCCCAAGTGGGGTTAAAAGTTTGTTGAGTTTAAGGTAAATTTTAAGGCTCAGTTTAAATTATGTGGTAGAGTGGGTGCAAGTGTGGTATTTAAACTGAAATTGATTTTCCTCGCTTGGGTAATTGATTACAAATGAAAGAAAAGATGCTTCCAGTTTTTCAAAAAATAAAGTTGTTTTTGAAATGTAAATGCTTGAAAAAACTATTCAAAAATAATGGATCTTTGAAATAATTTAAAGGGAAGCAAATAACATAAATATTTCAAGAAATAAATGGATCTCTTAAAAGTTGCTTGGGCAAAGTATTGAGCAAATAAACAGTAAAACGTTGATCTAAATAAAATGCAAAAAATCTTTCTTTCAATTACTGAAATTTTTTAAAAAGACTTTTAATGGAGCATATATAAATAGTAAAAGATTTAATATGTCTGTAAAAAATGTAGAAAAATTAATGCTGTAAAATATGCTAAATGGGCAGAAAATACAACAAAAACTACTTTCAAAAAATTGGCCGAATTCAAAAAAATTGCATCGCGGGTTTTGGGAAAACAGTCGCGATGTGCAGCGCGGGTTTTGGTCGCGCAGTCACGATGTGCAACGCGGGTTTCAGACGCGAAGCCACGATGTGCAGCGTGGGTTTCGGTCACACAGTCGCGATGTGCAGCGCGGAAAATGGCCGCGAAGCCGCGATGTGCAGCGCGTAAAATGGCCACGAAGCCGTGGCGCGGCGCGCGGAAAAAAGCTGTGAGGTCACGATGAGCCGCGCGACTGTCAGGAGAAAAGCCGCGAGGCGAAAGCTGAAAAACAGACGCCGAAAAATGAACCCGAAAATGGAAATTTCAGGCTGTTAATGGCAATAGAAAGGGCCAAGATCTAGAAAAGCAATGGATCTGCTGTCTAGGATGGCAGATCTATGAATTAAAATAATTAAAACTAAGAAAAACTAAGATCTAAAGCAAAAAATTGAGATCTAAGAATTCGAAGCCAGCGGAGTCGCCAAAAATTGTTGGCTTGGTTTTGCAACCAAGCTTTGTGCAATGGGCACCTATCAACAATGTGATAGCAGTTTCAATATTGAAAGCAAAAACAATTATAAATGAAATCTAAATCTAAACTAGCATGTGCATATAACAAATAAATTTTTGAAAAATGATTCAAGAACAAGAAATAAAAGAATAAGTATTTTGTATTGAGATACCTCAAATGGTGAGGATTTGTGTTGAGCAACTCCCAAGGTGAGTAGCTTTAAGCTCCAAAGGTCTCTTCTCCAAGATGCTGAAAATGGCCAAAAGTCTCATGAGAGATTTTGACAGCGTGAGGATAGGATGATGGATGGATGGAAAGTGAGGAGCCCCTACCACCTTTTTATAGTTTTTGGTGATGGGGAATACCATTATGGTTTTGAGGAAACCAATGGTATTGACCAACATGGTTTAGGTAACTTTTCCCTCCTTTTTCCTTTTTTGAATATTTTGAATATTTTTATTCCCTTTTTAATATTTTTGGGAATTCTGGACCCTTTTTGAGGAAAAATATTCACTTTGAGGGGAAAAAGGGGTGTATTATGGTCTTTTGGTGACCTTTTGATGGCTTTAGAGGCTCAAATGGTGGAAAAGTGGACAAATGGGTCACGTGAATAAGGAAATGAGCTAGTGAGCACTTTTTGGGTGTTAACACCTATGTCTCGCAAAAGGAAGTACATTCTAGTTTGTACAGATTATGTCACCAAGTGGGTAGAAGCTAAAGCCTTATTTCGAGCCACAGAGAAATCTGTGGTAGAGTTTATATATGAAGAAATTGTTACCTGATTCGGTGTACCTAGGGAAATTGTAACCGATCAAGGATCTCAGTTTACCTCCAATTTGATGAAAGGGATTACTAACAAATATGGTATTAGACATTGTAAATCTTCACCATATCATCCGCAAGCCAATGGCCAGGTAGAGTCCACCAACAAAGTATTAGAATCCATCCTTATTAAGACTATCCAGTTGCACCACAAAGATTGGGAAGATAGGCTTCCAGAAGCCTTGTGGGCTTATAGAATAACTTGGAGGAATATCACTGGCCACACACCTTATGAACTTGTTTATGTTAAATAAGTTCTTCTAGCTATTGAATTTCAAGTCAAGACCGTTTTATTGCAGGTTTCCACCAGAGCGTGGAGAAGGATCGGCAGAAGGCTTGGCATGATCGCCATATCAATAACAAACAGTTTCAGCAGGGTGACTTAGTGTTGTTGTATGACAACAAGTTTATGAAGCATCTAGGGATATTGCAGATGTATTAGCTTGGTCCATATCGCATCAGTAACATAAATTCAAGAGGACCAGTATAGCTGCAGCAGTTAGATGGAGCGACGCTCCCAAAGTTGGTCAATGGTAACAGGTTGAAGCCCTACAAGACAGGCTTGGAGCAGTGCGATGCCTGAGTCACATCGAAAAAAAAAGTGCAAGATGCTCGGTGGTAGGATGGCGCACCAGCAGGAACAGAATGCATAGGTTGGAGAACATGTATCGTAGTTTAGGCGTTGGGCCGCAACAGCTGCAAGGTCACAACCGGGTCAAATTGGCAATAAATGCATAAAGTTAAAAACAGTTAATTAGTGCCGCATAGTGAAATGATCAGCATTAATGGCGGATTCGGTCGTTGGATTGACAAAATCGACGGTGGATTTGGGTAATTAAGGCATGATTTGGTCATGATGAATGGTCCAATTTGGTCATTATGGTTAAGGATGCCATTTGGCACTATAAGAAGGGGTCAGCTCTGGTCGAAAGGAACCATTGCACCGATTGTGAAAGATAAGCTCAGTGTTGCATTGTTAAGTTGAATTTCCGAGTTAGGTGTTGAGTGTTTGTTGTCTGCAAGTTGCGTCGGTGGGTGAGGAACTGCTGAGCCAAGAAGAGCCTTACTACGGCGTGCCGAGTACACCCATGGTTGAATTTTCCAGTGGTGCTAGCTAGGATAGTGAGCATCGAAGAAGAAGTTTTCAACATGTCGGGTGGATCGGCGTTTACAGGAATCCCAAAGAAGTGGAGGGGGGGTCAGCATTCTGAGTCCCCACAGAGAAAACGATAACTACACTCATCCGCATTGGTCATGGAGAAGGTCCAATCGAAGGTAGAATAGTCAATACGTGGAGTTGATGATTCGAATGCTTGGGAAGGGCTCTCTGCTACAGATATCCCTGGGTACGTTCCCCCCTGTTGGCCTAGTATACCACTCCGAAAGCTCACGAAGAATGAGAAATACCCCGTGCGAATGCCAGTGCTACCGACATGAATGGAGTGTTCTGTGTACATTATGCCGATGTTGATGCACCTAAAATACAATAACCATGACATGGTGGCATATAAGGAAATTACGTTGGACCCCTATGTGCCGAGGACGCAACATAGTGGTACGCCGATTCCGCAATATTGGGCACGTGGGTTGGACCAAGCGGGATTGCTCAGAATCATTAATATGCCACGCTTTGGGCGATTTATGGAGGTTAATGCTTGTGTGAAGCAGCTACTATCCTGCTTCCATGGAAGCACATTATGGCTAGACAGACCGGTTCCAGTCACTTTCGATTTGATTGCTGAGATCACCGGGTTGCCGAAGGATGGAGTGGACCCTTTGCAATACTTCAGAGGGAAGGAGAATGATAAGAAGAGGGTGGAACAATTGGTGTTGCGTTACATCTTGGAACGAGACGGATGCACCTACCGCACTAGTAGTATTAATGATCAGGAGGTCCTCACCGGTGCAAAGATACTGTGTTGCAAGGTGGTCTGGAAGAATCAACCCAACTAGTGTAATTCAAGGGTCGTGGCATGTGCAGCACAGTGCGCAAAAGGTGTGCAGATAAATCAGTCATTATTTTTTTTGAACCAGTTAGTGGAGGATGCAGCAGCCATCCAAGATGTGAAGGGATCCTTCACGTACAACTGGATCCTAATTTTGATCGTGTTGGTCGCCTGGAAGGAGCCTGACACTTACTAGGGCATGGAGGTTGAGGCCGTGAAAAGTCGTAAGGGTGTGCATTGATCAGAACTTGTGGTGGGTGCAAGAACCCAAGCGCCCTAGGGAATATGCAATGCAATTTTGGCTGTATTGGGAGATGCTACAAGATGCATCAATGAAGGTGCCTCACTTAACTGAAGAAACTACGATGAAGTACAAGCATATTGCACTGTTCGCAATTCGGCCTCATGCGATTCACGTGCAAGCAAGGTGCGACCCTGCGAAGCAATGGTTGCTGACACACTATAAGTTGTTCGAGGAAGCGCTGAGGGCATTAGGAATGATTGTCCGGTCAAATGGCAGGAACCAGTTAGTTTGGAGGAGATTGAGGTGGGACCTCCAGAGACGCACCTAGATGATCCATTATCCTCCCAGGACCATCAGAGTCAACATGACTTTGATCAAGAGTCAACAAGGACGCCCACAGATGATGATTTTGAACATGAGTTCGAGGAGGGTAGAACTAAGGTGCATCATGAGTATGCAACGATTAGTGGGGCCTCTCCAGCAATAGAAGCACAGTTGGGACGCCTCATAATGGCTGTCACTGTTAACACCTAAAAAGTGCTCACTAGCTCATTCCCTTATTCACATGACCCATTTGTCCCCTTTTCCACCATCTGAGCCTCTGAAACCAACAAAAGGTCACCAAAAGACCTTAGTACACCCCTTTTTCCATTAAAAAAGATTATTTTTCCTGAAAAGCATAAAAAACCCTCAAAAAGGGTCCAAATTCCCCAAAATATTAAAAAGGGAATTAAAATATTATTTTTATTCAAAAAAGGAAAAAGGAGGGAAAAGTACCTAAACCATGTTGGTCAATACCATTTGGTTTCCACAAAACCACAAATGGTATTCCCCACCACCAAAACCTATAAAAAGGTGGTAGGGGCTTCTCATTTCACATCCATCCATTATCTCATCCTTATGCTGCTGAAATCTCCCTTGAGCATTTTAGCCATTGAAGCAACCTTGGAGAAGGAGACCTCTTGGAGCTTGGAGATACTCATCTTGGGAGTTGCTCAACATCAACCTTCACCATTGAAGGTATTATCGCAAGCACTTGCTTGCCCCCCCCATTTTTCAATACAAATTCATTCTTTAATATTTTCTTGTTCTTGTTTTTTAAATGTTTACATTATTTGCTTAGATTCTTGCATAGATCCATGATTAGTTTAGTTTAGTTTAGTTTCTTGTTTAATTCTATTTGAAACTGCTGCTACTAGTTAGCAGGTGCCCATAGCACTAAGCCTGGTTGCAAAACCGGGACAACAGTCACCAATACGAAAAATGTGGCAGCTTGAGCGATGACAGCACAGGTGGAAGCTGGTTTCAAAGAGGTAAATGTTTGGCTTGATTCTTTATGTGATGTTGTTTTGCAGCGGGTACCGAAGGTAGAAACTGTGTAGGTAGTTGGCGCAATCAACACTGAGCCACGGGTTCAGAACGTGAATATTCCCCCGACTCCGATTGTGAGTGACAATGAGGCTCTCCAGGCCTTGTTGCAGCAGTTAGAAAATTTGATCATCAACATCAATGAGCTACCTACAAAGGATTTGACAAATGTGCAAGTGGTTTTCAGCTGGGAAATAATGGACAAAATACAAGAGATCATCAGTCAGTTCCTGCAATTGCAAGAAAATGAGGAAGCGGCCCAGCAAGAGGTCGCAGTGTTAAAAGGAAAGGGAGTAGCGGCGTGGGAGGTCGTCGACAAGTTGGAGGATAAGCTCGAGCAGGTGATGGATGCGAAATCTCAGGAAATAGCAGAATTGAAGAAAGAATAGGATCGCCTAATAATGGAGAAAGCCACCAGTTGGGATAGCTAAGTGCGATTGGAGGCAACAGTCTCTGAAGCATGTCAGCACATACCGGAGCCCACCACGTAGTTGGATCTATTCGAGCAAGCGCATCGACTTGGGGATGTCATCACCTAACTACAACGGGACAATGCGGAGTTGGTAGCTCTAAATCACCCTAGCACACCTGAAGAACAAGTGGATGAACGAAAGCGTGCCCTCAAGGAGGTGGCAACACATATGGGCGAGTTGGAGCAAGCCGCGACAAAGCTCACCACTGAGACCGCGCAGTTTTGGGGAAACATTGTTCATGATGAGCAGCTAGAACATCTTACCAAGCAGTGACGAGAAGCAGAAGGGAAACTAGTGACATTGAAGGTATCCCTGAGGATGCTACCACCAGTTGCTCAGGTCTCCAAATACGCAGAACTGAAAGAATTGCAGCAGCGCATCACAAAGGATGAAGAGTGTCAGAAGAAGCATAGCGCGTAGCTAGAGGAATTCCAAGAGATTGGAGGTCAATTTTTTCTCAAGGCAAGTTCTGCACTGCAGGCTGTGCAGGAGGGTCATCGGCAAGTTTTAGAGAATATCACTGAGCATCCATCCACGTAGGATGTGACAGAGAGCCATGCGGCGACCGTAGCGGTGAAGGAGAAGATGCAGGAGGTCAACTAGCAGTACGAGGACTTCAGACTTCAGACCACTTAGTACACAGCGTCTAGCTGACGTGGCTTGAGGGAGAGCCACAAGATTGTGTTGGGGGCATGTTGGTAGGCGGTTTGATGAGTCAGCATCATAGCGTCACAGATGCTGCGCAAGGCCAAAGGTACCCCGGAAGGAGGAACGTAGCACGCATGGCGATAGTAAGTTTTGTAGATTTTGGGTTATTTGGATCGCGTCATATGTATTTTGGGTCATTTGGACCGTGTCATGTGCATTTCGGGTCAATTAGATTGCACAATGGGGGTTTTTGGGTCATTTGACCGTATTAGGTGGGATTTTGGGTTAGTTTTTGTAGAAGTTTGTTAAGAAGTAGTTAGGTGGTTGCCTAAGTGGACCATAATTGTAAAGGCGCAAGCCTATAAATAGATGTAGCATTGTAAGTGTTGATATACTAGAATAAAGAAATAGCCTAAGAAGAGAACATCTAGAGATCTTGATCTGTAGAAGCTGAAGAGTGAGTATCTTGTTGTATCTAGGTTTTGAAGAGATAAATATGATGTGACAAATTTTTTGAGCAGAATCCTCTTGTCTTTTCCATTTCTCTATGGTAAATGCATTTTGTGATATGAATCTATGAATGATACGATGTTTCCTTGCTGCGATTAATGCTTTACTGTTATATTTGTTGCATATTTATGGTTCTGTCAATGATAAAATCTATTGAATGATGTCGTGATTATGCTTAATGCATGAGTTGAATGCTTAGATCGATTTCTAAATGTTGCAATAAGTTAATCAATTGATGCACAACATCCTCCTTCATTTGGAGGAAGCATGGTTCCGTCTACTCTCCCTTGAACATCTCGGGTGAGACCTCATCTACTCTGTAGGTGTTGCTGGAAAGTGTTAGTTTTTCAGCATTTAATTCAATATGATCTAGGATCTTAACTGAGAGAACAACATGTACAACATATCAAATACAAGAGACAAGAGACACAAAGCATTTCACCGGGGAAAACCAAGAAGGTGAAAAATCGTGTAACTTCCTCAGAGATAGAATAAGCACCAATACAAAAATCACCAAGATGAAACCCCAAAACAAGAGACAATCTCCTAGCAGCATCTCCTCCTCCGCTTGTGTGCACTCCTCCTCTCTCTCTCACTAATGCAAAGTGAGTGAGTGTGTGAATGTATTCAATGAGGATCACACATCCTATATTTATACTTTACTTCACTCGACTTTTAACTCTAACTAGGTCTGCCCTAACTTAGGAGAGTCTAATAACCCATTACCACTTGTCACTGGGCCGACCCCACTAGGGTGGTCTAATAACCCTTAACCCACATGACTCATACAAGGCCAAACCCACCAAGGTGGTCTAATAACCCTTTAAACCACATGACTCATACAGGGCTGACCCCACCAAGGTGGTCTAATAACCCATCAAATATAATTTATGACATTTACAATATAACTTGCGAGACTTGCAAGTACAAATGATGACACTTCAATCGGAGGAATAATACATCTCCATTGGGGATACAATAAGGTACAAATGTAATACATACAATATATAAGTGAATATCTTCCGAAGTTACAAATACATCAACACTCCCTCTTAACTAGGAAGGTATTCTCTTGACATAGGTCATCAATACATATAGGCACAAGTATCAATTCTGGAGCTGAATCATCATCACTAGATCACGGAGCATCATCTTCACTGCTGCTCATCTCAATCACTGGTGCTATCTCTGAATTCTTATCATCATAGGAAGTTCTATAGAGCCAACCCTTTTTCATGCTGGTTGTAGGCCTAGCCTCCTCTAGGTCTTCATCATCTCTGTGAGTTGGCTATCCTGTGGAATCCTCAAGACTGATTACCTGCGTCAACAAAACCTTGAAAGAGAATCCGAGGACTGATTACGAGCTTACTACTCAACCTATCAGATCTCCCAGGGAGCTATTACATGTGACCACCACAAAACCTTAAAAGAGTGTCCCAGGAACGTTTATGTGCATATCACGACTGACAAGAACTCTAAAGAGCATCCTAGGACTTTTACGTGCCTAGCACAACCTATTGAATCTCCAGGACTGATTACATGTGGTCTGGAAAAACCTTGAAAGAGCATCCCAGGACTGATTATAAGCTTACTGCTCAACCTATAGGATCTCCTAGGGAAATATTATATGCCACAGGACAAAACCTTGAAAGAGCATTTGCAATATCTCCCAGGGAGCTATTATATGCCATAGGAAAAACCTTGCAAGAGTATCGACAAATCTCCTAGTGAAAGATTATATGTACTCCCAAGAAAAACCTCGAAAGAGCATTTGCCAGATCTCCCAGGGAGTTATTATATTCCATAGGAAAAAATTCACAAGAGTATCTGCAAATCTCCCAAGGCAAGATTATATTCTTATCACACAACCTGTCCATGGCCACGGAGTATTATCCTGATACTCATGATCCACCTGTTCATCCTCGCACGAAGCATCATCTTGCTTCTCATGATCATACTGATCATCATCGTATAGTACATCATCCTAATGTACATCATCATCACATAATCATCTTGATCATTGTCATAACATCATCCTGATGCATATCATCATCGTATGATCATCCTGGTCATTGTCACAGCATTGTCTTGATGCATATCATCATTGTATGATCATCCTGATCATCGTCATGTAGAACATCATCCAGAGCATCGTCCTGATGCTCATCACATAGCACTTACATCCACATCCATGGGAAGGATCCTCCTACCACCATGCTTGGAATGGCTCCTGTAAACGTGTCCCATCACTTCTTCATTGAAGTATCTTCTATCTGAAGAACACCAAGCCTCTCTCTAAAGTACTCAAACTTCACTCTAGCTAGTGGTTTGGTCAACACATCTACAATAAGCTCGTCCGTCACAACATACAGGATCTTCACTGCTCCTCTCTACACCATATCCTTGATATAGTGATATTTGATCTCGATATGCTTCGACTTGTCATGGAACACTAGGTTCTTTGACAACTTCACACAACTCTGGTTGTCACAATAGATACAAGTAGCATCCAACTGGAGATCAAATAAATTAGACATTAGCTTCCTTATCCATATTTCCTTACGACTAGCTGAACAAGCTATGACATACTCTGCTTCGGCTGTACTTAGTGCTACACAAGATTGCTTCCTGCTAAACCAAGAGATCACACCTGATCCCATACTGAAGCAACACCCCGAAGTGATCTTCCTATTTGTAGCATTGCCTTCCCAATCTGAATCAACATAACCCTCTAGATTAAACTTTTTATTCACATCATACTTGAGCTCATAATCAACCGTACCCTTCAGGTACCCTAGAATATGCTTTACAGCAATTACGTGAACATGTCTTGGATCCGTCAGGAACTAGCTCAAGGTGTTCACCGTAAAGCAAGTATCTGGTCTTGTGTTCGTCAGGTACATCAAGGACCCAATCATCTGATGATACATCATGGCATCGACCGATTCTGATGAAGCATCACTCAATAGCTTCACGTTCGATGCCATAGGTGTGGCCATGTCCTTGCAGTCCATCATCCCAAACCGCTTCAGGATCTATACTGCATACTTCCCTTGTCCAAGGAAGATTCCATATGCACTCTGCCACACCTCCATACTTAGAAAGTAATGCATCATACCCAATTCCTTCATCTCGAACTAGGAAGCAAGCTTCCTCTTTGTATCAGAAATCAACTGAATCTCTCCTGTCACAAATAGGTCATCTACATACAATAGGAGTATCATTGGATTTCCTTCCTCAACCTTGTAGTAAAGGTTGGAATCTGCTTTACTCTTGGTAAATCCCAAACTAGTCAGGAAGCTGTCTATCCTGCCGTACCATGTCCTGGGTGCTTGTTTCAAACCATACAAGGATTTCTTCAATTTGCACAGATGTGACTCCCTATCATGTGTCTCAAATCCAAGTGGCTGCTCCAATTCCTCTTCGACTACACCATTCAAGAAAGTTGCCTTGACATTCATCTGGTGTATCTTCCACTTCATCACTTGCCTTGTATTTCTCTATGCTACTATCTGCAACATGCTTGATCTTGTAGATCTACTTGGAAGTCACAACAGACTTCCCTTATGGTCTTGGGACCACATCCCAAACATCATTCTTCATGAAAAATTGGTATTCATCGATCATGGCATCCTTCCATTACTGCATCCCAGATCCCGGGAACTTCAGATTCTTCAATATCTTCAATAGGTAGTTTTCTTGAACTTCGTCACTGGAACAAATGTTGTTGTCCTTCTTTTGTAGGTGATTGTACAGGATCTTTCCTACAATTCAAATTCAATTGCATGATTAGAAACGTCTCATAGTTTTTCAAAAAAAAATTCTTACACATACGAATGTATGTCATACAGTCATGCAATTATCTTAGCCAATGCTTCAATACAACATTTATCAATATCCCGTAACTTTCTAGATTCCTTCCATCTCAACCAGAACATTGTTAAGAGTGTGCACAACTCCCAACATGTCAGCAAAGAGGTTTCATTCTAGATAAGTAGCAATGGAATGTTGTAAAGTACCATAGGCCACTTACCCATTACTTGCATATTAGTAGTATCTTGTTCATTAATGCAACTTTTCTATTATACATAATACATATCCTAAATCTATAAAGGTAAGTATGTACATGACTAGACGACATCATTTAAATAATAAAATATATAATAAATGACAATTCAAATAATTATCTTTGTTTGGTTGTTGGGTGGACTCCCTCTCAATCTTTGCTTCCTTGCAGGAACTACTGGAGTGTGCTCCCTCTTGATCTTTGCTTCCTTTATGATATCATCATGATTATATATCTTTGAACTTCTATCCATCCTGGATCACTATGCATGCTTAAGTGTGCACTAATGTCATCATTATGTCATCCTCAATATCTCATACATAATCATGCATGCATTAGTATAATCTCAATACTTATCAAAACATTATGATTCTAAATAATCTTAATCATGTATGGTCATGATCATTTCATACACAAGCGTTAGTATTCAAGTTTTTCAGGAGGAATTCTTATGCATATTTTTATTTAACAATAGAACTCTTCTAGTTTGTCATATCATTAATCAAACTAAGAAGCATAATATGCATAAACCAATGACTGCCCAAACTTATAACTTCATGAATTATCAATCATACCAAGTATACTTATATAAGATCCTAACAAAAGGTAGGATTCTAACTTGATATAGGAAAAAATACGTAGATTATCATGCTTGCTAGTTATGAACATACCCACATAATGTCTTCTTGTTCTCTTCAATGACTTGTGCTAGTAACCTGCATATCTCATAAGTTAACCATTGTAGAAACAAATTATACATACCTCGTAAGTAGAGATTCTATGTGATCAATGGTTATGGAGGAGTCTTTGTATTCATGTCACCATGGTCATATGTTCTTGATCTAGAACTTGATTTGTCTTTCTTGATGCACCTTTCATGTTAGCGAACAACATCATCCCCATACAACACCACAGTGAATTAGTACAATCATAAGTGTCATAACCCTAATCAATGAATGTCTTCTATCATTCACTTGCATTCATACTTTTACTAAGGTGATAAGACAAGTCTAAAATTGATCAAGATTGTATTAACCTCAATAATATGAAGACAAACATATCATAAACTTAATCATGAACAGATTTTCAAAACATACCTGAATCTCCTCAAGTCATACATGTTGGGATTGCTTGTAGTCTTCTTATGTAAAACCTTAGCCTCATCTCCCTCTAGAATTGGAACTTCTTCACTTATGTAGGTTTCCAATTCATTCTCTTCTAGGATTAACCCAATCCACTTTGATTTGTTGAAGCTGAATCTGGAGCTGGATTAGGGTTTGTCAGAGAAACCCTAAAAATTCAAACTTTGAATTTCAAACTTCTGATTGGATGAAAAGATGTGCCTTGCTGAGCTGATCAAGCTGGTAAACTTCAATTTTCAAATCTACAAACTTTGACCCCTCAAAAATGACTTTGAATGTTTCGGATTTGCAACTTCTGTCAAATTTTGGTTTTTGGTCAAAATCCCAAACTAGGGTTTGATAATGCCTAGGGTTCTTCCCAGCCAAAAAGTTTGATCTTGTGCTCTAAACTTTGATTTTTTTGAGGAGCATCTAGCCGTGGTCTCAGATTCCAAAAATTCCAACTTTTGCGGAAACCTTAATTTTCCACCTTTTCGATCAAAATCCCGAACTAGGGTTTGATGATGCCCAGGGTTCTGCCCAACAAAAAAATTGATCTTGGTCTCTAAAATTCGATTTTCTTGAGGATCATCCAGCTGTGGTCTCAGATTCCAACTTTCTCCAAAACCCTAATTTCCCGCAGCAGTGACAAACCAAAAATGAAAGTGCTCATAATCCAATTCTGTTTGGATAGAAATATATGCCATATTGTTTCTGATGTATCTCTGAAATTTTGGATCCTCAGGGTCAGAAAATTCATCCTGTTGTAGAATGACCTATCATATTTTCAACCCCATAGATCTAAGATCAAATGGATTCTCTGAGAGAGAGATATGCCAAGTGTCGCAACGTGACCTGTTTATGGGATGAAACAATATAGAAAACTTTTACAATGTGCCACGTGTCATTATTTGAACTTCAGCCTCTAAAACCCAAACCTATGAAACTACAGTCTATTCCCTAACTGTCACTTTTTACGGAATTCCATTTGGAGATTGCTATCCCTAGATATGACCTTTTTTCCTAGGTCACCTATTTGGGACTGCATTCTAGAAGAGGCAGAAACCCTAACTTGTACGGATCATATCTCACAAAGTAAAATGAACCTGAGGTTTTTCTTTGGACACAAGGTACATGGAAATTTCATATTCGACCTGTAAAAGTTTCAGATCCTGAACCTTCACGAAAACTTAGTTAGAGCGAAAGTTCCATGATGACTGGTTTTTACTATACGGAGCCCTAACTTCCAATTTGTTGCAAGTGCAACAAGTGTCATAAATGCCATACCATGCCTTCCTTTAGGCTAGCTCTGATACCTCGTTAGTTTTTCAGAATTTAATTCAATATGATCTAGGATCTTAACTCAGAGAACAACATGTATAGCATATCAAACACAAGAGACAAGAGACACAAGGCATTTCACCGGGGAAAACCAAGAAGGTGAAAAACCCCGTAACTTCCTCAGAGATAGAATAAGCACCAATACAAAGATCACCAAGATGAAACCCCAAAAAAAGAGATAGTATCCTAGCAACATCTCCTCCTCCACTTGTGTGCACTCCTCTTCTCTCTCACTAATGCGAAGTGAGTGAGTGTGTGAATGTATTAAATGAGGATCACACATCCTCTATTTATACTTTACTTCACTTGACTTTTAACTCTAACTAGGTCGGCCCTAACTTAGGAGAGTCTAATAACCCATTACCACTTGTCACTGGGACGACCCCACTAGGGTGGTCTAATAACCCTTTAACCCACATGACTCATATAAGGCCGACCCCACCAAGGTGGTCTAATAACCCATCAAATATAAGTTATGACATTTACAATATAACTTCTGACACTTGCAAGTACAAATGATGACACTTCCAATCGGAGGAGTAATACATCTCCGTTGGGGATACAATAAGGTACAAGTGTAATACATACAATATACAAGTGAATATCTTCCGAAGTTACAAATACATCAATAGGTAAAACCTTTTTGGGCTAGTGATCAGGGATATCGTAGTGGCTTGGGTGTCAATAGCGTGAGGAACCCCTGTTGACTGGGTTTGTGTCAACATCGTTCCCGACTTCTGCATTGCGGATTGTGAGTTACAGATCCTTTATTTATGCATTTTAGCGCTTTCGCGTTCCCGACTTCTGCATTGCGGATTGTGGGTTGCGAGACCTTAAAAAATAAGGCTAAGTTGTTAACACTTCCGCATTCCCAACTTCCGCATTGGGGATTGCAAGTTGCGGGTCTCAAAGGGTTCACCGAAAAACAACTTTCTGATTGTGGAAATTACGGATTTTAGTCTTTCCGATTGCAAAAGTTATGGATCTGAGTGGATCTGTTACTACGAAAAATGTTCAATGGGGAAACCAGGGACTTGGATCTATCCTCTAATTCAATTTAAGACTTATAACAAAAATTATAGTATGTTATCCAACTTCTAGGGTTTAGAATTAGGATTTAACCTTCCAGCAAGAACATATTTGATGTCTAAAATATTTAGAATGTAAATCTGAACTAGAATGTGCATTAGCTTATAACAACAATTGATAAATTGCATGAGCAATCTAAGTGTAACTATAAATAAGAATATTACATCAAAACAGACTTGTAAATAATATTTCCAGAATAATAATACAACATAATAAAACTTGAACCAGCTGATGCGGATCAAAACTGAAGGTCGTTGTTCCTCCCAACCAAACTTCCAGAAAAACCAAACTACTTGTTCTGAAACCCTTGAGCATGTTCGTTGAACCACAAGGACGAAGACTAGTCACAATTCTCACTTGCACTGGTCTCTATGCGCTCTTGCATATACTAACTCAAGTTTCCCATCCATCACGAGCCTCTTGCTCATTCGATGGGATCATACTTATAGTATTTGCCTAGGAATTAGGTTATTTATGAGCCACTTGCTCGTAACTGCTCCAATAGGAGTCTCGACCTGATTTTTAGGGAAGATGCCTCCTGCATCATTGAGTTATTTAATAAATCGCCTTACCACTTGGGCCTTTGTCTCTAACACTTTTCATTCCTCCTTGTGGGTCAGCAAACACTCTTAAACAACTATTTTAGTTTCGATTCCTTCATCTATTTAATAATTTAAAAATAATAGTTCATTTATAAATGTATTGACCTCACTTGATCAATAATGTCAATTCAAATAATAACATGTATCCTTTAATGAAATATTTTTTTGGGTTCTTCGGTGTATTACAGGGCATTAGACTCAAAAGAGTAGGCAGTTGTATGCAAATGCAATAGGACAAAATGGGAAATTTTGAGAGTCCCCTGGCTAATGGTCAAAATAAAATTTAGAGAGGGTTATGAGGCTTCATATCAATGAAATGGAAGGGTTAATTAGGGAATATTGATCCTAACACAAAATTCAACGTGGGAACAATAAGAAAATAGGGTTCTAACTAGGGAACCCATGAGTTGGTAAGCTCTAACATGGATAATTATGAATTTTTCTAATATTAGAGGGATAATGTGACACTTCCATGTGTTTTGATCCTAAGGTGTGAACACAGCGGCAGGGTTGATGAATTTTTTAATATGAACTACCCTACATTCTATTTTAGGGACACAAAATTTCTAGGTGGGCCGCCAATTTGAAAGGGAGCCTCCATTCTTGTTTTCCTATCCAATTAGTAAAAAACTAGGTGACATGGCATTCATATTAATTGATAATTTCCAAACTTGGGTTAACATTGTAGGAAATATCAATTAAGAATTTTGATATAAATAAATGACGTATGATTCATTTTAACATTACCTTTGGAGATTTTGTGCCCTAGTTCTTCAATAGTTTTTCTTGGAGATATCAAGACACCAATAAAGCCTCGTTTAGTTTCAGGTATATGCATATCTCTCATCCCTATAGAGAGTTGTCTATTATATGGGTGGAGTGAAAGCATGAATACCTTCAATGTGATGCTCTAGGAGATCCTTTAAATATTAATTACCTTCATTGGTGTGGATTGCTTAATTTCTTCTATCTTTTGAATATAAGGACCCAAAAAGGACTTGCTTCAGAGAGTCATTCTCTACTTGAACCCAGATCATGATGCTTTCATCATTAAGGGAGAAGTGTTAGGGATCATTGTGGAAAATATTTATTTTCTCACTGGGATCTCACAAAGAGGAGCACCCATGAACCTCAAATATTGGGGCCGAGGGAAGGATTTCCTCACGGTCCAAGAGTATGTGAATACTTTATACATAGCAAGTACACAAAAATCAGGTACACATGTTCCTATAGAGAGCATTTCTATCTTCCCTCTAAAAGTGATATTGACTAAGGTCATAAGAGTGGTGAGTTATTTAGCATCACATTTAGCTTCGGTGGACTTCATGCATATTGGAGTAGATTGTTAGAGACCCACACTTTTTAAATGGTACAACAGTTTGTTCATCAACATGAAGAGTTAGCTTACCAACTGCAATATTGGAAAGACTCAAAGAGTTTTGTATTGTATGCATTCTAGTATCATTTTTCTTTGAGAGGCTTCCAACAATGACCCCACAAAATCATTACCCTCCTTATGCCTAAGAGCCTCGAATGAATTGAAGGACATTTTTTTTGGATCAATGAGTATAGGATTAGATACAACCCCTTTTGGAAGTGAGTACTTCGGGTGGTGGTGTTGACAATTCTTGGTCATCCAAGAGTTACCAAATGTAGTTCTGTATTTCCAAGGAGATATGGATCTAGTGCTACCTACCAGATATTATGGGGACAGTCTTAGTGATTAATTCTTTTATTTTATTTCAATTTTTTTGTATTTTGAAATATTTAAAAGAAATGCAAGGGAAAATATTTTTGTGGATGATCCAAATAACAAAATTTGACTATGATGTATATGTTGGACTAGAGCCCCTTGTTGGCCACCCATACTTGCGACAACATGAACCTCAAGCAGGGGAGGGACTAGAAATTACTTTAGCCTCTATTGAGGAGAACCTATAGGGACTTACCAAAGGTATCCTTGCTATCTAAATTGATCTCTTGTTGGAGACTATGCAACATAAGGTGGTGTGGGTTCCTACTCGATGGATCAACTTGATCCTGCGAGTGGATAAATGTGTCTTGTACTATAGGGAGGAAATAGAGTGTGAGAACCAATTCAAACCTTTTCTCTTTATGTACTTATATTATATGATATATATTTGTATTTGTTGAATATATATGCATCATTGAGGACTAGAGGTCCCTATTTTATAGGATGACTCATACTTTTTGTACTTGATGACAATACTCTTATCTTAATTAAATACTCTTTTTATTGTCCTATTTACAATGTGTACACGCTCTTTTTTCTTTCTTTCAAGTATGTGTCAAATGTATATCAAATCAATAGTTAGATAATGTATCAGAAATAAAATTTAATCTTCTTGGAACATGAACATATATAATGTTTTCAAAGTGGCGTTCAAGAAGATACATCATCATAAACTTGTGTAATAACGCATGATGATGGATATAGTACACCATTTAACTATGACACAACCAATTGTGAGTCCATATGGATGGTTAACCATTGAATGCCAAGTTAAATTGCCCCCAATAATAAGTCAATCATGACACTATATTTAGTGATGTTAGTATCCAAACCTAGAGACGCTCCACAAGAATACATAAGCTGGCATGTGGGATCATAGGTTACTGAAGCTACAGAAGCTAAGTTCTGAGTGTGACGATAAGATCCATCTGCGTATACCACAAACATAGGTTGTCATGTTTCCAATTTTCCAGTACCAAGGGCAGCAAAGAATCCACCAAACCCCCATGGATCCTATTGAAGACCAAGGATTTAATTAATGAAAAGGGGGATAAGATTAGCCTAGGCAATTATTAACTTGGAATAAAATTATCCTATTTTTTAATTAATTGAATTAGAAGGATGTAATGATTATTTTTATATTTAAAATATTAATTATTTGTTTTGGTGAGTTGGATGATGATAAAGACACCATGAGGGTGCATGGAGGGATAATGGTAGCCTTATGAGTTATCACACCAAAGAATAAAGTGGAGAAAAGTAGCATAAAGCAAGATGCTAAGATAAAAGGAAAGAAACTGACAAAAGCATGTAGGTGAGGAAAATATAAACAACTAGAAAGAAAAGGAGGGTGCAGTTTCCTAAAAGGAAAAAAGCTAATATAGTTTGAAAAGTAGGAAACTCCATGAAAATAAGGGAGGATGCACTTTCCAAAGAAGGATGAAAATCAATCATTAGGAAAAGCAGGAAACATTGGAAAAGCTAGGAGGGCACACTTTCCAATGGAGGAGAAAGCAAGCAAGTTTGCAAAAGCAGGAAATCCTATACACTCAAGGAGGGGAAATTTGGAAGGGCTCTCACAGGTAACCAAGCACATCAAATTATTCAACAGGTCATCAGGAAGTTTATAAAAGAATCCAAGCAACTCCTTTTCACAACTTTTGATCATTATTGAATTTGTGTGTGAGCACTTTAGCTTACCACAAGGAGATGCGTCCTAGCCAACCTATGGGAGATGTGCCCCATAGTTATAGTTCCACCCTTCTGCACATGATCTAGTGCATCTACTTATACCAAATTTCAGATATGATCCATATCTATGATTACATCCTCTCTTCTTTCTATCTTCTGAAGCATTCTTATAATTTGGTGGAAACAACGTTGAAGGGCCGAAATCAAGCTTATGGGTTCAGAACTTATGAGAATTTATGGGTTGTGAGACATTTTCCATTGCGTCCAGAGGGTCATTTCCATTAAGAAACACCTTTTTTCTTGTTGAAAAAGGTTTCTGGATGACCAAGATACAACCATTCTCACCGGAGCCAAGGTTTTAGTGTTAAGGAGAACACGTGTGAAGTTTCAGTTGATGAATGCGCCCTTGAGAAGATCAAAACGTTCAGTGCATGCATCATCTACATACATAAGCCCTGATTTCATCTTCCTATCATATTTAGTACATAATTTCATCTCCTCCTACTCTTCTCATACTTATTCTATCAATATTGTAAGATTCTCTAGCATTGGAGATTCTTTGAAGGACTGAATGTAACAATATCTCTATTCTCTTCTCTAGACCTCTTATTTCAATCTGATGTTTTCAATAAGTTATATAAGAACCTTCATTTATTCTAGAAGTAAAATTTGTAAGCCTCTAAGGCTATTTAGATTATGAAAATGGAAGACTAGGTCTTTATGCATCTTTTACTGACTAGTTTTACCATTTTTACCAGTAAGAAGTATGTATGAACTTATTTTCTGATATGATGGTTTTTTAAGACTCTCGAGACAATATTAAAGCATCAAAAACCTTGTTTCTGAGATTTCAAAGAAACTTTAACCTATTGAAAAGAGTTTGGAAAACTGGTAGTTAAGCATTCCTATTTAGCGCACTTGACCCTTTGGCTCCCAAATTCACCCAGAGCCTCCCAAATTCCATGAAAATCTTATCCATAATTCAATATGTATTTTAATTCCTTACATACACCACTGGTTTCATTAATGTGTAAATATCTGAGTCTAGTTTGCATATACCGGAGTGCCCAGGAAGCCTCAAAGTAGACATTAGTTCTGATTGACTGTTGAAAAGTAAATGGCCCCAATGCTTTGTGCATAGGAATTGGAATTTGGACCTATTTCTTTCATATTGGATGCTGCACACATCTCCATACATTTTCCAGATCCAAAATATCCTAAATTGATAATTTTGGATTCCCCTAAATGTGCCCTAGACCAGTTCATTTCTAACTAGTTTTGTTAACTAGTTTTTACTAGCCAAAATTGTGTTGTTACATTTTAAATTTGGTATAAAATTGACTCCAAACTTATCAAGGATATTACATAGGTGCATCCAATGACATCTATCAATCAAAATACAGAGCATGATGAGTGACGACCAATGCTAATCAAAAGCATAAAAGAAAAAAACTAACCTAAGCTACTTACTATACATATAGTACAAAAGAGTTTTTCCCTGACCTAGAGGCTTAGGAATAATACCTCTTTAGATAGAGCCCATTTCTAGGCCCTGGAATGATCCCATTGAAATATTTTATCTCATAATATCCCTTATTTGAAACACACTTTATGATGTAAGGGACTAGACACATTGGATTGAATTTACCATGCCCAATATCATCATTCTATTAGTCATAGAAAATCGCCATGACTCCTTCAGAGAAGACATGACGATGGATAGATTTGTCATACTAATCCTTCACATGTTTCTTGTGTGATTTGTTAGCAGTAGATGCATATCTTTTATGCTCATATACTTGTTCCAAGTATACTAAATGTTCTTCTAACTAGGTAGTATCTCGTAAGAGCTCTATATCTATCTTCAAATATGGGATTTCAAACTCGATGGGTAACACAACCTATACTCTGTGTACAATTTGGAAAAGAGTAAATCATGTTGCATTTTTTACAGAGGTTTGATATTCCCACAAAGATGGGTAACGAATTATATGTCAATTGTACCTATTCCTACTCATAGACCTTTGGAGGATGGTTTTCAAGGACTTATTAACTACCTTTAATTTCCCATTATCTTGAGGGTGAAAAGGTGACAAGAAATATTTCCAAAAAACAAGTTTCTCAACCATCTTTTCCATCATTTTGTTTGAAAAGTGACCGCCATTATCAGTGACAATATCCATGAGTATACCAAAACAAGTTATGATTTGGTTAAACATAAAGTGTGCTGCAGTTTCATTTACACTTGAAGGTAGGCATGGCTTTGACCCACTTAGTAAAGTAGTTGATAACCACAATAATGTATTTATGGCCATTTTTAAATGATGGGTTATAGGTTGTAAAATATATCACCCATTTTATGAAGAGACTGATGGTGATAAATGGATAGAGAGGAGCAAGGTGTGTGCACACTTTCTTGGTGAAGGACTATCTGGGGTGGCATTCCTTAACTTCTTCTATACAGTATTTCAAAATTGAGGGCCAAAAATAAAACGCACACAAAATATTTTGGGTTGTAGCAAGTCCATATAGATGTCCACCAAAAGATCCACCATGTCAATCATTAAGCACTCTTTCTGACTCCTCATGTGTTAAAAAACATATTATGATTGTATGGATCCCTATACAATGCAAATTATATCCAATAATGACATACTGCCTTTCTTGGTGAAGGATATTATGTCTTTCCCCATAAGAAGACTGTGTTAATTTTTCAGAATTTACTTCAATCTGATCTAGGATCTTAATTGAGAGAACAACATGTACAGCATATCTACAACATATCAATCATGGACACAATAATGCAAGCACACAAGAGACACAAAGTTTACTTGGGGAAAACCATAAAGGTGAAAAACCCCAATAACTTCCTCAGAGATAGATAGAGTAATGATACAACCCAAGCATAAGAGATAGACATCTCTTAGAAATAGCTTCTCCTCCTCCACAAGTGCGCCACTCTCCAAAGAGTGTGTGTGAGAATAGAATGATGAAATAGAGTGCCTCTTGCACTCTATTTATACTTGACTTGACTTTCCTAATAACCTTTACTAAGTCGGCCTCAACTTGACCACATAACACAATGCTGACTGGGCCAACACCCAATAGGGTGGTATAATAACCCTTTGACCCACATGGCTGACCCCCAATAAGGTGCTCTAATAACCCTTTGACCCACATGACTTATACAGGGCCGACCCCAACAAGGTGGTCTAATAATCGATCAAGTATAACTTACGACGCTTACAATATAAATGATGACACTTCCGTATAGAGGAATGTTATACCTCTATATTCCACAGTGTCGCATCTCCACCACAAACAGAGTTGACGACACTTCCCCTGCTGTTTGAACCACCCATAAGATGAATGAACCTTGAAGGTAAATCTACCTTGACAAGTTCTGACCCAGCTGAGACTTTATTTAACTTCATTTACTTACACTACCGTGTCTTGCTCATTTATTTGAGCGTGGTACTCCACACTACCGCGCTATGATGTTTCCACAGAACTCGGTAGTACCGCGTTGTGATAAGACTACAGGGCGTGGTACTCTTTTATTAGCCTTTTTTCCATGGCTTGTGGGATTTTGGATTTTCGAAGATAATGGAAGATTGGGGTCCCTGATTCGATCCCAACTCACTTTCTGTGATTAGAAACCCTGATCCACTTATCTCTCCCTAGATCCACCTATCTCTCTTGTTGGTTAACCCTACCATGCACTATAAAAGAGAGGAATTCCATGGGGAAAGGGGGAGGACTCTTGAAGTACCAAACTTATGATCTTGCAGCATTGTGGATATAGCTAGAGGAGGAGACACTTGGAGCTGGAGGATTGGCTTGGACATCAAGCAACCTATGTAAGCATTCTTCAAGTTGTAATAAGATAACTTGTCTTGTCTTTCCCATTTCATGTGTTTTAGTATAAGTTCTTAGCATGAAATGTATCTAAGCTGGATTTGAATCTAACCTTTACATTCAAGGTATTTGGAAGCTTGCATGTTTGTTCTTTGATTGATCTTAACAGGTTCTACACCGGAGCTTTGGATCTAGAGCTAGAAGCGGGACAAACGTCAGTTGAAAGGTGTGTCTCATCTCTCATTATTTCTAAATACATTTAATCTTGTTGTAAAAGTTAATTCAGGAATTTCAAGATAGCATTTGTTTTGACTTGTTTCTTGCCTTAGAGTTAGTTTAAAGTCTGCTTTAAAGTTAAGAGAGTTTTGGCTTATTCGTAGTACAAAATTCTACATAACAAGGAATAATACCATCTCTATAGGAGTACAATATACATATATGAAATACATTCCGAAGTTACATATACATACATCAACACTCCCTTTTAACTAGGAAGGTATTTCTCGACACAGGTCTTCTAGCACAAGTCTTCTTCTCTGGATCATCGTCCTCGACTCATCATCATTTTCACTGCTGCTGCTATCTCAATAAATCTGTAAATATACTCGTTATAGGAAGTTGTATAGAGCCAGTCCTTTTTCATACTGGATGTAGGCCCACCATCTGCAGGTCTTCATCATCACTGGCCATACTGTGGAATCCTCAGGACTTATTACGTGCATCAAAAAAACCTTGAAAGAGAATCCCAGGTCTTTTACGAGCACACGGCTCAACCTATCGGATCTCCTGGGATCTTTTACATGTGACTGTCACAAAACCTTAAAAGGGTGTCTTGCCTAGAAAGAACCCTAAAGAGCATTTGAGGACTTTTACGTGACTAGCACAACCTGTCTAGATCTCTAGGTTTGATTACATGTGACTCCTACCACAAAACCTTAAAAGGGTGTCTTTCCAAGCAAGAACTCTAAAGAGCATCTAAGGCCTTTTACGTGACTAGAAAAACCTGTCCAGATCTCCAAGTCTGATTACATGTGGTCATGGCAATGCCTCGAAAGAGAATCTGAGGCCTTTTTCATCCTGTCCAGATCTCCTAGGTCTACTTACATGACATAGGATAATGCCTTGAAAGAGAATCTGAGGCCTATTTCATCCTGTCTAGATCTCCCAGGTCTACTTATATGTCCTCCCAGAGCAATGCCTCGAAAGAGAATCTGAGGCCTTTTTCATCCTGTCCAGATCTCCCAGGTCTACTTATATGCTCATCTGCACAACCTGTCCACGACCACGGAGTATCAACCTGATACTCACCATACATCATCTTGATGTACACATGATCATCCTAATCATCAACACCGCATCGTCCTGATGCATGTCATCTGGAGCAACATCCTGAATCTCATCATCCATGATCATCCTGATCATACAATGTATCCACCTGATACATATCATGCATCTACCTGATGCATATAGATGATCCACCTGATCATACAATGTATCCACCTGATACATATCATGTATCTACCTGATGCATATACATGATCTACCTGATCATACAATGTATCCACCTGATACATATCATACATCTACCTGATGCATATCACATACATGATCCAACTGATCATCCAATGTATTGACCTGATACATATCAAGCATCCAACATGATGCATTTACAAATACATGATCAACTAATCATATCCAGCATCCAACATGATGCATATACATATACATGATCCAACTGATCATACAGAGCAGCAACTGGAGCATCGTCCCGATGCTCATCATCCAGCACTTACATCCGTAGCCATGGAAGGATCCTCCTCTCACCATGATAGGAATGGCTCCTACAAATGTGTCCATCACTTCTTCCTTGAAGTGTCATCAATGTGAAGAGTACCAAGCCTCTCTCTGAAGTACTCAAACTTCACTTTGGCTAGTGGTTTCGTCAGCACATCTGCAACCTGCTCATCCGTCGCAACGTACAGGAGCTTCACTTCTCCTCTCTGCACCATATCCCTGATATAGTTATATTTGATCTCAATGTGCTTAGACCTATCGTGGAACATCAGGTTCTCAGAAAAATTCACACAACTCTGGTTGTCACAAAAGAGACCAGTAGCCTCCAGTGGAAGATCAAGTAACTCAGACAGTAGCTTCCTCAGCCATACTGCCTCACAACTAGCCGAACAAGTTGCAACATACTCTACTTCGGCTGTACTCAGTGCTATGCAGGACTACTTTATGCTAAACCAAGAGATCACACTTGATCCCATACTGAAGTAGCACCTAGATGATCTCTTCCTATCTGTAGCACTTCCTTCCCAATTTGAATCAACATAACCCTTCATGTTAAAATTTTGATTCGCATCATAATTGAGCCCATAATCAACCATACCCTTCAGGTACCTCAGAATATGCTTTATAGCAACCAGGTGAACACTCCTCGGATCTATCAGGAATTGGGTCAATGTGTTCACCACAAAGCAAATATATGGTCTCGTGTTCGTTAGGTACATCAAGGACCCAATCATCTAACTATACATAGTGACATCAATTGGATCAGATGAAGCATCACACAGAAGCTTCAGGTTCGATGCCATAGGTGTGGCCATGGCCTTGCAGTCCATCATCTCGAACCTATTTAGGATCTCTACTGCATACTTCCCTTGTTCAAGGAAGATTCCATCTGCACTCTGCCACACCTCCATGCCTAGAAAAAAATGCATCATCCCCAAGTCCTTCATCTCGAACTCGGTAGCAAGCTTCCTCTTCGTGTCGAAAATCAATCTATCATCACCTGTAACAAACAGGTCATCCACATACCAAAGTAGTATCACTGGATTGCCTTACTCAACCTTGTAGTAAAGGTTGGAATCCGCTTTTCTCTTGGTAAAGCCCAAACTGGATAGAAATCTATCTATCCTACCATACCAAGTCCTAGGAGCTTGCTTGAAGCCATACAAGGCTTTCTTCAACTTGCATACATATGACTTTCTATCATGTGTCTCAAAACCAAGTGGATGCTTTACATACACTTCCTCTTTGACTACACCATTCAAGAAGGCTATCTTGACATCCATCTGGTGTATCTTCCATTTCATCATTGCAGCCAGAGCAAGTACTGATCTGATGGAAGTGTATCTGGCTACGAGAGTAACAGTATAATCAATCCTTCTTTCTAGGAGAAGCCACGAGCTACAAACCTCACTTTGTATTTTTTCTATGCTACTATCTGCAACACATTTGATCTTCTAGATCTACTTGGAAGTCACAACAGACTTCCCTTCTGGTCTTGGGACTGCATCCCAACCATCATTCTTCATGATTGATTGGTACTCCTCGATCATGGCATTCTTCCCTAATCCTGGGAACTTCAATATTTTTAATATCTTCAATAGATAACTTTGTTGTTGAACAAATGTTGTAGTCCTTCTTTTGTAGGTGATGGTATACGATCTTTCCTACAAAACAAGTTAAATTGCATGATTAGAAAACATCTTATAGTTTTCAGAACAAATTCTTACACATAAATAAATATGTCATTCAGTCATGCAATTATCTTAGCCAATGCTTCAATACAACATTTATCCATATCCCGTAACTTTCTAGATGCCTTCCAATCTCTACCAGAACATTATTAAGAGTGTGCACAACTCCCAACATGTCAGCAAAGAGGTTTCACTCTAGATAAGTAGCAATGGAATTTTGTACAGTGCCATAGGCCACTTACCCATGTATATTAGTACTATATTGTTCATCAATGCAACTATTCTAATATGCACAACCTAATTCTAGGAACATCAGTATATACATTATTGTACAGTATTATTTAAACAATCAAATATGCAAGAAATGATAATTCAAATACTTATCTTTGTTTGTTTGTTGGGTTGAATCCCTCTCAGTCTGTGCTTCCTTTATGTAACTCCATTCTGATGTGGATTGTGAGAAGTGGTCAACTCCCTATAAATATCTACATCCTTGCAGAAACTACTGAAGTGTGCTCCCTCTTGATCTTTGCTTCCTGGATTACCTTTCCTTGAACTTATATCCATCCTTAATCACTATGCATGCTTATTAGTATCATCACTGTGTTATCCTCGAAGTCTCAAACATAATCACACATTCATTAGTATAATCTTAATACTATCAAAACACAATAATCTTAAACATGTATAGTCATGATCATTTCAAACACAGATAATAAACATTAGTATTCAAGGTTTTAGGGAAGACTTCTTTTACTCATGCATATTCTTATTTGATCATAGGACTCTTTTGGTTAGTCAAATCATCAATCAAGATAAGAGACATAATATGCATAAACCCTTGATTACTTACATTTCTAACTTTATGAATAAACATAACCAATCATACCAAGTATACTTATATAAGGGATCCTAACACAAGGTAAGATTCTAACTTGATATAGGAAAAACATACCTAGATTACTATGTTAGCTAGTTATGTCTAACATACCCGCATGATGTCTTCTGGTTCTCTTCAATGACTTGTGCTAGTAACCTGCATGTCTCATAAGTTAACCATTGTAGAACAAAGTTATATATACCTTGTAAGTAGATCTTCTATGTGATCCATGACAATGGATGAATCTTTGTCTTCATGTCACCATGATCATATTTTCTTGAAGTAGAACATGATTTGTCTTTCTTGGTGTACCTTTCATGTTAGAGAACAACATAAACCTCATACAACATCACAATGCATTAGTACAATCATAAGTGTCAAAACCTTAATCAATGAATATATTCCATCATGTATTCATAATTTTATTAAGGTGATACGACAAGTCTAGTAATTAATCAAGATTGTACTAACCATAATGATATGAAGACAAACATATCATAAACTTAACCATGAACATAATTCAAAACATACTTGTAAGTCATACCTGTTGAGATTGCTTGTAATCTTCTTATGTAAGGCCTTATCCTCATCTCCCTCTGAAACAGGAACTTCTTCACTTATGCAGGTAGCCAATCCATTTTATTCTAGGATTAACCCAATCCACTTGAATTGCAGAAAATGGATCTGGAGTTGGATTGGGGTTTTTCAGGGAAACCCTAAAAATTCAAACTTTTAATTTCAAACTTCTGAAAGAAAGATGCTCCTTGATGAGCTGATCAACCTGGTATACTCAGAATTTGAAAACTGCAAAGTTTCACCCCTCAAAATTGCCTTTGAGACTTCCAGATCTTCTGGACGAGATCCTGAACTAGGGTTTGATAAATCCCACCCTTCTTCCCAACCAAAATGTTCAATCCAAAGATCTAAACTTTGATTTTTCTGAGGAGCTTCCAGCCGTGGTTACAGACTTAAAAAATTCCAACTTTTGCAGAAGCCCTAATTTTCCACTTTTTCGATCAAAGTCCCGAACTAGGGTTTGAGCAAGCCCGACCTTCTACCCAACTAAAAAATTTGATCTTGGTCTCTAAATTTCAATTTTAATGAGTAGCATTCATTTTTGGTCTCCGATTATAAAAATACCAACTTTCTCCAAAACCCTAATTCCTGGATCCATGAATGAAGGTGCTCAAAATCCAATTCTATTTTGACAGAAATATGCACCTGATTATTTCTGGTGTAACTCTAAACTTTCTGATCCACAGGGCCTGAAAATTTTTCCTGTGGTATCTTGACCTGTCATATTTCCAACCCCATAGTTCTAACCTCAAATGGATTCTCTGAGAGAGAGTTGTGCCAAGTGTCGCAACGTGACATGTTTATTGGATAAAAAAGGAGAGCGAACTTGTACAGCATTCCATGTGTCACTAGTTCCATTTCGGCCTCTGAAAACGTTACCCAAGAAAGTAAAGTCCGTGCACTACCTGTCACTTTTTACAAAATTTCATTTGGAGCTTCCTAGCCCAAGTTATGACCTTTTTTCCTAGGTCACCTGTTTATGACTCAGATCTGGAAGAGGCAAAAACCCTAGATTGTACAGATCATAAACCACAAATGAAAATGAATTATAAGTTTTCCTTTGGACACAAGGTACATGGGGATCTGATCGTTGACCTGTAAAAGTTTCAGATCCGAAAACGTCGCTAAAATGGATTTATATCGAAAGTTCTATGATGACTGGTTTTTGCTATATCAAGCCCTATCATCGCAAGTGCAACAAGTGTCATTCATGCCATACCATGCCTTCTTTCAGGCTAGCTTTGATACCATGTTAATTTTTCAGAATTTACTTCAATCTGATCTAGGATCTTAACTGAGAGAACAACATGTACAACATATCTACAGCATATCAATCATGGACACAATAATGCAAGCACACAAAATACACAGAGTTTACTTGGGGAAAACCATAAAGGTGAAAAACCCCAATAAATTCCTTAGAGATAGATAGAGCAATGATACAACCCAAGCATAAGAGATAGACATCTCCTAGCAACATATTCTCCTCCTCCACAAGTGCGCCACTCTCCAAAGAGTGTGTGTGAGAATAGAATGATGAAATAGAGTGCCTCCTGCACTCTATTTATACTTGACTTGACTTGCCTAATAACCTTTACTAGGTCGGCCTCAACTTAACCACATAACACAATGCTGACTAGGACGACACCCAATAGGGTGGTCTAATAACCCTTTGACCCACATGGACGACCCCCAATAGGGTTGTCTAATAACCCTTTGACCCACATGACTTATACAGGGCCGACCCCAACAAGGTGGTCTAATAACCCATCAAGTATAAGTTATGACACTTACAATATAAATGACAACACTTCCATATAGAGGAATAATAACATCTCTATAGGAATACAAACACTTCCGAATATAGAAATAATACCATCTCTATAGGAGTACAATATACATATATGAAATACATTCCAAAGTTACATATACATCAATAGATTGAGTAGGGACACTTTGGGTTTGTAGGTAAATCAAGATGTTTCCATACCAAGGTTCTTCCAAGCTGATGAGAAAAGTATGTTCATCAAGTAATGACTCATTTTCCACTATCCCCTCACCATATCGGGAATTTCTGACATTAACTCTTCAAAAGCTAAGGATTTCTTAAATTTGGCTGATGTGAAACCTAGATCAAACTCCTAAAGAATAGCAATCCATTTATTTTACTTTCCACCAATGATCCATCAAGACAAGATATGTTGGAGTGGATTGACATATGCAATGAAAATTGTTCTTCTAAGGATGATGTACTACCTAAGCCTTTGTACCACATGAATGAAGTTAATTCCAACTTCTCAACATGAGAATACCTTAACTTAGGACTTGCCAAGTTCTTACTTAAGTAGTAAATGACATGTTCTTGGTGAGAATCATATTCTTGGACCAAAACCATTCCTACCATGGATTTGGATGTTTCCAAATACAAGAGGAAATATCTACTATAATCTGGAGGACTCAACAATGGGGAAAACATTAAATCCTTTTTCAAAAAATTGAGTGATCTATTAGCATTATCATCCCATACAAATGGGATCCCTTTCCTAAACAAACGCATGGAACCCTTTGTGATTTATGCATAGTTAACAATGAATCTTTGGAAGGAATTGACCTTCCCTTGAAATATTTGTAATTAATACAAGTTACACCCAGAGGGGGGGTATTATACTATTGCATAAACCTTGAACACATCTACCATTATCCCAACCTTCAAAACAATGAAACCAGTAAGCAACCTGAAACAACACATAAAATGCACTTATGAGGATTCAAGCAAATATTATAATAATGACATTTATCAAAGATAGCCCGAAGGTGCTTGGGGTGATCCACTCTTCTCCTAGAATTTCTTGATAGGTCATCTAGATAGGCCAATACAATTTTCTTGATGGCATGAAAAGCATAAGACATAGCATGCTGGAAAGTTGCTCTGGCATTCTTTACACTAGACAACATTTTCCTATAAGAAAATCCCCCCCAAGGGCATATGAAAGCAGTTTTGTGTTGATATTCAGGTTGGATTTGAATGTGATTGTATTATGAAAAGTCATCCATAAATGAGAAGATCTCATTATCAATGCATTCATTTATTATTTGATCTATGAATGGGGTAGGATAATTATCCTTAGGACATGCTAAGTTCAGGTCTTGAAAATTAATACACACTCTAATGTTCCCTTGTTTCTTATCCACAGGTACCAAATTAGACACCCATTCAGTTAGAGGTACATGATATATGAATTTTGCATGGAGAATATTCTCTAATTCTACTTTTACAGTGGCACCTTTCCTAGGGTTTATTGGTCTTAACTTCTACCAAAATGGCTTAGCATTAGGATATGTCTTAATCTCATGTTCAACAATAGCTAGGTCTATTCCTACCATTTCTTCGTAGGACCAAGAAAAAATGTCTCTATATTCTTTTAATAATGTATTATATAATGTCATTTATTATGGTGAGCATTCTGCACCAATAAAGACATTCTCTACAATGCATGGGGTCTTAGATATGTTAATGGTGATGGTTGGTGAGATCTTATCCATGTTCCCTTCTTCATACACTTGTGATGTAGAGACAGGGATACCATACCACTCGATTGACCCTATTTTAGTAGTTCCATTCTCATCAATTCTAATCTCATTACCACCAGGAAGAAATGATGCTCAATGATGAATGTATCTACAAGGTCTCTCTCCTAAATACATAGATTCAACAATGGCCTCATATGACATCATAATAGTGTCTAAGAATCATGGCATGAAAAAGAATTGATGGAAAAAATGGGTATTGAATACTGATCATCAAATTCGATTTGGATGGAATGATGTTCCTAGTCTGATTTCTCTAAAACTCTAGCTTGATAAGTTATTTCAATTGCAGACATAAACCACACAACTTTCCTACACCTAGTTCCTTGTGTTGGTTCCTGTATCACCCAAGGGTATTCAAAATAGGAGGTTTTACATTGAGACACCTGTTAAATTTTCAGAGTTTACTTCAATCTGATCTAGGATCTTAACTGAGAGAACAACATGTACAGCATATCTACAACATATCAATCATGGAGACAATAATGCAAGCACACAAGAGACACAAAGATTTACTTGGGGAAAACCATAAAGGTGAAAAACCCCAATAACTTCCTCAGAGATAGATAGAGCAATGATACAACCAACCATGAGAGATAGACATAACCTAGCAGCAGATCCTCCTCCTCCATAAGTGCACCACTCCTCCTTGAGTGCATGAGTGAGAAGTGAGTGAGTAAATAGAGTGCCTCCCACACTCTATTTATACTTGACTTGACTTGCCTTTTTTACCTAACTCATGTAGGCTCGAACTTAACCACATAACATAATGCTGACTGGGCCAACCCCTAATAGGGTGGTCTAATAACCCTTCGACCCACATGGCCGACCCCCAATAGGGTGGTCTAATAACCCATCAAGTATAAGTTACGACACTTACAATATAAATAACGACACTTCCGTATAGAGGAATAATACCATCTCTATAGGAATACAATATACATAAAGGTGAAATACATTCCGAAGTTACATATACATCAACACTCCCTCTTAACTAGGAAGGTATTTCTCAGCATAGTTCTTCTAGCACAAGTCATCTTCTCTGGATCATCGTCACTGGATAATCATCATCGAGTCATCATCATCGTCACTGCTGCTGCTATCTCAATCAATCTATGAATCTACTCATCATAGGAAGTTCTACAGAGCCAGTCCTTTTTCATACTGGATGTAGGCCCACCACCTGCACGTCTTCATCATCACTGGCCATACTGTGGAATCCTCAGGACTTATTACGTGCGTCACAAAACCTCGAAAGAGCATCCCAGGATGTTACGGGTACACAACTCCGACCTGTAGGATCTCCCAGGGCGCTATTACATGTGACCCCACCACAAAACCTCGAAAGAGCATCTCAGGATGTTACGGGTACACAACTCCGACCTGAAATCTCCTAGGGCACAAATTACATGTGGTCCACCACAAAACCTAGCAAGAGCATCTCAGGATGTTACGGGTACACAACTCCGACCTGAAATCTCCCAGGGCACAAATTACATGTGGTCATGTAAAAACCTCGAAAGAGCATCTCAGGATGTTACGGGTACACAACTCCGACTTGAAATCTCCCAGGGCCCAAATTACATGCCATAGGACAAAACCTTGCAAGAGCATATCAGGATGTTACGGGTACACAACTCCGACCTGAAATCTCCCAGGGCACAAATTACATGTCCTCCCAGAGCAATGTCTCGAAAGAGCATCCCAGGATGTTACGGGTACACAACTCCGACCTATAGGATCTCCCAGACATGCTCATCTGCACAACCTGATCCATGGCCACAGAGCATCAACCTGATACTCACCATACATCATCCTGATGTACTCATGATCGTCCTGATCATCATCACTGCAACGTCCTGCTACATGTCATCTGGAGCAACATCCTGAAGCTCATCATTCATGATCATCCTGATCATCATCACTGCAACATCCTGCTGCATGTCATCTGGAGCAACATCCTGAAGCTCATCATCCATGATCATCCTGATCATCACTGCAACATCCTGCTGCATGATCCACCTGATCATCAATGCATCAACCTGATGCATACCAAGTATCTACCTGATACATATCATCATACATGATCCTCCTGATCATACAATGTATCCACCTAATACATGATACATATCACCATATATGATCCACCTGATCATACAATGTATCCACCTGATACATGATACATATCACCATACATGATCCACCTGATCATACAATGTATCTACCTGATACATATACAGATACATGGTCCAAGCATCCAACATGATGCATATACAAAATACATACACATGATCCAACTGATCATATCCAGCATCCAACATGATGCATACATACATAAATGATCCAACTGATCATATCCAACATCCAACATGATGCATACATACATAAATGATCCAACTGATCATATCCAAGCAGAAACCAGAACATCATCCTGATGCTCATCATCCAACGCTTACATCCACAGCCATGTGAAGGACCCCCCTTCCAACATGCTTGGAATGGCTTCAGCAAATGTGTCCATCACTTCTTCCTTGAAGTATCCTCGATCTGAAGCACGCCAAGCCTCTCTCTGAAGTACTCGAACTTCACCCTGGCTAGTGGCTTCGTCAGCACATCTGCAATCTGCTCGTCCGTCGCAACATATAGGAGCTTCTCAGCTCCTCTCTGCACCATATCCCTGATATAGTGATATTTGATCTCTATGTGTTTCGACCTGTCCTGAAACACTGGGTTCTCGGATAGCTTCACACAACTCTGGTTATCACAGAAGATACCAGTAGCCTCAAATAACTCAGACAGTAGCTTCCGTAGCCATACTGCCTCACAACTAGCTGAGCAAGCTGCAACATACTCTGCCTCAGCTGTACTCAGTGCTACGTAGGACTGCTTCCTGCTAAACCAAGAGATCACACCTGATCCCATACTGAAGCAACACCCAGATGTGCTCTTCCTATCTGCAGCACTGCCAGCCCAATCTGAATCAACATAACCCTGCAGGTTAAACTTTTGATTCGCCTCATACCTGAGCCCATAATCCACTGTACCCTTCAGGTACCTCAGAATATGCTTTATAGCAACCAGGTGAACACTCCTCGGATCCGTCAGGAACTGGCTCAATGTGTTCACAGCAAAGAAAATGTCTGGTCTCGTGTTCGTCAGGTACATCAAGGACCCAATCATCTGGCGATACATAGAGACATCAATCGGCTCAGATGAAGCATCACATAGAAGCTTCAGATTTGATGCCATAGGTGTGGCCATGGCCTTGCAATCCATCATCCCGAACCTCTTTGGGATCTCTACTGCATACTTCCCTTGTCCAAGGAAGATTCTATCTGCACTCTGCCACACCTCCATGCCAAAAACAAATAGTGCATCATCCCCAAGTTCTTCATCGCGAACTTGGTAGTAAGCTTCCGCTGCGTGTCGGCAATCAATCTATCTTCACCATACCAAGTTATGCACATATATGCTTTCCTATCATGTGTCTCAGAACCAAGTGGCTGCTCTACATACACTTCTTCTTCAACTACACCATTCAAGGAAGCTGTCTTGAATCCATCTGGTGTATCTTCTATTTCATCACTTTTATATTTCTCAATGCTGCCATCTGCAACATGCTTGATCTGATAGTTCCATTTGGAAGTCATAGCAAACTTCCCTTCATGTCTTGGGATTACATCCCAAACATCATTCTTCATGATCGAAGGATCATGGCATTTCATTTCTTCATCCCAGATCCTGGGAACTTCAATATCTTCAATATCTTCAATAGATATCTTTGTTGCTGGAACAAATGTTGTAGTTCTTCTTTTGTAGGAGATGGCATACGATCTTTCCTACACAACAAGTTAAATTGCATGATTAGAAAACATCTCGTAGTTTTCAGAACAAATTCTTACACATAAAGAAATATGCCATACAGTCATGCAATTATCTTAGCCAATGCTTCAATACAACATTTATCCATATTCCGTAACTTTCTAGATGCCTTCCAATCTCTACCAGAACATTGTTAAGAGTGTGCACAACTCCCAACATGTCAGCAAAGAGGTTTCATTCTAGATAAGTAGCAATGGAATGTTGTACAGTTCCATAGGCCACTTACCCATGCATATTAGGAGTATACTGTTCATCAATGCAATTATTCTAATATGCATAATACACAACCTAATTCTAGGAACATCAGTATATACATTATTGAACAGTATTATTTAAGAAATGACAATTCAAATACTTATCTTTGTTTGTTCGTTGGGTGGACTCCCTCTGAGTCTTCGCTTCCTTGCAGGAGCTGCTGGAGTCCTAATCTGAAGTATCTTCTTCTACACCTTTCTATTGTGGTATGTAGAGATATGGTCAACTCCCTCTGAATATCTGCATCCTTGCATAAACCACTGGAGTGTACTCCCTCTTGATCTTTGCTTCCTGGATTACCTGTTCTTGAATCTCATATTCATCCTTGGTCCCTATGCATGCTTATTAGTATCATGAATGTGTTATCCTTGTGATCTCATATAAAATCATACATTCATTAGTATACTATTAAAACACAATAATCTCAAGCATGTATAGTCATGATCATTTCAAACATAAATAATAAGCATTAGCATTCAAGGTTTATGTAGGATTCTTATGGTTAGTCAAATCATAAGAAACATAACATGTCTAAACCTGTAATTACTCAAACCTATGACTCTTCAGGTTAGTTGAATCATCAATCAAGATAAGAGATATAAAATGCATAAAACCTATGATTATTCAAACCTATACCATCATGATTCTTCTGGTTAGTCATATCATCAATTATGGTAAGAAACATAATATGCATACAATCATGATTATTCAAACCTATGACTTCATGAATAATCATTATCAACAACAGTATAAGATCCTAACACAAGGTAGGATTCTATCTTGATATAGGAAAAACATACCTGGATTAGCATGCTAGCTATTTATGTCTAACATACTCACATGATGTCTTCTTGTTCTTCTTCAATGACTTGTGTTAGTAACCTGTATATCTCATAGGTTAACTATTACAAAACCAAGTTATACATACCTCATAAATGGATCTTCTATGAGATCCATGACAATGGATGAATCTTTGTCCTCATGTTATCATGATCATATGTTCTTGGACCAGAACATGATTTGTCTTTCTTGGTGTACCTTTCATGTTAGTAGACAACATAAACCTCATACAACACCATAATGCATTAGTACAATCATAAGTGTCAACACCCTAACCAATGAATATCTTCTATCATGCATTCATAATTTTGTTAAGGTGATACGACAAATCTAAAATCAAAATTGTACTAACCATAATAACATGAAGACAAACATACCATAAACTTAATCATGGACAAATATCGAAACATACCTCGATGAGTCATACCTTTCGAGATCGCTTGTAATCTTCTTATGTAAGGCCTTAGCCTCATCTCCCTCTGAAACAGGAACTTCTTCACTCATGCAGATGATCAATCCATCTTCTTCTAGGATTAACCCAATCCACTTGATTTGCAAGAACTGGACCTGGAGCTGGATATGGGTTTGTCAGAGAAACCCCAAAAATTCAAACTTTGAATTTCAAACTTCCGAAAGGATAGAAATATGCGCCTTGATGAGCTGATCAAACTGGTATATTCAGAATTTGAAAACTGCAAAGTTTCACTCCTCAATTTTTCCTTTGAAACTTCCGGATTCACTGGACGTGACCCTGAACTGGGGTTTGATGAATCCCACTCTTTTGCCCCATCAAAAATTTTGATCCAAATCTCTAAGCTTCTATTTTTCTGAGGAGCTTCCAGCCGTGGTCACAGATTGCAAAAATTCCCATTTTTACAAAGCCCTAGTTTTCCACTTTTCTGATCAAAGTCCCGAACTAGGGTTTGATCAAGCCCAGCCTTTTGCCCAACCAAAAATTCTGATATTGGTCTCTAAATTTCTATTTTGATGAGTAGCATTCAGCCGTGGTCTCCGATTACAAAAATTCCAACTTTCTTCAAAGCCCTAAATTCCGGAAGCCATGAATGAAGGTACTCAAAAATAATTCTGTTTTGACAGAAATATGTACCTGATTGTTTCTGGTGTAAATCCAAACTTTTCAATCCACAGGGTCTGAAAACGTTTCTTGAGATAGCCTGACCTGTTATCTTTCCATCCTGACAGGTCTGACCTCAATTCGATTCTCTTAGAGAGAGTTATGTCAAATGTCGCAACGTGACCTGTTTTGGGATAAAACAGAAGAGCAAACTTGTACGGCATGCCATGTGTCACTGTTTGAACTTCGGCCTCTGAAAAAAATTTCCTGAGATAGCTCAGCATGTTATATTTCCATCCTGATAGGTCTGACCTCAATTGGACTCTCTGAGAGAGAGTTATGCCAAGTGTCGCAACATGACCTGTTTATGGGATAATACAGGAGAGCGGACTTGTACAGCGTTCCACGTGTCACTGGTTCAACTTCGGCCTCTTAAAAGGTTTTCTGAGATAGTACAGACTGTGTAATACCTGTCACTTTTTACGAAATTTCATTTGGAGCTTCCTAGCCCAAGATATGACCTTTTTCCCAAGGTCACCTGATTTTGACTCAGATCTGGAAGAGGCAGAAACCCTATATTGTAAAGATCATAAATCACAAAGTACAATGAATTAGAGGTTTTCCTTTGGACACAAGGTACCTGGAGATTTAATATTCATCCTGTAACAATTTCAGATCTGAAAACTTCGCCAAAACGGATTTATAGTGAAAGTTCTACGATGACTGGTTTTTGCTATATCAAGCCCTAGCATCGTAAGTGCAACAAGTGTCATACATGCCATATCATGCCTTCTTTCAGGCTAGCTCTGATACCATGTTAAATTTTCAGAGTTTACTTTAATATGAGCTAGGATCTTAACTGAGAGAACAACATGTACAGCATATCTACAGCATATCAATCATGGAGACAATAATGCAAGCACACAAGAGACACAAAGATTTACTTGGGGAAAACCATAAAGGTGAAAAACCCCAATAACTTCCTCAGAGATAGATAGAGCAATGATACAACCAACCATGAGAGATAGACATAACCTAGTAGCAGATCCTCCTCCTCCATAAGTGCGCCACTCCTCCTTGAGTGCATGAGTGAGAAGTGAGTGAGTAAATAGAGTGCCTCCCACACTCTATTTATACTTGACTTGACTTGCGTTTTTTTCCTAACTCATGTAGGCTCGAACTTAACCACATAACATAATGCTGACTGGGCCGACCCCCAATAGGGTGGTCTAATAACCCTTCGACCCACATGGCCGACCCCCAATAGGGTGGTCTAATAACCCTTTGACCCACATGACTTATACAGGGCCGACCCCAAACAAGGTGGTCTAATAACCCATCAAGTATAAGTTACAACACTTACAATATAAATAACGACACTTACAATATAAATAACGACACTTCCGTATAGAGGAATAATACCATCTCTATAGGAATACAATATACATAAATGTGAAATACATTCCGAAGTTACATATACATCAACAACACCTTCTTCATGGAATCAATAGAAATAGATGATATCACATGTATAAGAGATTCATTGCCACCTAAGTTGGGTGGGGGTAAAATGAATGTCCTAATAGAGTAGGATACATTCCCACACCAATGTTTTTAGTCCTTTTCTAGAATGGCTTACTAGGGGGACATTTATCCCAAAGTTATAT
Organism: Larix kaempferi; assembly: GCA_027924585.1. NCBI lineage: Eukaryota > Viridiplantae > Streptophyta > Pinopsida > Pinales > Pinaceae > Larix > Larix kaempferi. The sequence continues at coordinate 2,180,808 of BSBM01000012.1, read as the reverse complement.
GCATACTCATTTCTATGGAATGATAACTAATTGATGGTGAATATATTTCCTTCATGGGTAAATTTAATCACTCGAAATATTGAAGATACCACAACCATCATCACATGGGTCTAACTCCTTCCTAGTAAGATATTATAATCAAGTGGAGCATGAACAACTTCCACTTCTACATTTATTTTCTTTCCCCTAGCTCTGTTGGTAGAGCCACGATAATTCTATTGGGTTGGAATAAGTGACCATCAAAATCCTTTAGCATGGTTACCGAGGGGAACTACTTCGGGTGAGTCAATGGCTTTCCAACATGATAAGGATATTGCACGAGTAGATGCTCCCTCATCTACAACTATTCAGTGGATGTTTTACCTTCCAATCAAAACTTAGATATGAAAAGTTGCATGGTGAGGTAGGTGAGGATTCCTATTATCTAAATTGAATGTCAACAACTGACTATAAAGGATCCATGGCCCCTATAGCTAAAAGTAGGGTCTTCTATTGAGTAAGACAAATTGAGGAATTCAAGGGTGTTCATTGCACAAGGATCTTGGGACATATCTTCCACTTTGCTATAATTTTGAGCAGCAAACACATTTGGATTGTACATAGATTTTTTTTGAAAACCTTTTGGTATTTTGGGCACATTGCATTTGTTCATTTCTCCAAGTGTAATGGTTGATTTGTTTCAGTTTCAGGATTTTCTTTTCCTTTAGATATGGATGTGGTTGATTCATAATTCTTATTCCTTGTCTAGAGGTTCATTTCCTGGTGACACGTGAACACTTCACTTTGTCTTGGATTTATCGCTTTTGAAGAGGCACCCTAGTTTCCCCATTGTGAGGTTGTAGGGTTTGAGTTAGTAGCACCAATCATTTGTTGATGTTGTGGAGGGAACATATTAGTTATCATGGCAGGTTTCTTGGTAGCTTATTGTTGTGTTAATAACCATTAAGGAATCTATAACTTAGGGAATTTATAGGTTAAGTGATCCTTGGTGCACAACTGGAATGGAAACCTCACTTTTACTTTTTCTCCCCCCCCCCCAACATATTGTTATTGTTATTTGCATTACTGTTTCCCTTATTCCAATTTTTATTATTCTTATTCTTTTTCCCTCTAGGCTATTGATTTCCCATAGTGTTAGTTGTTTGTACTAATAGAAAATTTATGGGAGGGTTGGTTTTGGGGTTTTTGTTTTTTTTATTCTTCGATTTAGCTACATTATGGTTTCTACCTTGATAGGCCACAACATTGTCAACTAAACCAATCACACCATCAACATGAGATCCAAGGGTTGGTTTGGTTGGATTGTTATATGATCTAGTAGTAGTAGGAAGGATCTCATACAACATTCTTAACTAGGAATACACTAAATCAAGTTGTTGAGCCTTAATAATGTATTGCTCTTATGTTTTCACTCTAGAGAGGGACACATCCTTCTCAATGAAATGTTGCAATGATTTGAGGAATGAATCAATTAAGAACTCATCAGGATTTTGTGCCTTTATTAAAGTAGTCTCCTTCTCCAATCATGAATGTGTTAGGATATATGCGTGGACTTATCCTGCTTAAACAAAGTCAATATTTCTATGCCAGTTTCATAACAAAAAGGTAACTATAAATGATTTAAGAATGTCATTGCAATCACATTGAAATTATTAAAGGAAGCTTGTGGTAACTCATTGTACCACTTCATTGCTATTCCTGTTAAGGTCCTTTGGAAGAGACACAACCTAATGGAATCATCCATCAAAGAGTTCAAAGAAAACCAAAGATTGAAAGTCATCACATGGTTTGTTGTGTCCTCTTTAGGATTCCCCTCAAAATTAGGCATCCATGAAGGAATTTTGGTAGGGATAGGGGGCCATCTAGGATTGTGCAACGCCAACCCATTGGTTAGCTTCATCATATCTAGCATACTCAAAGTAGCCAAGAAGGGAAGCTTTTACTATGCCATATAATTCCAATCCCCAAGAGAATTTGTTGATCATTGGTTTGTATTAACAAAATACTAGCTTGATATAAATGGATTCCCAAAAATTGTGAAAGGTTGATTATTTTGTCCAAAGTTTTGATTCTAACCGAATTGAGTTTGTAGACATGAATTCATATTGTTTCCAAGTGTTCTCCCCATGAATGGTTTTCTTCCTTGAAAAGTATTAGCATTTGAAGTATTTACAATGTTCATCCCTCCTTCCTAGATGAAGGAACATTTCTTTGGTGCATATTATGCCCCCAAGAAAATCCAACATGGGTGCTCCCTATTCTAGGATTAATTGTATTTCCTTGTGACACATTTTGTCCTAAAGGAAACCAATACTCATACCTCCCATTCCTTGGAAAGGTATGTTCATCTAATGTAGGATGGAGTCAAGAACACCCCCAGTCATTTTGGAAGGGTCGGTCATGGACATATGTCCTCTATAGGGTGGGAAATATTAGGATGGAGACAATGGACCACTGGCAAGTGAAGTAGTTTTTTTTACAGTGGGAGGAATATCAGAATTAATATGTTGGAACTTGGGAATTTCATAGGTTGGAACTTGGGAATTTCATCCCAAAATAGAAACAATTGTGACTTGTGGAATAGGTGAATCCCCTCTAGTAAGAACCATTACCGATGGTGGGAACCACCCAGATTCTCCTGCAGATGACATATTTAAGTTTCCTTCTCCTATGGGAACTGAACTAACTAGGGGTGTAATATTATCTCCAGCGATGGTACATCCCTTGTGTTTTACATACTAGCCCACTCGGATGGTGTATTATTTACTCTAGGGGTATGTGACTCAAGTTCTCGGTTATGAACAAAATTAGGACTCTGTGGTGGGTTTAACAACTCTTCTATAGAAATAGGACCTATGTTCTCCTATGGCTGAGGAGAAGTGGATCTAGGAAATTTATTTAACCATCCATTAGTGTCACTAAGGTGACCTTCCTTGGATGAACTCTCAAACTCACTATAACTTGAATGGTTTTATTCTTCTTCATGTTACATTTATGGTTCTTGGTTTTCTTCCTTTGCCCCCTAAGGGGTTGTAATATAGTCTTTTCCTTGGCGCAAGGAAATCTCTCTATTTAGGAGAGTGTCCATGAATCCTTTTGGGCCTACATAAAGGTTGGTTGACCATGCTGGCCTACTGAAAACACAAAGGAGAATACAAAATAAGAAATAAAAAAAACAACACATACCAAAAATGTTTTTGAAAATATATACAATAAAGAATAAACACTCTTTCAATGATAAGAACTTGGTTGTTTAGGACCAAGTACTTATTTAGTGAAGAGATGCAATCAAGGATATTTCAGAGGTTATCCTGCGATGATTAGGTCCCAAGTCAAACTAACAAGTATTTAAAGAGATAGTTATCCTAACCTTCTATGCACCAATCGTGAGGGGTGCAAGCACTAGCCTTTGCAAATACCCTTCCAAGGAGCCAAGAAAAAGATTCTACATCTATCTTAGGTTCCAAAAGATATTCCTCTTACAATGGCCTATGAGGATCCTAGGAGAGGAAACTAAGTTTACCACTTTGGCGGTCTACTGTGATCTTGACATTTTTATAGGCCTACGGTTCAGGAGTCCTACTTTAATTATCGAGCATGGATCGTACAAACTTAAGAGGCACTACACACTGTATGTGAAACTGCTGAGTGAATCCTATCTAAATATTTATTCTATGGAATTGGAAATGACTGCTAAGTGATGTGAGCGATTCTAGAAAAGAATATAAATTGTCTGATCTATGAAAGCATGAAGATCTATTTAACAAAAACGTCTACTTAATGAAGGAAATGGTTTGATTCATAAAACTAAAATTAAACTAAAAACCATGAAATGATTAAACTAATAAAACATGAAAGTCTATTCTAAGAAATGCTTTAAAAATTTAATCTAATGTGCCAATGGAAATCACTTATATGAAATATGAAATGTTTTAATTTAATAAATCACAAAAGGAACTAATCTAAACCAAAGTTGGAATGCATGACAATACAAATCTGACTAAATTGTTCAACTACAGACACCGTATAATTGAACTACAGACGCCGTTATGCAAATCTACAGATTAAAATAGGAAATTTCTAGAAATCTATTCTAAGCAACAAATGATCTTTAAATGAATTACAACTATCTACTTGATCAAAACAAAGAAATGATTTTAAACTAAAAATGGAAAGAACTCAAAACTCCTTCTCAACACAATGAGGGGGACTGCCTCAAAGTGTGTTATAGGAGCTAATATAAACTATGAAATCACAAGTGATGTAAACCATGATTTTTCCATTATATGATTTAAGAAATCATTGTCCAAAATACAAAATGAACTATTGCAATGTATCAAAATAAGTCCACTATAAAAGTGTATGGAACTAAGGCTAACCTCTAGCATGAGGCGTGAGTCTCTACTTATTACAAATTTCAAAAACATCATTCCAAAAATATCTATGCTGGTGATCTTGAGATCAATCTCTTGAAGATATCCCACTCTGAAAATTAGGAGAGACTTGCAGTCTCACAAATTCATCCTTTCAGGTGGACAATTAGAACCAATCTTGCTTACGTTTAGCTCAAAAGTGGATGCGATTTGTTGGCTTTGTGATTGCCACTAACCTGCATTTAATCACATAGGATACCGAACCACTTGTTATCTCACTTAAAAACACATTAAGCAAGGAAATTTTACCACATTCAATCATTACTTAAAAATTGACTGCATTATGCTTAATTGTTGCTCCATTACAATAGAAAGTGAATTTACAACTGCGATTAATACTTATATCATGGCCCTATCATCTCCCCCAAAATTTAATATTCTACACATCCTTATGTAAACCATCCCATGCAACGATCCTGGGTGCCCCTTTCTCCCATGTTCTGTTCTTCTTTGACCCAACTTCTCCTTTCCTCTTCTTCATCAATGTTTTCCTTGTTTGTTAGGGGAAGAAAAATGGCGGGTTTATCTTCATTCCAATCCATTTCAGTTTATTTTTCTATAAAGATTCTCTGTACATTCGTGCCATGAATAGGGAAACATCCAGCCTATGGGCGGAGTGTGGCTCCCTCTTCTTCAAATCCACTGGAATTATTTTCTACCCATCCTTTATGGCATCCTCCACATCCTCAAGCATACTCTGAATGGTTTTGTCAAAATGTTCAATATCTTCTTCCTGCTTCTCCTCAAGGATAGGAATTAAGTCCTCATCAGTTGCTAGAGTATCGTGATTTTGGATCAATATTCCAGGATGAGGTGCTTATGCCCTAACCCATAATGTATTAACCCATTCCTCTGGCTGGTAAATATGAACATCATGTTCTCTTTCTATTATATGGTCCATCTAGGAACATCGTGTTCTCAACTGAAAATCACCAATGTATGGGTTTGATGACCAACCATATTAATGAGGCACAACAAAGTTATGTAGGTATTATTCACACAGTGGTATTTTTCAAGATCTATCATGTCTAGAAAGACGTCTACAAAATCATTTGGGTTGGCCAATTCCATTTGAAAAATATTCTTTAACCTTTGTAGCTAAAATTGAAACCACTTCTCTCTGAGATATATAGTATAAATTCTGGATGGGGGTCTATAACCGACAATTTCCTCATAAAGCTTGGTAGTTTAATCTAGGATAGTCTCCAACTTTACTATTTGTTGATATTTCTCTACTAGCTTTCCTTGAGCTTTCCCAAATTATGTCTATAATGCTTAGTTTTGCTGCTCCAAGTGCTTTTTCTAGTAAGCATGGTTCATCTTTAAAATATGAATCTTCTCATGGATGAATGGAGTTTCTGTCGAATTCACAACCTTCCCACTCACCCTTGTGGACACAGGGGAATGTGTGTCAATCTTGAGTGTTGCCAATTCTTCCTTAACCTTTGATAGTTCTGATAATGCATATGCTAGACGAGAATCCTCTTTGATTGGCGTTTCTTCTCTATTTGGTGTGTTTCCCTTGATTGGCTTCTTCTCTTCCATAGACTCAAAAGGTTCTCCTTATTCCATCTCATAGTCCTTTGGGTCCTCTTTATCTAGGGGTGACTTCCTAGATTCCTCTTCATCTTCTTCCTTCTCTTATTTCTCTTTTTCTTCCCTGATCTTCGCTTCCTTCTTAAGCCTCCTACTCTGTCGTCTGAACTCATATGCTCTATAGAACAACACTAGTTGTTTCTGAGCAGATATTTCTTTGGAATTATTTATTTTTACCAGGGTATCAACAATGATCTCATTGACGTCTATCTCCAACTAAATCTTTCTTTTATCCCCTGACTGAGTGGCTGCCTTCTTTCCTATGCCTGAACCCTTCCTTTCTTTTTGTCCTATAATGGGGGTTGGGATCGAACCTAGAGTTCCCCTCATTCTTTGCACATCGTCGGTAGAAATATGTATGAGTTATTCTCAGGAAAGATTAGGGATATGGGTTGAAAATTCCTTGCAGATCATTAATTTAATCAGTCCAGTATGCACCAGGGCATCATCTTTTCCTTGTGCCACCTTCCAACTCATCTCCCACATAGACTGTAGTAGGTAAAAGGGAATGTTGATATTGTTGTTTGGTTTTATATGCCCTCAATTTATCAATAGGTCCAACATACTGAAGTGAAATGTGGGTACATAACTGAGTCTTTTGGTATAGGTGATGTATTTCATAATGACAACTCCGATTTCATTCCATGGTTTTGGCATAGTTTCCTGTTTTACTCCATTTTTATCTTCCTCGTACCTCTCTCCTTCTGCAAAGAAGGCATCTTTTTATTTTATGTCACTTTCTCTATCATCCTTACCCGAATGTAACCCTTTCAGAATTCCTATGTAAGGCAATATTATTTGTTCATTTAAATGGATACACAGCTCTTTCACCCTTGTCACATATTCTTCCTCTTTCAAATGCTTGAGGTTTCTAGTGAATTCCAGGGCCGCATTCTAGTCGTATCCCTTCAAATTGGTGATGAAAGACATATTTCCACTATGCAGAGGATTGTCAAGACTTGCATGTCATCATAAATGGGGGAATGATCCATAGGATTTCTCTTCTTAAAACCAAAGATCATTGTTTTAAATCAAATTGAATAGATGAATAGGATGAAGGACTGACGCTAACTTACTTGCATTTTTTACTGAATCGAGAATTGGCTTCCCTTGAATTGTTTTTTGGATGTCTAGGTATGCCCCTGCTTCCCCTGCACCGTCTTTCTCTCTATTGTGGTCTTTTTTTTTTAATGAATGCAAGAAAAAAACCATTCAAGTGTCCTTGTTCTTCCTTACCACTTTATTATTCTCCCACTTCTGCGACTGATTGAAATCAAGATCGTGGGGAGATATGCTAGACATGTTTTAATCATGATTTTTCATGCATCTTCTTCACCAACCTAGATTTCTATTTCCATTTTGAATGCACAATCATGATTTCTTATGGATAAACGACCTTCCCTTAAATTGTGCGCTACCTCCCCCTTTCTAAAAGTTAGTTATCCTCAGCTTGGTTACAGAGTAATTATGGTTTTTGTAGGTAGGCTAGATTCTAGTGATTTAAAAGAATGAGGTCAGTAGTTACCTTTTCATGCTTAATGTACCTGCGGATTTGGTGTGGAGAGTGATTTTTTGATGGGATGTAGAAGATCGCACATGCTGGATTCTGGAAATTACTATTGTGTGATTTTTAAATTCGGGCTGGTTGGAGATGATTTCTTTGGCTCGCTTGATAACTTTTTGTTGTCTTGATTGATAAAATTTTTGTTGGCTCGATTGATAAAATGTTTGTTGCTCATTTGATAGAAGAGCAGTGTAGTAATGTTTGTTTGTTTGTTTTTTTTTTTTCTTTCATTTTTTTTTCTTCTATTTTTTCTCTTTTTTTTGGAAGAAGAATTTAGATGAATTGGAGGACATTAGGGTCCCCAATAAGCATGAGATTATTCTTATAAAGGTTATGCATGAATTCTACTTTAGAAAGTGGTTTCTTGTACATCTTGAGCCTATGTCCATTTACTAACATTAGAAACTGACTGCCATCTATTGTTCTTATATTGACTACTCCATTATCATAAATGGTGTCTATTTGGTATGGTCCTAGCCATTAGGTTTTTAACTTTCCTTTGAATTTTTGGAATATGGAATCATATAATAATGTCCAATCTCCTTCTTTAAATTTATTTGTCCTTATGTTCTTGTCATGCCATTATTTCCTTTGTTGTTGTACTATCTTAGTGTTTGACAAAGCTTGTTGCTTGTGTTCGTCTAACTCATTTAATTGTAGAATGTGTTCTTTTTTATTCTCAGATAGTTCCATGCTTAGTTCAACAGCTGTTCTTAGTGTCTTGATATTGAACTCAATAGGTAGCATAACCTTTTTTCCACATACTAATTCATAGGGAGTAAATACAGTGGTTGTCTTCCATGTTGTATTGTAGGCCCAAATTGCTTCATTCAATCTATCTTCCCAATCTCTTTTATGCAACCGGACTATCTTTGTTAAAATTTTCTCCAAATCCATGTTTGTGACTTCGACCTTCCCATTTGCTTGTGGGTGATAAGAGGAAGGCTGCATTTTTTTTTTTTTTATTCCTTCTCAGTAGCTCTTCAATTAGATTGGATTCAAAATATGTTCCTTGATCAGAGACAAGTTCTCCGGGGACCCCAAATCTAGTGAATATTTGTTCTGTGAATAATTTTCCCACATTGTTTTCATCATTTGTAGTAGAAGATTTAACTTCTACCCATTTGGTGAGGTAGTTTGTACATACCAGGATATATTTATTTTCATTGGAAGGTGGCTTAATTGGTACCACAAAGTCGAATCCCCACTTATCGAATGTCTCTAATGATACTTGAGGTTGAAGAGGCATTTCATCTTTCTGTGTGGGTTTACCCATCCTATGGAAATCATCACAATGTGACAGATACTCTTGAGCATCTTAATGGAGTGTAGCCCAATAATAACCTATTTAGAGTATCTTATAGGATGTTATTTTTTATGCATAAGAGCCTCCACATGGTTGATTGTGAGTGGCATGTAGTACATCATGTACTTCATCTTCTCTTACACATCTTCCGAATATCTAGTATGGCCCTCTATTAAAAAGGTATCCTTGAATCCTACTGTAAGTTGCGCTTTTTCTAACTATTTTGCATATCTGTTTATAATCATAATGTTGTGGAAATTTTCCAGAGACTAGGTAGTTGGAAATGTCAGAAAACCATGGAATTTACACTAATATTTCTAATAGGTGTTCATTTGGGAAAGCATCTTCTACCAATTCTTTGTCTAGCACATGGGTTAGTCTCGATAGAAAATCTGCCACTACATTGTGTTTACCTATTTTATCTAGAATTGTCAAATGAAATTCCTGTAAAAGAAGTACACATCTTATAAATATAACACTGGTATGAGGTTTTTTCATTAGGTACCTTATTGATGAGTGGTCGGTTGGCACAAAAACTCAATATCTTGTTATGTACTAATAGAATTTATTGATGGTGTGGATAATAGCTAAGAATTCTTTCTCAGTGACCGTGTAGTTGAGCTCTTCTCATGTTCCCAATTATGTCAGCAACATGAAGCATCCAATGACCCATCAAACCCCCATGGACTATAGTGAAAATCAATAAATTAATTGATAAGGGGTATAACATTGGTAAATTACCCTAGGCAATTAAATTAACTAGGAATAAAATTTAGACTATAGTTTGTTTTAATAAATTAAATTGGAGGTAATGTAATTATTAGTTTTGATATTTAATTATTATTAAATGTGATAATGAGTTGGATGAGGGAGCATAAGGAGATAATGATATCTCAATGAGTTTCCAACCAAAGAGAAAAGTGAAAGAAAAGCGGATCAAAGCAAAAAAGAAGGAAAATGGCAAAAGCAATGAAAAACAAGCAAGTGCATAAAGCAAGAAAGTGTACAAAGCATGAAAGTACAAAAAAGCGACCAATATTGAAAAAAGGGAAAATCTAGGAAATCAAGGAGGGAACAAGTTTCCAAAGAGGAATAAAATCCATTTAGTATGAAAAGTAGGAAACATATGGAAAATCCAGGAAGGCACAATTTCCAAAAGGGAGAAAGCAAGCAAGTATGGAAAAGTAGGAAAATTCAAAATCAGACAAGGAAGGTGCATTGGATGAGTCCAAGGAGGTTCTTGGGAAGCTTAAATTGCTCAACAATTGACCCACTCTATAAAATAATTATGGTGCACCACATTCACATATTTTGACATTTTATCCTTGTGATTGAGAAAGCTCTATGCTTCTATAGGCTTTGGAGATGTGCCCTTAGCCACTTGTGGGAGATGTGCCCCATAGTTACTGTTCCATTCTTTTACATATGATCCAGTGCATCCATTTATGACTAATTGTCAGATCTGATCCATCCCATTTCATGAAGATATTGATCCTTTAGAGTTGATGCAGATATCCAAGCCGGTTTGATGTGGTTTTGATGAGTTTCACTTAGAGAGAAATAAAATGGAGATATTGAAAGGAGTTTTAGAAGTAAAGTGCACCTCCCATGAGCATCCATCAACTCACTGAAATCCTACATATCATATTCAATTATCACACTTCTCCTACTTACTCTTCTCTAAGCATTCTTATCCAATATTTGTAAAAATCCAAGATTGTTGACTTTCTGTGTAATTTGAGCTTTGGTACATCTATTTATTGCTTAATAGGTTCAATTAATATTTTTTGGTACATTTTTTTATATATTTCTGATTCATAATAGTCATCATAAGAATAATTTGAGAGCCTTATAGGCTTTTTGGGTTTACTTTTCCCAAGACTAGCTCTTTAGGCCCTTTTTATTTGACTAGTTTTGCAGTATTCTTTATTGAAAGCTATATGAATGTCCATTTTCATTTATTTCAGTCACCTGGGGTTCCTAATACATTAATTAAGTTCATACAAGTCTCATACCGAGGATTCATAGCCCGCTTGACCTGTTTGGAAGAGCCTGAAAATAAACTAGTTGAGCTATCCTTGATATCGCTCTTTCCCTTTGGAATTCCAAAATCAGTCAAATCCTCCCAAAAATTTGATAGATATTGTATAGTAGTATATTAGGGATTTAATTTATGATATACACACTCTTGTTTATTTCAACTGTAAGTTAATGAGTATAGTATGCATATGCTGGTGTGCCCAGGAAGCATTGTGGAGACTTCAGCAATAGCTATTGTCGAAGCATAAATGGCCCCAGTACATTTTACATAGGAATATGAAGCTGGCCTTGCTTATGATATATTTTCTACTACAAAGTCCTTAACATATTTTTCAGATCCAAAAAATTCCAACCATCAAGCTCTTCTGGGGTTTATCTGTGTCCAGGACCAATTTCTTCATGACTAGTTTTGAGGACTAGTTTCAGTTGTGTTAATTTGTGTTTTGAATTTTAAATGTGAGATAATATCCTTTGAAATATGATTCAATTATAATAAATTGGTATCAGATAACTTTCCTTGGCTCATCCTGTGGAAAGTAACTCTTAGTGGAAGAAATATCTCAGAACTATCTTCAAGTTGCAGCTATGGAACTAGTTACAATCACGTAAGATAAAGGCTTTGAGTTATAATAGGAAGAATAAATAATTTACATTGATGGAGGCCTACCAAGAGATGAGGATGGTTACATTTGTGACAGCATGTAAAACTAATACCAATGAGCTGAACCACCGATGGATAATCCTAAGAAGGATTTAGCAAAGATGATATATGCATGTGAAAACTTTCCCAACCACTACCAGGAGTATCTAGCCTTGGGAGAAAAGATTTGTAAAGACATTCCTTTCAAAGATTATTTTTATTGTAGGTTTGTATTTGAGCTAAATAATGTAGATGAGGAATCATTTAAAGGAAACAAACTAATGATATAAGAAGAAGGAATAACAAATCATCCATCTGATGAACATGAGAGGCACAATAGTCTCTCAAGTGAAGAATCATGTATCTCTAAAGAATATGAAGGTACAACCCTTACTGATGAGGATTGTAAGCATGAAGAAGCCACCACTAGTTCTGCTAAGGATAATCCAATTATGGATCAGAGAGTAACTATTGATGGGTTCCAAGAAGAGGCATCTACCAATAGTTTCTCAAGTTCTAAATAAGTATCTACTGATGGATGCTACGATGCGGTACCTACTGATGGGTGCTAAGTTTTGGGGAGACATCTATTGATGGATTCCCATCTCTCTATGTGGGTGACATAGAGATACCACTTGATGATGCTGTTACAAGTATAAATTCCACTGAATCAGAATAAGATGAAGTCCTTATAGTCAAGGAATAGGCCCAATGATCGATTTCACTATCACCACAAGAGATTCATGAGATTGACCCACTAATGGATGAGGAGGAGGTTCACTCTCAACCTTCTCCCATTGAAAGGCCACTCAAGATGAGAAAAAGGAAGATCAAGGAGTCCTTACACATTCTCCATGATACACATGTTTCAATGTCATAGTATTGTTGGAGAGATGCTTCATTGGAAGATTCATCTTTCCTTGAATCCATGGAGAAGATCTAAAGAGAAATGTCTACAATCCAAGGTAATTTTTCACACATGCTTTCTGACAAAGATTACTTGTATGAGCTTGTTCATATGTTGCATGGAGCATCCTTGAAGGATGATGAGGAGATTTCCAAGCTCAAATATGAATATGGCCACCTAAGATTCTTTGAGAAGCACTCAAATTTCCCTCTTAGAATCTAATATGGAGATAGATCAGCTTCACTAGGAGTTGCATAGATCACATACTCCCTCCTACCTTCCAGTCATCCATTCTCTTTCGGTTGATGACATTCAGAATTCTATGGAGGAAACTCATGAGATGGTGGTTCATGAGGTGCATAGTGACATGCATGTTCTTGAGGAGTTTTTGGATTCTGATGATGAGTTCCAAGAACATACTTTCTTCTAGAGGGAAACTAAGCTTCTTCCTAGAGTGAGTCATTCCTTAATTGAGGAGTCGGAAGAGCTCCTTTATGATGGACCAAAATTTGATGGAGTTGGTGCATCCATTAGCCTGATGGATGAGGTTTGCAGTGATTAGATTATGGTCCATGATCCTACATTGGTTCCTTATACTTATTCAATGTCAATTGAGGGGGGAGTTTTGGTCAATAATTTCTTCTTGATGGTGCTTGAAGAAGAGCATAAGGCTCCCACATTTGCTCTAGTTGATTCAAGGATAGAACCATCTCCATCCCAGTAGTTGAAGAGGCATACCATGCCTACCTGTGATGTTGTAATGTACCATCTTAGGATTGTGGCACAAAAACTCGAGACTTCTCAAAATTGACTAAAACAGTGATTGTGGAAGCTATAATTGCTGGAGATGGGAAAGATCAAAGGCTATGGATGGATGGAAGGTTATGATATGAGTTTATACATATTCAAAATGTACTAATACAATTTATGTTTGAATAAAATCTCGGCTGAACTCTACTCCAATGCTCATGGGGTTCTCAACATATATAGACTAGTATGGGTAGGAAACTTGACTGAGGGTTGGATAAATTTGTTGAAGACATAAGAGAGGTTAATTAAAATTAATTTAAAGTCATAATATAATTAAATATCATCTCATAAAGTTATATGAATATCTGGACAAGTCTTATAACAAATCTAGTAAAATTGCAAGTCAGGACAACTCAACTAGTTCGACTTCTAGATTCCCAAAAAGTGCTCAAAGGAAATCGAATTTATGAAACAGAGGTTGGAAAATGACATAGGACATGTTAGATAACTCCAGGAATAAGAATGTATTCATTTTTACTTATACTCATTGACTTATGAATCATACACTGAAAGATAGTCAAATTCTAGCTAAATCTAGAAGGGGTGCACAAATTGGAGAAGAAACCAGAGTTATGTAATTTGTATTGAAAAGAATGATATCAGAACATTAAATAATATATTATTACATAATAAATAGGCTAGTATTCCTTTCATAAAATTATAGAAGGATCTCTCTTCTTGTACATGAGAAACTAGTTGCAGAACTCAAGAAGGAGGAGGGATTCGATCTCTGAACTTGGTGAAGATTATTCTAAAATTTGAATTCAATCTGATAAGATTCAATACCTTCAAATACACTTAGTGATAATGGCTGAAATCCATCATCCTCTTACAGAAAGCTGAGGCACATCTCCCATGCTTGATTAGGGGCACACCTCCCAAGTCTTAGATGCACAAATGCATTCATAAAATTTCTCATACTAACAAAAGATGTGAAATGGAGCTGGAATCCTTCTTTTATAGAATTCATGTTGACCTGTTCAGCAATTTACTTGTCTTGGTGACCTGTGAGAATAGGCCACCCATGAGTGGACATACTTTCCTTGCTTTACTTTGGCTTTCCTTCTTTTCTGAACTTTCCTGCTTTTCATACTTTCCTACTTTTCCTGTTTTATCCTACTTTCTGGATTTATGCTCCTTTTCCTGAAATATTCCTCTTTTCTCATTTTGGAATAATTTTTGGACTCATGTGCTTTACTTGACTTATTCCTCAAGTCACTCCTCCAACCTTATCCACTAACTCACCCTAGTGAATCATTTTCTCCATTTATTCAGCATAATAATAAAATATTAAATGCACCATAAATATTTATTCCAAGTGAATAGCAAACTATGGATAAAATTAAATGCACACTCCTAATTAATTAATTGCCTCATCTTAACCCATCATTAATTAATTAATTCAATATGTCACTAGGATCCATGGGGTTCGATCTTCTTTGTGGTGCCGACAAAATGGGAACATGACAATCCTACCCTCCCAAGATTGCTTTTCCTCAAGCAAAATATCCCAAGAGGTCCATCATGCTTTTGCTGCACTACTCTGATCATAATCATCTCTCCAAGAAAATATTCACTACATTTGTAACTGAACATGCCTACTTCTATCCAAGTGAAGCAACTGGAAAGTGTGCCAAGATCCCATAAGAATATTAGAAATGAAAATATACCACTACTATGTAAACTATAAGTCTATCCAAGGAGGTGTTCCCTATGTGGAAAACTGAAACCAAGTGCAACATAGATGAACTGGTGCAAAAGAGGGTTGGCTTGCTCCATCATGCCAACATGCAAACAACTGCTCCAAGGACAAACAATGCCAGGATCCCATTGCTTGTATGGAACCCCCATAAATCGAAATACCATCCAACAAAATATTTTAAGTAAAAGAGTGCCTGGATACGACTCTTCGTGCTGCATCTCCCCAAACATTAGTAAAAAAAAAAATCAACATCATATGAAATGTTGGGAAAGATGGAAACATCATACCGCCATATTGGAAAATCATTCTTTCCAATGCAACCCTAAAGCTTTGAGGGCCCCTCAATAAAGATATGCAACTCCCCATGGTAGGACCCAATCAAGGAAATACTATGTATCACCAAATATGCCTCCCAAGAGTGAGGCTGAGCTTTATCAATTATTTCCACTCCATCAAGAAGGTTCTCATATGCCGAATGCATATAAGAGTAAAAAATGTCATCACTGTAGTTCAAATGACAAGGTTGGAAGTCCCTTATCCAATCATGAGAAAGATAGTAATCATATAAGAAAAAATGTCTTGTTAACTGCCCACAAGTAAAATATGATGAATATAAGGAAAAACCATAAGTGCAAGTAGAACTAATACCCTTAAGGGCATATATCTCCAAGGAAGTAGTCTCATTGCTCAACTCTGTGTCACCGGATCCAAAAGACAAACATGTACTATCCCAATGTATCTCAAGTGGAAAGAACATGTGTTACATGCCTCCATCAAGTATGCACTCATCCCATCAGTGGATGAACAAACACTTATCAAATCAGGTCCAAGTAAGAAGCTTGTGGCTTCTCCAAGTGCATATCTCCAATGGTTCAACAAATTCTTTTGTAATCTTGCTTGCTTAGCTCTCTTCCACCTATCATGAGCAAAAATATTTCTTCTAGGAGACTCCATGTGTGACATGTAATATTCCACCCAATCCACGTGTGGATGAATGGTATCTGATGGCAACAATATGTACCTATGTTGCTGATCACAAAACATATCAACGTCATACAAATGTATATCAAGAAGGTGCCTTACCAAAGGATCATGAAAGTGCTTGTACATCCAAGCAAGTAGACCACCGTTTTCCAAGTGCACACATGCATCAAGTGACCAATCAAATCTGATCCAATGACATAGGTGAGGATCCCATGTCCTATAATGCTGCTCCAAAAGAATGTAATAATCTTCAAAATAATCAGCCATGTGTTCTTTCATCCAAGAAGTGAATGAAGAAACTGTACCAAAATTTGAACCAAGTAAGGAACGAAAAAAAACAAGGAGACTTCAAGTGGCTCAAATAAGTCTCATCAATACATCCATGAATGTTAGAGTAATCAAATTAGCGAAATCGATGCTGCCCCAAGGAGGTTTGGAAGGTGTCAAGCAATTCTGCTGTGTGTCCTTTCATCCAAACATTGGATGAAGGAACTCTCTCATCAAGTAAGGAACAAAGAGAACAATGGGCCTTCAAGGAGATCAAAGGAGTACCATATGTGAATCCATGTATATTTGTATCACCATAAGGTAACAAAGGATGCTGCTGAAAAATGTAAATAAGAAGGTTCTCTAGTCATGTCATTATCAAAAGGAGAGATAGGAGTTTCATACTCCTCATGTGGCACCATCAAAAAGAAACCTTTCACCCATACTTCATTAGGATGAATTCTAAAAAATGTGGAAGTATAGGGTGTATGAGAATGAACCAACTCACCCATATGATCAGAAAGTGTGAAAGATTCATCATGTGAAGGATCCATAAGAATAGGATCATGCATGTCCCTCAAAAGTGGGAAACTTTCCTCGTAGGTTGGTTCCAAAGTAGTGGAATCATTCACTTCTTCAAAAAGTGTGTAACCACCATCAAGAGCCAACCCAAGTTCCTCTTACACCATAACAAGTGCCTGGCTCTCATCAAGCTCATCCTCAAACACATCAAGCACATGCAAATTGCCATGTTTCTCATGATCCATCATTTCATGAGAATCCTCCAAGCAATCTACCATATGACAATCGGAAACATAATAGGAAGAACGAGTATCTTGCAACCTCTCAAGAAGTTGCCAATTTTGAATTTTGAGCTTATGAATATCCTCATTATTCTTCAAGTATGATTCATGTAACCAATCATTAAGCTAAACCAAATTGCTTCTATAAAAAATCAAATACTTGAAATTACCTTCAATGTTGCACATTGCTCTTCGAATCTTCTCCATGTCTTCAAGGAAGGATGTATCCTCCAATGAAGAAACTCTCCAACAAGAATTTGATACCAATGCTTGAGTGTCATGGAGTATGCTAAGGGCCTCATAAATATTCCTTTCACTCACCTTCAAAGACCCTTCAATGAAGGATGGTTCATGAGAGCGAACCTCTTCTTCTTCTTTTTTCTTGGGATCATCTTTACATGGAAACTCAAGTGGCAACTAGGAAGATGATATTGGTTCATATTTTTCTGCTGCAAGGTCTTCTTCTTCTTGCTCCATGGAGTTAGGACTTGCAGCAACCTCATGAAGGCTGATATCTATGTCACCATCATAGATATGTGAGCACCCATTGATATCACCTTGTAGTGACTCATGCTCCTCTAATGGTTCATCTCCATTACTTCCTTCATAGTTAACACCAAAAATTGGAGCCTCCATACCGAGGGACCCAACCATGCCAACGTTCTCACTGTAAGTGGCTACCATATGAGAATGAAACCAAGGGATACAAAAATCAGAATTGTGTCCATACCTTGGTACCATGCCTTTCTATTCATGTGGTGGATCTGTGATGGCTTGCCCTTCCACCAAATATTCCGGTTCACATCCAGCCGATGTGTGCTTGTCTTCTGCTTCCTGATGAAGCTCAGGAGGTGACTGTAAAACTGATTCATGTTCATCCTTTGGATCAGATCCAAAAGTTGTCTTACCACTCCTGACAACATCATCATCCCTTATAATTATTTTGAGATCACCCACCAAGAAAATAGGAGTGATTTCACCTTCCACATTTCCAACAACCAGATGTTGGACTGCTGGATCTTCAATTGTGCATGGACCTTCTTCATCTGCTTCCGATGAATTATTGGTAACTCATCAACCTTATGTCTGCTGCAAATAGGATGATTTATATTTTCCTCTTTCTTCTCCTTCATATCAATACCTTTGGTCCTCTTTTCTTCTCTACAACTCAGTTCCTTTCCTGATGGCTTATTGGTCTTCAAGGAATCCACATGTGTCAATGTTTTGATTTTCTTGGGTAGCAAGAACCCAAATTATTTGCATAGATCATTTACCATCAATGCAATATTCACCTTGTTAAAGCTAGATTAGGGATCTTGAAATAATATCTGGATCTCATATGTGCAAAACTTTATTAAAGATATGAGTTCTAAAATCTCATCTCTCCATGCATAATAAGCTATGAGGTACTCAAAGGGTCTCCTTAACTTCAATTCCTCAACAAATTCAGACCTTGGATAATAAAAATCTGCATCATAACATTGGTCATCATAGTCACCATCATCTCTTTTGAAACTGCTCGAAAATATGCATGATGATTCTTCTTCTTCGACTGCAACTGGAAGTAGCCTCATGGCTACAAATTTGAATTGTGATCTGCAATATTATTCAAAAGTGAGCTTTTTTATTTCCACATGGGTGGAGGAAAATGATCTGATACCAGTGTAATGTACCAGCTTAGGATTGTGGCACAAAAACTCGAGACTTCTCAAAATTGACTAAAATAGTGATTGTGGAAGCTAGAATTGCAGGAGATGGGAAAGATCAAAGGCTATGGATGGATGGAAGGTTTTGATCTGAGTTTATAACTATGAAAAATGTACTGGGACCATTTATGTTTCAAGAACATCCCAACTGAACTCTACTCCAATGCTCCTGGGGTTCTCAGCATATACAAACTAATATGGGTGGGAAACTTGAATGAGGGTTGGAGAAGGTTGTTGAAGACATCAGATAGGTTAATTAAAATTCATTTACAGTCATATAATCATTAAATATAATCTCAGAAATTTATATGCAGATCTGGACAAGTATTATAACAAATCTAGTAAAATTGCAATTCAGGACAACTCAACTAGTTCGACTTCTGGATTCCCAAACAGTGCTCAAAGGAAATAAAATTTATGAAAAAGAGGTTGGATCATTAAAGAGGACATGTTAGATAAATCCAAGAATAATAATGAATTCATTTGGACTTATAATCATTGACTTATGAATCATACACTGAAAGCTAGTCAAATTATAGCTAAATCTAGAAGGGGTGCACAAATTGGAGAAGAAATCAGAGTTCTATAATTTATATTGAAAATACTCATATAATAACATTAAATCATCTGTTATTACATCATAAATAGGCCAGTATTCCTTTTATAAAATGATAGAAGGATCTCTCTTCTTGTACATGAGAAACTAGTTGCAGAACTCAAGAAGGAGGAGGGATTCGATCCATGAGCTTGGTGAAGATGATTCTGAAATTTAAATTATACCTGATAAGATTCAGTACCTGCAAATACACTCAGTGATAATGGCTGAATTCCATCATTCTCTCATAGAAAGCTGGGGCACATCTCCCATTCTTGACTAGGGTCACACCTCCCAAGTATCAGATGCACAAATGCATCCATCAAATTTCTCATACTAACAAAAGATGTGAAATGGAGTTAGAATCCTTATTTTATAGAATTCATGTTGACTTGTTGAGCAAGTTACTTGTATTGGTGACCTGTAAGAATAGGTCACCCATGAGTGGACATACTTTCCTTGCTTTGCTTTGGCTTTCCTTCTTTTTCCTCTTTTTTTGACTTTCCTTCTTTTCTGAACTTTCCTGCTTTTCCTGTTTTATCCTACTTTCTGGATTTATGTTGCTTTCCCTGAAATATTCCTCTTTTCTCATTTTTGGCATCATTTTTGGACTCATGTGCTTTACTTGACTTCTTCCTCAAGTCACTCCTCCAACCTTATCCACTAATGCACCCTAGTGGAGCATTTTCTCCATTTATTCAACATAATAATAAATATTAAATGCACCATAAATATTTATTCCAAGTGGATAGAAAACTATGGATAAAATTAAATGCACACTCCTAATTAATTAATTGCCTCATATTAAACCCTCATTAATTAATTAATTCAATCTGTCACTAGGATCCATGGGGTTCGATCTTCTTCATGGTGCCGACAAAATGGGAACATGACAAATGCCTTCACACATAAAGGTGCATATGCCTCCAAATTGACTTCATTTAGTAGGACACATTTTGATTGCATGCACCTTTTGACTAGTGGCAGAGAGTTGAGCCATTGGGAATATTCACATAGGGAATCACTTTGCTTTCCAATTGGATCATGGGGTTGGTGTTTCTATTCTATTTTTATTTGGGAGAAAATACACATAAGTGATATTCCTGCTTGCATCTATGGAAACTTCTTTACACTTCTTGTGAGCAGTATGGGCATCCATGGAATTTTGATGATGCCTACTCTTTTTGTGATTGGACATGAGAATCTCACCCTTGTTATTTGAACAACAATGTTTTGATATTTGATTCTTGTGTGCATTGGACACATAAGAACCTTCCAAGGAGCTTAGAGATATTTGTTTGGGTTTGGACCTACCTAGTGGATGCATTTTTCATGATGTGTGATCTCTCTATGATTCAACCTAGCATTGGGGGTGACACACTTTCAGTATGGTTGCATGATCTTGTCAGTTCCCATGATGGTTCCTTCATCTTTCCTAGTACCCTTCATGGTTCTATCTTCTACATGGTATTGATGATGTTTGAGGGGATTCACACCAAACAGTGGGACCCTAACATTCCTTGGGATGTCAAGTTTCCTCACATGAAACTGCCATATGGAGATTAACAGATGAGGTAGTGGGATCCAGGCATTCTTTAGCGTGATGGAATTTGTTGGATGACATTATCATTGATAAGAGTGAACTAAAAGTAATGGGATCTTGGCATTGATTTTCTTTGGAGCATTTTTTTTCATGTTGTCTTGATGGATCAAGTCAACCTTATCTCTCATAAGTTCATCAATGTTGCACTTTAATTCAATCTCCTACTTGGGGAGCATTTCTCTAGATGCAATTGTGGTTTGCATGCAAGCTGCATTGGAGGATGTATCTTACACCCTACATTTCCGAGGAATCAGGAATCATTCTTGGTATCAAGTAATTCATCTGGAAGATTCATGTGGCAGTATGTGGGGTAGAGACATTCCTTGATAGGGATGAGATGAATAAAATTAAGTACCTCCCCAAGTGTCGTTAAGGAAAATACCTTATAGCAAGGGATGGATGCTACCAACATACCTAAGGATGACATATTGATATATAAGGTTTCACACTAATTACTATAAAAAAAATGAGATTAGGGTTTTATGAAAGAGTACCTTATTTATGGCGGCTGGTTTTAGCTTTCTCCCAATCTCCACAACAATATACCTGCAAACCAACAAACCTTACTCAAAACGATTTGACTATAAACATATAATGATATTGACAAAACAATGTAACATTAATTATAATAAAAAATCCAATAGAATTGACATTTTATTGGGATGGGAAGAATATCTCGATCCTTATTGTCAAAGAAATGGAACAAAATACAACTGATATACCTGATCTTGCTTCAAGCACTTTTGCAACCAAGTTCTGGGCTCTTTCTCCTCTCTTGACTTGAAATTCTTTTAGCATAACAATAGCTTTTTCTCGAAAATTGGTCTCTTCCTCATGGCCTCCCCTTGTATTTATGGCCAAGGTAGGAAGTTAGATTCATGAGGCAATTGAATGGGGAAGTTGGGGGAGTTACAATACCAAACTCAACTAATCCCAATTCGTATTCTTAATATATTTTTCAATTTCATCTTAAGATACCCGCGTGCATGACACTAGGAAATAGGCGCATGGTGCACAGCTAGTTCTCTTAGCAACTCACGCATACAACTTTTAAGTGATGTGCTCGGGTTGTTAATATTGGAACCCACGCATGACCCTCTAGATGTCAATTATTAGAGTTGCAGCTTTCCATGCAGAAAAAATAATATTTTCAACTGAAGATGTGGGATCTCAGCACTAAGTCATCTAAGGTAAACTCAACTCTTCCATCCATATTGTCCTTTTGTGTGATCGACGGGGCGATGTGATCACGGACGGAGAAGTGTTGATTTGACCTATAACAGATGCCCCCTAATGTGTGAGGTCAGAGGGAAAAGATGGCTAAAATACATTATAATCCTAGTTAGAGGAGGAGTAAGGAAACCACAAGACAAAGTCACAAAAGTACCTGAAAACAACAACCAAGGTCAGTGAGCAATTACAATCTTGACATCAAATAGATGTTCAATATGATAGATCATGATCTTCAATACATAGCTGGGAGATGTATATAGCATGGCCACTGAAATACAAGCATGGATCCATGTCAAAAATAGGAGATCATAGCCATAAAAACAAGTTGTATCTATGTCTCATTAAGAGCCAAAAATAAGCATGGCTCATTCTTGCACAACTTGGGTAATAACATAAATATGGTGATGATTTTATAGTCCCAAGGTCTTCATCCAAAAAAATCCCAAGGTACGAACCCTAACCATGTGAATAAATGAGTTGGAGTTGAACATGGGGGGTACCATTTGATTACTGGTCTTTGATGTATACCATTAACAAATGTGAGGGTGTCTACCAATAATGTAAATGGAGCCCAAGGAAACTAGTACATTCTAGCAAGTGTGAATAAGTAGAATTGAAGTCGAACACTTGAAGAATCCATCAAATAGGAGACATTGATGTATTCCCACTATCCAATAGTGAGGGTAATTTCCACTAATGGCTGTAATCCCCAAGGTACTATCCGAAACTCTAAACTTCGTTCCCAAATCATGATGAGATGAGGTCGATGGGAAGAAGTCCATTGGAAGGGAGGCTTTAATGCATCCTCCATCATCTAACACGAGGAACAATCACAAGATTGAGTTGTTTTGGACTAGGACTAATACAAGATGAAACAAACTGACACCAGGGATGGACGACATATGAAGTTAAGGTAAATGAAAAATGGCTGACACAGGTTGTATCCTTGAACCGTGGGAACGACACAAGAGTCACTTAGGCAGATTTTAATGTAATGGGAACATGATATAAACTTGCAATGTAGGAGACATTGGTAGATTCTCCATATGATTGGAAGAGTAACCAATCAGAGGAGCAAAAACTTTGAGATCAGGTTCATCCTAAGGTCAAAAACTGAAACCCAACTGAATGATAGACTCAACAGGTGCTTTGTTCAAGCACATGACTAATGTGCGTCCTTTAAAATGAAAAGATGTTTGATACCCTTCCCTTCCCTTTTCTCTTTTTATTAAAGAATATCCTTCTTGTTCGTTTTAATGAGTCCAAGAAAGAAAGCGCAATAGTCTGTCTTCATTTTTGAAGCAAGATTGAAGAAAGAGGGAGAAGATTGCTTGATAGAAGTTCAACCATGTGTAAATTTAACAAGCCCATGGGAGGAAAAATCAGGACCTTCTTCATTTTTTACAGAGTTTGAAGAAGAGATAGACGAATACTCTATAACACTGATCCATGGATTTTAATATCGATCCTAGATTGGTTTATGCTCGCCAATGTTTTCATTTTTGAGGAGTCTAAAAAACTTAAACAATAACTCCATACACCTACTTGTGGATTTTAGTATCGATCCCGAGTTGGTATGTGCTCGCCAGTGTTTTCTTATTTGAAGAGTCTGAAAAACTTAAGCAATAAATCTATATACCCTCTTGTGGATTTCACATCGAGACCGAGTAGGTTAATGCTCATTGGTGTTTTCATGTTTCGAGAGTCTGAAAACCCTAAAGAAAACTCCTAAAGGTCCTTTTTTGTACAGTTAGTCTCCTCACCCAAAAAATTATAAAACAATGAGAAGATAACTCTTCTAGCCACATATGACTAGAGTATACCTTTTTCGTAAATGATCCACAAAGGTCTAGAAAAGGGGTAAACTTATACCTAAGTGGATGTCACTTCAAATTCTTTAACGAGTTTGAAATGAAAACTATACTCGACAATCTTTTTTATTTTGAAAAATTCTAACAAGGGCTTAAAAAGACTTTATGAGCTTCAGGGACACTAAGTTCCATGACCTATCAAGCGATGAAATACTATCGACAACCAGATTAGTGATATATAACATGATCAGAAAAGATTCCTAAATGACATAGAGTAACAGGGAAATACTGTACCTCATTAACATGTCATCAAGAAAAACAAACCTTAAAAGACCATTGGTAGGAAATATAGTGAGTTCCGTTGTTTGTACTTTACCTAATCAACAAAAAACACATTAGTGGATTAAATAAAGTATTTAAAATGATTTTGAAACTATATTAAAATATGAAAAGTGGGTAAAAATTTAATTAGATTTTCTATAAATAGTTTCAAAAACATAACAAACTCACCATTTCAAAGCTTTGGAGAAAAAATTGGAAAACCAACCTCTACTTCCGTTGCTCATTGTGATGAATTCAGGTTACCGAATTGACTTCCGTCACTTCCAAGTAAGTAATTTGTTCCTTCTCTTCCATTTCAATCCAAAATTTGAATTTTTAAATCGTCATTTTATTTATTTTAACTCTGCGTGCCCATGGGTTCCCTTGTGGAAGACTCGCACATACGAGGAAAGTGCGCAGCTCTTCCACCAAGGAACTCGTGGGTGAGCACTGCTATCTAATAGGGATAGTCGCGCACACCACAATAAAAATGGAAAAAAATAACTAATGCATGAAATGGTTGTCCAACTGTAGGATGGTTCTAACTTGGCGAGAAAGAGAACATGAAGACATGGATAGGAAAGCCATGGGGGATCCATTGACCCTCATTGCATTGAGAAGATGCGGATTGCTTAAATTCTATCGAACCGTTAACATGCGAGCCCAATCACAGTTACTTGAAATGATGGTGCAATACTGGGATAACGTATAAGGGGTCTTCAATCTCCAAGGGGAGATCCTTGAGCTCGCTATTGACTACATATATTTTATAACCGGTCTCTCCCGAAGAGGGGAGATGGTCAACCTAAAAGGCACATCTCGAGGTGTGGGTGCACTTTCCGTACAAGATTGCATAAATGCATATTGTCTGTTGGGTACTGAAAAAAGAGGCAGTCATATTTCCATAGCAACTGTTGCAAGATTTCCATTGAAATTTATCTTAAGTGTTCTAAACAGAATAGGGGGAAGTGTAGTGCAACATCTTGCATCTCGGAACTACATGCAAGTTGGCATAGATTGCTTGCGTGGGGTTGTTTTTGATTGGTGTTCCAATTTGCTAGTGAGCATGAAACACCAACTCACCGAGTGTAGAACAGGTAGGAAAAAGAACTTCAGTTACAGTATCATTCTTTGCACCTTCTTCTTTGAGAGGTTTCCTGCTTTGAGTCCGGGGATGTCCTTGCCCCCACTCAATACTCGTGAGCCACTCATGACTCGTTGGGGAGACATATTCAAATGGCAAGGTGGCGGTGAGAGTCACCTCTCTTATCCCGATGAGGATTATTGGGCATGGTGGGGTCGGAAGGTGTCAGCATTGGAGTAGTTTCCCTATGCGAGGATGGACTTCTGCAATGACCCTAAGCTAGCTCTTCCTCTAGGATCCGCCTGGGGAGAGATGGTTAAGAAAAAGTTTATTTTTGAAAAATTATTTCATTATTTCATTTTATATGTATATAATATTTTTGATGAGTTTGGAGTATTAATCAATTTGTATCATGCACATGTTGGACCTCTGCGTCCCGATGGACACCCTCGCACATTTGTACTCCCAGTCAAGCTAGGGGCCACCGATTCCATGTTGATGACCATAGAGGGAAATATGAGTTGGTTGACTCATGACATCCCAATTTACAAGATTGAGAGGATGCCACTCGACATGCAGGATGACGTAGTGGGTGTGCCCCTAGCGTGGATTCGGCTACTTAGGAAAGTAGCTAGACTAGTTAGGTGTTACAGAGAGGCTATAGCAGAGATGGTAGAGGACCCTCCTTCTCCATAGAGGAGGACATATATGTATATTTTTGAGGCCGTTGAGCCCATTTTGTATATTGATAGGACATTGTGACAGACTTGTTGACCCAAACTCATATATTTTTTGATACAGATTATATATAGTATCAGTATTATTTACATGTGTGTCTTATCGTTATGTGTGAATGGTTTATTATGATTGTGTGTGATGTAGATGCCAGTCTAAAACATAATTTGCATACAAATCAACTAAAGCATTTAAGTTCCTTATAATGTGTTGATATGTCATATAATCAAAATGTCTTTCAAGTAACCTAATTCGCAAGAAATGGCACAGCAAAATAGGATCTCTAACTTGATACTCACCCATTAATTGAAACACAACCAACTGCGAGTCCAGTCTTACGTCCATATGTGAAATGCCATGGTGAAGGGAATCTCGAAGTAATTCAATGACCACGTTGTATTCAGCCACATTATTCGTTGTGGGGCCCAAGCAAACCCCGCGCGAAGACACAAGTTGGCCAGATGGTGAGTAAATAACCCAAGCTGCTGCAGCCAACTGACGCGTGTGGCAACTAGCTCCATTAGAAAATCCTGTAAACTATTCATTCGACATCTGAAAACACAAACCAATAGACACATAAGACATGACAATAACCACAAGCAAAGCTAACTCTAAAAAATGTACAACTATAATACATGAAAAAGCATAGAGGCCTAAGCATAATAACTTTTCAAGTAGAGCCCATTTCTAGGCTCTGAAAACTTATTACCCTCATAACCCATCATCTCATAAGCACCCTTCTTCATAAATTTAGAAACTATGTAAGGACCGAGCCACACAGAATTGAATTTCATTGCTCCCAAGGGTTCCTTGTCTTGGTCATAAAGCAAGACAAGGTCTCCTTCGATAAAAACCTTAGGTTTGACAGATTTATCGTACTGACTCTTGACTTGATTCTTATGAACCTTGTTTGATGTGAGCGCATTGCGGCGCTGCTCCTCAATATGTTCTAGGTACAACAAACGTTCTTCTAGAACTGAAGTATCAGGGAGTAGTTGGATGGCCAACTTTAATGAAGGAATTTCACATTCAACCAGAATAAATGCTTCTACCCCATGAACAATTTGAAAGGGAGAGAACCCAATAGCAATCTTAACATTATATCGATATGCCCAAAGAGATGGATACAACATGATGTG
This sequence comes from Larix kaempferi, assembly GCA_027924585.1. Lineage (NCBI taxonomy): Eukaryota > Viridiplantae > Streptophyta > Pinopsida > Pinales > Pinaceae > Larix > Larix kaempferi. Next base: position 2,153,529 of record BSBM01000012.1, on the reverse strand, counting down.
CCAGTTGAATTGACTGGCACTAATGGTCCTTTGAAGAATAGTCTTCAAAGTTTTGTTAACTGCTTCAACCTGACCATTCGCCTGCAGATAGAATGAAGACGAATGTTCATGCCAAAAACCTAGCACAGTGTATAGGTCAGTCATCATGCTATTTTGAAAGTGTCAACCATGGTTTGTAATGATTTCTTTGGGGATACCAAATCTAGCAATGATCTGGTTAAAAATGAAATAAGCAATCATTTCTCCATCTGCTTTGATAGTAGGCATTGCCTCGACCCACTTTGTGACGTAGTCAACAGAAACAATGATGTGATGATGTCCTCCAGTGGAAGCTGGATTACAGTTCATAAAGTCAATCCCCCACTTGGTGAAGGGGCTTGCTGTAATCATAGGGTGGAGAGGAACTGGGTGTTCTCTCATATTTTTGGTGAAAAACTGACATAGTTGACAATGTTTCACAACTTCCACACAATCTTTGAAGATCGTGGGACAAAAATAACCAACACATAGTATCTTCTAAGTTGTTTCCAACCCAGAAAGGTGACCCCCACATGCTCCACTATGAGCATTATTCAATACTACTTCGGCTTCCTCTAAGGTCAAACAACGACATAGAATAGAATCTATCCCACGTCTGTATAAAGTATCAAAAATGATGAGATAATTCTTTGCATGATTCTTCAGTTTCTGTCATTCATCCCTAGAGAAAGTAGGACATCTCAAAGTCTGGAGATATACTAGAATATCCCAGTACCATGGGTCAGAGGATGCAATAAGGAAGATGTGTTCATCCGATAATGACGACTCTTCCTCATTGTTTACTACGTCACTCAAAAATTCATAGATAAGTTCAATGAAAACAAGTGACTTCTTTGACTTAGCAGATTGAAAAACTAGGTCAAATTCATGCAAGATGACAATCCATTTATTAATTTTTCCACCGATGATACGTCGGGTTAAAACATATTGAAATGGATTGACCTCTGGGATCACTATAGTAGTTTGCAACAAAATGTAGTGGCACAACCTCTGAACGACAGCTAATTCCAACTTCTCAATGTAAGAATACTTAATCTTAGGAGCTATTAATGTGCGTGACAAATAGTAAATGATATGATCTTGGAGCTTGTCATCCTCTTGAACAAGTACTATGCTGATTGTGTATACAGGTGCAGCCAGATATAATAGGAAATCCTCGGTATAGTCTGGTAGGCTCAACAAGGGGGATGATAATAACACCTTTTTTAAGGCCTCAAATGAATTTTGAGCAGCCTCATCCCAAATAAAATAGGTGTCTTGTTTGAGCAGTCTCATGAAACCTTTTTGTGATTTTGGCATAGTTAATGATAAAACATTGTAAGAAGTTGGACATACCCTGTAGAATCTGAAGTTGTCATAGGGTTCGAGGAGGAGGAAGATTTACAATAGCCTCAACTTTTAGTGGATCAACCATGATGCCATGACTGGATACGACAAAACCTAGTAAACGTCCGGACTTGACACAGAACACACACTTATTAGGATTTAGATGAATCTTATAGTATTTGCATCATTCAAACATGAGTCTCAAGTGATCAGGATGACCCCGTCTCTTACGAGATCAAGCTGGGAGATCATCAAGATAGGGTTCAACTACATGTTTGATATCATGAAAAGCGAAGTTCATTGTGTGTTGGAATGCAGCCTCAGTGTTCTTTAGTCCGAATGGAATCTTTCAGTAAGAGAAGGTCCCCCAAGGACAAATAAAAGTTGTTTTATGTTGGTCTTCAAGTTTTATCTGAATCTGGTTATATCCTGAAAAACCATCCATGAAATAAAACATTTCATGGCTCGCACACGCATCGATAATATGGTCTATGAATGGTGTGGAGTAGTTGTCCTTAGGACAAGCTTTTTTTAAGTCCCGGAAGTCTGTGCAGAATCAAATGGTTCATTGCTTCTTATTGAACAGAACATTATTAGAGACCCATTCCATCATAGCAATCGGATAGATGAATCCAACTCTTAGAAGTTTCTCAACTTCCTCCTTGATGACAACTAATTTTCTAGGATTTACTGGATGAAGCTTCTGTCTCACAGGTTTAGCATTTGGATAAGTTGTGATGACATCCTCCACGATGGCAGGGTCGATGCCTGGCAGCTCCTCGTAAGACCAGGAAAACATGTTGTGGAATTCCTTAAACAGATTGGTGTACAAAATGATCTCATCGGGAGAACAGTCTGCTCCAATGAAATTTTTTTCTACAACGCTAGGTTTGATGGAGATGTCGATCGGAATGGTTCTCGATATGTTTTCCATATTCCCCTCAGCATAAATCTTTTGTATAGAAGGGGTAGTGGATGAATCGACATCACCACCAAGTCTCACTAGAAACTCTCCTCTCTTAATCTTATCCAGATCAGGAAGAAAATAGGACCTATGATGCATATGTTCCCATGGGTGATTCAGGCCTACCATGGCTTCCAAAATGGCCTCGTCATAGGGAAAAACAATATCCAGAAAATCGAAAGAGTGGGTAGAGTTGACAGACCATGCAGGGGCATAGTCCATATATGATTCCGCAAAGACAAACGAAGTTGAGATATGTTCTGTTGCAACATTTTGTGATGCTTGATAAGCCACTTCTACAATAGACAGGGGCATGATTGGTTCTGACTTAGTAGGGAGAATCCATGGATTAGTTGTTTGATTAACCATGGAAATCTCCAAAGATGAGAAATCAGTGGTACTCTTCAAACCAATAAAGTTAATGGGAGAAGGTAGGTTGAATGTTCCCATCAGTCATGAATACATTCCTATTCCCAAACTCTCATTGGGTTGGTGAGATTGACCAATCAACGGAATTGCATAATCTGATGAAGCATTGTTGTTTTTAGGGAAAATACCTTATTGACAATCCCCACTGGAGTCGCCAGTTCTGTTGTTATGGAAAATATCTTATAGCAGGGGATGGATGCTACCAACGTACCTGGGGCTGACAGATAGACATATAAGGTTTCACACTAATTATTGTAAACAAATGAGATTAGGGTTTTAGGAAAGAGTACCTTATTGATGACAACTGGTCCTAGCTTTCTCCCAATCTCCAAATCAATATACATACAAACCAACAAGCCTTCCTCAAAATGATTTGACTATAAACATATAATGATATTGACAAAATAATGTAACATTAATTATAATAAAAAATCCAATAGAATTGACATTTTATTGGGATGGGAAGAATATCTCAATCTTTATTGTCAAAGAAATGCAGCAAAATACAACTAATATACCTGATCTTGCTTCAAGCACTTTTGCAACCAAGTTCTAGGATCTTGCTCTTCTCTTGACTTGAAATTCCTTCAGCATAACAATAGCTTTCTCTCCAAAATTGGCCTCTTCCTCATGGATTCCCCTTGTATTTATCACCAAGGAAGGAAGTTAGATTCGTGAGGCAGTTGAATTGGGAAGTTGGGAGAGTTACAATTCCAAACTCAAATAATCCCAATTCGTATTCTTAATATATTTTTCAATTTCATCTTAAGATACCTATGGGTATGACACTAGGAAACATGCACATGGTACGTGGCTAGTTCTCTAATCAACTCGCGCATACAAATTTTAATTGATGTGCACAGGTTGTTAGTATTGGAACCCGCACATGACCCACTAGATGTCAATTATTAGAGTCGCGGCTTTCCAATGAAATATGTAGAAAAAATAAGATGTCCAGCTGAAGATGTGGGATCTCAACACTAAGTCATCTAAGGTAAAACCAATTCTTCCATTGATAGTGTCCTTTTGTGTGATCGGAAGGGCAATGTGATCATGGACGAAGAAGTGTTGATTTGACCTATAACACCAAGGTTGATCCACCTATATCACTACCGTCAATTTCACTTAGAAGAGGAAGTTCTGCAATTTGCAGCTAGCAAAAGAAGGTTTATTAACCACTTTGCATATTTACATGCTCAACAGCTGGGTTGACCATACAGTTGTATAGAAGATGAAGTTATCCCTTGAGAAGGGGTAATAATGAGAGTAGCACAACAAAAGCATGATGGGTCTCTTTGGAATTGGATTGCAATTGCTCGAGGACAAGAAATTTTGGAAGGGGAGGACTATCATGTTCCTAATTTTTTCAGCAAAATTAAGTAGCCAATGGCTGACCAAACCCCCATGGACCCTAGTGAAAATCAATAAATTAATTGGTGAGGGGTATAACATTGGTAAATTACCCTAGGAAATTAAATTAACCAGGAATAAAATTTAGACTATAGTTGTTTTGAATAAATTAAATTGGAGGTGATGTAATTATTATTTTTGATATTTAATTATTATTAAATGCACTAATGAGTTGGATGAGGGAACATAAGGAGATAATGATAGCTCAATTAGTTTTCAACCAAAGAGGAAAGTGAAAGAAAAGTAGAGCAAGTAAAAAAAAAGGAAACTGGCAAAAGTAGTGAAAAGCAAGCAAGTGCATAAAGCAGGAAACTGTACAAAGAAGACAAGTACTGAAGAGTAGCCAGTCTTGAAAAGTAGGAAACTCCAGAAAAGAAAGGAGGGTGTAAGTTTCCAAAGAGGAATAAAATCTAGTCAATATGAAAAGTAGGAAACATATGGAAAATCTAGGAAGGCACAATTTCCAAAAGGGAGAAAGCAAGAAAGTATGGAAAAGTAGGAAGATTCCAAATCAGACAAGGAAGGCGCATTGGATGAGGCCAAGGAGGTTCTTGTAAAATTAGTCATAGCAGATCTAATGAATAAGAAAATCAATCACAATAGATGAAACTTAGAAAATATGGTGTAAACTGTGCAAGAACATGCATTAGTGCTCAATATCCCAATAAGGGTGAAAATACAATACAATAATGTCACAATGAGTGACCAATTCGAATTGCCTAAGGAGATCATTCTAATTAACTGAATGGCATAGCTTGGCTCCAACTAGGAGTCCTCATCATCAATCAGTGGTGGTCATCAATGCACAAGAACCAGTCATCCAGGTGTCAATTTGAGTCTAACTGAGTGTAACTAAAGTGTGTAGCACTGATATAGGGAAGGAGGCTCAGTGGAGGGTGCATGGGAGGCTAACTGAAGTCAGAACAAGTCATCTAGTCAATCTGGAGGTCCAACGGAGTGAAACAGTCAGTCAGGAGTGAAACTAGCCTTAAATCAAGGAGAATCAGAGCTAACTGAGTGTAAACTGAGTGGGTAGGTGAGGAAGTGTGCCCTTCTCTGGAAATAGGTGAGATGTGGGTGCCTTCATGACTAGGAGGGATAAGACTCTGAGGAAAGAAGCTCTCGGGTGCTAGAAAGAAGTGGATAAGGTGCTGGAGGCATCAACCTGGTGACTGGGATGCATGCAAACCCTAGAAATTGCATGCAAAACCCTAACAATGATGATGTGGATATCCAAACACCCCCCCTCAAGCTAGAATATGATGTAAAAAATAATAATGTAGGGCCCTGGTTACTAAGACCAAAGGTCACCCCAATACAATAATCCAAAAAAAATGCTGAAAATAAGCTAAGTGAGGAAAGAGGGAAAACCCAGTGGGAAGAAAGCCCCCCCTCAAGCTAAAACATAATAATGGATCAATCTGTCTCCACCATGATGGAACTCACCCCCAATAGTGAACGGAGGTAAGAGAACTTCTTCTCAGTGAAGCTCTTGGTGAAGATGTCTGCAATTTGCTTGTTCGTAGGGCAATATTGCAGAATGATAGTGCGATCATGCACAAGCTCTCGGATGTAGTGCATGTGAATCTCAATGTGTTTGGTCCTCTGCCGATGAACTGGATATGTGGAGATATTGATAGCACTTTAATTGTCACAAAAGAGGACAGTCAAAGTAGTTCCACCAAAACCAAACTCGGAAAGAATACCCTGCAACCAAACTGCCTGAATGCAGGCATTAACTGCCCCTCGATACTCTGCCTCTGCTGAAGAAAGTGCAATGGCTGCCTGCTTTTTGTTGGACCAGAAAATAGGGCCATGTCCAATCATGAAAACATATCCGAAAGTGGACTTCTGATCAATTCTATCACCTGCCCAATCTGAATCAGTAAAACCAATGAAATCAAGCTCAGAATCTGCAGCATAGTGGATGCCAAAATGTCTCGTACCTTGCACATATTGCAAGATCCGCTTGGATTCCCGCCAATGAAGGTCATGGGGATGCTACATATACCTTGATACAACACTCATGGCATAAGAAATATCAGGCCTAGAGTGTGTCAAGTATAGTAGTGAACCAATCAACTGTCGATACATAGTGTAATCTGCAAACAGTGTAGAATTTCCCTCCTCAAGACTGATTCCTGAGAGGAATGGGAATGGGGATGCCTTACATTCAGCCATATTAAAATTCAATAACAGGTTGGAATCATAATTTTGCTGAGATATAGTTATCCCATCAAAATTTTGAGCTATCTCCAAGCCCAAAAAGTGACTCAGCAAGCCCAAATCGCTCATGTCAAAAGCTAGATTTAAGGCAGCTTTTAGCTTGTTTATTGAAGTAAGAGTGCTACCAGTAATGAGAATATCATCAACATAAAGAACAATAATAAAAAAATTACCTTTAACTTTCTGTAGGTACACATTCGGATCAGATTTGCATCTTTTGAAATTTTGAGAAAGAAGGAAGGAGTCCATCTTTGCATACCAAGCTCTTGGGACCTGTTTTAAACCATACAAAGATTTCTTCAATCTGCAAAATAATGATGGATCTGATATGTAAACTTTTGGATGCTTCATATATACCTCTTCAGCAAGATCTCCATGTAGAAAATCACTCTTCACATCCATGTGGTGCACTTCCCAGTGCTTGGATGCGGAAATAGCCAAAACTAGGCGGATGGAATCCATCTTTGCAACTGGTGCAAAGTCTCAGTGTAGTCCACTCCTTGGAATCGGGAGAAACCTTTTGCCACCAAACTAGATTTGTATTTGCTGATAGATCCATCAGCAGCAACTTTCATGTGGTAGACCCATTTACATTGGACTAATTTTCTTCCAGGTGGAAGAGAAACTAGCTCCCATGTATTGTTCTTTTGAAGAGAACTGTACTCTTCATCCATGGCACTTTTCCATCTCGGATCTCGGTGGGCATGGTAGTATGTTTTGGGATCTGAACCAATCATCAAATAAAAAATCTCAGATAATAATGGATTAGAAATAGAAAGATCCATACATTCTCTTTGAAAGTCCGCTCTTGTTCGTCTTGGATCAGCAAGATTTCCAATGATCGAACCAGCAGATTGAAGAGTGTTTTGGGCCCACTTTGGTAACTGAGGAGGATAATAATGGTCGGATTCCAAACCTGATATGTCATGAAAATCATGCACTTCTAAAATATCAGAAATATCAGAACCAATACTTTCATTATCGCTGCTCAAATCTTCTTCTGGTAGAGGCGGTGAAACGACAGTTTCTTCCTCGACTAGTTGCAATTCTTGAAGCAATTCTTCATATTGCACATTGCACTCTATGAATATATTTTTGGATCTGATATCCATGATTTTATATGCCTTTGATTCTTCTCCATATCCTATCAGGATGCACTCAATACTTTGTGGATCCAAAGCTCGTCTCTTCTTGGAAGGAATTCTAGCCCATGCAGTGGAGCCAAAAACCCTCAAATTTGACACATCCGGTTTGTGACCAAAAAATGCTTTGAAAGGAGTCATACCTTTCACGGAGGAATGTGGAACTCAGTTTTGAATATATGCAACAAAATTAATTGCTTCAGCCCAAATATTTGTAGCCAAACCTTTTGACTCAATCATGCAAGTAGCCATCTCTTTCAGTGACCATTTTTTTCTTTCCACTACACCGTTCTGCTGGGGTGTGTAGGGAACTTTATGTTGGATCTGAATTCTGATTTCAGCACAAAGTTGTAGCAACTCGGACTTGATGTATTCTCTGCCATTATCAGATCTAAGAGCTTTGATCTTTCTCTTAGTGGCTGTCTCAACAGAAACCTTAAAATACTTGAATTTTCCAAGCACTTTTGACTTGTTTTTGAGAAAAAATACCCAACTAAAGCGGGAAAGATCATCAATAAATGTCAAAACATACCTTGAAACATTTAATGAAATATTGGGCAGTGGACCACTAATATCGGAATGTATCAGCCCCAAAATTGTAGAAGCTCTGCTAGCTTTGTTGCGGTCGAACCTGTGCTCGGGGTGCTTCCCAATAATGCAACGGGGGAAAATTCCCTTCGAGGAATGGAGCTTTGGAAGACCATATACCATGGATTTCTATTGTAGAAGCAAAAAATACATGTAATTAAGGTGTCCAAACCTTTCATGCCAAATCATACTAACCTCATTACCATGTGTGTGAAGAGCAGTGGGCTTTGCAAGCGACACAAAGTGAGAAAACTTATAGTATTTTGCAATGTGGTTTTCCTTTCCGACTGCAATAAGTCTTCCACTTTTGATATCAGAAATTTCAACTGTATTAGGGATGAATGTAACTTGCTTCGGTTCACCAGTGTGTGTCATTTGATACACAGAAATTATATTTGAAGATAAGGAAGGCACATAGAGAACATTCTGGAAGCTTCCATGTTCTACATGGATGGTACCTTTGATAGAAGCAAGGTAGCGAATGCAATTGATGGAGATAATAACCTGCAAATCACAATGAAAACAAGAACCATAAGGTCGAACAATCCACCCTTTTAGAGTTGCATCACACCTAGGATTGGAGATCAAACAAGTTGAATGGGTCCAATGTATCAAATCCAGGAATTATGTGGAAAACTCAAGCTTCTGGAGTGGATTGGAAGTGCATTTTTTTGCTTTGCATGCACATGAGCGAATGCACATGAGATCTTTCATGCCAAAACTTCTGTAATTTTGAGCAATTTCACTCAAATATTCTTGTAGAACACCTGTAGAAAAGAGATCTTGTCCCTGCAATGGCTTTGATACCATGTAAAATTAGTCACAACAGATCTAATGAACAAGTAAATCAATCACAATAGATGAAACTAAGAAAATATGGTGTAAACTGTGCAAGAACATGCATCAATGCTCAATATCCCAATACGGGTGAAAATACAATACAATAATGTCACAATGAGTGAGCAATTCGAATTTCCTAAGGAGGTCATTAGAATTAACTGAATGGCATAGCTTGGCTCCAACTAGGAGTCCTCATCATCAATCAGTGGTGGTCATCAATGCACAAGAACCAGTCATCCAGGTGTCAATCTGAGTCTAATTGAGTGTAACTAGTGTAACTGAAGTGTGTAGCACTTATATAGGGAAGGAGGCTCAGTGGAGGGCACATGGGAGGCTAACTGAAGTCAGAAAAAGTCATTTAGTCAATCTGGAGGTCCAACGGAGTGAAACAGTCAGTCAGGAGTGAAACTAGCCTCAAATCAAGGAGAATGAGAGCTAATTGAGTGTAAACTAAGTGGGTAGGTGAGGAAGTGCACCCTTCTCTGGCAGTAGGTGAGATGTGGGTGCCTTCATGACTAGGAGGGCTAAGACTCTAAGGAAAGAAGCTCTCGGGTGCTAGAAAGAAGTGGATAAGGTGCTGGAGGCATCAACCTGGTGTCTGGGATGCATGCAAACCCTAAAAATTGCATGCAAAACCCTAACAATGATGATGTGGATATCCGAATAGTTCTTTGGAAACTTAACTTGCTCAGCACATCACCCACTCTATAAAATAAGGATGGAGAACCACTTTCACATATTTTGACAGTTTATCATTGTGATTGAGAAATCTCTATGCTTCTCTAGGCTTTGGAGATGTCCCCTTAGCCACTTGTGGGAGATGTGACCCATAGTTATTGTTCTAGTATTCTACATATGATCTAGTGCATCCATTTATGACTAATTTGAAGATATGATCCATCTAATTTCATGAATAGAGTGATCCTTTAAAGTTGATGTAGAGATCCAAGCCGGTTTGATGTGTTTTTGATGAGTGTCACTTAGAGAGAGGAATCAATTGGAGAGATTGAAAGGGGTTTCAGAAGTATAGTGCACCTCCCATGAGAATCCAGAAGATCAATGACCTCATACATATCATATTCAATGATCACACTTCTCTGAGCATTCTTCTCCAATCTTTGTAAAAATCCCAAGATTGACGACTTTCTCTGTAATCTGAGCTTTGGTACATCTATTTATTGATTAATAGGTTCAATTAACAATTTTTTATGCATATTTTATTTTTATTTTTATTTATAATAGTCATCATAAGAATATTTTGAGATCCTTAGAGGTTGTTTGGGTTTACGTTTCTCAAGAATAGCTCTTTAGGCCCTTTTATTTGACTAGGTTTGCAGTATTCTTTATTCAAAGTTATCAAAATGTCTATTTTCATTTATTTCAGTCATGTGGGATTCCTAATACATTAATGAATCTCATACAAGTCCCATACTAGGGATACATATCCCTCGTGACCTGTTTGGAAGAGCCTAAAAATAAACTAGTTGAGTTTTCCTCCATAACACTCTTTCTCTCTGGACTTCCAAAATCAATCAAATCCTCCCAAAAATTCAGTAGATCTTGTCCATCAGTATATTACGGAGTAAATGTATGATATCCACACTATGGTTTATTTCAAGTGTAAGTGAATGAGTTTAGTATGCATATGTTGGTGTGCCTAGGCAGCCTCGTGGAGACTTCAACAGTAGTTGTTGTTGAAGCATAAATGGCCCCAGTACATTATGCATAGGACTCTGAATATGTCCTTGATTATGATATATTTTATGCTGCAAACTAATTAACATATTTTTCAGATCCAAAAAATCCAACCATCAAGCTCTTTCAGGTTTTATCTGTGTCCAAGACTAGTTTCTTCGTGACTAGTTTTGAGGACTAGTTTTAGTTGTGTTAATTTTTGTTCTAAATTTTAAATGTGAGATAATGTCCTTTGAAATATAATTTAGGGATAATAAAACTATACTCCTGCTAAGTTATTTTTGATATAATAGATGGCGTAGGGATTTTTTTCCTCTTCCTATCCTAAAACTGCACCAATAGTTGTGTCAGAAGCATTAGAGTGAATGTGAAAAGGTAGATTCTAGTTCGGGCCTTGGAGTATAGGAGTTTTAGTAATTTTCTCTTTCAACTTCTCAAATGCTACCATGCACTAATAAGTCTATTTGAAATCTGTATCTTTGGTCAATAGTGCAAACATGAGAGCTTCCACTCTATTGAATCTTTCTATGAAACTTTTGTAGTAGCATGTTTTTCCTAAGAAGCCGCGCACATCCCTTTGTTTGAATGGTGGGGGGGATTTATAATGACAACTACCTTGGCTTAATCAACTTCAATTCCTCTTTCTGATATATTGTGCCCTATAACTATGCCCTCTTTCATTAGTATTTTACACTTATCACTACTTAGATATAGACTCATCTCTATGCATTTCTTCAAGAATGCTTCCAAATTATCTAGTGCCTACTAAAAATATTGTCCATATGGTGTGAAATCATCCATATATAATTCCATTTGATCATGATGAAATATGAAAATATACTCAAGATGTCCCTTTGAAAGGTTGCAGGGGCATCGCAGAGTCCAAATGGTAGTACTCTATATGCAAATGTTCCCCACAAGTAGGTAAATGTGGTTTTATCTTGATCGGCTGGGTGGATCTAGATCTGATTGTATCCACTGAAACCATCCAAGAATGAAAAAAATTGTTCCCAAAAAGAGTATCCAGTACCTGATTAATGAATGGTATGGGAAAGTGGTCTCTTTTGGTTGCCTTATTAAGCTCTCTGTGGTCCACACATATTCTCCATTTTACCCCTTTCTTGGGAACTATCACCAGAGGTGATACCCACTCACTATATGAGATAGGATAGATGAAGCCAACATCAAGTAGCTTCTGTAATTCTTTCTTGACTATATCTTTTAATGTTGGGTTCATTCTTCTTTTGGGTTTCCTTATTGGGATGCCACCTTCCTTGATATAAACATGATGCTTGCAGATGTAAGGATGTATCCCCTTCATGTCTATGTAAGTCCAAGCAAAAACCTTGCTATGATCTGTGAGTACTTTAATTAGGAGTTGTTCTTGGTTTGCATTCAAATTGGTGCTAATTTTCACGTTCTTTCCAAGAAGAATTTCTAATATTTTTACTGTTGCGGGTTCTTGTTCCACAAAGAATACTTGCTACCACATTGTGTCAGGATCTTTAGGTGGACCTCCTATGATCTCTTCTCTTCTTGTTCACTTGTTGCAAAAAATTCTTCGAGTAAATCATTGTTAGGATAAACATTCTGAATGAAATTAGACAAATAAGTATCTTCATCCTCAACTTGTAGTGTTAAAGAAGTTTTTATGTTGAGGACTAGTTGTACTACTTGATCATAAATGTCATCATAATCATCTAACCAGGTAGTATTTTCTTATCAATAAAAGTTTGGCTGGGGGATAGATGGTGATCTTATTTTTTGATTGTCCAATAGTTATGGTCATGTCTCTGGATTGAAAACCTATGTAGGCATCTGTTGTTCCTAGCCATGGCCTTCCTAGGATGAGGGGGTATCCACTAAGTTTACTCTTGACCTATATGACTACAAAGTCTACATGATATTCCCAAGATTCAATGTTCATGATGATATATTCCAGTATGCCTTCTGTTCGGACAATGGAGGTATCTACTAACTGCAATACAATAGTCGTTGTCCTTATGAAAGATTGCATAATTAGGGCCAACATTGTATCTTTTGTAAATACATTGATTGTGACTACTAAATCAATGAGATTGCTTGGGATAGAAATTTTTTTATGGTTAAATTGACTATAGGGATTCCTGGGTATAGATACTTAGGGTTGATAGACCTTCCTAACATGAGATTTGTTGGAGGATCCTAAGTCGGCTTCCTGACTAGGTCCTTTGTTCAACCACTTTGTAAAACATATTGAACAATTGTGTCGGTCATTACATGTCGAGTCAATTAGTTGAACCGGAAGGTCGTTATGTAACTATTTGTAAACCATATAAATAGGCTGGAGAGTCTGATACATGAATAGTTGTAAGATATTGTGAATCATTGATGTACATGTTCTGCTGAGTAATAGAAAGACCTGTTGACTCTACCACCATTACTTATCTCTGTTCATATCCATATACTTGCTTGTTTATTATATAACATGTATCGCTAGTAATTATGCTATCCGATCGACAACAACATTGGTTCCATTGTCAATGATACATGCATAGGACGATAATGAGCATGATCAAATGATATCAGAACATAAGATAAAGGAATGGTGGTAGAGAAAGATAACAAACTATCTGCAAAATTATGCCAAAAGAAACATGTTGACTATTGCTCGAGAAAAGGAGAAGTTCTTCTCTGAAACACATGAAAAGTTCATTGAATCTATGATGTTCGCATTAAATAAGCTCCTGGATTAAAATACTCGTAGATGAAAAAGATCGACAATTACTCGAAACGTTACCCAAAGGAGGCCGCACAACTCTACGTGAATGGTGCAAAAGAATTGCTGACAATTTTTGTGAAGAATGTGCAATTGAAGAGCGAGTATCTGTTGATAACGTGAAGCGTAGGTTCTATAATGACCTTACCAACCAATTTATTTGTTCTTTACCGACGCTTTTGTTCAAATTCTTGATCAAAAAGGGAGTAGGGTATATTGTCAAATCTCGACCATTGTTGTTACCACCACTCTCGAACATGAACTAGGGAGAAAAACAAAGAAAGTGGGAAAAATTCGTGCAAGAGCGAGAGTGGGAATACTTCCTGAGCAAATGAATTGTTGCATCACCCTAGTTCTCTAAAGAGCTTTCAAGTCAGAAATGGGGGTTAGCCGACCATGTTACTGATGGAATAGATGAATGACAGTCGATAGATGAGAACACAATATGGCCAGCAGTGAGAAATCCAAGAAATTCGACAAAGATAGAACGATGATCCATACAAGCACTCTAGATATACAAAATATTGAACAATAAAAGAGTAGGAAGAGGCATGAGGAAATAAGGGAGAAATCTAGTGTGCTCCAGAAAAAAAGAAATTTGGGTATAGTGACAGATGGAGCATGAAATCCGCCAGATTCGAGTCGAGCTCAACAAAAAGAGGGCGATGATGAACCACTTTCACCAATGGATGAAGACCTGTGGATGGAGCATGGAAGTGCTCTCCAAGTGAGTATACCTGAGGTTATAACCCCACATTCCCCATTACATTTGACTTAGAGTGCTCAAGTGCAAGAAATTGTTGAAGATGTTTTAGGACTTCACGCTAGTCAATATGGCATCTAGAGTCGACGAAATGATGAAGGTAATGAGGTTGATAGATTATTGATCCATCGAACACAAGAAAGTAATTGGGTCACTTTTCAACTCGAATTTTCCAACCAGATTTTTCATCTACTCTATTCAAATCGTGAGAAAGCACCCCCCCAGCCACTTCCAACATTGAGTGATTCGTCGATTCAGTCGGGAAGGCCGAAAATAAGTGCAATCCAGATAGAATATAACTTTACTTGGGTATCGAGAGAAGCTGTAGAAGAAAGTCGACACCCGACAACCGACCGAATCCAGTGACATTGTTGTTGAAAGTGAAGAACGTGCATTAACTCATGTTAATACACATCAAGAAATACTACTTGTAGAGAACAACTGTAAGAGCATTTCTTCCACCGGAAGTAATACACCATCACCACCATTTATCTTGGAAGTCGAAATTGTTGCAAATATGGCACACCTAAATGCACACCTACCTTTCTATGAAGGAGACGAAGATCCAAGTAGACATTGGTTTGTTTGTGAGTCAATATGAGAGGCCAATGCCATTTCTAGCAAAGATAGACAAATGGCACAATTTGTTGGCGCCCTTCGAAAACGATCTCTTACCATTAGAGGAAATTTGAGGTCTAATTTAAAATAATGAAATAAGATTTACTAACTTTGGAGGAAGAAAGAAAAAAACTATTTTTTTGTTCGTATTTTCAACATATATCCATGTGTTTTTACTCAAATTTCGAGTGGGAGCACTCGTTGGATGCATAATTAAATTCTGCATCCAACAAGTGACCCCGCTCGAAATTTAAGTAAAAACACAGGGATATATGAACAAAAGAAGTAGTTTTTTTTATGACAAATATCTCAAGTCAACCATTATGGTTGACTCATTTTATTAAAATTCTATTGGTTCTTGAATTGCAACTTATAAGAAATTATGGTTGGCTCGTTTTCTTATAAGTCCCATTTTAGACCCCAAATTTCCTCTAATGATGGTACATAACTTATAAAGAAAGAACACCTACTACAACAAAGGCTCAGATAAAACAACAATTTTTGTCTTTCTTCAAAAATCTAGATGCAAAATATCTAGCTGCTAAGAAATTGGAAACCACTTCTCAAAAGCCAACAGAAACTGTCAGGGACTACGACAAAAGATTCAAAGACTTGCTGAGCCAGATTGAGTATGATATTGAATAACCTTTATTAATACAATGGTCTGTGGCTGGATTACTGCAGAAAATTAGAATGCACATCCATTTACATGATTTTACTACATATGAAGATGCCTTGAAAAAAGCGTTGCAAATAGAAATGGATGATGATTATCCTGTAGCCCTCGTCGACCGATGCATTGAAGAACAACTTGAGATGATGCTTTGAAGAACAATAGACAAATGACTACTAGAAATCAACTCAATTCTCAGAACTATGCTATATAAATGACAATGCTAAGATAATGAAGAATATAACCAACCTCGATCCAAACATTTGATGTAGATCCCCGTTGGAGCTTTCCAATCCATGCACTTGAATCTGCAAATTAGTCTTGACAGCCAATATACAACAAGTACATATAATATATAAACGGCATTAACATCATCAATAGAAATGGCCCATGATATAACAAATAAATGCAACCCAATGTAAGATAAACAACATTTACAACATTAATGGATGAGAATATGAGTATTTCTATTAATAAACAAGAAGAAGTACAATGTGATACGACCTCTTGCCAACAACCAATCTGAACCAAGATCTGGATCAATCCACTTGTGCCTCCACCACTTCAATCCTTCATGAATGGAAAACTCAAACTAGATAGGATTTTGGAAGGTGAACATAAAGGGTTCACAACTACAAGGATCAATGAGTGTAGACTCAAGATAGGGAAAAAATCCACTAGAGTTCTCTTGCTCTTCTTTCTCCTCTCGTCCATAAGTCATATGTGCTCAATATATAGTCCTCTCAAAGGTAAGTGAAAGGACACATCGAGGTGTTTCTTGGGCAGATGGAGAGCCAAAGGTCACCCAATGACCTCTTTTTGGGAGTAAAACGTAATTAACTAGTGATTTTTACCATTTTACATGCTACCCGTGGGCTATAGTGGGCTAGCCTGCGGGTACCCACAGGCTATAGTGTAACAAGTCGCGTATATGTGGTGATGTATGTGGGCTATATTGGGACAACAAGTGGGTAGGAAGAAAAATAGGGAAATTATGGTGGTTCCTGGAGTATAAAATGTGGAACTGAGTTGGTAAAATGGATCCTCTAGGCCAACGAGTGTTGACTCTCACAAGGTGGAAGATTACATTGTAATAGCGGGCTGTACTGGGATAGCCTGTGGGTACCCGAGGGCTATAGTGTAACAAGTCGCATATATCGGGTGATGTACGTGGGATGTAGTGGGACAACAAGTGGGTAGGAAGAAAAATAGGGAAATTATGGTGGTTCTTGGAGTATAAAATGTGGATTTGAGTCAGTAAAATGGATCCTCTAGGCCAAAGAGTGTTGACTCTCACAAGGAGGAAGATTACATTGTAACAGATGTTGGAGAAAACTCACTATGGCTTGGGGTAGACCACAACAGACAGATGACTACTAGAAATCAACTCAATTCTCAGAACTATGCTATATAAATGACAATGCTAAGATAATGAAGAATATAACTAACCTCGATCCAAACGTTTGATGTAGATCCCCATTGGAGTTTCCAATCCATGCACTTGAATCTGCAAATTAGTCTTGACAGCCAATATACAACAAGTACATATAATATATAAACGACATTAACATCATCAATAGAAATGGCCCATGATATAACAAGTAAATGCAACCCAATGTAAGATAAACAACATTTACAACATTAATGGACGAGAATATGAGTATTTCTATTAATAAACAAGAAGAAGTACAATGTGATACGACCTCTTGTCGGCAACCAATCTGAACCAAGATTTGGATCAATCCACTTGTGCCTCCACCACTTCAATCCTCCATGAATGGCAAACTCAAACTAGATAGGAGTTTGGAAGGTGAACATAAAGGGTTCACAACTACAAGGATCAGTGAGTGTAGACTCAAGATAGGGAAAAAATCCACTAGAGTTCTCTTTCTCTTCTTTCTCCTCCTCTCCATAAGCCATATGTGCTCAATATATAGTCCTCTCAAAGGTAAGTGAAAGGACACATCGAGGCATTTCTTGGGCAGATGGAGAGCCAAAGGTCACCCAATGACTACTTTTTGGGAGTAAAAAGTAATAAACTAGTGATTTTTACCATTTTACTTCATACCCGCGGGCTATAGTGATGCAACTCGTTGGTACGCTTTTTATAGTGATGCAACAAGCGGGTAAGAGGAAAAATGAGGAAATAGTATGTTTGAAGGATATAAAGTGGATCTGAGTCAGTGAAATGGATCCTACAGGCCAAAGAATGTTGATGCTCACAAGGTGGAAGATCACGTTGTAACAAATGCCCCCTAATGTGTGAGGTCAGAGACTGATGCTATGATGGCCGAAATACATTATAAAACTCAGAAGTGGAGTGATGGAGACACAAGTGGAAAGAGCAACTCACTCATCATAATACAATAGTATCCCTGAATACATGTCGGTAGTACAACAATATGATACAATGGCCATGAATAGGAAATACATAGTGAATACATGTCATAAGTGATCATAGCCATGATCCCTCTACAGTAAGATATGGTCTCCTACTGAAAAGGAAACAACTGGTGTAAACTGGAGGTACAAACTGCTGATATATGAGAGGTGATATCTCAGATGTAAAGTCAAAGTCATAAGTAGCATACTGAATACCACTATCGCCTAGGGTCTTCTACACAAGTCTTCGATGGTGGAAGTCCCATCAAGTGAATAAAGGAGTTGGGGTCGAACCTGATGTGACATCATCTGATTACCGGTCAATGATGTATACCATTAACAGAGGCTAGATAACCCACCAATACTGAAAATGGGCATCAAGGCACAGAGCACAATAATCAGAGTGTGAATAAATGAGTTGAAGTCAAACACTAGGATGAATCCATCGATCAGGGGACATTGATGTATTCCCAAAATTGTCGATGGCGAGAGAACCTGCCATTAATGATTGCAAGCCTCAAGGTACTCAACCGAAATCTAAGCCTCAAGTTCCGGAATAAATGGGTTGAATTTGACGGAACGAGACTCGCTGGAAGGAGGGAATTAAGGCATCCACCATCAACCAGCACGAGGTACCAACTACGCTGAAAGATTTGAAAGAACTCAGGTGAAACTGACTGAATCAATAAGGATGGCCGACATGCAATAGTCAAGAGATCTGAGGAGTGGCCGACTCTGGGCTCAGGACTTCCTTTGAACAAGAGCATGGGCAGATGGATAGACTGAGGTAGCATAGACTTGACATAAACTGTGCAATGCAGGAGGCATTACAAAGGGCTCCATAATGACTGGAAGCTTAACCGATTGGTGGAGAAAAATGAGAAACAAGTACAGCTCCTAAGGTCCAACTATAGTCCCGGCTCATAATGTATGGAGTGGAATGAATGCTCTATTCAAAGGCGACACAACAACTTCCAACAAGAAGTAGTAACCATAATCCCATCCATATTTTTGGAATATTTGATTTTTTTGGTCTTTTTCATAGTTGGAAAAAGCTTGAAAAAGAATAAAATTGCTTATAGTACAACAAGTGAGGGAACAAGTGTCAAATAGCAAGCAGACTAGTTCCAAGCAGTGGAACATACTTATGATCAATGCAAGGAAGTGCATGTAGGATGTGGACACTCGGGGGGTGTATTTCCTCAGGGTCAAAAGGTCATCAAATTGTGAAGGGAAAATATAAGCTCTGCAAGGCTCGACAAGGGAAAGTGCTCAGGCACTAGGCTAACAACTGAGTAAGTGGGAGCCGGCACAAGGCTCAAGCGGCAAGTAGGATGATGCAATGCAGTCACAACATGATATAACTGAGGGGATTCCTTAAGGGAGATGGCCAACATAAGACAAAGTAGAGTATGATTCTTTAGTCTTTATCGCAACGTCGTGGCATAACTACAAAGGACTCCTAATCCTAAGGACAAACAACGACATGGGCACCAGAATGCACAAAGGGGTTCTAACTAGGGTACCCATGTTCGAAAAATCCCTACCGCCACATAACGACACTTCTATAGTAGTGTGAAGGTTCCGTGTCGGTTACGAAGAGGGGTCGCTCCTAGGGTTTATGAAAGTGGTCAACAGGTCAAATGCATAATGCACATGGAAATGGCATCTAACCTATATGCTAGGTGCGAAACATACCTACCGTAGGTGTGAAATGGTCTAGAACAACTTTCGCCAAAGAAATCTGATTAAAAAATACTACTCCAAGACATTATATTAGTCCATAACGACACAAAACGGTAAAAACTATAGACAAGTGGGTCCTGAAAATTATAAATAGTAATAAAAAATTACAATTTACAATTCATTTATACTATTCACCCATTTGGAGCTTTGTGGTTAGTTTTCACCTGAAAGTTCAGTTGCCGATTCTGGGAGCTATAAGCGACCGTTCATCGAACCATCCAGAGAAGGTTGGTAGTCTCATCCATACCTTTCATTTCAATGCTTTCATTTTAGTTTTCAGCGGTGGGTTTTTTTGTTTGGCCAATCCCTAAATGGCTTTGGCGCTACCCGTGGGCTACAGCTGTGCGGGGCATGGGTAGGGAAAGATACTCGCAATCAATACACAGACTGACCGCAGGTACCCGCACCTGTATACAAACTAGCCCGCGAGTACGACCGTGAAGTTGAAATTTCAAAAGAATTTGACTAAAATCTTTGTTTTTCTTCACACTGGAAGTGGATGATATCTACTTCATTACCGGTTTGTCCCGTCAAGCTGAGGAGGCTAGTCTTCGGTCTCGTATTGTGGGTGGTGGGATCACCGTCCTTAACTACATAGCGCGGTATTTCCTCGCAAACACATGCACGATGAGAAGTCAGGTGCCCATCAATTCCATAGTAAATATGAGCATGAATATCATTGTGGCCACCTTAGTGCGGATAACGAGTTCCAAAGCTCTGCACTAGGCATCCAGGCCAGTGATGTTCTACGCATCACAATGCATGCAGCCTATAGTATTTGATTGGTGTACCACACTACTGGGGTCTATGAAGACCCAACTGACAGAATGCAAAGAAGGGAAGGCCAAAAACTTTGGGTATGGGAGTATCTTGTGCAGCTTCTTCTTTGAGAGAGTTTCGGGGCTTAGTCCGATGGTGGATGTCCCTCCTCATAGTCTCCGTGATCCGGCCCTGACCCGGTGGGATGAGATCTTGACATGATATGGTGGTGGCCATCTGGCATCACCATATACCGAGGAGTTCTTCCGTTGGTGGGACCTACAAGTCATTTCCATAAAGGACTACCCCTATGCAGGGATAGACTTCTGCCAAGATAGGGACATGCCACTCCCACCAGATGCAGCATTCAGAGACATTGGTAAGTACTCTTGTTAGGTTTTGTGTTATTAAATTTTTATGGATTTTTTATTATAGATGTAAATGCAAAAATATTTTTGGTGGTAGTATCATATGCTAATGGTTGACTATTTTCTCACAGACAAGGGCCCAGTGAGACCCGATGGCTTCCTGAGACATGTTCATCAGGGTAGGGGTGATGAGGCAGGTGATGCTGCGGCATGGCGCAATCTACAGACCTTTCAGTGCAACCTATCACAGATGGTTGCTAGGGTTCCACAGATAGAGGTGGCGCGACTACCTGAGGCCATGCAGCGCCAAGTAGTGGGGGTTCCGGGTGACTGGGTGCGGCTATTGCAGTGGGTAGCCAATGCAGTTCAGTATTTCTACGAGACACTTCCTATCGGGGTGGCAGCTAGGCCTCCTCATAGGTAGTAGATATCTCAGGATCTCATTTTTGTATCGATATGTATATTTTTTAGGGATACGGGCTCCAGTTTTATATGACACTACCATTTTTGGACATATTTATAAAAAACTTTGGTTCTCCGGTTCTACTATATGTGTGTATGTACAAATGTATGAATGTCTTCTTTTATTTGTGTGCTTCATGGTGAATGTGACAAATTCCAATCTAATACATAGTTAGCGTATGCATCATATATATGATTAACACTTCTCGGAACATGTATGTATGTAATTGAAACAAAATGTCGTTCCAAGAGTCTTACCCTTAGGAATTTTTGTAGTAGCGTAGGATCTCACGCACAGTACTTCCCATTCAGTTGAGACACAACTAGTTGTGAATCCAAGCAGACTTCTAAAGACTGGATGCCATGGGAAATAGCATCCTGAAGTAGCTCAATGATGGCAATATACTCAACCACATTGTTAGATGTAGGACCAAGACAAGCACCTCCTGAGGACACAACTAGGTGGCCAGGTGAGAAAATAACCTAGGTAACAGAAGCGAGCTGCTGCGTATGATGGCTAGCACCATCAACGTTTCCTAAGAACATAAGAAACTCTGCTAACATCTGTCAATCAAATGGATGCTAATCAGCAGACCCGAAAACCAAAAGAAATCTAAACTATGTACAGAAACAACTATACAATAGTATACAAAAGTACCAGCCTGAACGAGAGGTTCAAGCATAATACCACTTGAGGTAGACTCCTTCAAGACAGTTCCCTCATAGTCTTCTAATTCATAGGCTCCTTTTTCCAAGACACGCCTCACGACATAAGGACCGTGCCACATGGGGTTGAACTTGCCTTCCCCCAAGGGTTCTTTAGCTTGGTCATATAAGAGGATCAAGTCACCTTCAACATATTACCAGGGACGGACAGACCTATCATATTGAACCTTAATACGATGCTTGTTGGCATCTATGGCCACAACAGCATCTTGACGTTGCTCATCAAGTTGCTCAAGGTGGATTAAGCGTTGCTCAAGACCCGTCATATTAGGGAGGATCTCTATGGCCAGTTTAAGTGAAGGGATCTCGCATTCAATCGGTAAAAGTGACTCCACACCGTGAACTAGCTGAAACGGTGAGAACCCGGTGGCAGTCTTGACTGTGGTTCGATATGCCCACAAAGCAAGATATAACATGATGTGCCAATTGGTCTTGCTTTGTTGGATGGTACGTTGGAGAATGTCTTCAAAGACTTATTGACTGCTTCTACTTGACCATTCGCTTGGGGATAATAAGAAGATGAGTGTTCTTGACGAAACCCAAGCTTGAGAGACAAATCCTCCATCATCTTGTTCTGAAAGTGAATGCCATGGTCAGTGACAATCTCTTTCAGAATACCAAACTAAGTGATAATTTGATTGAATACGAAGTGGGCTGCTGTAGCACCATCGACTTTAATGGTAGGCATGGCCTCATCCCATTTGGAAAAATAGTCCATGGCCACTATGATATGGTGATGCCCCCCAGCCGAAGCTGGTTTGCAATCCATGAAATCCACCCCCCACTTGGTGAAGGGACCGACGGTGACGACCGGATGGAGGGGCAATAGATGCGAGCGTATGTTTCGAGAAAACACCTGGCATGGGTGACATATCTTCACAGCATTAACACAATCCTTAAAGATGGAAGGTCAAAAATAACCAGCTCTCATAATACGTCTGGCTTTAGCAAGCCTAGATAAGTGACCGCCACACACCCCAGCATGTCAATCATTAAGCACCTGCTCCGCTTCTTCGTGAGATAAGCAACGACGGAGGATAGAATCCTTTCCTCGGCGATAGTATAATCTTTAGTGTGATGTTTTACACGCCATTGCTCATCTCATGAATAGTGCGGAGGAAACTTTAAAGTTTGGAGCTATACAATGACATCCCCATACCAAGGGTCCTTGGACGAGATAAGAAATAAGTGCTCATCCACAAAGGAATCTTCATGAATGACATCTTCATCTAGTCTCGGAAGGTCCGACATAAGCTCAGCAAACACCAATGATTTCACCGACTTTTTTGAAGCAAAATCAAGATTGAATTCCTGAAGGATAACAATCCATTTATTGTACTCCCCCCCGATAAGGTGTCGTGATAGCACGAACTGAAATAGATTGATATGCTCGAAAACTATGGTTGTTCTAAGCATAATGTAATGTCGTAACCGTTGGAATGAATGAACAGTTGCAAGCGCCATCTTTTCCACATGAGTATATCTTAGCTCAATTTCTACTAGATTTTGACTAAGGTAACATATGACATGCTCGACAAGCGCATCATCAACCTGAACCAAGACCATGCCAATCGTCTCTTGAGACGTGGCCACATAAAGGATAAAATCTCATGCGAAGTTTGGTGGACTAAGCACAGGGGCTGATACCAAAGCTTTCTTAAGGGCATCGAAAGACTGTTGGGCTCGCTCATCCCAGATAAAGGGTGTGTCTTTCTTTAATAAGCGCGAGAAACCTTTGGTAATATTAGCATAATTGAATACGAAATGATGTAAAAAAGTGGCTCTCCCCTAGAGGCTCTGAAGTTGTAACAAATTGCGCGGAGGAGGTAACTGAAGTATTGCCTCAACTTTGAGAGGATCGGCTCTAATACCCTCTTTCGAAACTATGAATCCCAAAAGGTGACCCATCCTTACAGCAAAGATGCATTTGTTAGGATTCAATCGAATCTTGTATCGTATACATCATTCGAGAATCATGCGGAGGTTCTTGGGGTGGTCCATCCTCTTGCGAGAACGGCCGGCAAGGTCATCCAAGAAAACCTCCATAATCATTTTAAGATCGTGGAAGGAATAGGTCATGGCACGCTGAAATGTAGCTCCAATGTTTTTAAGGCTGAAGGGCATTTTCCGATATGTGAATGTTCCCTAATGACAAATAAAAGTTGTCTTATGTTGGTCCTCGGGTTTGATTTGAATCTGGTTATATCCGGAAAATCCATCCATGAAGGAAAAAATCTCACTTCCGGTGCAAGCATCTAAGATTTGATCTATGAATGGTGTGGGGAAGTTGTCTTTCGGACATGCACAGTTCAAATCTCTAAAGTTGGTGCATACACGGATCGTTCCTTGCTTCTTATCCACAGGAACGGAGTTTGACACCCATTCAGTAAGGGGAACGGGGTAGTTAAAACCAGCTTCGAGTAGTTTCTCCACCTCTGCCTTAATAGTGGTTGCTTTCCTAGGGTTCACAGCACGTAACCTTTGTCGAACCGATTTAGCATTGGGATACGTTCTAATCTCATGTTCAACAATGCGGGGGTCTATTCCTGGCATCTCCTCATATGACCAGGTGAAAGCTTCACGGAGTTCTGTAAACAATTCAATGCAAATAGCAATCTCCTCAGGAGTGCAATTGTCACTGATGTAGACATTCTCAACTTTTCTGGGAGTACGAGAGATATTAATTAATGTAGTTGGGGAAATGTTAGCCATATTCCCTTCCGTAAAAAAATCATGCGACTCCAAAAGAGCCACAGGGTGACCAACCATCTCTGCTAGATTTATCCTAAACTCTTCTCGTTTGGCGAGCTCGAGTTTGGGAAGGAAATAAGAGCGATGGTGCGTATCTTCCCAAGGTCTCTCACTACCACACATGGCCTCCATAATAGATTCATCAGAAGGCAAAGTATCATCGAGGAAATCGTGAGAACAAGATGAGTTGGCTGCCTAAACCGGCAGTGTAACGGGATCTTCCTCGACTGTCTAAGAAGAAGAGAGATCCGGTTCTGTAGTGGCTTGTTGAATATGCTGATAAGCAAGCTCAGCTACAGACAATGGCTGTTGGCTATAACTGACCCAAAGGTTTTCTATAAGACCCAAGTTCTTCGCGGTTTCCCTTTGACCAACAAAACCCCTTCGCACCGGTCCTTTCGGAAACAACCTGCGAGTAGGTTGAGGTCTCACCCGAGGTGTATCTATGGGGTATTGCAGAATTAGATTTCCACAGTAAGTGATAAGTTTCTTGGGCGGACGTACTGCGTAGCACAATAGGGGGTATGTGATGTGAGGTGAGACTCTGTAGCGATGGGCAATGCTGCAGTCCGCACCACTATGTTCTTCTATCGTGGGACTTATCTTGAAGCTGTGAGCAATGCAGCTTTATTCTATACTTGGATTATCTTGAAGACACTTAAGGAACTGAAACGAATATCACTCATCCACTCGTTCAAGCGCTTAACTGACTATTCATCTTATATTCATTCTTTAAGTCGGGGTACTGCGATTTGAGCATATATGACTATACAATCCAACTGTTAAGCATTCTTTTACTGCATATAAGAGAGTGTTTAACCAAATGACTGATTCCCTGTCTTCAAACACAATGCTAAATGTTATCATTCATCTGTTCATACAAAACTTAACATATCATCCCCATACTTCTTCTGAAGGAAATTGCATATCAAATTTCTCTCATAACAACATGCAAGGAAACATCTAGACATTCATTTACATAAAATATAGATAAGCATTCATTCATAAAACACAATCACACAACATGAGATTTAACGTGGTTTACTCCCCCGGGTGGGAAGCTATGTCCACAAGAACGGTTGGTAATATATTTCTTTAAAAGGGATGGGGACAACCATTATTAGTGTGCACACTCAACTGCAGACTCTCCTTCCTCTCAGATAGGTCTTTGCACATACAGCTGTAGAGCCTTTACAATCTTCTTAGCTCAAAATTTTTTTACAATACAACAATCCAAAATTGTAACAGCAAAAGTAGAGAGTAACCCCATCCCATACAAAATTGTCTTCTTAAATAGATCATGCCCAAAGGTCATGTATTTACAATGCCGAAGACCTAACCCAAAAAACCTTAGGGTTTACAAAACTGTGTCGGTTTCCCTAAACCGGCTTGCTAGCATCTAGTAGAGTCTGCTTCATCGTGGTGGTTCTCCACATCTTCCTTCTATCGCTATCGGCCTTCCTGTCGCACGCATGCCAACAAGTCTCTTTCACTGAACCGTTCATCTCTAACAGTGTCGCCCACCAGGAATTCCAAGCCGTCGCTTTATCTGAGCTGTCCTTTCCTTAACAAACTCATGCATTGGCCGCCTTCTTGATTTGATCGTGCCCTCCGCTCGGCACTCCTAAAGCATATTTACAAAATTAGACCACTAATGGTCCATCTGATACCTGCACCTGATCCTTGTCCAGCACTCCGCTTTGATGGGTCCACGTGGCTTGACTGCTTCACAGCACTGCTTCCTCATAGCGCTGGTCTTCGCGGTGCTTCCAAAACTCGGATGCTGCGCACAACTTCGCATAGCTTCGCAACACCCTCAACACTTAGACAAAATTACATCTTTTTCTGGGCTATGCCCAGCTCAACTTTCCCTACTTATAAAAAATGTTACCAAAACTTTGTCCCTTCTTGGGCCCAACATGCCTCTAACACTTACATGTGGCTCGTCCCTAAGCCACGTACTGCTTCAGTCGTCTCACTCTACTCCGTGACCTGTGGAACTAGTTTGGCCAAGAACTCATTATATGCACCGAACAACTATTCCATTGCTTCTCTGGTATCTTGTTCAACTTGTTGTACTGTCTCAAGCAGTGCTGGAGTTATCTCTTCTCTAATTTGTCCCTGTACCTGCTCCTGGTTGTCGCGCAGTTCCTTCAGCTTGTCTTCTATCTACTGCGACACTACTGTAGCATCCTCCAGGAGTTGCTGTGACTGATTATCCATCTCAGTCTCTTTCTCTCTTAATGCCTGGACTTCCTTCTTCAAGCCTGATATTCCTTATACCTGGACAACCTCTCTTTGGGTGGCAGAGCCTTGAGCTCTGCGTCCAACTTCTCTAGCGTGTTTTGCTTTTATTTTACCGCAGTCTTTACCTGCAGTAGCCCTTGATCCTCTTCAAGGGCAGTGAATTCCTTCGAGACTTTTTCCAAGAGATCTTGGCACTTAGCCATCTCACTCGTTATGCTCTGCGCGGCAACACTCATTGCTTGCTCTCTTAACTGCTGCTTAGTTAATGGTGTCTACTTATTCAGTTTTTCTTTCAACATGGCAAGATTAGCCTCATAAAAAATCTCTTTATCCTGCATCTCCGACTTCAAGGATTTCACCCTTTCTCCAATCCTCAGAATTGTGTCCACGGGATCATCCTGGAGTTCTATATCTTCAATATCCATGGCAACAGTAGATATGGTAGTCTCCAATTGTTTCCGGTGGTCCTGTTCATCACGTAGCTGCATGTCTGCACGCAACTCGAGCTTCCTGTTTGGTGCATGGAGCTCCGCTTGTGACTTCATCGACTCTGCTATTCGTTCATACATCTCCTCAACAATCTGCGTGTGGATGAAGTGTAAGCCTGGTAAGGGGATTTTGACCAAGTTGAGCTCTACCAGCTCGACACTCTTTGTTTCCAAGATGATCTGTTCTGTCATTGGCAATGCAATAGCCAATGGGTCCACATGGACAATCCTGGTCTTTGACCGCATCGTTATGGCTAGCTACGGCGGTGTTTGCTGCGAGGTTCCTACCGACCTCCCTTCGCCTACTGTGTCACACGATAAGGTTAGGATTTTCTGGACATTGTCCATTTTCTTCATGAGACCTTGCAGTGCGAGCTTGGTCTTTTGCAGGTCATCCTGGATGACCTTATCCTTTTTGTCTTTGTCTGTCATTGGCTCCTGCATCTGTTCTGAGACCCTTTATGCTATCATGTCAAAGTCATCTTCCTTCAGCACTGTCTCATATTGAGTCTTTGTGGCCTTCATCTTCTTCCGCGCCTTCGGCTTCTGCGAGGTCTCAAGCTCTTTTTGCTTTCCTGTTTCTTCAACAATCGGGAATGACAGCGAGATTGGCTCATCTTCGTCAGAGTCTGTCTCAACATCCATGACTTCAACACAGAATTCGGTGGGCTAGTCCTTCATGAGGATTTCAATGTCGTCCTCATACATATGGTAGTTCCCAGATACCACTCTGGCTTCTTCATTCTTGCTTTGGGTCAAAATAAAGATATATCGCATGTCCGCCATGAAATCAAGAATGCGAATGTACTTTGACGTTACCTACTTTGTGATGTGGCTGTAGTGGTGATCACATCGCCCAGCTGAGTGTAATATTGATAGAAAACTTCAGTTGTCATGTGTTGTCGCTCTACGTTAATGTTTTCCCAGAGGTTGACGTAACGGAACCCTCTAGGATCGTTGGTTTCTGCAATGACACCCACATAGTCCTTTGGATCCACCATTCTCTTGGGTATCATTGAGCTCATCCAAGAATTCATTAAGAAGATACTGACACCAATTGAATTCGGTGCCTTCAGCCGCTGCGGCACCGAGTAGTATTACGCCCGTAGGCACCTCTGGAGGCCTAGATATTATGATGATTTTTCCTACAAGCAACTGGGTAACAAATCTTGTCGCTCTGTCTTCAATATCTTCTGTGGGAAAACCTCTTTTCCCTTTCACCAATGCATGAGTTTTCTTCATCTTTTCGACTGCTTCTTTTTCCTTATTCTTCCCTTGGAAGAACAGCTTAGGATCCTTACCGTGCTTGCTTAACCCCATAATGCGGTGGATCAAATCAATGTTTGTATCGACATTTCTATCGAGCCATAGATATCCCTAGTGGATTCACGCCATCAGCTTGCGAACCACCACATTCAGTTCTGGTGATCGATCAAAATGTGGCAACCTCAACAAGTTCAACAGTCCTGACTGAACGATGGGTGTAAGCTAGCTTTCAGCCACCAAGTTATAAGTTCCCTTGGCATCCTTTTTCCAGCACATATACTAGTCAGGATGGAACTGCTGGTACTTAGGCGCATGGGGATCTTCCTTTTGCATGCCTAGGAGGTCAAAATCTTCCCACTTACAGTTTGCGATCTTTCCGAGTAGGTTCTTGGCAACCTCTACATGTTTTGAAATCGACGACAATGGGATTTCATATCTAGCACTCTTGGTCAATTTAAAGACTGGGGCATCCAACGCCCATGGTGATATATATTCTGGTGTCAGCTTCAATGGTTCCTTCTAAAAGACCGATATTCTTTGTGCCATCTGGCCCGTCTTTAGAATCTTGCTTCGTAGTGAAGTTACGTCTTTCCCTTTGTCCTACATGATTGGAGTATGGCGAGGTGATCTTCTAGATGCTTAACTAGGTTCAAGTGCAACCTTCTTGGCAGGGGTTTTCATTAACTCTGCAATTCCCCCATGCTAAAAGACTCGGATTTCTTCTTGCAGTGTAAGCTCTTCTTCTCTGTTTGGTGATTTGGACATTCACTGGCAAGAGTAGGAAACTGAATCTGAAATATGACTAAGGATTGCTAACATAGGAGCGAACGCATGAAAATTCTAAGTGTCCAGTAACGCCCGTGAGTCCTTATGCAGCGTTATTTATAGGCACAGATAAGTCCTCCCCGCACCTTCCAACGGCTAGATGAGCATTTAATGTGGTGTCAGTTGGCCAATTTGAACGAATCCTTCGGTCCCTTCCATCGTAAGTGTGTTCAGGATGGCTATATTTTTGTTAAATGCTGAAGCAAGTGCTTGCAACGGTCACCTAACGGCTATTTTTTTTTCCAACGATAGTGTAATGGCTATTTTTCTGAGTGCTGCGCCGAGCTACGCGTCAAACCATCTACAATCCTGTGCAGTTACTTCGTAGTGCCAAAAATTTTCAACTGTGTGGTTTCCTTTTTCTTTTCTTACTTCTTCTCTTTTTTTTTTTTATCTTCCACGCAGCTTCAACAGTGCTGCGCGGTACACACATTGTTCTACCTATCATATAAGTACAAACTCTTTTACATTTCCAGTGTCCAATTGCAATTGTACCTGACACTTGGAAACCTCTTCCTCTGCTTATCATTCAGGATTCTGCAAAGCAGGGTTGTCATGGTACAACTTTAACCTAGTTCCATTTATCAAAGTTGGTAGAGTATCGCCAACTAAATTGGCTAACTGGACTGCACCAGTGTTAGTAACATGTATCATAGTATATGGACCAAGCCAATGCATCTTAAATTTACCAGGAAACTTCATGAATTTGCTATCATACAGGAGGACTAGGTCACCTACTTGAAAGCACTTGTTCTTTATATGGCGATCATGCCAAGCTTTCTAGCGGTCTTTCTGAACTTGCTGGTGGAATCCGGCAATGAAGCGATCTTCCTCCAACCCAACGAGGTGTAGCAACCTTTCTTCTATTTCCTGTGAACGTAGTGATCCTCAAACTAGGGACAATATATTCCATTGGAATTATAACCTCCTTCCCATAAGCCAGCCGAAAAGGTGTATGTCCTGTCAATTTCTTGCATGTAGTCCTGTATTCCCATAACACGGAAGAGACGCGCAGATCCCAATCATCTATATTTACGTTGTAGACCTTAGTCAGTGAATTCTCCAGTATTTTATTGAAAGCCTCAACAGTTCCATTCACCTGTGGATGATATGGAGTGCTGTGCTGATGACGAATGTGGAATTCCTCTGTAAGTGCCTCAATGGTCTTGTTCAAAAAGTGAGTACCTTGGTCACTCATCAAAATCTTCGAACAACCAAATCTTGACAATATTTCTTCAAAAATGAACTGTGCAGTAGTACTGGCACTACAGTCCTTTACTGGCACTACAGTCCTTTACTGGCTTTGCTTCTGCCCATCTGGTGAGGCAATCCGTAGCAGTAATAATATACCTCGCACCAATTCTTTTCCTTGGTGGGTTTATAGGTCACACAAAATCAATTGCCCATTTCTCAAACACCTGCAATGTCAACTATGGGTTTAATGGCATCTTGTCTTTTTGTGAAGGTTTCCCTGTCCTCTGACAGACATCACAATTCCTGCAGTGTTCTTTGGAATCTTTGTGGATCGTGGGCCACCATAGCCCTGCGCGGTAGCCCTTCCTGCATAGTGACCTCCCGCGACCCCTGAATGCGCATCTGCTAGAATAAGCAGTTTCTCGTGATCTAGTATGCATCTGCATAGGACTTCATCTGGTCTGAGTTTGTATAACTAACCTACAATTATAGTGAAGTGTATGGCACACACCACTAGCTACTTCTTCTGCTGGACAGAAAATTCCTATGGTGCCAGCCCTATTGTTAGAAAATTAATGATATCCTTATAATAATCATCGACAACCTGTATAGTGAATAGCTGTGCATCGGGCATACTATCTTCAATGTTTGTCAGCTCTTATCCTGACTCAATCCTTGACAGATGATCAGGTCCCAAGTTCACTCTACCTGGTTTAACAATAATCTCAAAGTCATATTCCTGGAATAGCAACAACCATCTGCATATGCGCCCCCTGACACTGGCTTATTGACCAAGTATTTCAATGCAGAATGGTCAGTGAACATAAGGAAGTGCACACCAAGCAAGTAATGCTTGAATTTCTGTAGGGCATTAACCATTGCAAGGCCTTCCCTCTCGGTAGTAGTATAGTTCTTTTCTGCTGTTGAGAGCTTACTGCTCGAGAATTCAATAGGGTGGTCAATACCTCCGTCCCTTGGCTGAGCTAATACGATTCCCAAGGAAATGCATGATGCATCAACATGGACATGAAATGGCTTCATTCAATCTGGAAAGACTATAATCGACGTAGTCACCATCTTTTCTTTTAGTGTATCAAAACCTTGTTCACATTCCGCGTTCCAAATGAACGGTGCGTCTTTCTTTAGCAGCTTTTCCATTGCTGTGGTTATCTGTGCGTAACCTTTAATAAATTTCCTGTAGTATCCAGTATGGCCTAAGGTAGAGTGCAACATATTAATGGAAGTTGGTGTTGGAAAATTCACAATAATGGAAAACTTCGCAGGGTCCATCATCAATCCTTGCTTACAAACAATGTGCCCCAGTAGAATCCCATAAGGAACACAAAAACTACACTTCTTTAGATTTAAAGAGATCTGATGTTGTTGACACTTTTCAAGCATCATTCTGAGGTTCACACAATGGTTCTTCAATAGACCAAACACAGTCCAATCATCAAAATAGGATTCGAGAAACTTATGCATAAACTCTTTGAATGTTGCGACGACCACTCTGGAAAATATGGCAGGTGCGTTCTTCAGGCCAAAAGGCATTACTGTGTACTGGAATGACCCCCATTCTGTAGCAAAAGTCGTCTTATGCCTGTCTGCGGGGTCAATCCTTATCTGGTGATACCCCGAAAAACCATCAGTAAAAGAATAGGCCTCATTCCCTCCAACATTATCAAGCACTTCATCTGTGAAAGGAGTAGGGAATGGGTCGTGCATGGAAGCATCATTTAGTTTTCTGAGATCAACACAAATCCTGATCTCGCCCTTCGCTTTCCTATCTTGAACAACCATGGGACTAATCCACTCTGATTCCTCGATAGGTTCAATGATTCCTGCTTCAAGCATCTTATCCATCTCTACGCGTACTCTTTCTTTGTAGCGTGGATTTAGTCTGTACGGTCTCTGCTTTATAGGCTTTGCACTTGGCTTCAAAGGTATTTTCATGACTCCTAGGTCTCCCAGAATTCCTTTCATTTCTGTAAATTTTGTCGGAAACAACTCCTGATACTCATGCAAGGTGTCTGTGATCTCTGCAACAGTTTGATCATCCCAATAATCTCTGATTGTTGCGAACTTTGGTTCTTCTTTTGTGCCAATATTCACCTTCTGTGTTTTTACTGGTCCGCTCATATCTAGGATTTCTAACGGAGGTCCTTCTACGTCACGCGCACCCTCCGATTCTGGTATGTTTATGTTGCATGGATCATCGTCATTGTCTTCATTTCTATCATTGATGTCCTCATCTAGGTTGTAACACTCGATAAGGTGTTCTTCATGTTCCTTCCATTCTTACTATAGGTGCGCAGGAACGTGATCTGCCCTGAAGAATTCCTCCAATGTCATATTTCTGTGAGGACAGTCTTCCCTGAATATGTGTTCCTTAATTATTTGCAATACCTCATGGATCAGCGGGTTCTCATCCTCAAAGCTGAAGTCCTTCTGGAAGTTGGCAGTCAACGTTTCCCAATCAGTAGTTTTTTTGTGAAACTCTAGGTCTAGGTACAATTTCTTTGGAATGTCATCATCCAACGTATGTACAAATAGATGCACCATTTTGTGTGTGGCCTTTTCACCCATGCTTGTGAATAGACTTCAATGTGTTGACTAGGATCTGTCTGTTCATTAAATGTTTCAAAGGGTAAGGTAACCCGGTCAACAAACCGAATCTGCATCTTAATTCTGCATTGATCCCAAGTGGTCAATGTCTGCTTGTGCGCATTCCACCATCTGGTGGGTGTGTCGCGCAGTTCCATATCCAATGCTGGTAATCTGTACTCATCTGCAATAGATGCAGTATATTCTTGGATGAAAGTATAAACATTAGCATAACCATCATATGTGGGAATAGGACTTACCTCCTTCCCCATCCAGCGCAGTGATTTCGTAACCTGCGTGCACCTTCTTGCTGATACTTCATGCATCCGGCTTTGCCAATTTTCCATCCTAGCCTCCGAATCATAGATGTGGGAGCTGTCACATCTCTAGTTGAGTGTGGCATCTGCAGTAGGATTAATGTAATCTTCCTGGTTCACTGTGAGATGGTATAATCTGTCCAAGTCTTGAGCCTTGGATTCCTCCTGAATCGGCTTGCTGTATCTGTCACCATATGTAGGATCCAACGATGCGATGACCCTAAGATGCTTGCCTTCAAATATCATCTTCTTTGTTTTTAAGTTAGTAATAGCCAAGTTATCCATAGCCCAGTCAACTCCTAACAGTGCAGGAAAAGGATGACTATCATCCACAATCTCGATAACTTCAAAGTCTGCATGACTTTGGACTCCATCGATGTCGACTATCACGTCAGCTAACTGGCCAAAAGGTATGAATTTCTCTTGGTTATCCATTATCAACTGGATAGGTGACCATGACAACTTTGGTCGACCCATCTGTTGCCATGTCTGCTTAGTTAAGACATTTACTTCAGATCCCAGATCAAGGATGACTTCATCCATTTCAAAATCTCCAATTTGCACGGTAAGTCTCATTTCTCGACCCGTTCTTTTATGCTTCCTTATGTGATGTACTGTGCTATTAGAAGCCTCTGTTCCGGTCTGTGGCTCATACTAGTTTATGAGCTTCTGTAGCTCTACTATGGCATTTTCACTTTTTAGTAACTTCATGCAACTTCGCAAGAACTACGCAACGGAGGTGCTGACATCCGTCGCAGTGCTTGTTTTTTCATAGGCCACTGGCATGTCTTCAACATAAGGTGCTTCACTGCACAATGGGATCCACTGTGACTCTATTGCTGGTTCTCTGAAGGTATCCCACGCATCAACAAAGACCTCCTTGTTCTTTCATAGGTCGAGAGCAGATATTTTTCACGGAGCTTTCCTTATCCATACTATCTCAAGAGGGATCTGCTTTGTGTGAGCCTCCCCTAACATGGATGCTTTTGCTCCCCTATCGCGGCCTGTCTGAGCGCCACTGCGCATGACCACATTGATGCTCGGGTCTACTGGTTTGTTTTCTGCTGCAATCCACTGGACGTTCGTGTTTGGTGCATTCGTCCGTCTTCTTTTCTGCATTTCCACCTCTAGCACTGGGAAATATTCAATAACATGCTCAAATGATTTACAATAATTTCATGTAGTGCATGGGTTAACACAATCTCTAGATACGTGACCTGGCCGCAGCCTCTTCCCTGCACCAGACCAACATTTCTTCCTCTGTCGCGGTATCCAGCACCACGACCTCTGTATCCTCCTTGGTCATATTGTGCATTCTCTTGTTTCAGTTGGTTATCTTCTTGTACACGGTACAAGCCAACGCCTCTCATTGAGTCCATATCCCGCTTTCTCTCATTCATTAGCTCATATGCACGGCAAATGGATTCATCATGTCCAACTGATTTACAGAAACTGCAGTATACATTTTTAGGTGTTTTCACATATTGTTGTAGATGATAGCAGTCTTCAGGTCTATGTCCTATAGTTCTACAAATTTCACACCATGGGGCCTGATTATGATTTAGTGGGTTGGGCGCACCACTGTTAAGATAGTCGCGAAATAAAGGGAAATGCTTTTGGTCATGACTTTCTCCTTTACAACATGTACACCATACCTCATGTCTAGGTTCATACCTTTGTTCTTTGCCATTCTTCATGCTTTGCATCTCTAGTGTCAAGGTGGTCAGTTGGTTCTAGATCTGAGACATTCCAGAACTAGTCTCACCAATCGGCAAAGCCTCTAGCTTCATTGTGATTTCTAAGGCCTCTGCCTGCGACGTAACCCTATGTTGCATCAATGGTAATCTAATATGGGGCAACAACGCAGCAATGAACCATTCCTTGTGTTGTTTTGGGGCTATAACAAAGCTTACTTGGTATAATAGGGTCTTAAACTTCTTATCAAACTCCCAAACCATTTCAATCGGTTTCTGCTTTATTTCTTTCAAATCGGTTATACACTGGGATTTAAATTTGGGTTTCTTAAACTCTGCCACCAGCGCAGCTTTAATTTCTGCGAGGGTTTGTGGCTGTGTGGTAGAGTACTTCATGAACCAATGTAGAGCTCTGTCCTTGAAAGTGGTGATGAGATGTTCTCTCTTCACTACATCATCCTAGATTTGTCTTACACTCCATACGGCTTCACGAAGAAACCAATGTTGATCAGGGTCTTCTAGGCCAGTTCCTTTGAATATTGGTAGCTTCATATCATTGTTTTCCATTGTTCTACTAGGTGGTGGGGAGCCCAAATTAGTGCACGGCTGCTGTAAAGGGATCTGTGTAGTGAATATAAATTGGCTTACCGAGATAGATGTACTGGGCTGAGTATTCTGTGGGGTGGGCTGTGTAGCAGGTGGGTTTTGAGATAAAGGTGGTGTGGTCTCTGCAGCCGGTGGGTTCTCAGGTGTAAATGGTGGTGCGACTTCATTGTCAAGGTTACACAGAATCTCAGTATCAATATGGAATCCAGGGCCTCCAAGATTCTTATTAAATTTATACCTCTTACCACTTCTAAGATTATGGGTATCTTCATCAGAATCACTATATATATTGTTTACCATGACAACTTAACAATATTACTGCATTCTTAAAACACCTTTCTCAGCTAATAGCATCTTAATGTATAGACTGAGATTGTTCAACAACTTACCTTGGAAACCTACGAAAAAGTATGCTTCTGCTTGGCTGTAGGATTTGAGTGTGTCTACAACAAATTTTGTTACGAATCCTTCTAGCATATGATTGACCCAAAAATCAATTGTGCGTGTCAACGGGCTATCTATTTCTTTGAGCTGCGATGTGAGCTTAGGAGTCCACTCTGTAGGAAATCCTCCTTGAAAACAGGTTTTCTTTTCTGCGAGCCACGAGATCCACGCGTGCAGCTTGTTTGGAAATGATGCCCAGAAAATCTCATGAATATCTTCCCACAGATATCTATCCGACCACTGTGTGTTAGA
This sequence comes from Larix kaempferi, assembly GCA_027924585.1. Classification (NCBI taxonomy): domain Eukaryota; kingdom Viridiplantae; phylum Streptophyta; class Pinopsida; order Pinales; family Pinaceae; genus Larix; species Larix kaempferi. The sequence continues at coordinate 2,116,927 of BSBM01000012.1, read as the reverse complement.
TATATGCAGATGTCTATTCTCTTGCCTTGCAAAGTCTCTTCTGGTCTTGTCCCACCAAGCTTGGATTTCTGTCTTTTTAGGATGCCAATTGTCAGAGCCTTACGGGAACTTGTATTCTTCATCACACATCACGATTGCAACTCATCATGGATTCTAGCATGGAAACGGAACCATTTGTTGGCTATAACTGACCCGGAGGTTTTCTATAAGACCCAGGTTCTTCGTGGTTTTCCTTTGACCAACAAAACCCCTTCGCACCGGCCCTTTCAGCAACAACCTACGAGCAGGTTGAGCTCTCACCCGAGGTGTATCTATGGGGTACCGCGGAATCAGATTGCCACAGTAAGTGATAAGTTGCTTAGACGGACGTACTGCGCAGCACAACAGGGGGTAGGTGCTGCAAGGTGAGACTACGCAACAATGGGAAATGCTGCGGTCCGCACCACTATGTTCTTCTACCACGGGACTTCTCATGAAGCTGCAAACAATGCAACTTTATTCTATACTTGGATTATCTTGAAGACACTTAAGGCATTGAAAAGAATATCAATCATCCACTCATTCAGGTGCTTAATTGACTATTCTTCTTACATTCATTTGTTAAGTTGGGGTATTGCGATTTGAACATATATGACTATACAATCCAACTGTTAAGCATTCTTTTACTGCATATAAGAGAGTGTTTAACCAAATGACTGATTCCATGTCTTCAAACACAACTCTAAATGTTATCATTAATCTGTTCATACATAACTTAACATATCATCCCCATACTTCTTCTGAAGGAAAATGCATATCAAAGTTCTCTCATAACAGCATGCAAGGAAACATCTAGACATTCATTTACAGAAAATACAGATAAGCATTCATTCATAAAACACAATCACACAACATGAGATTTAATGTGGTTCACTCCCTCGGGTGGGAAGCTACGTCCACAAGAACGGTTGGTAATATATTTCTTTAAAAGGGATGGGGACAACCGTTCTTAGTCTGCGCACTCAACTGCAGACTCTCCTTCCTCTCAGATACGTTTCTGCACACATAGCTGCAGAGCCTTTACAATATTCTTAGCTCAAAGAGATTTTACAATACAACAATCCAAAATTGTAACAACAAAAGTAGAGAGTAACCCCATCCCATACAAAATTGTCTTCTTAAATAGATCATGCCTGAAGGTCATGTCTTTACAATGCTGAAGACGTAACGCAAAAACCCTTAGGGTTTACAAAACTGTGTCAATTTCCCTAAATCGGCTTGCTGGCATCTGGTAGCATCTGCTTCATCGTGTCAGTTCTCCACGTCTTCCTTCTGTCACTATCAGCCTTCCTGTTGCATGTGTGCCAACAAGTCTCTTTCACTGAACTGTTCATCTCTGACGGTTTCGCCCACCAGGCGTGCCAAGCCATCACTTTCTCTGAGCTGTCCTTTCCTTAACAAACTCGTGCATTGGCTGCCTTCCTGATTTGCTCGTGTCCTCCGCTCGGAACTCCTGGAGCATATTTCCAAAATTAGACCACTATTGGTCCATCCGATACCTACACTTGATCCTTGTCCATCACTCTACTTTGTTGGCTCCACATGGCCTGACTGCTTCGCATCACTGCTTCCTCGTAGTGCTGGTCTTCACGGAGCTTCTAAAACTTGGATGCTGCGCACAGCTTCGCAACACCCTCAACACTTAGACAAAATTACATCTTTTTCTGAGCTGTGCCCAGCTCAGCTTTTCCTTCTTATAAAAAATGTTACCAAAACTTTGTCCCATCTTGGGCCCAACAGTGGCATAGAAATCCCAACATGCATAATGTTTCCAGACGTGGATCTCGTGGATAGTAAATTCCATGGATCATAAAAATAGGAAGTGCAGAATGACATATTCTTTGAAGGAGGAGACATATCGTCGGTAATGGTTCCAATAAAATTCATAGGTGCATCAAAATCATAAGTTCCCATCAATGAAGGGTACATGCCAACACCCATGTTCCCAGTTGCTGGATGAGAATGAGTAACCTGCGGGACTATGGATCCCATGGATGATGTGGAAGAGGAGTTAACATAATCTAGCTAATCAATGGTCACAATCTTACCTTCATGAGGAAAGTAGATAACTCTAAATACAGTGGACATGACAACTTTCATAGCATACATCCAATTCCGACCCAGTAAAATGTTGTAGTCGATGGGCGCATCAACCACCTTGAATTCAATAGGCACAGACTTACCTCCCAAGGAGACAACAAGGGAAGGGATAATTCCATGCGGCTTAAATGAATGACCGTCGAATGCAGTGAGCGTGGTTCTAGACACGAGTAGGGTAGGAGAGCCAAGAGATTTCCAACAAGTTAACGACATTACTGACACAGAGGCACCTTCATCAACCATAGTGCGTTTGACAAAACTCTAAAGGCTAACCACCTGGATTTGAAAATCCACATGGTAGGGTAATGGAGGTTGGACATCAGTAGTGTCGAACTTGATAACAGTGGGACTTCCCCCATCCTGAACTCCTAACTCACTCAAAAGAGCATGCTTCTGAGAAGGATAGGCTTGCAAGACTTCAAGAGCCGACATGGCACATAGAGTTTGGCCCAAATATTCTACGATGGAGTATTTGTGGGTGGCTCGAGCATTAGGATTATGTTTAGAGCGCTTAAGAACACCTTTCGGTATCTGCAGCATAATAGAGGGCTTCTTGATATGCAAGGAATTGTCAGGAGGAGAAGGAGGCTCACTCCCCAAATTGGGTTGTGGTGCATCATAATCGCGCTGACGAGTGGCAACACTAACCTCTGACTGAACCATGTTCACACATCCTTAACCACCAATATTGGAAGAAGATGTTGTCGTCTCAGTAGGTCCATAACTAGTGGTGGGAGCATGCGAAGCCATGTTTTGGTGATGAGGTAGGGGATCCTTCAACACAGCTGGGCTCTGTGCCAAGTGCTTCGATGCTTATTCAATTCAAGGACATAAGTGAGTACAATGGTCTTCCCCAAAGAGCTTGTAAGGAAACTTCACCTTACGCCTAGGTTTACGGTCCTCACCAGCATTTCCGCCTTCCCAAGGAGGGTTGGAATTATCCTTATAAAGGGTATTGCGATTTCTATTGTTATTCCCATTGTTTCCACCCTTACGATTATTTATCCCCTTTTTCTTACCACCAGGTTGCTGGTTACCTGATTGGTTTGTCGTTTGCACACTGTGTACATCGGATGATGGGGTGGAAGTGGACAAGGTGTGAACCTGTCTAGGAGTAGACTGGTTTAGCGACAAATTTTGCATTTGATTAGATACCAAATATACGGGGCAAGTGCTTGCATATCCTATGATTCCATCGGCATGCGGTCTAGGAACTGATGTGGGCTCATGACATGTGCGCGGTGCGCTAGGAATGATGTCATACAAAATGTGAGACTGAGAGTATAATAAGTCTAATTGCTGGACTTTCAAGATAGCTTGTTCCTAAGTCACAATGCCAGACATCGAAACATCCTTAGCAATGTATGGGAGTAGAGACTTGAGGAACCATTCCAATAGGAACTTTGGAGGAATGTTGGCTTTCACTAACCTCTTCCGCCGATGCCACTCTTCAACGTGGTCAGAAATATGTGTGGCCTTGTTCTGATGGAAGGTAGATAAAAGTTTAGTGCCAGTATCATAGCGAACCGGCAACTGGAAATGATCTAATAAAACCAAAGCAATCTCGTTAAAACCCTTATAAGTGTTTCCAGGAAACTCAACGTACCACTTCGCAGCTGCCCCCGTGGGGGTGCGTTGAAATAGTCGCAATCTAATGGAATTGTGATTCAATGAGTTGGAGGAGCACCAAAGGTGAAATGTCGTGACATGATCTCCTGGGTCCTCACCACCTTTCCCTTCAAACTTAGGAATGTCCAAAGGGAGCTTGGTAGGGACCAGGGGCCAAGTAGGGTCTTGACACACCGGATCATTCGTAAGCTTCGAAAGATCCGGAAGATTAAAGCGTGCAAGGAATGGGAGATGAGGTTGGAAAGCTTAATTATAAGCCCCCATAAAAGGTTGGTTAAACGGAACCGAATTATAAGATGGACCAAAAGATTGACCATGAGGATTAAACTGTTGATAATAAGGACCTGACGGACCATAAGCTTGCCCATGGCCATAGGATTGATAACCTCCTCCTGCTTGAACCATTTGAGAGTAAGCAGTTATGTGCGTGTTTTGGGCACCATATTGGGGTGGTGGGTTGTACTGGTGTCCATCACCAACGGTGTTGTAGTAAGGGTTGCCACCATGAGTATGGGGCATATACTTAATATTTGTAGTGGGAACCATGTTGTAATGGCCATAATGGTATGGTATGTTCCCACCCCCAACATTAGGATTAGCTTGAGCAGTCATGTGGTGACCAGAAGCATGAGATGTATTCCCAGCCCCAAAATGGGTGTAACTAGTAGCAGGGATGGTGGCGTTATGTCCATGTGGATAGGATATATTCCCGTCCCATACATTGGCATTACTAGTGGAAGTAGTGGATGCAAAAGTATGCGGTATATGTCCACCCTCGTGGTTAGGAGGAGCATTAACATTTGCAAAAGTAGTCCTAGGTTGATGAGTAGCGGCATGTGTATTAGGTGGTGGGTGGCGAGTCGTGTTTCAAACAATGTTCCTATTAGGTTGGGCAATCCTAGGAGGTGGTCTTCTTCCAACATTATCATTGTTAGGAGGACAATGACCAGTCCCCATACTATGTGTGTGAGTGGACAACGTAGTGCCCCTAGTGAGGGTAGTTCCCCCAGTGGGTATAGTATGGCTAACACCATGACTGGTGTCAGCGTGACTACCAAACGTAGTGGAAGGTTCAACTATACTATAACTAGGAATACCAAAAGAGAGTGCGGTCGGGTTGATCGTAGGACTAGTGTCGTCATGTAACTCTGGAATCCCGTGTCTATAATTGCTTGGAAATGAAGGAACGAATGGATCATCCTGTTCTTCATCCTTGGGTAAGGTTGGCATCCTATGAAGATAATTATCTGGATTTGAAGGATCAAATGGATCTTGTTCAAGTGGATTTGGCCAAATTGAACCAGGTTGAGTCTTAGGTGGATCACCTCCCCACGCTTCATGAGGAGTATGGGGATCAGAAGTGTGTTCAACTCTACCCGATGGAGTCAAAGGTAATTCCTCAGTATCAGAATGTGTAGCAGTCATGACGTCTTGGACGTATGTCTTGTAAGAATCTGAAGACTCAGAGGGATCCCTACGACGTCCCATAGCAACACGGCGTGAAATCTCATTAGGCTCTAAACCAACCAACCGACGGGATTGGCAGAGAGTAGGGCTCCATGCCACAATATCTCCAGAGAGAATTTATAATCAAAACATCCTCTAAAGGCCAACTATCGATCGAAAACAGTAAATCAAAAGCACACACCTAAAGAAACTACAACCAAGAGAAAACAAACAGAGTGGCTAAATGAGCTCCTAACACTAGAGCCGGTATGTCTCTCCTAGGAGAGGCTTTAGACTCCCAAACTATAGCCGGAGGTAACAGAATTAGTTATAGAGACACCCAAGCTTCATGTTAAATATTGTAACTTCAAAGAATATTATATTTGTACTTTATTATTCCGGAGATGATTCATTCCTCCGTGAAGATCTTATTGTATATCCGGAGATGTTTATTCCTCCGTCGGAATGTGGTAACTCGGGTTATTAGACTTCCCTAGTGGGGGTCGGCCCTAAATGTGTTATGTGGGTCAAAGGGTTATTAGACCACCCTAGAGGGGTCGGCCCAGTTAGTTGTAGTGGGTTATTTAACCTATTGGTTAAATACGAGCCTACGTGTACTTGTGTAAAATACATATCAAAGTAGTGTATAAATAGAGGAGGTGTGTTCCTCATTATACACACTCACTCATTCAAGGGAGGCGCACCTATTGGAGGAGAGGTCTGCTACAGTGGAGAAGGAGATCATGTCTTTGGTTTGCATCTTTGTATATTGCTGGTCATCTATATTGAGGAAGCTTTACTGGGTTTTCTACCCCATGAGGGTTTCCCAGGATAAATCTGTGTCTCTTGTGTTTATGCTATGCTTGTTGTTTCTTCAGTGATCCTGTATATGCTATTATTGTGAAATGGAATGTAATGCTGCTATTTTCTGTCTTAGCATATTGAATTTTAACATGGTATCAGAGCTAACCTGAAGGAAGACAAGGTATGGCACTAAAGACACTTGCTTTACTTACGACAATTTGAAGGTTAGGGTTTTACATAGCAAAAACCAGTCATCGTAGCACTTTCGCTATAAATCCGTTTTGGCAAAGTTTTCGGATCTGAAATTGTTACAGGACGAAGCTAAGATCTCCAGGTACCTTGTGTCCAAAGGACAACCTCTAATTCGTTGTACTTTGTGATTTATGATCTGTACAATATAGGGTTTCTGCCTCTTCCAGATCTGAGTCAAAATCAGGTGACCTTGGGAAAAAGGTCATAACTTGGGCTAGGAAGATCCAAATTAAATTTAGTTAAAAGTGACAGGTATTACACAGACTGTACTATCTCAGAAAACTTTTTCAGAGGCCGAAGTTGAACCAGTGACACGTGGCACGCCGTACAAGTTCGCTCTCCTGTATTATCCCATAAACAGGTCACGTTGCGACACTTGGCATAACTCTCTCTCAGAGAATCCAATTGAGGTCAGACCTGTCAGGATGGAAATATAACAGGCCGAGCTATCTCAGAAAACTTTTTCAGAGGCCGAAGGTTAAACAGTGACACGTGGCACGCCGTACAAGTTCGCTCTCCTGTATTTTCCCAAAACAGGTCACGTTGCGACATTTGGCATAACTCTCTCTCAGAACATCCAATTGAGGTCAGACCTGTCAGGATGGAAAGCTAACAGGTCAGGCTATCTCAAAAAACTTTTTCAGACCCTGTGGATCAAAAATTTCGGAGTTACACCAGAAACAATCAGGTACATATTTCTGTCAAAACAGAATTATTTTTTGGTACCTTCATTCATGGCTTCCGAAATTTAGGGCTTTGAAGAAAGTTGGAATTTTTGTAATCGGAGACCACGGCTGGATGCTACTCATCAAAATAGAAATTTAGAGACCAAGATCAGAATTTTTGGTTGGGCAGAAGGCCGGGCTTGATTAGACCCTAGTTCGGGACTTTGATCAGAAAAGTGGAAAATTAGGGCTTCTGTAAAAATAGGAATTTTTGAAATCTGTGACCACGGCTGGAAGCTCCTCAGAAAAATAGAAGCTTAGAGCTTTGGTTCAAACTTTTTGATGGGGAAAAAGAGTGGGCTTCATCAAACCCCAGTTCAGGGTCACGTCCAGTGAATCCGAAAGTTTCAAAGGCAAAATTGAGGAGTAAAACTTTGCAGTTTTCAAATTCTAAATATATCAGTTTGATCAGCTCATCAAGGCGCATATTTCTATCCTTTCGGAAGTCTGAAATTCAAAGTTTGAATTTTTGGGGTTTCTCTGACAAACCCATATCCAGCTCCAGGTCCAGTTCTTGCAAATCAAGTGGATAGGGTTAATCCTAGAAGAAGATAGATTGGTCACCTACATAAGTGAAGGAGTTCATGTTTCAGAGGGAGATGAGGCTAAGGCTTTACATAAGGAGATTACAAGCGATCTCGATAGGTATGACTCATCGAGGTATGTTTTGAGATTTGTTCATGATTAAGTTTATGGTATGTTTGTCTTCATGATTATTACAGTTAGTACAATCTTGATTTTAGATTTGTTGTATCACCTTAACAAAATTATGAATGCATGATAGAAGATATTCATTGGTTAGGGTGTTGACACTTATGATTGTACTAATGCATTATGGTGTTGTGTGAGGTTGAGGTTGTCTGCTAACAAGATACAGGTACATCACAAAAGACAAATCAGGCTTCATGACCATGAAAACATGAAGACAAAGACTCATCCATAATCTTTGTTCTACTTACGAGGTATGTTGTACATAACCAAGTAGGTATAATAATCCAGGTATGTTTCCCATGAATCTTACCTTGTGTTAGGATCCCTTATATAAGTATACTTGGAATGATTGGTTATGCTCATTCATAAAGTTAGTAACCAAGGGATTATGCATATTATATCTCTTATCAATGATACGCATGAGTAAAAGAAGACTTCCCTGAAATCTTGAATACTAATGTTTATTAACTATAATCATGACTATACGTTTTCAAGATTATTTAGTACTATAATGTTTTGATAGCATTTAGAATATACTAATGAGTGTATGTTTGTATATGAGATCATGAGGATGACTCTTGAGCATGCACAGTGGTACAGAATGAATAGAAGTTCAAAAGACATACAGAAGATCAAGCGGGAGGCAGCCACACAAACATAAAAGATAAGTATTTGAGTTGCTATTTGAAATAGTAATGATATTGCCTGCATGCATATTTGTATTCCTAGAATATATAATGCTGAGTGTAAACATTCATAGAGCATTGAACAGTATACAACTAATGTGCATATGCTTGGACAAACATTCCATTGTTGCTTGTCTAGAATGAAACCTCTTTGCTGACATGCTGAGAGTTGTGCACACTCTCGATAGTATGTTCTGGTAGAGATGGAAGGCATCTAGATAGCCACTGTATGCATACAGGATATGGGAAAGTGTTGTGCCAAAGTAATGGTCAAAATAGTTGCATCACTATGTAAATGATATCTGTATGCATAATGGGTTATCTTTTGATGATTATGAAGTATTACTAATCATGTACTTAATTTTGATTTGTAGGAAAGGTCATGAAGAATGATGGACACCGTACAAGTGGTGGATGTTCAAACAAGAAGATTTACAAATCAAACAAAATATAGAAGGCTCATGGCTAGAAGATTCTCTTAGAAAGGGGAAGAGAATCATGACAAGATGTTTGCTCCAAGTATGGTGTAATTAAAGAAGAGGTATGAATCAGGTTCTGTATAGGTACCTAGGATCGATAATAATTTAAGCTTAATGATCACCATGGGTGATGTGGATCTCAACCTTTGCTACAAGGTTGAATATGATACACATATGACATGGATGCAAGAAGGAACTCACCACAGAGTTCGAATGATACTGAGGCTCATATCAGTAGACCCATCTAACGAGAGATGGCACAGATAGATATGCAGAAGATCATTCAATGCAGAAATGAAAAATGAAAGATCTCAATTTGATGCTTTACTTCCTAGGTCTGGAAGTATGGCAAGGCTCAGAAGGAATATTTATCAATCAGGGAAAGTATGATGAGAAATATGACTTGAGGTGTTGGAATGGCCACTCTTATGGATTCCAGCTTGAAGCCGTTAGGGGATAACTCATCAGAGTTAGTGGATATAACTCTGTACAGTCAAATTATTGGGTCTTTGATATATCTAACATATACTAGGTTAGATATATGCTCTATTTTGAACACCTTGAGTTAGTATCTAGTGGAAACTAGATGTGTTTACCTGATAGTTGCAAAGTATGTGATGAGGCACATAAAGGACACGATAGAATTTGATCTATGCTATCTTGAAGATCATGACTTCAAATGGCTATTCAGATTCTGTTTGGGCAGGAAGTGTATCAGACAAGAAGAACACCTCGAGAGGATGTTATTGTCTGGGATTAGCCATGATCTCGTGGTTTAGCTGGAAGCAGTCTAGTGTGACTCTCAGCACAAGCGGAATATATGGCTGCTTGCTCTGCTAGTTGTGAAGAAGTTTGGCTTTAGGATTGTTTGACTTAGAGTTAGAACCAACTGAGATCCTATGTGATAATTAGAGTTGTATCAAGATGACATAGAATCTAGTGTTCCATGATAAGTCAAAGAACATAGGGAACTAACAAGATATGTCACAGAAATGAACTCTAAAAGTTTGAATTTGTAACAGGTTACCATTGTACTAACCAAGCCCCTACGTCAAGTGAAGAAGTTACCAACCAAACCTCTGTCTCGAGTGAAGTTTGAATACTTCCGAGACAAGCTTGGTGTAGTTCAAAAGGACCGTCCTCGAAAGGGGGAGTAGTATAGTCACTACTGATGAGATTGTCTCATCAAACAACAAGGTCGTTGATGAGGTAACCTGTTCTCTACACCCAGTTACTTAGAAATATTTAGATTTAGGACTCTTATACTTAGAATACTTAGCTTTACTTATACATGCTTTTGATGATAGATGTATTGGTGAGAATACATGCTAGATGTATACATGTTTTGGTGTGATGTATACATGTTTAGATGTATTAGTAAGAATACATGCTAGTTGTGATGTATACATGTTCTGATGTGATGTGTACATGTTTTGATTAGTGATGTATACATGTTTTGTTGTACACATGTTTTGATGTGATGTGTACATGTGTTGATTAAGTGATGTATACATGTTTTGATGTACACATGTCTTGATGTGATGTATACATGTTTTGATGTGATATATGATTGTACCTGTATGGATGAGAAAAGAGTTGAGGGGATTGGATCATCCCTGGACTTTCAGTCCTAAAGAGAGCCGTAGACGTAAGGTCTCCGAGAATGAAGTCCTTAGTGGACAGTTGAGGGGATTGGATCATCCCTGGACTTTCAGTCCTAAAGAGAGCCGTAGACGTGAGGTCTCCGAGAATGAAGTCCTTAGTGGACAGTTGAGGGGATTGGATCATCCCTAGACTTTCAGTCCTAAAGAGAGCCGTAGACGTGAGGTCTCCGAGAATGAAGTCCTTAGTGGACAGTTGAGGGGATTGGATCATCCCTGGACTTTCAGTCCTAAAGAGAACCGTAGACGTAAGGTCTCCGAGAATGAAGTCCTTAGTGGACAGTTGAGGGGATTGGATCATCCCTGGACTTTCAGCCCTAAAGAGAACCGTAGACGTAAGGTCTCCGAGAATGAAGTCCTTAGTGGACAGTTGAGGGGATTGGATCATCCCTGGACTTTCAGTCCTAAAGAGAACCGTAGACGTGAGGTCTCCGAGAATGAAGTCCTTGGTGGACTTGAGGGGATTGGATCATCCCTGGACTCTCAGTCCTAAAGAGAGCCGTAGACGTGAGGTCTCCGAGAATAGAAGATAGGACTGCATCGTCCCTGGACCTTAGTTCAAAATGTACGTGATGGGGATTGCATCATCCCGGAACTGATAGTTCAAAATGTACGTGATGGGGATTGCATCATCCCGGAACTGATAGTTCAAAATGTACGTGATGGGGATTGCATCATCCCGGAACTGGTAGTTCAAAATGTACGTGATGGGGATTGCATCATCCCGGAACTGATAGTTCAAAATGTACGTGATGGGGATTGCATCATCCCGGAACTGATAGTTCAAAATGTACGTGATGGGGATTGCATCATCCCGGAACTGATAGTTCAAAATGTACGTGAAGGGGATTGTATCATCCCCGGACTTCGGTCCCTGAATTGATCCGTAGACGAATGGTCTCCGAGAAAGTGATGGTATTAATGATGTGGTTACTTGTATCGGTAGGATACTTGTATTGATGATGTGGTTACTTGTATCGGTAGGATACTTGTATTGATGATGTGGTTACTCGTATCGGTAGGATACTTGTATTGATGATGTGGTTACTCGTATCGGTAGGATACTTGTATTGATGATGTGGTTACTTGTATCGGTAGGATACTTGTATTGATGATGTGGTTACTTGTATCGGTAGGATACTTGTATTGATGATGTGGTTACTTGTATCGGTAGGATACTTGTACTGATGATGTGGTTACTTGTATCGGTAGGATACTTGTACTGATGATGTGGTTACTTGTATCGGTAGGATACTTGTATTGATGATGTGGTTACTTGTATCGGTAGGATACTTGTACTAATGATGTGGATACTTGTATTGTTATGGATACCTGTATTGATGACGATGCTAATGATCGTGTGATGACGATGCTGATGATCGTGTGATGACGATGCTGATGATCGTGTGATGACGATGCTGCTGATCGTGTGATGATGATGTTGATGATCATGTGATGACGATGCTGCTGATCGTGTGATGACGATGTTGATGATCATGTGATGATGATGCTAATGATCGTGTGATGACGATATTGATGATCGTGTGATGACGATGCTAATGATCGTGTGTGACGATGCTGATGATCGTGTGATGACGATCTTGATGATCGTGTGATGACGATGCTAATGGTCGTGAGATGACGATACTGATGATCGTGAGGATCCAGATGTTGATGTTGTTGTAGTTGTTCGAGTGCTGCAGAAGATAAAGACTCAGTACTGAAGATGTTGATGTTCCAGTATTGAAGATGTTCCAGTAACTGCTTGAGTTACTGATGATGTTGAGAAAGCTTCCAATGATTTATAGATGTATCATGTATGATGTTGATGACTCCTTGCTCGTGCAGATACTGTTATAATATCCTTCTCGTTAAGGGGGAGTGTTAAATATTGTAACTTCAAAGAATATTATATTTGTACTTTATTATTCCGGAGATGATTCATTCCTCCGTGAAGATCTTATTGTATATCCGGAGATGTTTATTCCTCCGTCGGAATGTGGTAACTCGGGTTATTAGACTTCCCTAGTGGGGGTCGGCCCTAAATGTGTTATGTGGGTCAAAGGGTTATTAGACCACCCTAGAGGGGTCGGCCCAGTTAGTTGTAGTGGGTTATTTAACCTATTGGTTAAATACGAGCCTACGTGTACTTGTGTAAAATACATATCAAAGTAGTGTATAAATAGAGGAGGTGTGTTCCTCATTATACACACTCACTCATTCAAGGGAGGCGCACCTATTGGAGGAGAGGTCTGCTACAGTGGAGAAGGAGATCATGTCTTTGGTTTGCATCTTTGTATATTGCTGGTCATCTATATTGAGGAAGCTTTACTGGGTTTTCTACCCCATGAGGGTTTCCCAGGATAAATCTGTGTCTCTTGTGTTTATGCTATGCTTGTTGTTTCTTCAGTGATCCTGTATATGCTATTATTGTGAAATGGAATGTAATGCTGCTATTTTCTGTCTTAGCATATTGAATTTTAACACTTCACTACATGCAAAGGGTCATAACCCTCAGAAACAAACAACTGTGCTGTCCAATCCCTATCTAACTCAGGACACAAACAACATAACCACTGTAAGTACCCTACACGATACCTACGTAAGGAAACTATGGTCACCACAATATAACCAATGCTCAAAGGGACAGTCACAGGTGGGATCCATCGTATGGGAAGGGTATCTGAGCCCGAAACTCAATGAGGGTCAAATCCCCCAAGAGCCCCAAATATGAACAAATCCTGGAAATATCTCCCACGTTCAACCGGTATCAGAGGGATATCCCTTCAACCAACCTCCCGTGACCTCATGCTTAACTCTGGGTTGAGTAGAGCTTCCTGAGAACACCAATATATACCATGGATTCCTCCACTCCTTGGTCAGACACCTAATGTTTTGTCTAGTAGTCTTGGATTATTAAATCACAATGATCTATTCCAAGACTGCAAACCTATGCTAGTTGGTGTACCCTATAAATAAAATCAGTCTAATCAATTTTAAGATTAAGCATTAATTTTAATGGCTGTGATTACTCAAGGGATATGATCGTAAAACTAGTGATGTGTAAGACTCAATAGTATGCAAAATCGTCAAATCCTAGACTCATATATCCAATGAAAACACTTCCACTAATATGCACAATCAAACCAACAATTTTGAAATAAATATGCAATCCTTTTATATTTTTTCAATGCACAATTAGAATCTAAATGAAGGCAGAAAGCACTCAATGCAAGATGCAATACGTAAAAGAATTTTTTATTATATATTTTCTCTTATAAACAAAAGGAAAATGCAAAACTATGTGTATTTTTTGTATTTTTCAATATATGGAAATGAAAAATGCAAGCAAAATCCTACTATCTAGCCATTGATATGCCAAAGAGATCACTAAGACAACTAGGAAGATACCAAACAGTAAGACTCAGCCAAAGGAATGAGCTCAAAAGGAAAAAACCAACAAGGTTAAATCCAAAGATGGGTAAAAAACCAACAAGGCTCAACCAAGAGAAACGAAGAGTTCTGGTCACAACCAAGGCATGGAATAGTCAAGAAACAGGCCAACAAAGACTCAGGATCAACCAAAACTAACCCAGCAACAACCAAAGGTCATAAATCAACCAAATCCGTAGTTGTATGCTACCGTCGAAGGAATACCTATGGGTACCCGAGAGCAGTAGTGTAAACAGATGCGGGTATACGGGGGTATAGCTTAGCTAGCCCACGGGTGAGAAAAGGTAAATGGGAAATCAGAGAGTCCAATGGATCAGAAAAATCAAGTTTTCTATAGTGTAGTGTATCTCAACGGCGGATAAGTGACACACAGAGCTTCAACAAACAACAACTCTAATTATGGACTAATGCTCAAAAAATCCCCAAAATGGATGTTTTCCCCAGCGGAGTCGCCATTTCTGTGTTGGATAAAACTCACTATGGCTTGGGGTAGACCACAACAGACAGATGACTACCAGAAATCAATTCAATTCTCAGAACTATGCTATATAAATGACAATGCTAAGATAATGAAGAATATAACCAACCTCGATCCAAACGTTTGATGTAGATCCCCGTTGGAGCTTTCCAATCCGTGCACTTGAATCTGCAAATTAGTCTTGACAGCAAATATACAACAAGTACATATAATATATAAACGACATTAACATCATCAATAGCAATGGCCCATGATATAACAAGTAAATGCAGCCCAATGTAAGATAAACAACATTTACAACATTTAAATGGACGAGAATATGAGTATTTCTATTAATAAACAAGAAGAAGTACAATGTGATACGACTTCTTGCTGGCAACCAATCTGAACCAAGATATAGATCAATCCACTTGTGCCTCCACCACTTCAATCCTCCATGAATGGCAAACTCAAACTAGATAGCAGTTTGGAAGGTGAACATAAAGAGTTCACAACTACAAGGATCAATGAGTGTAGACTCAAGATAGGGAAAAAAACCACTAGAGTTCTCTTGCTCTTCTTTCTCCTCCCATCCATAATTCATATGTGCTCAATATATAGTCCTCTCAAAGGTAAGTGAAAGGAAACATCGAGGCGTTTCTTGGGCAAATGGAGAGCCAAAGGTCACCTAATGACCGCTTTTTGGGAGTAAAAAGTAATAAACTAGTGATTTTTACCATTTTACTTGATACCCGCAGGCTATAGTGATGCAACTCGTGGGTACACTTGCTATAGTGATGAAACAAGTGGGTAAGAGGAAAAATGAGGAAATAGTATGTCTTAAGAATATAAAGTGGATCTGAGTCAGTGAAATGGATCCTACAGGCCAAAGAATGCTGATGCTGACAAGGTGGAAGATTACATTGTAACACTCCTGAACATGAACTGGGGAGAAAAACAAAGAAAGTGGGAAAAATTTGTGCAAGAGAGAGAGTGGGAATACTTCCTGAGCAAATGAATTGTTGCATCACCCTAGTTCTCTAAAGATATTTCAAGTCGGCAATGGGGGTTAGCCGACCACGTTACTGATGGAATAGATGAATGACAGTTGATAGATGAGAACACGATATGGCCAACAGTGAGAAATCCCAGAAATTCGACAAAGACATAACAATGATCCATACAAGCACTCCAGATATACAAAATATTGAACAATAAAAGAGGAGGAAGAGGCACAAGGAAATAAGGGAGCAGGCTAGTGTGCTCCAGAACAAAAAAAATAAAAATAAAAAAAAATTCGGGTATAGTGACAGATGGAGCAGGAAATCTGCCAGAGTCGAGTTGAGGTTGATAGAAAGAGGGCAATGATGAACCAATTTCACCAATGGATGAAGACCTGTGGATGGAGCATGGAAACTCTCTCCAGGTGAGTATACCTGAGGTTATAACCCCACATTCCCCATTACATCTGACTCAGAGTGCCCAAGTGCAAGAAATTGTTGAAGAAGATTTAGGACTTCACGTTAGTCAGTATGGCATCTCGAGTCAACGAAATGACGAAGGTAATGAGGTTGATAGATTATTGATCCATCGAACACAAGAAGGGAATTGGGTCACTTTTCAACTCGAATTTTCCAACCGGAGTTTTCATCTACTCTATTCAAATCGTGAGAAAGTGCCCCCCCAGCCACTTCCAGTATTGAGTGATTTGTCGATTTAGTCGGGAAGTCCGAAAATAAGTACAAGCCAGATAGAATATAACTTTACTTGGGTATCGACATAAGCTATAGAAGAAATTCGACACCCAACAACCGACCGAATCCAGTGACATTGTTGTCGAAAGTGAAGAACGCGCATTAACTCCTATTAATACACATCAAGAAATACTACTTGTAGAAAACAACTATATGAGCGTTTCTTCCACCGGAAGTAATACACCATCACCACCATTTAGCTTGGAAGTCGAAATTGCTGCAAATATGGCACACCGAACTGCACACCTTCCTTTCTATGAAGGAGACGAAGATCCAAGAAGACATTGGTTTGTTTGTCAGTCAATATGGGAGGCCAATGCCATTTCCAGCGAAGATAGACAAATGGCACAATTTGCTGGTGCCCTTCGAAAATGAGCTCTTACCATTAGAGGAAATTTGAGGTCTAATTTAAAATGATGAAATAATATTTACTAACTTTGGAGGAAGAAAGAAAAAAACTACTTTTTTTGTTCGTATTTTCAACATATATCTCTGTGTTTTTACTCAAATTTCGAGTGGGAGCACTCGTTGGATGTAGAATTAAATTCCGCATCCAACAAGTGATCCCGCTTGAAATTTAAGTAAAAGCACAGGGATATATGTTGAAAATACGAACAAAATAAGTAGTTTTTTTTATGACAAATATCTCAAGTCAACCATTATGGTTGACTCATTTTATTAAAATTCTATTGGTTCTTGAACTCCAACTCATAAGAAATTATGGTTGGCTTGTTTTCTTATAAGTCCCATTTTAGACCCCAAATTTCCTCTAATGATGGTACATCACTTCTAAAGAAAGAACACCTACTGCAACAAAGGCTCAGATAAAACAACAATTTTTGTCTTTATTCAAAAATCTAGATGCAAAATATCTAGCTGCTAAGAAATTGGAAACCACTTCTCAAAAGACAACAGAAACTGTCAGAGACTACGACAAAAGATTCAAAGACTTGCCGAGCCAGATTGAGTATGATATTGAAGAACCTTTATTAATACAATGGTTCATGGTTGGATTACTACAAAAAATTAGAATGCACATCCATTTACACGATTTTACTACATATGAAGATGCCTTGAAAAAAACATTACAAATAGAAATGGATGATGATTATCCTATAGCCCCCATCGATCAATGCATTGAAGAACAACTTAAGATGATGAAAAAATCCATTCGCTAAATCCACTTGAGAGGAGCCGATCTATTGTGTACAAAATGCTCAACAGTAGGCCATATGAAATATTATTGTCGACAAGATGACCGCCGACAGGACGTTGGGTTTGTACAAACAAAATGCTTCTATGACACCTGCCAAGAACATGACTCACATTCAACAAAATATTGTCCCTACAATATGAAGAATGATCAATCTTGCTGGTGTTCCATATGTGACGTAAAATCTCATTCAACAACAGAATGTAGCTTAAATTTGAAGAATAAACAAAATGATCATGCAATTTATCAGACCAATACTGTCAACTAGAGAAATGACAGAAATGACAAATATCAAAGAAACGATGGCCGATGATATGATCAAAGAAATGACAAATTCAATTGATGGGGAGGGTTCCAAGGTCTAGGTTGAAACAATGGAAATCGAGACCCCTGACCACGTCGACAGCTGCAATGTTTTATGTGCCTCAACGAAGAACATCTATTTGCACATTGCCCCTTCAAAGATTGGACAGATCTCAAATTTTGTACGAAGTGTGGAGTTGGTGATTACTTCTTGGAGGATTTCCCCACCATACTTGAAAAGATTACTAATAAAAAGAATGTTAACATCTTTTCTAGTGTTCCTAAGTCTGATGTTGTTAAAACTAATAATATCCAGATTTTAACTCATCAAGGAACTAAAATCAGTGTTGATAATCCGCAAATTAGAAAAATAAAAAGTAAATATGACTATCCTAATCCAATCGAACATAAGCACTTATATCATAATGCAACAATTTGTTTTCAAGAATTAGCATCCCAAGAAGAAAATGATGAATCTTGACAAATAAATATTAATGAAATTCTTATATTAATAACCAAAGAAGAAGCACTTTCAAAGCTAATAGATATCGTGAATAATATTAGAAGCACATCTGTTGAAGAAAAGAAAACCAAAAATCTATGTCGACTAAATGAAAGAGATAAAAATGATGCAGACCCACTTATTGACTTAGAAATTGAAGAATACTATGTTCGAGAAGTCATCCTCAACTTCATATCACAAGAAAATATCATGACTCGATATACTTGGGAACACCTTGGTCGATCACAACTACACAAGTTAGGCATATACCTAAGACGATCAAGGATTGATTGAACCAATTGGGGTATGGAAAAATGTCGACACATCCATCAAGGGTATAACAACACAAGTAGATTTTGAAATTATTAATCCAAAGGAAGGATCCAATTCCTTCCCTTCCCTAGTTGCCTGATCATGGGGAAGAAAGATGAAAGCATCAATATCACTCAACAAAGATAGGATAAAACTCAAAGAAAATGGGAAGAATGTTATTGTGCCAATTCACCCATCACAAGGACAGCCCTGGCCATAGCCTATCGATGATGATGTTGAAATACGACAATTATATTTAGTAATGAACAATGAAGACTATACTGAGCCTAATGCACAAGGGAAGATACAACTCGGGAATCCTTCATCAGTCGGATATATTTCGGATGCTGAACTCTACGACTGGAAAATGGAGAATTATGAATTGCAAGCATGAGAATGTTGGACAATTGAAGTTATCCCCAAAAATAAAATTCAACAATGTTTTTTTGTTTCTGTCTTTCCAAATATTTTTGAAAGAAAAATCAGAGAATATTCAACACTCACACTGGTGAGAAACGATTCGTTGGGTGTCCCAATGTTGAGATACAAAGAATGAGAATCCCCATCCTCCCATGTCGAGGAAGTGTCAAAGAATATAGGAGAACAAGGTCGACTTCAGAGTTTGGTAAAAACCTTCACAAGTCAAGCTGCAAGATGGTGGGATACACATTAGTCGAGACTTCAGACTTGGACCACAACAGCAACATACTTTGTCGAAATATTCGGAGGAATAAAAATCATGGCACAAGAAAATATTCCAACTTTCACACAAGGGAAAGATCCTGAAAAGCATATCAACAACTACAAAAAAGAATGGAAAATATTAGGCTACAGAGACAAAAGAACCTGGACACACCTTTTCCGAGTACACTCGGCGATCTACCAAAAAAATGGTATAAAATGGAAGAAGAAAGAGGAGAAAAATTTATCTGGAAAGAATTAAGAGAAAATTTCATGAAATATTTCACATTTTCTCCAGGATGATCTATTAATAGAAACAAGCAATCAAGTGAAAAATTTCCTACAGCCAGTAAGCAGCAAAATATCATTAGATAATCAACAATGACTTGACCGACAAATTGTTGTATGTAACAATATCAAGTCGACTAAACTCTAGCACTTGACAAGACTACATATGGAAACGAATAAAACAGAAGGAAAAAGATTGAAATGGAAACGAGAACATCCAAACACATCAAAGTTAGTCAGAACAATTTTTATTGTCCAAACTTCAGAGAAGGATGATCCTGAAATGTTGACTACAAAATATTCCCCTCCAACATTTACAAATATTAAAGAAGGTGAATGACATATCAATGAAACCAGAGCACTTGAATGCATGGACTCACAAATTAAGATCAAAGAAATAGATATATCTAATGATAATAGACCCATTGAGATGGAAAATATAGGTGATTATTGGAATGAAGAACAAACACCAGAAATTACAAACCTCCTAAAATAATTCCAAGATTCCTTTGCATGAGATTATAATGATTTGAAAGGACTTGTTCAGGAAATGGGAGAAATGAAGATTGAAATCAAACCAGATGCAAAACCAATCAAGAAAAGACCATACAAGATCGCACATAAATACAAAGAAATAGTTAAGAAAGAAATAGACAGCATGCTTGCCACCAGTATTATCTATCCCATTGATCAATCAGAGTGGGAAATCCCAATGGTCGTCCAACCTAAGAAGCACGATCCGACATGACTGTGAATATGTGTCAACTTCAAAGAACTCAACAAGGTAACACTTGTAGACCCATTTGCGACTCCCTTTCATGATGAAATTATCAATGAAGTTGCAGGACATGAATGTTATTCGTTCACAGATGGTTTTTCCGGATATAACCAAGTACCTATTTCCAAAGAAGATCAGAAAATACCACATTTGTATGCGAATTTAGATCATTTGCATATAAAGTAATGCCATCCGGATTAAAGAATGCACTAGCTGTGTTTTCCAGAATAGTTGTCAAAGTATTCCAAGAATATATCTACAAAAACATGGTTGTATATTTTGACGATTAGACGATCTATTCTATGTTGAGGGACCACTGCAAATGGCTAAGACTTATGTTGGAAATATGTCCACAGATACAGCTATCACTAAATATCAAGAAATGTATATTTGCAACTCCTATAGGAATCCTACTTGGACATGTCATATGTAAGGAAGGTATAAAAGTCGACTTTGCAAAAATTAAAGTAATTCTCGACCTAAAACCACCAGTCAACTCTAAACAAGTCAGAGTTTTGCTAGGGAATACAGGGTATTACATGTAAGTTTTTAAACCTTAAAAGTGAAGTACAAACTTATCTGATTCTTAAGCATTAACAGAAAATACACAATGGCACACACATTACACAGAGATTTTCACCTGGAAACCCTTAACCGGGAAAAACCAACAAAACTTAGAGCCGCACTGATCCTTTTCATTATATGTTTATTTAACCATGTACAATACAATAAATGGTATTCCACAGCATCTAAAACCCTAATTTGTTTACCCGAAATTAGGTTACAACCCTAATCCCTTTTACCAGGATTAGATAGAGTACAATGGGTCGAAAATCGCGAAAAAGAAAAAAGCAACCCTGGGCAAGGGATCATGTTGTACACACAGCGACCCTATGAAGAGATATAACATACCCAACATTACAGAAAATTTATCCATCACTACTCCGACATGAAATGCCCATTAGAAGATTTGTTGAAAGAAGACCAAGAATACTAGTGGAAAGGCGAATGCGCTACATTGTTTGACATTTTAAAAAGGAAACTAGTCGAATCTCC
This sequence comes from Larix kaempferi, assembly GCA_027924585.1. Taxonomy (NCBI): domain Eukaryota; kingdom Viridiplantae; phylum Streptophyta; class Pinopsida; order Pinales; family Pinaceae; genus Larix; species Larix kaempferi. The sequence continues at coordinate 2,095,598 of BSBM01000012.1, read as the reverse complement.
CATATTAAGATTTCCAAATTGGTCGATCAAGTTTCACGTACATATTGATGCTTCTGGAATAGCAGTTGGCATGATCCTAACTCAACCTGGAGACGATTGAATGGATTACCCCAACGCGTACAATAGAAGCAAATTAAATAAGGTAGAAAGGAACTATTCAAAAACTAAGATAGAAGCACTGGGAATGGTATTTGCACTCTAGAAATACCGACATTATCTACTCGCCAAATACTTATTCAATAGATCATCACGACTTGAAATACTTATTCAATAGATCATCAAGACTTGAAATACTTATTCAATAAACCCTTGATGACCGAATCAGTATCGAGCACATGAAGATAACAAAGATGGAGAATAAAGAATATCAATGGATCACACAAGCTCGAGTAAGTCTGTCAAAATTCAACAAGATCAGGCCACATCTCCATCGATTGCTCTCCACTACCAACAACAAAACACTCATACTGGGAAAAGACATGATCAATATTCGAGACCGTCTGGTTCACGAAAAAATGGAGAGATTGGCTATCCTCACTACTCTTACCATTGTCATTCAGAATGCACTTCATGCTTGGGAATATTTTCAGCATCATTTGTCATTATATGCAGAAGCCATTGTTGAAATATTTGTCCAACGGAAACTGTTTGCTAGCACTAGTCAGTCCTAGCAGTAACAATTTTTTTTTCTCATTACTCAGTCATTTACAATTTTTTTCATTTCACTCCAGTTGAGTTCTTATCTCTCTTTCTTCGGGACAAAGAAAGGTTTTGTTGGTGGGGGAGATGTTGGAGGAGCGTAATGTCCCAAATTTGGCATTGGGTCACAATGGCCTAATCACATTGTCCCTATTCAGTAGAGTTTGTCAAATTGATGCTAAAGTTCAAATAATTTCTAAGGAGGAAAATTACTAGTTTCCTAGGTTTGGGGTGGAAGCTTTGGGATTTGGAATAATGGGGATAATAAATTATGTTTTAACACTATAATGGAATAAATATATACAAGTGAAAATCAAAGTGGCATTTGATCATGAAGACACATGGAGGAAGTGGGACCCACATATGGCTAGATTTCCCCACTACATTTGGCATCATTCTCTCACCAATTCGAATTTAAGGTGAATGGTAACATACTTGGGGGAGTCCAAAAGGTATTATTCATGGCATGACTCATCCAAGGTCGAAATATAGAGGAAGAGTTACTCCCATGGAAGAGGAAGAGGCAATTTGGAGCTCGTGAGACACTTGGGCTAGATTCCCTAGCTCTATGACAACAATGATGAAGATGCTATGACACCTATGACACAAATCAGAACTGAAGGCTGACATATGACATATATGACATGTCAGGGCTAAAAATAGACTCCAAGATGGCACTCAAGGGTGTTAGGGTAGTGTTGTTGCAGCAACACCCCTCCCCAAAATTTTGTACATGTTGGGACCCCTCCTGTAATTTTTGTAGGAAGTTTGCTTGAGAAGCCATCCCAGCCGTCAGCTCTGTTTTCAACATAAAATTTTACTTCCCTGCTGAACAGCTTGCCGACAATCCTTCCATGTTTTCCCCAATGAGCCAAAAGATAACTTAGTTTTTCCCAAACGTTTTGAATAATTCAGACATTGTCCCGAAACGGCGGGAGTCAAACGTCCAACCTTTCCGAAAGGAGGACTTGGTTTTTCTTTGTCAAAATCCACGGAAGCTATTGAGCAAAACCACCCGAAACGGCGGAAGCTTTCGTTCAAGCCTTCCGCAACCACGGAAAGGTTCGAGTTGTTCTCCCGAAACAGCCGGGAATTCAACAAAACCACCCGAAACGGCGGAAGCCGCCGTGTTTTACCTCTCCGAAAAGAGACTCTGATTTTTGGCCATAAGCTGCGGAAACAGTTGGTGAAACCTTGCCGAAACGGCGGAACGATTCAACTCTGTCTCCCGAAACGGCGGAAGCCATTCGGGTAAACTTGCCGAAATAACACAAAGGAATTCATCAATTTCTTCCGAAGTAAAAAGGACTTGGAAAATTTTTCGATCGTCGCTTCTGCGGAACGGTTCAAGCTCCGAAACGGCTTAGCTCCCGAAACGGCGAAGCCTTTCACTCAAGCCTTCCGCAACCGCGGAAAGGTTCCGGCTTTCCTCCCGAAATGGCGGGACACATTCGCCTTAGTCTCCCGGAAAACACTTAGAACATTTCACAACCATCCGCGGAGAAATTGGAGTTCCCTTCCCGAAACGGCGGTGGAATTCAATAAAACGTCCCGAAACGGCGGAAGCCATTCGGATAAGTCCCGCGGAGGGATTGACGATTTCCTTCCGAAGTATGAAAGAACTTAGATTTTTCTTGGAGAGCTTCGGCGAAAGCCTTCAGCCTTTTGCTCCCGAAACCGCGGAAGCCTTCGGGCTACCCTTCCGAAACGGCGGAAGCCAATCGCCTAAACCATTCGGCAAAGGACTCCGAAACGATCCCGGGCGAATATGCGGAAAAGTATAAGTTTTGCTTCCGAAACGGCGGAAGCCATTCCCAAAAGCTTTCCGAAACTAGCGGGAGCCTTCGCCAAACCTTCCCGCAAAATCAACGAGACTTTGAAATTTTGGTTTGCGGAAGCTTTCGCAAAAGTCTTCCGAAAATACCGGGAGCATTCGCTATATCTTTCTGAAAGGGCGGAAGCTTTGGCGTTACCCGTCCGCTACACGGCGGTCTCTCGCGGAAGGCTTCGAGTTTCCTTTCCGCATTAAGCCCCGAAACGTCGGAAGCCTTCATTGAAACCTTCTGCAACGGCGGATGCAATTCGCAAAATGGCCCGCGAATGACGGTTGCACGAAAACCGAGATTGTTTGACATGACCGCTACGCGCGGCGAATTTAAACCCCGTTTTAATCACACCAACTACCAAATTAAAGGCTCACACGTGCCCATTCTTTATAAAATGCGGTAGGGGCTCGACCAATACACCATTGTTTTTCCGGCCAACGACGTGCGATACCGTGCAAATCGCTCCAGCTCACCTCGCTCGTCCGTGCTCGCAGCCACCTTGCTCAAGCAATCCCCACGGTGCCAGGTAGGATCTTAACCTTGATTTTCACTACTAAGTTGTCTTTTTGGGGAAAACAACGGTTTTAGTGGGGTTTTGATGGACAAAACACCCGTAAAGGGCTATGTTTTGCCCGTCAGGTACAGTGAACGGAGTTTTCATTATACAAAATCGTCATAGGCCTTCGTGAAAACGTTATATTTTATTTCAATAGTGGTGGGTGCGGGCGGTTAACCATGCCCCATTGTTTTTTTTAAACCTCGGGCCGCGCCCCTCGTCTTGGGTGAAGACGTCGAAACCCTATGGGCTTTCCATGTCCCGGGCCGTTAACTCGGACTTAAAACCCTGGCCCCTTCCATAAGCCTTAGCCCCTACACACGAGCCGAAACTCGAAGCCTCAGCCGCCCTAGCACCCCCCGTCAGCATATCCCCGGCGCCGTTACCTTCGCTCGGACTAAAGTCTCCCGTAGTGACTCGGCGAGTGGCCGCGCGTGACGATAGCATCCATAGCCCTCACCGAGTTAACCCGCGTCTCCCCGCCATCAACCTCTCCAACCGCAGCTATAACGAAAGACATCTCCTTCCGCGAGGCGGAACCAGAAGCCAATTGCTTCCGCGAATCGCCTATCGGTCCGAAAACCAATAGCTTCCGCAACATAGCTTATCCCATACTCGTCTTTTAAGAGCTTCGAATGTTTCAATATGTGTCTTATGATTAAAATAATGTTTTGCTTCCTAAATATTTGCTTCATTGACTTATCTCATTAATGTCAAGCAATGTTACTCTCTGCTAAAACTTTACAGCCTGGTGCTCAAATAATAACTGTGATATGGATGTTATCAGGGATAAAACAAGATGCCGAAAACCGGTAAGAAGAAAGCTAAGATGGCAGAAAAGAAGCCTGCCTCTCCCAAGATTGAAACCTCGCTCCAAGACACTAGGTGCAATACTGGTGTCCCTCCAGAAATCAGATGGGGAGACATTTATAGAATGATCCGGGACCAAGAAATCCCAGATATGCTGCTAGAGGAAGCACCAATCTATCTTAACATCAGAGCCTCGGGCATAACTAGAGCCGCTACCCGCCCTGAGCTGTTCCCCTGTGCTGAAGTGATCGGGTGGATACTCCAACATGCGGATGCTGAAGGGAGAGTGATAAATGATAGCGGGAAAATGGCTATCGCCTCGTTTCAACCCGCGTATATTGCGGCGGCCTACAAGTTTCCCCGTGTCCAACAAGCTCTGACTGACGAGTGGTTGGGCCAAATGGATAACGTCGAGATGGCCAAGAAGCTATTAAGGGGAGGGAAGCATTTGAGAAAGAAGGGAAATGATGAATATGATGTGTAGAACCTGAGGGCCCCTTTCAGATTGATCGCTTTAATGCTATGCAGAATATTCGGCATGCCCGATGGCACAGTATACAAGATTCAGTGGGTCCCTATTATTCACTATGTGGCATTTCAGGGGACAGTGTTTGACTGGGCCACTATCTTGTCAGATAGTCTGGCCTCAATGATAAGTGCTGCTAAGCCCGGGCTGGCCGTGAAGAAGGCTGAATTCTTCATGTCTTCATACCTAATAGATTGTATCTTGGCCAAGATAGAGTTCCCCGGATTGGGGTGTACATGGGATAGGGCCACAGCCCCGGTCTACATCGCATTCAAGATGTTGTGGGCTCAGAATTACAAGCCCAGCTACAAACTCATCTGTGAGGGGTTCATCATGCCCCTATACGAGAAAATGTTCAAGGAAGAACCAGGTTGCCTGTCACAAAACGCTTTGGAAGTCCTTGAGGATTATGGGGACTTCTACTTTTCAGAACAGGGTACCTACTTGAGAATGTTCGGAGGGACTAAGCCCCCGTACATATTGCCGCAGTATGCCACAGACTATGTGGTGCTCAAGGAAGCGGTAAGACAACTCTTCTTGGATGGGATTGGAGCATTCCTCCACAAGCTACACAAGGCTTCCTTTCCCCCCCTACCTTTCTGCATAGGTGCTTAGAAGTTTTCAGGGGTGGCCTCTGCCGACGAATTTGTTCAAGAGTTGAAGGCCTTCCATTTCGGTGAGGTCATCTTCCACAGGAACGACAGAAAGGGTAAAGTGGCCGAGCATTGCAAGGGGAACTATGCTAACTTCGAATACTCCCACTACCCCGATGCCGAGGAGGAAGCATTCAGAGGCATCAGCAACATGACTGAGCTACGGATCTGTCGCCAAAGTACTGGAGCGAGCTCTAGCTCAGCCAGAGCCCAGAAGACCACCCAGCAAAAGGAGAGAGAAGCCAAGGATGCCCGAGCTCAGGAAGAGCTCAGATTAAGAGAAGAGGCAAGATTACAAAAGGAAGCCGAGGAAGCGAGAAAGCAACAAGACGCTGAAAATGAAAGACTGCGGAAGGAGGCTGAAGAAGCCCAAAAGCAGAAAGAAGCAGAGGCTGAACGAGCTGAAGCAAGGAAGAAGGCGGAGGAAGAATTGAAGACAAGGGAAAATACCGAGGCAGGTGGGTCCGGTGTGCAAGACATGGAGATAGACACCTCTCAAGCAGGTGGCTCTGGTACCCAAAAGGAAGGAACATGCCCCGCTCAGGAAGTCCGGACCCCACCTATGGAAGAAGACATAGACATCATAAACCAACCAATTGTACCGTACACTCCATCTGGGAAACGTACGGTGTCCAAATGGAATGAGTTTGTTTATGATAAGAAAAGAAAAGCAATGGTCCTCCAATCAGAAGAGAGGATTAAAAGTCCCTTCCATGATGACATAGTTACTCGCCGAGAGGTCGCTGTCATGCAGAACACAGACGCAGATCCCATCGCCATGGCATCCGCAGCCATAGCAACAGCACAGGCATCATTTGCCAATGTAGGGGTTATAGTCAAAGAAAATATATTGAAAAAGAAGAGAGCACGTACCCTACAACAAAATGTGGCTAATGAGCAAGCCCAAAGAGACCTGGCAGTGAACAAATACAATTGCTTGTACGCTGAGCATAAGGAGTTGGCAAACAAGTACAGCTACCTGGAGGAGGAAAAGGACCAGCTAGCACTCCAAATAATGATTGCAGAAGCGGAGAAGAGTGGAGCAGAAGAAAAGGCTTCCCAGCTAGAAGCAGACAAGCAGGCATTAGCTGAGCGGTTAGAGCAAGCGGAAAGCAGAACCTTGGACATGTCCCCCTTCCACGAGCTGTCATGCAATATCCTACAGCAAGTGTATGGCTCTCAAGAGCTAATCACTGATGAGGTATGCAAACTCAAGGCCATGACGGGTAGACTAAAAGAGGTCAATACGGAAGCCCACAGGCTCAAAGCTAAGAATACCCGTGTCAAGGCAAATGTCATAAATCAGATGGCATGGAGGGAAGGGAAAGGACCTTTCCCCCCGCATCTTCCTTTCAAGGCCGTGGAAGATTTTAATGAATATATAGCCTTGTTGGAGTTTGGCCGGAACTGTGCCAATAAGTTGATGGCCAGTGTGCAGAAAACCACAGATAGAATCAACAACCTATACCAAAAGCTCAAAGGAGTCCATGACAACTGCTCATTGAGTTTCCCTCAGACCCTAGAAGACTTCCCGGGAAAGGAGCAGCGGTTATCTCAACTGAAAGAAGAGCTAGGCGTCCAAATGGAGTACGTGAAAAGCATTGATGTCCTTGCCATGGATGATCTCCAACATTACATCGGTTCATCAACACTTCACAACCATCTGCTGAAGGAAACATATCAAGCTGCTGAAGCAGAAGTACAAAGCATTAAAACAGAGCTCGGGAAGAATGTGACTTCTCAGAAAATCCTGTTTCCTGCTGCAGCAAACATAATAATAAGAGACACAGGTGTGTGGCACAGCTACATAGAAGAGGAGGTCAGGAAAGCTGCAGCAGCAGCAGAAGCATTAGTAGATCCGGCAGCCCCTCTCCCAGCAGCCTCTTCCCCAGCAATGGCAGAAAGTCTGGCCAGTCCCATTCCCCCTTCCCAATTAGGAGCAGCATCAGCAGGGGATTCGAGGGCCTCTTCCCAGGCAGCATCAGTGACCATCAAATTGGGTGACCCTTTGCCAGAAGAAGCTCACGCACAGGAATGAAGAGGCCGAATTCAGTGAGCCACTCTCTGCAGACAAACACGTGCCCAGCAGGGAACGCTTGATGTTAGCAAATTTTCTGTTATGTATATTTTGAATATGTAAGGCGTAAGCCGTGGGACAGCTGTCCCTAATTTTGTCAAAATATTTTTTGTAAAGGAAATGGCCATTTTGGTGGTTGATTATAGTGGAAATTCCTGTAAATGACAAGTGGGGAATGCTAGGTGTCAGCCCGGAGGGCAGATTTGTAACTATAAATAGAAGCTAGGAAAGATTAGAAAAGGGACTTTTGGCAGGGAATGAAAATTTTGGGCAAATGATATGAGCTATCTTGTATCGGGTCTGTAAATTGAATTTTCTAATAGAAGCCACGGGAGATGGACGTTTTGCTTGGAATGTTGGGTTGCTTTATATTGGACTATTCTAATGACTGCAATTCTGCAATGTGAGATCATTCTTGACTTTTGAATTATATCTTTGCGTTAATGATTTTGCCCTCCTCTAGGCATGCGTTCTCTCTATTTTGTGAACAATGAAATGTATTGCTGTAGATTCCTTTGTCTAGATCGAATAGCTAACTGTTCTTTCTTCCGGGTAATCCATGTGGCTCATTGTTCATAACTTTAAATTGCTCCTTGCAGGGATCATCGAGTTTAAATCCAGTTTTATTACGTTTAGATCTGTTTCTTTATTTTGTTACATAGATTAAATAATTTTTTGCTTCCTTCTGTTTATGAGCAATAGATGCGTTCTTTATTTTTTCGGTTCCCTCTGTTGTCTGAGCAATAGATGCGTTCCATGCCGAATGAGAAGCTACCTTCTCAAGATCTTCATGTTGCTGTAGCTTTCATTGTGAGAAATAATAGCTATCTGTTCTTTGATTACGATAACTGTTACAGCTGATTGCTCCTCCCTTAAGCGTGTTCCCTGCAGGGATAGATAGACGTGTTCCCGTTTCTAGATTTAGATCTGTTTCAATTGCATTTAGATTAAGTATAATTTAGGCATGTGCATCTCATATAAAACACATAAAACCCAAAAGAAAGGTGGATCGGGCCATAACCGGTAAAATCGGATTTAAAGTCCAAAACCACGGTTGCCGGAACCGCTAACCGGACGGATTCCCTACACCAAATGAGAGATAGTCTAATTGGGACCGTCTCTCGGGGAGAATCCCTTTCTGATTGATGCTACGATATCCGAGGCATCAACATTTTTTGGCGCTAGAAGGAGGGCCTGAAGTGCATGGCTGATAGAGGAAAATCTTCCACGGTCTTAGATAACACTGAAAACCCGCTTGAAGAAAACTTTTCAAACAGCCCAGATCTTGGATTAACAGACCAAGAACGCCTCATTTCTGACCCTGAGCCTCAGGATGCTTTGTACGCTGTTCCTTTTGCAGAAATAGAGGACTTGAGAAGACATACTAGATCTTACGTTAGACAGCTAGGTGGTTTAAACGCTGTCAACTTCCTCCCTAAGAAAACTACACCCAGAAAGGAGCCGCAATACACCCGTGATTCAATCCTCGTTCAAAGTTTTGAAGAACTGGTAAATCTGACGTTGGAAGAAATCTCCGGCACTCTTAACAAGGCGGACCAGGAAAATCTCAAAAAAGTCACCACTCCCAAAAGCACTCCACAGGATTCACCCTACAATTCTCCACCAGGGTCTCCGCATCCAAACCCAAACATGGCTGTACCTGCTTGGAGAGCAAGGGGAGCGCTGAACCTAGCTGGACCATTCCATAATCTCCCTAAAAACCCAGAAAAGGTCTTGCCTAAGTACGATCCAGGGAAAGCCATTTCGGCGGAGGATCACCTCAAGAGTTTTTACTTAGCTCTGAACCTTTTGAATGTACAACATGAAGACGTAGTCTGCAGGTTGTTTCCATACACATTCGAGCCTAAGGTATCATCTTGGTACTTTAGCCTTCAACCCAGCTCAATCTCTAGTTGGGATGATTTCGAAAAGTGTTTCCTTAAGAAATACGGGAACCGAAAGACTGTAGCCACGCTTATGAAAGAACTCTTATCCATGAGAATGGAGAAGAAGGAAAAGGTTCAAGACTTTAATCAAAGATTCACAACACTGTTAAATAACTTTAGTGAAACTAACAAACCCACAGAAGAGTCTTTGATTGAATACTACACAACAGCTCTTGAAGGTCCAATCGCAATGTTTGTAAAGCGATCCAAGAAAACGACCCTGATAGAGAATTTTGAGGAAGCTCGAAAGATAGAGGAAGAGGCTGATAGCATTGCTAAACATGCCTTAGATGTGGAAACAAAACCAGCAGCTAGCAAGAAACCTTTGCTCCTCACGAGAGGCAAAGAAGAGCCATCTACGGATATGGAAAATGTAGTTAAAATGATGCAAAAATTATCTAACAAAATCATAGATCTTGAGAAAGACAAGGCTGCTAGTACATCTAGGAAACCTTTCAAGCCATTCTATAAAAGAAGGGAAGACGGGGAACAGTCTCACCCACCAATGAACACTGCCCCTGTTTTAAACTTGAATGAGATTGGGATGGAAAATTTCTGCACCTTTCACCAAGAACCACACTCGGAGAAGAGCTGCCCTCAATGGATCAATTCCATGAGCTTGGTCATGAACCAAATGTTAGATTCTCAGGTCCCAGACCAGGATGATCCTCCAGAAGAGTCAAGCCCTGAGTTAGAGGAACCAACCCCGGACACTACTATGGTGTTGTGGGATTGGGTACCTATGACTGAATTAGTAGAAGAAGATCACGTAGATAGCTCTCCCTCTACCATAAATGTTGCCACTCGCAGCAAGGGCCCAATTGCGGATCCTGTACCAGTCACCATTCCCCATAAGCCTAAAATTTCGAAAGATCCGCCTAGGAGGCATATACCAATCATCCCCCCACAGCCCAAAGTAAACCAAACATCTGCCAAACAGCCAAGCGCTGACAACACAGTTCAGCCACCTAAAGAAACCATGAACAAAACAGATCAGTCCATTCGAATTGGGAATGAATCCGATATAGGGTATGATATTATCGAAGATATCAAGAAAGTTAAAGCGAACGTATCAATATTTGACATGTGTAGCTTGCCCCATCAACGAGACAAACTACTGCATGTTTTACAACCAAAACCCAGCACTACATTAACAGATTCTCAAGACAATCCTGAAATTAACGAGGCTAGCATCGGTGGGAAATCCAAATCCCAAACATTGCCATTTCTGCTGACATTCGAAATTTTTAATCACAATGTTCATAACTGTCTGGTAGACTCCGGAGCTTCTTCAAACGTTATGCCACTTTCAATTTGTAAGAAAATTAATGGGCAGCCCGTACCATCTCCAGCTCAAATCATACAATTAGACAGGACTGCTGTCAAGGTTATAGGGGAGATGAAAGATGTTTTAATTAGACTGTCAGCCGACCCTAGAGTCTGTCAATTTATTGACATAATGGTGGTCGATATCCCTGAAGCTTATGGGCTGATTTTGAGTAGGGATTGGTCTACCAAGTTGAGTGGCTACTTTGCTACCGATTGGTCTCATCTATGGATGCCTTATCAGAACAGGCAGAATCAGATTAAAATTCTTAGGGAACCTCATATGAAACAAAACGTAACCCAGCTAGAAGAAAAGAATGAGGCTGTAGCTTTCTCTTCCTCGGTCCTGGGAAATTACTTCTTAGAAATGGATCCGGGTAACTATCAATCTGAAACCTTTCGCCATGAATCAGACAAACAGTCCGATCTCCTTCATTTCTCTCGGACTGATGAGATTGATTGTAGCATAGTCAATTTAGTTGCTAACATAGGCCACAAAGAAACTAACTTAGTTGAATCTAAAGATACCTTTTGGACATTATACTTTGATGGTTCTAAAACTCTGGAAGGATCCGGAGCCGGTTGTGTTCTAATGGATCCAAAGAAGAACAAGTATTTTTTGTCTTATAGATTAGAATTCGATTGTACTAATAATACCGCTGAATATGAAGCTTTGGTACATGGTTTAAAGAAGGCCATTGGCTTAAATGTTAAGTACCTGAAAGTTTTTGGTGACTCCGAGATAGTTGTCAGACAGGTAAGGGACACCATTCACTGTCTCTCACCGCACTTGAAAGGGTACCAGGCTGAGGTATGGGATTTAATCATGTATTTTGACGCTTTCAATATAAGATCAATTCCCAGATTGCAGAATGCTGCTGCTGATTTGTTAGCAACATCTGCTTCCAGATTGGTGCCGTCAAATAACAAATGCTCTATTGAATTGATTTTCAGGCCTTCCATTCCCGATAACATCACGAACTTCAGAGTATTCGATGATGATGAGCAAATTATCAGTTTCCTGACAAACGAAGACAGTTTTCAAGGAGCCGCAATAGATGAGGAAGAACATGATGCTGATTTGATGAAGAAGGAAGACGAGAAAGGAAATTTCATGCCAAAGGGGGTAAGGTCCCTCGAAATGCTTTTCGACCTTCAAAATAAGTTCAAAAGACCAGCTAATACCAAAACTAACAGCTCATCAATGCAACATGAGTTGGTCAATTTGGGTACAGAGGCAGAACCAAAATTTGTCAACCTTGGCAAATGTTGTTCACCAAGAGAAAGAGATAGGTTCATTAAGCTGTTTAAACAGTACAAGGATGTTTTTGCATGGACCTATGAAGATCTGAAAACATATGACGTCCGCATCATCCAGCATGTTATACCAATGAAAGCGGGTGTCAATCCATTTCAGCAGCAGTTAAGGAGGATGCATCCCACTCTTGAACCGCTGATCCAAAAGGAATTAAAGAAGCTCCTGGACGCTAAGATAATATTCAAAGTTCGGCATTCCGAATGGGTTGCAAACTTGGTTCCCGTGAGGAAGAAATCAGGAGAGATTAGGCTATGTGTAGACTTCAGAAATTTAAACAAAGCCTCAGATAAAGACAACTACCCCGTGCCTTCAATGGAGCATATCCTACAAATGGTGTCTGGATCTGAATTGTTTTCTCTCCTCGATGGTTTCTCTGGCTATAATCAAGTGTTAGTAGCCGAGGAAGATTGTCTCAAGACTACCTTCAGGACTAAGTGGGGAACTTTCGCTTACAGGAGAATGCCATTTGGTCTGATAAATGCTGGAGCTACATTCCAAAGGGCGATGGATATTGCCTTCCGAGGATTGGGTGGACAATGTGTTGTTGTTTACTTAGATGATGTGACAGTCTTTTCGAAGAAAAGGGAAGATCATGTTGTTCATCTGAGGCACATCTTTGACCGTTGCCGGAAGTATGGTATTTCCTTAAATCCCAAGAAGAGCGTGTTTGTTGTACCCGAAGGTAAGCTCTTGGGTCATGTCATCTCCAAAGCGGGAGTGTCAATCAACCAAGAAAGAGTCCAAGCTATTAATAAGATCCCAATGCCTCACAACAAAAAATCTATGCAGTCTTTTATGGGCACCATCAATTTTGTCCGCAGATTTGTTCCGGATTTTGCACAAATCGTTAAGCCGTTACAGCAGATGGTTAAACAGAGCACACAATTCAAGTGGACAGATTTGGAGAAGGACGCATTTAGAGATATCAAGGCAGCTGTAGCTAAAGCTCCTTCCTTAAGAAGCCCAGATTTTGATAAAGATTTCATCTTGTATACCTTCGCTTCGGATGATTCTCTTGCAGCTGTACTCACGCAAAAGGTGGAGTTGGGGGACGAATACCCAATTTCGTTTATGAGCACTGGTCTGCAAGGGGCTGAGCTGAATTACCCCGTAGTTGACAAGCATGCCTATGCAGTCTTCAAAGCAGTCAAGCAGTTTAGGCCATACATTTTGAAGAACAGAACTAAAGTCATAGTTCCCCATCCAGCTGTTAGGTCCCTTTTCGTTCAAAAGGAATTGGGAGAGAGGAGAGGAAACTGGGTCACAGCTCTGCAGGAGTATGATCTGGAATTTAAACCGGCTACAATCATCAAAGGACAAGGTCTATGCAAGTTACTGGAGGGAAACTCGACTGATGAAGAGCACCATTGGAGAAATGAAGCTGAGCTCAATTCGGTTGAGGTATGCCATATCTTTACAGCTCCCCAGTCATGGTATAGGGATCTAGTGCACTATTTGCAGCAAGGATATCTACCCGAACACTGGAATTCTAAACAAAGAAGGGCACTCCGCTTGAAATTGGCACCCTATCAGATCATTGATGGGATTCTTTTTAGAAAGAATTATGATGGAGTCCTTCTTAGGTGTTTGGAAAAGGAGGATGCAAACAAAGTTGTCAAAGAATTGCATGATGGCCCCGCAGGTGGCCATTATTCAGGAGAAACGACAGCACACAAGATACTGAGAGCTGGTTATTACTGGCCCACTCTGTTTCGAGATGCCCACACATACGCGCGAAACTGTGATGTATGTCAAAGAAGCGCTGGGAAGTTACCTAAGGCCGCAGGCCCATTGCAGCCGGTCATCATCTCTGAACCTTTTGAGCAATGGGGCATAGATGTTATCGGAGAAATAAATCCAAATTCTTCGTTGCAACACCGATACATTCTGACGGCTACCGATTACTTCACCAGGTGGACGGAGGCCATCCCGCTGCGCAAGATCAATGAAGACGCAGTTATCAGCTTCTTGAAAGAGAACATCATAACCAGGTTTGGGGTTCTAATTTCCCTTGTTTTTGATAATGCTACTTATTTTTCATCTTGCAAGATAAATGAATTTGTTTATGGATGGGGAATTAAGTTGCATTATTCAGCCAATTACTACCCTCAGGGAAACGGATTAGCTGAATCCTCAAACAAGAATCTGATTCGAATCCTCAAGAAAACTGTGATAGAAAACCAGAGAAGTTGGCATGTGGCTCTCCCAAACGCCTTATGGGCAGATAGAGTAACCCCGAAGAATGCTTTAGGTGTCTCCCCTTTCACTCTCGTATATGGCAAGGAAGCCATACTTCCCCCAAACATCTTACTACCTTCATTGCAATTATCCCAAGCCTCTCGGGGTTCTGGTAGCCAAGCCTTGCAATCCAGGATCAACACCCTGCTTCGACTGGAAGAAGCCCGACACAAAGCCAAAGATCGATTCCATCATCACCAGGACATAGTTAAGAGATGGTTCGATAAAAGGAAATCCGGCAAGAGGGATTTTGAAGTCGGGGACTTAGTCCTAAAATGGGACCATAATCACGAGGGCAAAGGGATGCATACGAAATTTCAACATCTATGGGTAGGCCCGTACCAGATTTCTGCAAAATTAGGCCCATCCACTTATAAATTGACAAATCTCGAGGGAGAGGAAGTAGCCCTTCCACTCAATGGCCTCGCCCTGAAACAATATTTCGCATAGTCTCCTCGAGACGTCCTGTACATAAATAAAATTGTCTTTTCGCTTTCGCTTTTAGCTGTTTTATTTTTTCGGCCATTTTGTTTCCTTCTTTGTTATTTGAACTTTTCGATAGGTTTTGTTTTCTGAAGCCCCTTTTGTTGAGTTTTCCCGTTGAAGATAGCTCTCTCAAAGAAAACTTGCAACCCATGAGTCTGGAACCCTGCTCAGTGAACCCGGTCTGCTGTGCTCTCGCTGGAATGTTCAAAAGGGGGGGGGAGCCTACCCTGCTAGTCACACTAATCCTGTTCAATAGCAGAGACCCATGGCCATCTTCACTACTATCGTTGGGCTCCACCCACTCTCACACTTTAAAGGCATCTCAAGAAGGTTACCTAAGTCGGACCCATGGAAAGTGGCACCTCTCGAGGACATGGGGTATTGAAATGACTCCATGCTGCTGATTTAAAAGCCAAAATGGCCTACATCCAAAAGTCTGTTTTCCAAGGGATTCTCACCTCAATTAAAGCATGGCTGAGACAAAATCAAAAGGGACATGTAAAATCAAGAAAGCTGTCCAAAAGGCCCAGCTCAAAATGGGCTCCTCTCCGTCCGTGAAGTTTGATCAAATCAATAAAACCTCTAACTCACACAAAAGGACATTATGGATGGAGGAGCCCAAATCAAAGATCTGTCCAAAAGAAAATATCCCTGGAAGGCTCAAACAGCTAAGCTGTCCAAAGTACAAGCATCCCAAAGGGTGCCAGCAGCATGGGAATGAGGAACAAGAACAATAATGTCCATAAGAAAGTGTTGCAAATCCTGTGGAGTCCGGCAGTAGTGACCATTTGATGGATGAACCTCCTAAAATGAATCTCATATGCTGGCCCTCTGAGAGTGGTGAAGATGCCTCGGTCGAAGCTCCCCTTTCCCCAATGGCTAGCAGGAAAAGTGCTCCTTTCCCCGCATGAGTCTAAAATGCTCAGCTGAGTAGTGCACCCGAGACGGATGTTTTAATGAGGTTCCGGACCATGTAGGGTATTTTTTCAGAGATCTGTGTTCGCCAGCGACTCGCCATTGTTGTTGCAGCAACACCCCTCCCCAAAATTTTGTACATGTTGGGACCCCTCCTGTAATTTTTGTAGGAAGTTTGCTTGAGAAGCCATCCCAGCCGTCAGCTCTGTTTTCAACATAAAATTTTACTTCCTTGCTGAACAGCTTGCCGACAATCCTTCCATGTTTTCCCCAATGAGCCAAAAGATAACTTAGTTTTTCCCAAACGTTTTGAATAATTCAGACATTGTCCCGAAACGGCGGGAGTCAAATGTCCAACCTTTCCGAAAGGAGGACTTGGTTTTTCTTTGTCAAAATCCGCGGAAGCTATTGAGCAAAACCACCCGAAACGGCGGAAGCTTTCGTTCAAGCCTTCCGCAACCACGGAAAGGTTCGAGTTGTTCTCCCGAAACAGCCGGGAATTCAACAAAACCACCCGAAACGGCGGAAGCCGCCGTGTTTTACCTCTCCGAAAAGAGACTCTGATTTTTGGCCATAAGCTGCGGAAACAGTTGGTGAAACCTTGCCGAAACGGCGGAACGATTCAACTCTGTCTCCCGAAACGGCGGAAGCCATTCAGGTAAACTTGCCGAAATAACACAAAGGAATTCATCAATTTCTTCCGAAGTAAAAAGGACTTGGAAAATTTTTCGATCGTCGCTTCTGCGGAACGGTTCAAGCTCCGAAACGGCTTAGCTCCCGAAACGGCGAAGCCTTTCACTCAAGCCTTCCGCAACCGCGGAAAGGTTCCGGCTTTCCTCCCGAAATGGCGGGACACATTCGCCTTAGTCTCCCGGAAAACACTTAGAACATTTCACAACCATCCGCGGAGAAATTGGAGTTCCCTTCCCGAAACGGCGGTGGAATTCAATAAAACGTCCCGAAACGGCGGAAGCCATTCGGATAAGTCCCGCGGAGGGATTGACGATTTCCTTCCGAAGTATGAAAGAACTTAGATTTTTCTTGGAGAGCTTCGGCGAAAGCCTTCAGCCTTTTTCTCCCGAAACCGCGGAAGCCTTCGGGCTACCCTTCCGAAACGGCGGAAGCCAATCGCCTAAACCATTCGGCAAAGGACTCCGAAACGATCCCGGGCGAATATGCGGAAAAGTATAAGTTTTGCTTCTGAAACGGCGGAAGCCATTCCCAAAAGCTTTCCGAAACTAGCGGGAGCCTTCGCCAAACCTTCCCGCAAAATCAACGAGACTTTGAAATTTTGGTTTGCGGAAGCTTTCGCAAAAGTCTTCCGAAAATACCGGGAGCATTCGCTATATCTTTCCGAAAGGGCGGAAGCTTTGGCGTTACCCGTCCGCTACACGGCGGTCTCTCGCGGAAGGCTTCGAGTTTCCTTTCCGCATTAAGCCCCGAAACGTCGGAAGCCTTCATTGAAACCTTCCGCAACGGCGGATGCGATTCGCAAAATGGCCCGCGAATGACGGTTGCACGAAAACCGAGATTGTTTTACATGACCGCTACGCGCGGCGAATTTAAACCCCGTTTTAATCACACCAACTACCAAATTAAAGGCTCACACGTGCCCATTCTTTATAAAATGCGGTAGGGGCTCGACCAATACACCATTGTTTTTCCGGCCAACGATGTGCGATACCGTGCAAATCGCTCCAGCTCACCTCGCTCGTCCGTGCTCGCAGCCACCTTGCTCAAGCAATCCCCACGGTGCCAGGTAGGATCTTAACCTTGATTTTCACTACTAAGTTGTCTTTTTGGGGAAAACAACGGTTTTAGTGGGGTTTTGATGGACAAAACACCCGTAAAGGGCTATGTTTTGCCCGTCAGGTACAGTGAACGGAGTTTTCATTATACAAAATCGTCATAGGCCTTCGTGAAAACGTTATATTTTATTTCAATAGTGGTGGGTGCGGGTGGTTAACCATGCCCCATTGTTTTTTTTAAACCCCGGGTCGCGCCCCTCGTCTTGGGTGAAGACGTCGAAACCCTATGGGCTTTCCATGTCCCGGGCCGTTAACTCGGACTTAAAACCCTGGCCCCTTCCATAAGCCTTAGCCCCTACACACGAGCCGAAACTCGAAGCCTCAGCCGCCCTAGCACCCCCCGTCAGCATATCCCCGGCATCGTTACCTTCGCTCGGACTAAAGTCTCCCGTAGTGACTCGGCGAGTGGCCGCGCGTGACGATAGCATCCATAGCCCTCACCGAGTCAACCCGCGTCTCCCCGCCATCAACCTCTCCAACCGCAGCTATAACGAAAGACATCTCCTTCCGCGAGGCGGAACCGGAAGCCAATTGCTTCCGCGAATCGCCTATCGGTCCGAAAACCAATAGCTTCCGCAACATAGCTTATCCCATACTCGTCTTTTAAGAGCTTCGAATGTTTCAATATGTGTCTTATGATTAAAATAATGTTTTGCTTCCTAAATATTTGCTTCATTGACTTATCTCATTAATGTCAAGCAATGTTACTCTCTGCTAAAACTTTACAGCCTGGTGCTCAAATAATAACTGTGATATGGATGTTATCAGGGTAAAACAAGATGCCGAAAACCGGTAAGAAGAAAGCTAAGATGGCAGAAAAGAAGCCTGCCCCTCCCAAGATTGAAACCTCGCTCCAAGACACTAGGTGCAATACTGGTGTCCCTCCAGAAATCAGATGGGGAGACATTTACAGAATGATCCGGGACCAAGAAATCCCAGATATGCTGCTAGAGGAAGCACCAATCTATCTTAACATCAGAGCCTCGGGCATAAATAGAGCCGCTACCCGCCCTGAGCTGTTCCCCTGTGCTGAAGTGATCGGGTGGATACTCCAACATGCGGATGCTGAAGGGAGAGTGATAAATGATAGCGGGAAAATGGCTATCGCCTCGTTTCAACCCGCGTATATTGCGGCGGCCTACAAGTTTCCCCGTGTCCAACAAGCTCTGACTGACGAGTGGTTGGGCCAAATGGATAACGTCGAGATGGCCAAGAAGCTATTAAGGGGAGGGAAGCATTTGAGAAAGAAGGGAAATGATGAATATGACGTGCAGAACCTGAGGGCCCCTTTCAGATTGATCGCTTTAATGCTATGCAGAATATTCGGCATGCCCGATGGCACAGTATACAAGATTCAGTGGGTCCCTATTATTCACTATGTGGCATTTCAGGGGACAGTGTTTGACTGGGCCACTATCTTGTCAGATAGTCTGGCCTCAATGATAAGTGCTGCTAAGCCCGGGCTGGCCGTGAAGAAGGCTGAATACTTCATGTCTTCATACCTAATAGATTGTATCTTGGCCAAGATAGAGTTCCCCGGATTGGGGTGTACATGGGATAGGGCCACAGCCCCGGTCTACATCGCATTCAAGATGTTGTGGGCTCAGAATTACAAGCCCAGCTACAAACTCATCTGTGAGGGGTTCATCATGCCCCTATACGAGAAAATGTTCAAGGAAGAACCAGGTTGCCTGTCACAAAACGCTTTGGAAGTCCTTGAGGATTATGGGGACTTCTACTTTTCAGAACAGGGTACCTACTTGAGAATGTTCGGAGGGACTAAGCCCCCGTACATATTGCCGCAGTATGCCACAGACTATGTGGTGCTCAAGGAAGCGGTAAGACAACTCTTCTTGGATGGGATTGGAGCATTCCTCCACAAGCTACACAAGGCTTCCTTTCCCCCCCTACCTTTCTGCATAGGTGCTTAGAAGTTTTCAGGGGTGGCCTCTGCCGACGAATTTGTTCAAGAGTTGAAGGCCTTCCATTTCGGTGAGGTCATCTTCCACAGGAACGACAGAAAGGGTAAAGTGGCCGAGCATTGCAAGGGGAACTATGCTAACTTCGAATACTCCCACTACCCCGATGCCGAGGAGGAATCATTCAGAGGCATCAGCAACATGACTGAGCTACGGATCTGTCGCCAAAGTACTGGAGCGAGCTCTAGCTCAGCCAGAGCCCAGAAGACCACCCAGCAAAAGGAGAGAGAAGCCAAGGATGCCCGAGCTCAGGAAGAGCTCAGATTAAGAGAAGAGGCAAGATTACAAAAGGAAGCCGAGGAAGCGAGAAAGCAACAAGACGCTGAAAATGAAAGACTGCGGAAGGAGGCTGAAGAAGCCCAAAAGCAGAAAGAAGCAGAGGCTGAACGAGCTGAAGCAAGGAAGAAGGCGGAGGAAGAATTGAAGACAAGGGAAAATACCGAGGCAGGTGGGTCCGGTGTGCAAGACATGGAGATAGACACCTCTCAAGCAGGTGGCTCTGGTACCCAAAAGGAAGGAACATGCCCCGCTCAGGAAGTCCGGACCCCACCTATGGAAGAAGACATAGACATCATAAACCGACCAATTGTACCGTACACTCCATCTGGGAAACGTACGGTGTCCAAATGGAATGAGTTTGTTTATGATAAGAAAAGAAAAGCAATGGTCCTCCAATCAGAAGAGAGGATTAAAAGTCCCTTCCATGATGACATAGTTACTCGCCGAGAGGTCGCTGTCATGCAGAACACAGACGCAGATCCCATCGCCATGGCATCCGCAGCCATAGCAACAGCACAGGCATCCTTTTCCAATGTAGGGGTTATAGTCAAAGAAAATATATTGACAAAGAAGAGAGCACGTACCCTACAACAAAATGTGGCTAATGAGCAAGCCCAAAGAGACCTGGCAGTGAACAAATACAATTGCTTGTACGCTGAGCATAAGGAGTTGGCAAACAAGTACAGCTACCTGGAGGAGGAAAAGGACCAGCTAGCACTCCAAATAATGATTGCAGAAGCAAAGAAGAGTGGAGCAGAAGAAAAGGCTTCCCAGCTAGAAGCAGACAAGCAGGCATTAGCTGAGCGGTTAGAGCAAGCGGAAAGCAGAACCTTGGACATGTCCCCCTTCCACGAGCTGTCATGCAATATCCTACAGCAAGTGTATGGCTCTCAAGAGCTAATCACTGATGAGGTATGCAAACTCAAGGCCATGACGGGTAGACTAAAAGAGGTCAATACGGAAGCCCACAGGCTCAAAGCTAAGAATACCCGTGTCAAGGCAAATGTCATAAATCAGATGGCATGGAGGGAAGGGAAAGGACCTTTCCCCCCGCATCTTCCTTTCAAGGCCGTGGAAGATTTTAATGAAGATATAGCCTTGTTGGAGTTTGGCCGGAACTGTGCCAATAAGCTGATGGCCAGTGTGCAGAAAACCACAGATAGAATCAACAACCTATACCAAAAGCTCAAAGGAGTCCATGACAACTGCTCATTGAGTTTCCCTCAGACCCTAGAAGACTTCCCGGGAAAGGAGCAGCGGTTATCTCAACTGAAAGAAGAGCTAGGCGTCCAGATGGAGTACGTGAAAAGCATTGATGTCCTTGCCATGGATGATCTCCAACATTACATCGGTTCATCAACACTTCACAACCATCTGCTGAAGGAAACATATCAAGCTGCTGAAGCAGAAGTACAAAGCATTAAAACAGAGCTCGGGAAGAATGTGACTTCTCAGAAAATCCTGTTTCCTGCTGCAGCAAACATAATCATAAGAGACACAGGTGTGTGGCACAGCTACATAGAAGAGGAGGTCAGGAAAGCTGCAGCAGCAGCAGAAGCATTAGTAGATCCGGCAGCCCCTCTCCCAGCAGCCTCTTCCCCAGCAATGGCAGAAAGTCTGGCCAGTCCCATTCCCCCTTCCCAATTAGGAGCAGCATCAGCAGGGGATTCGAGGGCCTCTTCCCAGGAAGCATCAGTGACCATCAACTTGGGTGACCCTTTGCCAGAAGAAGCTCACGCACAGGAATGAAGAGGCCGAATTCAGTGAGCCACTCTCTGCAGACAAACACGTGCCCAGCAGGGAACGCTTGATGTTAGCAAATTTTCTGTTATGTATATTTTGAATATGTAAGGCGTAAGCCGTGGGACAGCTGTCCCTAATTTTGTCAAAATATTTTTTGTAAAGGAAATGGCCATTTTGGTGGTTGATTATAGTGGAAATTCCTGTAAATGACAAGTGGGGAATGCTAGGTGTCAGCCCGGAGGGCAGATTTGTAACTATAAATAGAAGCTAGGAAAGATTAGAAAAGGGACTTTTGGCAGGGAATGAAAATTTTGGGCAAATGATATGAGCTATCTTGTATCGGGTCTGTAAATTGAATTTTCTAATAGAAGCCACGGGAGATGGACGTTTTGCTTGGAATGTTGGGTTGCTTTATATTGGATTATTCTAATGACTGCAATTCTGCAATGTGAGATCATTCTTGACTTTTGAATTATTTCTTTGCGTTAATGATTTTGCCCTCCTCTAGGCATGCGTTCTCTCTATTTTGTGAACAATGAAATGTATTGCTGTAGATTCCTTTGTCTAGATCGAATAGCTAACTGTTCTTTCTTCCTTGTAATCCATGTGGCTCATTGTTCATAACTTTAAATTGCTCCTTGCAGGGATCATCGAGTTTAAATCCAGTTTTATTACGTTTAGATCTGTTTCTTTATTTTGTTACATAGATTAAATAATTTTTTGCTTCCTTCTGTTTATGAGCAATAGATGCGTTCTTTATTTTTTCGGTTCCCTCTGTTGTCTGAGCAATAGATGCGTTCCATGCCGAATGAGAAGCTACCTTCTCAAGATCTTCATGTTGCTGTAGCTTTCATTGTGAGAAATAATAGCTATCTGTTCTTTGATTACGATAACTGTTACAGCTGATTGCTCCTCCCTTAAGCGTGTTCCCTGCAGGGATAGATAGACGTGTTCCCGTTTCTAGATTTAGATCTATTTCAATTGCATTTAGATTAAGTATAATTTAGGCATGTGCATCTCATATAAAACACATAAAACCCAAAAGAAAGGTGGATCGGGCCATAACCGGTAAAATCGGATTTAAAGTCCAAAACCACGGTTGCCGGAACCGCTAACCGGACGGATTCCCTACACCAAACGAGAGATAGTCTAATTGGGACCGTCTCTCGGGGAGAATCCCTTTCTGATTGATGCTACGATATCCGAGGCATCAACAGGTAGCTAAGATTCTTCCACATGTGATTTGGTGGAAGTGGGAGACTAGGAATTGTTGTACAAGTGGCGTTCTTTGAAATCTCTTCCCAACTTGAGTTGGAATGAGTCTCTTGGAAGGAATTTGACCCATGGAGTCCATTAGAAATTTATAAATGTCAATAACAATGAATGAAACCAGCTTTTGATCATTTGTATAATTTGCAATTGCATTTGTGAAGAGGGAGAGCTAGTGGATGACTAGTTTCTTGCTTAGCCAATTTCGAGGGTGAAAGATTCCCATCCAAGTTGGTAATTGGAAAGGCCATTCAGACCTTTCAATTGGAGCTTTAATGGAGTCTTTATTTTCAGGTGTAAGATATAGGGCAGCTCATGGTTTCTTCTATTGCAGCTCACTCCTTCAACCATTTCCAGTTTTGATGGCATATTCTTGATCCTTACGGGAGGGCATTTTTGGTGATCGTGGGAAAGGGATCGTGTTGTACACGCATCGACCCTGTGAAGAGATATAACATACCCAACATTCTCCCACTTGTTGTTCTCTTCACATACAGGAGAATATTATGACTTCAACAATTCAGGGCAACAATGCCCATGTTATCTTTACACCAAGAGAACTTCTGAGTACTCACAGACTTTGTCAAAGAGTCTGCAACATTTACCAAAGTGTCAACCTTCTCCAGCAACACTTTGTTTTGTTCAACCATGTCTCTGACGAAATGGTACTGCACATCAATGTGCTTTGTCCTCGAGTGATAAGCAGGGTTCTTTGCCAGAAATATTGCACTTGAGCTATCACAGCCAATCTTTACTGCATTCTGAACAAAACCAATACCTGAACACAATCTTTGCAACCATACAACTTCCTTACTTGCATGGGTAGCTGCCATGTATTCAACTTCTGTAGTTGAGAGTGCAACTACAACTTGTCTTCTACTCATCCAACTGATTGCTCCTCCAAATAGATTAAAAATGTAGCCACTTGTAGATCTTCTGTGATCAAGATCTCCATCCCAGTCAGCATCAGCAAATCCTTGTATATCTATCTCTCCGTTTAGACTGGGTCTTCCTTGGTAGCAGATTGCAAAATTTGTAGTGCCACGCAAATACCTGAAAACCCTCTTTACTACAGTCCAATGTTCCTTTCCTGGTTTTGACATGTATCTACTCAAAACTCCCACTGCATGGGCTATATCTGGTCTAGTACAGAGCATGGCATACATTAGACTGCCAACTGCACTAGCATAGGGAACATGAGACATGTCCTCTACCTCTTCTTGTGTCATGGGACACTGTTCTGCAAATAACCTTACACCTACAGGAATGGGCACTTTCACTGGTTTTATTTCCTGCATATTAAATCTCTTCAATATCGTTTCAACATATTTCCTCTGATTTAACCAGAGTTTCCTATTTTCACGATCTCTTTTTATTTCCATGCCCAAAATAAAATTTGCAGCACCAAGATCTTTCATGTCAAATTCAGATGACAGCTGATTTTTGACATCCTTGATGATTTTCTTGTTGTTTCCAATTAGCAACATATCATCAACATACAATATTACATAAATAAAATGATCACCAATTAGCTTAAAATAAACACAGTGATCAGCTTTGCTTCTTGAGAAACCAAGTCCCAGTATATAAGTATCAAATTTTTGATACCACATTCTTGGAGATTGTTTCAATCCATAGAGAGATTTTTTCAACTTACAGACCAGCTCCTTTCTTCCTTTCACCACAAACCGTTCTGGTTGCTTCATATAGATCTCTTCATTAAGACTTCCATGTAGAAAAGTCGTCTTTACATCCATCTGTTCTACTTCAAGATCAAAAGCAGCAGAAATAGATAGAAGAAATCTAATAGAAGCCAATTTTGCAATAGGTGAAAAAATCTCACCAAAATCAATGCCCTCAATTTGGGAATAACCTTTCGCTACTAGTCGAGCCTTGTACTTCTCCACTTTACCTGCTGCAGTTAACTTCTTCTTGAACACCCATTTGCTTCCAATAGGCTTTCTTCCTTTTGGCAACTCAACCAGATCCCATGCCTCATTTTTGTCCAAGGCATCCATTTCTTCTATCATGGCCTTCTTCCATAGTTTACTATCTTCTGAATACATTGCCTCTTTAGCAGTTCTAGGATCATCATCAGTAATAGATAACACAAAATTAGAATGAAAATCAGGGGAACTGTACCTTTCAACTTTCCTTCTTACTCGATCAGATCTCCTCAATACCGGAGTCTGTGGATCCGCCTCTTCATCTGATTTAGACGATTCTGCCTCCTCATCTGATTCAGACGAATCTGGTTCCTCAAAAGAGTCACCTCTTTCATCCTTGATATCAAAGTGTAGCTTCTCTGAATCCTTTTCCTTTGGTACATCCTCAATCTTGGAAGTGCTTTCAACTTCTCTGAAGATCACATCTCGACTGTAAACTGTTTTCCTTTTTACTGGGTTCCACAGCTTGTAACCTTTCACTCCATCCTTGTAACCAATGAAGATACATTTTTCCGCTTTATTATCCAACTTGCTCCTTTTATCCTTTGGAACATGTACAAAATCATCACACCCAAACACTCTGAGATGAGAGAGAGAGGGTTTCTTACCAGTCCAAACCTCATGAGGTGTCTTGTCAACCAACGCTGATGTGGGTGTCATATTCACTAGGTAACACGCAGTGTCAACAGCTTCTGCCCAGAATTGTTGTGTTAGCCCTGCACCACTGAGCATACTCCTTGCCTTTTCCATCAATGTCCTATTCATCCTTTCTGCAACCCCATTCTGTTGAGGTGTGTATGGAGTAGTCTTTTGCCTTGCTATTCCACACGTTTTACAGAACTCCTCAAATTCACTTTCACAAAATTCTCCACCATTATCTGTTCTAAGTACTTTATTTTCTTTTCAGTTTGATTATCTACAAGAGCCTTAAATTCTTTGAATCTTCTAAAAAACTCAGATTTCTTATGCAGGAAATAAATCCAAGTTTTCCTTGAGAAATCATCTTGTAATAGTCGAAGACCTTTCTCTCCAATATGTCCCAGCCTTCGATGCCATAGCGATGTCTTCTCACTAGAGACAGTAAGGACTCTGTCTCCTTCATTTTTACCCTCAGGAACAATAGTACTGTTACATCCATTTTTGAAGGTGCTTCCCAACAACTTGTATAGAGTTCCAATCCGAACTCCCCTCATCAGCACCAGTGATTCTCGAACCATCTTGCATGTGTTCTTTTCAAATAAAGTTTTCACACCTGCATCATCCATTTTACTTACAGATATAAGGTTTCTAGCCAGCTTTGGAATGTGCAGAACCCCGGGAAGAGTTTTAACCCTTCCATATTTGAGCAGTAGCTTGATCTTTCCTCGACCTATGATTTTTGCCACTGATTTGTCTCCCAGAAATACATCTCCTCCATCATACTTTTCGTATTCAGAAAACCACTCCTTGTGAGGAGTCATATGATAAGACGCACCTGAGACAATCAACCACGAATCATGCTCTGCATGTGTACTTGAAGATGCCAGATACACATCTCCTCCTTCCTCTGTAGATTCTTTCCCATCTGCAGATGGAGCATCATTAGGTCCTCTGCTTTTATCAGTATTTTTGGATTTACAATCCTTCTTGTAATGCCCAGCTTTACCGCACTTCCAGCATTTTCTTACAGAAGGTCCTAGAGATTTAGATCTCCCTCTAGATTTAGATCTGCCACCTTAAGACTTATTTTTAGATCTGTCTCCAGGGCGACCTCTTACAAATAAGGCATCCTTGGTTGCACTATCTATGGATCTCTACCTCATTTCCTCTGATAGTAGGGATACAACCACATCATCGAAGTTTAGCGTGCTTGCATTACTCCCAATAGCTATAACTAGATTATCCCATGAATCTGGCAAAGAGCACAACAGACTAATAAATTTTTCATCATCAACAATTGTAATACCAACAGATGTCAACTGACTTACCAGAGTATTGAAGGCGTTTAGATGCTCTGACACAGAGTCTCCATCAGTCATCCTCAGAAGGTACAATTTCTTTCGCAGAAATAACTTATTTACCAGGGACTTTGACTGATACAGATTTCACAGTTTATCCCATAGCTTCTTTGCACTGTCTTCTCCAGATACGTTCACCAATACCGAATCTGCGAGGCAAAGACGAATGGTGCTCCTTGCTTTTCTTTCCAGCTTTTCCCATTCTTATTTTACCGCACCAGTGGGCATGGTACCTGGATCTACTGCGATCCATTGTTCTCTATCTACCAAAAGATATTCCATTTTGAGCTTCCATAGCTCAAAGCTCTGGCCATTAAATTTCTCAATATCGAATCTAGAACTGCTCAACATTCTTTTAAAGAAAAAAAAAATCACCGCTACAAAGCTCCCACTGAAACCAGGTTTATCACAAATCCAAGATCGAGCCAAACCCTTGGAAACAAAGGCGTCCCTCTGAACCCAAAAAATGCTCTAATACCAAATGTAAGTTTTTAAACCTTAACAGTGAAGTACAAACTTATCTGATTCTTAAGCATTAACAAAAAATACACAATGGCACACACATTACACATAGATTTTCACCTCGAAACCCTTAACCGGGAAAAACTAGCAAAACTTAGAGCCGCACTGCTCCTTTTCATTATATGTTTATTTAACCATGTACAATACAATAAATGGAATTCCGCAGCATCTAAAACCCTATTTTTTTTACCCGAAATTAGGTTACAACCCTAATCCCTTTTACCGGGATTAGATAGAGTACAATGGGTCAAAAATCGCGAAAAAGAAAAAAGAAACCCTGGGCAAGGGATCGTGTTGTACACGTAGCGACCCTGTGAAGAGATATGACATGCCCAACATTACAGAAAATTTATCCATCACTACTCCGACATGAAATGCCCATTAGAATATTTGTTGAAAGAAGACCAAGAATACTAGTGGAAAGGCGAATGCGCTACATTGTTTGACATTTTGAAAAGGAAACTAGTCGAATATCCCATATTAAGATTTCCAAATTGGTCGATCAAGTTTCACGTACATATTGATGCTTCTGGAATAGCAGTCGACATGATCCTAACTCAACCTAGAGACGATTGAATGGATTACCCCAACGCGTACAATAGAAGAAAATTAAATAAGGTAGAAAGGAACTATTCGAAAACTGAGATAGAAGCATTGGGAATGGTATTTTCACTCTAGAAAACCGACATCATCTACTCGCCAAATACTTATTCAATAGATCATCACGACTTGAAATACTTATTCAATAAACCCTTGACGACCGAATCAGTATCGAGCACAAGAAGATAACAAAGATGGAGAATAAAGAATATCAATGGATCACACAAGCTCGAGTAAGTCTGTCAAAAGTCAACAAGATCAGGCCACATCTCCATCAATTTCTCTCCACTACCGACAACAAAACACTCATACTGGGAAAAGACATGATCAATATTCGAGACCATCTGGTTCACGAAAAATTGGAGAGCCTGTCTATCCTCACTACTCTTAGCATTGTCATTTAGAATGCACTTCATGCTTTGGAATATTTTCAGCATCATTTGTCAGTATATGCAGAAGCCATTGTCGAAATATTTGTCCAACGGAAACTATTTGCTAGCACTAGTTAGTCCCAGCAGTAACAATTTTTTTTTCTCATTACTCAGTCATTTACAATTTTTTTCATTTCACTCCAGTTGAGTTCTTATCTCTCTCTTTCTTCGGGATAAAGAAAGGTTTTGTTGGTGGGGGAGATGTTGGAGGAGTGTAATGTCCCAAATTTGGCATTGGGTCACAATGGCCTAATCACATTGTCCCTATTCAGTAGAGTTTGTCAAATTGATGCTAAAGTTCAAATAATTGCTAAGGAGGAAAATTACTAGTTTCCTAGGTTTGGGGTGGAACCTTTGGGATTTGGAACAATGGGGATAATAAATTATGTTTTAACATTATAATGGAATAAATATTTAAGAAAGGACCTAAATAAATATATACAAGTGAAAATCAAAGTGGCATTTGATCATGGAGACACATGGAGGAAGTGGGACCCACATATGGCTAGATTTTCCCACTACATTTGGCATCATTCTCTCACCAATTCGAATTCAAGGTGAATGGTAACATACTTGGGGGATTCCAAAAGGTATTATTCATGGCATGACTCATCCAAGGTCGAAATATAGAGGACGAGTTACTCCCATGGAAGAGGAAGAGGCAATTTGGAGCTAGTGAGACACTTAGGCTAGATTCCCTAGCTCTATGACAACAATGATGAAGATGCTATGACACCTATGACACAAATCAGAACTGAAGGCTGAAATATGACATATATGACATGTCAGGGCTAAAAATAGACTCCAATATGGTGCTCAAGGGTGTTAGGGCAGCTAAGATTCTTCCACATGTGATTTAGTGGAAGTGGGAGACTAGGAATTATTGTACAAGTGGTGTTCTTTGGAATCTCTTCCCAACTTGAGTTGGAATGAGTCTCTTGGAAGGAATTCAACCCATGGATTCCATTAGAAATTTATAAATGTCAATAAAAAATAATGAAACTAGCTTTTGATCATTTGTAGAATTTGCAATTGCATTTGTGAAGAGGGAGAGCTAGTGGATGACTAGTTTCTTGCTTATCCAATTTCGAGGGTGAAAGCTTCCTATCCAAGTTGGTAATTGGAAAGGCCATTCAGACCTTTCATTTGGAGCTTTAATGAAGTCTTTATTTTCAGGTGTAAGATACAGGGCAGATCATGGTTTCTTCTATTGCAGCTCACTCCTTCAACCATTTCCAGTTTTGATGGCATATTCTTTATCCTTGCGGGAGGGCATTTTTGGTGAGCTATTGTACTCTTTGTGGAAGCTTTTAATACCCAATTTATTTTGTAATATGAACTAAATATTCTTTTATTCATATCCAAAAATTTTCAGGTCGAAATTCCAAGTAGAAATGTATAAATCTCATTTTTAATGGAAGAACAATGCCATTTCCCCACTACCTTGTTGTGAGCCAATGTATTGATGATGATTTCGAATGAATGGATGATTCTATGATATATTTGTGATCAATATAATACCATGGATGTCTTATACAAGTTTCATGTACTGTACTTGAGCATTTGAAGCATTTTTACTCAGTTTAGTTGTACTGGGAGGTGAAATAGTGTCATTTCCCCAAGGGTCGAATTGGGGATTTTTGCAGTTAAATGGGATAGGGTGAGAACAGTTGTAATAATCCATTAATGGTGCATATGAGAATTTAATAACATAATTAACACATTACATACCTCGGTTCATAAATTTGAGTGGGTTTGGAGGCATTTGGGAAGCCATTTTCAGTACTTACCCCAGGGGGATTTGAACCCCAAATTACTAGTAAAATTGTATAATTGGTCCAGAATCTTAAGAGGGTTTGAAGAGGTATTTTGGTGGCCATATGTAATCCATAAACATCATATTCAAGTTCTAATATCATTCATACACCTTCATTGAATATTTGAAGGCATTTGGAGTCAATTTGAGACCTAGAGACCAATACTAGTCAAAGGAAAATCAGTAGTAAAGTTACCTACATTGATCGGAATTGAAAGAGAATTCGTAGAAGTATTTTAAAGGTCCAAAGGAATCCCTGAAACACATATTTAAGTTCTAATATCATTCATATACCTTCTCATAATATTTGGGATCATTTGGGGCAAATTTGGGATCTAGAGATCAAAACTATTCAAAGGTCGAACTAGGGAAAAAAAGTGGAAAATTGCAATTTTAATAAAATTCCTAACAAGGGACATTACAGTGGTATCAGAGCATGGTCCTTTCACCTGTGGATTAGATACATACATTCAAGAATAATTGGCAGCCATGTCTTACTATTATGATGAATCCTATGAGTACAATTCTTATGAGGAATATGCAGATGCTTATGAGCAATATGAAGGAGAATGTGAATGGTACAAGGAAGAGGTGCCATCATGCAACACTACTTACAATTTTAGGAGAAATGAAGATTATTCTTATGACTTTAGATTTGATGAATATGAGTGTGTCACACCAACCAAGGATAATTCTATGAGCGAGTTCCAAAGATGGAGAGAAAAATATAAAACCTTGCCCCAACAATATCAAAAATATCAAGAATATCTTACTTCGAGCAAAAATACACAAAATGCCATGTCTTTTGAGTACTATGCTGAACATGTTTTTGAAAATAGACCCAAAAATGAAGATGTGGAGTTAGTGAAGAAAGGTTTATGCCCTTCTTGTAAAAACCCTTGGAGCAAGTATCATATATGTGTGCATGAAATGATGTCCTCCTTGAGGAGAGCTTTTGAGATTTATTCAAGAAGAGATTCCAAATATATTGATCTTAAGGAAAACAAGGGACAAAATGCATCAGCTTGCTTTAAGGAGCAAAAGGAAGAGACATCACAAGAACATGAAGAAGATTCTATTGAAAATATGGAAGATCATTTCGAGACACCTTCTAGCTTAGACATGACCAAAGAGCATCTACTGATGGATTCTTAAACTATGAAGGAGTACCTACTAATGGGTGCTCACACCTCTATGTTGGTGACATAGAGATCACTTTTGAAAGTGTTTCTACAAGTACAATTTTTATTAAGCATGATAATGAAAACCTTGTAACAGTTGAAGAAGAACCAAGATCAACTTTCCCATCACCACTTGAGCTTCATGAAGTTGGTCCAAGAAAAAATGAAGAAGATGAGGAGGTTCATTTGCAAGATCCTCATTTTCTTGAAGGGTCCTTAAATATGAATGAAAAGAAGATCCAAGAGTCCCTCAGCATTCTCCATGACACTCAAGCATTGGTGTCAAATTCTTGTTGGAGAGCTACTTCATTGGTGGAAACATCCTTCCTTGAAGACATGGAGAAGATTCAAAGAGCAATGTGCCACATCAAAGGTAATTTCATGTCTTTGTTTTTTGATAGAAACCATTTGTTTGAGCTTAACGAATTGTTACATGATGCATACTTGAAGAATAATGATATTCATAAGCTCACAATTCAAAACGGGCAACTTCTTGAAAAGTTGCAAGATACTTGTTTTTCCTCCTATCTTTCAGATTGTCAAATGGTAGATTGTTTGGAGGATTCTCATGACATGGTGGATCATGAGAAATGTGGAAATTTGAATGTGCTTAATGTGTTTGAATATGAACTTG
Organism: Larix kaempferi; assembly: GCA_027924585.1. Taxonomy (NCBI): domain Eukaryota; kingdom Viridiplantae; phylum Streptophyta; class Pinopsida; order Pinales; family Pinaceae; genus Larix; species Larix kaempferi. The sequence continues at coordinate 2,064,017 of BSBM01000012.1, read as the reverse complement.
AAGAGATCCAAACACTTGATGTGGTGGAAGAGGAACTTGAATTGTCTCTTGATGAAGATTATGCAATTTTTAAAGAAGAGCATGATTCCTCTACATTGGAACCAATCTATGAAAAAGGTTTCCCACTTTTGAAGGAGCTGTATGATACTACCCACATGGATCCTTCCCGTGATGAAACTTCTGCACTTTTTTATCATTTGGGTGAGTTAGTTCATTCTCCTACATCCTACAATTCCATGTTTTGCAGTATTAGTCTCAATGAAGTATGGGTGAAAGGGTTCTTTTTGATGGTGCCACACGAGGAATATGGAACTCCTAGATTTACCTTTTATGATGACATGGTTGGAGCAAATTCTTATTCACATTTTCAACAGCATTATTTGTCACTTTATGATGATGCAAATATACATGGATGCACCTATGATATGCATTTGAGTCACTTGAAGACTCATGGTTTTTCTTGCTCAACACTTGATTCATTTGATGTTGGAGGAACTTCATCCAACACTTGGGAGAATAGATTTATGATTGGAGAACATTTTTGTTGGAAGCCACATAATTTGTTATATTTTTATGATTCTCACATTCATGGATGTATGGGTGAGACTTCTTTGAGTCATTTGAAGTCTCCTTGTTTTTTCTGCTCATTATTTGGTTCAGATTTTAGTGGAGTTTCTTCATTCACTTCTTGGATGAAAGAATACATGGCTGAATATTTTGATGCATATCACATACTTTTAGAGCATAATTATAGGACATGGGATCCTCACCTATGTCATTGGATCAGATTTGATTGGTCACTTGAAACTTGTATGCAATTGGAAAATGGTGGTCTACTTGCTTGGAGGTATAAGCACTTTCATGACTCTTTGATGAAGCATATCCTTGATGTACATTTTCATTATGTTGTTATGTACTTTGATGATATATATTTGGTACTCATGATGTTTGGAAGAATGCATACAAGAAAATGGGATCCAAGAATCCTCTTGTCTAATGGTGTGGGTTGGAGAGCACTCTTAATTGTTGGGGTGCAATACAAGCAATGGGACCGTGGAATAATTTTTGTCTCATTGGTTTCATTTTTTGGGGGGAAGCAAGTAGTATGGGAGATGGATTCCCCACTTAATAAAGTGATTTTAATCAGAGTAGTGCAGCAGCAAACATGGTGGTTCCTCTCTAAAATATTCATGGAAACTGAAAGACTCAAGGTTGGGCAATTCAATGGCAACTTCAAAGAATTATACAGAAAGCGGGTTCTTCAACACCCATGTTTAAAATTGCTTGAGGACAAGAAATATTGGGAAGGGAGGATTTGTAATGTCCCAAATTTGGAATTGGGTCACAATGGCCTAATCACATTTTCCCTATTCAGTAGAGTTTGTCAAATTGATGCTAAAGTTCAAATAATTGCCAAGGAGGAAAATTACTAGTTTCCTAGGTTTGGGGTGGAAGCTTTGGGATTTGGAATAATGGGGATAATAAATTATGTTTGAACATTAGAATGGAATAAATATTTAAGAAAGGACCTAAATAAATATATACAAGTTAAAATCAAAATGGCATCTGATCATGAAGACACATGGAGGAAGTGGGACCCACATATGGCTAGATTTCCCCACTACATTTGGCATCATTCTCTCACCAATTCGAATTCAAGGTGAATGGTAACATAATTGGGGGAGTCCAAAAGGTATTATTCATGACATGACTCATCCAAGGTCGAAATATAGAGGAAGAGTAACTCCCATGGAAGAGGAAGAGGCAATTTGGAGCTAGTGAGACACTTGGGCTAGATTCCCTAGCTCTATGACGACAATGATGAAGATGCTATGACACCTATGACACAAATCAGAACTAAAGGATGACATATGACATGTCAGGGATAAAAATAGACTCCAAGAGGGCGCTCAAGGATGTTAGGGCAGCTAAGATGCTTCCACATGTGATTTGGTGGAACTGGGAGACTAGGAATTGTTGTACAAGTGGCGTTCTTTGGAATCTCTTCCCAACTTGATTTGGCATGTGTCTCTTGGAAGGAATTCGACCCATGGAGGCCATTAGAAATTTATAAATTTCAATAACAAAGAATGAAACCAGCTTTTGATCATTTGTATAATTTGCAATTGCATTTGTGAAGAGGGAGAGCTAGTGGATGACTAGTTTCTTGCTTAGCCAATTTCGAGGGTGAAAGATTCCCATCCAAGTTGGTAATTGGAAAGGCCATTCAGACCTTAATTTGGAGCTTTAATGGAGTATTTATTTTCAGGTGTAAGATACAGGGAATCTCATGGTTTCTTCTATTGCAGCTCACTCCTTCAACCATTTCCAGTTTTGATGGCATATTCTTGATCCTTGCGAGAGGGCATTTTTGGTGAGCTATTGTACTCTTTGGGAAGATTTTAATGCCCCATTTATTTTGTAATATGAATTAAATACTCTTTTATTCATATCCAAAAATTTTTAGGTCGAAATTCCAAGTAGAAATGTATAAATCTCATTTTTAATGGAAGAACAATGCCATTTCCCCACTACCTTGTTGTGAGCCAATGTATTGATGATGATTTCGAATGAATGGATGGTTATCTGATATATTTGTGATCAATATACTGCCATGGATGTATTCTACAAGTTTCATGTACTTTACTTGAGCAATTGAAGCATTTTTACTCAATTTAGGTTCATTGGGAGGTGAAATAGTGCCATTTCCCCAAGGGTCGAATTGGGGATTTTTGCAGTTGAATGGGAGAGGGTGAGAATAGTTGTAATAATCCATTAATGGTGCATATGAGAATTTAATAACATAATTAACACATTACATACCTCTGTTCATAAATTTGAGTGGGTTTGGAGGCATTTGGGAAGCCATTTTCAGTACTTACCCCAGGGGGATTTGAACCCCAAATTACTAGTAAAATTGCATAATTGGTCCAGAATATTAAGAGAGTTTGCAGAGGTATTTTGGTGGCCATATGTCATCCATAAACATCATATTCAAGTTCTAATATCATTCATACACCTTCATTGAATATTTGAAGGAATTTGGAGTCAATTTGAGACCTAGAGACCAATACTAGTCAAAGGAAAACCAATAGTAAAGTTACCTACATTGATCGGAATTGAAAGAGAATTTGCAGAAGTATTTTAAAGGTACAAAGGAATTCCTGAAACACATATTTATGTTCTAATATCATTCATATACCTTCTCATAAGATTTGGGATCATTTAAGGCAAATTTGGGACCTAGAGATCAAAACTATTCAAAGGTCGAACTAGGGAGAAAAAGTGGAAAATTGCAATTTTAATAAAATTCCTAACAAGGGACATTACAAGGAGCCTAAGTCGGCCGCCTGACTAGGACTTTCATTCGACCACTTTGTAAAACATGTCGAACAATTGTGTCGGTCATTACATGTCAAGTCGGTTAGTTGAACTGACAGGTCATTATGTAACTGTTTGTAAACCATATCAATAGGATGGAGAGCCAGATACATGAATAGTTGTAAGATATTGTAAAGAACTTATGTACATGTTTTTCTGAGTAATAGAAAGAATTGTTGACTCTATATCCATTAATTATATATGTTCATATCTATATACTTGCTTGTTTATTCTATAACATGTATTGCTGGTAACTATGTAATCCACTCGACTACAACAAGGTATGCAAGTTTTCCTACAATGTTAATGGTTAGAGGATCCCATTTTCTTCTTCCTAGTTTCTTTATGCAATTTTATCTTATGAATTTGTTGCAAATGGGGACACCTTTGATGTCTTGCAGAAGAGTAATTTGTATATTCAATTTTTTAAGTTCATTAAGTATAGCACTTTTTGCTTCTACTTGAACTTTCTATTTTAGGCTATCAGGAAATGGAGGGTTTGGAGTAGTAGGCCCTCGTGATTTCTCTTCATTTTTCTTCTTCTTCAGGAAAGTACACAATTACAGGTTGTTGGTATTGCAGGCATGCTTTTTCAACTTCTGTAGGTGGAGGGTGGTCTAGAATTACTTTTCCTGATCTCAAGTTTACCTTATTTAAATCGAGTTTTCCACAACATAAGTTGGGAAATGCATTACTTCACTACTATAAACTTGCTGGTTTGGGAAATGTTTTGGGGGGGTTGGAATGGGTTGAGATGGAATTGGAGGGGGTATTGGTGGTTTTTGGTTTTGTGATGGAGGCATTATGACAACTTGTTGTGGTTGAGGTCTCCAATTCGAAGAAGATGGATACTAATTTCCAAAGTTTATTTGTGGTTGTTGGAAAGGTGGAGTGTATTGCTGGTATGGATGAGCAAAGTATGGTTGATGATATGGGTTTTGTGTTATTGGATTCCAATAACATTTTTGGTAAGTATTTCCCTGATTGAAGTAGGTCGATTATTAGGTTGAAATGGCCTAGATAAATTATTTCGACGTTTGTTGAAAAAACAAAGTTGTTCCACAGGGTTTTCTGATCTGAGGTCTTGCATAGCTGCTTTACATGAAGGAAGTAGAGGACATTTGTCTATCGCATGATTTTCAGTGCAAAATCCACATAATTCAATAAGATTTAATGGACATTGGCCTTTTTCATGTTTCTTCCAACATTTTGGACAGAAAACAACTAACACTTTATTCATTTCATCTTGTTTCCTCTTGAGTTGTAATGTATATAGCTGTGTTGCCAGTGATTGAAGGATGTCAGTTTTCATATCATCTAGGAGATTTACTAAATTTTATTTAGTGAGGGTTGGTATTGGGATGGATGATCCACCTCAGTGGGGGGTTATGCCTCTTACTCCATCCTTCCCTTTTCTATACTTGAATAGTTTTTGAAAATTTTTAAGATCTGTTCAAAAGATTTCTCGAAGATATCTCCATCACCCAATAGGTTTAGTATTTCCAGGTATTGCTCCCTAAATCCTATGAGGAGTACTAATTTCAATGACTCTTCATCCACTGTATACAATAAATGGCTCTTTTATAGCTGAGTTGGAATCCCTGTGCATAATATTCCAAGGATTCCTTCTCTCCTTGTTGCATCCTAAAAGTATCGTCTCTTGTATCTTTGGATTTGCAATAATCCCTGTATTTGTCCAAGAAATTCTATTTCATTTGATCCCATGTAAAAATGTTGCTTCCTTCTAAGCTCATGAACCATCTAAGTGCTAGATTGTTTAGAGTTGAAGGAAAGAGTCTTGGTTTTTGGGCATCTGCCATGTATCCAAAGGATCTATAGATTAATTCAAACTCTAACAAAAAGGTATTAGGGTCTTCTGAGATCAAGCCATGGAAATTCAGGAGATTGGTAGGATTGATGTTTTTCATTCGATCATCCCATTGAGGTACGCTAATGGGAAAGGTGAACAATTCCCTAGATTCTTCTTCTTCATCAGTCATAGTGGTGTTGGAACTAGAGTTGGAATAATCTTCTTCGGAAGGGAAAAGTTCAAAGTTGAAGCTCTCTAAGATAGTCTCACTCATATGGTGGTTAGGAAAAAAAAGTCCAAATGCATCTCTCCTTCACCGAGGAATTCATGGTAAACAATATCTAGGTTTTTAATCTTGTTTTTTTGCCTTTTTAAAATATTTTCTAAGATTTTTTTATATTTTTAGTCTTTCATTAGAGTTTTCCTGACAATGACGCCAAAAAGTGGTGGTCTACTAATATGTTGACATTTTTACAGGCCTACAGTTCAAGAATCCTACTTTAATTATCAACTAGTGATAATAAAAACTTAAGAGGCACTTCGCACTATATGTGCAACTGCTGAGAGAATCCTATCTAAATATTTATGTAGCTAGGGTTTTCACCCTAGCTTGTGCAAATGAGCACCTACTAAGGAGAAGGGCCTCCTTAGTAGAAGTTCAATAAAACAGTAAATTTAAACAGTAAATTAGTATAAGATATAATCTAGCATGTGCATTAACAGAAATAAAAGACAATGACGATATAAGAGAAAATTTTATTTTTGTATTATGATATGATCAAAATTACATTTACCTCAGATGTTGAGGTTGGTGGAGCTCTTGCAGTAGTCTAGGAGGGCTGCTTCCATGATCCAATGGGTTCCTTCTCCTTCTCCAAGGTGTTTGGATAATGGGCCAAAAGGGGCACTCAAATGGGAAGCTAACTCAAATGGTGAGCTAGGGTTTCAAGAGTGATTTTGGAGGGGGGGAAAGGGTTTTTTTTGGCTTTTTTGTGACCAATTAATGGTTTTTTGAGGTTTTGGAGGCAAAGATGGTGGGAAGAATAGACAAATGAGTCATGTAGTGAGGGAAATGAGGTAGTGAGCATTTTTTGGGTGTTAACAGATTGCCCCCTGATGTGTGAGGGCAGGAGCTCATCGTATGGCCGATAGACATCATAGGTCTTTCATGGTTTTCCCGGGGTGTGGAGAAGAGAAGAAATGGACTAGAGATCGGAACAGTGGTCCCAAAACAACTGCAAAAACTGAAAATACATGACCTCAACAATGAATGAGGCATTTAATCTCAATAGATGGAAGAGGTGGGCATACCCATGCTCGTATATAGATATATAAAATAAAAATAAGGCCCAAAAAGGGGGCCTGAAAGATACATGGAGAACTACTATGTACATCATAAGGGTCCAGAGGGGACCCAAATATGGGACCTACTGTCGGTCTGGCCATGTCTGAGCTGAAGAATTGATACACTAGAATAATAATAGTGTTGTTGAGTGTGGTACCAGAGGAACTGATGAGATGTTGGATCATAATGACGGGAAGTCGTACCCTCAATGGTACACTGGACTTTAGTTGAACTGGGTACTCAAGGAAGCATATGAGTGGATGGATTCCGAATACTGTCGCCAATGCAACCCGAATATCCATGGGAACATATAACTGGGTGTTCCAAAGTGACTCACCAATGTGCTAGAGTCGGGGGAAGTCCGAGGTCTTCGACCAATAACTGAAGGGATGTATACCCTGTACGAATCTCAACGATGCGATCAAGGTGTTGACGTCAAGCATGTGAGAAACAATCATTTAGAGAGGCACTGAGGAATCCTTTCGAAATGATCCGTAGGCACTCACCACTCATGGTGATGAGTCCAAGGAACAGGGACCTCTGGAATAGATGGGCTGGCGTAGACAAAGGGAGACTTGCAATTAGCAAGGAAATGATGTTTCCTTGATAGGAGCACGAGGTAGATAAACAAGAGGTGATAGGGATGGATGTGTAACTGACATACTATGAGGGTAGGGAACATGGATCGGTGGGATGGGGGACTCAAACTTCCTTTGTCTAGAGTATGATGGCGAGGATGGTCGGGCAGCATATGAAACTGACTGGTGGGAAGGGGATCATAGCTTTAAGGGACCAGGGATGGTGACTGGAATGAGGGATACTCAAGTTGGTGTAGGATGGCAGGAGACTCTAAGGTTGGTATATCGCAGAAGACTCTGAACAAAGGCGGTCATATTGGGGGTGCTGCCGAGATGATTGATCATAGTGCCGAGAGGCACCGGTGGGGACTTCTTCATGGTTTAAGGAGCTCGAAGAAGTGTGCTCAAAATGGTACTGTCATGTGGATTTATATGAGCCCAGGACATTTCATGCTCATGATTGCTTTCAATTTTAAGGAGTCTAAAAGCAATAAGAAGACTCTAAAATAATGGAATGGTAGCGTTGTGTGGATTTGTACGAGCCCAGGATGGTGCATGCTCATGGTTTCTTTCAATTTTAGAGAGTATGAAAGCAATAAGAAGACTCCAGGGGGGTTATTTTTCGTGTGTTAGTCTCCAAGGCCCAAAAAAGCATAAAAGGATGCAATGAAGAACTCTTCTAGCCGGTGTGACTAGAGTATTATTTTTTCGTAATTAGTCTACCAGGTCCGGAAAAGGGTTAAACTTATACAAAATAGACGATTTTTTCAGGTACTTTAACGAGCATGAAAGGAAGCAAGATTGCTCGACGATATTTTCATTCTTTTAGAAGTCAAAAAAGAGCTTAACAGAAACTCTCTAAGTGCCTTTTTCGTAAAGGGATTGTCCAGCCAGAAAAAGGGATAAAATTATACCGAAAAAAAGGAATGGCCAAGCAAGGAGAGAGTGTTCAATCAAGGGACATCGATGAGAACCAAGAAGGAGGGTTCGGGGGTAACACTAGTGGGCCTCCTTGCAGGATGATGAATGGTGGCAAAATACCGAAATAATAGCAGTATGAATGGACTGAATGGCTCATGTATAAATGTGTAACAATTCGATGGCGTCCGATGTGGCACGCAAATCGAGGCAGCAAGGTGTCAGGACACAATGGTGAAACTATTTCTGGTGAGAGCGAGAAATGATCTTAAGCATCATTACGAGAGCGAAAAACTAAATTTGGTGATATAAAAAGCGTCAAATATGGATAACGGCTGAGGTGGCATGCAAACTGAGATGACTAGGGGCTGGCGAAAAATGCCCGAAAAATCTTGGGGTGAGAGCGAGAAATGATCTCAAGCATCATCACGAGCTTGAAAAACTGAATCCGATGGTATAAGGAATGCTTAAAACTGACAATGGATGATGTGTCATGCAAATCGAGATGGCGAGGTGCATGGAAAAAATTCCCAAAAAAGGGGTTTGAAGAAAACGAGAAATCAAGTCAACCATTCTGAAGGTCGCGTTGTTCTGAATCCAGTGGTGGAAACGGTTTGTAAAAAGGACTTCGTATGGATCCAAAAAAGTCAAATCAAGAAAAATTCAACTCTCTATAAATAGCAAGTGGACCCATAATGCCAAGTGTCATTTGTGCGGTTGACTTTGACAGGAGAGTGTGGTGGGCCAGAGCGGATTTGGCATTTCTGGCCAATCCGACCAGTCGATTTTATTTTTGCGAGTTGCAGCTATTTCGTTGAACTTCTACCTTTAATGTTTTCTTGATTCGGGTGGGTAGTGGGTCCTCAAGGAGGTTGGTACAGTCCATGAGGGGTGTGGATCGCGGGTTTCAAGGCAATGGCCACGGTCATGGATCGCGGTTGTGGCCTCCACAACCACAATCCGGGATCACGACTATGGCCTGGATAGCCGCGATCTGTGACCACGACTGTGGCCTGGACAGCCGCAATCTGCGATCATGAGTGTGCCCCCCACAAGCACGATCTCCGATCACGACTGTAGGCCCAATAGCCGCGATTTGAGATCGCGACATTGGGACCCACAGCTGCTATCTGGATCAGGATTGTGGAGTCCTACCGGGGGGGATGAGGGTTTATTTGATGATGTTCTAATGAGTTTTCCATGTGGGATTGACAGGATTTCGAGAGTACTATGGCGAGAGCACGAGATACTTGACAATCTCATGGAGTACATATGGGATGATCAACATGTTTGGGGGACTTTGGGGTTGTGCGGGATATTAAAGTTTGCACATGTGTCGATGATGAGTTCAGCAGTACTGCTGCTGAATAGGTTGGTGGGATTCTGGGATCTTGATATATGGGCCTTCATGGTACAAGGGGAGAGACTGGAGCTCACCCTAGCAGATGTGTACTTTTTGACGGGATTGCCTTGTTTAGGTAGGGTGGCGAATACCCAGCCATGGGTATCCGCGGATGTGGACATGGAGGAGATGTTGGATCGGTACTGCTTCCCTACGGAAAGAGTGCATAAGAATGCACTCTTGATTTGTGACTTAGAGGAGCCATCAGTTTGGGCGATCGCAGCATGTGTGGTCCAAGTGTTGGGGTCACAGGGGCCCAACTAGGTGTCAGAAGGATAGATGCAGTTGGTAGAGTGGGTATTACAGGGCACCTTCTTTGCTTGGGTCCAGATATTCCTCACATGTTTTTAGCGGCAGCTGAGCAAGGTGAAGGTATCTGGCAAGGGGTTCTGTTATGGATCCTTTTTGTATGCTTTCTTCAGGGAGCAGGTTCCGATGCTACGGCCGTGAGTGTCGATCCAGGTTGGGGGTTTGAGGGAGACACAGATGGTGAGGTGGGGTTAGATGATGTGCCGACGGGGTGGTGGAGAGGTGGGGCGATATTTTACACAGGAGCTCTATTTGCAGTGGCTACATATGTAACTGGTTTTTTATGATTACCTGTATCGGGAGATGGACTACTAGCGAGATCCGGAGGCACCACGACCCCTAGGGCAGGTTTGGGGTCCAGATGGTATCTATCTAGTTTCTTGATTGTTTTATGTTGGATATATGATTATTCTAACCATTTGCGATTTGTTTTGATGCAGATGTGGGACTGCAGTCACCGCTAGGGCATAGGGATCATAGGGGACATAGCATTGCCAGTCATGCCAGACCAGGGGGAGGTGCAACGACAGGATGCGGACGGGACTTTGGAATCCTTGCAAGTTACCTTCGACTGAATACTGGTTGGGGTCTCCGACGAGGGGTGGCGGGAGCTTGATCGGGAGGTGGTTGAGGCTTGTCACAAGGCTCCACATGATTGGCGGGCAATTCTGATTCGGGTGGCAGTATTGGCCGAGGAGAGGAGGGCTCAGGCTCGACAGGGGGATGAGGAGGATCCAGAGGAGGAGTCAGAGGAGGAGCGAGGAGAGGATGAGCCTGTAGCAGAGGCGGCTGCGACGAAGAGTGATGATGGTTTGGATGGGGGATACTAGCATAGATCCATCTTAAACCCATATCTATCAAGCACCGAGAGGGATCCAATTTCTTGAGATTTATTTATTTTTTTAAATTTAAACTCAAGAAATTTAATCTCTCTTGATTGATAAATTTGAGTTTAAGTTTTAAGTTTTTATTTTATAAATGAACATCTATTTTTTAATTACTTTTCATAATATTTTATTTTATGAGCTGACATGGATTTTTTAAAATACTTTCCATAATTTTTTATTTTATGAGCCGACGTGAATTTTTTTAATTATGTTTTAATTAAAAAAAACATTTTTACTTTTTAACCAATAATAAGGACAAACGTGTAACGTTACAAAATCTCCCCCATACTGGGCTGTAGAGCACATCGTTTCACTCGGTGCAATGACTCTCATTAGGGGGTGTCGGGGACTCCCCCCGATGCGTATGGGAATTCGGTATTTTTTGTATATACGACATGTATTTTATGACTGGGATGTTGTTGAGGCTCCTCGATGTATATTTTTGTATATCTAAGTGCTGGGACAGTCATGACATTTATATGACAATGATATATTTATATAGATATGCACATGGATGCATTTTTGCAGTGATTATTTTTGTACGCACGTGGATGTGCCTGTATGGTTTTGTGTTTGTTTATTGCATGTGGATGCAAATGATTTGTTATGATAGGCACGTCGATGCCCTTTGTTGTAGATGCATTCTTTTTGGGATTTTTATGTTTTTGATGTGTTTATATGTGATGATTATGCATGATGGATGATTTACATGGTGTGATTGATATGCCAGTCGAGGATGTTGTTAGCCATTTGATCTGCGACACTATTTTGAGCTCTTGGGACATGAGTGAATGTTATGGATTCAAACTATCGGCTTAGCTATTTTGTGCGCAGGAAATTTCTAAAGAGGCAAGGATCATGCACCTGGTAGCAGTTGTTGAGCTGGGAGACAAGAAGCTGGGATTCAAGGAACACATGAAGGTGACGTATACCCATATGAAGGGTAGCAGTCAGGAGACCGGTCACAGCATCGTACTCAGCCTAGTTATTAGTAGAAGTGCCTATGCACATTCTGTCAAGGTGAATCAACTCATGTGAAGGGGAATATAAGACCCAAGCTGTAGAGGCCAGGTTTGGAGACGAGCGGCTTGCTCCATCAGCGAAGCCAACGTTATAAGGTGGAAGATGGTCCATTTGTGATCATGCAGGAAAATGACGAATGTAAAGTTGCGGTAAAAAATTGGAAAACAAAAAGAAATCAAACTGTACATGACGGACCATCGGGTCCGCTGAATTGTTTAAGGATAAAAGCGTTTAAGATACCACCCATTACAGGGGTTGTGTAAGGGGTGGCCTTCTGAGTCAGTTAGAATATATGCCCCATGTCCAAGGTAGGTATGCACTATGTAAGGTCCTTGCAACATGGATTCGAACTTCCCTTTACCTGTCTTGTCATGGGCTTGGTCGTAAACGAGGACTAGATCTCCTTCACGGAAAACGCGTGGGTGGACATGTTTGTCGTAATTAGATTTGGAGTGGTTCTTGGCGGCCTCAATTGTTTGGAGGGATACGTGACGGTCTTCATCAACTTGTTCTAATAATAGTAGACATTGTTCAAGTGGGGAGGTGGCAGGGAGATATTCAATAGTGATGTGTAGGGTGGGAATCTGACACTTGATGGGAAGGACAGATTCGACACCGTGAACTAAGTGAAAAGGGGTGAAACTGGTGGTGGTCTTAGTTGATGTACGGTAAGCCCATAAAGCGGGGAAAAGCATGTGATGCCAATTGGACTTATGTCAGTTAATAGTGCGTTGGAGGATTGTTTTCAAAATTTTGTTAATAGCCTCAACTTGGTCGTTCCCTTGGGGGTAGTAAGCAGAGGCATACTGATGTTTGAAATTAAGGAGAGTTGACAACTCGCGCCAAATGGAATCTTCAAAATGTGAACCATGGTCCGAGACAAGCTGTTTTGGGACCCCGAATCATGTAATGACATGGTTAAAGAAGAAATGGGAAGCGGTGTCAGATTTACAATTGAAGGTAGGCATGGCTTCAGACCATTTGGTGAAGTAGTCGATGACGATGATGATGTATTTATGGCCATTGTCGGATGAGGGTTTACACTCCATAAAGTCGATGGCCCATTTACAAAAGGGACCGACGATAACGACCGGATGGAGCGGGGTGGGTGGTGTCCGTGCCTTTGGGGAAAAGAGTTGGCAATTATGGCAATGCTTGACCGCAGTGATGCAATCAGTGAACAACGTGGGCCAGAAATATACAGCGCGGATTACCTTCTGGGCTGTGGCCATCCCAGAAAAATGTCCACCACAAGCGCCACTATGACAATCGTTGATGACTTGCTCAGCCTCCTCTCATGTGAGACAACGATGGAGGATAGTGTCGGCACCACGTCGGTAGAGGACATCGCCTAGAAGGAGGTACCGAGAGGCGTGGTGACAGATACGGCAGCATCCATCATGATCGATATCAGGGAAAAACTTCTACGTGCGAAGGTATATCAAAATGTCACCATACCAGGGGTCATCCGACGAGATGATGAACAAATGATTGTCCGGTAACTCATCGGGGATTGGCGAGGATGGTAAAAGGGATGGGAGGTCGGTTATGAGTTGGGAAAGCACAAGGGCTTTAGTACTTTTCAGAGTTGTGAAAGTCAGGTCGTACTCTTGTAGGATAATTACGCATTTAGCGACGCGGCCTTGCAGAAGGAAACGGTTCAAGAGGTAGATCATGGGGTTGGAGTCGACGACAATTGTAGTATGACTGAGTAGGATGTAGTGTCACAATTTCTGTATGGGAAAGACGATGGCAAGGGCCATCCTTTTCTCGTATGGGTAACTTAGGGTGGTCCAAACAAGGTTTGGCTGACGTAATAAATGACATGCTCCTGGCGAGCAACGTCTTCTTGAACAAGGACCCTTGACACGGCGTGGTCGGATGCTGAGACGTAAAGGATGAAGTCCTGAGAGAAATCTAGAGGGGAGATCAAAGGGGCTTGCATGAGAGATTTTTTAAGGGCTTCGAATGCAGCTGGCGCCTGGTCATCCCAAACAAAGGGTGTGTGAGTACGAAGCAGATGTAAGAAACCATGAACTATGGTGACATAATTAGGAACGAAGCGACGGAGGAAATTAGATTTCCCTTGTAAGCTCTGTAGCTGCCAGAGCGTGCATGGTGTGGGAATGTCTAATATGGCTTGAACCTTGAGGGGATCGATAACGATTCCTTTGTGGGAAACAATGAAATCTAAGAACAGGCCTGCCGGAACGCAAAAGACACACTTGAGTGGGTTCAAGCGGATTTGATACTTGCGACAACACAGAAAAACTTGTCAAAGGTCGTTAAGGTGGTCGGATCATTTCTTGGAACATGCTGTGAGATCGTCAAGATAGACTAATAGGATATGAACCAAGTCGTGGAAACAATAGGTCATGGCTCGCTAGAAATAGGTCATGGCTCGCTAGAAGGTGGCCCCAGCATTTTTAAGGGCGAGAGGCATGACCCGATAGGAAAAGGTGCCCCATGGGGTGGTGAAGGCAGTCTTGTATTGATCTTCTTTGCGGATCTGAATCTAGTTATACCCAGAGAACCCGTCCAAGAAGGATAGGATGTCATGCCCCATGCACTCATCGATGAGTTGGTCAATAAATGGCATCGAAAAGTTGTCTTTGGGACATGCATGGTTTAAATCGTGGAAGTCAGTACATACCCTGATGGTGCCTTGTATTTTGTTTATAGGGACGGGGCTAGAAACCTAAGTGGTGTATGCGATGGGGAAAATGAAACCTGCTGCACGAAGTTTCTCAATATCTACTTTAACGATGAGGAGGTTTAATGGGTGAATGGGGCGTTGTTTTTGGCGAACGGGGGGCACATCTAGCCACGTGTCAATGTGGTGCTCTATGATAGCAGGGTCAAGACCAGGCATTTCGGTGTAGGACCAGGCAAAGAGATCGCGGAACTCCTGGAAAAGTTTCTTGTATTCTCCAATCTCATATTCAGTGCAGGAGGCTCCTAACGTAATGAGTTCAGGAGCACCGGCTGGGGCAGAGATATCAATGTGGAACATAGGGGAGATGTTGGCCATTTTACCTTCCTCGAAGGCATCAGGAGCGGGAATCGGATCTTTAAACTAGTTGACCTTGGTTGGGAGGAAATCTTTGGACTCAACAGAGAATTGTGTGGCTGTGGTTGTGGAGGACTCCTCCGGGAGAAAATGGGAACGATGGTGCATATCCTCCCAGGGGTACTCAGGTGCGGTAAGAACCTCGAGAATTTCCTCATCATTGCGGAAACATTTTGTAGTCAAATTGGTTGACGAGGGGATGCTGGAAGTAGAGATCATATAAATGGTATTGATCTCTCCTGTTGGTAGAGATGCTGGGGGGTGGATCTCTTCAATGGTGGGAGGAGATGTTTCGAGGTCCAAGTTATTCATCTTGTAGAGGGCAGCTCGGCAATCCGAGAGATCAGGGCAGTGATGTGAATAATCACCGTAAATACCGCAGATTGCACAAGGGTGATTGGTATGCAATGATTTATCGCGAGGCTTAGGGGTAAGGTCGAGCTAGACAACCGAGATGTTGGGGTCATCGTCAAGCATTTGCATGTGCTCCTGTAGTGTGGGTAATTATGGACATTAATGGGTAGCATGGCCCAAGTCATCACACAAAGAGCATTTTGGAGGAGCTCTAAATGATGGAGGGTTTTTTACCATTTTGGGTGGGGGTAGAGCGGTGTACGGTTGTGGGCCTCTGCCCCCACTGTGCTTGATAAGAGGGGATGGATTCGTGGATGAGGAAGGAGTAGTGACACTGGGAGGTGGTTGACTAGTAGTGGTAATGGGTTGCACTGGTTGTAGGATGACATTTGGTGTCGGAGGGGAAATGGGAGGTGTGAGATACCACATAGGTAGTCCTAAAGTTAACCCTAGGAGGCTGAGAGTGGCCATAACCGAGGCACTCAATACTCCTAAAGGGGGGAATAGGAATGGGATTGTATGGATGGGTGTAACACCGACATGACTAGGTACCAATAGTGGTTGGGGCAGCAAGGGTGGTTGATAGTTGGGTGTTTGTGTATTGTGGGAGAGGGTACATAACTCAGATATTTCGTTCGCTGGTGACGGGGGTGGAATGAATTGGAATGTGGAAGTCATTGACGTTTATAAGTAAACTCTGGGTCCAACTGAGGAAACCAATGAGGTAGGTGCACCATGAACAGGTTGTTCAACCATGGGAAGAACGTTTTCAGGTGCTGCAGGGGCATTGGGATCGTAATAGATGAGTTGATCAATCTTGACCACTCGTCCTTCATGGGGGAACATCATGGTATGAAAAACGGATGAGGGAACTGCTCGCATGGCGTACATGTAACTGCGGCCAAGTAAGAGGTTATAATCAAGTTGGGCGTTGATGACCTCTATGTCAATGAGCACTATTTTACCAGCCAACTGGATGGGCACATTAGCTAAGAGACCTTGGGGTTGAGCCAAACGGCCGTCGCAGGCTCGCAACACAGTGGTGGACGGCTGGAGAGTAGGGGATCCCAACTTCTACCAAATGAATGTGGACATAACGCATGTAGAGGCACCCTCATCGATGACGCACCGATGGATTACAAGATTCCGAATGGATACATAAACTTGGAATGCTAATGTGGAAGGCAAGCGTGGTTCGGATTGGTCCAACTGAAAGGCCATCATTCGTGAATCAGTCAGGTCAATAGCACCAATGGCTAATAACAAAGTCTTGCGTTGTGTAGGATATTTGTTTAAGACCTCTAACGCATACATGGCTATGGGGGACTGAGCTAAGTCATCCACAATGTTGTAATTAGACGCAGCGTGAGAATTGGGGTTATTGTTGATGTAGTGAAGTGGGAAGCGAGGGGATTTTGGGGCTCCATCTAATGGCGCTGGAGGTATGCATAAAGGCTGATCGGTGGAAAGAGAATTGGTGGTTTTGTCGGTGGGAGGGGCTTCAGGGGTGGAGCCATATTGGTTCCAGCAGGTTTGAAGGTTGACATCAACGGATGACATCATTAACAAGTGATGGGTACCTGAGTCTAAAGTGGGGTGGGCAGGTGCATCATACGTGACTTGTTGTTGTGGGGGAGCGGTTCCTTGAGGGGGAGCTAACAGTTGAGTGTTCACCACTCCTTGGGTTGGTAAAGGGTTTTGTAACACCAAGGGTTGAGTTTGAGGTGGTGGGGGGTTAGGTGGCGCCTGAGGTGCCACGTGCCCTTGGCGATGGGAATCATCGGTCCAGAGTTGTCGTGCCCACTCCAAATGTGGGAAAGCATGTGTGTAATGGACATAGACCCCGCAAATAGAACAAGGGTGGTTCGTTCGTAAGTTAGGGTTTTTAGCTTGTTTTGGAAGCCCGTCGAGGTTTTGGTTGGCAGGAGCCACGTTATTATTGATTGGGGGATTAGGTGGCTAGACACCTTGGTCTAGAGGAGGGTTGTTCCCGCGGTTTTACTGGCCTTGTTGGCGTTGGTTATTTTGGTTATGCTGCAGATTTTGTTGCGCGTACACTTTCCCTTGGGCAGCAAGTGGGTTCTGGGGTTATGCAGGTGCGGGAGCAGGCTACGGTGGATAGTAAGTGGGTGGGGGTGGAGGCAGAGCAAGCGCTGGACCTTGTGGAGGTTGTTGATACGTCTGTGTGACGGGTGGTTTATTTTCCGTAGGTGCTGCCTGTGGCAGATAATAAGTGAGGGGGCTTGAGAGGATATAGGAGCATGTGTGACCTGTGGGTGGTAATATGGTTGAGGTGCAACCAGGGGAACGTAAGCAGGGGATGCGTGGCCAAAGCACTAAGGTGGACATGAGGGTCTGTGGGAGTGGTGGTTATGCACCATGGGAGAATATGAATTGGTTGCTCCAGAGTGGGATGTAGCCCGCGAAAGGTCGGGGCCATTACTAGTATGTGTCATGGAAAAGGGCTGGTTATGCAATGCCACATGGCCAATGATGCCATCGGCAGCATGGGATGCCCTCGATGCATCGTTTCATGAGGAATCACAGCGAGGGGCATCGGGTATAATGGTATATAAGTAAACAAACTGGGCATAGATAAGGTCAAACTGTTGGGATTTTAAGATGGCTTCTTCCTCGGACTGGGGTCGCTCGGATGCCACATCCTTGGCAATGACTGGAAGGAGAGATTTGAGAAACTAATCTAGGAAGATACTTTCATCTAACTTGATTTTGCATAGGCT
Source organism: Larix kaempferi (assembly GCA_027924585.1). NCBI lineage: Eukaryota > Viridiplantae > Streptophyta > Pinopsida > Pinales > Pinaceae > Larix > Larix kaempferi. Next base: position 2,046,199 of record BSBM01000012.1, on the reverse strand, counting down.
TCAGCATCGACGCCACTCATGAATGTGGTCAGTGATGTGGGTGGGCTATTCTGTCTGCAAGACAGTAGGATCTCAACTCCCGCATCATAGCGGACAGGTAACTGAAAGAACTGCAGAAAGGTCGAGGCAAGGGAAGTAAAGGTGGCATGGGTCCCATGGGGCTGCTCGATGTACCACTTGGTTGCAGAGCCAGTGAGAGTTCATTGTAACAGACGGAGGCAGACAAAGTCGTCCACTATGGAGTTGGAGGAACACCATAGATGGAAGGACATAATGTGATTTTGGGGGTCTTCACCTGCCTTGCCCTCAAACTTAGGGATGTCTGATGGGAGCTTGGTGGGAATGTGAGGCCACGTAGGATCGTGTCTGGTGGTATCGTTGGTCAGTATGGATAGGTTAGGAAGGTTGAGACTAGCCATGAATGGCAAACTAGTAGAAGGATGTGACATGCTGGTGGTGGCGTCCACGTTAGGGTCGATGCCCCCAATTGTAGGGGCTAGGTTTGTGATAGGGATGTGACCCCCAAACGAGGGGGTGGAGGTGGTATGGGAGGGTCCTGTGCCACTAAACGTAGTGTGAGTCACCAGTGGGGTTGGGTTGGGTATTCTAGCCACTGGAATTGGAAAAGTGACCGGAATGGTGGGTGTGGGCCCCATCGAGGGCATACCCAAAGCAGGTGTGGTGGTTGGGGTGGTTGTGGACGCTCCACCAAGGGTCCCTACAAAGAAAGGGTTGGAAGTCATGCCGGCCATGGGGCTGGTTGGTGCAATGTAAGTGGGGTTTTCGGACTCTGCCTCAGAATCAGATGTGAAATAAGGGGCATCAGAGTTACGGGACTAAGCTCTATGGCACCGACAAATAGAGTCGAGTGACGAAGCTCTAGGTATATGATGAGTGGTGTTGAGTAATGCAGCTCTACGTCTATGATGGGTGATGTCAAGTGAACCGTGCTGCAGGGGCTTGCCCTAGAGGCACTGAGAGTGTCTTGGGGACTCAATGGTGACAGATGATGTCAAGTATCTGGGGGTTGTGTCGAGTGAAAAAAGGCTCAAAAACCCTAATGCAGCCGAGTGTGTAGAAGGAGAGAGCAAAAAATACAGCACTCAGGCCAACAACCAACTCAAAATGCTTATTGTAACAACTGTGCAACAATAAGTGGAGTATTTTGATTCAACTAGACATATCCTCTGCAAGGTGATGAAATCCAAGTCAGACAATATGGATAGTAGAACCAAGTGACTAAAGATATCCCCCTACCGGGTAAGACAATCCTAGAAGAAAGGCAACTAAGATACCACGTTCATGACATGTCCAGAAAGGTGAATCTGCAGCTACGGTCCTATCACCGTGTGGGCCTAAAAGGAATCACCACACGCGGACCAACGAGGAGGTAGCCTTCGATTACTGGGTGGATTCTGGTATTCCACTCAGGCCTCTGGAACTAGTCTAGCTACTTCAACCATCCTAAGGGAGAGGCCCTCTGATAAACTGGTTGTGACTGTGTCAAAAAATACTAGGGGATTTTGGTACCCTGAAGGACAACAACTATGTCTCAAGTGTAAGCGACCGAGGGGTGTTATTTGGATGCCTATCCCCCTGTCCTACCTAACTACAATATTCTTATGTGTTCCCCAAGTAGGGTTAGAATGTTTGTTGTGTTAAGTATTGTTTTAAGGCTCACTTGAATTAGGTGACAGAGTGTGTGCATGTGAGGTAATGAACCCAATCAAAAGTGCCACGCGTGGGAAACTTTTTTAACCAGTAAAAATGCACAAATTTAACTTGCAATGCAAAATTTTCTTTTTTCAATGTAAATGCTTAAACTTAAAAATTCTGTAAATGGAATAGAAAGCAAATTGCAGAAAAAGGCTGTAGGTAACTGTGGCTGTAGGCAGAACAGGAGACTTTGCAGGTGCAGACAATATTGCAGAAAATTATGGGTTAAAAAAAAAGGTAAAAATGCAGAAAACAAATCGCGAGTCTGTGACTGAAATGCACGGCTTGGAGCGCGGCTATACGGGTGAACCCTGCGGTCGGATTGCAGGTATGTGGCCAAGAGGCATGGTCTGAGGCGCGGCTGTAGGGGTGAAACCTGCGGTTGGATCGCAGGTCTATCGCCGAAAGGCACGATTTGGGGAGCGACAAAAGGGCATAAAGTTGCGGTCAGATCGCGGGTTTGGGGCCACAATGCGTGGTCTGGAGCATGACAAAGGGGCAGAAAGCTGCAGTTGGATCGCGGATTTGGGGCCACCATGCACGGTTTGGAGTACGAAAAAGGGGTAGAAATCCGCGGTCGGATCGTGGGTCTGGGGCCAAAATGTGCGGTCTGGAGCGCGACAAAGGGGTAGAAGGCTGCGGTCAGGTCGCAAAAAAATGGCAAGAAGTCGCGGTCGGGGCCACGGGAAAAAGGGCAGAAAGTTGTGAACTGGACCGTGGAAAAACAACCGAAAGCTGCAATATGGGTTGTGGCTATAAGGAACAGAACCGTGATCTACAACATAAAAACCAACTGGCCAAAGCCACAGCCGAACAGGGAAAACAGAAAAATACTTGCAGAAAATAAAAACTTTTAAATTTTAACTAGAAATTCAAAGGCCAATAGTGGAGTCACCAAAACTATAGCTAGGGTTTTCGTCCTAGCCTGTGCAAATGAGCACCTACTATGAAGAAGGGCCTCCTTAGTATCAATTCAATAAAATAGTAAATTGAATAGTAAAATAGTAAAAGATCTAATCTAGCATGTGCATTAACAGAAATAAAAGACAATGACGATATAAGAGAAATTTTTCTTTTTGTATTATGATATGATCAAAATTACATTTACCTCAGATGTTGAGGTTGGTGGAGCTCTTGCAGTAGTCCAGGAGGGTTGCTTCCATGCTCCAATGGGTTCCTTCTCCTTCTCCAAGGTGTTTGGATAATGGGCCAAAAGGGGCACTCAAATGAGAAGCTAACTCAAATGGTGAGTTAAGGTTTCAAGAGTGATTTTGGCAAAGTGAGGTTAGGATAGATTGTGGATGTGAAATGGGGAGCCTCCATCACCTATTTATAGGTTTTTTAGTGGTGGAGTGTTGACCCATGGTTTTTGGCACCATATGGTTTAGGTCAATTGTTTAGGGGTTTTGCTTCCTTTTTCCCTCTTTTTCCTCTTTTTATATATTTTTTATTCCCTTTTATTTGATTTTTGGGAATTTAGGGCCCTTTTAGAGGGTTTTTGCTATATTTTGAGGAAATTTAATTATTTGGAGGGGGGGGAAGGGGTTTTTTGTCCTTTTGGTGACCAATTAATGGTTTTTTGAGGTTTTGGAAGCAAAGATGGTGGGAAAAATAGACCAATGAGTCATGTAGTGAGGGAAATGAGGTAGTGAGCATGTTTTGGGTGTTAACAATTTATTCTACGGAATTGGAAATGAATTCTAAGTGATGTGAGAGATTCTAGAAAAGCATATAAACTCTGTTATCTATGAAAGCATGAAGATCTATTTAACAACAACATAGACTTAATGATTGAAATGGTATGATTCATAAAACTGAAATTAAACTAAAAAAATAGGAAATGATTAATCGAATAGAACATGAAAGTCTATTCTAATAAATGCTTTGAAAATTTAATCTAAGGCAATGGAAATCACTTACATGAGAGATGAAATGCTTTAATCTAAGAAATCACAAAAGGAACTAATCTAAACCAAAGCTGGAATGCATGACAATACAAATATGACTAAATTGTTCTTGCAGAATGAACCTACAGGAATATAGACACCATATAATTGAACTACATACACCATTGTGCAAATCTATAGATGAAAACATGAAATTTCTAGAAATCTATTCTAAGCAACAAATGATCTTTACACAAATTACAACTATCTACTTGATCAAAATAGAGAAATTCTTTTAAACTAAAAATGGAAAGAACACAAAACTCCTTCTCAACACAATGAGGGGGGCCACCTCAAAGCGCGTTACAGGAGATAATCTAAGCTATAATATCACAAGTGATGTAAACCATGATTATGCCATTATCTACTTTAAGAAATCATTGTCCAAAATACAAAATGAACTGCTGCAATGTATCGCAATAAGTCCACTACATAAGTGTATGGAAATAAGGCTAACCTCTCGCATGAGGTACGAGTCTCTACTTATTACAAATTTCAAAAACATCATTCCAAAAGTATCTATGCTAGCAATTTCGAGATCAATCTCTTGAAGATATCCCACTCTTTGAAAATTAAGAGAGACTTGAAGTCTCACAAATTGATCTCGAGCTTCTTTATCCTTTCACATGGACAATTAGAACCAATATTGCTTATGTTTAACTCAAAAAGGCATGCAATTTGTTAGCTTGGTGATTTCCAATTTTCCACTGACCTACATTTAGTCACATAGGATACTGAACCACTTGTTAGCTCACTTAAAAACACATAAAGCAAGGAAATATTACCACATTCCATCATTACTTAAAAATCGACTACAATCATAACCTAACCTTCAAAAAGGGGTGATATTATGCTTAATTTCTGCTCCATAACAATAGAAATGGAATTTACAACTGTAATTAATACCTATATCATGGCCCTATCACACTTCATGTTAAGTAATTGGGAAGAATGATTGTTGAAAAGAAATTTTGTGAATCGATAGGGAAGATAGGACACAAGTCCTAGACCCAAAGTTGTAAGTGAGAAGTGGTATCACCCCGAGGACTTACCATAGTTGAAAAAATCCCATAATCATATAAGCCCACTAATCTAAGCAACTGGGGATAATATACCCACTTGGATAGCTAGTTTTACCTACCACTTGATCCTTGTTTGAGAGGCACTTTCTCGAGAAGCACTTCACACTACTAAGGATTTGGCACTCTTTAATTGTTCCTAGTCTCAATATTGTGTGCCTTGGAGTTAAATCACAACACCTATCTCCAAGGTCCTATAACCTATACTATTAGATGAGTTTATATGAAAACAATCTACAATGCTTTCTTCTTTTCAAAAAATAACATTTTCATAGACTCTTTGTAAAAGAATAAATTAAGTGAAACTAAATATTTTCAAATGCAAATGCACTCATTTGCACTCTTTAAAATGAAACTTGAAGTACAATTAATTGCAACTAAATATTTTCAAATGCAAATGCGTTCATTCACACTCTTTAAAATTAAATATGAAGCACTTTTCAAACCACAGAATCAACTCTTTCAATGCAAATGCAAGCTACAAATTTTTTTTTTCAATCCAAATACAACTTTATGAGAACCAAGATTTTTATTTTTATAAGAATGTAAATTTTTATTAGGTTCCCATTAGGGAAGATGGGAAATTAAAAACACAAAAATACAAAGGATATGCATTAAGAATAATTTTTCTTATTCACAAATGTACAATATATACATGAGAATGAACCTTGGGTTCAACTTCCCAAGAGGTCTCTTGGACTCTCGAGCGAATATTCCTATTCACCTAGAACTCTGGTCTTCCTTGCACGTGAATAGTGAAAAATCATCCTAACACCAAGGATTTTGTTCCCAACAATTCCACTCTTAATTCGAAGGGGTGTATATAAGTCCAAGAAAAGAGAGTTGAATAACTAGAAGTAGAAAGCTTCCACCGCTAAAAAATTTCAGCTTGACAATCTGAATTTCCAAGCAAGTTAGCAAAGCTAACATCCCCTACTAAATACAAGTGTTCTCTGAAGAGGTGGTTTTGGATGAACAAAAACCAAATGGGATATCAGAGGCTGAAATATTCTACTAAGTGGGTGGTTTAAGGATGACTACAAATTCTCGAACTTGGCACGAAGGCCCATAGGTTCTTGTCTCGAATGGTGGTTTTGGACTAACCAAGAACCAAGAGAGATGAAACAGGAAGTGAACAACTACCACTGTTGAACATTTATGTCTTGAAAATCTAAATTGCTAAGTAATTTAGCTAGAAGCTCGTGGCTTCTTTTAATAGAAGGTTCTCTTGAAATCAATGGTTTTAAGCTAAACAAAACTAAGTAGATCTTAGTTGAATATGGCTATGAATCTACTTTGGATCACTTGTTATGTCTTGCTTGTTCTCACTTGCTTGTTTCTGATGGTATTCATTCCCTCCTGTCAGGAAAAATGTGAAGAGTGGAAAGTCTCATGGTGTCAAAGCTAGACACAAAACATATGATTACTTTGTAGAAACGTTCTCATTTGTTTTCTTGCTACATCTCTGAATCTATCCTACTAAACTGACCGTGGATTAGGATTTCTTGATCTCACTTACTTCCATGACCGCTTGTTGTTAGAATGACAAGGCTTCGAAACTTGAAGCTTGACATCATGTCCCCCCTTGTCAGGTACGAGATAAGAAGCGGTGGAATATTCTACTACAAGTTTCACTCTTACAGGTTTCTTCAGCTTCACACACCTATTTGAAAAATGGTTATGCTTCTAGTAATATTAAAAAGGATGAATATAAAAACACTAATATTTCATATGGACAAATCAATCACAATGTTGGCATTTAGAAATTTGAATAGGTTGTACATCTTCTGACATGATTTCACTGTTTACTAGTAGTTGATAGGAATCATCTTCAAATAAAGGATTGTTTTAAACAAACACTAGTTCATAATGATGATTCTTGTGTTTCACATCTTCGTCTTTGGATTTCAAATCCTACAAATCATTGATGATAGATTTAAGAGTTTCTTTTCTTATTGTGATTGATTTGTATACAAGTACAAGTACTAGAGTGTTCAACAACTCTAATATTTATTCATTTTGTGACATTGTGAGGACTGTTTGAGGCCTCCTTATGCAGGTAGGACCAAGTATAATTAATCAAACTAAAGCATTCTTCCAAATACACCCTTTACAAATAACACTTAAACGGACTCAAACTCAAAAAGTGAAGGGTGTCGATCTCAACCGAGAATGCAACCCAAATAAAATGTAATTCAAGTTTTATTCATTTTTGATACTGTACAAAAAAATTGCGCTAGAACTTACAAAAACAATATTTTGTAAGTTATACTTATGACTGTTGAATTTATGAATATGCTATACCCGATTTCTTGAATGATTTTCTTCTGCAACTTCTTCTTCTAGAGCAATTGTAGCAACAACTGCAAACTTGCTTGAATCCCAACCAATATCAAATATGCAACTTTTATTCATAATGCTTGCATTTTAATAGTGTTTGGGAGACAAAAAGAGGTGCAGGTCATTGTCTCTACCAACTTTTACAAAAATATTATTTATTGTTTATGCACGCTATATGAGATAGTATGGTAATTTCTGTAGACACTATGCTCTTTCTACAATCATTAAACTATTTCTAAAAACACTTTATTATTTCTACAACCCTTTTCCCAAAACAAAGCATAAATTATTTACCTCAATGACTATGGTTTCATGCCACACAATGCAACACACCTCCCTTAGTTGTGATATCAGCTATACCCCAAATACCGTGAGTAGATATTCAAACTTTGTATTATAATCTATATAACATGCTTATAGTTTATGCAATAATATAATTTTCTTCATGAAATTATTTGCAAATTCAAACTTTCTTCTCAACAAAAACAATAAGGAAAGTGATTTATCTTGATCCTTCTACTAAAACAGAAACCTTACACACATGTGGTATTATCCAATAATAAAACAATGACTAGAGGGAATCCTCAACATAGATATTCACTTCAAAAGGATGATACACAACCACTTCGAAAGAACGATATGCAACCAGTCTAAAAAAAGCACACAGTTAATCTACAACCTTCAATATCTACTCCTCAATTTATGAACCACATCATATTAATAACATCTACAAGTAGTGAAGCTATATGATATAGATTCTTCAAACTGTGTGAAGTTTAAATGGATCCACAAAGAAAAGGATCACTATGGTAGAGATCGAATCGGCTTCCCCAGGCTAAAGTGAGTCTTTGTGTACATGTTGCATTCTTGAAAAGCATTATAAGACTCTCCATGTTAATTCTAAGAGACTATCATTTCCATAGTTTATAGAGCCCATGCAATTCATAAAAGAGGGAGGGAACTGTTGCATAAACAAAAAGTGTTTTTAATAGTTGAATCAACAAAAAGGTAGCATGAGTTGTAGTTGAAGTTGGATGGCCCATGTCATAGTCTCAAGTTGGAAGAGAGGAATGATCATAGAGAAAGGTTTTGGTTCCAAGTAATATCTCTAGACTATAGATAGTAGCAATGAATGAGAGGAATAAAACCACTTGTAATAGTTGTAGATCCTTCAACTCATTCATTCTTTACACACCATCTCATTTGAATGGTGGGACACTAGGACAAATAAGAGGCACCCAAGAACACGTATATAGAGATTGCCACAATATATTAGGGTTTATGCTTTAATGAATGAGATCATGCACCAATAAATAAAGAGATCCATGCACTAGTGGAGATGCGACTCGAGTCTTCATTTTGAGTTTGTAATTCAACATTCACCTTTCCATTTCATTACCCCATTGGCTTGAATATGATTGCAGTAGAAGAGATTTTAAAATCCTAGCTCATCTTGTATTGTCAACGTGATTTTCTCCAGTCTCATTTTGAGGCTATGAATTCAATAGATATCCCTTCATCGAGCTTCGTGTAACATGGTGGAGCCACACATATGTAACCAAATCCATGTAAAGGGTGAAGCACCCTTCGATGTACCATTCCTTCCCTCAACGTTACAACAAGATTTCTCCTTTTCCTTTTGTCTTTGGAATTGGTTGGAGAAAGAAGCAAGTCAAGTCGAAGTCTATGTCGGAGACTAAGTATGAGCCAAAGCCTAAGCAAAAGCTAGAGCTCCTGCAGGAGAATATGGCAGGTAGGAGTTATTGCACAGACCAAGGGATCATAATGAGCTCTGGTACCACTGTTAGGTACCCATTAGGGTAGATATGAAATTAAACACATAAATACATAAAAGGATAGGTATGAATCACAATTTTTCTCATTCACAAATGTACAATATATACATGATAATGACCCTTGGGTTCAACTTCCCAAGAGGTTTCTTAGACTCCGAAGTGACCCTTCCTATTCACCTAGAATTTTGGTCTTCCTTGCACATGAATAATTTGGATGAGTTCTAAGGTTGACACTTGGTTGCAAAGGATTTAGTTTTCCATAGGCCCCCTTTCCTCTTCCCCTCTGGTGGAATAAAATCCCATCTAGTTCTCTTTATACAACCATCTTGGACCATTTATTATTTTCCTAACATAATATTTACATAGCTTTCAAATTGGCATGATAAGCCAACCACACGTCCCAAATTAAAATATTTACCTCATACATGGCTCACCATTCGCTAGTCAGGCCTTGGCCTTGAGCTCCACACTTGGAATCCATACTAGCCTATTTATATCATTTACATAATTTTGATTAAATACATTCCAAGTCAAAACTTGGGGTATTACAATCCCTCCCCTTGGAATAACACCGTCCTCTATATTTGCTCAAAATCAGAAACAAAATGGGTATGCCTATTTCATGGCATCCTCCAACTCCCATGTAGCCTCATCGAGACTGAAGTGATTCCATTGCACCTTTACCTGTCTAATGGATTGGTTCTAGAGCAATGTTACCTTCTTGTTTAGGATGCATAGTGGATTGGTTTAGAAGAATCCCTCAGGTTCCACCTGAATCACATCCCAATCAATCACATGGTTATGATCATGTACATATTTCTTAAGCAAAGAAGCATGAAAAACATTATGAGCTCTAGTGCTAGTAGGCAATACAATTCTATATGCAATTGGTCCTACCCTTTCAAGCAATTCAAATGACCCACAATATCATGGTGACAACTTGACACAATTTCCAAGATTCAAGGAACTCTTCCTTTACCTCACTATAAGGTAAACATGATCCCCAACACTAAATTCTCTAGGCACTTTGTTCTTATCTGCATAAATTTTCTCTCTATCTTGGGTTGCCTTTAAATTTTGCTTATTTTTTGTAACTTCATGTTCCATTTCCTTGAGCAATTTTAGCCCAAGTACAATTATGTTCACTGGATTATCCCAACTCACTGGCGTCTTACACTTTCTGCCATACAAAGCTTCAAATGGACTCATCCCCAATGAAGCTTTATTCCCATTGTTATATGAAAACTCTACCAAGTGTAGATAATATTCCAACTTGGATGGTTTGTCCATCACATACATGTGAAGCATGTCTTCAAGAACTTAATTTACTCTTTCTATTTGTCCATATGTTTGTAGATGGTAGGTAGTGAAAAAGGTTCAGTTGTGTACCTAAATATATAATAAGAATTTTCCATAAATTTGAAGTAAATTTGGTATCCTTGTCTAGTATTATTGCCTTAGGAAACCCATGCAATCTGGAAATTTCCTTCATAAAAATATTCGCAATGGAATTTTTTTATGTGGATTTAAATGGTATAAAATGTATTTCTTTTGACAATTTATCCACCACAACCATGATGGAGTCATGTTTTCTCACAGTCATTGGAAAACCTATAATAAAACCAATGGAAGTTACTTCCCGTTTCCATTCCAGAATCAACAAAGGACGCAACAAATATGTTGGGTGTTCATGCCCAACTTTCACGTGATAACATTTCATACATTTTGAGATATACTCAACAATATCATTTTTCATCCCCGACTAAAAATATTGCTTCCTGGCTATAGAAATTGTTTTCTGGTATCCCATGTGACTAGAATATGGCATTTTATGGATTTCATCCATAATAATTCTCCTCAAGTATGCCACATTTGGAATATAAATTTTTTTTCATAAATAAGAATTCCATCATCCTCCAAATGATGCCCTTCATATCTATTTTCCAAAATCTATTGTTGTAATTTACCTTTTATTTGCACATACAATTCATCTTTAGCAAGATAATTATCAATATGTTTCCTTAAATTTAATTGGCAAGTGATGATGCCTGGCACATGCATTTCATGCGTATTTTAGATGAGTGCATAAACCACTTTATTTTCTTTTCCTTTTATGTGTTTGATTTCAAAATCAAACTAACAAAAAAATTCCAGCCATCTAGCTTTCATTCCATTTCATATTGGCTACTCAAATAAATATTTCAGACCACAATGGTCTGTCTTTAGCTCAAATTTGTGCCCATTAAATAGTGCATCCACATCTTTAAATCATGCACTATGGCTACAAGTTCCAAGTCATGGGTAGCATAATTGTTTTCATGCTCTTTCAATTTTCTAGACTCATAACACACCACATGATTGTCTTGCATAAAAACTCCTCCAAGTCCCTATTTATATGCATCTATACATACCACAAAGTATTTTTCTGGGTCTTCAATTTTCAGAATTGGAGAACTTGTGAGAAGCTTCTTCAATAGCTGGAAGATTTCTTCACATTTATGTGTCCATTCAAATTTTATTTCCTTCTTTTGCAAAGAAGTGATTGGGTGTGCAACCTTGGAGAATCCTTCAACAAACCTTCTGTAATAACCAACAAGACCCATGCAAAAACTCACATTTGTTGCATTCTTTGGAGTAGGTCGATTCTCAATGGCTTCAATCTTTTCTATATAAATTGATATTCCCTCTGAAATAATGTGAATCGAATAACGAATTTTATTTTTATAAAAGTATTTTCTTAGCTTTGCATACAACTTATGATCCCTTAGCAATTGCAAAGCCATTCTCAAATGTTGTTCATTCTCTTCTTCATTCTTAGAGCAAATAAGAATGTCATCTAGAAAAAACAAGTACAAACTTGTCCAAATACCTATTGAAAACACTATTCATGAGACACATGAAGATAGTTGGTGCATGGTGAGACCAAATGGAACCACTACAAATTCATAGTGTCCATACCTTGTTCTAAAGGTTGTCTTGTGAATATATTATTTCTTGATTCTCACTTGATGGTAACTAGAACTCAAGTCAATCTTTAAAAATACCTTTGCCCCTCTCATTTGATAAAAAAAGATCATTAATTCGAGGCAATGGGTATTTGTTTTTCGTTGTCACTTTCTTCAGCTTCATGTAATAAATACATAACCTGAGTGTTCCATCTTTCTTTTTCATAAATAGTATTGGTGCTCCCATCGGAGACACACTTGGCCTTATGTACTTATTTTCCAATAATTCTTGCATTGCATTTTCAGCTCCAATAATTACAGTTCCCTCATTCCATAAGGTGTCTTGGAAACTGGTGCATCTATTGGCACAAGATAAATTATGAAATCAATGTCCCTTTTTAGAGGAAGTCCTGGAATTTCATCAAGAAATGCATCCCTGAATTCTTGCAAAACATGATGATCCTCCAACCTAGGAATTTCATTTTCTATTTTATTCAATATATGGGTTGCATACAATTGACAACCTTTCCTAAAAAACCTCTTCAATTGCATGGCTGACATATGCCTAACAGAAACCACCTTTGGATTTCATGTTACAACCCTTGGGTTTTCTTCATCATCAATGCATTCAAAAGTCTTCCTATAGCAGTCAAGTTTAACTCTGCGTGCTTCCAACCATCCTACCCATTCCAATGAGAATGTCATATGAACCAAGTGGAAAAATATTTAGATTTTCACAAGTGAACAATCCATCCATATCTAATGAAAATCTATCCACCATTTCACTAACTTTTCTCTTGTTTCCTGTGGCTAGTTAGACCAACCATGATTTGCTATGTATGGTTTTACTAAAAGCATGAATCTCAACAATTTTAGGACTAATATAATTCTGAGTAGATCCAAGGTCAATCAAAATAGAAATAGATGACTCACTAGAAGAGATTTATGGAGTATTCATCCTTTCTCTAGAAACTCTTCTTGAACTATGGGACCTCTTGTGAGAATGATTCCTTGAGCTACTCCCACTCTTTTCTTGATTCTCAGAGTGATGCCCAGAGTTAATATTCCTTTGAAAGTATTTCAAAATTTGGAGCATATCTATATTCAATTGATTATGTTCTTCTTTAACTCTAAGCAGCCTCTCATTGTCTACTCTACAACTATGTAGTTCCACCCTTAGGCTCCTCATGGTGTCTACAATGTTTGGAGGAGTCACTTGGTTTCTTCTACCATTGGATTCTGTCTTTGCATTTTCAACATGTATTTTTTCTCCCATGGCATCTATTTTAGCTTCATAAGGATCGTGCGCATCATCCGTGATGATGATTCTATTGGCCCAATTAGGACCAAGGGTTTCCAAACTGAACTATAATGAATGATGAAATTTTAGTTATCTCAGATATAATTATGAATATGCAAGAGTTTTCATATAAACACATTTGCTAGATTTATTAAATTCTTAGAAAACCAAAAATCAATTTTCATGTATTATGGAAAATACTCATTTTGACAATTCAAATTACAGAAACATCTTAATCATCCATTCATAATTTGAATCTGTACCATTATTCCCTATGGATAATATTTCTAATGACGATAACTATGCCCATTTCTTATTCCTAAGCAAAAAGTTACAGTCCTTTAGAATGGTCAAATTTGCCTAATTCTACACTTTTCTTATAGGTGCATTTAACTCCATATGCAAACTTCAGACACCTACAAAAGGTAATCTATGGATATTTGGAATAGCCTCTCTATTTTCCTAGATAACAAATATGAACAAAATTACTCAATGATTTTCAAATCTTTGATCTTATGCTCCAATCACCTTCTATAAAATTATGGAATTGACTACTTTTTTCCTTTTCCACTCTCTCCATACTTATAATTTTTTGATAGTTCTGTAACACCCCCTCATGATTCACAATTTGACCAATTTTATGCTTATCTAGTAGTTGTTGTTAAATTCCAAATCCAACTTTTTTTATTTAAAAAAAAAATGGATTTCAAGGAAGCTTGGCCCCTTGTGGCCTCCCTACAGGGCGGGTCGAGGGAAACACCCTCATTTTTTATAAATAATTCAATTTTGCACAATTTGGATTATGAGAATGATGGCAATTTTAGATGATGTGGAAGGGTGTTGATGTGTCCTGACACATTCCTATTAGGTGTCAAATGAGTCTGACCCATCACCCTGTGACCTGGCCAAGTCAACTCCCCACCAGCTGCCAAGTTACCATACCACTCAATCTCAGGCATCAACGATTTTTCCATTTCCAAAGTGGTAACGACTCCTCTTAAAAGTGGTTTTGAAAAATCTCTTAGGGAGCCATTATCAATCAAAACATGACACGTGCCCCAGGAATTTTTGTCCCAATGACTCGCCCTTCCCTTGTTAACCAACACACACTTTACCATGAATCTTGGTCATTAACCTTCCATAAGATACGATGGTCAAATATTTTTCCTCCCACTACTAACCACTGTGCACATTCCCAAGGCGATGTGAGTCATGACTATCGATCTTCCTTTTTATCTAATGGTCAAATTTTTGTCTTCCTATGAACTCCATCATATGTTGTCACCTATGCACAGGATCGATGTGGTGGGTCCACATAATAACTATGGATCACGTGGTTCCTCCACATAGCTCCCCTTTCCCATGTGGCTCCTCCATGTCACCCGTCTATGCAGCATGGGTTGGGCCCACTTAAAATTAGCAATATTTTTAAAATTTCAAAATTATGAGAAATTTTAATTCTGGAATAAGGGACTTATAACTAAATTAACTTCCCCCCCCCTACACATCATTTAACAAAACCCAATATTCATAGAATCATTCTCTGATTTATATCTGTAAGTATGCATTATAGCCCATACATCTCCGACATTGCAACCAAAAGATCTGACACCACTCTGTAACGTTCCCTTCACCCAATCCAACCAATGAGAGGGGACATTAACTAAATTATGGGCTTCTAAATTTCACCCATAAAATAATACAAATTTATAACATTTAAAATGCATGTGCATATATGTAGACAAAAACAACAACAATGTTTCTAGACACTTCGTCTATGCAGACAAGGACAAATCTCTCTAGTATAAATGTTATAGATCAAGAACAAAACACCACAAAACATACAAAATTTCCTAAATTGATCAAATTACAAAAGATGTAGAGGGATTGCTTACCTTACAAACGTAGTGATGTCTCCTTGCTTGATTTAGCCCTTGATCTTTAGCTGCAAAACAAGATACAACAAACAAGTGGAAACATACAAACGATAATAATATGCAATATTGATTAATCTAAGCTAGTGGTCAAGGAAAATAATTCTAAATATTTATTATGCACTATCAATCTTTATGGAAAGAGGATATATTACCGTATTAATGAAAATAAAGAAGGGGAGATTACAACCAAGCCTTGACGTTGCAATTTCTTCCAAATGATCTCTGCCTCAAGGATCCAATCTTTCCTTCAATGGATGAAAGGGTTCCAACTCTAACAAAATTTCTCTAGCGTTTAGATGCTCTAATCCTTCCTCTCCTAAATATGAAGAGGAGGCTTGAATATATAGGCCAAAGAGGATAGAAGGGGTTGAGGATTTGATGGAGAAGGATAAGGGATCATCCCAAGAAGTTAGGGGACCAAATGGAACCTTCATTGATTTATTGGGATAAGCCTCCATGGAGATATTCATTCTAGAAGGATCTTGAAGCTTCTCTTTTTCGTTTCTAATTGAAAGTGATGCACTTTTTCAAATAGCATCCTGCGTCATTGAAGCGTGACGCATGTTGAACAAAGGAACAAAGTGTTAGTGACATGCTTTGTCAATATGCAAAGCACATCACCAAGGCTCTGACACAACTTGTCAACAAGCAAGGTGCGTCAGTGTGACAACAAAGGGAAAAACCATCCAACACCCTTCCTTAAGTCAATTTGGCACTAATGATTTAGGAATTAGGACAAGTCAAGGAAACATAACTCATGATGGCGATATTTTGGTGTAACATAATGCCCCCCAAAGAATGAAGCTAAAAAAATAGGATAGGTGAAGTGATTTGATGTATGGAAGTTTAAGGAAAATACCATCGGTTGAAATGCTGAACAAGGACTTCTGCGGTACAATAGACTCCGAGATACATGTCCCAAACAACTCAAAACATGGCTATCGACCAATAAATTGTAGATCCATGTTAGTATTGACTGACTGAACACAATCATGGCTACTAAGATACAAGCGTAGATCCATGATGAAATAATTAAACAACCACGACCAATGCAAGAGTGGATCCATGTGATGTGACTAAAACAATATCGATAACATCCTAGGTAAGGTGATGAAGTTATCCTAGGGTCTTCATCCCAAAACCGCAAAAGTACAATTCTAACCATGCAAATAGATGTATTGACGTCGAACATGGTAGAAACCACTTGATTATTGGCCATTGGTGTATATTATTAACAAGTGCGAGGGAAATCATCATTAATGTCAATGAATCACAATGTGCTCTAGTACATTCCTCTAAATGTGAATCAATGAGTTGAAGTCGAACATTCGGTGGAATATCCCATTCAAAGGTCAATGATGTGAACCTACTACTGAAAGTGAGGTAACCTACCATTAGGGCATGCAAGTCCAAGGTACTCAACTGGTTTCTAGGTCTAATCCTTGGATGATGTGTTGAATTCAACAAGGATAAACCCGCCGAAGGAGGGAAATGATGTTTCCCCCATGATCGACACAAAACAAGATCAAATATATTTTTGAAGTAGATCAGACTATAGACTAAATTTTGAGACTGACTCGGGTGTGGCCGACAAAAAAAGGAAGTTATAATGACTATAGAGGTTGACTCAACAACATAATTCCCTCGAACATGGAATGGCATGACTTGGAAACATTAACATGCTGAGATGGATACCAAGACCTAATACAAAAAATGATTTATGCATTCTTTAGATGACCTAAAAGAGTGGAATAACTCAAGAAAATGGTATGACTCGAGGACAAGCAGATTACCCAAGTTGTTTGAATGAAATGCAAACAAGTGTCATGTTCAAAGGTGACTATAAGATTCCATTAACATAAGTAGATACACACTCTTTCCTTATTCCCCACCATGATTGACGAGTATCTATTTTTTATTAATGATCTTGAGGAGGATAACATATGCTTGGTATAGCTCGTCCTTCAAACGAGTCCAATCTCACATGTTTTACGAACCTGAGAAATGAGGGGTTCGTTCCCCTAAGGGTCCTCCAATGTTTTCTTTTACGAGTCCAGAGAAGGAAAACTCAATGTCATTTCATGTTTGGGGAGTCTGGAAAGAATAAAGAAGACTCTAAAATGTACGTTTTCGTAGTTTTAGTCCACAAGGTCTGAAAAAGGATAAAACCATACCTAAGAGAACCTTCTAGTAAAAAGTGACTAGAGTAGACCTTTTTTGTAAATAGTCCACATAGTCCGAAAAGGGGTAAATTATCACCATGTGAAAGAGACAAGTTTGCTTGGCAATCTTTTCATATTTTGGGATCCTAAAAAGAGCTTAAAGGAAACTCCAAGGGAGTTACTTTTTTGTAATAGTTTTATGAGCCCGAAAAAGAGATAAAAGTAAACTCAGTGACTTATCTTCATGTATTTACGAGTACGAGAAGGAACCAAGGCTAAGATTGACACCTTCTGTTCTTAAGTTTAGCGAGCACGATAATGGTATCAAAAATCACTCGGAAGCTTTTTCATTTTTAACGAGGAGCATGAAAAAGTAAAAAATTGTCTATGTCATAGTCAAATGTTTATTAGCCTCGACTTGCAATGCTTCACGACAAGTTTTAGAGCCAATAGTTGGATTAAAACCTAAAAATATAGTCAACTTAGTAAACAAACCACTTGGAATAATCAAATTAAACTTGGAATATTCCATTTTGATATTAAAAAGGGTAAAAGTAAAAATTATTTACCATTGTGTTTTTTACCAAGTTGGGAGTGAGTGAAAAGCCCTTTTTAGCTCAAATTTGGGGGAGGATTGCGAGAGCGTCGGTCAACCATTCATCATTCTATCACGCCCAGGTAATCCTACTCCATTTGCTCTTCAATTTCATGGTCAAATTTCTCATTTTTATGCACATTTGAGTGGCTTTAAGGGTCATTCTATGGGGGGCAAGTGCATGCCCTGGGTGACGCACTTCTCCCTTTTGGGAAGTGTGACATCTAGTGGTGATTCACATCTCGAATAAGGTAAGTGCATCACTGACACCCTGTCACCAAATTTGGGGTGCGTTGGTGGCATAGCGACCCAAAAAATCAATAATGCAAGCAAAAAATTGATTTTTTTTGCCATGAAATGGTCCTAATGCTTCTTAAGATGGTGTCCATGCAATATTTATCAATCAAGATGGTGCAATGGAAGGAAAGGGAGCACAACTTATAATATTTCCAAGTGGCCAATGATCCTCATTCGGTCAATGCTTTAAGAGAATGTGGGTTGTTGAAGTTCTTCTAAGTACAAGGTATGAGAGCCCAAATCCAGTGATTGGAATAATTGATCTGATTGTGGGACCCATATCAACAATATTTTCAATTTGGGACACATATCCTCACTTTGGACATTGAGGACATTGATTTTTTGACACGTTTTTCAAGGCATGGAGCCCCAGTGTCACTATCTGGTCCTAGGGGGGAGAGAGGACCACTGAGGATTTGATCACACAATTTTGCACTCCTGGTACCCAAACGTTAGGTGGGCAGATTCACATCAAAAACATGTGAGATCATCCTTTGAGGAATGTATTGTTCACGATTGAGAGATTAGCAGGAAGAAGGATTCCAAATCAGGCTACTCGAGCTCATATGATTTATGCCATTGAGTGCATGGAATCTACAGGAGGGGAGAACTCAAACAATTTACCAAATGCAGGAGGGGAGAACTCAAACAATTTACCAAATGCAGGAGGGGAGAACTCAGAAAAATTTACCAAATGTAGGAGAGGAGAACTCAAACAATTTACCAAATGTAGGAGGGGAGAAATCAAAGAAAAATTGACCAAATGCAGGAGGGGAGAACTCAAACAATTTGGCTATGGTTCAATCGTAGTCTCCTTCTTCCTAGAGATGGTCCCCCTTGTTCCTCCACAAGTAGAGATCAATGATATCGAGCCACGAGATCCACGCAAGTTGAGGTGGACTGAGGTGACGGCTCGACATGGTGGTGGTGGGCCTATGATCACTTATGGACCTTCCTTATTCGGGTGGCTACGTAGTCAGCTACTTATGGTATAGGACTATGCATATGTAGGAGTAGATTTCTGAGGGGATCCAAACCTAGCGCTTCCATAGAGAGAACACTAGGGTGGCCTAGGTAAGAAGAAAACTCTCTTGTTTTTCATTTTTTATGCATTTTATGAATTTTTTTTTAGTACTGATATCTTATACTTTGCTACATATAAGTTGGGCCTTCGAGACCTGCTGGATCATCTCCTATTGAAAGGTGAGGATTAGTCAAGGAGCTGGTAGCGGCCAATCAAGAGGTTGTAAAGGATCTTGATGAGATCGAGGAGAACCTCTAGCAACTGACCACATATATTCCTAATATCTCCATAGATGACTATCCACGGCACTATCAGTGCCGGACAACTAGGGTTTCCGGTTGTTTTGGTCGGCTACTCCGCCGCGTGGCAAGGGCCATCATATGTTGCCATGAGCACCACTAGTGATAACATGTATATGCGGTGATGTACTGAACGCCATGAGATTCATATTTTGTATATATGATAGATTGAAAGCCATGGGATTCATATTTTTGTGGATATGATAGAATGAAATCCATGGGCTTCATATTTTTGTATCAGTACCTTTTTGCTTACCAGGATTAATATAAAATACAACCCAACGATTTATACAATGTGAATTTATGTTGAATGCGGGTCTTATGTATGTTTGCTTATATACTAATGGATAATTTACATGTTGTTCCAATTATACATCCTTAATAAAAATGATTAAAATTGTGCAATGTGCCAATCTAATACAAACTTATCGAATGAATCTACAACTATGTTCATATACCTCGGGATATGTTGGTATTGAATTAACTCAAAAGACCTTTCTAGGAGAAGAACTCCCCAAAACAAGTGAAGTAGTGTAGGGTCACGGATGGCATTGAATCAGTTTAAGTGAAAGGCTACGAGCTGAAAGTCTAAGTAAACAATGATACGACTCACTCCATGGGAGGAAGCATCAGTTAACAATCCAATCACTGCATGGTATTCGACAATATTATTAGTTACATAACCTAAGCAAATTCCACCTGAACTTATCAATTCATCAGCAGGGGAATGAAGTACCTAAGCTTTTGAAGAAAGGTTTTGGGTGTGTCATCTAGAGTTGTCTGCGAATCCATAACAGGTTTCCATCTACACTTCCAGGCAAAACATGGTATAAGCAACAATCGGAATAATACCCTAACACACTAACATGAAAGTGTCACCAAATCAAACACATGTTACATACAATATATATATATAGTATTGATGCATAATGACCTAAGCATAGTACCATTTTAGGTAGATCCCATTTTGAGGCTCCCCTAGGGATATTTCGTCATAATCGACTGACTCATAAGTTCATTTTTCCAAAACATGCTTTACAATGTATGGACCATGCCACTTGGAATCAAGTTTACCTGCCCCCAGTTTATCATGTTTTTTATCATATGCCAAGACCAAATCACCCTCATTAAAAATATGGGGCTTTATAGATTTTTCATATTGGGATTTGATGTGTTTCTTATGTGCTTCATTGGCAAAAGCTGCATCATGACGAGTCTCATCAAGTATGGCTAAGTATAAGAATCTCTCTTCCTCAATGGTAGTGTTTGGTAGGAGTTCAACGTCTAGTTTCAAAGATGGAATTTCACACTCAATAGGCAATACTGCCTATAATCCATACACCAATTGAAAAGGTGTGATACCAATGGCAGTTTTGACAAAAGTCCTATATGCCCAAAGGGCTAAAAAAAGAATCACATGTCAATTTGACCTTTGAGTTCCTACCATATGCTGGATCATGGTTTTCAGGACCTTATTAATGGCCTTTACTTGTCCATTTGATTGAGGATATTAGGGGGTTGAGTTTTCATGATGAGATACCAACTTTGGTGTTTAATTCAATTACCATTTGATTTTGGAAATGTGAGCCATGGTCTGTGACGATGGCTAGTGGGACTCCAAATCTAGTGATAATATGATTAAACATAGAGAGTGTGGAAGTTTCACCATCTTGTTTGTATGTAGGCATAGCCTCGGCCCATTTTGTGAACTAATATACATCGACAATAATATAACCATGCCCCCTGGCCAAGGTAGGATTATAGTGCATGAAGTCAATGCCCCATTTTGCAAAAGGCCCAACAACGATAACTGGATGGAGCGGGGCGGGGTGTGTGCACTTTTTATTATGGAAAATCTAGAAAGGAGGACACTTCTTGACTACTTCCATATAATATTTGAATATGGATGGCCAGTAGTATCCAACACGTAAAATATTCTGGGTTGTAGCCATCCCAGAGAGATGACCGCCACATCCCCCTGAGTGGAATTCATTTAATACATGCTCAACTTCCTCATGAGTTAAACATCATCATAAGATGGAATCAATGCCTTAACGATATAGAGCATCACCAATGATTAGATAATATTTTGCATGATGTAGAATATGCAATGTTCATTGCGGGATAAGTGAGGTCCGAACCGTTGTGTTTTGAGATATAAGGTGATATCTCCATACCATGGATCAAAAGTACAAATTAGGAATAATGACCCATCGAGAGGAGAGTAAATGGGCTCAGATTCTTGATCGTTATGGGGAAGATCGCAAATAAGCTCCGTGAATACTAATGAATTTTCTTATTTTGTCTTTTCAAACTGTAGATTGAATTCTTGGAGAATGATGATTCAACGTGAATATTTCCCCCCTAGTACCTGACGAGTTAAGACGTGGTACATAGGG
This sequence comes from Larix kaempferi, assembly GCA_027924585.1. Classification (NCBI taxonomy): domain Eukaryota; kingdom Viridiplantae; phylum Streptophyta; class Pinopsida; order Pinales; family Pinaceae; genus Larix; species Larix kaempferi. The sequence continues at coordinate 2,024,364 of BSBM01000012.1, read as the reverse complement.
TTGGAATCGACGATTATAGTAGTATTCTAGAGCATAATGTAATGATGGAATGTTAAATTTTGAGCATTAATTCACAATACTCTAGGATCTTCACTGAGAGAATAACATATACAGTATATCAATTCATAACAATCACAATAAGCATCACAAGCATCACAAGAATCAAAAGCATGAGAGATAAGAGACACAGAGTTTCTGTGGGAAAAACCCTAAGGTGAAAAACCCCACAACTTCCTCAGAGATAGAGAGAGCAATGGCTCAACCAAAATACACTTGAGATAGTCTCCTAGAAGTAGATGATCCTCCTCCTCACTAGTGCACCACTTTCTGAGTGAGAGAGATATGACTTTCCGAATTATCTAAATAGAGATCTCCTGATATCTATTTATACTAACCTGTTTTCCCGGTGACCTTATGGGGCCAACTTGTCTAGCTAGGTACATCCACAATATAATATATAATTCAAGGCCTACCCCACACATGGTGGTCTAATAACCCATCGGCAACTACACACACTTGCGACACTTGTCAATCCACATGACGACACTTCCTTATAGAGGAATAACGCATCTCTAATAAGGATACAATAAATATATATGAAATACATAGATGAAATACATTCCGAAGTTACATATACATCAACACTCCCTCTTAACTAGGAAGGTATTTCTCGACACAGATATGATAGACAAGTCTTCTTCTCGGGATCATCATCATCAATGCATCGTCATCATCATCGTCACTACTGCTACTTCTCAACCAATATCTGACTCTACTCGTCATAGGAAGTTCTACAGATCCAATCCCTTTTCATACTGGATGTAGGCCCACCACCTGTAGGTCTTCATCATCACTGGCCATACTATGGAAATCTCATGACTTATTACGTGCATCACAAAACCTTAAAAGAGTCTCTTGACTAGCAAGAACCCTAAATACCATCTGAGGCCTTTTTCATCCTATCCATATCTCCAGGACTTATTACATGTGACCCCACCACAAAAACTTGAAAGAGAATGCCAGGACTGAATACGAGCACAAGGCTCAACCTATCGGATCGCCCAGGGCACAAATTACATGAACCTCGAAAGAGCATCCCAGGACTGATTATGAGCACAAGGCTCAACCTATTGGATCTCCCAGGGCACAAATTACATGCCATAGGACAAAACCTCAAAATAGCATCTGCCAGATATCCCAGGGTACAAATTACATGCCATAGGAAAAACCTCAAAGACTATCTGCAGATCTCCTAGGGCACAAATTATATGTCCTCCCAAGCAAAACCTCGAAAGAGCATTTTCCAGATATCCCAAGGTACAAATTACATGTCGTAGGCAAAACCTCGAAAGACTATCTGCAAATCTCCCAGGGCACAAATTACATGCTTATTTGCACAACCTATTCCACAGCCACAGAGTATCAACCTGATACTCACCATACATCATCCTAATATACACATGATCATCCTGATCATCATCACTGCAACATCCTGCTGCATGTCATCTGGAGCAACATCCTGAAGCTCGTCATCCATGATCATCCTGATCATACAATGCATCCACCTGATGCACACCAAGTATCTACCTGATACATATCATCATACATGATCCACCTGATCATACAGTGTATCCACATGATACAAATACAAATACATGATCCACCTGATCATACCTGATACATATCAACATACATGATCTACTTGATCATACAATGTATCCACCTAATACATATACAGATACATGGTCCAAGCATCCAACATGATGCATATACAAAATACATACACATGATCCAACTGATCATATCCAACATCCAACATGATGCACACATACATATATAAATGATCCAACTGATCATATCCAGCATCCAACATGATGCATACATACATATATAAATGATCCAACTGATCATACAAAGCAGAAACCAGAACATCATCCTGATGCTCACCATCCAGCACTTACATCCACAACCATGTGAAGGATCTTCCTTCCAACATTCTTGGAATGCTTCAACAAATGTGTCCATCACTTCTTCCTCGAAGTGTCATCAATCCGAAAAACGCCAAGCCTCTCCCTAAAGTACTCAAACTTCACCCTAGCTAGTGGCTTCGTCAGCACATCTACAATCCGCTCGTCCATTGCAACATACAAGAGCTTCACAGCTCCTCTCTGCACCATATCCCTAATATAGTGATATTTGATCTCTATGTGTTTCGACCTGTCATGAAACACTAGGTTCTCGGACAAATTCACACAACTCTGGTTATCACAGAAGATACCAATAGCATCCAACGGGAGATCAAATAATTCAGACAGTAGCTTCCGTAGCCATACTTCCTCACAACTAGTTGAACAGGATGCAACATACTCTGCCTCAGCTGTACTCAGTGCTATGCAGGACTGCTTCCTGCTAAACCAAGAGATCACACCTGATCCCATACTGAAGCAGCACCCAGATGTGCTCTTCCTATCTGCAGCACTGTCAGCCCAATCTGAATCAACATAACCCTGCAGGTTAAACTTTTGATTCGCCTCATACTTGAGCCCATAATCCACTGTACCCTTCAGGTACCTCAAAAAATGATTTACAGCAACCAGATGAACACTCCTCGGATTTGTCAAGAACTGACTCAATGTGTTCACCACAAAGCAAATATCTGGTCTCGTGTTCGTCAGGTACATCAAGGACCCAATCATCTGATGATACATAGAGACATCAACTGGCTCAGATGAAGCCTCACATAGAAGCTTCAGATTCGATGCCATAGGTGTAGCTATGGCCTTGCAATCCATCATCTTGAATCTCTTCAGGATATCTACTGTGTACTTCCCTTAACCAAGGAAGATCCCACCTACACTCTGCCACACCTCCATACCTAGGAAATAATGCATCATTCCCAAATATTTCATATCGAACTTAGCAGCAAGCTTTCTCTTAGTATCTGCAATCAATCTGTCATCTCCTGTTATAAATAAGTCATTCACATATACGAGTAGAATCACAGGATTCCCTTCCTCAACCTTGTAATAAAGGTTGGAATCCACTTTACTCTTGGTAAAGCCCAAACTAGATAGGAACCTATCCATCCTACCATACCAGGTTCTGGGAGCTTGTTTCAAGCCATACAAAGCTTTCTTCAATCTGCACACATATGACTCCCTATCATGTATTTCAAAACCAAGTGGCTGCTCCACATATACTTCCTGTTCAACTACACCATTCAAGAAAGCAGTCTTGACATCCATCTGGTGTATTTCCATTTCATTGTTGCATCCAGGGCAAGTACTGTTATGATGGAAGTATACCTGGCTACAGGTGCAAAAGTTTCTTCATAATCTATTCCCTCTTTCTGAGAGAAGCCACGAGCTATGAATCTTGCCTTGTATTTCTCTACACTGCCATCTGCAGCATGCTTGATTTTGTAGATCCATTTAGATGTTACAACAGACTTCTCTTTAGGTCTTGGTACAACATCCCAAACATCATTCTCATTACTGATTGGTATTCATCAACCATGGCATCCTTCCATTCTTTCTTTTATGCTACTTCTTCATAACTGGAAGGTTCTTTGTTCATAATATCACAGAGTAAAGAAACATAGTTGGTATGTGATCTGGTTCTCTTCTTTGCTCTGTTTTCTTCTTCTGGAATGCCAAATCTTTCTACATCTTGAATGAGCTCTCTAGCCCATGCAAGTTTCCTCTTGTGAGAGTTATCCTTACGGGGTGGATCTACAGGTTCTTGCGGATCTTCAAACTCACGAACAACTTCTGGAACTGCTTCAGTCATGATAGTGTCTTGAAATCTAGTTTCCTTAGGTTCTTCATAAACTTCAATAGGTGCCTTCCTTGATTTGATGAATGCTGAGTTTTCATCAAATGTTACATCCCTACTAACATCAATCTTCTTGAACCCTAGAAAGTATATTCTATAAGCCTTCGAGCTTTCACTGTAACCCACAAAGATACCCTTCTTTCCTGAAGGATCTAGTTTAGTCCTCTTTTCCTTCGGGACATGAGTGTATACTGGACAACCAAATACTCTGAGATGGATGACTTCAGGTTTCTTACCAGAAAAGACCTCTTCTGGTGTTTTGTTGTCCAATATCTTGTGGGGTGTTCTGTTCTGCACATATACAGCTGTTCTAGCTGCTTCTGCCCATAGATGCATAAGTAGATCCTGGTCATGCAGCATTGCCCTTGCTGCTTCCATGATTTTTCTGTTCTTCCTTTCTGCAACTCCATTCTGTTGAGGATTATAAGGAGCAATCAACTCCCTCTTAATCCCTGAATCACTACAAAGCTTCTTGAAGTCACCTGAGGTGAATTCTCCACCATTGTCGGATCTAAATGTTTTGTTCTTCTTGTCAGTTTGATTCTCCATCAAGGTTTTGAATTCCTTGAATTTATCAAACACCTCATCTTTGTTCTTCAAGAAGTATACCCAAGTCTTCCTGGAGAAGTCATCAATAATGAGACATAGTAAACATACCCACTCAGAGAACTGGATGACATAGGACCACATACATCTGAGTGGATGATTTCCAGGATGTCTTTTGGGAAAGCCTTCTTAATGTTCTTACCTTTTGCACATCCTTTGCAAACACCTTCATATTTGGTCTTGATTTCAGGAAGACCCTCTACAGCCTTGCTTGCAATTGGAAGTGCCCTATAGTGCATATGAGCAAGTCTTCTATGCCAAAGTTCACTTGGCTCCATGGATTCATGTACCATGGCATGTTCTGGTTGTCCCTTCAATTTATACAAACCTCCCTCTTGCTCTCCAATCACTACTGCATCATCTATGTTCTTTCCCTTTGGCCACATTAGGACTTGGCCATCCACAAATGCAACCCTCATACCTTTTGCATCCAATGCAGAGATGGAGAGTAAGTTCTTCTTGAGCCCATGTACATAAAGGACTTCTTTCATCTTCAAATATTTTCCAGAATCTAAGTTGTAGGAGGCTTCACCACTTCTTTTGATTGGGTATTGATAATCATCCCCAAGTTTCACCTTATGGGGCGATTCATGTTCAGATAGATTCACAAAAGATTCCTTAAACCCAGTCATGTGTTTGGAAGCCCCACTATCAATAAACCAATCATTACAACCATGGGAGATAGTACTTGTGAGAGCAGAAATTAGAACATATTCTTCTTCACTTGATGAGTCATCATCACTATCACTTTCTGCCCTAGCCTTCTTCTTTGGGGGTTCATCATCTTCGGCAACATGAGCATGATATCTTCTTTTGTTATTCTTCTTCTTATTATTGAAGTTGTTGTTGTTGTCTTTCTTCTTCTTGGGACAATCTGAAGCAAAGTGTCCCTTCTCATTGCAATTGAAGCATATGAGATCTTTCTTATCTTTATGATAATGGTAGTGTGAGTATCTCCTATTATGAGATGATTCCTTCTTGGACTTGCCTTTCCTGGTATGTGCTGTGAGTGCTTGATATTCATTTCCCATCTTTTCTTCTCGGGCCACAAGCCTAGCTTCTTCTTGAGAGCATTCTTCCCGCAATCTGTTGAAGGAGATCAACTTCTTCCTTGCACAAATTCCTTGAATAAAGGAATCCCATGACCTGGGTAGGCCATTTAGAGTGGTCATCACCACTTCACCATTCTCCACCATTTCATCCACTGCTTATAGTTGTTCCTTGATCTAGGAGACCCTTGAAAAATAAGATTGAATGGTTTCTTCATTTTGAAACTTTACTCCTTTCAATTGGTTCCACAGGGTCATCTTCCGATTTATGTTCTTCCCTTCAAATTGCTTGGTCAAAGAGTCAAACATCTACTTGGGTGTCTTTAGAGAAGATACATGGGGTATGAGATTGTCTTTGATAGGATCATCAATGATTCTCTTTGCCTTGACCAAGTTCTTCTTATGCAATACCTTATCCTCTTCATCCTCTAGGATAGGGATGTCTTATTTTACATATTAGTCCAACTCATTCTCTTCCAGGATTAACCCAATCCTATACTTCCAAGCTCGGAAGTTATCAGCTCCTTTAAGCTTATCCTCAAGCTTGGTGTGGTGAGACATCTTAAAGAGTACTTCAAATGGAAATAGAAAAGATTTAGGTCTTACCACTTGAAATGCTGAAAACTGGATCTCGTCCCGGATTAGGGTTTGTCGGAAAAAGCCTAAAAATTAAAAATGTGAATTTCAATTTTCTGAAAGGATAGAAAGATGCACCTTGATGAGCTAGTCATCCTGGTGTATTCAGAATTTGAGATCAGCAAAGCTTTACCCTTCAGATTTTCCTTTTTGTCCTCCCGGGTTCACTAGGAAGAGCCCTGAATTAGGGTTTGAGTTTCTCGAAGATCTACCCAGCCAAAAATCTCGATCCTAAGCTCTAAACTTCGATTTTTGCAAGGAGCTTCCATTTATGTCTTCAGATTTCAGAAATTCCTATTTTTGTGGAAACCCTAAGTTTTAGGGCCAAATCTGAAAATGCTCATAATTGAATTCTGATTGGACAGATAGATTCTCCTTGATGAGTAGAGTCAATCTACTATGCTGCTTTTCCAAGATCTGTGGAGAGAAACCCAATAAACAAGAAACTCAAGTTTCCATCACTGTAAAATGTCTTCTTCTCAGGTTAGCTCGGATACCATGTTAAATTTTGAGCATTAATTCACAATACTCTAGGATCTTCACTGAGAGAATAACATATATAGTATATCAATGCATAACAATCACAATAAGCATGACATGCATCACAAGAATCAAAAGCATGAGAGACAAGAGACACAGACTTGCTGTGGGGAAAACCCTAAGGTGAAAAACCCCACAACTTCCTCAGAGATAGAGAGAGTAATGGCTCAACCAAAGTACAACCAAAATACACTTGAGATAGTCTCCTAGAAGCAGATGATCCTCCTCCTCACTAGTGCACCACTTTCTGAGTGAGAGAGATATGACTTTCCGAATGATCTAAATAGAGATCTCCTGATCTCTATTTATACTAACATGTTTTCCCAGTGACCTTATGGGGCCGACTTGTCTAGCTAGGTACATCCACAATATAATATATAATTCAGGGCCGACCCCACACATGGTGGTCTAATAACCCATCAGCAAGTACACACACTTGCGACACTTGTCAATCCACATGACGACACTTCCTTATAGAGGAATAACACATCTCTAATAAGGATACAATAAATATATATGAAATAAATAGATGAAATACATTCCGAAGTTACATATACATCAACATGGAACGTTTGGACAATGATAACAAGTTCCAGAGCCAACTTCTCAACATGTGAATAATGATTTTCAGAGTCCATAAGACCCTTGCTAAGGTAGTAAATCACATGTTCTTGTGCATTTATATCCTCTTGCACTAACACCATACCAATAATCGTGGTACAGGCAGCAAGATAAAGGATATAATCCTTGGTGTAATTAGGTGGTTGTAACACGTGTGCGTGATTAATGGAATGCTTGATATTATCAAAGGCACATTGGGCATACTAATCCCAAATAAATGCGACATCTTTCTTTAAAAATCACATTTAACCTTATGTTTTCTCTGCATACTTACACACGAAACGACGCAAGTAGTTTTCCTTCCCTTGCAAACTTTGAAGTTCAATGATGTCTGTAGGTGGGGGTAGGGCTAAGATGGCCTCTACCTTGAGGGGATCGATCCAGATCTCATCTTTCGAGACGATGAATCCAAGGAGACATCAAGCCTTTGCACATAATATGAATTTGTGAGGATTTAGGTGGATGTTATCACGTTGGCATATGAGTAAAATGATCATCAGATGATCGAGGTGAAATTCACGATGATTGGAATGAGAAGGAATATCATCAAGGTATGGATACACATTCCTTAATATCATGAAAGGAATATGACATGTCTCGCTGGAATGTGGCACCAACGATTTTTAGGCCAAAATGTAATTTGTGGTACGCAAATGTACCCCATGGGAAGATGAAAGCAGTCTTGTGTTGATCTGCTAGGTGGATATCAATATGATTATAGCTAGAAAATCCATCCATAAATGAGCAGATGACACTATGGGAAAAGTTATCAATAATTTGGTCGATAAATGGGGTAGGGTAATTTTCCTTGGGACATGCCTTATTTAGATCCCTATAGTCAACAAAAACTCTAATGGTTCCTTGTTTTTTAGTAACAGTAACGATATTAGAGACCCAATATGTAAAGGGGACAGGATAAATGAAACCAAATCTCAACAACTTTTCAATTTCTGCCTTAATCACCGGACTCTTTTGAGGGTGTACTAGACGGAGTTTTTGCCAGGCAGGTTTTGCATCGGGATAGGTTTTGATCACATGTACTACAATCACAGGATCAATCCCGAGCATTTCTTCATAGCTCCATGTGAATGCATCGTGGAATTGTTTGAACAAGGCCATATAAGACTTGATTTATTCATAAGAACAAGTTTGGCCAATGTGGATATGCTCCATGACAGCAGGTTTCACCGAAATGTTGATGGTAGTAGTAGGCATAATGTTTGTCCATTTCCCTTTAGTGATTGTATCATGGGTAAGAATAGTGGATTGAGGGTTGGAAATGAAATTCAGTGAACAAATGGTTTGAATCACATTCTCTACCGTGTCCAAATATGGGAGAAAAGACGATCGATGATGATGGTCTTCCCATGGGGGCTCATCCAAGCTCATAAAATCCATGATAGCTTCATCGGAGAGGAATGTCTAGAGAAGATGATCTAGCGATGGTCAGGGCAAGTTCAACGATGATGGTAGAGAGCATGGGGTTGATGCCACCAGGTGATGGTCATCAAGTACTGATTGGATGGCGTTATAGGTAGCCTCAGCTGGGATTAAAGGCATCTGATCACCAATCGGATCGATATCAATAGGGTCAGGAACAATCCAAGGGTCCATAGAGTTAGAAGAAGATGGGGCCATGGAAGAGATCATTTTCATCATGGCAACGTGTGATGGGGGATTAGGTGTTGGAAAGAATCCCATCAGATATGAGTCTTTGAGGAGTCCTACCCCCACATTATCATATATTTGCGAAGAATGTCCTAAAAGAGGGATATTATCCGTGGGATGAGTTTTGATTTCCGGTGTACAAAAATCTAGTTGGTCGATAGTGACAATTTTCCCTTAATGGGGAAATTACATAATGTGGAAGATGAAAGAGGAGACCGCGGTCATAGCATAGAACCAATTTCGACCAAGCAATAAGTTCTAATCCAATGGGGATATGACTCCTTCGACGTTAATGGAAATAGCCTTGACTCCTAGCTCAATGGCTAAAGTTTGTAGAATCCCATGTGGTTGGAATCCATGTTCGTCAAATTCCTTAGAGGGTGGTACGGGAACAAATCAATTCAGGACAATCGATGGATTTCCAATAGGACAAGGACATTACAAAAGTAGAGGATCCTTCGTCTAATAGTAAGATGGATGTTTTTCCCTACGACATTGATAATGAATTGAAAAACCACTTGATGGGAAAGCCTTGACTTAAAGTATTCCAATCTAAACATGATGGTGTTGGATGATTCTGGATCCACTGCTCCAATAGCAGATAGCAGAGTCTTACGCTGATTAGGGCAGTTTTGTAATGCTTCAAGGGTCAACATAGCACATGGTTCCTGGGCTAGATATTTGACCATATTGTACTACTCCAATAGCAGATTCTAACGTTGCTTAGGGAAGTTTTGTAAGAATTCAAGGGTCGACATAGAACATGGCGCCTAGGCTAGATCCTCCACAATATTGTAGTTTTTAGAAGCTCGAGAATTGGGGTTGAAAATTGCTTTTCAGATAGTGATTTTTGGTGGACCCAAAACTGCATCTAGTATAAGTTTGTCTATGGTCAAAGGACCTTATGATGAAGGAATAGTGGATGCAGATATGGAGAATTTTTCAGTAATACCTCCATTGGATTCCTTATCGGGTACAAAATCATACGTACGTGCCCTGGTGGATAAGTTAACGGTTTCGCCATGCATCATGAGAACATGAGTTGTCATGGATGATTCTCCTTGAGAAGGAGTGGATTGTTGCATGATCAACTATTGTTGTTGTGTGGGGAAGGGGTCCATTAAAACTATTGTTTGAGGGTTTCCTTCAAGGAAATTTTGGAATTCTTCACGATGTGGACATTCTTTCGTGAAGTGGTTGTCACCACACAGTAAGTAGGGATACTTGGCCTTCCGTCTCGGTTTGGTGTCAGGAGGTTTGGGATTTTTTTTGTGTTCCAGATGGCTAGAAGATTTCTTGGATTTACCTTTGTTTTTCTTCTTACCAGTGTATTTCTAAGATGAAGCAGATTGGACTGAATTCACCTCTGTAGTGCAAGTAGGACTGGGTGAATGGTTGGTGTTGTTACTAGCTTGTGACGAGGTTGGGGTTCGATCTATGTGGCTTTGTGATCCAACCGATTGAGTAGCAGGATGGGTATGAACTAAACCAATGATGTTGTCAGCATGTGATCCTGTGGGGATTTTCAATGGGTCATGTTTGGGGTGAGAGGAATTGGGAATTATGTCATATAACGTGCCATATTGAGCATAGACTGAGTCTAAGTATTGGGCATGCGAAATGGCTTGTTCTTCTGTAACTGCCCCGCCCATAGTGATGTATTTGGATATGATAGGTAATAATGATTTGGTAAACTAATCAACCAATAATTGATCTGGAATGGGATCCTTAATGAACCAATGTCTTCTCCTCCATTCATGAATATGATCTGAAATATGAGTGGAGGAGTATTATTAGAGGTAATTTAAAATATCTGTGTCAGTTTCATAGTAGATCAGTAATTGAAACTGTGTAAGAAAATCCATAGCCAAGGATTGAAATTCAGCGAAAGAGTGTGGTGGTAACTTGATGTACCATTTGGAGGTTGTGACAGTGAGGGTTCGTTGAAAGAGCCTCAAATGGATAGAATCATCCATTAGTGAGTTCGAGGAACACCACAAATGATATTTAATTACGTGGTTTTTGGGATCCTCGTTGGGTTTGTTGTCAAATTTGGGCATGTTTGATGGTAACTTCACAGGAATGTGTGGCTAATTCATGCCATGTTGAATGGGATCATTGGTCAAATGTGACAGATTTGGAAGATCTAAAGTAGCGAGAAATGGTAACTGTCGGTTTGGATGTAAGTATTTGTAATATTGGTAGGGAATTTGGGTACTAGTATGACCATGGATCGATTGATCGTAAGGTCCTGCCATAGAGGGTTGGCCATATGGGGGTGGTCCTCCCATGTTAGGGGGTGGACTTGATGGGGGTCCTCCTCCCTAATGCAGGGGCCCTCCTGGATGAGGGAGTTTTTCGGATGGTGGAGGTGGAGGTAGGACAGGTGGTGGAGGAGGGGGTGGGACAAGTGGTGGGGGGGTGGGCCGCCAACTGGAGGTCCATTCTGTGGAACATCATGATATCCCCATGTGGTTTTCATGCTTCCGGGGTAAGGTGCTCTAGGACAAATATTTCCTAGAGTATTTTGATAGATTTGACCCATTTCTATATTGTGATTACCTGTATATGTGTACCCCCATGTGGGTTGGGCCCACACAGATGGACCCCCCATGTGATGATCCCACAAATGTTGTACCATGATTGCAGATGGACCTCCATTCATACTATAAGCCATAAATGAAGGTTTTCCTCCACTTGTATGTTGTCCACTAATATATCAACAATAAGTACAGACAAAGAACAAGAGAAAAGAGTACACCAAATATACGTGGTTCACTCAATTGGGCTACATCCACAGGAAGGTAGTCTTTTATTATCTCCAGAATATCTCCTTCAAGCTTACAAGAGAGCAATGCCAATAAACCCAATACAATATAGCAATACTTGTGTTGAATAAGTAAAGATCATGATATATAAGTGATGTGACACCCTTGAATCTATTATATACTAAGAGATGAGGAGGAATTACTCTCACATATTACATGTGGGATAGTATAATTCTCCATAATAACATCTCTTTATACTATAATGAATATCAAAAGTGTATTTTACCATAATGAATATGGGATATAATGTATTACTCTTTTACATAAGATTGTGGATATCTTCTGACATAATACAAAGACATTATTACCTTCCAAGGAATATAAAATATTCCAACACTCCCCCTTGATAATGGCTAGGAGAAAATACCACTAACAAAGGAAGGAAGGAGTCATTACTGCTCCCCCTTGATGACAATTTCCATAATATCCATAAGCTGCAAATAAGAAGAACACTTCGGCGAACGAAATTTGATGAAGAACAACAACTTCTCACTGAATCATGAAAGTGCACACAAACCAGGTTGTATGATGAAATACCAACAAGATTCCCACATCTAAAGAGAAGCCTTTAGGGCTACTAGATCCAACAAATGTCGAGAACATGTGACGCAATCCAACAACAAGGAGCGCAGATCACCATGAGAATCATCAAAACCATAACTGATAGCTGAAGAACTCTGATCTAACATCCATATCAATGTACAGATACCTTCTGATGGATGATACAACAGAACATGTGGCTAAGAACACCACAACAATGTACAAAATACCCAGATGACCAGTACACATGTGGATAGAAAACATTCTTCCAATCAAGGTGCAATATAAATATATGTAGAACACCTCAAACATCGAAGAAACAAGACCCCAATGGTCTATACATCGAAAAATGATATCATACAGATGAACATCATGACTTTAATAGTAGAAGATGGTGCTTCATTATTTCTGGAATAAGGTGATAACAAAGATTAAAGATTAATATGCTCAGGGAAAGAACTTATCTGCACATAAGAACTTCCAAGATTAAGACATACAAAGATCATAAAACAAAATTGCTCATACATAAATGAAAATGCTTATACACCAAAGGTTAGAAAACATCATATAAAAAGATGGCAACAGAATATGATCAAATAAAATATTAACTTGCTCATTAAGGAAAATGAAGTTACTTTTACACAATAAGTGTCAGCCACAACATATAAATAGTGAGCAAAAAAAAGTTCACACAAGATGAGATTTTTCTTATAAAATTTGCTCAAGAATATAAACATTGAGTAAAATATGACCAAAATAAACATGACATGATTAGAAATCAACATGATTAAACATGATCAACAAAGATAAGAAAAAAATTAGTCATTAAGTATCTTGTTAAAATATTAAACATTAGATGGTTTATAGCTATAATCATGACAAAATACTAGAGATCCATGCCCCTTAAAAATGCCAATGCATCCATATAGGAATGTGAGACAAATATATACCAAGAATAAGAAATAATCTCTTAACAAACATAATTAGAAGAAAAACCTAAATGCCAAAAAACATGAAAAACAGAAAACTAAAACACTTTTACCATACTAATATGAATCTGCAGAAACATAGTTAGAAAAACAGCAAAGGAAAAGAAACTTTACTTACAGCCCTTTGAAAAAGTGCCAAGAAAAGTCACTTGCGGGTTTTTCCACAATGGACTTGTGAACAACGATGGAAAAACACGGGTTCTACATGGAAAAGGTTGCGGTTACTCGTGGGTTAATAGTAGATTCAGCCGTGGGTTCACGGTTCTGTAAAGGTGAATGTCACAGTTCTTATTAGGGTGTTCATGGGTGTCTGTGCAGTGAAGTTGTAGCTATGCCGAAGCACTCGCGGGTCTCTACACAGGAGGGTAGCTAGTAGACTGAAGTAAACATGAGTTAGCAGTGAGAACAGTCGCGAGTATTCCATAGCATACGCGGGTCTTCTCACTGGATGTCGCGGGTCTGCAGTATACTCGTGGGTTCGCAGTAGGCACAGTCGCGGTTAACCACAGGTTCTGCAAAGAAAAAGTCGTGAACGTCAAGTTTGAGGCCGAAAACAGTGTTGAATCTGCCGAAGACAAAAACCTGCACAAAGTATACCAAAAATTGGAAGAAATCTATCGATCTGATAACCGAAAGATAGATATCCTTGAGGAGAATCAGAAAATCATATAGATCTAAAAAAAATCAAGAAACCCTTGAAAATTTTCTGCAAAAAAACTTTACAACAAGGTTGGGGTTAGAAAACAAACTGTAGAAACATGCCCAAATCTGAAGAGAAGCCTAATGAATACCAGATAAAACGAAAATATTCAAAATAAACTGTTTGAAAGCATTGATAGGTAAGCTAGTTTAGATAGACCCATATCTATGACATGGTATCAGAGCTGGTTGCTATGATCTAGCACCTTAAGCAGTAATGACTCCTTCCTTCCTTTGTTAGTGGGATTTTCTCCCAGCCATTATTAAGGGGGAGTGTTGGAATATTTTATATTCCTTGGAAGCTAATAATGTCTTTGTATTATGTCGGAAGATATCCACAATCTTATGTAAAAGAGTAATACATTATATCCCATATTCATTATGGTAAAATATACTCTTGATATTCATTATTATATAAAGAGGTGTTATTATGGAAAATTATATTATCCCACATGTAATATGTGAGAGTAATTCCTCCTCATCTCTTAGTATATAATAGAGAATTGGGATACATCCATGGGAATGTAGTCTTCTATTATCTCCAGAATATCTTCCTCAAGCTTACAAGAGAGCAATGCCAATAACCCCAATACAATATAGCAATACTTGTGTTGAATAAGTAAAGATCATGATATATAAGTGATGTGACACCCTTGACTCTATTATATACTAAGAGATGGGGAGGAATTACTCTCACATATTACATGTGGGATAATATAATTCTCCATAATAACATCTCTTTATATAATAATGAATATCAAGAGTATATTTTACCATAATGAATATAGGATATAATGTATTACTCTTTTACATAAGATTGTAGATATCTTCCGACATAATACAAAGACAATATTAGAATATAAAATATTCCAACAGTTGGGCCTACACAGATGGTCCCCCCATGTGATGATCCCATCATCCCATGAAGATTGTCCCATGATTGGAGATGGACCTCCATTCATACTATAAGCCATAAATGAAGGTTGTCCTCCACTTGTATGTTGTCCACTAAATAGAGGTTTCCCCCCAGTTATATTTTGTCCACTAACTAGGGGTTTCCCCCCAGTGATATTTTGTCCACCACCCAGAGTTTTTTCGGTAATTGTGTTTTGACCACTGACCATAGGTTTCCTTGTGGCCATGTATTGACCACTACCTAGAATTTTTGTCGGAGGTTTGTTTCAGTTATGAAATTGACAGTGGCTAACAATTTCCCTCCAATTGTTGAGGTCAAAAGCGGTCTAGAACCAACCAAATGAATTTGATGTGAATTAGGCAGAAATGATGGCTGGTCAGGTTCGTAGGTGGTCATATTAGGCATAGTAATTCCTAGTGAAGTAAGAGTAAAAGAATGTATAGGGAAGTGGTGTTCGGGAATTGTTACTTCCGAAGTGGATTGGGATGGGAAACTTTGGCGCCTTACCCGTTCTGTTATGGAGAAAAACTTCCTATGGCTTGGAGTAGACCACAAAAGACAGATGACTTCCATAAATCAACTCATTTCTCAATGTATGATATATAAATGTAAATTCTAAGAAGTGAAATAAAATACCTACCTTCAACCGGAGATCCCCGTTGAGGTTTTGAATCACCACACTTGAACCTGCAGCTTAGTCTCAAAAATAAACACAAGCAAGTGCATATGATATATCAAAGATGTTAGCATATACAATAGCATAATCCATTATATATATAAGAAAATGTACCCAATGATAATAAACAATCATTCACAATATCAATTGGACAATAGAATGAGTATTTCTATTAATGTGAACGAGAAGTTCAAGATACAACCTCCTGTCGGAAACTCATCTGAACCAAGAACTAGGTCCCTCCACTTGTGACTCCACTAGTTTAATCCCCCATGCAATGGAAAACCCACGATTAAAGGAACGAATCCTTCACAAGATATGGAAGAGTTTGGTAGGTGAACATAAATGGTTCACAACAACTAGGATCAATGGATGTAGACTCAAGCTATGGAAAAATTCCAAAAGAGTTTCAGTGCTCTCTCCTTCTCTTCTCCTTCCATGCATAATGGCTCAATATATAACCCTCCAAAGGAAAGTGAAAGGTCGAAACGAGTCATTTCAAGATACACGGAGGGCCAAAGGTCACAATGGCCTCTTTTTGGAGTGAAAAGGGGAGATTTTACTCTCTTTTACCAATTAAATCGATGTACGCAGGCTGTAATGGTGCAACCTATGTATGCTTGAGTTGCATTGAAGCAGCTCACGTACAAGAGTAAAAATAGGGAAAAAGGGTTCCAGGAGGACAAAAAATGTGGTTCTAAGTCCATAAATGGATAATGGAGGCCAAGGAGTGCTAATTCTCACAAGGTGGCAAAATATGGTATAACAGATACCCCCTAACGTGTGAGGTCAGAGAAGGTACTACGATGGCCGAAATACATTATAAATCTCAGAAGTGGAGTGGTGGAGACACAAATGGCAGGAGTATCCCACTCATCACAATACAATGATATCCCTGTGTACATATCAGTACAATACATAGCAATTTGATATAATGGCCATGAATAGGTAGTACATAATGAGTACATGTCATGAATGGTCACAACCATGACCCATATACAATAAGATATCGTATCCTGCTGAAGAGGAAACAACTGATGCAAACTGATGGTACAAAACTCTGATGTATGAGAATAATATCCCATAGGTACAATCATGATCACAAGTAGCATACTGAATGCCACTGAACTCTGGGGTCTTCTACACAAACCGTCTACTGTGCATGTCCCATCAAGTGAATAAGGGTACTGATGTTGAACCTGATGTGACATCGTCTGATTACTAGTCATTGATGTATACCGTTAACAGATGCGATATAACCCACCAATAATGAAAATGGGAATCAAGGAACTAAGTACATTCATCAAAGTGTGAATAGAGGTGTTGAGGTCGAACACTCTAACGAATCCATCGATCAAGGGACATTAATGAATTACCAACTATTGATCGTGAGAGGACCTACCACTAATGAATACAAGTCTCAAGGTACTCAATAGGTCTCTAAATATCGATTCCATAATAAATGAGTTTGCATCGATGGAATGAGATTCACTCGAAGGAAGGCATTAATGGATCCCCCATCAACGAGCACAAGGTAGCAGCTAAGCTGAAAGATTTGGAAGAACTCGGATGAACAGGCTTAACACCATATGTGATCGAACTGGACTCATAAGGGATGGTTGACATGCAATAGTAAAGAGATCTGAGGAGTGGCCAACTCTGGTTTCAATACTTCCTTTTAACAAGAGCATGAGCAGATGAAAATACTCAGGAAACATAGACTCAAGCACTAGATACTGATACTACTTTGTGATGCATGAGGAATCAACAAAGGCTCCATGATGTCAATCTAGGACATAATTAGTGTATGCATTAGTTACATGATTAAAACGTCTCGGAACATGAATATATGTAATAAAAACAAATTGATGCTCCAAGAGTCTTACCCTTAAGAACCTCCTTACTACCGTAGGATCCCTCACACGGTATTGGTTGTTCAAATGAGACACAACCAGTTGTGAATCCAGGATGACTTCTAAAGACTAGATACCATGTGAAATGGCATCGCAAAGTAACTCAATAACAACACTGTACTCAACCACATTGTTCGATGTAGGACCGAGACAAGCACCTCCTGAAGACACAATCTGATTCTCAAGCGAGTAAATAACCCACGCAGCAGAATCTAGTTTCTGCGTACGACGGCTGGCCCTGTCCACGAATCCTAAGAACACTGGAGATTCTGATAACATCTTTCAACCAACATGAAGCGAATCAACAAACTCGAAAAATCAAAGGAAAGCTAAACTATGTACAAAAATTATACAATAGTATACATAAGTATCAACTTGAGCTAGAAGCTCAAGCATAATACCGCTTAAGATAGAGGCCATTTCTAGGCTCCTTCAAGGCATTCCCCTCATAATCCTCTAACTCATAGGATTCTTTCTCCAGGACACGCCTCACAACGTAAGGACCGTGCCACATTGGGTTAAACTTTCCTACCCAAAGGGTTCCTTAGCTTGGTCATAAAGAAGAACCAAGTCATCTTCAGCATATTGTCGAGGATGGACAGACCTATTGTACTGAGCCTTGACACGATGTTTGTTGGCCTCTATTGCTACGGTGGCATCCCGAAGCTGCTCGTCAACTTGCTCGAGGTAGACTAAGTGTTTCTCTACTTCTGAAGTGTCAGGAAGGAGTTCTATGGATAGATTTAAAGAAGGGATTTCACATTCAATCGGTAAGATGGAATCCACACCATGAACTAACTAAAAAGGTGAGAAACCGGTGGAACTCTTTACTACGGTTCGATAATCCCACAAAGAAGGATACAACATGATATGCCATTTACTCTTGCTTTGTCGGATGGTCGTTTGGAGAATGGCCTTAAGGGACTTATTAACTACCTCGACCTGGCCATTCACTTGGGGATAATATGAAGATGAGTGATCTTGTCTAAACCCAAGCTTAAGTGATCATTATGCCATCATCTTGTTTTGAAAGTGACTGCCATGGTCAGTGACAATCTCCTTCGGGATACCGAACCGAGCTATAATTTGATTGAATATGAAGTGGGATGTTGTTTCACCATCGAATTTAACAGCCGGCATGGCCTCATCCCATTTGGTAAAGTAATCAACAACCACTATGATATGACGGTGCCCCCTAGCCGAAGATGGGTTTCAATCCATGAAATCAACCCCCCAATTGGTGAAGGGACTGACAGTGACGACTAGATGGATAGGAATAGGATGCGAGCATACATTCTGAGAAAACACCTAACAAGGGTGACATCTCTTTACATCGTTAACACAACATTTAAAGATCGTAGGTCAAAAATAAACTGCTCACAAGATACGTTGGGTTATTGCAAGCCCAAATAAGTGACCACCACATGCCCCACTATGGAATTCATTAAGCACTAGCTCCGCTTACTCATGAGTTAAGCAACGACGTAGGATAGAGTCTTTTCCTCGGCGATGCAAATTTTCACCAATGATGACGTAATCTTTGGCACGGTGTCTTACACGCCGTCATTCATATCGCAAAAAATGCGAAGGGAACTTTAGAGTCTGGAGATATATAATGATACCTCCATACCAAGGGTCCATTGACAAGATAAGGAATAAATGTTCATCAACAAATGAGTCTTCGTGGACCACTTCCTCATCAAGTCTCGAAAAATCCAACATTAGATCCGCCAATACCAAGGATGTCACCGACTTCGCCAAAGCAAAATCAAGATCAAATTCCTGAAGGATGACAATCCATTTATTATATTTCCCCCCAATTAGACATCGTGAGAGCACGAACTAAAATGGATTGACATGTGCTATAACCATGGTTTTCCTAAGCAAAATGTACTGTTGTAATCTCTCGACTGCATGAACATGGATCTATTCCTTGTTGAAGTAGTTATCCAGCCATGCTTTCAGTTTTCTTTGTTATCATTACATCTGCAAGATATAAACCTTCCAAAGTGAGAAAAACTTGTTTTTCATATTAAGAACAAGTAAAATTTGGCTAAGTGTTAAAATCACGAGGTTGAGGGGCCTTAGGAAAATGCCTGCCATAATTGATAGGTTAAGGAAAATTCCCGCCACATAGTGTCAGGATGTACCTTGTTGATTCTTCTACCTGACCATGGTCTCATCTTGCCTTGAGAGTGTATGAGGAGGAAGTTATGGGTCTGCCAAAACAGTGTCTCAGGTAGATTTCTCCAGTCTAGGAAAATGCAAAAATTGTCTTAGTATAAAATTACTGGTAAAAATGTCTAAGTGAAATCAGGAAAATGCCCGCCATTTCGTGTGGTTGATGTCTTAAAATATTTCGAGGGTATGGGTATCTATACTATTGATTGTTTCATCCAACCATATCATTGGTTTTTCCAAAGAGTCTTTGTAGGTGAACATATTGATCTGTCAAAAGTTCATCCTAGCTTGATTTGCACTGCTTCAGGAAAATGCCCACCGAGGAGAGAGAAAGAAGTTTCAAAGGATGAAATTGGTATGGATGGAATCCCCTTGTTGGCCTCTATCAATTGGGTGTCTCACACTTCAAATTTGATGAAAATAAAAATCTCATGTTACCCTAGTGTTTGACAATTTTTTTGTCTGTTGAATTAGTAGTTTAAAATACTACTTTCAAATGCCCACCAGATGATTTGTGTGTATCAAAAAATTTAAAGGGTGACATGGTTATGTTCCTTGTTGAAGTGGTTATCCATCCATGCTTTCACTTTTCCTTTTGATTGTCACATGTGCAATATATAAACCTGCCAAAGTGAGAAAAAACTTGTTTTTCATATTAAGGACAAGTGAAATTTGGGTAAGTGTTAAAATCACGAGGTTAAGGGGCCTCAGGAAAATGCTCACCATAATTCATAGGTTAAGGTAAATGCATGCCACATATTGTTAGGTTGTAGCTTGTTGATTTTTCTACCTGACCATGGTCTCATCTTGTCTTGAAAGTGTCTGAGGAGGAATTTATGGGTCTACCAAAACAGTGTCTCAGGCAGATTGCTCCAATCCAAGAAAATGCAAAAATTGCCTAAGTATAAAATTACTCGTAAAAATGCCTGATTGACCTCAGCAAAATTACTGCCATTTCCTATGGTTGATGTATTAAAATATTTTGAGGGTATGGGTCTATATATTATTGATTGGTGAATCCAACCATATCATTGATTTTTCCAAAGAGTCTCTGTAGGTGAACATATTGATCTGCCAAAAGTGCCTCCTAGCTTGATTTGCCCTGCTCCAAAAAATGCCCGCCAAGGAGAGAGAAAGAAGTTTCAAAGGATGAATTTGGTTTGGATGGAATCACCTTGTTGGCCTCTATCCATTAGGTGTCTCACACTTCAAATTTGATGAAAATAAAAATCTCATGTAACCCTAGTGTTTGACAATTTTTTTGTCTGTGTTGAATTAGTAGTTTAAAAAGCTAGTTTCAAATGCCCGCCAGATTATGTGTGTAAATCAAAAAATTTAAAGGGTGACATGGATCTGTTCCTTGTTGAAGTGGTTATCTAGCCATGCTTTCAGTTTTACTTATTATGGTCACATTTGCAAGATATAAACCTGCCAAAGTGAGAAAAAACTTGTTTTGCATATTAAGAACAAATGAAATTTGGTTGTTAAAATCATGAGGTTAAGTGGCCTCAGGAAAATGCTTGCAATAATTGATAGGTTAAGGAAAATTCCCGCCCCATAGTGTCAGGTTGTAGCTTGTTGATTGTCTACTTGACCATGGTCTCAGCTTGTCTTGGGAGTGTTTGAGGAGGAAGTTATGGGTCTGCCAAAAGAGTGTTTCAGGAAGATTGCTCCAGTCCAGGAAAATGCAAAAATTGTCTAAGTATAAAATTACTGGTAAAAATGCCCGAGTGACCTCAGTAAAATGACCACCATTTTCTGTAGTTGATGTCTTAAAATATTTTGAGTGTATGGGTCTCTAGACTGTTGATTGGTGCATCCAACCATATATTTGGTTTGTCCAAAGAGTCACTGTAGGTGAACATATTGATTTGCCAAAAGTACCTCCTAGCTTGATTTGCACTGCTCCAGAAAAATGCCCACCGAGGAGAGAGAATGAAGTTTCAAAGGATGGAATTGGTCTGGATGGAATCACCTTGTTGGCCTCTATCCATTGGGTGTCTCACACTTCCAATTTGATGACAATAAAAATCTTATGTTACCCTACAGTTTGACAATTTTTTGTCCAATTTTTGAATTAGTAGTTTAAAAATCTAGTTTCAAATGCCCACCAGATGATGTGTGTGTACAAACAAATTTAACGGGTGATGTGGATATGTTCATTGTTGAAGTGGTTATCCAACCATGCTTTCAGTTTACCTTATGATGGTCACATGTGCAAGATATAAACCTACCAAAGTAAGGAAAAACTTGTTTTGCATATTAAGAACAAGTGAACTTTGGCTAAGTGTTAAAATCACGAGGTTAAAGGGCTATTTGGAAATTCCCACCAGGAATTGTCCTTGTGGGGATAATTTCATCAATTGACATGAACTTGTTCCTTGTTGAATTAGTTATTCAGTCATGGTTTCAGTTTACTTCTTGATAGTCACATGTGCAAGAAATCAACCTGCCAAAGTAGGAAAAATAAAAATATTGTTTTGCATATTAAGAACAAAAGAAATTTGGTTGTGTTAAAATCACAAGGCTAGGGGACCATTTGGAAATTCCCGCCAGGAGGTGTCCTTGTGCTGATAAATTCATCAGTTGGCATGGGTTGAAGTAGGCTTGCAAAAATTACAATAGTTCTTACTAAATGACTTGAATATCAGCAATGCACTTCCCCAAAAGTCTATCTACAGAAGGTAATTTTGTTCTCATCGGATGAAATAAAAAAAAAAAAATTCCAAGGAAAAAAAATGAAATGAAAATATGAAACTGTAAAAAAATAGAGAATAACTCAGCAAAAATTCCATGGTACTTGGCCATTGTTTTCAATGAAAATAACTCAGCAAAATTCCCTGGTATTTGCAAATATGAAATGAAAATATGAAACTGTAAAAAAACAGAGAACAATAAAACTCACATTTTCCAATTTGAATCACTAAAACAGGCCAAAAATTGAACCCTATTTTCAGGGTTGATTTTCAATATTTTTACACAATAGCAATTTTTAGGATAAAATTGAAAATATTGGATAGTGTAGTGGTGATTGTTAATACACAATCATGTTCAACTCGTATCATTCAATTTGACTATGTAATATTCTTACTAGCACATGAAGAATGTTTTTATTTCTGTGTTAGATTAAATAATATGAATTTAGTCCTTGGATAAAAAAGGTAAAACGCCACTGATTTTTCCGTCAGAAATAAGCCTATTATATTTCAAGCCAAAATATAGTACAATATTCAACAATCTGTAAATTGTCCTGTCAAAATACCCCAAGCTTCTTCAGCCGACTGAAAGTCCAAAATGATCAACACATCTAATCCTGTAGCAACTACTATAGAACCAGAGTGCATGTACATATAAAACAATTTAATGCAATAAATAAATAATTCATATATACTAAATAATATAATTCACCAAACATATTACACCAAACAGTATAAAAAATTATTAATGAAAGAAAAAATATTTACAAATCCAATTGGGGTACACCAGTCATCATCCCTAATCCATAACACTAATGGAAAGGGTCCCATTGGTGTGAATTCCATGAAAAGTGTACTTTTACACGAGGTTGTAGGCTATTATACAAATAGCGAAATCTAAATTTTGGTCCCACTCTCCATTTACCAAGAGGCTGAGTCTGATCACTTAAGCCTAAAGTTGGCTAATATCTATCAGGAAAGGTTTTCCATGTATATAAAACTGCCTCCTTAATATTCTCATGGACTTCTATGCTGAATTCCAGTGAATTATTCTTCTTTACAATCCTGGGAGGTACATAATGCATTGCAATTAGTTCAAAAGTAACCATGAAACTTTCATCTGAACAAGGAATTTCCACATAATATTCACTGCGTATAATGTGTCAAGACCTTATGTGAGTGAAAACTTTGTAGGAAAGAAGATGAATATTGTGACGATGTACTCGATTGGGCTGCAATACTCTGATATATGATGGCAATGCAATGCATGTTCCATATTCTGTAGATGCAGCTAATCTAGCAGTCACAACTTCATTGTCACCTTTTGTTGCAAGAAGTTGAAAACTGGTGTGCTTAACATCATTCGTAGCAATAAACCAACAAAAAAAATATTCTCCTTTTTTACTACTACTGCCCCACCTTTTAATAGAGCTCAGAGTAAAGAAAACATCAACAATGCGTACAACACAACAGAATATAACATTAGATACTAGAAATAAAATTTTCATATATGATTTGAAGAATATATATTAAAAGATACACGCGTATACTCACCATCAATTATTTCAGTTGGTCTCAACATAGCTTGTTTTGTGTAAAACGCCCCATGTGGATGCAAATTCACACCTTCGGGAATATAGTAGCCTCTACCAAAAATATCTACATGATTTTCAAATATTCTTACCCAACAAAATGTTCCACCAGTTCAAACATCTACTAGACAATCCAACACTTCTATAGGATATGGAATTTTCAAAGACTCATCTTCAGACATACTAGGAATTTTTTCATAATAAATACGGACATACATGCCTGCCTTTATGGTAAAATCAAATGGATTTGTGTTGTGCACCAATAGCTCATCCATTTGAATGAATTTCTCTCTACCAATCTTCACAAAACGACCATTTTGAGTCAATAGGGAGTCACATCTAAATAAGATCCCATATAAAACCCTCGCTTGATGACTGCAGTGGAATGTTTTTTATGATTTTCATCTAGCCCACTTGAAGATAATTGTGATTTTATTTCAGAAATTGAAGGATGTTGCAACATAAGCTTTCCACTTTCATCTGCATACACCATTTGAACATGCAGAACATCATCCATAGCATGTGTCCATGTGTCATTGGTACTATCAGTGTAAATAATTGGATCATCACCACAAGGATCCAACATTGTCAACTCTACATTTCTTGTATGTGACTCATTTATAACTTTGCAGATAACAATTTGTTCTAAACCATTTTCTCCTTTAAGAACAACAACTGTATCAAATTTTGGTGCCTTTCCCTTAACTTACTGCAGAGTTGAACGACATCGGATTTGATAAGGTATATCCCTATCATTAGGTTGGCTCTCAACATCATTACCACCGGATTCATCATCGTCACTCCAACAATCAGTTTTTGCAAGTCTATATAATTTTCGTGACTTTTGTCGCTGTATAGACAATTATTGCTTCATTTTTCATCTCTTTTCTCATTCAGCGTCCTCTTTAGCAAGTATTCGAAAAGCTTCTTCCACAACCTCTGGAGGCAATGACTTTTGTTCTTATGTGGCAACGGATAAGGCTCTATATTGAACATGATCAAATTTATAAGAAGTAAAATTATGCAATCATGATAGGGAGTCAAAAAGGCCAACACAAGTTACACGTGATCTCTTAATTGGAAATCAAGACTGAAAAAACAGAGTATTTATAAAGGCATAATATTAATACTACATTTCTAACCTTTGGTAAAAACCTTCAATTTCTTTTCCCCTTCCAACCAAGATTTTAGATTCACATCCAAATGGTCCAAACTGATATCTACATCAAATAATAAAGGTTTAATTTAATTACTCTACATATACATTATCTGATAAATCATTTTATAGACTGCTTAAATACAAAAATTGCAGGGTAAAAATGTAAATTATTTTAAGCACAAGAAACTGAAAAAAAAAATATTCTTACCAGTCGTATCACTACACCATCGATTTTGCTCAGAATATTTCAACATGGTCCAATTTGGTTTGATCAGATAGATGATGGGTTTAACCAATTGGCCGATAAAAATTCCATCACTACACCAATCGATCAACAGAAAAAGTAAAAAAAAATGTATTGTTAATCGGCCACTAAACCATCAATTTTTTCATCAAATTTCAATGTAATCAAATTTGGTTTGATTGGAGACCTGTTGATGGGTTCGTATATTTTTTTCAAGCAAGGTAAGAATGTAAAAAAAAATAAGCATAGAAAAACCGAAAAACAAAAATACTTACTAGTCGTATCACAACGCAAACAATTTTGCTCAAAGGATATCAACGCGGTATGATTTGGTTTGATAAGAGAGCTGGTACGTTGAGGGTTCGAGCAGGGATGGATCTAAAAAAAAAGCACGAGTTCAAATATTTTGATCAAGGTAAGATATAAAACAAAATAAGTAATATTTGTAAGAAATAGAGGGTTCCTCTGCAATGCATGTTCAGTAAGCAATAGAATGTTACTCTTTACTTATGACAGGATCTGGAAAACAAATCTTCGAAAATATACAACCTAGGGCACAAAAAACTAGAAAAAACACTCTTACCAATCGATCACTATTGCATAACATGTCTTCAGATGGTTTCAACATGGATCAATCACTATAGCATAACCTATCTCCAAATGGTTTCAACACGATCTGGTTTGGTTTGATCATAGACCGAGTGTTATGACAGGTGCATGGATTTTGTTCGAGAAGGGTAGACTCAATACAAATGCAGATTTGGTTTTTGGGTTTGGGTAAATCGGATATTCAGGGGCAAATTGAAAAAATATCAAATTGGAGATATTTTTCCATTGATACCCGATTTCGAAAATTTTGAATTAACCCCAAATCGTAACATGAGTCGAACTCCACATTGTTTCTTGTGAAACCGAAAAAAATTTCAAGGGAAATAGGAGTTTGACAAAATACTTGATTGTTGATGTATATGTAACTTCGGAATGTATTTCATATATGTATGTTGTATGTACTCCTATAGAGATGGTATTATTCCTCTATACGGAAGTGTCGTCATTTATATTGTAAATGTCGTAACTTATACTTGATGGGTTATTAGACCACCTTGTTGGGGTCGGCCTTGTATAAGTCATGTGGGTCAAAGGGTTATTAGACCACCCTATTGGGGGTCGGCCCAGTCAGCATTATGTTATGTGGTTAAGTTTGAGCCTACATGAGTTATGTAAAAGGCAAGTCAAGTCAAGTATAAATAGAGTGCGGGAGGCAATCTATTTGATCACTCACTTCTCACTCATGCACTCAAGGAGGATTGGTGCACTTATGGAGGAGGAGGATCTGCTACTAGGATATATCTTATGTTTGGGTTGTATCATTGCTCTATCTATCTCTGAGGAAGCTATTGGGGTTTTTCACCTTTATGGTTTTCCCCAAGTAAATCTTTGTGTCTCTTGTGCTTGCATTATTGTCTCCATGATTGATATGCTGTAGATATGCTGTACATGTTGTTCTCTTAGTTAAGATCCTAGATCATATTGAAGTAAATTCTGAAAATTTAACATGGTATCAGATCTAGCCTGAAAGAAGGCATGATATGGCATGTATGACACTTGTTGCACTTACGATGCTAGGGCTTGATATAGCAAAAACCAGTCATCATAGCACTTTCGCTATAAATCTGTTTTGGCAAGTTTTTCGGATCTGAAATCTTTACAGGTAGAATATTAAATCCCCATGTACCTTGTGTCCAAATGAAAACCTCTAATTAGTTGTACTTTGTGATTTATGATCTGTACAATATAGGGTTTCTACCTCTTCCAGATCTGAGTCAAACTCAGGTGACTATGGGAAAAGGGTCATAACTTGGGCTAGGAAGATCCAAATGAAATTTCGTAAAAATTGAAAGGTATTAGACAGACTGTACTATGTCAAGAAAATTTTGCAGAGGCCGAAGTTGAACCAGTGACACGTGGCACTCCGTACAAGTTCGTTCTCCTGTATTATCCCATAAACAGGTCACATTGCGACACTTGGCATAACTCTCTCTCAGAGAATCCAATTGAGGTCAGACCTATCAGGATGGAAAGATAACAGATCAGGCTATCTCAGGAAACGTTTTCAGACCCTAGGGATCGAAAAGTTCAGAGTTACACCAGAAACAATCAGTTACATATTTCTATCAAAACATAATTATTTTTGAGTACCTTCATTCATGGCTTCCGAAATTTAGGGCTTCAGAGAAAGTTGGAATTTTTGTAATCGGAGACCACGGCTGGATGCTACTCATCAAAATAGAAATTTAGAGACCAAGATCAGAATTTTTGGTTGGGAAGAAGGCCGGTCTTGATCAGACCCTAGTTCGGGACTTTGATAAAAAAAGTGGAAAATTAGGGCTTCTGTAAAAATGGGAATTTTTGAAATCTATGACCACGGCTGGAAGCTCCTCAGAAAAATAGAAGCTTAGATATTTGGATCAAACCTTTTGATTGGGAAGAAGAGTGGTATTCATCAAACCCCAGTGCAGGGTCACGTCGAGTGAATCCGGAAGTTTCAAAGGAAAAATTGAGGAGTGAAACTTTGCAGTTTTCAAATTCTGAATATACCAGCTTGATCAGCTTATCAAGGCGCATATTTCTATCCTTTCGGAAGTTTAAAATTCAAAGTTTGAATTTTTGGGGTTTCTCTGACAAACCCATATCCAGCTCCAGGTCCAGTTCTTGTAAATCAAGTGGATTGGGTTAATCCTTGAAGAAGATGGATTGGTCACCTACATAAGTGAAGAAGTTCTTGTTTCGGAGGGAGATGAGGCTATGGCCTTACATAAGAATATTACAAGCGATCTCGACAGGTATGACTCATTGAGGTATGTTTTGATATTTTTTCATGATTAAGTTTATGGTATGTTTGTCTTCATGTTATTATGGTTAGTACAATCTTGATTTTAGATTTGTCGTATCACCTTAACAAATTTATGAATGCATGATAGAAGATATTCATTGATTAGGGTGTTGACACTTATGATTGTACTAATGCATTATGGTGTTGTATGAGGTTTATGTTGTCTACTAACATTAAAGGTACACCAAGAAAGACAAATCATGTTCTGGTTCAAGAACATATGATCATGATGACATGAGGACAAAGATTCATCCATTGTCATGGATCTCATAGAAGATCCATTTACGAGGTATGTATAACTTGGTTTTATAATGGTTAACCTATGATATATACAGGTTACTAGCACAAGTCATTGAAGAAGAACAAGAAGACATCATGTGAGTATGTTAGACATAACTAGCTAGCATGATAATCCAGGTATGTTTTTCCTATATCAAGCTAGAATCCTACCTTGTGTTAGGATCTTATACTGTTGTGTTGTTGATAATGATTATTCATGAAGTCATAGGTTTGAATAGTCATGGTTGTATGCATATTATGTTTCTTACCATAATTGATGATATGAATAACCAGAAGAATCATGAAGGTATAGGTTTGAATAATCACTGGTTTTATGCATATTATATCTCTTATCTTGATTGATGATTTAACTAACCAAAAGAGTCCTATGATCAAATAAGAATATGCATGAGTAAAAGAAGACTTCCCTGAAACCTTGAATACTAATGTTTATTATTTGTGTTTGAAATGATCCTGACTATACATGCTTGAGATTATTGTGTTTTGATAATATTAAGATTATACTAATGAATGTTTGATTACGTATGAGACCTAGGGGATAACACAATGATGATACTAACAAGCATGCATAGGGATCGAGAATGAATATAAGTTCAAGGACAAGTAATCCAGGAAGCAAAGATCAAGAGGGAGTACACTCCAGTGGTTTATGCAAGGATGCAGATATTCAGAGGGAGTTGACCATCTCTCTACATTCCACAACAGAAAGGTGTAGTAGAAGCTACTTCAGATTAGGACTCTAGCAGCTCCTGCAAGGAAGCGAAGACTCAGAGGGAGTCCACCCAACGAACAAACAAAGATAAGTATTTTAATTATCATTTCTTGCATATTTGTTTGTTTAAATTAAATTGTTCAATGATGTATATGCTCATGTTCCTAGACTTAGGATATGTATTGTGCATATTAGAATAGTTGCATTAATGAATAGTATACTACTAATACACATGGGTAAGTGACCTATGGCACTGTACAACATTCCATTGCTACTTATCTATAATGAAACCTCTTTGCTAACATGTTGGGAGTTGTGCACACTCTTAACAATGTTCTGGTAGAGATTGGAAGGCATCTAGAAAGTTACGGGATATGGATAAATGTTGTATTGAAGCATTGGCTAAGATAATTGCATGACTGTATGACATATTTCTTTATGTGTAAGAATTTGTTTTGAAAACTATGAGATGTTTTCTAATCATGCAATTTAACTTGTTGTGTAGGAAAGATCGTATGCCATCTCCTACAAAAGAAGAACTATAGCATTTGTTCAGCAAAAAAAATTATCTATTGAAGATATTGAAGTTCCCAGGATACGGGAAGAATGCCATGATCTGTCGATCATGAAGAACGATGTTTGGGATGCGGTCCCAAGAGCTGAAGGGAAGTCTGTTGTGACTTCCAAATGGAACTATCAGATCAAGCATGTTGCAGATGGCAGCATTGATAAATATAAAGTGATGAAATAGAAGATGCACCAGATGGATTTCAAGATAGCATGGTGTAGTCATATATGTGTGCAGAACTTGGTATGGTAGGATAGACAACTTTCTATCCAGTTTGGGATTTACCAAGAATAAAGCAGATTCCAACCTTTTCTACAAGGTTGAGGAAGGAAATCCACTGATACTACTTTTGTATGCAGATAACTTGTTTGTTACAGGTGAAGATAGATTGATTGTCGACACGCGGCAGAAGCTTATTGCTGAGTTCGAGATGAAGAACTTGGGGATGATGCACTAGTTGTTTTTGGCATGGAGGTGTGGCAGAGTGATGGAATCTTCCTTGGACAAGGGAAGTATGCAGTAGAGATCCTAAAGAGGTTCGGGACGATGGATTGCAAGGCCATGGCCACACCTATGGCATCGAATCTGAAGCTTCTTTGTGATGCTTGATCTGAGCCGGTTGATGTATCTATGTATCGTCAGATGATTGGGTCCTTGATGTACCTAACGAACACGAGACCAGATATTTGCTTTGCTGTGAACACATTGAGCCAGTTCCTGACGGATCCGAGGAGTGTTCACCTGGTTGTTGTAAAGCATGTTCTGAGGTACCTGAAGGGTACGGTGGATTTTGGGCTCAAGTATGAGGTGAATCAAAAGCTTAACCTATAGGGTTATGTTGATTCAAATTGGGCTGGCAGTGCTGCAGATAGGAAGAGCACATATGGATGCTGCTTCAATATGGGATCAGGTGTGATCTCTTGGTTTAGTAGGAAGTAGTCCTACATAGCACTGAGTACAGTTGAGGCAGAGTATGTTGCAGCCTGTTCAGCTAGTTGTGAGACAATATGGCTACAGAAGCTACTGTTTGAGTTATTTGATCTCCCGTTGGATGCTACTGGTATCTTCTGTGATAACCAGAGTTGTGTGAAGCTGTCCGAGAACCCAGTGTTTCATGATAGGTCAAAACACATAGAGATCAAATATCACTATATCAGGGATATGGTGCATAGAGGAGATGTGAATCTCCTGTATGTTGCGATGGACGAGCAGATTGCAGATGTGCTGACGAAGCCACTAGCCAGGGTGAAGTTCGAGTACTTCAGGGAGAGGCTTGGCGTTCTTCAGATTGATGACACTTCGAGGAAGAAGTCATGGACACATTTGCTGAAGCCATTCCAAGCATGTTGGAAGGAGGATCCTTCACATGGTTGTGGATGTAAGTGCTGGATGATGATGAGCATCAGGATGATGTTCTAGTTTCTGCTTTGTATGATCAGTTGGATCATTTATATGTATGTATGCATCATGTTGGATGCTTGGATGTGATCAGTTGGATCATTTTTGTATATGTATGTATGCATCATGTTGGATGTTGGATATGATCAGTTGGATCATTTTTATGTATGTATGTATGCATCATGTCGGATGTTGGATATGATCAGTTGGATCACATGTGTATGTATTTTGTATATGCATCATGTTGGATGCTTGGACCATGTATCTGTATATGCATCAGATGGATACATTGTATGATCAGGTAGATCATGTATGTTGATATGTATCAGGTATGATCAGGTAGATCATTTATGTTGATGGATACATTGTGTGGATCATGTATCTATGTATCAGGTGGATACACTATGTATGATGATATGTATCAAGCAGATACTTGGTGTGCATCCGATGGGTGCATTGTATGATCAGGGTGATCGTGGATGACGAGCTTCTCCAGATGACATGCAGCAGGATGTTGCAGTGATGATGATCAGGATGATCGTGTGTACATCAGGATGATGTATGATGAGTATTAGATGATACTTTGTGGTCGTGGATCAGGTTGTGCATGTAAGCATGTAATTTGTGCCCTGGGAGATTTGCAGATGGTCTTTCAAGGTTTTTCCTATGGCATGTAATTCGGTGCCCTGGGACATCTGGAAAATGTTCTTTCGATATTTTGCTCTGGGAGGACATATAATTCGTTGCCCTTGGAGATCTGCAGATAGTATTACGAGGTTTTGCCTATGGAATGCAATTCAGTGCCTAGGGATATCTGGCAGATACTCTTTCGAGGTTTTGTCCTATGGCATGTAATTTGCTCCTTGGAGATTTGGACAGGATGAAAAAGGCCTCAGATGCTTCAGCCAGGTTTTTCCATGACCACATGTAATTTGCTCCTGGGATATCTGGACAGGATGAAAAAGGCCTCAGATACTTCAGCCATTTTTTGTGGTGGACCACATGTAATGTGCTCCTGGGAGATCTGACAGGTAGAGCTGTGTGCTCGTAACAGCCTGGGATGCTTCAACCAGGTTTTTTGGTGAGATCACATGTAATGTGCTCCTGGGAGATCCGACAGGTAGAGCCGTGTGCTCGTAATAGCCTGGGATGCTTCAGCCAGGTTTTGTGATGGGTCACATGTAATGTGCTCCTGGGATATCCTACAGGTATAGTTGTGTGCTCGTAATAGCCTGGGATGCTGCAGCTAGGTTTTGTGACGCACGTAATAAGTCCTGAGGATTCCACGGTATGGCCAGTGATGATGAAGACCTACAATTGGTGGGCCTACATCCAGTATGAAAAAGGACTGGCTCTGTAGAACTTCCTATGACGAGTAGATTCAGAGATTGATTGAGATAGCAGCAGCATTGACGATGATGATGTCTTGATGACGATTATCCAGTGACGATGATCCAGAGAAGAAGACTTGTGCTAGAAGACATGTGCTGAGAAATACCTTCCTAGTTAAGAGGGAGTGTTGATGTATATGTAACTTCGGAATGTATTTCATATATGTATGTTGTATGTACTCCTATAGAGATGGTATGATTCCTCTATACGGAAGTGTCGTCATTTATATTGTAAATGTCGTAACTTATACTTGATGGGTTATTAGACCACCTTGTTGGGGTCATCCCTGTATAAGTCATGTGGGTCAAAGGGTTATTAGACCACCCTATTGGGGGTCGGCCCAGTCAGCATTATGTTATGTGGTTAAGTTCGAGCCTACATGAGTTATGTAAAAGGCAAGTCAAGTCAAGTATAAATAAAGTGCGGGAGGCACTCTATTTTATCACTCACTTCTCACTCATGCACTCAAGGAGGAGTGGCGCACTTATGGAGGAGGAGGATCTGCTACTAGGATATCTCTTATGTTTGGGTTGTATCATTGCTCTATCTATCTCTAAGGAAGTTATTAGGGTTTTTCACCTTTATGGTTTTCCCCAAGTAAATCTTTGTGTCTCTTGTGCTTGCATTATTGTCTCCATGATTGATATGCTGTAGATATGCTGTACATGTTGTTCTCTCAGTTAAGATCCTAGATCATATTGAATTAAATTCTGAAAATTTAACATTGATTAGTGGTGTTAATTAACTTTTAATTAATTTTAATCAATTTATTATTTAGGATACATTTTTGGGGTGGTAATATCTTATGACTACATCATGTGCCTAAAACAAGATAATTGGTCACTCATGCTCCAAAACACAACAACGTAATACTTCATATGATCTCAACTTATACAACTGACCGAAAATCAACTGATAGTCAGTGGACTTAACTACCAATTTCTTCTTCTAAGCAGTTGTATATCCTTCTAGTGGTTTTCCTATAGATAAAAATGTCACAATATCTTGAAAGTAGTCATCAACCATTCATACTGAAAAGAGTTGTGCATCTGGAAGGCTATCCTCCAAATTGGTCGATTCTTCACCTATTTCCAACCTCGATAGATGCTCAGGGACTGCATTCAACCTGACGGTATTTATAATGATCTCGAAATCATATTCCTGAAATAACAACGACCATCTACAGATAACCCCCCCAACATTGTCTTTCTAACTAGGTACTTTAGCGTAGAGTGGTCAATAAACATCTTAAAATGGCAGCCTAGCAAGTAATGTATAAACTTTTGTAATGCATAAGCCATGGAAAGTCCTTCCTTTTCTGTCGTAGTGTAATTTTTGTCTGCAGTAGATAACTATTGGAAAATGAAATAGGATGGTCGATAGAACCCTCACTTGGATGAGCAAGTACTGCACCTAGAGCAATAGATGAGGCATCGACATGGACATGAAAATATTTTTTCCAATTAGGAAATACCAAAATAGGTGTTGTAACCATTTTCTCCTTCAACAAGTTGATACTTCGCTGATAATATTCGTTCTAGTGAAAATTTGCATCATTTTTAAGTAATTTTTCCATTGGCATTGTAATATGAGCATAGCCTTTGATAAATTTCCTATAATATCCTGTGTGACCCAAAGTTGTGCTTAGTTGTCGGACTGTGGTAGGTGGATGTAGGTCAAATATAATAGCAATATTTGCAAGATCCACTAACAGACCTTGTTTACAAACTACATGTCCCAATAAAATACCAAATGGAGCACATAATATACATTTCTTCAGATTCAAAGAGATTCGATATTGTTGACAACATTCTAGCATCAACCTCAAGTTTTCAATATGATTCTTAAGCAACGCATAAACTGTCCAGTCATCAAAATATACTTCTAAGAATTTGTGGATGAATTCCTTAGATGCAGCGACAACTATACGTGAGAAAATTGCGAGAGCATTCCTTAGGCCAAAAGGCATTACCGTGTACTGGAAGTATCCCCACTCTATCTCAAATGTCATCTTGTGTCTATCTACCTTAACAATATTAATTTGATAATACCTAGAGAATCCATCCATAAAGGAATATGCTTCATGTCCTCCAACACTTTCAAGTACTTCGTATGTAAATGGAGTTGGGAAAAGATCATGTAGATGGGCATCATTCAACTTCTACAAGTCGACACACATACTGATCTCTCCAGTATTCTTGTCTTGGACCACCATAGGATTGGTCCATTTCGATTCTTCGACATACTCAATGATTCCTGCATCAAGAATTCTATCGAACTCTGTTTGAATTTTTCCTTGTAGCGCGTATTCAACCTGTACGGTCATTTTTTAATTGGATTAGCGCATGGTTTCAGTGGGATCTTCATTTCACCCAAGTCACCAGCAATACCTTTCATTTCTGAAAATTTTGTAGCAAACATATCTTGAAACTCATGCAACAGGTCAGTAATTTTTCCCACTATTTCATCATCCCAGTAATCACCTATGTTTGCAAAATTTGGGTTTTCAGTAGAGCCAGTATTTACCTTTTTAATCTTCAATCGCTTCAGGAATTTGTCCGATGAAATTTCTGGTCCTTGTAGATCACGACTTCCTTCACTTTCTGGGATATGAATGTCTCTTGGATCATCATCCTCTAGTTCTTCGTTGATATTGTAACACTCCATCTGTTGTAGATATTTCTCCCTACATATAGGTAGAAACTCTCTTAGGTTAAAGTAGACTTAACTGACTCTAAATTAAGACAAAAAGATAACAAATGCTACCTTGAATTCCTAGATCCAAACAAATATTTCAATACCATAATGCTGGAAGAAATGGAAGAGATCTGACTGACCTTTTATTTAATTGCTCGTCCTAGTTGTTGCTCCAATCTTCAAGTCCTCGGGAATGAACCTGTTAGAATGAACCAAGGTACAAGCACATACAATCTTCTAGCAATCTGAAATATATGTTAGAATCTAAATCTATAGCAGAAACAAATCATATGATTGAAAAAAGACAAGTTATGTTTTATTGCAAACTTGAAGTTACTTACAATGGTTGCTTGATGTCCAAGCCAACTCCCAGCTCTAAGTGCTTTCTCCTCTAGCTATCTCCACAAAGATCTAAGACCATAGGTTTGATATCTCAAAGAGTCCTCCCCTTTGGTCATGGAAGGCCTCTCTCTTATAGTGTGTAGAAGGGTTAACCAACAAGAGAGAAGAATGGATCTTAGGAGTATTTAGTGGATCAGACCCACTAATCTCAGAAGGTGAGTTAGGATCGAATCAAGGATACCAATCCTCAAAAATCTCTCGAAGATCAAGATTCCACAAGCCATGGCAAAAGGGCTAAAAAGCGACTACCGTGCCCTTGAAACTAAGCATAATGTGATAGTACTGCGTAGAAGGGACAGAGCATAGTGCGGTAGTGGGGACTACAGCACCCCTAAGCTTGAGCAAGGAGCGGTAGTGTAGGTATATGAATTCTCAGTTGGGTTGATTCCTAACAGGACAGGTTTGTCTTCATGGGTCATCATCATTTTTTCCCTTCTAGGTGTTTTAGGTAGTTTGGGGAAGTGTCGTCAAAGGTGAAGGTGCGACACTATGAAATATAGAGGTATAACACCATCATTTTATCCACTGTCGCATTCCAATACAACATATTAGATACTGGCCCCAGAATTTATTCAAAAAGTTTAGCCTTGATAATTTGTAGAGACGCATATATTGTAGGACTTTCATCCTCATAATTAAATTTCTATGTGCATCTTGTAGCAAAATTGTCCCATTTTTTCGTTCATTGTCGCAGCTCCAACGATGTATACCAATTTCTTGGAATGGTGTCAAGTGTGTGAATGAACATATGTACCCATTCTTGCCTGGGTATATTCTGCCAGATTGCAGTACAGGTAGCCAAATGATCAACAGCTCTAATAAGCCATGCATATTTTTCTCCAACATAAGGGATTCCTTTTCCAAACAGAATTTCTAAGTATCTTTTGTACTGCGACCAACCAGCAATAGAGGGCTTATGCGTAGCCCACCATCTCATCAGTGTTGCTTTCTAGAAAACATCCAAAGCTAATAAGCATTTTTTCTCAGGGACCTTACCTTCAAATTCATCAATAAGTTGATCTACATTAGGTACACCTTCATAAGTATTAAGGATACATACCTCTGTTCCAACCCAACGCAGTGACTTAGTCACACAAGAACATCTTCGCATAGAAACTTCATGTAATTTATTCTGCTATTTTTCAAGAGCTTCACTAGAATCAAATGAACAAGAACTAACACTCCTCCAAATGAGTATCCCATCTGTTGTAGGATTGATATAGTCATCCATCCTATAGGATACATTATAGATGTTATCTAGATCTTGAGCATCATAGTATCCTTTGACTGGCTCTACATGTCTCTGTCCTTGCAGTGGATCCAGAGGTGCAACGACTCTAATATCCTCATTTTCAAATGTTACTATTCTCTTCTTAAAATTAATAATAGCCTGATTCTGAATTTCCCAATCAATACCCAAGAGTGCAGGATATGGATTAGTGTCATCGACAATCTCAATTAATTCAAAATATGCATATGTTTGTAGTCTTTCAACTTTGACAGGGACCCAAACCATTCGACCGAATGGTATAATTATTTTCTGTTGATTGGCCAACCGTAACTGAATAGGTGACCATCAGGGTATTTTTTAAGGATTCTAATATTATACTTAAGTGGAGTATTCTAGGCGATTATTTTGGATTGAAAAAAAAATATTTGTAGATAGGTAGGCGAATATCAAATATGAAACATACAATTTACTACTGAAAGTTGTAAATTTTGGCGAAAATTATGATAAAAAAACATATTTTATGTATATATAGGCAATATTAGAGACTAAAAATGACCAAATAGTGAATTAATTTTTTGAAAAAAAACCCGAAAAATAGCCAATTGGCAAAAATTCGTCCCTAAAAATTACCCTAGCGACCATAGTAACTTCGGATTACCCATATTCTCCCATGTCTATTTGGTCAGGATTTTTACATCTGAACCCAAATCTAAAATAACAAAATCCATGTCATAGTCACCAATCTGTGCATTAAGTCGCAATTCCTAGCCAGTCTTGAGTCTTCTATGAACATGATTGACAACCCTCTCGGATCTCACTTCTTCCTCAGATTCCCCAATTAACTTTCTAAATTCTCTTAAAGCATTCTCATCTTTAACCAAGGATAAACAACTTTTCAGGAAAGAATGAAGAGCACTTACCTTTCCTAGGTTCTTCTTTGGTTCAAACTTGTCAAAGCGATGTGGCATGCCATATACATATCCTTCTTTCATAACAGTTGGAGGGGAGGACCCTTCATAAATTCATCACAAGCTTCCAAGAATATACCTTTATCATTTTGATCATCGAACCATGGAAGCTTCTGAGCTATCAGACTTACTCTCGTATCTCTCAAACTATTAGAACCATTCTTGTCTCCACTTGTCGTAGCTCTGCCTCTTGTTACTACATCGACAGTAGGATGGTTTGGTTTTCATTCCATTGAGATCTGTTGTACATTTTGATTCTGGTTTTGGTTTTGGTTTTGGTTCTTCTTTTCCTGCCATTTATCTATAAGTTGTGGACAATATTCAATGGTATGATCTACTTCTCTACAATATGTGCAATTCATAGCAGGATGCCGGAAATCTCTAGCATAATGTCCAGGAATACCACAATTATAACAAATAATTTTTCCTTAGCCCCTATCATATCCTCCTCATCCATGGCCTTTGAATCTACCTCATGGTTGATTGAATTGTACATCATTTCTCTTAGCTTGACCTTCTCCCTTCATAAGAAATGTGTCTGCAGTTCTCTTAGTGAGCCAGTGGTATGCTCGATAGTGTTTCTCATCATGTCTGACAGAGCTACTTAACTTACACCATAAGTTTTGAGGAGCACTTGCCATCTTTTGTAATAAGTAGCATTATTCTGGTCGGTGCCCTTTAGTCTAACAAATTCTACACCTCACAACAGGATTCAATGGACTCAAGTTACCAGCATTGAGATAATCATGAAACATTGTACATTAATATTTAGAATGTCCATCTTCCTTTCATCTAGTGCACCAAACATATTCTCATTTTTCTTTACCGTTATTGATATCTTGGATCTAAACAGACATGTTTGCTAACTGTGACTAGATTTGAACCATATTAGATCCAGTCTCTCCAAGAGGTGATGCTTCTAACTTCATAGCCAATTCCAAGGTTTCTGTCTATGTCGGTATCTTCTATTGCATGAGCGGTACCCTGATATCAGGTAGTAACGCAGCTATAAACCAGTCCTTATGATGTAGATCATTCATCAGAAAGCTTGCACAAGCCATTAAAGTTTTAAATCATTGGTCAAAGTCCCAAACTGAATCATTCAACACTTGCTTGATCTCTGTTAGTTCAATAATACAATGAGATTCATAATTTGGATTCTTAAACTCAATATTTAACTTCTGCCAAGGTATTTGCAGTTTTATTGCCAGTGACTTCAGAAAATTTCATAAACTAGTCTAAAGTGGGACCCCTAAAGGTCATGATCAACTGTGCCAACTTGACGTTTTCATCTTGAACTTGTTTTAAATTCCATACTGCATTGCATAAAAACTAGTGTTGTTCCAGATCGTCTGATCCATTCCCATTAAAATTAGGTAACTTCATGTCGTCTCCATCCATTCTAGCCCTCTTGAGCTTGGATGATTTACTACTAATGGACCACTACTTGGAGCCTTCCCACTCGTCGAAGTATTATTCTAATTTTTTCTACTACACAGACTAGGTTGAAATAAATGTGAAGAATTATTAGGTATTACCTCAATCTCTAGATATGTACATGGGGTCATGGGTATGCCGTGACCTTGGGACTGGAACAGTTCTTCAGATCCTCCTTCTTCCTCAGAAATTAACTGGTAGTATTCTTCTTTCTCGCTAGAATCCTCATCGAGATGTGGTATTGGTTCGTAGCCTCTTCTTTTAGTTGCACTGCAACCCTTCGTTCTTGTTGTAGTTCTCCTCCTCTTGTTCGATTGAAACCGTCTCCTATTCTGTAGAAATCCACACTCTTCATCTAGTTTAGTCTAGCCCCCTCTAATAATTTCAGCTCATCCCATTAATCTTTCCAGACCGTCTCCCATGCAAAACCCATGCCCACCACGCAAAATTGCTCTACTCGTCGGATTCCAATTGCATCACACCCTTTTCGCAAAGTATCTTCTTGATCGACAAGTTCAATGAGTTGATGTACTTACCACACAAACCTTCAAAGAACTCACATTCTGCTACACTATAGGACTTGATAGTGTCAAAACAAATTCAGTAATATACCCCTCCAGCACAATGTCCAACCAGTAATCCACTGCGCCAGAAATTTTGTTGTTCACACCTCTCAGTCACTGTATTAATGCAAGTGTCCAACTCCTAGGTTCAACTCCTTGGAAATTTGTCTTATGATTGGTCAATATTGCTAACCATTAATATAGTATCAAAGGAAACTCGCCGAAAAATACCTCATGAATATCAGTGAAAATATACTTACCTAACCAGTCTTCATTATCCACCCGAGGATGTCTATTATGCTTCCTTGCAAATTCTTCCAGTTCTAGATCTACCTAATCCTCAATCTCTAGTTTAGTCGGATTCCACAACATTCCCCTTCACCTCAAATTCTTGGTCCCGACAATGGAACCACTTGTTGGTGCACTTTTACTTTGATCAGGGTTCAACACTTAACATTTCACCAACAACACCCTATCCACAAACATCGGCCCGAAAGGGAGCGAATCCCTTTCGGAAACACCTGTAGAGTATATGAAGTCTCACCCAAAGTATCTATGGGGACTGCAGGAACTAGACTTCATGTAGTATATAAGGGGAATACTCATTGCACAATGTATTCATCAATATATTATACTTCATAACATCGACGGAAACAGAGCTTCAACACATATATTACTTTGAAAGAACTCTTAACTTTTCCAGATTAACATAATTAGATTATATTTGCATTCATACACTTTACTAATTATACATTCACTTAGATATTCAACAGAGGAAAGAAACACATATCATATCACATCACAACACAACATGCAAAACCACCATGTTTAATGTGGAAACCCATTTGGGAAAAACTACGGAAGCACTTGTCTTTATTATTAGTCGCATCCAAATAAGCACTTTAGGTAAGACTTACATATTTCTTCATGAATTACAATGGATCTACACACAAATCCTGCAGACCAGCGACTCGACTTCCAAAAAATATCTTTGACATACATAGCATATGGCTTCATTGTATAGTAATTAACCGGAATTACAATGACCATCAGAGCATAACCATAACCAACCCAAAACTTCTCTCTTATTACATATTTATAGGGTGCACTTAGCTTTCTCTGCTCCCACTAACTCACTAACTTCTTAACCGACTCATTGTTGTAATGTGGACCAATCCAAACTAACTAACTCAACCCCGACCATTGACTTGATCAATATTACCTTTTTCCTTGTTTTTTGCATTGCTTCGTAGGAGTTGACCACTTCACCGAACTGCTTCCACTTTGTCTTTTTCCACACCAAAACTAGTTCTTCAAAAATTGGTATTTCCCAAAAAACTAGGCCCAACAATTCCCAATGATTCTTGATGCCCATTGTTATATGAAAAATCTACAAAGTATAGATAATCTTCCCACTTAGATGGTTTTTCCATCACATACATGTGAAACATGTCTTCAATCACCTAATTTACTCTTTCTATTTTTCCGTCTATTTGTGGATGGTAGGCAATGCTAAAGTTTGGTTGTGTACCCAAACCTGTAAAAAGATTTTTCTAGAAATTAGAAGTAAATTGTATATCACGGTTAGATATGATTGCTTTGGATAATCCATGCAGTTTGAATATTTCCTTCCTAAATATTCTTGTTATCTCATCATCCTTATCCTTGTAAGTAGATTTAACTGGAATAAAATGTGACAACTTAAACAATTTATCCACCACAACCATGATGGAATTATTCTTTCTTGAAGAAGTTGGTAATCTGGTAATAAAATCCATGGTTACAACTTCCTATTTCCATTTTGGAATTGGAAAAGGATGCAATAAACCTGTTCGGTGTTTATTTCTAGCCTTCACTTTCTGGCATTTCATAAATATTGAACTATACTAAGCAATTCCTTTCTTCATTCTCGACCAAAAATATTGGTTCTGGGATGTAGCAATTGTTATCTAGTATCCTAGGTGACTAGAATATGGCATTTTATGGATTTCATCCATAATAATTATGCTCAAGTCTTCCACATTTGGAATATACATTTTATTTTTATAGGTGAGAAGTCTATCATCCTCCACATGATATCCTTCATACCTCTTTTGCAAATTTTGTTGTTGTAATTTGTATTTAATTTGCACATATTGTTCATCTTCAACCAGAGAGTCAACAATCTTTTGTCTCAAATCTAAATGGAAAATGCTAATGGATGCCACATACATTGCATGCAATTTTGTGTTGAGTGCATCAACCACTTTATTTTCTCTCCCCTTTATGTGTTTGATGACCAAAACAAATTCACATAAAAATCCCATCCATCTAGCTTTACTTGTATTTAATGTTGTCTGCTCAAATAAATATTTGAGACCATAATTGTCTATCCTAAGCTCAAATTTCCTTCCTATCAAATAGTGCCTCAACATTTTCAAAGTGTGCACTAGGGAAACACACTCTAAATCATGGGTATCATATTTCTTCTCATGTTCTTTCAACTTTCTGGACTCATAGCATACCACATGATTGACTTGCATAGAAACCCCTCCAATCCCTATTTAGATGCACCTATACACACCAAAAAATCATTTTCTAGTTTTACAATTTTCATATTTGGAGCACGTGTAAGAAGCTTCTTCAACAAATGGAATCTTTCTTCACATTGTTGTGTCCACTCAAATTTTATTCCCTTCTTTTGCAAAGAAGTGATGAGGTGTGAAACCTTGGAGAATCCTTCAATGAACCTTATGTAATAATAAGCAGGACCCATAAAGGATCTTACATATACCACATTCCTTGGAGTTGGCTAGTTCATATTAGCCTCAATCTTTTCTTGATCCATTGATATTCCTTCCTCTGAAATAATGTGACCCAAATACTGAATTTTCTTTTTATAGAAATCAAATTTTCTTAACTTTGCTTATAGTTTATGCTCCCTTAACAATTTCAAATCCATTCTCAAATTTTCTTCATGCTCCTCTTCATTCTTAGAATAAATAAGAATGCCATCTAGAAAAACAAGAACAAACTTGTCCAAATACCCATTCAAAACACTATTCATGAGACACATGAATGTAGTTGGAGCATTAGTGACACCAAATGGCACCACCACAAACTCATAGTGTCCATATCTTGTTATGAATACTATCTTGTGGATGTCTTCTTCTTGATTCTCACCTGATGGTAAATAGACCTAAAATCAATCTTTGAAAGTACCTCATCTCCTCTCATTTGAAAAAAAAGATCATCAATTGGAGGTAATGGGTACTTTTTTTCCACTGTAACTTTGTTCGGTTCTCTATAATTAATACATAACATGATTGTTCCATATTTCTTTTTCACAAATAGCATAGGTGATCCCCATGGAGACACACTTGTCCTAATGTAATTCTTTTCCAACAACTCTTGCAATTTCATTTTCAGCTCTAATGATTCTGGTGTACTCATTCTGTAAGGTGTCCTAGACACTCATGCAACTCCTAGCACAAGATAAATTGTGAAATCAATGTCCCTCTTTGGAGGAAGTATTAACACTTCATCAGGAAACACATACCTAAATTCATGCAACACATGATAGTCCTCCAACTTGGGAATTTCATTTTCTTTTTCATCCAATACATGAGCTACATACAGTTGACAACCCTTTCTAAAGAACGTATTTAGCTGCATGGCTGAAATTTTCCTAACATAAACCACCTTTGGAATTCCCTTTACTATCCTTGGGTTTTGTTCTTCATTAATGCATTCAAAGATCTTGATATTGCAATCAAGTTTAACTTTGTGTGCTTCCAACCAACCCATTTCAATGAGGATATCATAGGAACCAAGTGGAAAAATATTCAGATTTTACCAGGTGAAGAGTCCATCCATTTCTAGTGGACATTTCTCCACCATTTCACTAACTCTCTATTGTACGAACAACACATCCCATGTTTTAATAAAACATGGGAGCCCCAAATTTTTTATATGCAAAGGTAATGATCAAATTCCATGGTCATTTTGGGGTTTTCATCATGCTTTCGTTGCTTTGCTTTGATTTGATCAAGTTAGTGATTTTTCCTTTGGAAAATTCCCTTGTTTTGGTGTGTTTTTCAAAGTTGCGGAAGGCACAGATTTCTCCAAAAAAAATCAGTCTTTCTGCAACCCGCAATACGGATTGTGGGAACTTGGTTTTTCGGTTTTGAAACGCTTTTGTTCTGCAACCCGCAATTTGTGGATTGCGGAAGCAGAATTGTCTATTCACAAATCGTGGTTGTTTGCTCTGCAACCCGCAACCCGCAATGCGGGTTGCGGGAACATTTTTTAAAATTGGTTTTGCGCTTTGCGATCCCGCAATCTGCAAATTGCAGATTGCGGGGGACTCTTTGTTTAATAATGTTTAAAGTTGGGATCCCACAACCCGCAAATTATGGATTGCGGGAAGGTTTGTGTACGTGCTCAAAATAAAGCTTCCGCATTTTTCTTCCGTAGTATGCATGCTTTAATCTTAACCATTGATTTCCTTCGATCCTACGGTTGATATTGAAGGGTTTCTGTTTTGAATTATCATTCAGTTCTCCATTTTGCTTCACCATTTTTCGATTTGCAATCAAATTTTTTGAACTGTGGTTTTCACCTGTGGCCTCATACGATTGATAATCATTGATTTAACTAATTTTTCATGGATTGAGTGTTAATATTTGACATTAATCATACGTGAATTATTGCAATTTTAATCTTTTTTAATCTAATCCCTGTCGAAGCATGTTGTGCGTTACTTCAATTTAGACCTGATAATTGCAAGTTCTAGACTGTAAGGATTTAATCATGGCAATTCATTACTCTCAGTCATTTCTGGAATCTTTATCGTTCTCTATTAAGTACAAGCTTCAACATGGACAATTGGTTTCTTGCCATGCTATAATAGCATATTCCTCTTGGTTAATTTTCATAAGTTTTCTTTCTGACAATTATATTGTGAGCAATATGTAGAGAAATCATAAATACTTGGTCAGGTTTTGTGAAGAGAAAGAACTTCAGCCTCTTCTATATCAAGAACCTATGTCGCCACCTTTTGATGC
Source organism: Larix kaempferi (assembly GCA_027924585.1). Taxonomy (NCBI): domain Eukaryota; kingdom Viridiplantae; phylum Streptophyta; class Pinopsida; order Pinales; family Pinaceae; genus Larix; species Larix kaempferi. The sequence goes on along the minus strand of BSBM01000012.1, from coordinate 1,979,371 downwards.
AGGTGTTCCTGATGAAAGCAGTAGTAGTGAATATGAACCTAAGACTCAATCCATCTGCATACAGTTCCTTCAGAAGAAGAGAAGGAAGATCACTGAAAAGCCAACTTATCCAAACAATACCATTATTCATGATTTTATAATCAATGAAGAACCCATCCCTCCATTAATTCCTTTGAAGGAGGAGCAAGTGCCCGACTTTGCAGTTTTCGAGAATGTTGTTGATCATCATAAATATTCTAAGAGATATTTTTCATCCCCCTTACTGTCCGTCAAAGACAACTAGTGGACTGTGGTTAACCTCTACAATTTATTACGAGATGTTTCCCACAATTATGTGATGGACATCTTTTGAAATTTTGTGAAACATTCGCTATGAACCATTCTCTACGATGATATGGTTAGAATAGTTAGATTTTGTAAATCCCTATTTTCATGGGAAATATATCCTTTGTAACCATTTTGTAATCATTATTTAAAAGGATAGAATCCTCATGGGGAAAGGTGGGGGAAGATAATTGCCAGAGAAGAACTGGAGAAACACTGCTTCACTTTTGATCATGTAATTTTTTGCAGACCAATGAATCAAAGTTAGTTTCTTTTTGGCATCTTCTTTGTGTAAGTTATCAAATTTCTTTGATGATGTTTGATTTCTTAACCTTGATTAGCAATTAATACTATTGATTTTGCAGCCAATCATTAATGCACTGATCTGGAATTCAGATTTGTCTTAATTCATGATCTATGTAATTAAATGTTTTAATTGAATTTCTTTAATTAAAATCTTTATCTATTTCTGCAAATGATTCACATAAAATTATTCAGTTCATGTTATTTTTTCAATTGGCAAAAGAACAACAGGATAATCTTGGATATGCTTAATCTTTGAATTATTACCAATAATTTTCATTGCCTGGTTGTATTTTGAAGTAATGAGTCAATTATTCGATGTCACATTTATGTCAAGTTGATGGAATAACTTATTGGAATTCAGACCAAGTTACCCTGCACAGAAACGACACACTCCTTTTACATTAAATCTGAATCAGCTTCGATTTTCTTTCAAGGTAGGGTTGACTTAGGTTTAGATCCACTTTAGAATTAGGACACTTTGATCTTCCTGTTTAGGAAGACAAATCATTTTACGATCGAACCTCATAAGTGCCAGCGGAGGCCTTTGTATCCATGGGAGATTACTATTCCAAATAGGTTGGGGATAGAACTGTTCCTGCGTAGGACCTTTTGAATACTTTGAGTCTGGATTTTCACCCTATGTTGTTAGCCTTAGAACCCATTCCATCACCTACACATCCACCAAGGCTTCAACAAATGGTGCTAGAAGGAGGGCCCAGTGCAAATTATGCCTAAACGAAATACCAGCAAACCTCCTCAAACAAGAATATCGATTGTCACCCATAGTCATACGTAGGCATCAACTTCTGCAGAACAACCGGTACAGGATCCAACCGTTATTCCTACCACCCCTATGACAGAGCAGGAAACTAGAAGGGATGAGAACATCGTTTTCGTATCACCCACTAGGGGACCCCTTACACTCAAACAAATACTTAAAGGTTCTTCTGATAGTGTTGCTAGGTTGCAACGAAGGATCACTGAGAAGAGTAACCAAGGACTAGCAGCAATTCATCACCAGAACTCTGATATGCAAGCTAATAACTTGAATAATCAAGATTCAGATCGTCAAACCCTGAACCACATAAGTCACCTCACCACAATCTACTTCCCGATTTCAATCTTTATATATTATTTGATGAAACATAGCAAGAACAACTAAACATTGCCACAGGTGGTCCACCACCAACTCCTCCTTCATCTTCATTATCCTCATCTGACAAATCATCTAGTAGTGATTCATCATCCAATTCAGATTCAGAAGACTTACCCATGGCAAAGGGTGGTAACAGACTATGGCTGGACCAGGATGCTGTGTTTGTTGTTGGTGAACAACACAAATTACCCAAAAATCCTGAGAAGTGGCTCCCCAAGTTTAACCCTGATGAAAAATCACCTGCACTTGATCACATCAAAACCTTCATCCAGGCTATTAGAATTAGGAGTATCATTCACGAAGATGTAGTTTGTAGGTTGTTCCCATACACCTTTGAGGGGAAAGCATCCACATGGTACTTTTCCCTACAACCACAGTCCATTCCTTCATGGGATGACTTTGAAAAGTCATTTATCCATAAATTTGGAGATGATAACATTCCAGAAGACTTGGTTTTAGACTTATCCTCAATGAAAATTACAGGTAAAGAGATGGTAAAAGACTATAATCAAAAGTTTTCATATTTGAAAAATAGAATCCCTGTTACCCTTCTCTCTATAGAAGAATTGCTAGTTGCTTATTATGTTAAGGGTTTACCCGCTCCCATTGCTATGTGGGTAAAAAGAGAACGAAAAGATAGTTTGCAAGAAGCCTTCGCAGAGGCTATCCAGGTTGAAAAAGACATATTATGCCTAAAAGACAATCCTGATGTTCCATCAGATCAACCTTCAACCTCTAAGAGGAAGCAAGAAACTCCTCCAAAACCCACAGTACAAAACAAGGACCCATTTTAGATGACTAATATGAAGAAGTTCCTCCAGAAGTCTCAAATGAAATGGTAGACCTGAAGAAAGGCAACATAGAAAATCAAAATAATAACAGGGGGTTCAATAGAAAACCTTTCAGAAGACCTTACCAACCCCCACAAAACCAAGTTCCACCTAACCTGGATGAAGGATTGAATGCAGAAGAAATTATTTCTATCTTTAAGGATTTGGTTTCAGAATCACAGAATTCTCCTGATCAGCAAGATCAAAATCTACAAGAGAGTCTAGATCCCAAACCCCCAGATGAAATAGAAGATTAGCAGATAAACATAATTAGCTTTTGTTCAGAACTTCCTATGGTTGAGGAGGAAGATGAGCTTGAGGCTGTCTTCAATGTCCAACATCCTTACAATACAAGGAGTAAAGGGAAACCCACACAAGAAGCCTCCACTTCAGCACCCACCCCAAACAGAGGTAAAGCACCAGTACATAAGGACACTTTGATTCTTGAAATAGAATACAATCTAATTGATGACTTAAAAAGAATGAAAGCTAATATTTCCCTTTTCAAACTTCTGAAAATCCCTACAATGAGAGATAGTCTACCTAAAAGTATGATTGTCAACAAACCCAGGGAAACTCAGAACAATAATTTGGAAATGTATTCTAAAAATTGAAATCAGAAACCAGGTAGCAACAAGACACCTCCTTTCTTGCTTACCTTTGAAGTCTTCAATAGAAATGTCCATAATTGTATGATTGATTCAGGGGCTTCATCAAATGTGATGCCTCTATTTTCCTGCAAGAAATTGAACGCCGCTTGGGAGCCATGCCCTACACAATTTGTCCAATTGGATAGATCCAAAGTAAGGGTAGTGGGAGAACTGAAAAATGTCATGTTAACATTATCTGTTGACCCCAAAATCCACCAGACAGTGGATATCATTGTGACTGACATTCCATAGATGTATGGCATGTGGTTGAGAAGAGACTGGTCAGAGAATCTTAAACAATACTTTGCTACTGACTGGTCTGACCTATGGCTTCCCTATAATGGAAATCCAAACATAATTAAAATCAACAGGGAGCCTTATATGAAGCAAATTGTCACAGATTTAAATTATCCCAGTGAGCCTGCTGCATACTTTAGCTCACATGTGGAACATTACACTTTTGATACTTTCTTTGGGGATCTACCTATGGATTTGTCACCAACTGAGGATATACAGAATCAGTCTCAAATTATCAATCTCACTTCTATTCCATTCTTACGTACCATTGTCCATAATGTATATAATGTAAATACAAATTTAGGTTAGATTTGAATGCATGGACTTTATTTTTTGATGGCTCCAGATCTAAAGATGGAGCTAGTGCAAGTTGTGTCCTAATGATCCAAAAGGGACCAAAACTATGATTTCCTACAGACTTGAGTTTGAACGTACCAATAATATAGTTGAGTACGAAGCCTTGGTTCAGGGACTCAAAAAGGCCATTGACATGGGTGCACAGGTAATCGAATGCTATGGAGACTCTGAGATCATAGTAAAACAGGTAAGGAACAAAATACATTGTTTGTCTCCTTGATTGATTAACTATTAAAAATTGGTAATGGATCTCACTAAATTTTTTCTGCATTTAATATCAAGTCAATCCCAAGATCATAGAATTTTGATGCAGATTTGCTTGCTAACACTGCATCCAGGATGATCCTACCAGAAGGTTTGTCCCCTAAATTTTTTTCAATTGAACTTATGTATAGGCCTTCTATTCCTGATAATGTGGAAAATTGGAAGGTATTTGATGACGATCAACAAATATTAGACTTTCTCACATCCTAGGACACTTTTCAAGATGTCGCAATAGATGAGGCCGAGCATGATAAGTCTCTATCTGATCCTTCCAACCTCATACCTAAATCAATTATCAACCTGGAGAAATTTTATGATCAGCAAGATAAGTTCAAGCAAAAGACCAACTGCAAGACCCAGAGTTCATCCCTCAACTATGAGCCACTCAACCTAGGTACTGAACAGAACCCTCGTTTCATCAATCTAGGGGTCGATGGCGCTGCTGAGGAGAAGAGGGATTTAATTAAAATCTGCAAGGAGTTCAAAGATGTCTTTGCATGGACATATGATGAAATCAAGGCTTTTGAAACCAGTATCATGCACCAAAATATACCAATGAAACCATAAGTAATACCTTACCAGCATAAATTAAGGAAGATGCATCCCAGTCTAGAACCCTCTGTAAAGAAAGAGCTTGAGAAGCTACTAGCAGCAAGAATTATATTCCCTATCAGGCATACACAGTGGATTTCCAACCTGGTACCTGTTCAAAAGAAAAATGGTGAAACCAAACTCTGTGTTGATTTCAGGAACTTAAATAGAGATTTCGAGAAGGACAACTACCCTATTCCACCAGTGGAGCAAATTCTACAGAAGGTAGCAGGGTTTGAGATGTTTTCTCTCCTTGATGGCTTCTCAGGGTACAACCAAGTCCTGGTTTCCCCTAACGATCAACTAAAAATAGCTTTCAGAACCCCTTGGGGAACCTTTGCCTACAAGTGAATGCCTTTTGGGATGATTAATGTAGGTGCTACATTTTAGAGAGCTATGGACATAGCTTTCAGGGGTTTGTTGCACAATTTTGTCGTTGTATATTTAGATGATGTTACTATTTATTCCAAAAAATGACATGACCATTTTTCTTCTTTGAAATAGGTTTTTGAATGCTGCAGGAGATATGGAATCTCATTGAACCCCAAAAAATCGATCTTTGCAGTCATCGAGGGTAAGTTGTTGGGTTTTATTGTTTCGAAAGAAGGCATGATAATCGATCCAGAATGCATAGAAGCCATCTCGAAGATCGTCTTACTTGGTTCACGCAAGGCCATGCAATCTTTTCTTGGTAAGATTAATTTCATTCGTAGGTTTGTTTCGAATTTTGCTCAAATTGTTAAGCCATTACAGTAATTAGTTAAGAAAGGTGCTTAGTTTAAATGGTCTGAGGAACAAATAAATTCCTTTGTTGAAATCTGAAGAGCCATTGCGAAAGCCCCCGCTTTGATGTCTCCAGATTTCAACAAATATTTTATTTTGTACACGTTTGCTATTGATTTCCCCTACGCAATTGTTTTGACACGAAAACATGATAACGATGTTGATATCCCTACTTCATTCATGAGCTCCAAATTCAAAGGAGCAGAACTCAATTACTCCCAGATTGACAAACAAGCTTACGCAGTCTATAAATCTATGAAGCATTTTAGACCATATTTATTGAAATCGCGGACTAAATTTATTGTTCTGTATGCAGCTATTAGAAATGTTCTGGTTCAGAAAGAATTAGGGGAAAAGAGAGCTCACTCGATGACAGCTTTGCAAGAATATGATTTGGAGATCAAACCAGCAAATATTATCAAAGTCCAAGGCTTGTGTTTGCTAACTGCTCAATCCAACGATCCTGTACACCAGCAGGTGGAATGGGAACACAAAGAGAGTATAACAACATGCTATGTCAATATTATCACAACCCAAGCATCTGAATGGTATGATGACAATAAATTCTTCCTTACTCATGGGTTTTGTCCTGAAACCCTGGACTTTAAAAAATGTAGAGCTTTATGGTTGAAAGCTTCGCCTTATCAATTCATAAATGGTGTTTTATTTAGGAATAATTATGATGGTGTTTTTCTCAGGTGTTTAGAAAAGGAAGAAACTGATAATATTCTTTTCCAATTTCATCCAGGACCTACAGGAGGACACTTCTCAAGGGAGACCACTGCACATAAGATCCTCAAGGCAGGATACTACTAGCCTACTTTGTTCAAAGATGAATATTCATATGTTAGAAGATGTGAATCATGCTAGAAGTGTGCTGGTAAAGTAAAAAAACATGCCTTTCCTTTGCAGCCGGTGACCATTTAGTTTCCATTTCAGAAATGGGGACTGGATTTTGTTGGACCCATCAAACCTGCTTCCTCCCTATAGCACAAGTATATCTTGACAACTATGGACTGCTTTACCAGATGGGTAGAGGCAGTCGCCCTTGGACAATGCAATACAAACCAAGTGATATCATTCCTTGAAAGCCAAATAGTCACTAGGTTTGGTGCCCCATAATTTTTGGTATTCGACAATGCATCTTAGTTTTCCTCCATTGACCTTACACAGTATGCCCTTGAAAAAGGGATAAAGCTGAATTTCTCTGCCAAATACTATCCACAAGGAAATGGCCTAGCAGAGTCTTCTAACAAGAACTTTATTAATATCTTAAAGAAGACATTTTCTATTCATCATAAAGATTGGCATACCCAGTTATACAATGCCCTTTGGGAAGACCGGGTCACCCCAAAGGAAGCCATAGGAAACTTCCCTTACTGTTTAGTTTATGGTAAGGAGGCCATCTTTCCATCCAACCTCATGATTCCTTCACTACAGTTGACACAATCCATACAAGAGGATGATTCTTCCCCACTCTAGCACAGGATTGATATGTTACTCAAGCTGGAAGAAGACAGGGAGAAGTCCAAAAACAAGCTGTGTCAACATCAGCAGCTAGTAAAGAGGTGGTTTGATGAGAAGTCCTCATCTGATAGGGATTTTACTATGGGGGACTTAGTGTTGAAGTGGGATAAGCAACACAAGGACAAGAATGAGTATACTAAGTTCCAGCGCCTTTGGTTAAGACCATTCATTGTTATAGAAAAGATTAGTCCTAGTACTATCCGGTTGTAGACACTGGAGGGTATCATAGCCACCTACCCAGTCAATGTGCAATTGCTCAAGAAGTACTTTTTTTGATGGAGCAGATTCATTTACTGTACATAAAGTGTGGTTTTTCTTTTTCTGCTTTATGTTCATTTTGATTTCTCCTTTATACATTGGTTTTATTTTTGAATAAATGCCTACACCTTTTGGTGAAGGTTGTTGATCAGTATGTCTCAGGATAACTTAAGTCCGAATTTTTAAGGTAAAATGGGTCAGCTTTATTCCCCTTAGCTTGTAGTTGAAAATGTTTTCCATGAAATTAAAACAGACAATTTTTGCAAATCCTTGATTGATACCTTCCCACCTATACCAAATATCATTATGGATGTTTTGTATGGTTAATTGAAGTTGAAGAAGCAATTATTTTTCTTGCCTTATGTTTCATTAATGAAAGGAAGCATATATTCATAGCTCTGTTAGCCTTACCCATTCTGGATCCCATTATGATCACCTTAAAATAATTTACCTTAATAATTATAGATTGCAAGATGGGGGGTCTTATTACAAGCCATCCCATTATGTTCATAGATGTTTAAGTGGAATGACATATCCACATGAAGCCACCAAACTTGGGGGACGACTTTCAGCTATTGCTGGAAGGTGGAAAATCATATCACGGGTCGGTCCATGCATGATTTGCAAAACATCAGTGAGTAACACTATTGACATATGGTCACCAAGCCATGGTAGTGTCTTGTGATCTATGTACGAATCAATTTTGTTTTCCTTTGTAAGACACTTTGTTGGATATAAGGAAAAGGGGTGTCTTATTACAAGCCATCCATACCATGATCATGGGTCTGATTTTTTACTGAAACTACCACTTATGGTCACCAAGCCATGGTAATTTCTTTTAGGGTCAAAGATGAAAGACAGGAAGTCTCCTTACCGAGCTAGCTTGTTCAGTTTCCAGATCAAGTCTATGAATGGTGTTTCCAATATCTGATCACCAAGTTAGGGAAATGGCCTTATATCAATAAATGTCTTGTTTGTGTATTGTCATTATGTTTATAAAAAAAAAAGGACAAAAAAAGAGAAAACAGAAGAAAAGAAGATGTATATATTGTGAGTAATATGTTTCTACATAAGTAAATAATTAATAAAGTTAAGGTGATTCAAGATTTGGTAACCCAGAATGGCTCTAGGTTTGTTTCTCAGGCTTATCACAAACTGCCTTCCTGTGACTGCATAATGTTTAAGGATTCTTATTTACTTCTGAGCTTGCTTTGTCATATGAACATCATCATTACATAGTTTTGGATGGATATATATCAATGATATGACTAACTTTTCTATTTTGATTGTATTTCATGAGAAAAATTTGTAGATTACGGGTTAAAATATCAAGCTTGCTTACATGTCTTCCTTGTAATCACAAATTTATTTTCAGAGAGAACTGTTTCGGCCCAGCCAGTCGCCATTTGTTGTAGGAACAATAGATCCCATGTGTTAATCAAACATGGGAGCCCCAAATTTTAAATATGCAAAGGCAATGATCAAATTCCATGGTCATTTTGGGGTTTTCATCATGCTTTCGTTGCTTTGCTTTGATTTGATCAAGTTAGTGATTTTTCCTTTTGAAAATTACCTTGTTTTGGTGTGTTTTTCAGAGTTGCGGAAGGCACAGGTTTCTCCAAAAAAAATCAGTCTTTCTACAACCCGCAATACAGATTGCAGGAACTTGGTTTTCCGATTTTGAAATGCTTTTGTTCCGCAACCCGCAATTTGCAGATTGCAGAAGCATAATTGTCTATTTAATAATCGCGTGTTTGCTTCACAACCCACAACCCGCAATGGGTTGTGGGAACATTTTTTAAAATTGGTTTTGCGCTTTGTGATCCTGCAACCCACAATCCGCAAATTGCGGGGGACTCTTTGTTTAATAATGTTTAAAGTTGGGATCCTGCAACCCGCAACCCGCAACTTGCGGATTGCGGGAAGATTTTTGTATGTGCTCAAAATAAACCTTCCACATTTTTCTTCCACCGTCTGCATGTTTTAATCTTAACCGTTGATTTCCTTCGATCCTACGGTTGATATTGAAGTGTCTGTGTTTTGAATTATCATTTCAGTTCTCCATTTTGCTTCACCATTTTCGATTTGCAATCAGATTTTTTGAACTATGATTTTCACCTACAGCCTCATACGAATGATAATCATTGATTCAACTAATTTGTAATGGATTGAGTGTTACGATTTGACATTAATCATACGTGAATTATTACAATTTAACCCTGTTTTAATCCAATCCCTGTCAACGCATGTTGTGCATTGCTTCAATTCAGACCTGATAATTGCAAGTTCCAGATCGTAAGGATTTAATCATGGCAATTCATTATGCTCAGTCATTTCTGGAATCTTTATCGTTCCCTATTAAGTACAGGTTTCAACATGGACAATTGGTTGCTTTCCATGCTATAATAGTAGAGTCCTCTTGGTTAATTTTCATAAGTTTTCTTTCTTACAATTATATTGTGAGCAATATGCAGAGAAATCATAAATATTTGGTTAGGTTTTGTGAAGAGAAAGAACTTCAGCCTCTTATATATCAAGAACCTGTGTCGCCACCTTTTGATGCAGGTGTTCCTAATGAAATCGGTAGTATTGAAGACGAACCTGAGATTCAATCCATCTGCATACAATTCCTTCAGAAGAAGAGAAGGAATATCACTAAAGAGCCAAATCATCCAAACAATCCCATTATTCATGATTTTATAATCAATGAAGAACCTATCCCTCCATTAATTCCTTTGAAGGAGGAGCAAGTGCCCGAATTTTCAGTTTTCGAGAACGTTGTTGATCATCATAAATATTCTAAGAGATATTTTTCAGCCCCCTTACTGTCCGTCAAATACAACTAGTGTACTGTGGTTAACCTCTACAGTTTATTACGGGATGTTTCCTGCAATTATGTGATGGACATCTTTTGAAATTTTGCGAAACATTCACTATGAACCATTCTCTACGATGATATGGTTAGAATAGTTTGATTTTGTAAATCCCTGTTTTCATGGGAAAGCTATCCTTTGTAACTATTTTGTAATCATTATTTAAAGGGATAGAGGCCTCATGGGGAAAGGGGGGGGAAGATAATTGCTAGAGAAGAATTGGAGAAACGCTACTTCACTTTTGATCATGTAATTTTTTGTAGACCAATGAATCAAAGTTAGTTTCTTTTTGGCATCTTCTTTGTGTAAGTTATCAAATTTCTTTGATGATGTCTGATTTCTTCACCTTGATTAGCAATTAATACTATTGATTTTGCAGCCAATCATTAATGCACTGATCTGGAATTCAGATTTGTCTTAATTCATTATCTATGTAATTAAATGTTTTAATTGAATTTCTTTAATTAAAATCTTTATCTATTTCTGCAAATGATTCACATAAAATTATTTAGTTCATGTTAATTTTTCAATTGACAAAAGAACAACAAGATAATCTTGGACATGCTTAATCTTTGAATTATTACCAGTAATTTTCATTGCCTAGTTGTATTTTGAAGTAATGAGTTAATTATTCGATGTCACATTTATGTCAAGTTGATGGAATAACTTATTGGAATTCAGACCAAGTTACCCTGCACACAAACGACACACTCGTTTTACATTAGATCTAACTTAGCTTAGATTTTCTTTCAAGGTAGAGTTGACTTCGGTTTAGATCCAATTTAGAATTAGGACACGTTGATCTTCCTTCTTAGGAAGACAGATCCTTTTAGGATCGAACCTCATAAGTGCCAGCGGAGGCCTTTGTATCCATGGGAGATTACTATTCCAAACAGACTAGGGATAGAACCGTTCTTGCGTAGGACCTTTTGAAGCCTTTCATTCTGGGTTTTCACCCTCTTTTGTTAGCCTTAGAACCCATTCCAACACCTACACATCTGAGGCTTAAACACTCTCCTCTTGCTTCTAGTGGTTAGTTGGACCAACCATGATTTACTATGCTTTGTTTTCTTAAAAGAACATATCTCAACAATTTTAACAGTGATATAATTGTGAGCGGATCCAGGGTCAATCAAAAATGAAATAGATAGCTTAGAAATCTTACATTCAACCTAAACCATATCTAATTGATGGTATTCTTGACAGTCCTCTAGTGAAACATAGATTCTATGGACGTTCCTTGCCACCCGACCCACAATTTCATACTCTTGTATGTTGTGAATATGCTTTGTGTTCCCATTTTTATGTAGACATCTCCTAAGAAAATGCTCCTCTCCACATCAATAATGTTGAAGTGGATTTCTTATCTCTCTTGTCTTGTCTCCCATCATCCTAGTTGGGTTAGTTACACCCTGTGTTGGCTTCCTTTGTTGATTTATGAAATGTGGAGGTTTGAATCCCTTCTTTCTTTCATCAAATTTATCCTTTTTCTTATCCTTACATGCCTTATGGAATTTTAGCTTGCTTTTTTTTATCATAACAATGCTTGTACTTTCTTATGGTCTCATCTAGATTTTGAGGCTCATCAAACTCAATTATATACTTATATGATTGAGGTAATCCACTTAGAAAATGTTGAATTTTGACCTTATCATCCATGATATACTTGACATATCTCAAAAACTCCAAGAATTTATTAACATATTCCTCCATAGTCATTTGTCCCAATTTCAACTCATGGAACTCTTTGATTTTTTCATCATAGTACCTATCAGAGAGGTACTTTTGCTTGAAATACTTCTTGAATTGCTTCCACACAAAATTCCTTTGATTGAGCTTCTTCACTTGCATAAGGTGATCCCACCATATAGATTATCTTCCATTAAAATTAAATATGGCCACCCTTTTCTTCGTATTCTCAAAGTATCCTTGTGCGTGGAAATACTTCCTCATCTTGAGAAGCCAAGCCTCAACTTCTTGACTAGATTTTACTTCACCATTAAAAGTGAGAGGTTTGGCCTTCTAAAATCCCCGAAGTGATTTTTTCTTGACATGCATCTTCCTCTTATTCCTATGAGATGAAGAAATTGAACCTTCAATGGATTTTTTAGTGGAAGATGACTCGCTAGAAGAGAAATTTGGAGTATATGTCCTATCTCTAGAAACCCTTCTTGATCTACGAGACCTCTTGTAAGAATTCCTCCTTGAGATACTTCCACTCTTTCCTCATTTCCTGAGTGATTTCCATGGTGAATCTTCCTCTGAATGTCTGTCAAAATTTGGATCATGGATGCATTCAAGTGGTTCTGTTCTTCCTGAGCTATAATCAACTTCTCATTATCTTCTTTGCAAATTTGTACTTCCACTCTTAGGATTCTTATGGTTTCTATAATTTTTGGGGGAGTTTCTTGATTTCTTTGACCATTATATTTTGTCTCTACATTCTCAACATGCATATTTGTTGATGTATTTGTAACTTCAGAATGTATTCACTTGTATATTTTATATTGTATTTGTATTTTATTATTGTACCTCTGACGGAGATGTTAATTCCTCTGATCAGAGAAGTCATTATTGTACTTGGTTCATGTAAATTCATTGAGGTCAATACTCCCATGCAATTCGGGGCATTAGTTCCCCTGGAGTCATTTGTATCAGGGTGTTTAAGTCCCCTAAAGGATTCGGCCCAGTCAACTTTAGTTGAGGCCGACTTTTCAAGTGGTAAAGGTAAAGTGAAAGGTAAAGTATAAATAGAGAGCTAGGCTCTCTATTTATTCACTCACTCACTCATTTGCATACGTGAGAGAGAGAGAAGTTCGCACAAGTGGAGGAGGAGGAAGCTTCTGGAGATCATTTCTTACTTGTGAAATGCATTAGCAACCTGATGTGATAATAGTAAACCATTGTGAATCTTACTTCACAAGTAAAATACTTCTGTACAACTTTAAAGAACTAATGAAATTGATCTTGGACATGTGTTTTTCGTACTCCGACATACAAGGTTTCATCCTTAAATTCAGGTTTAATAAATTCAATGCAAGAGGTCGCTTCAACACCCATACCCTTAAACCACTTCTCACCAATCCTAGGTATCTATGTGGCAACTGAGATTGTTCTTTCTGAGACAAAATATCCAATGTACCGACTTTATTTTGCACTCCATCATAGTTTAAGGAGAATTTCCTCCTTGAAGCCTCTGGAAAAACCCTAAGAAGCCATCCCTTTGAAACATTTCAACCATAGATGGATCTGACTCTATCAACTTCATATCCTGGGGTTCATACCTGAAAAAATCCCCTCCCTTGTTATATATTTTCTTGTTCTCTTTGACCATCATGAACAATTGAAACCTCTTCACAAAACTTTTTCTGGAAACCTGTAGCAGATTGGAAGAATTCACAAACTGTGAAATTTGTAGCGTTTTGAAGGTTTTGCAGTGAATTGTGTAATTTGCAGCGACTGGGAAAATTTATGCCAACGGGGGAATCCACAACGAACTAGAAAGATGGGAAAGGAATAATTTGTAAGGAAGAGGGGAGATTCACTACAACCAAGAAAATTTGCAGTGACAAGGTAAAATCACAACTAACAATTAATTCATAGCGAACATGAATTACGGCATTAGGGATTTCACAACGAACTAGAAAAAAGGGGTATTTTGCAACGAGTTTCAACTAATGATCAGGTGATTTGGAATAAAGCGTTTGTATCCCAGGGCCTTTTAAAGAAAAATTGTTGATTCAGACATGCAATCGTGACCAACGTTGGAGTTTAGAAAATTTTGAAAACCAACTTAACTTGACAAGACATCTGCTGCGAATTTTTAGAAACTTTTGCAACTCTAACTTGAATTGATCCCTTGATCATGATTACATTTTAAGACTGACTCCACAACTTCGAAACTGGTCCTTAGAAGGCAATAATGACATCAAACTCAGGTTTAAGGAAACATGATGATGAAATGACCCACACTACAAATTTTGAGGAGATTTTGTAGTGATGATACAACTTGACTCTTAATCATCATTATCTTTTAAAATTTATTGTTGAACCTTTAAAATTAACCTTAGGTGAACCATCTTGACATTAAATTTAGGTTTAACAAAATATTACAAGATAAGACCTGTGCTATGAAAACTACGACTTTTTGCAGCATGAAGTAACTCTTGTCATCATTATTCTTAAAGAACCTTTATACTGACGTTAATGACATCTGATTCACATGGCATAGACTAATTAACAAAAGGATGGACAACAATATAGCTAATGTGATACCGAATACCATAACACAACCCTAAGTGAGCTTTATGACAAAAATTGAAATATAATCTAACCAAAACCTTAACCAAATGAATAACTTGACTTTAGACTCTAAAGACCATTGATTTTATGACTGACGCAATTCCTTGATCCCAAAACAAACGTGTGATCCATAGTGTATTACTATGCACTAACACGCCTCATGGAGCATAAATAAGCCATTCCATGCCCCATTTTTTATGGTCTTGGAAAAGCAAGCATGGTTGAGGTATACGAATGATTTTCCATGGTTAATGAAAAAACGTTAGTCCTCATAAATGGCTTAGATTTATTGCATCATAAGGAGCATTTGCATCACATTGAAAGTACATAAAATTTCCAACAATCGATATCTTTGATGCTTGCCCAATTTATGTATGAAAAATCAGTGAGAATACATGTCTTTGGGGCTGCAATATGTTTGGGACAACATCATATATATATATATATATAATCTTCTCTAAAAAAGAAAAAAATTGAACCTATGTCAATGAAAATATTAAGGGCTTTGCTTCAACAATTACATAACATAAACTAATGAGATAATTTCAAGTTTAAAAATATAATAAGTAGTTGCAAAAGAAGTTCACTTGAGCTTTCAACTATGTTTAATCCTCAACTTGTTTAAAAAACTCAAAATGGTTAAAATTATATAGCATAAAAATATATATTTTCATTGAAGAATATGTCCTACATCATGCTTTGGAATGTCAATAACAATACTTCAAATCCAAGAAAACTGTACATAAGCTCAGC
This sequence comes from Larix kaempferi, assembly GCA_027924585.1. Lineage (NCBI taxonomy): Eukaryota > Viridiplantae > Streptophyta > Pinopsida > Pinales > Pinaceae > Larix > Larix kaempferi. The sequence goes on along the minus strand of BSBM01000012.1, from coordinate 1,964,100 downwards.
AAGAATGTATCTCTATCTCCTAGGATTCCTTTGTAAAAAGATTTTGATCTAGTTCTTATGCTAAGACTGGTTTCTAGAAGGAAAAGGAAGGTCCTTCCCTTATCCTGGTGGTATCTACTCATCAGAGTTCTTTAGGGTCACCCATGGCTCCCTCTCACTTATATCCTTCTACTTCTCCTTACCCTAAAGATATTGATTTTAGTTCGCATGTTATTCAAAAGTCCTCTATAGTTAATACATTTGGTTGTTCCTTTCTTATGAATCCTTCGTCATTTATTTCATCAAATTATGATCTTCATTCTAAAGGAGGAGTGAGAGGAGGTATGTAATATCCCGATTTTGACCCTATTGCATTAAAATTGTAGATGATGTAAATGTCGTTATTTAATCATGGTGAGGAGCTCAAGGCCAAGGCCCCATCATCGATTTAGCTTTGTATGTATCAACAATTAAAAATAGATGCCTATGGTTCTTGTGTTGGACATGCACAATGTAAATTAATACATCATGTAAATACGAATTTTAATGAAAACACCCACAACCAGCTATGCAATGCAACAAAGAGATGGGGCATGATTCTATAAGGAATGGGGGGGGATTATTCAGACCCTTGAGCCCATGGTGTTAATCCATTTCATTGAGAAAACCAATAAATATCAACTACCCATTTTGGGTTATGCACCCAATCATTTAATTCTTCCAAGAGTTGGTTGAGGCAGTTAATGCCTTGGGAATGGAAAGGCATGGTAGTCAATTTTCGTGTATGGGAAAGCCATCAATCTGGAAAATCCTATTTTTGCTTCTTGGGCAAGAAAACACCCACGAAATGGTGCCCAAAGCCAATCTTCACCCATGGCTTTTGACCTCTCACGCAGTCTGAGCTAGCCGGGCTTTCCCCATCACGATTTTCACCATTTTTCTTGCATTTTCCATGCCTGGGAGCTCTTTTTTGCATTGTACAGCGGCTGGGAGAGAAGGGCCATGATTTGGGACTGTGATGGAGGTCGTTTTTGCCCCAAAATTCCCATGGACATTTTTCTGAAAACGATTTCTACTCTCCAGGGTTGTTCCCCAATTTCCATTTCGTTTTTGGGATTTCCCACGTTTTTCTGAACTGGTAGAAACCCCCTCTTTGGGAACCCCACTGAAGAAACGTTTTTCCTCATGCCCATCAATTGTGGTTTTGCTGTTATGTGCATCCCTGTTTTGGTTTGAACCTATGAGCAAGAGATTTGGAGTGGTAGTGGACATAATTGGCTTGATAAACCTAGTGGGGAGAATAACCTCTTAAGAAGATCAAGAGGGCTGGCTACTCTTCTATACACACCTGGAACACTCTATAATTGGAAGGTATGGCCTAAGGGACTATGAATTGGTGAAGGGAATACTTCCTTGAGTGGGGTGTGTAGGCATTGTGGGTGCCAATCTAGATAGATCTTGTAGAGGTATCCGTAGCTCTGTGGTTAAGCTCACTAACTTAGCAATTCTTCCTTTCCATTTCCTAGTAGCCTGAAAAACCCAATTGTAGATTGGCTTGGCTCATTTTGGTGTATGCTTGGCTATATGTGAGTCTGTTGTTCCCTGGTTCCTTGTAGAAATCATGCCCAGCTCGGGGGTGGCAATTGTATCAAGAGGTTGATAAACACAACTGGCCTATGGTTGGGAGGAACGTTTCAGTTGCATAGCTGGTTGCTCAGGGACTACTTTGTTTCAAGATAAGTACTCGTGTGTGCTAATTCTATATTGTTTTCATTGATGAATGACATGAACATCTTGAATGAATGATTGATGTGTAATAGAATTTAATTATATTGTGTTTCAAATATTTATGTATCTGCATATGTCCATCTTCAGTTTATATGAATCTTTGCTTACTACGATTTGGGACTAGATGTCCAGTATTATCATTAGTGTTCTCTCCATAGCCTTGGTAGGATGGGAGGGACACTACAAGGTATTTCCTCAAATAAAAAGGAGTAGGTTACAATTGGGAGGAAGCCTTACATTTCTTCAACTAAATCCCAATCCAAGATGGAATTCCATGAAGGAAAACAAGCTACTATTATGCGGGCCCTTAGATCGAGGAAGGCCCTTCATTTTGTGAATAAATGATTATTCTATCTTTCAATGCAAGAGGATTGGGAGAGGTCCACAAAAAATTCCCCTCCAAATACTTTTTAAGGTCTATAGTCCTGATATCATCTTGATACAAAAAACCATGTGTTGTATCTCTTATATTCTGAAAGATTAGTCATTTTGTGCATCAGATGCTTAAGGCCAATTTGGTGGTTTGATTCCAGGTTGGAGTCTAATGTTGATGGCTTCTGCTTATGTATGTTTATCCTTTGGTATCTTGTAAATATGGAGGCGAAGGATCATTCAATTATTCTAAAGGTCCTCAATCTGTATGGTCCATACCTGGAAAGAAATACTTTTTGGAAGATTCATTTGGAAGTCGATGTGCTTAATCAAAATGGTTTGGTAGTTGGGGAAGACCTAAATCCGAATCTTTCTCTTACGGAAGTTTGGGGAGTTAGAGATCTTCGTGATCCTTTGGGATATTTTTTTTCTCGTTTATTTGAATAAATTCACTTCATGGACCTTAGTGTATTCCAACATGGAGAAACAAAAGGAAAGGTCAGGAGGCCATCTCCAAGAAACTGGATACATTTATGATTTCAGAAGATCTATTGAATGGTCCATCAATTTTGAAATCATCGTTGAGATGCATGGCATATCCAAACATATGCCTATTCTACTTCATTGGGACTTGGTTGATCAAAATACCCCTTCACCCATGAAGTTTGACAATGTTTGGTTGATGGAAGAAGATTTCAAAAAACTTGTTGTTGAAAATTGGAAACATATCATAGAGAATTCCAGGGATTCTGTGATGCATCAATTTGCATCTTCACTCAAGAAATTGAAGGCAATCATTACAACCTGGGACAAAAAATATCTGGAAAAGTCTCAGTGGGATTTAAACGATATAGAAAAGAAGATAGGACTTATTTTCAAGTCTAATTCCTCAGGTTTTTCTCAGATGATGACGTGAAAGATCTTATTAAGAAAGGATGAATTTTTTTGGAAGTTGAAAAGTAGAAATTTATGGATTCAATCAGGGGGGCAACAACAAATTTTTTTCATAATTTCACAAATCATAGGAAGATGTAGAATTCAATCTGGGAGCTAAGGGATCCTAACAGTTATATAGTTAGCTCCTTCAAGGATAGGTGGAACTAAGAAGAAGTCACTTTCCATCCCTTTTTAAAGAACCTGGGGGTTTTTCGATTGTGGATATTATGTGGATCATTCATTTGACGCCAAGATGTATGAATGAGGAGCATAATTATTTAATTGAAGAGGATGCCTCCATATAATATATAATAAATTGAGAATACCTTGATATATCTTAAAAATGGGAAGAGCCATGGTCCAGATGGGTTCACTATTGAATTTTATCTAGCTTTTTCGAATTACTAAAATATGACCTCCTCAAGGTTGTTAAGGAATCCAAAGAAGTGAAATTTTTTATTGAATCCCTTAACTCAACCTTCATTGGCCTTATCATGAAGAACTAGATGATATCTATTAGGATGGTTTTAGGTTGATTTCATTATGCAATCTCATTTATAAATTAATTTCCCAAATTATAGCAAAGCGAGTGAAAGCGATCTTGTCAAGTATCATATTGGAAGAACTATTTGGAATTTTTTTTCAATCGTCAAATACACAATGTTCTAGCGACATCACAAGAAGTTTCACATTCCATCAAAGTTCAAAAGTTGAAAGCAACATTGTTAAAAAATGATCTTGCAAAGGCTTATGATAAGGTAAGTGATGGGCTTAATCAATCATCAACAATATTGTATCATCTTGGGACAAGATGCCAACAAGAGTGTTGTATATAAACCTTTCCTTTAATCATCAACCCAGGGGTTAGTACAAACTTCTAAGGGTCCTGCACAATATGTGCAACCTACAAAGAAACTTAATGATGCCTAGTTGTATGTAACTTCAAAATAATCAAAAGTACTACTGGTAAAAAGCAAAGAAAATTTTGAATATATGATCTAAGGGTTTCAAGGGACATGGATCCCCTCATTCGATTGGGCATCTATCCATTTATCAGTGGTCTCAAAGACAAGTTTCAAGAAGCTCCTCGCCTAGTTTTAGACAAACTTTTTGAGGAAATCCCTAATTTACCCTACCATTCACACACCGAGTACATGTATTCCAATGACAACAAATTTTGAGCAAGTAATGAAACAATCTAAGAACTTTAATGCTTTACCTAGCTCATATGAAAATATATCATGTGATGAATATAAACATTCAATTTTAAATTGCAGAAGCAGTAAAAAGATATTTATGCTGAATTAAAAGTGCAGAAACAGTTCATCAAATCTAATTTATTTGAAATATTGGCAATCTTCTACAAATTGTAGTAAATCTATGTTATCTACTATGTTCTATCAACATTCATATGAAAATAGTAAATATATTATAACACACAAGTCCTTGTAGTCACCTATATTTCTCAGCAAAGGTGTCTTTCATCTACTCCCAAGTGAAAATACTATTTGGTTCTAAACTCATGAACCACCTGAGTACATATTCCTTTAAAGTTGAGGGAAATAGTTTCAGTTTCTGTGCATCCATGGTTTAATCATAGGTCCGACATACAACCTCAAATTAAAATAGGAAGGTGGCATGGTCTTCTAAGGCTATTCCATGGAAATTGGGCAAGGCAGCAAGGTTAATGTTTTTCATTATGGCCTCGTTATCATGAGCTCCTCTAATGGGAAAATCATAGATGTGAGGTTGTTCTACATTTTACTCATCGGCAATAGAGTGCTCCCCATTAACCATTGCGTCAGAGTATTAATGGTATGATGAGTCAGTCGAGTCTTTTGTTAACCAAAGAGACCTTGTCTTTGTCTTGGCATACATTAGTGGTGTGATGGATTAGATAATTTAGGAGGACTTTCCTCTTTAGTTCTCCTATGTCTTGAACTCGGATTGGGTTGAGGAGATGTGTTTGATACGAATTGTTCGAATTTGTCTCTGGCCCTAGGAATTCATGCTAATTTGGAACTAGGAATGTTCTTGTTAAACCCTTTTTTATTTTATATATATATATATATATATTTGTATTTTTATGGGGGATTTATAGAATTTTTAGTATTTGTGGCAGGAGTTGTAGTTGAATTTTCATGGCCCATATCATAGTCTCAAGTTGGAAGAGAGGCACGATCATAGAAAAATGTCGTGGTTCCAAGTAAGAGCTCTAGACCATAGATAGTAGCAATGAATGAGAGGAATAAATCCACTTGCAATAGTCGTATATCCTTCAACTTGTTCATTCTTTACACACCAGATCATTTGAATGGTGGGACACCAAGACAAATAAGAGGCATCCAAGCACAAGTATATAGATATTACCACAATGAATTAGGGTCTGTGATTTCATAAATGAGCTCATGCACCAGTAAATAAAGAGCTCCATGCACCAATGGAGATGCAATTCAAGCCTTCATGTTGAGTTCGTAGGTCAACATTCACCTTTCCATTTCATTGCACCATTGTCTTGAATATGATAGTAGTGGAAGATATTCGAAAATCTTAGCTCATCTTGTATTTTCAACGCGATGTGCTCTAGTCTCATTTTGAGGTTGTGAATTCAAGATATATCCCTTCCTCAATATTTTTTCACATGGTGGAGCCACACATTTGTAATCAAAACCATGTAAAGGGTGAAGCACCCTTCAATGTATCATTCCTTCCCTACATGTTTCAACAATATTTATCCTTTTGCTTTTGGATTTGGCAATGGTTGGAGAAACAATCAAGTCGATTCAGAGTCTATGTCAGAGACTAAGTATGAGCCAGATCCTAAGGTATAGCTAGAGCTTATGTAGGAGAATATGGAAGGAAGGAGTTATTGCATAGGCCAAGGGCTCATAGTGAGCTCTGATACCACTATATGGTTCCCATTAGGGAAAATAGGAAATTAAACACACAAAGATAGAAGAGGATAGGTATGAAGCACAAATTTTCTCATTAAAAAATGTACAATATTTACATGATAATGACCCTTGGGTTCAACTTCCCAAGTGGTCTCTTGGACTCCCAAGTGACTCTTCCTATTCACCTAGACTTTTGGTCTTCCTTGCACGTGAATAGTGCACAATAATCCTAACACCAAGTATTATGTTCCCAACACTTTTGAACAACAAATTAAACTAATGAAAGCAACAAAAACAAGAAATATTTTCCTATCGCTATGGTGAAAATAGCTTCTATGTAACGCCCCCTTCACCAAATCCAACCAATAGGAGGGGACATTAACTAAATTACGGGATTCTAAATTTCTCCCATAACAATAATACAAATTTATAAGATCTAAAATGCATGTGCATATATGTAGATAAAAAAAACAACAAAAATAAATTCAGTCCACAAACACATAACATGCAATTGCAGGCATTATTATCACAAGCATATAAATAAAACCATTGCACATCAGATACAAATATAATACTTATATTTAAACAAAGAATATCCAAGAAACTAGATATGTAAGAGTGATTTTCCGCCCAATCATAGAAACTCTATCTATCATATATAATTTCTATTGAGAGTCCACCCCCAAGCTGGCTATGAGGCCACCAGGGAAAAGGAAACAACTACAAGATTCTCCCTCTCATCCCACAACCCATTCTGCTCACTATGCTTAGCCAAAAAATCACCTAGAGCTCTACAGGGATCTCACTAATCCATCAAATCCATGAAACTCCTTCCAACGTCCACACACAAAAAAAGAAGGCATTTCCCTTCACTGATCCATAGTTCCCTCAGGAAATCCAATCGTTATAATGATTTCCATTGTGTGCAAAAAGAGTTCAACATGTTTTACGTTGTTGGAGAACCTTTTACAACATCAATTCATGGCTCCTCGAGCATCCAAAAGTAGCAGAACTCAATGGGTAACGATTCCTAACTTTATCAACCTCTATGCTCACCTACATCCATCTATTTTCCCTTCATAAATGTAACTATGTATCCAAATTCGAATTTATGGGTTATACACAGTCTGGTAATTGGTCTTGAACAACAATAGGAAGCTCTAAGTAGTGTGTAAACCTACATTAGAGAATGATGGAATGAAGTTTGACTCCAAGGTATATGAGGCAACTGGGTAAACATATAACTGACATAACATCTAACCATAGAAGAAAAGGAATTCCGGCGGTTGACATAACTGTTACAACCCCCATGCATCAATAATTGCATGAAGTGACTTTTCCCACCAACCTCACATATGCATTCAATGATTGAGTTTAATATTCAAAAGAAGGTAATTGGTTCATTAAATCACATGGAATAATTTGGATGAGTTCTAAGGTTGATACTTGGTTGAAAAGGATATAGTTTAACATAGTCCCCCTTTCCTCTTCCCCTCTAGTGGAATCATATCCCCCTAGTCCTCTTTACACAACCATCTTTGACCATTTATTATTTCCTAACATAATATTTACATATCATTCAAATTGGCATGATAAGACAACCACATGGTTCAAATAAAAATATGTACTTAATTCATGCCTGGCCATTCACTAGTTAGGCCTTGGCCTTGAGCTCCACACTAGGAATACATACTTTCCTATTTACATAATTTACATAGTTTTTATTAAATACATTCCAAGTCAAAACTGGGCGGATTACAATATTCCACCTTGGAATAACACTATCCTCTATGTTTTCTCAAAATAAGAACAAAAATGGGTATGTCTCTTTCATGGCATCCTCCAACTCCCACGTAGCCGCCTCATCGAGACCGAAGTGATTCCATTGCACATTCACCTGTCTAATGGATCAGTTCTAGAGCAATGCTACCTTCTTGTCTTGGATGCATAGTGGCTTGGTTTGGAACACTCCCTTAGGTTCCTCCTAAATCACATCCCAATCAATCACATGGTTAGGATCATGTACATATTTATTAAGCAAAGAAGCATGAAAAACATTATGAGCTCTAGTGTTAGCATGCAATGCAATTCTATATGCAATTTGTCCTATCCTTTCAAGCACTTCAAATGACCCACGATATCTTGGGGACAACTTGGCACAACTTCTAAGCTTCAAGGAACTCTTCCTTTTCCTCACTCTAAGATAAACATGATCCCCAACACTAAATTCTCTATGCACTTTGTTCTTATCTGCATAAATTTTATGTCTATCTTAGGCTGCCTTTAAATTCTTCCTAATTTTGGTCACTTCATGTTCCATTTCCTTGATCAATTATGGACCAAGTACAATTCTATTTACTATATTATCCCAACTCACTGTTGTCCTACACTTTCTACCATACAAAGCTTCAAATGGACTCATACCCAATGAAGCTTGCTTCCCATTGTTATATGCAAACCTTACCAAGTGTAGATAATCTTCCCACTTGGATGATTTATCCATCAAATACATGTGAAGCATGTCTTCAAGAACCTATTTTACTCTTTCTATTTTTTCATATGTTTGTGGATGGTAGGTAGTGTTGAAGTTCAGTTGTGTACCTAAATCTGCAAAAATAATTTCCATAAATTTGAAGCAAATTTAGTATCCTTGTCTGAAATTATTGCCTTAGGCAATCCATGCAATATGAAAATTTTTCTTCATAAAAATATTTGCAATGGAATTTGTTTTATATGTGGATTTAACTGGTATAACCTGTGCTTCTTTTGACAATTTATCCACCACAACAATGATGGAGTTATGTTTTCTCATAGTCATTGGAAAACTTGTAATAAAATATATGGAAATTAATTCCTATTTCCATTCTGGAATCAACAAAGGATGCAACAAACCTATTGGGTGTTTATTCCCATCTTTCACTTACCGACATTTCATACATTTTGAGATATAGTCAACAATATCATTTTTCATCCTCAACAAAAAATATTGCTTCCTGGTTATAGCAATTGTTTTCTGGTATCCTGGATGACCAGAATATGAATTTTTATGGATTTCATCCATAACAATTATCCTCAAGTCTACCACATTTGGAATATTAATTTTGTTTTATAAATAAGAATTCCATCATCCTCCAAATGATACCCTTCATATCTCTTTTCCAAAAATTGTTGTTGTAATTTACCTTTTATGTGCACATATAGTTCATCTTTAGGAAGAGAATAACAATTTGTTGCATTAAATCTGATTGGCAAGTGTTGATGATTGCCACATGCATTTCATGCATCTTTCGTCGAGTGCATAAACCACTTTATTTTCTTTTTCTTTTATGTGTTTGATTTCAAAATTAAACTCACAAAAAAATTCCATCCATCTAGCTTTCCTGGCATTTAATATTGGATGCTCAAATAAATATTTCAAACTACAATGACCTGTCCTTAGCTCAGATTTGTGACCATTAAATAGTGTGTCCACATCTTTAATCATGCACTATGGTTGCAAGTTCCAAGTCATGGGTAGAATAATTATTTTCATACTCTTTCAATTTTCTAGACTCATAACATACCACATGATTGTCTTGCATAAGAACTCCTCCAAGTCCTTGTTTACATACATATGTACATACCACAAAGTCTTTTCTGGGTCTTGAATTTTTAGAATTGGAGAACTTGTGAGAACCTTCTTCAACAACTGGAAGCTTTCTTCACATTTATGTGTCCATTCAAATTTTATTCCCTTCTTTTGCAAAGAAGTGATTGGGTGTGCAACCTTGGAGAATCCTTCAATAAACATTTTGTAATAACCAACTAGACCCATAAAAAACTCACATTTGTTACATTCTTTGGAGCGAGCCAATTCATGATGGCTTCAATCTTTTCTAGATCAACTGATATTCCTTCCTCTGAAATAATGTGACCCAAATAATGAATTTTATTTTTGTAAAAGTCACATTCGCTTAGCTTTGCATACAACTTATGCTCCCTTAGCAACTGCAAATCCATTCTCAAATGTTGTTCATGCTCTTCTTCATTCTTAGAGTAATAAGAATGTCATCTAGAAAAACAAGCACAAACTTGTCCAAATACCCATTGAAAACACTATTCACGAGACACATGAAAGTAGTTGGTGCATTGGTGAGACCAAATGACACCACTACAAATTCATAGTGTCCATACCTTGTTCTAAATGTTTTCTTGTGAATATCTTCTTCCTTGATTCTCACTTGATGGTAACTGTTATCACCAAACTTGTAGGTGCCCCTTGAGATGGATCCAAGATGGATGGCAGAAGGGAAGGGAAACCTAAGAGGTGCAACCAAGATGGCCTCGACGCCCGATGGATGGTTGGCATGCCAATCGAGGCAATCTTCACTTTTTGTTATCTATCCCAAGACAACAAAGGGGGAGACCCAGATCTACTCCCGACAGGAGAGATCAAACCAAGACACCAGATCAAATCAGGTATAAATGAAGTACGTAAGGTGTATGGCAAACCCTAGATCTATGGATAAAGTCACTAGGTGGGTAATAGGTTGGATCATGGGATTTAGACAATGTAGATTTGGTCCAACATGTTTATCTGAGTGACTTATGAGGTTTTGAATAAGATAAAGGATTAAGGAACTAGTCAATTGTGAGAAAATCCACTACCTTGGGAACCATGTCCAATGTAGGGCAGTTAAGGGCCAAATTGGGGCTAACTAGTACCAAAGATAAGCTTGATGAAAATATGTGACAATGTTTAGGTGTTCAAGCATGCAAGACAAAGATCAAACCCTAGCTAACCCAACAATCTAAGAAAGTCGATTTAGCTTGGAGAATATTAGTGCCTTGGGAAATGGGCCAAATGGAGTCGAATTTCCACCAAATTATAGATTAGGGATGTTGAGGTGTCAAGCTAGGTGGATCTTGAAAATTGGGGTCATCCAATGGCTAGATCTCAGTAGATTTGAGATTGAAGTATGCCACAAAGTGACCCAAGTGGGGGCACAACCCTCAAAATGAGGAATGGGGCCCACAAGGTCAAAATCACTGAAGTGTCACACTAGGGGTAGGTTATTAAATGTATAGATGAAGGATCAAGTGGGATCTCACCTACCCAGGTGCTAGATCCCTGCAAACTCACCTCTCCCAGGAAGTGCGACCTCCCTTGGAGAGGCTTCTTTGCCTTGGAAAGTGGGTCAAATGGAGGCCAAATCACACCAAACTACATATCCGAATTTTCGTGGATACTGTAGAGGTGGGTTTTAAATTTTATACCCAAAATCCAAGTGGATCTTGCTAGATCTGAAAAAATGTAAAATGAGGGTTTGTAAATTAAGGGTTTTATCAATGAAGTAGCTATGTCAATGGATTGGAGCCAAGACAAGAAGAACAAACCTGTGGATCTTACCTAGATAACCTTGTATATGCCTTGATGATGATGATCTATGCAAACCTGATCAATTTGGAGTGATTTGAGGTAGTTTTCTATGAAGTCGAATTGCCCAAGGAAGCCAATGCGCCCTCTCTCCTGCACAATAAACGTCAACAATATCAGATTTACTACAAACAAGAGATAAGACTAATGCCACAAGATAAATAACAGAAAGATATCATAGATCACAATGATACTAATGATAACCCCCTGATACAAGCGAATTCCAAGTGGAGCGAGTTGAACAAGCCTTGCAAAAACGCCCAAGTGAAGTCGCCCTCCTGTAGACAAGACAAAAGTTTCCAAAAAGATAGATCTTACCACAAATACCCAAATGCTAGGATGCAATAGACTTTCCAATCACCATCTAAGAACACCAGATGCAAAGGAGACCACAATAAAGTTTTTCTATATCAAGATTCCAAGAGCCAAAGACCCCTTACAATGAGAAGCTCTCTCCTTTAAATAGGAGGGAGAGAGTCCACAATCTAACCACTTTTTGCATGAGTGGCTAATATTAAAAGATCAAAAGATCTAATCAATGGTTGAGATGAGCTCAACAATACAATACACGGATCACTAATAAAATATAACAATAAGTGGACAAAATCATCATAGGAGAGGGGATCCCACCAAATCATGATGACAAAATAGTAGATATAGCTTATGGTGGGTCCAAGGGGTAATTTTAGACACCCTTGGTCAATCCCCATAGCACAATATCAATAAAATAGTCATCAAAGTATCAAATCGTTCCTCTATGGACAAATCGTGAGCCTTATGAGGCTCCAAAAATCATCAGAAAGTGCCATAAGTGATGGATGCAGGTCCCGATGAAGCTGAAACTGTTGGAGAAGGTGTGGAAGACATCCCACTCATCATCACTAATCATCCCATGCCATAACATTGCCTCAGTAGCCCAAATCGAGTTCCTCTGTAGCCATTTCTACCATTTTTGAACTGCCTCGGGAGACGTGAAACTGCCCAAACTACCTCTTGGAGTGTCTGCGCTGTCAAGGTGATCTCACCAATGAGTCTGGGAGGGGGGTAATATGGTAATAAAAAGTGGTTGGACCACCCCCTCCATGCACAGCGCCCTAGGTGAACTGATTAAATCTCATCAATGCTTTGACAGGGCCTCCGACAAACCAAAATTGCACTAGGATAGCCAACTGAGGCTCAATCATCACTATAACTGCCCAGAACTGAAAACAAACTATCTCATTGGACTTATAAGGTCCAAATACATTTAATATGTGTACTCATACACCATATAAACCTCTGCATGGTCCAAAATAAATACTCATGATATCTGGTAGACCAAATAATAATAACCTGTAAGAGTGCTAAAATGCACAAAACATCATCATAAGCCTGAAACCACTGCATAAGCCCACCAAGGTAACCTATACCAGACCATGTATCATCTATCTATAACATTTGAGGTCTGTCATCTCATATCCTGTGGTTGACTTTTGATCAAACTGAGGTTTGACCAAGTCAACATGACCAAAATATAACTCAAACTATCATCAAGCTACTACAAGGTGTCCAAGGTTAAAACATGCTTTACAATCCATTCAATTAGAAATTATAACAAGAAGTAATCATTACTGGCGATCTAAATCCAAATATAATAAGTCATAATTATTATTTATTACTCAGACTAGACTTTCAAGGTCATACTCACTTCATAGTTGAGATCAATTTGCTAGTGAAGGGTGAAGGCTAAGAAAAACATGGCTAGGCTAGAGGGAATGACTCACTGACTTAACACTGTGACACTTTGGAAGTGGAAAAGGGAATACACACCATAGCATATAGTGGACAAGCAACAACACAGGGAATGGCTGTGTCTCACAAATGGATAAGTTGTTCAAAGAGTGTTTATTCACCTTACACAGATGCACACAATCCATAATAAAAAACAGGCCAGCAATATTTTTGATATAGCATTTAAGTTCCATTGCTTTTTGGGCCTAGAGTTTCCATAGCCTTTGATCTGTGTGTGTTTACAAACACATTTCATAGATTTACATTTATTTAGGCTTCTTGCTGTAGGTGTGTTTTTAAGGCAATTGTTTACCTAAGCACTTCTAGGTGTGTCACAAGCAGCTTGTTTACCTAGGTATTTTACATTTCACAAAATATATAACATTTGATATTTCATAGCCATTTTCATTTGGCTTGCCTTTCATTCATGTGTGTTTAGAAACACATTGCATGAATGGGATTTTCACACAAGATATAACATTTCATTTCCATACTTTGTATTCATGGCAACACTAAAAGTTTCAGGTTTAACCAGCAACAACTTTAGTGACTAGGGGGGTTCCACAAGGAAATCAAACTCACCATAGGTAAGTTTTGTGACCAACTCAGAGCCAAGACACAATAAACAGGGACGCTTATCCAATATGGAGGCTACAGTGGGGAAAAGGTCCTCCATGCCACTAGTCAAGTAGTAAGTCAAGGTAATGAATCAACTGGGTAAGTCGTGGATGGATGAAGATAGTGAATAATGAAACCGGTACTAGAAAGCCAAAGTATGGTGGGAATGATCATGTCACCTACCCAAAATTTGAGAATAATTATTGCTATGTTATTTTCCTTTTTGCAAAATATTTGTGCTAAATTACAATTTCCAAGTTTTTAAAATTATGACCAATTTGGGTCAAAAAGGAATGTAATGACTCATTTTTATTATTTGATAAATAAAATTGGAGACAAACCTTCAAGAAGTTGTTACAAGAATGTTCACTGGCCCACTAGGAGGAATGGAAGCTGCTGGAAGGCTTGGGACAGATGGCAGCATTTGCACTATGCCTCTAGCTGTTGGTATGGGACAACTCCCACCTAATTTTTTGGCATTTCCCCCTCCAAGTGGAGGGAGGTGAGCAGGTAGCTCACTAATGACCAGTTAATCATAAAGACCTAGGCAGCCTATAAAGGCAAATCGAATGGAGCAGGGAGCTCTTACATTCTTTTCTGTAGAAATTTTTTCCTCATGTGCATCAGGTGATGACTAAGAGAATTGAATAGGGGAGGCTGAGAAGCGTGCAATTGTAAGGTTGCATATCTATTCTATGAAGAAAGACCAGAGGTGCTGGTGCAGGTCTCCTTGACTGATGAAGTTTGTAAGACTGGATAACTACTTGCTGATGTAAGAGTGAAGACCAAGCTTCTGAGTTTCCCTCCTCCTGGTGGTTCAATGAACAAACTCGGGGGTCCTAAGGCAGACATTTAGACTGTCTTCAGGAGTTGGTTGGGAGGAATAGGCTTCTTGGGTGTTTTCCCACTCACCTACTAGTTCAGGTTCTACCTATTCTTTGATTATTCTGTCTGCATGTTGAAAATTTATGGTGATTTCAAGATCTGATGATTGATTGAATGCAAATGGAGAGAATAAATATTTTCTCTGTATTTTTCCCCATGCAAATACATGCATCGTACTCTAGTGCAGAGAAATGTTTAAGTAGATAAAATGATAGGATGAAAGTCTGATTTCAATGAAGTGTTGTGCATCATGATTCTACATTAACATAGCCCTATTGATCTAAGAAGAAAAATGCATAAGCTCAAACATGACAAGTATCTCATGCATAGGTATAAAAACAATTGTTTATTTCTCTACCCAGGAAAATACATTTTACTTCTGTGTAGTTTCAATATCCATTTCATTCTTATCTTTTCGAAATAAAACAGTACTAGATAGAAATTCCCATTTTTTTTTACAAGCATCACATAATCTAGGAATCTCTGCTAAAATTTCCTTATCTGTCTACATGGATCTAAAACTAAAGTTTCGCAAAGAATAACATCAATTGGCATGGATGTCTGTATACATTCCCCATTTATAGCAGTATGTCTAACCTGTATAATTCATTATCCTTTTACATTATTTTAAAGACATAAATAAACATCTGGAAACGATCGCTAACATTTTGCATTTAAATTCCAAATTGAACGTTGATTACACAGTATTGGCCGATAGTCTAATCTCAAATCTTTCGTGCAAACAGTATTAAAACAAGATCCATTTCCTCTACGTTTTTTTTTTACATATAAATTGTTTTTACAGTCTTCTTGGAAAACCCTAGAAATTCCTTCTACCCTACCTTTCCTCTCAGACATTAATCTATTCATTCATGATCTAGCTTAGATCCTAGTTCATCACGTTAAACACAACATCAATAGGCTACGGCCATTATCGGCCGATTCCCTGGCATCATTTCATTCATACATACAACTGCCAATTCACACATTCACGGAATTAAAAGCTAGGTTTTCAATAAATAGCACAAATCCCCATCATCCATATTCCAAAAATGTTCAAAACCTGTCACATATAAACATGGAAGCTAGACGAGCCAATAATGGGCGGGAGAAACATATATCCAAACCCGAGAGCTTTGCCAACAAAAAAATACAGACTTTGAGTTTCGGACGAGTCGTCGTATGCATACAAAGCTATTTCTCCTAGAGTCTATTCATACAAAAATCAACATAGAACAATCTTGACAGTTTTTACCATGACAATAGAAAACTTTAACAAAACGAGGGTTGCCCTCTCAACAGTCCAATTATTTACAAACACGGCCATCTCAGCCCTTGTCACTACACTGCTAACAACAGTAAGACCCTGCCGAGGGAGACCTACGAGGGTTAAACATCGCCGAGACTTACCCGGGATTGGCGCCACAATCTCTTTCCTAAGCCATCACCAGGGAAGAAGCCCAAACAATTCAGTACCTACCAGGTCCCAAAGAGACCAAGGTTAACACTAGCTCGAAACCCGAACCCAAAAACAAAACTAGAACATTAAAGTATTAACATGAAAGTGTGGTGGTTTCTTACCTTGGTGTAAAACCCCTGGCCGAGACACTCCACACCTGCTACACAAATGACGAAGCACATTCAGTTACGATTGAAGGTTTGACTCCCAGAGTTAAAAAATTTCACAAATCGTGCAAACCATTATGCGATTATCGTATACGATGCTTACCCGTGAAGTGTTGGCCCTCGACGATTTCCCCTCCACCTTGAGAGAGTGAGAAAGTCAACCAGTTCCGAGAACAATATCATGGCCCAAACTATTCTAAGGTTCAGCCAAAATGTTTCACCGAAACCCTAAACAGAGGCTTCCACAACCATGAGTAAGGTCACACCGAGACGGAGTAACCAGGTGAGTTTTCCACTTCCTGTCGCAGGCACGCAGCCCACAGGTCTACGGTTCGAGCTTGGGGCAGGATTTGAACACCAAACTTCCCTATAACGGCCGGGAAACCCCCTTGCAGCAAAACGCATGAGTTTGAATGAATCCCAAAGGTCGCCCAACGTCGTTTTGGTAACTCTTGAGTTAGGGTTCATCCGACGACAAAAAATCATGCAACCATCGACGGGCCATGCCTATCATCCGTGTGGAGGAAGTATGCCAGTGCATTCAATTCCGCATTAAGTTGCTACCTCCTCGACATTGCCAAACCACCCACCCGGATGGCTATTGCTTATTATAGCAAGGATCCACATCACTGATACACCAACTCTTTCACGTGCCAACGACCAAGTAAGATCGCACTCTGGCCACCATTAATTACAATCGGCTAGGACTTCATTGCATGTACCAGAGCTGATGGAAGGTCCCATTCCTCCACACATTCGCATTAATTAGCACCACAACACCTGCCACAACGAGCACCAACGTTAAGACCAACCCCTTATAGATCCTTTGCAACATAATATTTTCCATTGATTGCTGTACAAAGTTGATGGTAATTGGATAAGTTATGATTCTCTATGTGCACAACCTTCCATGAAATCATCCATCAATGCATCGTAGCACAACGAGCCCGCAGTTGGGGACTTTAGAAACCTTATCACAAACCAATTCATAATTGTTATTACGTAACTCAATCCTTAACCGTGTAAGTTCTAAAGTCTCATTATGGTAGCAATACCATATATAGAAACAATACGATAGTTCTTCTACCATGATGTGAAAACATTACCATTGCAACGCATCATTTAAATATAAAAACAAATATATCGATCACTATAGTATGTCCAATGTTAAATCGAAATCATATATATATTGGTCCAAGGTTAGAACAAATAATATATATATATATATATATATATATGCCTCGGTCCAATGTAAAATAACAAAACAAAAAAAGAAGGGACAATTACCTAGAGTGCAAGTATCCTCCATCGCGGGGGTTGATTTTAAGCATCACACCTACCATAGTCTAAGCCACCCAAGTCGTGTCGATATTAACCATGGACGGCCAAATTAATATGATCTAAAGACAGGACATTAAAATCACCTTATTGGCATATTAGTTTGCCATGTAACCTTACCATTTGCATGTACCTTGACCTTCCGTCACATATATCATTGCAATCAGTTCTAGGTAGCTGTCATCATCAATGTTCGAAACAGCTACCTGGGCAAACGCACACCCAATCTGAGAAGAAGCTTACAACTTGTGTCAAATCGGACCGCTACTGAAAATTACAATTACCATTACAGTTTTGGAAATTGTCACGTTAACCTTACCTTTAAATTTGCGCAAGAAGAACAGGTACGTATGCTTTAGCATAAAAAGCTAAGTAAGCCTCAGGCACCTCGTAGGAGCCCTTTTATCGTCATAAAGAAACAATTGCCGGTATCATCCTAGGACAACTCGCAGTACTATTCACACAGGAAGAATTAATTATAGTACAACCATGATAGTGCTACTAATCTACCCTTAGCTAAGAAGCTCAAAAGAAATTAAATGATTGGCTGCAATTATGACTTTCGAAATTCCATGCTGACTTCGAGTATATTTAACATCTCGCTTTTACAATTAATAGCATTTATTATCGAATTAAAAATTTTAAATTTTTCGTCATTATTGGGATGTTACAGATCACCTCTATTCTCCCTCAGGAGGGTAAAACCAATGAGTATAGGCCAAGAAATTCTAAGTCTGAGTAGGGACAAGTAAGATATATATAAGTATAACTAGGTCCACATATCTATATGATTGCCAGATCATGATACTAAATGCTAAGACATGCTAAGAAAATGGAAATAAAAGCAATATAACCACAACACCATAATACACCTGCTGAGTCATATACCTGAAAGATCATCATCTGAACCATCATCTGTCCTCTAAAACTGTTGTTGTAACTCTGGGCACTATTGACTGCTCTGTACAAATGGATAGATGGCTACATTGGTCATCTCTCTGAGTGTCCTAAAACTCAGTCATGGCATGGATAGATGGCTACATTGGTCATCTCTCTGAGTGTCCTAAAACTCAGTCATGGCATGGGGAATATAATTGTTATCCAAAATCTGATAGTGATCCATAATAGATGTGCATCTCAGCATCTCAATGCAAGGGAACTAGCTGAATAGTGTACTGGAATCAGAAAAATAGTGTATGGTAGCCCGACTACTATATATGTGATAACAGTAACCAAACCTCAAGTCAATCTTCAAAAATACCTGTGCCCCTCTCATTTGATAAAAAAAGATCATCAATTTGAGGAAATGGGTATATTTATTTTTCATTGTCAATTTATTCAGCTTCATGTAATCAATACATAACCTTAGTGTTCCATCTTTCTTTTTCACAAATAGTATTAGTGCTCCCCATGGAGACACACTTGGCCTTATGTACTTATTTTCCAATAATTCTTGCAAATGCATTTTGAGCTCCAATAATTATGGTGTACTCATTCTATAATGTCTTGGAAATTGGTGCAACCCCTAGCACAAGATCAATTGTGAAATCATTGTCCCTCTTTAGAGGAAGTCATGTAGCTTCATCAACAAACACATCCCTGAATTCTCGCAAAACATGATGATACTCCAACCTAGGAATTCCATTTTTTGTTTTATTCAATATATGGGTTGCATATAATTGGAAACCTTTCCTACAAAACCTCTTCAATTGCATGGTTGAAATCTAATAGGAACTACCTTTTGAATTCCCGTTACAGCCCTTGAGTTTCCTTCATCATCAATGCATTCAAAATTCTTGTTGTGGAAGTCAAGTTTAACTCTATGTGCTTCCAACCAGTCCATTCCAATGAGAATTTCATATGAACCAAGTGGAAAAATATTTAGATTTGCACAAGTGAATAGTCCATCCATCTCTAATGGACATCTCTCCACCATTTCACTAACTTTTCTCTTGGTTCTTGTGGCTAGTTGGACCAACCATGATTTACTATGCATGGTTTTATTAAAAGCACAAATCTCAACAATTTTAGGACTGATATACCTGTGAGTAGATCCGGGGTCAATCAAAATAGAAATAGACTGTTTATCAATCTTACCTTCAACCTCAACCACAATTGATTGATGAGAGTGCTCCTCTAGTGCATCATAAATTCTAGGGATAGTCCTTGTCACTTGACCCACAATTTCAGCTCCTTGAATGTTGTGAAGTTGCTTTGAATTCCCATTCCAATGTGGACAGTTTCTAAGCATATGGTCCTCTCCACATCCCCAACATTGAAGTGGCTCTCTTGCCTCTCTTGTTTGTCTCCCATCATCCTAGATGGCTTTGTCACACCCTGTGGTGGATTTCTTTGCTGATTTATGAAATGAGGAGGCTTGAACGCTTTCTTTCTTTGGTCAAAATTATCATTTTTCTTATTCTTCCATGACTTATGGAAATCTGGATTGCTTTGTTTCGATCATAAAAACCAAAGTTGGGAGCCATCAGTAAGATGGGTAAATCTTAGGCTTATACTTGTTTACATGGGAAATAGTCTTCCAGCAGTAAATTGGATTATGGGTTGTATTTAGACTATGACTTTTGGCATACTATTCAATGGCTTCTCAACTGGTTTTTCCATAACTTCTAGGGGACTGCGACAAGTTTTTTTGTTGTCTCCTTTTTTATTTCTTCTAGTGGCATAAGGGATCAATATGTTAATTAAATATTACCTGTCAAAAGGTGATTTAAAGGGGGTTAACATTTCTAATTCAATGGTGCTTTCACACCTCATGTTTGTGGATAACATACTAAAATTCAAGCATGGATAAGTTCAATAGGTTTCTAGGATAATGAATATTCTTGATCAGTACAATAATGGTTGATATTGGAGGACTCAAGTTTAGATGGAACTTGAGCAGATGCATGGGGTTCTTATCTCAAAAAGTTGACACGTGGAGCTATAAAGTTGTCAAATGAAGAAGACAAATTATGTTGGTAAAGAGACACCTTATCAAGTATCTATACTACAAAAGTGGGATATGTGGTTATGGTGGAAGAATATTTCCTATGTGACAAGAGATGGTAGTGGGGTATCTTATGGAAATAGTCAGGACCACTCAAAGCTAAAATTCTCTTGTGGCTCATTATAATAAATAAAGTGTTAACTTGAGGTAATGGTTTAAAGTGGGGTTGGATTGGATCAAATAAACGTATCTTATGTGCTAAGGAAGAAAAATATGTTTATCATATTTTTATAGAATACAATTATACAAAAGAATTCTAGCAAAAGGTCAAAATAGGGTTAAAAGGCAAAGTCAAATTGGAACAAACTTTTTGTTGAGGATCGTTGCAAGGACTGGATGTTGGATGTGGAAGTGAAGGATCTCAAAGTGTTCCTAGGTCAATTTGTTTATTGTATTTGGTGTACCCGTAACGTATATTATTATTTTCCAGGATAAGTTTATTCCAACATAGGTTATTCATTTGATTATCAATTCAACAAAGGATTTTCATATTATCCCAAAAGAAAAGAATAATAGGAATGCCAAGATGCCAAAGATTAATTATGAAATACCATGGGGCTACTTCAACGGACCAAGTCAATGTCAATAACACTTATTTCCACCTAAATTATGCACCTGGTATGGGATCCAATACCCACACTAAGATATACACTCTATGTATTTTGCTTAGGGGCACCGGATTAAATGGGTGCAAACATATTAAGGTGATTGGAGATTCCAAGGTAATTGTAGACTCAAAAAATAAGAAATCCAAATTTGAGATTATGAGTTTAAGGAATTTGATGTTAGTCTTGGAGGAAGAGATATCCACCTATGGATAGTGTTTAATCACATCTAACAGGAGCTCAATTGTGAAGCAAATGAGTTATCCAAACAATCCCTCCTCTTAACTGAAGGTACCCTAGCTGAAGTTGAATACAAGGACAACCATCTTCAGGCAAAGTTTAAAGTTTCTCTATATTAA
The DNA here is from genome assembly GCA_027924585.1 of Larix kaempferi. NCBI lineage: Eukaryota > Viridiplantae > Streptophyta > Pinopsida > Pinales > Pinaceae > Larix > Larix kaempferi. The sequence continues at coordinate 1,942,507 of BSBM01000012.1, read as the reverse complement.
AATGTCTGGATGGAGTTTCATATAGGGCTTGCAGTCTATATTAGTTATAGTTTTCTTATGGATTGTTGACGTAATGTAGAGAAAAACACAAAAGTGTGGAATGTTTATATTTGTATGTGCCTTTGTATATCTACGAAAGATAAATAAGTAACTATCTTTGGTTAAAACAAAATACATACAGTAGGGGGAGAGGTCGCTAATGCTCTTGCTGGTTGGCTGGACTTTCCCGAAATAACATATACTGTTTTGATGTAGGGATAGGAGAGGTTTTGGGATAGGTTTTGATCTTCAAAGAATAGTTTATGTATATTCTATTTATGGAGTATAGAAGATCTTTTACATTTGTAAAAAAACACTCAAGCTATGATTTAATCTTGAGACAATTAATTTCATGGCCATGATTCAACAAACATAATAATAAAAATAAAGCATCAATTTTTCATGCAGTATGCTCTGCCACGCATTGATTGTATTTGCACAATCTAGTATTTAACATGATACACATATAATATGTTAGAATCATTGGGTTCATCATCACCACCAACATTCATGTTTTGCAAGAACATTTGTCTTAATCCTAACACATACCTTTTGAATCAAGTGAAGCCAACAAAATGTGATATATATATATATATATATCAAATTAGTTGCATGAAAGAAACACATTATTTAAAAACTTATTAAAATTTTCCTAAAAACATACTATGTAAAGAATTCTTATATCAATATGGCTATGATTTAGCTGGAGAAATGGGTCCTTAATCTAGCCATATGAACAAATTAATTGGGTGTAAAAAATGACATGCAACTCCTTATATGTTTAAGATTATCATCCTCGTATTCCTTCTAAGCACCTTTATTGTCAATTTATCTAGGATGAACCATACAAAACCATTAGGGTTAAACCAATTAAATCTATAACAATTATGATGTCTTGGGTTGTAAGTTTGTTAAATTTTCAGAATTTACTTCAATATGATCTAGGATCTTAACTGAGAGAACAACATGTACAGCAAATCTACAGCATATCAATCATGGACACAATAATGCAAGCACGCAAGAGACACAGAGTTTACTTGGGGAAAACCATAAAGGTGAAAAACCCCAATAACTTCCTCAGAGATAGATAGAGAAATGATACAAACAAAATATAAGAGATAGTCTTCTCCTAGCAGCAGAGCCTCCTCCTCCACAAGTGCGCCACTCTCCCAAGTGTGAGTGAGAGAATAGAATGTATAAAATGAGAGAGACACACTCTCTATTTATACACTAACTTGACTTGACCTTTACTCAACTAGGTCGACCTCAACTTAACCACTTAACATAATGCTGACTGGGCCGACCGCCACTAGGGTGGTCTAATAACCTTTTGACCCACATGGCCAACCCCCAATAGGGTGTTCTAATAACCCTTTGACCCACATGGCTTATACAGGGCCGACCCCAACAAGGTGGTCTAATAACCCATCAAGTATAAGTTACGACACTTACAATATAAATGACGACACTTCCATATAGAGGAATAATAACATCTCTATAGGAATGCAATATACATATATGTGAAATACATTCCAAAGTTACATATACATCAACAAAGTTCACAAGTAAGAAGTGTGTCGAATAAATAGACAAGGTTGTGTCTATTAAGCTAGACTTAAAAGTTGATAATAAAGTTGAATTTGTTTAAGGTCTTCATGCTTTATTAATGTTCCAAATCTATTACGCATCTAGAATAATAAGAAACTTTAATACAAACCTCTCAATGCTTAAGATTCAAGATTAAGAGGGATCTGTGCTACTCTTTTTTGCTTATAGTAAATTTATGTTTCTTTTTTATACAATAGATACACCACAATCTTTTATTCATTATATATATATATATATATATATATATATATATAACAATGCTAGAATTATACTATATGTAGAACAACAAGCTATTATAATTCTCTTCATATTTTATGTTATGGTTCAATTGATTTTGCACAAATTTTTGACAAATGTTCAAGATAGTGAGTTGAAGTGACCAAAAGCGCATAGTTTGCAATGTAGTATATAGCTACAAGCTATTATATTTCTCTTCTTATTTTTATATATGATGGTTGTGGTTCAATTGATTTCGCACAATCTTTGACATATGTTCAAGTTAGTAAGCAAAAGTTATCATAAGTGCATGGTTTGCAATATGGTCCAAATGCTTTAAACATTTCATGAATGAGGAAATGTTAGAGATTTAAGTTGTCAAAAGTGCATGGCATGGTTCTGTCCAAATGCTTTAAACATTTCATGAATGAGGAGATGTTAGAGGATTAAGTTGTCAAAAGTGCATAGTTCTATCCAAATGCTTTAAACATTTCATAAATGAGAAAACATTAGAGCTTTTAGGTAACAATGATTGATTCTTGTTCATCATAATTGTCATTTTAACATGGAGCTCATTTTTTTGTTTGTAATTCACAGTATAAAACATTAACTTGATCCCTACAAAAAGAGTTTATTCTTACAATTCATTAGTATCAAAATATGAATCACTTCATTTGCACATATTATCCATGCAATTAGATATCAAACAATGAACCTACGTACTAAATCAACCATGCCTCTACGAATCCTTTGTTTGGCTTGAAATAAATAGTGTGATAACACAATTACACTAAAGTAAAAATCCAGTTCCTAACAATTCTTGAACAGTGGGAAAGCCCTCTCCTACCAGACCCTCCTTGATGCCATTATTTAATATTAACTAACAAAAATAAATTTTAGGCAGGGTATTTTACAAAGCCAAAAACCCACTCATTTAGTTGAAGCCTTTTCAGGCTATATATCTAAACGTGTTACGGTCGTTTATGTCACGCTCCAAATATTCCTTTATGATCAATTCTTCAATCCGCTTTTTGATTGCTTTGAAATCCGGCTGCCAACAAAGAGTATTAGTTAATGAAAAGACTAATAGGGAATGAAACTTGCAACATTTCTTGTTCGAGTTACGACCAAACAAATTAACCATTCTATAGTGCTTACCTTGAACATTTGTCTAAGTTGCTTAACACACTCATTTACTAATTCTACATGGGTTAAAACCTTTCTGCTCTTCATGATTCGAACAATACAAGCTTCAATTGCATATCGTCTATCTTTGTCCACATCCTCAATTATCTTCTTCTTCTCATCCACAGGAGGAAGAGGAATCTACAATTCAGTAAAAACAATATTATCAAGAGATATTTTAATGTTACAAGATCGACATGAAATCAAATAGCTAAGGTTTGTTATCTCGTACCTTAATCTTTCTTGATTTGTCAGTAAATTTTTCATTGAATTTGAAGTAATCAGATTGTGTGATAGTTTTTGTGTTTGGCTCCTTATTCAAGACTTTGTGCTTTAAACACGAAAGTGAATGTAGCAATCTAACAACATCTTCGTCAGACAAATTCAATTGAGATTTGATTTCTGAATAGCTTAATTTTTCTGCAGAATTGAACAACAATAATACAGATCCCTGCACATTGAACATCCCCATATATTCCATTAATAAACAAATCAAGACTATGAACAATCAATTCTGCAAGGCAACCATATTTACAGCTATATATATGGGTGATTTCCCCTTGCTTCTTCCACACAGGTATTAATAGTTATCATTACATGACCAAAATGCAGACATGGTAAAAGAAAGTAATTGTCAGCATTAGAAAAGAATATAGAAACATAAAATGGATCATTCAAAACAAGGGCAATGTAGAAACAAAATGCAAACTATTATGAAAATCCTAAAACCACTAATTTGCTAGTACCTCATCCAAAACCATAAATGTGATCAATAAATAAAAATTAAAAGGTGGATGGCAATAAATAAAAGAATGAAAACATTATATATATATATTAAAGAATTTACCTGATACGTAGTCACAATAAGCTCCACGGACATGGCATTAAAATTGCCAAAAATATTGCACGTCCCTAAAGAGTATATCCATGTAAGCTTTCGATTTTTACTTTGTGTCTGGTAGAATTCTTTAAATACCTCTACACATTTTACCTGTAAACAAAGGGAGGCAAACAATCAAAACTCAGCTCATAGTTCTACAAAATAATAATCTCAAGTTCCACCAACTTCCAGCAACTTTCAGGGATGGCTCTAAAGTAGGGCCCAATTTCAACTAACAACACAAGCAGTAAGGTAGCAAGAATAGAGTGAGAACAAAACAAAAACAAATACATCCATAAAAGTTACAATCAAATAATTCTATAAAAACAAATTGCAAACATTTAATTAGGAAATTGTTCAAATAGGTGAATGAATGGTTTTTCATTAATAAGCTAAATATAAATACAATAATTGATAGATGATCATGACACTACACAGGGTTTTCCTATAAAACAAACGACACAAAACCATTCGGGTGATGAGTGTAACTACATACTTGCAATTTACCCATCAATCATTACTTAACATGCTTTGTGTTACACACTTGCCCCAAAGGGTAAAAACTAAAAACACTTGGTAATTGAAATTTGACAATCAATCATTATTATTTGTTACAATTTGCAATGAAGTGTTTCAACCTTTTGTGGAATATCTATTTCTGTACATGTCTTGACCCACTTGCAAATAATGCAAAAGAGACGTGATGTTGATTCACCCTACAATAACTTCCTTAAAAATTAAAATTACTCCACCCAAAAATGGCATCTCCATCTATAACCCATCACTATTTTGGGGTTCTCTGATTTTGCTTTCGATGCTAAAAGATTTTATTTCTGACATTGATCAAGTGTTTCGTTCTTGAGGACCAAAACATAGAATAAAATCATAGTTAAACAGGATATCATTCCCACTGCCCAGGGACGCATTTTTTGGGTTAACATATCCCAGGGAATTCTGGAACAGGTAGGGAATGGTCACTTTTGGCAGGGAATGGCATTGGAAAACATTGCTGACATTCCCAGTGAGTTTCCTGCCCAAAAAGTGAGCACTTTAGGAACTTTTGGGCATTCCCACTGCCTGCTGTCCCCAACATGCACCAAAACAGCATATTTTGTCACCAGCTCAGCCAAGAGTGAGTCTTTCTGGGACCAGTTTGGCTAATAAAACAAGCTAAAACACTAGTAGAAAAACAACAAAACAGATGAATAAATAAAACCAATTGTAAACCCACAAAACAGAAAAGCCCTTCACCCCCTCATTTTTCATGTGTATCCTGTATCATGTAACTTGCTAGTTTGAAGCTATTTTCATTTTCATTCACGGGCTTTTATTCTTTACGTAATGGGGAGAGAGAGAGGGGATCGCAAACAAATCCTCACTGCGGTGTGAGACAAGAGTCAACATCGAAAATAGTGGTTACAAGGGATGACTACAATCTTTGTGGCCATCATTTTAGGGGAACCTACACCAGAGTAATTCATCAACTTTTGACATTTGGGCAAACCTGGGCATGCAATGAAGACATGCACCTATTCACCAGAACAAAGAAACCAATATCATAATTAAAAGGAACTCGGCTTGGAATCCTTTTTCATCAGTCGTTCTACTGGTGTTCTCCCAAAGTCTAATTCGAAGAAAAGATGGCAAGAAAAAGAGAGAGCTGATACAGGTTATCTTAGAAAACATGGACTGGGGATCTAAGTTTGAGGGAAGGCATGATGAGTGGGGGTATGCTCAAGGACATCATAGACAAACTGTATGAGAGAATATGGATTGGGGATCTAAGTCCAACGTATATTTTGCAATTGGTAAGTCCGGACATATATTTTGCAAGAGGTTTATGAAAAGATTGCAAGTACCCTGTGCAAGTAAGATTGCCACTCGCATCGAAATTTCTATGTTGTCGGATTAAGCTATACAACTGAAGCTACTGGGGAAGCAATCTATGCAATCTCTGGACTATAATGAAGCTATTGTTTTCCCTTTAGAGATTTCCATGGATAGTGCAAGGCGTAGTGTGGATGGCATAGGTGTGCAGCAGGCTATCCACCAGCATAGATCCATCTCAAATCTGGATTTATCAAACACCAAGAGGAATCAAATTTCTTGAAGTGGAAAGTGTCTTGTTATGTTTAAAAGGTTTAAGATAAAAAAAAATACATCCTCTCAGTGCTTGATAGATCTGGATTTAAGATAGATCCATGCTGGTTTTAATTTTTGATAGCTTTTGTACAAAATTTAAAATTGAGTCTACATGTGCTGTCCAAAAGCTTTTATTGTTGTTGTCACGTACATTACATAACATCTCCCCCATACTGTGCTGTGTAGGGCACCTTGTGACTCTTTGCAAAAATCAAGAATGCAAAAGGCCCCTTAGGTCGAACCAAGTTGGGATGGTTCAAAGGTTAAGGTATGGTGTTTTAAGCTATGGAATCCATTTAGGAGGCCGACTTCAACTTGGGCATTTTTGCAGGGGTTCCTCAACTCACTCGACTTTGAAGTGGCTTTGTATTAGGGGGTTTTCAATTGTATCTGTGATCACTGATATGCTTCTTGATATTTCTCTTGTTGTTATAGTCTTTTTCTGCTGAACATCAAATCTGACTTCTGTAGTTTGTTGTGCAGGAGAGAGGGGCACATTGGCTTCCTTGGGAAAATCAATTTTACTTGGAGACATTGTCAAATCACCTCAAATTGATCGGGTAGAGGTAAATCATCACCTTCAAGGAATCTACAAGATTTTCCACGTAAGATCTACACTTGATCTTTTTGTTTGAAATTCTAAACCATTGGCCATTTAATTTCACTGCTCAAACCCTAAATATAAAATGTATAAAAATTCTCTAGGCTTTATTATTTGGTTTTGTAGCGAACAAATTCTGGGTTTTCATCCTTAGGCCTAACCCCAGGTGGGTCCTCAAGAGAATCTTGCTCTATGGACTCCTTCTACACATTTCCCTAGGCACTGATCTCTCCATGCTTGCACCCTCCTTGTTTGCTTGTCTTTCGGGTGATCAAAACCTTGTTTTATGTGCTTGTGACATTTGATATTGTCAGATCTACTGTCAAGTTGTGCTAGGAATCCATAATCCATTCAGATCTACTCCTTGGGACAATTTTCCCTATTTTAAGTACACCTTTCCCAAGGCAGTTGATTTTGATCATTTACACTAGCACCTATATTTTGGATTTATCCTTAATTTTGAGATACTGTAATTGAATTAATCAACTTTCATATCTCATCTTCCCTAAGCCTCTACTGTAGCTCCATTCCTTAAATCTAAGGTTCTACACCCTTCACTCTACATACATCGTTTGATTTGCTTGATTTGGTGTTTGGGTTAGATCTCTCTCTTTAGGAGTAGATCAGGGTCTCCCCCTTTGTTATTTGTGGCTTGGATAGCATGAAGTGAAGAGTGCCTCAATTGGCGTGACAACCAATCCATCTTGGGAATCAAGGCCCTCTTAGGTGTCACCAGCAGGTAATAAGCTAAATGAAGAGATTCCTCTCATGACGGAGCAGTTGGAGAATGATATGAATCCCAATGCTAATTGTAAAAATGACAGAGGTTAAGGACGACCTTCAATAAGGCATTCGGATTTCCAAGTTATATGCATAAGGAAAAAGAAAAAGAAGAATGGGAAGAGAGAATGTGAGCATTTAAAAAATTGTGACCTTAAGATCAGGTATGCTGCAAAGTTTTTAAGTAATGAACATATTGTTTATGTAATATATATAAGCTTGTGGGTTTCAAAAATATCACATAAGAACATACAAGCTTCATCAATGATTGGCTAGTCAAGAAATAATTCTTGTCCATCAAGAAGATTAGCTTGATTCACTGACAATGCAATGAAAATTTATCCAACCACATTAAATCAATAGATATCTAAATTCCCCTTTGGTATTGGTGTATGGTCAATGAAAACTTATCTAACCACGCCAAATCAATAGATATCTCAATATCCCCTTTGGTATATAGAGGGGATATTTAGATATACTGCAAAGGTTTTTATGGGGAAAATAGGGAATGAAAAAGGTCTAACGCTACTTGCTTAGGAAATTTTTACTATTTCCAAAGATTAACAAAGCCTAGGGTTGATTCCTTTATGCTATCAATAAATGGTCTTGAAAATAAAGTGGATTGTAAGAGCCACATCGAGATGCCAGTTAGTAGATTTTTACTAGATACCAATTAGAAAGAACCTGATATCTCGAGAATTACAGGACCTCTTGGACTCTTCAATGTTTTGATTAGAGATACTTCTCTCAAGATAGTTGCTTCATCAACACTAAAGAGGATCTAGATTTCCAAAAGAGGTTTTCATACTTGGGGTACACAATGGATTCTCACTCCCATAAAAGACTAGACTAGAGAACAATGACTAGATCTTAGTGCCTTTGAATTGCTGAAAAATATGTGTTTTCTTGAAACATGCAGTTGCACAACATTCCCATATCATAGCATGTTCAACATGCAACTCAATATTAGGTCCTATATGGAAGGACTGACACTGGAATTGTGATAGGCCTATATGATCCAGGTATTGTGACACAAGAAAACTATGTCTATTAGACCAACCATCACAAATGTGGAAAGAATAAATATCAAATAGGAAATAAGTGCTCTAGGACATACTACAATGGTTTAAAATGTTGAAGAATGTAACTTCGGAAGATATTCTTATTTGTATTATTTGGGTCATTTATATTATTTGTATTGTACAGCCTACAGGATTATTATTGATGTATTTGATTATGTAAAAGTCATTGAAAGAGTCTATGTAAACCCTAACTGTTACGTCGGCCTGGAAAGATCTAGAAAAGAATATTTTATTGTAAATTATACAGGTCGGCTAAGTTAGGTGAGTCAATTCGACCTTGTTAGTAAAAAGTTCAAGTCATTTGATTAGTATAAATGAGGAGTTCGACCTCCTCATTTGGTCATCTCACTCACGCATTGAGCTCGCATCACTAGGTGAGATGGAGTCATTCAGAGTAGATTATTTTGGATTTTTCTTGTTTTTGGGTCTTTGCACAAGGGATACTATTGTACATTCTGACGAATCTATATAGAATAAGCTTGGTGGGTTTTCTGCCCCGAGAGGTTTTTCCCAAGATAAATTATTGTGTACTATAATAGTTCATGTTGTGCTTGTCTTTCATTTAGTGATCCTATTACATATGGTTATGATGTTATGATGCTAAATGTTTTAAGATATTGTATAAGCATTAAAATTATAACATGGTATCAAAGCAGGCCTGAAATAAAACATTGTGCAGCTGCTGCAACTACAAAATTGAGGGTTTCTATTTCCGAGAGCTCATGCTTGAAACCCTAGAAGGAAAAATATAGTCATCTGGGAATTTTCGCTACAACTCACTTTCGGTGAAGGTCTACGAGCTGAAACTCGGACATGCCAAATACGAAATGTTGATGTACCTTGTGTGCAAGTTTCAGCCTCAGATTCATTGTACTTTAAAAGATATGATCCATGCAAATGACCTAGGGAGAAATGCTATATCTTGGGCTAGGAAGATACAAATCAAATTTTGTAAGGAGTTCCAGAAAGGGCATAGACTTTAGCTTCTTTGGTATGAGTTTCAGAACCCAAAGTTGAAACAGTGATACATGGAAGTACATACAAGTTTGCTATACTGAAATAATCCTTAAACAGGTCACCTTGGGAAAATTAGCATAAATTCCACTTGGTGAATCCAATATTTCTCTAACCTGTGGGGTTGGACAGAGGAAATATGAGACTACCTCAAAAAGAAGTTTCAGACCTTGAGGAGAAGAAATTTTTGAGATACATCAGAATTAAGACCGCACAATTCAACAGAAGAAATTGAAGAAACTAGGACATCAAATATTTTGCAATTCCGTCCACAGATTTGGGAAAAGGAGTACATTGCTCAGTTCACCTTGAGTACGCACATATTTCTATCCATTCAGATTTGAAATTCACCAAAGCTGAAAAATTAGGGTTTCTCTATCAAACCCTAGGTACACCAGAAACAGTCTTCCAGAAAAGCATTAAAGCAAGCATCCAGTTGAAGCACTCTCATTGGTAAGTACTATTATCTCTATTTCCATTTGAGGTTCTCTTTATATCAAGATGAAAAATAGTACCAAGCTTGAGGATAAGCTTGAAGGAGCCGAGGACTTCTGGTCATGGAAGAATAGGGTATGACTTGGAAAGATAAGCATAAGAAGAACTTGGTCAAAGTCAAGAGGATTATTGCAGACTCTATCAAGGATCATTTGATCTCGCATGTATCATCCTTGAAGACTCATCCAATGATGAGGAATATGTAGTTTGATCCAGAAGAATTCATTGAATAAGGTGAAGTTTGAAGATGATTATCAAAGGAGTAGGAGAAGCCTCCTACAAAGCTAGATTTCGAAAAACCCATGAAGATGAAGATGATGCTCTTATTCATTTTAGCATTGGATAAGAACAAATGCAGTTGTGATTGGTGATGAAGAAGAAGGGACACACAGATCCATCACCAGTATACAGTTTCATGTGATTTATGGTGTAGAAGACTTGCTCAACATTGTCAATCATAAGCAAGAAAGGCACATGTTCTTAGAATCAGATGATGGAGCAGAGCACACTGTCAAAGACTCCAGTAATTCTTGCAAGGAGACAAGGATCAAGAGGGATCCTACCAAACAAAGATAATTATTTGAATTGTCATTTCCTGTATATCTAATTGCTTAAATGATATTGTTCAGTTGTGTACATATTTATGTTCCTAGATTTAGGAAGTGTATTATGCATGTTAGAGTTCTTGCATTGATGAACAATATACTACTAATATGCATGTGATGGGTAAGTGGCCTATGGCGCTGTACAACATTCCATTGCTACTTATCTAGAATGAAACCTCTTTGCTGACATGTTGGGAGTAGTGCACACTCTTAATGATGTTCTGGTAAAGATGGAAGGCATTTAGAAAGTTACCGTATGAATGCGGGATATGGATGAATGTTGCGTTGAAGCATTGGCTAAGATAGTTGCATGACTATGTGACCTATGCATAAGAATTTGTTTTGAAAATTATGAAATGTTTCTAATCATGCAACTGAATTTGACTCGTAGGAAAGATCATGAGACTTGTTCTGAAGAACAAGTAATGATCGTTCAACTATAACATTCAAGAAGATTTATGAAATCAAGCATACTACAGATGTACAAGGTGAGGATTCTCTCATAAAGAGGGAGTTAACTATGATGAGACGTTGCTCTAGTGGCCAAACGCACTTCCTCAGTGGTCGATATTACACTAGATAGATGGTGTAATCGAAGTAGAAGTGTATATCGAGCAACCTCCAAGATTCGAGACTCTCTACAAAGAACCACATATGCGCAAATTGAAGAAGGATTTGTATGGGCTCAGAAGGCACCCATGGGATAGCATGATGAGCTTGAGGATCACCTAGAGTGATGAGATATCAGCCTTTGTTACAAGGTTGAAGATGAGGAGCTCATAGATGGGTGCAAGAGAGAACTTGCAACAGAGTTCGAGATCTTGGTATCCAGTGACCTAGAGAGATGACATGGATGGATACACAAAAGATCATCAGAAGAGAAGGATACCAGTCACTCCAGTGCAGAATGTCCCAATGCAAAGAGTACAAGATACAGAGGGAGGATAGTGCTCAGTTACAGAGTGTAAATTTCCTTAAAATCCAACTTGAGTTAAAGTATGCCAGATTAATTTTAATTAAACCCAATTGCCACAATTTAACCACACATGGATTTCTTCACTATGCAACGGAAAATAAATACTGAAAGAAATACCAATCACATCAATGGAGACAACACAAATCTTTTTGGGTATAAACCCCTCGACAAAACCCAAGATGGCAAAACCGGTGCAACAGCCTGAGATGAAATTTTATTATGAAGATATGAAGCAAATATAATTCAGAAAATCGATTTAGCCAACCTGGCAAAATCGAACCTCTGCAACTCACTGAGAAAAACCCACAAACCTGTACAGCCTTCCCACGTAGTTGTACGACCCTACTGCAATTCGTACGGAATCCGTACGGCTTCCACGTCAGTTGGATTTTGTACGGCTTCGGCTCACACGTGCGGCCCCTCTACGATCTGTTGTGTGGCCTTGCTCGATCTGTACGGCCTCCCTCTCTCAGCAAATCGTACGACCCTGCTCTTTGCCTGAATGCTTTGTCGATCTCTCAATGATTGCTCCTCCGTCTTCTTCTCCGCAAACTTCTCTGTCTATCTCTATGTCCTCTCCACCAAATCGATCCTCCTTTTAACTCAATGGCTAAGCGAAAACCATAACATCTCACTATGGATCTGTGGATGAGATTCTTTGGTGAGATTCAATGGCTAAGATTAGATTAGCCATCAATTTAATTATTTCACTTGAACTTTATTAAAGTGACTCCATTAAGTCAATTAATAATTAGATCACTTAATGCACTTTTCCTAAATCTAAACTTTGGAAAATACATTAATTACATTTGGCTTCCTGATTTAAGTCTTCTTGCATGCAAGGACACATGCAAAGCAAGAAGACCTTCCTTGTTGCCATTTTCTAACACTCCCTCTCAAGGAGCAAGGGATTCAGTAGCAACCCCAACTTGTCTCCGAACTTCACAAACTTGAGTTTGCAAAGTGCCTTGGTGAATACATCTGCCACCTTCTCCTCTGTATGAATGTAATCCAACCGAATGGTTCCTCTCTAAACACAATCTCTGAGGAAGTGATATCATATGTCAATGTGCTTAATCCTATCATGAAACACTGGATTCTCGGAAAGGTTGATACCACTCTGATTGTCACAGTGAACTATAGTAGTCTCTAGCTCACTCTCGAATAATCCTGAGAGAAACTTCCTCAACCACATCCCCTCAAATGCTGCCATGCTAGCTGCCATGTACTCAGCCTCTGCCGAGCTCAATGCAATTGACTTCTGCTTCCTGCTGAACCAAGAGACAACCCCTGATCCAATGCTGAAGCAGCAACCCGAAGTGCTCTTCCGATCCTCTACACATCCTGCCCAGTCAGCATCTGTGAAGCTTGCCAACTATAAACTCCCACTGCGCTCATAAACCAATCCATACTCCACTGTGCCTCTGATGTAGTGAAGTATGTGCTTCGCAGTTGTCCAATGCACTCTTCGAGGGTTCACCATGAACTGACTCAAAGAGTTAACTGCAAAGCTAATGTCTAGTCGAGTGTTGAGTAGATACATAAGCGACCCGATAAGTTGTCGGTACAATGTAGGATCAAACTCCTCTGATCCTGATACATCAATCTTCCTCTAGTTGGTAACTAGAGGTGTGGCCATAGATCTACAATCCTCCATCCTGAATCTCCTCAAGATCTCCATTACATACTTCCCCTATCCAATGAAGAAGCGCCCATCTCTTTTCCAACCCTTCAGACCTAGTAAGTAATGCATCAACCCAAGGTATTTCATCTCAAACTCCACTGCAAGATTAGACTTGCAGTCCCTAATCAGCCTCTCATCTCCTGTAAGAAAGAGATCATCCACATATAGTACCAGTATGAGAGGTACCTCACTTGACAAAAAGTGCAGGTTATGGTCTGCCTCACTCCACTGGAAACCCATCTCCTGTAGATAGTTGTTGATCCTTGAGTACCATGATCAAGGTGCCTGCTTGAGCCCATAAAGAGCTCTCTGCAACCTGCATGCATGTGACTCCCTACTCCTCACCTCAAACCCCTTTGGCTTCCCAATATAAACCTCTTCCTCAATAACTCCATTGAGGAAGGTTGTCTTCGTGTCCATCTGATGAACACACCAACCCATCTCTGCTGCCAATGATAGGATAGTCCGAATAGAAGAATACTTGGCGACAAGGGCGAAGGTTTCCTCATATTCAATACCTTCCTTCTGCGAATACCCCTTAGCCACGAAGCGTGCCTTGTACTTCTCCACACTTCCATCTACTGCATGCTTTACCTTGTAGATCCACCTGGATCCCACCGCCTTTTTACCTTCTAGCCTCCGAACAACCTCCCATACTTGGTTCTTCATGATTGAGTCATACTCCTCAACCATGGCCTCCTGCCACACATCATGTTGTGCAACCTCCTCGAAACTGGAAGGCTCAGAGTCAATCAACTCTGTCATCAGTGCCATATAGCTAAGTCTATCTAGTGGTTTGCTCCGCCTCATGGAGCTCTGTGGAAGACTCACCTGCATTGAATCCTGAACTGTGGACCTGTACCACCTAGGCCGTGGCCTGGTGTCTTCCTACTATGGCTGTTGGATATCCTCCTGCTGCTACTACTCATCCTCCACATCAATGTAGGAGGATCATGTCCACCTGACTCCCTATGACAACCAAAACCTGTGCCTTGTGTCTTAACATGTGCCTGTGACTCCTCCAGCTTGACTCCCAAGTCCTCTGCTGGCTACTCCTATGCTAGTAAGTACATAGATCTTCTCAAGGATCTGTCCTCATCAAATTGGAAATCCTTGCTCACAATGATCCTCTTGCGAACCGGGACATAAACTCTATATGCCTTAGAAGTCTCACTATAACCAACTAGAAGCCCCTTCTCACCTGAAGGGTCCAACTTCTTCCTAGTGTCAGCATGAATGTGACAATAGCAGACACTCCCAAATATCCGTAGATGACTCACATCTGGTCTAGTGCCTGTGAATACCTCCTCAGGTGTCTTCCTCCCCAATGTTGTGTGAGGACACCTGTTCTGGACATATATTGTAGTTTGAAATGCCTCGGCCCATAGGAATAGTGGTAATCCCTGATCAAATAACATGGCCTTAGCTACACTCACCAGTGTCCTGTTCTTCCTCTCTACCACTTCATTCTGTTGCGGGGTATGAGGAACAGTGTGCTTCTTGATCCCCTCTGATGAATAGAATTCCATGAACTCTTTACTAGTGTACTCACCATCGTTGTTAGTCCTTAATATCTGGATCTTTCTCCCTGTTTGGTTCTCCATGAGAGTCTTAAAATCTCGGAACCGATCAAAGACCTATGACTTGGCCTTCACAAAATAGATCCAGGTCTTCCTGGAATAGTCATCAATGAAAGTGATGCAATAGCTGTAACCACTGAAAGAATGAACACTCATCAGTCCACAAACATCCGAATGCACCAAGTCCAAGACTCCCTTAGACTTGTGCTCACTCTGTGGGAAAGGTTTCTTGATGTTCTTTTCGAACACACAACCCTTGCAGTGGTTGTGCTTCTCCTCCTGTACTGAAGGAACTCCAATGACTGCCTGTCTCAGATGCCTCAGTGCACCATGGTGTAAGTGTGCCATCCTCCTATGCCACAACTCACAATCACTGCTGCTGCTACTAACCAAAGCCTTTGCAAGCTCAAACTGTAGTCTCTAAACCTTCCCACTCCAGACCCCAATCATCCTATCCAATCTCTAATCTAACCCATGTGGCCTCATGAATACTTTCCTATCTCGGAAAGTCACTAGAAAACACTTGTCTTCTAGTGTGGAAACTAATATGAGATTCTTCGTCATCCCTGGGACATATAACACATCAGCAAAACTGATGGGTTTTCCAGACTCCCTCTGAAATGTAATAGTACCAACACCCTGCGCCTAATACCGCGCGTCATCTCCTAACTCAATGTGGAGATTCACTCCACCCTCGTGCAACCTCTTGAAGAACCCTCTATGTCCTATCATGTGACAAGATGCACCGTTGTCCACATACTAGATGTTGTTGCTGATGGAGCTTTCCATGCAAGCTATCAAGCTAATTTCCTTGTCAAAACTCTTACTGAAGTCATCCACCTTTGTTGAACCTGCCATCTGTGTGTTGTTCTTCTTTTTCCTATCTAGGCACTGGGAAGCAAAGTGTCCATGCTTGTGGCATACGAAACACTTAAAATTTGACATGTCAAGGTTCTTCTTACCACCCTTCTTCTTCCTTGCCTTCCCCTTACCTATGCTTGCAAGGGCTAGAGCCTCTTCATCCACGATCTATGGGGCATCACTGGATGAAGCTGATCCTTGACCCATACGAGTCTCTTCCTACACGAAGTCATCCCACAATCTCTGGCAGTCAGGGAGCTTCTCCCTAGCCACCACACCTTTGACAAAGACGTCCCATGGCTTAGAAAAGCCATTGAAGGCTATGCAAATTAGCTCCTCATCCTCAGTCTCAAATCCAACTGCTCCAAGCTCATCTCTGATCTGTGTGAGCCTTGTGAGATAAGGCACCATTCCTTCACCCTTGGCCATCCTGGTACTGCGCAACCTCTCACGCGGCACCATCTTCCATTTTTCGTTCTTGCTCTGGTAATGGATTTCCAAAGCCTTCCACATCTCTAATGTGGTCTTCTTCCGGAAAGATGACGGACTAGGTGATCCTTCACCCCATCCAAGATGATCAACATAGCTCTGGAATCTACCTTCTTCCACCTTGCTAACTCTGTCAGATCTGTGGGAGCAACCTTCTAGTCATCAATGTGCTCCTTTGCATCAGTGGCATTGAGGATCCTGGTGATCCTCTCTTTCCATGTAGGAAAGTTCTGTGCCCCCTGGAGTCTATCCTCAACTCTCAACTATACGGACATAATGAAGTGTACTTCTAAACATTGGAATAGATATGCCCCTTATCTATCCAACAACTACCGCTTTCTTTCAAATCTGCTCAGAAGAGCTCTGATACCATGTAAATTTCCTTAAAATCCAACTTGAGTTAAAGTATACCAGATTAATTTTAATTAAAACCAATTGCCACAGTTTAACCACACATGGATTTCTTCACTATGCAGCGGAAAATAAATACTGAAAGAAATACCAATCACATCAATGGAGACAACACAAATATTTTTGGGTATAAACCCCCGGACAAAACCCAAGATGGGAAAACTGGTGCAGTAGTTTGAGATGAAATTTTATTATGAAGATTTTAAGCAAATACAATTCAGAAAATCGATTTAGCCAACGGGGCAAAATCGAACCTCCGCAACTCACTAAGAAAAACCCACAAACTTGTATGGCCTGCCCACGCAGCTGTACGACCCTGCTGCAATTCGTATGGATTTCGTATGGCTTCCACGTCAGCTGTATGGACAAATTCCATATGGCTTCGGCTCACACGTGCGGCCCCTCTGCGATCTGTTGTACGACCCTGCTCAATCTGTACGGCCTCCCTCTCTCAGCAAATCGTACGGCCCCTCTGCCTGAATGCTCTATCGATCTTTGAATGATTGCTCCTCCGTCTTCTTCTCCGCAAACTTCTCTATCTGTCTCTGTGTCCTCTCCACCAAAGTGATCCTCCTTTTAACTCAATGGCTAAGCGAAAAACCAACATCTCACTATGTATCTATGGATGAGATCCTCCAGTGAGATTCAATGGCCAAAATTAGATTAGCCATCACTTTAATTATTTCACATGAACTTTATAAAAGTGACTCCATTAAGTCAATTAATAATTAGATCACTTAATGCACTTTTCCTAAGTCTAAACTTTGGAAAATACATTAAATACATTTAGCTTCCTGATTTAAGTCTTCTTGCATGCAAGGACACATGCAAAGCAAAAAGACCTTCCTTGTTGCCACTTTCTAACACAGAGGGAGTAGTAAAGCTCCGCTTCAGAGGGAGTGACTACAACATAGATTGAGAGACATTACCACTTAGCCTCTATCTGTGGCAAAGGTTGTTTGCCTTAGTATCTCAAGGATATGCTTAGAGTGATGCCAGATGTCTCCCATCACGAAGAGGAAGTGTATGTGGAGCAACCACTAGGCTTCGAGACACATGATAGGAAGACTCATGTGTGCAGGTTAAAGAAGGCCTTGTACGGATTGAAATAGGTACCAAAAACATGATACAGCAAGATAGATGGATTTCTGACGAGCTTCGGATTTACCAAGAGAAAAGTGGATTCCAACCTTTACTACAAGGTTGAAGAAGGAAATCCTTGATTCTACTGTTATATGTTGATGACTTGTTTCTGACAGGTGAAGAAAAGCTCATAGCAGAAACAAAGAGGAAGCTTGTCGTAGAGTTCAAGATGAAAGACCTGGGTATGATGCATTACTTTTTAGGTCTTGAGTTATGGTAGAATCCAAAGGAAATTTTCCTAAGTTAAGGAAAGTATGCGATAGAGATCCTGAAGAGATTCAGGATGATAGATTATAAGGCCATGGCCACACCTATGGCATCAAATCTAAAGTTGTTGAGTGATACTTCTTCAGAATTGATGGATGCCACAGTGTATCGGCAGATGATTGGTTCACTAATGTACTTGACGATCATGAGGCCAGACTTATGCTTTGCGTTGAATATATGGTAGAGCTGAGACATGTTCACCAGGTTGCGGCAAAGCATGTGTTGAGGTACCTGAAGGGTATGATTGATTATGGCCTCAAGTATGCATCGGATCAGAAGATTAACCTACAAGGTTATGTTGATGCAGATTAGGACGGGAGTGTCACTCAAGGTGCTGCTTCAGTTTGGGATTGGATATGATCTCATGGTTCATTAGGAAGCAGACGAGTGTGGCACTCAATACAGTTAAGGTCGAGTATATGGCAAGTTGTTCGGCAAGCTATGAGGCAGTTTGGCTTCAGAAGTTGCTATTAGGATTGTTTGATCTCGAGTTAGAGGTGACTTGTATCTTCTATGACAACCAGAGTTGTGTGAAGTTGTCGGATAACCCTGTGTTCCATGACAAGTCGAAGCACATCGAGATCAGGTATCAACATATTTGGGATATAATGCAGAAGGGAGCAATGAGACTCCAGTATATAGCAACAGAGGAGAAGATAGTCGATGTGTTGACCAAGCCTCTATCGAGAGGGAAGTTTGAATACTTCAGGGACAAGCTTGGAGTGGTCTAGATCAAGAGGGAGTGATGAGCTCAAATGAGCTAGCGGGTAGTCATAGGTTATGTGATGTAATTGAGTCTCCTAGGCTACGAGAGGATCTGGACGAGCGGTGAGGTAACACAGGTAGTTGTAGTATGCAATGTAATGGATGCTCTTGGGTTGGACCCATTAGATGGCTTGCTCGATTTGTGGATGAGAACAATTGCATATGGTATGAAAAAGGACCACCTCTGCAAAAAATCCTAGACTCGCTCTAGGTCACATCCAATATGAAAGAGAACTAGCATTGTGGTAGAAAATCCTAGACTCGTTTTAGGTCACATCCAGTATGAAAAAGGATTGGCACTGTGGTGGAAAATCCTAGACTTGTTCTAGGTCACATCCAGTATGAAAGAGGACTGGCACTATGGTGGAAAATCCTAGACTTGGTCTAGGTCACATCTAATATGAAAGAGGACTGACACTGTGGTGGAAAATCCTAGACTTGGTCTAGGTCACATCCAGTATGAAAGAGGACTAGCACTGTGGTGGAAAATCCTAGACTTGGTTTAGGTCACATCAAGTATGAAAAAGGACTAGCACTGTGGTGAAAATCCTGGAATTATGTAATGTGTGCTCCTGGTCTGCTTAGTGTAGTTACAGGTGATCATTCGCAGGTCCTGTAATGATGTAATGTGTGTTCCTGGTCTGCTCAATGTAGCTACGGGTGATCATTCACAGGTGGAAAGTCCTAGAGTCCGTCTAGGTCACATCTAGCATGAAAGAGGACTAGCCTTGTGTGGAAATTCCTAGAATCCGTCTAGGTCACATCCAGCATGAAAGAGGGCTGGATTTGTGTGGAAAGTCCTAGACTCCGTCTAGGTCACATCCAGTATGAAAGAGGGTTGGCCCTGTTTGTGAAATTCCAAGACTCCGTCTATCCAACATGAAAGAGGGTTGGCTCTGTGCGTAAAAGTCCTAGACATGGTCTAGGTCACATCCAGCATGAAAAAGGGATGGCTCTGTGAAACTTCTTATGATATATAGATTCAGGAGATGTCAGATCTAAATAGTCTGTGTGCAAGAAGTGCAGTCACTGGAAGACGATGGTGACGATGACTGAAGATTACCTTCCTTGTTAAGAGGAAGTGTTGAAGAATGTAACTTCGAAAGATATTCTTATTTGTATTATTTGGGTCATTTGTATTATTTGTATTGTACACCCTATGAGGATTATTATTGATGTAATTATGTAAAATTCATTGAAAGAGTCAATGCAAACCCTAACTGTTAGGTTGGCCTGGAAAGATCTAGAAAAGAATATTTTATTGTAAATTGTACAGGTCGGCCCAGTTAGGTGAGTCAAGCCGACCCTATTACTAAAAAGGTCAAGTCATTTGATTAGTATAAATGAGGAGTTTGACCTCCTCATTTGGTCACCTCACTCACACATTGAGCTCGCATCACTAGGAGACCGAGAGATAGAGTCATTCAGAGTAGCTTCTTTTGGAGTCTTCTTGTTTTTGGGTCTTTGCACAAGGGATACTATTGTACATTCTGACGAATCTATATAGAAGAAGTTTGCTAGGTTTTTCTGCTTCGAGAAGGTTTTCCCAAGATAAATTATTGTGTACTATTGTCCATGCTGTGCTTGTCTTTCTTTCAGTGATCTTATTGCATATGGTTATGATGTTATGATTCTAAATGTTTTAAGATCTTGTATAACCATTAAAATTCTAACATAAAAATGCAAGCCTAGAATTCAAGGACAAATCCCATTCAACAGGCTTGTCAAATAGACTTTGTAGGGTCTACCCAAAGTAGGAGATGGTGAAGCATATGTTTTAGACCTACTGTTTCTTCTGTACTTTTTGGAAGTGGATTGAAATTTGGGCAAATAGATTGCTTGGCAGAGATCTTTGGGACATGATATGCCTTGTGGAATTTCTTTCTTTTGGATGGAAGAGTAGGTGCAGGGAAATGTTCCATATGGAACATAGAAAATCCAATTTAAGGTCATTTTGGGCCTCTAAAGCTGAGTTTGCAAATCATATTTTGAATAGACTTTTAATATCATCAAGAAAATTATGGATTCCCTAGATCTAGAAGCTAAAGATGAGATGTTGTTTCTAGCCTATGTAACAATTTCTTTCCAGTCTCATTTAATCATGCAAAATACTTGAACAATTCCTTTCAGTTACATGAAACACTTTTATAGACTTCTCAAAAACAAATGACTTCCATTCTGTCATTTACTCTTGATGGAATCATTCAGGTGTTCACAAAACAACTTCAAGATACTTCAAATTGATATCATATTCTTCTATTTCTAATACCTTCTGTGGAAATAGTGGGAAACACATAAATACCTCAAATTGATATCATATTCTTCTATTTCTAATACCTTATGTGGGAAAAGTTGGAAACACAGAAATCTCACCATCTCAGCAGGCAAGTTGAGATCAAATGACTTGTAGCTGGGCCAAAATCCAGTAGTCAAGACTGTTACAGACAATTCTGTTCCAGGATGTGCATGCACATTATCATCAAGATATTTTTGAAATTTTGGTTGGTTCTCCCGTGCCAAAGTCAAATCAGTAAGCTGAGAAGAAATATATGGATTAGAACAACATGAATCAAAGAGCTTTAAATTATTTCCCAGAGTTTTAAATTATAAATACACAAGCTGTAAGCATTACACAGACTTTAAAAAGTCACATTTTGCGTACCATTCCCTCCATCTTTGAAGTAAACTGGCATCCATATTGTTGCTTCAATTTCGTTAAGATACTCCGTTCATGTTCATCACTTGTACTTTTATCAAACATAAGTCGGCGTGATAGTTTTTTCCTACAATGTTCAAATACAATGTACCTTGTTCACTCAATACTATTTGTCCATCAAAGGTTGTTAGCCAACCTTAGCTGGTACACATTTGAAATCTATCACAGGAAAAATAACAAATAATTTGCAATCTATTCCTCAAATTCTCTCACAAAAAAGGTTAATGCAACTCAAATTTCCTCGCATAGTAAACAAAGCAGTAAAAGCTAAAAAAAATTGGAAGCTTTCCATTCAATAGCTTTCTTTAAATGCTCAGCAAAAGCTAGAGAAGATCTTACTTATTAAGACATATATCTGATTTATTCAGGACATAAGTTTTGACGAGGAAGATATGGAGAAACGTACCTATAAAATTCTGAAAATAGATCTTTATCACCATTGTATTCAAGAAGCTTTACCACCTGCAATATTTATGAATAATGATATCAGCACTCAAGTAGGCTAGGTAATTTTATAATTGCAGTAATCCCAAATGAAATGCAGGAGCCACCTTCTCAAGTGTCTCTTCAATATCTTCATCACTTAATTTTTCACTGCTACCCTTTCTCAATAGGTTGTCACAAAAAGTAGCCAATAATTCTGCACTTGTGTTTCCTGCTACTCCTCTGTTGCAAAATACCTCAAATGCTTCTGTTAAGGCCTGCAAAAGTTCATAAAATGAAATAAATCTTATATACAGAACATCTGTAAAAAATATTCTCAAGGAATAAAAAACACAGAGAATGAAAGTGAATGAATATACACAAGCAAACCTTGTGGAAAAGAGAATGGTTCAGAAAGCATGTGCTGACATACTGCAAGTACTTGTCATGCAATCTAATAACTTCCCACACAAACGTCTGCAAAAAGAAATAGAGATAGTGGAAGAGTAAAATTATAGACTGACAAATGTCTTCGGACTTAATAATATTTACCACGAACCACTGCTAGCCTTTCTTTGAATTGAAGCTGAGTAGATTATTTCTCAAGACAATCAAAGGCTTCAATGTTGGTCAAGAAATAGTTCTTATCCTTCACGGCTTCAACACATCATATTATCAATCCGATTCCAATCTTAAACAACTAAAACTAGAAATAGAACCCTTCAAAGTTTAGATTGCCAGAATATAAAGAACTAAAACTGGAAAAAGACCCTTTAAATTTTATATTGCTAGAATACATGGCAAGTAAATAGACAGTTAATAACTTCTCCTAGTCCCACAAAGCTTTGTACAGAGACCTATAGGAGATCCCCCAAGAGGCAAAAAAGTGCTAATGCATATAGCAAAGAGATTCAAGGAGAAGCAGATATTGGTGAATTCTAATAAGCCAGCAAATAGATTGCATTACAATTTATGCCACATATAAATAAAGCAAAAGACCATTTTGACCTTGCTTTTGGTTGGTTAATCAAAACTTTCAACTCCATGACCACCTACTTTGGTCCCATAGATAAGATGAGATTAGATGATTTTATTAATGTCCAGCAAATGACCACAACAAGTAGGTCAATGGGACTCTAAAATACATTCAATGCCAGTACATAATTGGAGTGCAAAAGCAGAGCCTAATGCCACTATTAAAAGCAGAAAAAGAGCCAAATCCATAGCTTAAAGAAGCAAGAAATAAGTGTTAAAACCATTACAAGTGTCAATGTGTGTTCGAACTAGAAGCCTAGGCAGAATGAGAGTAGAGAGAAGAAGGTTTATCAGCTGAGTCATCAATCAATGCAAAGGGGTTGATGCACTGTCTGATAATGTCATCTAGAGAATACCTAGGGTCAAGGTTCCTAGCTAGGTAAGCCGAGCAAGAAACCTAGGAGAAGCCCTAGAGAGAGGAGGTCCACCACTCATAACATCCAATGTCAAGGGGAAGAATCTCCAAATGGAAGATTAGCTGCTAGACCAAACCTGGAGAGTAGCAATCTAGACTTTGCATGGAGCAAGTCCAGACATAGGACCTCTGACAGTCAATTTGTCAATCTGTCTTGCGGAGTCTGCCAAAGAGTGATGATGGGACTCCTCAATAATGGCATAGAGCATGAAGATGTGATCAATGGTATGATACCTCGAGTGATATCCTACCTATCCTTTGGACCTAAGGAGCATGCCTATGCTCAAGCTCGTGTGATAGCCACAAACAAAGAATTGTAGCATAAAGTTTGGCAAAGGTGTGGCCATGTTGGTCCTGTAATTGTTTAGATCTTAACAAACTCTGGATTTCAAAAACAAGTGGATGATATGGTGGAAGCCAATGTTTTAAAAAGTCAAAATGAACTCAAAATTGACTGAGGGTCAGACCAAACTTGGATAACAATGTAAAAAGCAAACAACTCAATTTATGAACCAGTTCACTAAGAAATACATAAATCAAGGTTTGAATCAATCAAACACTTTCACTACTAGTTCAAGGTCCACAAGGCATGAATCAATCAAATAATTCGGTTCCAATTTCAATTAGGCCAATTTTTAGAACACTCACAAAACCATGACTAAGGGAAACCTTGACAAACATGATTCAATAAATCTAGAATGTGGACACAAAAATAAATTCCATGCTTGAGGAGCACACCCAATGACTACTCATAATCATGGCCACTCTCCTATTCTCACCATGCAAAATTATGAACTAGGTACATCATAGAGGGAGGTAGTATGTGAGAACATGGACTCAAGACCTAGATCAAGCGGAAGAGAAACATGTCAAGGGAAAAGGGTATGCCAAAAGGCTTTAGGTGAATGGAAGAGGTGTTCATGAAGCTCACATCCCCTTTTGGAGAGATATTCACACTTTTTACGACAGAGGAGACACAAATAATATTTTCAAAGGTGGGGAACGAAAGGGGGTCATGTGAAGAAAAATAAGGTGTCTATAGAGATGTTTACACTCCTCTACTAGTGGTTCATGGGGGCCACGTCAATTTTCAGGACACAAGAGAGGTGCCTAATGGTGTGGGGTTAGGATCAAGGGAAACCTCCTAAATTGCCTTAGAGAGGCACTTCCATGAAGCCAAATCCACATGATTCTAGTGTGTTGGCATGGTCATTGGAGGCCATGAATAAAACTCTATAATTAAAAGAATCACAGATAAAACATGGTACTAAACCACTAAATCTAATGATGCCACCAAAATGGCAAGATCCCTGACCTAGAGACCAATGATAACATGTGATAAAAAGTAGCTCCTACTAGCAACTAGCGTGGGGGTCAATGAGAAAAAGGAAGTCTCAAAAATCAAGAGTCAATTTGTAATCTTATTGAAGGCATTTAAGTCCCCCATACAATGCACGTTGAGAAGGGAATTCATACAAACAAAGTGGTATTTCTAACTATTGATCTTGATACAATGTAAATGACAAACAAATTTTGGAAAACTGAGTCTGTCAAAGGGGATAATTTATGGAGTTTGCATTTATTTTTCTCCTTTCACATAAACAATACAAGTGATCATTTGGGATCCTGCTAGAAGTCGTGGTTGCTATAAACCCTAATGTAAACAAAATTACATTTATTCTACCTGCCAGCATATTTCGACTTTCTGACTCAGATATTTTAAACAAAAATACCAACAGGAATAAAATAAATTATAATCTATCTTTCCAGCTCTCTGGACAAAATAAAACATTGATATTTTTCTTTTATGCTAACTTCTGGTAGAATTTCTTAAGCATGGCATTTAATGGATTTTTTATAGGTTCTAAAGTCATTTACTTTCTTCCATGAACATGAATGTACTGGATTTTAAGTCTAATCTAAAGAAGCTTCTGCCACAAAAACTAACAAAATACAAAAAATAAATACCTGCTCTAGTGGACCAACAATATCCTTTTTCTCTGACTGCATCACAAAAGCCTTCTGGTCAGGATGATCATATAATAAGTGCTGAAGACATTTTCAAAATTCCCATGCAACTAGAAAGCATAAACTTAGAACTATGGTTTGTCAAGACACACGTGAACTAATTAGGTGTCAATTTCATACTACTGTTAAAATATGTTACCTTCTTATTGCTTGCTGCATCTTCTGCTTGTTTAACAAGCATTGTTCCCTCATTGGTAACATGCTACAAGGCATATAAAATTGTCAGAAAAAATAAATTTTCTGAAAAAAGGTCTTATTTTCTCAAAACATCAGATCAAGTTCTAAAAACTGAAAAGCCTCTCATATAGGACAATTTTCCATCAAGTAGGAAAGCAAAAAGAAATTAAAGAAGTACCTGTCCGAAAAATTGGGCTATTGGTTCCAGACCTTTTGGTATCCTATAGAACAACCTATACATCCTTGAAAGGTCATCCATCTGCGGTGAATACTCACTTTCAATTCATAATGTTCATTAGAAGAAAACATACTAGTAAAAGGACTTCACATTTGTACACTGCAAAGCCATATATCAAATTCATACCTTCCCATCCTTTAGCAAGGAATGATACCCTGAATGTTCCTTCTCCATAAGCTGATTTTCATATTGGGAAAGGAGTTCATGCTCTACTTTCTACACAGAAATATCCAAAAATACAACCAAAAAATGAAGTGAGGAAGATTGAACTAAAACAGTCAAAACAATTTTGGTGTTCTGTTACATGAGCGATTGAATTTTAAAATAAAAATGAGAAACCTGTTTGACAGCAAGTTATGCACTCTCAAGAACTCTTACAAACGGAATCTTACCCCTATTAACTTTTGCTCACTGTCTGCATGTAAATAATGACTTACTCTTTCTTTCTCAAGCTTCAAGCATTCTTCAGCCTGTAGAAAGATACACGCTTTTGCTTTAGTTTAAAGCTCATTTCAACAAGTTTTTACTTATAAATTTGCATGACAAAAAACAGATTTAGGGAAGACCTTGAGCATATAATTTGGACATGAATCTTCCAGAATCCATGAAGCAGCTTTCCGAGAGTAGTATGCAGCAGTGTCTTCTAACATGGCCGATTCAAAGTCTTTCTCATAGTACTCCATGTTATCCATCCCAATCTCCACAAAGATGCCCAAAACATTTTTCAGTAGAGCACAATCTATCTGTTCTCCCTGGCGTTCCCGATCAATCTAAGACAGCCAACATAACCAATATCTAATGTTACAAATCATGGTAAAACAAAAAAAATATGACTTGTCAACCAATAAAACTTACTGTTATTAACTTATTTGTAGCTTGGCTGAGATCAAGAACATACCAGTGAAATCACTGCATCTCTTACATTAGTCTTCAGTTCCTGATAGACCTGCAAGGAAGGAAAAGACATCGATTTTTTTTTAATTTAAGTATTCCCAAATTTAGAAAAAAATGTGTTTCTGTGAATTCCAAAACTATCAAAAATACAGTTAGAAGGGAAGAAACCAAAACATCTTGGGCAAGAAAATAATTACCAAGTCACGAAAACAGACAAGGCCAACTTCCTTAAGTGCTGGAAGAGAGCGTTTTGAGGTGAAGCAACGATCCAAATATTGAAAAAATTGAGACATCCAATGGACCATTATCTTGTGATTATTCCATCGATTCACAAGTTCTCTCAACATAAACTCGTCATGTTTTTGCCTTAATACAGGCAACACCTAAAGGAAAACAACCAAGGCACTTTACAAAAAATTCAAACTTATAATTTATAATTAACTAGCTGGAAACATGGAACCCTTTCAAATAATATTGACACAGATTTATATTGTGTGCAAGATGCACACATCTCACATGTGGATGAAAATAAAACAATAAACTCAATTAAAGCATCAAGCACTGCACATTTGAGCATGAAACGTGGCATGGCATTTAAGAATCATTTCATAGACTAGTTACAACTTTACTTGCCATTGTCGGTATTTAAGTTTGCTCATTTTAAAATGATTTAGGGCATCTTTTTTCCGAGGACAAATTGTAAAGATACAAGTAAAAGACAATGAAACTTTTTATTATAATATGAAGCAAAACGGATTCTTTTCCGAGAAGAATGCAAGCATGTCGAACTCCTCTTTTGCTGAAAGAACTAAAATAATGATCTCGCTTCTGTATGTGCAGAACTCAATCTAATTTCAAGAAAGCAAAGAACAAAATTCAGATCTTTATCTGTTAACTTCACTGCCCTCCATGTGAAATTTGTAGTTGTACACATGGGATAATGGAAAAAGCAATAGACAATCAGTTGGATATGGAAAGCTAGCAGTTTTGAGCATGAAACCAGGAAAAAGGAGACCAAAAGGATGCATGAATAGAAAACTCAGACAGCTGAAGCCCAAATATCAGCAGTTACATTTGAGCTAAAAGGAAAAAACATGCAGGGTTTATAACTATGAAATAAATTGTGAAGTTTATTTGTTTTTCTGGGAAATTCATTACTAATAGTGAATTCACTGAATGGGGAGTAATTCACTGAGTTGAGATTGAATGGGGATTTTAACTTGTTATTAGAGATTACGTTTACTCATAAGGAGAGTCATTAATATTAGGAGATAAAATGACTAATGAATGTGTAAGATTGACACAGGATCAGGGCTACCTCATTCCAAAACTTTGAAGAGAGCCAATTTCCATAAAAGATTGTACTGTATCATGAGATTGACACAGGATCAGGGCTACCTCATTCCAAAACTTTTAAGAGAGCCAATTTCCATAAAAGATTGTACTGTATCATGATGAAGTAATAAAGTGGGATAGGAATTCATGCCACACATGTCTGTATAGTGTGAGTTATTAGTATCAAGTAAGGTGAATGGGGTTCAAAGGGTGGATAAAAGCTTAAGAGATTGTCAGTAGAAAGCAAAACAAAGAAAAGAAAATATATTCAAATAATTGAATCATATCAGATGTGAACTTGTGTTACTCTAAGAGTCTTCCTTTATCTCCGGATGTTCAAGAAAGCACTCTTAGTTCAGAATGTATGTCTCCAAAACCTGATTGTATGCAGAAATTGTGAAGAAAGAGAGAAGTAAAAGTCCAGTTGTATCGTGAAGTTCAGGAGACTGAAGAGCGAAATGGAGGAAGGAGATGCAGGATTGGAGGTAGTTTATGTGGTGCTTGAAAAATCTGACAACCAGCCTATAGCATAACCAGGTCTAGAAAGAATATTTTGTCCCTGCAAAAAAGAAGACTGCGTTGAGGGTATTTTGAATGAGACTGCAATCAAGTTTCATTGTATGTACTATGTATGGAGTAGCAATCAACATAGTCTGCTATATAGTCATAATGACAGACCTGATTCGATGGCCTAACAGTATGGTAACTTGAAAAAACAGGGCACGAACATGGCAGAGATTGGTGTCATCGATGGAAGGTTAATTGTGATGTTGAATGAGACTGCAATCAAGTTCATTGTATGTACTATGTAAAAGGTATTTTAAATGAGACTGCAATCAAGTTTCATTGTATGTACTATGCATGGAGTAGCAATCAATATAGTCTGCTATATAGTCATAATGACAAGAGCTGATTCGATGGCCTAACAGTATGGTAACTTGAAAAAACAGGGCACGAACATGGCAGAGATTGGTCTCATCGATGGAAGGTTAATTGTGATCTTGGAGATCATCTAAGCAACAAAGGATGAGCAGAGGGTGCTAAGGAAGAATTTTTATCTTGTGAAAACAAATCCTCGGTTTGGGAATGGGCTCCAGTCTCACTTAACCAGAGATGACGATTTGCAAAGATGTTTGTGGTCACTGGTAATAATGGCAACACACTATATATTGGGGTTCTCCTCGATGGGCAAATCTTCTTCCTTCTTACTTTTCTGTAGGGGACCTACTTTTACATATTGTCATCTAATGGGGGGTTACGGGAGAGGCTAATGCAGTTGTTAAGTGTTTCTGCAGTAGAAATCCAAGGGTTCGGCAGCAGATAATACTGACTTTAATAATGTTCATACACAATACAAAATTATTTTTTCCTGTGAAATTAACAACCAAAAAATATGTTAATAGTGAACACTATTTTGTGTTTCTCTCTATCCTGCTGGTCTTTGCCTAGACCCCCAAATTCCATTAAAAAGATTATTATGTGTTCTTGTCAGTCTTCAATTCATTCACCTCGTGCATCCTCCTAAACGAAGCACAAATCACTATAACATTCTCAGTAATTTTCTTACAAATTATCTCTAAACCATCAAAATTCTGGACTTTCATCCTATGCTTTAGTGCCTGTGCAACAAGTTATGCTTGGCTTTTACACATCGAACTTCTACCTCAAAATACTGTCAAACAACTTTTGCAAATGTTCACTAGAATTCCCACTATACTATAAACCAGGTACAATTATATAGGAAGGACGACCAGCTATATAGTCACTTTATCCTGCTACAAATGGTCCAACAACATCACTGCATGAAGTTCAGTAACTTCAATGTTGTTATCTCCAATTGCTGTGCTTGGACCTTCTTTGGCAACTCCCTCCGTGTTGAAGAATTGCTCTACTTCTTAAGTCCAATCTAGAGTTTCTAATCCCAGGTCACCCATAAATTCTGTTAAATAGATCTTGATTCGTGGACATTGTATGTTAAAGGCTTCAATGCCACTTTCAACGGGGGCTATTCTTCAACATTGGACTATGTACAACTATTCCTTGCTTTATGTTCCTTGCATCCCACCATTTGTCCTAACGCTGTTCTTCTCCTGTACTGTTCTTCATTCCTATTTCTTCTTCATGTGCCCTTTTATTCAACTCTACCTCTACCTCCTCTTCTGACTTGCGCTCTTCTTTCAGCCAGTTATGTATCATTTGGCTGTATGTTTTCTTCCATATTTTTGGACATGTGTGTGTTTTTCTTCTCCACATATTTTTCTCTCAATGGTCCTCACATTTACTTGCAGGTATCATGTTTGATCATGATGGCAGCCCCTATAACTCAACAATTATTGCTGTAAATATTGCAGTGTTGCATTAAACTATGGCGATGTCTCTAATCAAATGCCCAACTTTGTATACAAAATATTGTTTTAAAAAAAGCTTTCGAAGTGCTCAAGTATTCCAAGAATGCTGCAATAAGGAAATAGTTTATTTCCAGACTTTACAAAACAGGCAACCAGAATATTGGATGCGCTACATCATCCTCTGAATCTACAGTGCTATATTCCATACTTTCCACCCATCTACATTCAATCTGCTTGAAAATTACCCATCTACATTCAATCTACTTGAAAATTAGTTGAAGTATGATCACTAAATACTAATACGAATTCTCATTTCATTGACATTTGTTATCAGTGAATAGCATGGAGACCACCTTAAGTATATTGAAAACAGAAATTCCGTATAATGACCATGTTTAACCTACATCCGAGCTACATAATGATCATACTAATTGAAATCTGATACTTTACTTCACTACATTATCGTAAATTATCAATGGGGCTGGAATGTAAAGAAGCAAGAAGAATAACCGAATTGAATATTGCCTTAAAGTCATATTAACATAAGCACAGAAATCAAACTCACTTACCGATGACTCAATGTATTCCACAAAAGCCGATCCGTATATACGGTAGAGTTGTTGTGAGTTGTCGGATAGATAATGCTGTGTACATAAACTGTAGATAGTTCTGTAATAAAGGTTAAGGCTCATTCATTCCAGAAAGTTAAAAGATATAAATATTGAGATTGCAACAAAGAATAAGCTAAAGGGGTATAGAAGTTTTTTCCAAAGGATACGTATAAAGCAATGAATACTGAACTGCATCGAATGGCTGCTCTGGCACTCCTTCCAATATGTTCTTTAACTTTGCAATACCTTTGTATATGTGATTCCATCCTTGCTGCAAATCTATAATATTGCGATCACCCATTCTTATTTAAATTTTATTCAATACAAAGAAAAAATTTCTATGAAAAGATGTTTGTGCCAGGTGCCTGAAAATAGTAATTTTGTGTAATGTCAATTTCTGATGCTTGTGCCCTGTCTGAAAATAGTAATTTTGTGTATAGCCGTTTACTCGTCTAATCTTTAGATAACTTCAGCTGGCTCATCCTTTAAATTGTTGAAGGAATATATTGCCATGAATTGATTTTCTTTTTATATGATATCAAGCATAAAACCCAATTGTATAAGAATAATTTGAAATTTATGATCTTGACCTTAAAGGATTAGGGTAATTGGTAAACCTCTCTTAATCCAAGGATTACGGTAATTCATTGGTAAAACTCTCCGAAATTAGATGTATTTATATTTATTTTCCATATTTTAAGTAATTTTTATTAGATTTTTTATTTGAATAATAAATATTAAATTTCTTAGATGAGCAAAATGTGAGATTTCTCCCCTCTAAAGATGGAAAGGTTAATTGTATAAGAATATTTTAAGTAATTTTTATTAAATTTTTTTATTTGAATAATGAATATTAATTTTTTTTAGTTTAGAGGGTTACCTCAAACGATAAGAGCCAAATGTGAGATTTCTCCCCCCGAGATGGATGGAGAGGTCATGAGATCCAATTATATAAGAACTCACATTAAACCTCCCCGCAAGATGGAGAGGCCATGAGATCCAATTGTATAAGAACTCATATTAAACCTCCCAAAATTAAATGGATTTATATTTATTTTCATTATTTTAAATATTTTTATTATATTTTTTATTTAAATAATGAATATTAAATTTCTTAGTTTTTAGAGCTAGCCATGTTACAACATCCCTTTGACATGGAATGTAAAAACCAATAACACTAAAAAAAAAATTGGCAATAAATGATTATTGTTAAAAATAAAAATAAAACAAAGAATCCATTTTTATGGATTTATACCTGTTAAATAAAATAAATTTGATATTTACTATTAAATAAGAAAATTAATATATTCACATCATCCACTCTTGTCATTTTTAAGATTAGACATTAATCATTATGGTTACTACAAAATTTTTGTCAAAAGGTAATAGCTCGAATTGTGAGGATGTAAGTTTCACACTCTCTCCATCCAGGTTCATATTCCCAATTGAAACATGGCCCATTGTGATAATGTTAGAAAGGTAGAGGTCCCCTTAAGTTTGCCTCGAGACATCTTGGCCTTTGCAAGTCATAAGTTTCCTACTAGATGTAGGCTTGTGAGTCATTGGAACACTAGCCCTATATCTAAAACAAAACATTCACATCACCCACTCTCAATTTAAAAAATAAAATAAAAAATTGCATATCGAAATATAGAAACATTGAACAAATATCAACAAAATTCCATATATATATATATATATATATACGATAATGTTTAAACAATAACAAACCATAAACTAATTTTATCTCACTAAAGATAGCTACTAAATCTAGTTCCTTTCAACTACGTAGCAACACCTACAAAAATTTTCTACATACAATTGCAACAACAAGGTATTAGAGGGTTGGATTTGGTCCCCATCAGCACTTGATAGATCCTAGATTAATATGGTTCTAAGTTTATTAATATGGTCAATATTCGACTAAGCTTGGTTATTTGGCACTTTAGGATAGTGGGCCACAAGAGACGGATTGGTGGCGGCATAAGTTATATAAGGTGTATGCTTCCCCAGATGTGGGTGACCATGTGCCCACTACCTCAACCCTTCTGCACACGGATCAGGAGCCCACGGTACATACCTCACGTGGCGAAATTCCCCGCATGCATGAACCAGGCCATGTGATGACGAACACCATACACCTGTCAGCCCACTCCACTAGACAACATTCCTCCCTGGGTGACGGCGAGTATTTAAGGTTGGAGGACGAGCCTGTGGATCCCAATCTCCTTCGCACGAGTTCGGAATGACGATATCTCTCAGCTGGTGTGATGAGCAAGTAATTTTGCCACCCTCATCAAGGATGACAGCTTGCAACATTTATTACCTCCATGGGAGGGAATTGGCTTGGCTCGACTCTTTAAAGCCATCTGTCGGCATGTTTTCCAGTTCCACTACTGCGCTCTGGTTATTCTCTGTGGCTTCCTCTACTGAGTTCTGGTTATTCTCCGTGGTCTCCCCTGTTGCTCTCATTGCCATGACGCCACGCAACAAGGGCATCTCTCGTCGTGGCAGTGGAAGAACTAGCTCTGGTAGACGGTCTAGGGTGGCCATGGACTGGGCTGTAATGGATGGATATGTTGAGCGCATCTCTGCGCGGACCCACAGTCTAATTGATGGGTGGGAAGCTCGTAGGGTGGAGGCTCTTCTTGCCTCGGGTAGCAACAGTGGTGCCATAAATCACTATTGGCTATTAAAAAATATGATGAGCACCCTAGTCAAAGAAATGGAGGCGAGCTGGCAAGCTAGCTCCAGCATTGTGAGGAACATCAATTCCAGCTTGAAAGAGGTCTCAGAACACTCAAACACCCTGGACGCCAATATGACCTGGGGTATCTTTTCCCTGGGTAGCAATTCTGACCAGGCAGTGCCGGAGAACAATGCGGACGCAGCTGCTCCAGATGCTCTAAAACCCGGGTCTACAAAGAAAAAATCCATGGTTAGAAAAGATAAGGGTTCTGCTCCTGCAACACTCGCAAATGATGCCACTCAGGAAGGTACGGGTGCTCCAGGTTCTCCTACTCCTACTCTCCCCCCTTCGGGCACCTTTGAAGACTTCTATGCTGCCTATCCCATCCTTGAGGAGGAACCAAACACGCTGCCTACAAATTGTTAAATGGGCTGCCATAGCTCCAGGTTATCTCTATGATTTTCAGCTTTTTTGTTTCAATTTTTTGTATGGTTTATTTTATAGTACTTCCAGACAGCATGAAACACTCTTTTTGAAGCAAGTCCCAGTCTTTTTATGGGCAGACCTCACCCAAGGGGTCTATATTTTGTATGATGACAGTTATTTCAGTATTTTTGAGCGACTGGGATGGTAGCTTCATCATCTGAGCCTCCCCAGTCTGCTACAAACGCTTCGGCTCTATATGTATTTTCTGCCACCTTTTTCGGCTCTGTTAATTAAATTTTTGTCTGCAACTTACAAAAAAAAAGAAAAAGGTGTATGCTCCGCCGAAGAGTGTACTTCTTCACTGCCTTGTGCTGAAAGGGAAGGTACTTACTTGGGACCAGATGAAGAAAAAGAATTATTAGGATCCTGGGTTATGTTTCCTTTGTTAAACTTCCGAGGAAACCAATGGTCATTTATTTATGCCTTTTCATTTCACTTGACAAGTTTGGCGTGAAGTTGAATTTCATTTGAAAGTGAAAAATTTGTGGGATAGGGATTGTTTATTGGATTGTTTTATAGGGTTTTTTCAATGTAATGAACATAAAGGACTTCGTTCATTGTCATATCTAGTCTATTGGGTAACATGGATAACAAGGAATGCATATATATTTTTGAGGGAAAGTAAATAATCAATGCTTAGGTGTCTACATAGGTTTTGGTTTTGCTTTAGGAATATGGCCAAACTCACAATATTAGGCCCACTCGCGATATTGTTTCATTCACGATCAACAAGGAGATAATTTGGAGATTTTTGATGGGGTGTGTAAAGGGGGGGAAAGGATTTGAAGTCTTAGTTTTTTACTTCACTATTCCACAAACCATTATGTCAAGGGTAAGGCATGTCTGGGTGCCAAAACAAATAAACTTGGAGAACGTAGCACATTATACTAGCTCCTGAAAATTTACCGTCGAACGAGGTATTGAGAAACTCCAAGTTTTTTAGTGACTCAACCATGGTGATTAATTTAATGAGAGGGGAACTACATAATCACACTGTTAGTTTGCAACATATGGATCTACATTTGAAAGAGGTAAATGGTTTATTTACTTGGGTGCAATATGCAAACATATATTGAGAATTGAACTCTGCAGTCGATGCCATGTCTAAAGAGGCATTGCGCCTAGAACTGGGGCACCTATTTTTAGCTTAGTATATGGATGGTGATCTGAGATCAGAGTGGAACAAAGAGATTTTTTGGCATAGATATAGTCCAAAGTTATCTCAGTATAATAGTTCAAGTTTTGGGTATGGTTTATTTTCTAGACCTAGTTTTGTTTTAAGGTCATTCAGTATCCAATGCACAACAAATGTGTTCTTCTAATAATTTATTATGTAAAAACTTGTTGAAACAATATGCTTTGGCATTTAAAGATTGTATTTTGAATTCTCCTTGAATAGAAAATATGTTTTTTCATATAAAAAAAAATTGCAAGTGGACCTAAAGATTGAGAACATGTGTTTCCTCCTAAAAGATCATAGATTCAAATATGAAAGGTGATAGGGTATTTAAACCTTTGTAAATTTAAGCAATCATATACAAAAGAGGCCCCTCAATTGTAAGTGTACTTCACTTCTATCACTTTCAATAAGTGTGATCATTAACCTTTTCACGAATATTATTTATTGAACAATATTTTGTTATATATGGGATACAATGTTATAGTGATAAAATAACAAACATATAAATATACTCAAGATGTGTTATAGAATCAAACCAAACCATCTTGTAGAAGGAAGGTGATTACAACTTCAAAATTTCTTACACCCTCTACAATATGAAAAGGTGTAAGGGTTGTGTTACACAATCAAACTATATTGTAGAAGGAAGGTGATTACAAGTTAAAAATTTCATATGCCTCTACAATATCAAAAGGTTTAAGGAAATAAAATGGAATCCAATAAGAGTTGAAGTGATAAACTCGCACAAAGGGGCTCCCTTGTCCCATGAACAAAGGATTCTCATATATCAATATGGTGCTTGGGTATGTTGTGGCCTTAAAATTAGATTGTTATTATAACAAAGATCTTCCCTAACTTCAATTGTAAAAGTTCTTGACTTGTATCTCCTAGGCATAAGTTTAAAATCAACTTAGGTACAATATCATAGATATAGCACTACAGGCTAGGTTTTGCAAATACCACATGTGATAGCCTAAGTGATGACCATACAAGGAAATTGGCTATTTTTCGATATTGTTCATGGTTGAAACCCCTCTTTTTAATCTTAGAGTAATACTATAAATTGCTTCTGATTTGATAAGAGCTCATCTTCCTCAAATGTAAGGAAACAAATTAATGGCCTAGGACCAAGACACATTGGCACAACCCTTGGATTCAAAGGGCTAACGAGATTTGGGTTTGGACCAATTACATGTCTCAGGTGTCCCTAAGGTAGGGACAAAGTTGACCCTTAATTATACACAAGAGTAGGGTGCTAGGGAGGTTGTCCAAGGTCATCAAAAACTAATTCCCATTGTCCTTAGAGTAGGGAATACCTCAAAACCATCCAAATGATGATAGTCATGTCTGTTAATATTAGAGGTCTGGAGGGAAGACAAAAAACTTACTCTCAATCACCTTGTGGAGGTGGAGAATCCTGATATGATACTTATCTAGGAGACCATGGGAAATGGAAACATTTTGGGTAAAGAACTTGGACGTCTTTTTGGGGGGGAGGTAGGAAGTTCTACTCATTGAACTTGTTGGGAGCATCTGGTGGGGGGTGTCTTGATAGGTTTTAACGATAACAAGTTTTCTCTTTTGAATTGTTTTGTAGTATTCTCTAGGATTTGTATAGTTGTCCACAATACAAGTTTGGATATCACATTTACAATTCTTAATTTATATTGGCTCCATGAAGGAAAAAAATGCTATTGGGATCGGTTATTCTCCCTACAATGCCTCAAAGTGGAAAATCTCATTCTAGGGGGGTATTTAAATTTGATGGTTAGTAGAGATGAAATTTGGGGTTCTGTGACGCAGGAGGATCAATTAGCACCCTATTTTCTTGATAGATTTTAGGTGGTTGGCTAGGATAAAGGGATAAATCCTTAAGGTAATACTTACTTATAATATCTAAATACTAAATAAAGTGGAGGCATTAGAGTTCACTATCATTATGAATAATGTTTAATTCCTATGTCTTGTATTATAAATACTTTTTTATCATTCAATTTATAAATTTAAGTCCCAAAGATTAATTTGATTTGTATATGTTCTTGCTTGAAAGTTCGTGGAAGGTTTGGGATCAAATCTCATTTAGTCTCTTGGATTTACCAACAAGTATTATAGATGGTGGTTACAACCATCTGTTAATTTTTGAGCATTGATTCAATATACTCTAGGATATTTACTGAGAGAATAACATGTACAGCATATCAAGTATAACAATGCATATCAAGTATAACAATGCATATCAATCACACCAAGCAATCACATGAGACAATAGACACACAGAGTTTCATTGGGGAAACCCATAAACGTGAAAAACCCCACAACTTCCTCAGAGATAGAAAGAGCAATGATAAAACCAAAGTACAAGAGATAGTCTTCTCCTAGCAAATGATCCTCCTCCTCACAAGTGCGCCACTTTCTGAGAGAGATACAAGTGAGTAATGAGTGATCAAAAAGAGATCTCCCGATCTCTATTTATAGTTGTCCTGTCCTGCCCAATAAACTAGTGGGGCCGACTTGTCTAGCTTAGCCTAATAACTCTTGGTTAACTTAATTAGGGCCGACCCCACACATGGTGGTCTAATAACACATCGACAAGTAATGACACTTGAGACACTTGTCAATACAAATGACGACACTTCCATATAGAGGAATAATAAATCTCTATAGGAGTACAATATACATAGGTGAAATACATTCCAAAGTTACATATACATCAACACTCCCTCTTAACTAGGAAGGTATTTCTCGACACAAATATGCTAGTGCAAG
The DNA here is from genome assembly GCA_027924585.1 of Larix kaempferi. Classification (NCBI taxonomy): domain Eukaryota; kingdom Viridiplantae; phylum Streptophyta; class Pinopsida; order Pinales; family Pinaceae; genus Larix; species Larix kaempferi. The sequence goes on along the minus strand of BSBM01000012.1, from coordinate 1,904,343 downwards.
TCTTCTTCTCTGGATCATCATCAGCGAATCATCGTCATCGTCACTGCTGCTGCTATCTCAATCAATCTTTGATCTACTCGTCATAGGAAGTTCTACAGAGCTAGTCCTTTTTCATAATCGATGTAGGCCCACCACCTGCAGGTCTTCATCATCGCTGGCCATACTGTGGAATCCTCAGGACTTATTACGTGCATCACAATGCCTTGAAAGAGTATCCCAGGACCATTTATGTGCCGAAGCACGACCGACAAGATCTCCTAGGTCAAGTTACATGTGACTGTCACAAAACCTTAAAAGAGTGTCTTGCCAAGCAAGATATCTAAAGAGCATCTGAGGCCTTTTTCATCCTGTCCAGATCTCCAGGACTTATTACATGTGACCCCTACCACAATGCCTCGAAAGAGCATCCTAGGACTTATTATGGGCACACAACCCAACCTATTGGATCTCCTAGTTCTACTTACATGTAGTCATGGCAATGCCTCAAAAGAGAATCCCAGGACTTATTACGGGCACATTGCCCAACCTATCGGATCTCCTAGGTCTACTTACATGCCATAGGAAAATGCCTCGAAAGAGCATCCCGGGCTGTTACGAGCACACAGCTCTACCTGTCGGATCTCCTAGGTCTACTTATATGTCCTCCCAGAGCAATGCTTCGAAAGAGCATCCCAGGATGTTACGAGCACACAGCTCTACCTGTCAGATCTCCCAGGTCTACTTACATGCTCATCTGCACAACCTATCCACAACCACAGAGTATCAACCTGATACTCACCATACATCATCCCGATGTACATCATCACATGATCAACCTGATCATCATCACTGCATCATCCTAATGCATGTCATCTGGAGAAACATCCTGAAGCTCATCATCCATGATCAACTTGATCATATAATGCATCTACCTGATGCATACCAAATATCTACTTGATACATATCATCATACATGTTTCACCTGATCATACAATGTATCCACCTGATACATACACAGATACATGATCCATCTGATCATACAATGTATCCACCTAATATATATCAACATACATGATCTACCTGATCATACAACGTATCCACTTGATACATATACAGATACATGGTCCAAGCATCCAACATGATTCATATACATACACATGATCCAACTGATCATAGAAAGCATCCAACATGATGCATATACATATACATGATTCAACCGATCATAGAAAGCATCCAACATGATGCATATACATATACATGATTCAACTGATCATAAAAATCATCCAACATGATGCATATACAGAGCAGTAATCGTAGCATCGTCCTGATGCTCATCATCTAGCGCTTACATCCACGGCCATGGAAGGATCCTCCTCTCACCATGCTAAGAATGGATCCTACAAATGTGTCCATCACTTCTTCCTTGAAGTGTCATCAATCTGAAGAACACCAAGCCTCTCTCTGAAGTACTCGAACTTCACTCTGGGTAATGGCTTCGTCAGCACATCTACAACCTGCTCATTCATCGCAACATACAGAAGCTTCACTACTCCTCTTTGCACCATATCCTTGATATAGTGATATTTGATCTCTATGTGCTTCGACCTGTCATGGAACACCAGGTTCTCAGACAACTTCACACAACTCTGGTTGTCACAAAAGATACTAACAGCCTCCAGTGGGAGATCAAATAACTCAGACAGTAGCTTCCGGAGCCATACTGCCTCACAACTAGCCGATGCTGCAACATACTCAGCCTCAGCTGCACTCAGTGCTACGCAGGACTGCTTCCTACTAAACCAAGAGATCACACCTGATCCCATATTGAAGCAACACCCAGATGTGCTCTTCCTATCTGCACCACTACCTGCCCAGTCCAAATCAACATAACCTTGTAGGTTAAACTTTTGATTCGCATCATACTTGAGCCCAAAATCAATTGTACCCTTCAGGTACCTCAGAATATGCTTTACAGCAACCAGGTGAACACCTCTGGGATCCATCAAGAATTGGCTCAATGTGTTCACTGCAAAGCAAATATCTGGTCTAGTGTTCATCAGGTACATCAAGGACCCAATCATCTGACGATACACAGTGACATCAACCAGATCAAATGAAGCATCACACAAAAGCTTCAGGTTCGATGCCATAGGTGTGGCCATGGCCTTGCAGTCCATCATCACAAACCTTTTCAGGATCTCTACTGCATACTTCCCTTGTCCAAGGAAGATCCCCTCTGCACTCTGCCACACCTCCATGCCTAGAAAGTAGTGCATCATCCCCAAGTCCTTCATCTCGAACTCGGCAGCAAGCTTCCTCTTGGTATCGGCAATCAAACCATCCTCACCTATTACATAAAGCACAAACTGGATAGAAAGCTATCTATCCTACTATACCAAGTCCTAGGAGATTGCTTCAAGCCATACCAGGCTTTCTTCAACCTGCACACATATGACTCTCTGTCATGTGTCTCAAAACTGAGTGGCTACTCCACATACACTTCCTCCTCGACTACACCATTCAAGAAAGTTGTCTTGACATCCATCTGGTGTATCTTCCATTTCATCACTACAATCAAGGCAAGTACTGATATGATGGAAGTGTGCCTAGATACAAGAGAAAAAGTATCTTCATAATCAATCCCTTCTTTCTGGGAGAAGCCACGAGCTACAAATCTTGCTTTGTATTTCTCTATGTTGCCATCTGCAACATGCTTGATCTTGTAGATCCACTTGGAAGTCACCACAGACTTCCCTTTAGGTCTTGGGACTACATCCCAAACATTATTACTCATGATCGACTGGTATTCTTCGATCATGGAATCCTTCCATTCTTTCTTTTCCACTGCTTCTTCATAACTAGAAGGTTCTTTGTTCATAATATCACAGAGTAAAGCAACATAGCTGGTATGTGATCTAGTTCTCTTCTTTTATTTATGTTCTTCTTCTGGAATTCCATATCTTTCTGCATCTTGGATGAGCTCTCTAGCCCATGCAGGTTTCCTCTTGTGAGAGTTATTCTCACGGGGTGGATCTACAAGTATTTGTGGATCTTCAACTTCACGATCTGCTTCTGGAATTGATTCAGTCATGGTGATGTCTTGAAATTTGTTTTCCTTTGGTTCTTCGTGATCTTCAACATGTGTCTTTCTTGATTTGATGAAGGTTGAGTTTTCATCAAATGTTACATCCCTACTGACATCAATCTTCTTGAACCCTGGAAAGTATATTATGTAAGCCTTCGAGCTTTCACTATACCCCACAAAGATGCCCTTATTTCCTGAAGGATCTAGCTTTGTCCTCTTTTCCTTTGGAACATGAGTGTATACTGGACAACCAAATATTTTGAGATGGTTGACTTCAGGGTTCTTACCAGAGAAGACCTCTTCTGGTGTCTTGTTGTCCAATATCTTGTGAGGTGTTCTGTTCTGCACATATACAACTGTCCTAGCTGCTTATGCCCATAGATGCATAGGAAGATCCTTGTCATGCAGCATTGCTCATGCTGCTTCCATGATTGTTCTATTCTTCCTTTCAGCAACTCCATTCTGTTGTGGATTGTAGGGAGAATTCAATTCCCTCTTAATCCCTGAATCACTGCATAACTTCTTGAAATCATCTGAAGCGAATTCTCCGCCATTGTCGGATCTGAATGTATTTATTTTCTTATCAGTTTGATTTTCCATCAAGGCTTTGAATTCCTTGAACTTATCAAACACTTCATCTTTGTTCTTCAAGAAATAAACCCAAGTCTTCCTGGAGAAGTCATCAATGAAAGAGACATAGTAAACATACCCACTCAGAGAACTGGATGAAATTGGACTGCATACATCGGAGTGGATAATTTCCAATATACCTTTTGATTTGCTTTCACTGCTTGGAAATGCCTTCTTTATGTTATTCCTTTTGCACAACCTTTGCAAACACCTTCATGCTTGGTATTGATTTTAGAAATACCCTCTATTGCTTTACTTGCAATTGGTAGTGCCCTATAGTGCACATGTGCAAGCCTTCTATGCCAAAGTTCACTTGGCTCCATGGATTCATGTACCATGGCATGTTCAGGTTTTCCCTTTAATTTATACAAACCTCCCTCTTGCTCTCCAATCACTACTGCATCATCAATAGTTTTACCTTTTGGCCACATTAGAACTTGGCCATCTACAAATGCAACCCTCATGCCTTTTGCATCCAATGCAGATATGGAGAGTAAGTTCTTCTTGAGCCCAGGTACATATAGCACATCTTTCATCTTCAAGGACTTCCCAGAGTCTAGGTTGTTGGAGGCTTCACCACTTCCTTTGATGGGCTATTGGTAGTCATCCCCAAGTTTCACCTTATGGGGTGACTCATGTTTAGATAGATTAGCAAAGGATTCTTTAAACCTAGTCATGTGTTTGGAAGCCCCACTATCAATAAGCCAATCATTACAACCATGAGAAATAGTACCTGTGAGAGCAGAGATTAGAATATATTCATCTTCATTTGATGAGTCATCACTTTCTGCCCTAGCCTTCTTCTTTGGTGGTTCATCATCCTCAGCAGCATCAACATGATATCTTCTTTTGTTATTTTTCTTCTTCTTGTTGAAGTTGTTGTTGTTGTTGTCCCCTTTGTTCTTGGTACAATCTGCAGCAAAGTGTCCCTTCTCATTGAAAGTGAAGCATCTGAGATCTTTCTTATGATGGTGGTGTGAAGGTCTTCTTTTGTGAGATGACTCCCTTCTGATATTCCGTTTCTTGGTGTGAGCTATGAGAGCTTGATCTTCATTCCCCATCTTTTCTTCTCATGCCACAAGCCTTGCTTCTTCTTGAGAGCATTCCTCCCATAGTCTAATGAAGGATATCAACTTCCTTCTTGCACAAATTCCTTGAATAAAGGAATCCCATGACCTAGGTAGACCATTTAGAGTAGTCATGATGATTTCACCATTCTCCACCATTTCATCCACAGCTTCAAGTTGTTCCTTGATCTGAGAGACCTTAGAGAAATAGGATTGAATGGTCTCTCCATTCTGAAGCTTTACCCCTTTCAATTGGTTCCGCAGAGTCATCTTTCGATTTATGTTCTTCCCTTCAAACAACTTGGTCAAAGAATCAAACATTGCCTTGGGTGTTTTTAGAGATGACACATGTGGAATGAGATGGTCCTTGATAGAATCAGCAATGATCCTCTTTGTCTTGACCAAGTTCTTCTTGTGAAGAGCCTTAGCCTCTTCTCCCTCTGGGACAGGGACCTCTTCACTTATATAAGTGTCCAACTCATTTTCTTATAAGATTAACCCAATCCTATACTTCCATGCTCGGAAGTTATCAACCCCTTCAAGCTTATCCTCAAGCTTGGTGTGGTGAGACATATTTAAGGAGTACTTCAAGTGGAAACATAAAATATTTAGGTCTTACCACTTGATTTGCTAAAAACTGGATATGGTCCCGGATTAGGGTTTGTCAGAGAAACCCTAAAAATTCAAAATGTGAATTTCAACTTTCTCAAAGGATAGAAAGATGCACCTTGATGAGCTGATCAACCTGGTATATTCAGAATTTGAGATCTGCACAGTTTCACCCTTCAGAAATGCCTTTTAGTCTTCCCGGATTCACTTAGGAGGACCCTGAATTAGGGTTTGAGTTTCCCAGAGCTTCACTCAACCAAAAATATCGATCCAAAGCTCTAAACTTCAATTTTTCCAAGGAGCTTCCAGCTATGTCCTCAAAATTTAGAAATTCCTATTTTTGTGGAAACCCTAAATTTTAGCGCCAAAAATGAAAGTGCCTAGAATTGAATTTTGATTGGACAAAAAGATTCTCCTTGATGAGTAGAGTCAATCTACCTTACTGCTTTTACAAAATCTGTGGAGAGAAACCCAATAAATAAGAAAACCTAGTTTCCACCACTGCACAATGTCTTCTTCTCAAGGAAGCTCTGATACCATGTTAATTTTTTAGCATTAATTCAATATACTCTAGGATCTTTACTGAGATAATAACATGTACAACATATCAAGTATAAAAATGCATATCAATCACACCAAGCAATCACATGAGACAGTAGAGACACAGAGTTTCACTGGGGAAAACCATAAAGGTGAAAAATCCCACAACTTCCTCAGATATAGAAAGAGCAATGATACAACCAAAGTACAAGAGATAGTCTTCTCCTAGCAGATGATCCTCCTCCTCACAAGTGCGCCACTTTCTGAGAGAGATAGAAGTGAGTAATGAGTGATCAAATAGAGATCTCCCGATCTCTATTTATACTTGTCCTGTCCTGCCCAATAAACCAGTGGGGCCAACTTGTCTAGCTTAGCCTAATAACCCTTGGTTAACTTAATTAGGGCCGACCCCACACATGGTGGTCTAATAACCCATCGGCAAGTTACGACACTTGTGACACTTGTCAATACAAATGACGACACTTCCATATAGAGGAATAATACATCTCTATAGGAGTACAATATACATAGGTGAAATACATTCCGAAGTTACATATACATCAACACCATCCACCATCCAAAAAACCAAGGAAGAGTGGGGGAATCCATGGGAGGATAGCAAGATATTAGTGTCCTCACTTGGAATGTTGAATATGTGAACACGTGAGAGACTACATTTATTTGGGAAAAAAAGTATGAGATAGGATATTTTAAGTGGATGTTTAATTCATGCATATTATGTTAGGAATAATTGTTCTCAAAATTTATTTTTGTTGATGCATGCAAATGACCATTGTCAACCACACAATCTTACTTGGAGAAAGGGCCCAATTAGACCTTTCTCCATTGAAATGGTAAACTCTTTGATTATGGCTTGATTGTCATATCTAAGGTAAGATGTTCTTTTAATGCTATTGATCGAATCTAATATAAACTAATGAATATAAATGAATAAATGTAAATGAGGAGGAGGTGAATGTGAGGAATGAAATGTTGCTAATTAAATCCCAACTAAATGAGAAAATAACATGATATATGGAAATGCAACTCATAATTATGAAAATATCCCTTATGTTTTCATAAATGAACTTGAATTGGGCCCTCCCAACTCCCCATCAAAGTGAGATGATTTGATTTCTAAGAACACTTCCTTGTCATAGAACCAATTAGTAACCAAGATAAAACTTCACATGATTAGACATATATCAGTAGGTAGAATAGTCATCAATTCAACCACGTGCATAACCAAAGAAATTGAGAAACTAAGAATAGTCTCCAGTCATCAAGAAGATCCTTGTTTCATATCAAAATTTATCAAACATATGGTAAGTGATAATAAACACCATAACATGAGAAGAATTTGAGAGGTTAGGGCACTCACAACCACAAGCTCCGAGATAACTAAGCGAGGAGAGAAGAGTCATAAAACATGGTGGAATTTTGCAAAAGTATAAACACATAATCCAACAAGGCTTTCTTTATAAACATATTAAAGATAGCTTACAATGACAAAAAGAGAAATATTTGCTTGAAGGTAGTGGTTCTATATATAAGTTTAGTTTAAGGCTCTTGGCCTTCCAACTTACCAACTCTTCAACTACCCTAGAATCTTGATCTTTTAGTTCTTAACTTATTACAAACCTTGTCTCATTTTCAATTTGACTACTCAAAATTGTTGTAAGAATAATTATTTATATTTAGATACAACATGTCTTCCTCTTATCCAAGAAAACATATAACCACCCACCCCATGTAGGGATTGTGATGAAATCATTCCTTACATGCGATAACTTGAAGAAAGAACCCTTGGATAATTTGTAGACCTTGAATATTATCTTAAGAAACCTCTTCCCACACAGCACGTTTAGCAAACCAAACCTCCAACATAACCTCAAATCCCTTGTCTTAGAAAGGATTACATACCTATACCCATTCAAAACAATGAGCATGAGTTGAACTCTCTTAAGACAAGAACTGATACCATTGATCACAAAGACACAAATTCTCACCCTTTTCCTAGTTTAGAAAAGTGGTGCAAGTATCAAAAAATGTTAGGGCCCTACCCTAACCTCCCAACTTATGGATACTTAGGAGTCAGTTAATCAATGTACGAGGCCATTTTCTTTGAATAAGGCCCATTAGATAGTTAGTGATTAGTTGCTTAATGTAAACATGTCATCAATATTAATTAAGACCTACTAAGTGGTTGGTACTTCATTAATGATGGGACTAGAAGTAGTTAGTGTTTTTCTACTAAAAAGTCTTTAAGAGATAGAAAACTATGTAATGGTTTATGTCACATCCCCACCCATCAATCTGACTGATGATGGGAACATGAATGACTTATGGGGATTCTAAATTTCGCCCCCACGTCCATATTACAAAATTCATAAGCATTTAAATGCATGTTCAAATGAATAAATATAAACACATTAGAAAATAAATCTATCCACACACACACACAACATGTCTATGCCAACATACTCATCACATGCATAATAATAAGAAGAAGAATAAATCATGCGCATTCAACACAACAATAAATAAACATGTAAACACTTATCTTTTAATTGAAGTTGTTAGATCAACTGGATATAGAAGAGCAACGTTCCACCCAGCCATAGGAACCGTGTCCAACACTTTATCTCTTTGCTGAGAGGTCACCCCTGAGATGAGCTATGTATCCACTAAGGAGGAACTACATAGGCTCACTCCCCGCCATAGGAACATACTCTCATTCTATTCCAATGCACAATTGGGTTTATCAATCATATAGAGAGGTAAAGGAGGTGAATGCTAAGCTAGTGAGCTCAACCATAGAGCTACAAACATCTCAATTGATCTCAGTCAACCTTGGCACCCACAATAACTACCACACCCAACACAAGGAAGGTCCCCTTCTCTGTTACACAGTCCTTCAGGCGCCCCTTCCCCCCAGTGCTATTCAGGGTGGGCATAGAAAGGTCCAAGCTGCAAGACTTTTAGAGATTCCTTGCCTTCATTGGTTTTATCAAACAATTCCATATTCAAATCTCTCTCATAATTTAATTGTCTCTTGGATTCTCTATTTTCTGGGAAAGGCTAATTTGCAGCCATGGAATTCAAATTGGAAGCTTCCAAATTTGGGTTCTCCCACAGATTTTCGGGCTCTAGACACTCTCAAATTTTCCCTAGGGTTCCGTTTTATGGATCTCCCATTGGATTTCATGACCAACAAGAGTTTCTGGGTGTTTTTGAAGTCTGAAACATGGCTCTTTCTCAAGTTGCGATTTCTGTTATTTCTCTAGCTAGGAATGCATAGCATACTCATAATTGGTGTCCTGTTACAAAACAATGGAATGGGAGTGAAAGGAAACTGATTCCCATGAGGAAAATTGACTTCTATGTACCAATACCTGATCCCATACTCAGTTATACGAATTTATGGGTTATGCCCATGCTCCATTAAATTCCCGAGCTTATTTCTCAACTTCTTCTTACAACAAAAATAAATATTAGCATGGAAGTCCACTTAGGTAGTTTCTTTCCATTTATGTATCATGGGTTCTCAAGATGAGCTTGGAAACAAAGGATTTGATCCCCACACAACCCTCACCTATCCCTAGTGGATAGACACAACCCCCTCATTTTATTTGATTCCATAGCAAGCTGTCATAAATTTTATTTGTATTATAAATATTTACATGCTTTTACATTTTTCCATGGCTGACTGACACATGTCCACAAAATATAAAATAATTGCCTTTATAAGTCGGGATTTCAATAGAGGGGCCTTGGACATGAGCTCTACCCTAAGAATCATACATTACATTTTTACAATATTTGCATTATCAAGCCAATATGATCTAGGGGTCAAAATGGGGGTATTACATTTTGTCAACTTTTGATATTGTAATAGAAACTTTGCCCAAAGGAGGTTGCCACCTCAAGTAGGCCCATGAAAATTGTTATCTCTTTTGGAAATAATCAAAACAAGGGTTATAGTTCACAAGTATAATATCCTTGTCTTTGTATGTACTTTTCTATATTCATATTTTTTTGAACATCTTGTTTGTGAATCAATTTTAAGGGTTAAGGATCACTACAAGTGGTATTAGATCTCTTTCATGAGCCGTCACATAGTTAGACTTTAGAATTTTCTTAAGTTTAGAGACATCTTTAAATAAAATACATATCTATTTTTCATTGGGTAAACCTATGGTTGCGGAAGAATACATGCACAAATTATAAGTGGCGACACCTTTGTAACCTCAGTTGATACCCCTTCTAGTAGTACACATATGACAACACTTGTATAAATATTTGTCTTCCATGTAGCCTTGGGTATATTGCAATCTCTGTACGCACACCTAAAACCAACTTTAAATAATCCTATCAGTCATCTTGTTTCTATACTACATTGAGAACAAGATTCAAGGAGATCACTCTTGCTTACTAGGGAATTGGGTAGTATGTCTAAGGGCCTTGACAACACCCTTGTGAGAGACCTATCTCAAAATATTCATGTGTAGACATGATCATAGTGGTACCACTCTTTAGTAAAAAAAATTATATGGACCCAACCATGCCATTGTGGGCAACCTATCTTAATAGAATTCTAATGGTCGTATGATTTAAAGTGGGGGAAAGTGTGAGAATGTAAAACATTAAATAGGGGATGACTAGCTAAAACCCAACATGTTCACTACTGAAATGGGTGTTTGTGATGTATTTTTCAATGTAGAACGTGTACTTATTTTTTGTCTTATTAACATGTATGTTTTGTACCTATACACAAGATTCACTAAGGACAATCATCAACATACACTCAAGGAGATTAAGTTAAGATCCCTTGAAATTATTATCTCTCGCCATCTATACAATCTACTGAATAAAGACCAATCCAATGTTTTATTCCAAATCCATGCCATCCAAATTATGGATAACCCCCACACGAAATTCTCCCCAATTTGAAAATGGTCTTAAATAAACAATCAATAGGTATTTGAAACACCCAAGGGATTTCCCCCTTCACATGGTGAGCATGAACACAATATCAAATAGATTCCAACCATTCAAATGCATGATGTGTGTCATTCTTGGCACCCTTTCTCATAAGAATGAAATTGAAAATATTATTTAGGAACTACTGGAGGAAGGATTCATATGTCCAAGTAATATACCTTAATCATCACCCATGGTCATGCATTTTAAAAATAAGGAAATTGGTGCATGTGTCTGGATTCTCGTGCTCTCAATAAGTTGAGTGTCACAAACAAATTTCCCATCCCATTACCTATGATCTCTTGGATGAGAATCATGGATCCAATTTCTTCACTACACTAAAAATTTGTTCATGATACCACCAAATAAGTATGAAGGAAGAAAAAAATCCTAACAAAACCTTTTGCACACTTGAAGGCCATTATGAGTTCTTACTGAATGCCTTTGGTCTTTGCAATGCCCCATCCCCCTTCCAGATCCTCATGAACACATTTCTCCATCCCTGTCTGCATAAATTTTTTGGTATTCTTTGATTATATCTTGATCTATAGGAAAACTTGGGTAGCACATATAGAGCATGCAGATAAATGCTTAGAACTCCTTGGAGAAAACTAGTTGTTCCTCAAATGCTCCAAATGTGCTTTTGGTGCATCAAAGGTAGAATGCTTGGGTAACAATGTTAGTCAATATGGGGTCAAAATTGATCCCAAAAATATCGAGGCTATGAAATATTTCCCATGCCCCCAAGACTCTAAAAATCTTACAAGGTTTCTTAGGACTTGAATATCACTATAGAAAGCTTGTGAAGAATTATGGGAGAATTGCCACCCCATTAACAATGTCTCTAACAAATAATGCCTTTGTATGAAATGAGGTTATCAAGCAATAATTTTCATCTTTAAAGGATTCCATGTGTACTACACGAGTCTTAGTAGAGCTTGATTTCACTAAGATTTTTTTTTGGAATGTGACACTTCAAATAGAGGTCTTAGAGTCGTTTTGATGCAAGAAAGGCACCCCTTAGCCTTTAGCAATAAATAGTTGTGTGAAAAACATTTGAGTAAGTACACCTATAAGAGGGTTTTCTCCCTCAATTCATAGAGGGTTTCCCTAGGGTAAATTCATGTGTCGAATATGATTGCTTATGTGTATGATTGTTATTTTATTTCAAGTACTATTGCATTTCCGAATTAATGATAAAAAATTAACATGGTATTAGAGCCGAGGGCGTGAATGAGCTAAGTTTTGCAGTCAATCTTGAGCCTACATAGATCCTGAGTGTGCATAGTACTTGAAGAATTATGTCTTCAATCTTAGTAAGATCGGAAGACCATTTCGAAGGAACTTCGAACTTCAATACTTGGAAGTCTAGGATTATGAATATCCTAGAAGAGCATGATTTGGATGGATATGTATCCAATGTTATTGAAGATCCTACTACTAATACATGGCACACCAACTTCAAGAAGAATAAAGCCAATGCAAAGAGGATTATTTATGATTCCGTGAAAGACAACTTGAGACTCTTGATTACTCCATTGAAGGCCACAAAGGAATCCTTCGACACTTTGAAAAATATTTATGAGAAGGAGGAGCCTAGTCAAAAGAGGTCATTGAAGAAAAAGCTTTGAAATATGACGGTGGAAAAGGATGAAGCTATGGCTTCTTTCTTCACAAAGATATCTTAAGTAAGAGATCAAATCATGAGCATTGGTGTGACAGTCGATGATGATGATCTCATTCAGATTGTTGTCGATGGTCTTCCATCCTCATGGGAGACATTCTTGGTTGTTGTAAATGGTTGAGAAGTGAAACCTAGCTTTGAGAGACCGTGGCAAGATTTCCTACAAGCAGAAGGGCGAATCCAGAGCAAGTATACTAATTCCAAAGAAGAGAACCATGCTCTTGCAGCATAGATGAAAAGAGGTAATAAATCTCACAAGAAATTATCTCATCAAAAGGAGAATGATTTCAAGAAATTTGATAAGTATAAAGTTAAATGTTTCAATTGCAATAAGAAGGGCCATTATGCAAGAGAATGGCGTGCAAAGCAAAGAGTAAATTTCAAGGGTAGTTTTCATGCTTCTACTGCTACAAAAGATGAACCTACAAGAAAGAATTCATCCAATGATGCATAGACAAAGAAGGAGTACTATATTGTCTCAACCCTTTATGGATCTATTACCACTAGTGATGAAACATGGCTGGTAGATAGTGGCACATCCAATCACATGACTGGATATAGGAGTGATATCACAGATCTGAAGGAAAATCATTTTTCCTGTAAGGTGGAGCTTGGAGATAATACCACCTATTTGATCCAAGGAATTGGATCCACTTCTTTTCAGTTGGATTTAGGAGATGTACTACATGCGAATGAAATTTTGTTTGTCCCTGGATTGAAGAATAACTTTCTATCTGTTTCAATTTTATAATATAAAGGATTCAGAGTTATCTTTATGGACAACAAAGCGCTCCCATAGCCTAAGCATGAATACTTGAACTTTGCATTAGTGATTCGAGTTAGAGAAGGAGGTCTCGACAAAGTTCCTAGAAAATTCATTCAAGCCACGATCCATGATATAGCTGGTGTTTTCACACCAGCTCGTGCTAAAGAGCACCTACTAAGGATTCAGGAACCCTTAGTAGAAGTTCATAATAATAAATAAAAATTAGATACTAAAAATGTGACATGTGAAAGTAACAACATAAAAGAAATCTAACTAATATAGCAAAAAATAGAATCAAGAGGAAACCATGAATAGAATTTGTGTTTTTTTATTAAATGGAAAACAAGGGTTTGCATTAATATTTACCTCAAAAGGTGAGGTGGTTGGAGTCCTTGCAGCTATACAAAGAGTATCACACATGATCTCCAGAGTTCCTTGCTCTTCTCCAAATGCTCAAGAGGTGGCCAAAACTCAACTCAATATGGAACAAAATCTCAAAGTGATGGGCTCAAGTTCAGTAGGAATTTCGGCAGCATAAGGTTATGAAGAGTGATTATGGATGTGAAATGGGGGGCCTCCATCACTTTTTTATAGTGATTTTGGTTGGTGGAGTATTGACCCATGGTTTCAGGCAACCAATAGAATTGGCTAGTGGTATTTGATGTTTTCCCTCTTTTTTGAATTTATTGACTTGTGATTGACTTTTTCCCCTTTTTCTTTTATTTTGGGGATTTTGGACCCTTTTTTTGTGGGTTTTTGACCTTTTTGAAGGAATTTAATTAATTGAGGAGAGAAATAATGATTTTTTCCCCTTTTGGTTATCATTTGAGGAATTTTTAGGGTTTTGGAGGTAAAAAATGTAGAAAAGTGGACAAATGGATTATGTGACTAGGGAGATGAGCTAGTGAACCATTTTTTGGGTGTTAACAGATTGCCCCCTGATGTGTGAGGGAAGGAGCCCATAGTATGGCCAATAGACATCATAGGTTATGTTTTTTTCCAGGGGTATGAGTGTTGTGACAAAGGAGAGAAAAAACTGGTTGGAGACCATAACACGTGCTCCATACAAACAACAAAAACTGGAAATACATGACCTCAATAATGAATGAGGGATAATCGCAAATTTATGGACGAGGTGGGCATACCCATGATCGAATCAAGATATACAAATAATAATGAGGCCAGAGGGGACCTAAATAATACATAGAGAACTGTTGTGTACATCATAATGGTCTAGAGGGGACATAAATCTGGGATATACTCATTGTCTTACCATGACTGATCTAAAGAAATGATACATGGAAACAATGGAATCCATACTGAATGCGGTACCATATGAACTGATGCGTTGTTGGATCTGAAGGTGTCCAACAACTATATGGACTCAACGACTGAGATTCAAAATATCAAAGGTATGGTGGACTGCATCTAAACTAGGTACTTTAGGAAGCATAGAACTGGAGTGCTTTCAAATACTATCGCCAACGTAGCCCGGAGATCCACGAGAAAATACAACGAGGGGGTTCCAAATTGACTCACCAATGTGATAGAGTCAGGGGACATCTGGGGTCTTGGACCAATAACTAAAGAGACCAATACCCTATACAAATCTCAATGGTGCGATGATGGAGTTGAAGTTGAGCACGTGAGAAACAACCATTCTAAGAGGCACTAAGGAATCCTCTCAGATGGTCCGTAGGCACTCCCCACTAATGGAGATGAGTCTAAGGTACAAGGACCTCTGGGTCTATCCTATGGAATATATGTGCTGGCATTGAAAGAGAGAGACCTACAACTACCAAGGAAATGATGTTTCCTTGATAGGAGCGCGAGGTCGAAAACCAAGAGGTGATAGTATTGAATATAAGACTGACATATTGGGGAGGGATACAAGGGTCGTAGAGGGGGAGGACTCAAACTTCCTTTATTTAGAGTAAGATGGCAAGGATGACCCGAAAGCATATGAAATTGACTTCGGGGAAGAAGATCATAACGTAAGGGACCAAGGATTGTGACTTCAATTGGGGGAGACTCAAGGGGGGGGAACATATGAGTGATATCAAGAAAATACAAGGGTGACACATCGCAAAATACTATGAACAAAGGCGACCATGATGGGGGTGCTTCCATAATGTGGGGACTAGATGTGATCTGTCGTGGCGCCGAGAGGCACTATTTGGGCCTTCTTCATGGTTTAAGGAGCTTGAAGAAGGGGTAGAAGTGTGATCAGAATGTTACTGTCATGTGGATTTGTACAAGCCCAGGATAGTGCATGCTCGTGGGTGATTTCAATTTTAAGGAGTTTGAAAGCGATAAGAAGACTCTGAAATGGTGAAAAGGTACCATCATTTGGATTTATACGAGCCCAGGACGGTGAATGCTCATGGTTTCTTTCAATTTTAGAGAGTCTGAAAGCAATAAGAAGACTCCAAGGGGGTTATTTTCGTGTGTTAGTTTCCAAGGCCCGAAAAATCATAAAAGTATGCAATGAAGAACTCTTCTAGCTAATGTGACTAGAGTATTCATTTTTTGTAATTAGTCTACCAGGTCCAAAAAAGGGTTAAACTTATACCAGATAGACGCCCTTTTAGGTACTTTAACGAGCATGAAAGGAAGCAAGATTGCTCAGTGAGATTTTAATTCTTTAAGGATTCAGAAAAGAGCTTAATGAAAAATCCCTAAGTGCCTTTTTCGTAAAGTAGTTGCTCAGCCCAAAAAAAGGGATAAAAGTATACCGAACATATGTAATAGCCAAGCAAGGAGGAAGTGTTCAATCAAGGGACAAGTATGAGAACCAAGAATGAAGGCGAGTGGGGAACATTGATGGGGCCTCCTTGTGGGTTGATAAATGGTGGAAAAATAATGCAATAATTGTAGTATGGATGGAGCGAAAGTCTCATAGATAGGTCAGGATAGAAAAATTGGGGAAAAATGACTGCAGCCTGTGTGGCATGCAAATCAAGGCGACAAGGTGCATGGAAAAAGTACCCAAATTTTTTTTTAGTGAGAGAGAGAAATGATCTCAAGCATCCTCACAGGCCCGGAAATATGAATTTGGCGGTGCAAATGGTGTGGAAAATGGAGGTCATATGGCTCCGGAATGGTCAAAACAAAAATAGGGGAAAAATGGCTATAAATAGCAAAGGGGCCCTCCTCCACATGTCATTTTCACTGTGCAAATTGGGATGAGTGTGGAGGGGCCGAAAAGAGGAAATTCATATTTCTCTCAATTCGATTGGTGAAATCTAGTTCTGTGACTTGCAGGTAAGTCTTTAAGTGATTTTTTACATTTTTGATGCATTTTTACTTGGATTTCGGCCTATAGGGAGGTGTGCCAAGCATGGCTTGGGCACCACAGCGTCGGAGCACGACTTTCAAGATAAATAATGTGCTTTGGGTGCATCTTTGGGCCGTACATCTGCGCGGTGGGAGCACAATCGCGGTCCATACAACCGCGCTTTGAAGCGCGGTATTTCTTAGAAAACGTGCGCTTCAAGCGCGACTGTGGGCCCCACAGGCGCACTCTTTGTTACAGAGAAAACTTCCTATGGCTTGGGGTAGAACACAACAGACAGCTAACTACCAGAAAATGATTCAATTCCCAATGCAATGCTATACAAATGACAATGCTAAGAAAATGAAGAAAAGACCAACCTTCAACTGGATGTTCGATGTAGATCCCCATTGAGCTTTCAACTTCTACACTTGGACCTGCAGATTAGACTCAACAACAAGTACAAGCAAGTGCATATAATATGTGAAAGACATTAGCATAATCAATAGCATGATCCATGATATAATAAGCAAATATAACCCAATGTAATTAAACAATATTCACAATATCATTTTGGACGAGAAAATGAGTATTTCCATTAATGAATAACAAGAAGTACAATATACGACCTCTTGCCGACAACCAATCTGAACCAAGAATTGGGTCTCTCCACTTGTCCCTCCACCACTTTAATCCTCCATGTAATGACAAACTCAAACTAGGATAGGAGTTTGGTAGGTGAACATAAGGAGTTCACAACAACAAGGATCAATGAGTGTAGACTCAAGTCATGGAAAAAATTCACTAGAGTTATCTTGCTCTATCTTTCTCCTCCCTTCCATATGCCATAAGAGCTCAATATATAGCCTTCCAAAGGTAAGTGAAAGGACACATCGAGGTGTTTTGGGAAAAATGGAGGGACAAAGGTCACCCTAAGATTGATTTTTGGGAGTAAAAAGTAGTTTTCTAATGATTTTTACCATTTTACTTGGCACCCGCGAGCTATAGTGGAACAACTCGCTGTACGCTGGCTAAAGTGGAACAACTCGCTGTACGCTGGCTAAAGTGGAACAACTAGCATACAGGAAGAAAATAGGGAAAAAGTGTTTTTGAAGGATATAAAATGATTCTGAGTCAATGAAATGGATCCTGAAGGCCAAAGAGTGCTGATGCTCACAAGGTGGAAAATTACGTTGTAACACTCTTTTTGAGGAAAAAAGCACACTCCATGGCACACCTTAGGGAAAAATGAGCATGTGGGAATGCACCTTTTTGCCTAAGTTTGGGTGCAATGATTCAGAGGAGACCAAGGTATTATTGATATGGATCCGATGGGTTTTTTGGTGTATGGTTGACAATAAGCTGAGAGTGAGTTGGCGAGAGTGTGAGCTCGGGACCTTACGGGATGCTAACCTGGACGGTGAGGATGTTTAGGACACATTGGCCCTTTGTGGGATGCTGAAGTTTGCAAAGGTGCCCCCAATGCGTACGGAAAAGTTACTGCTGAACAGGTTGGTGGAGTTCTGGGATGCCAATGCTGGGGCATTCATGATAAATGGGAATTGATTAGAGATATCACTCACGGATGTGTACATCTTGATGGGGCTCCCACGGTTGGGCATGATTTCTGACACCCAGCAGGGGAAGCCATGTGATGTGTCCATGGAGGACTTGCTAGAGCGTCATTGTTATGCAACATCCTATGTGCATGACAATACGACTTTGATCTGTGACATAGATATCCTGGAGACTCGGGTGATAGCGGCACTAGTAGTACGTATACTGGGGTCAAAGTCGCCCCACAGGGTCTCATGGGGGAAAATGGTGTTGGTTGAGAAGGTCTTGGAAGGTACCTACTTTGGCTGGGGCCATATGTATTTGACGGTTGTTCAGCATGAGCTGAACAAGGTGAGACGTACAGGATGGGATTTATGTTTCCCCTCATTCCTTTGCTCATTTTTCTTTGAGCGAGTTCCAACGTTGCGACTGCATAGAGTAGTGCACGACAGAGGGCCCATAGAGCCACATATGCGACGATGGGGTGAGATGATGAATCGCAGTGGCGGAGGGCTAGTGGGTCAGTTTTTATCCAGGAGTTATTCACTCAGTGGCGGTAGCTTCCAGTGGTGATCGAGGACTACCCCTATTTTAGGATGGACTACAGGGGGGATCCAGAGTTACCGCGACCTCCTAGTCAAACATGGGGGCCAGATGGTATGTATTTACTCAGTTTATAGTATCATGTTCTGTATTGTTTCATATCATATATGGTAGCTAGAATATGTTTATGACATTGAGACTAATGATGTTATTTTTATGTGTAGATGTGGGACCGCAGCCTCCGAGAGGATACTAGGCATGGAGGGGTCAGGTGGAGGGGGTATACTCTATCACATGCAGACAGTGCTGACAATGGAGTGCTTCGACGACGTAGGAGACGTTACATGTTGGAATTGACTGTCTTCTTTATGGGGTGGTGGATGATGGCTAACAACACTTAGATCAAGAGTTGATTGATATATGCTATGATGCTCTACGCGATTGGAGACCTATTATGAGGCGTATTGTGATGGAAGCTAAGGAAGTGAGGGACATGGCATGGGGGATTCCCCGTACAATGATGATGAGGAGGAGACAGAGTCTGATGAGCAAGAGGAGGAAGATGAAGAGGAGGAGGAGGAGGGGGAGGAAGAGGAGGAGGAGGATGAGGAGGAGGACTAGGACGACGACGACGATGATGATGAATCTGAGTGACTAGGAATTTGATGGAACTACCCCCAATGCGATGAGCATGGGGAATTTTTGTACTCGGCTACGATTTTATGATGAGGAAGCTGTTGGGGCTCTTTGATGTATTTATGTGTATGTTGTGCTACGGGCATTATGACATTTCTATGATGATATGTATATATATGCACGTGGATGCAGTTTATTACGATGATGGTTCTCTTTTTTGTTTTTGATGATGTTATATGCCTATATGATGTATGATGCACTTTTATGGTTTACTTCCTACATGTTGTGATTTATGTGCCAGTCTAGAATATTATTAGTTATTTTATTTGCAACACTGTTATAACTTCGTGGAACATGAGTGAATGCAATGGACTCAAACTATCTAACTAGTTGTTTAGTGTGCATGAAATTTGTAAACAGGAAAAGATCCCGTGCCTGGTAATAGTGATTAAGTTGGGCGACAAGGAGATGGGAGTCGAGAAACACACGAAGGTGACTTATGCCCAGGTGAAGAGAAACGATTAGGAGATTGGTCACAGCATTGTACTCATCCTCGTTATTAGTGGAAGCACCAATACACACTCCGTTGAGGTGGATCAACTTGTGTGGGGGGGAATATAGTACCCAAGCTGCAGAGGCGAGGTTTGGAGACCATATGCTTTCTCTGTCAGCGATGCCGACATATAGTGTATTAGATTTTCATCATTTAATTCAATAGATCTAGGATCTTAACTCAAAGAAAAACATGTACAACATATCAAGAATAAAAGACAAGAGACAAGAGACACAAAACATTTCACCAGGGAAAAACAAGAAGGTGAAAAACCCCGCAACTTCCTCAGAGATAGAATAAGCATCAATACAAGGATCACCATGATCAAACTCAAGAGATAGATATCTTCAGCATCATGCTCCTCCTCCACTTGTGCGCACCCTTCTCTTCTCTCATAATGCGAAGTGAGTGAATAATAGAATGTATAAAATGAGAGAGACACACTCTCTATTTATACACTAACTTTCACTTGACCTTTACTCAACTAGGTCGACCCCAGCTTAACAACTTAACATAAATTGACTCTAGGCCGACCCCACTAGGGTGGTGTAATAACCCTTTGATCCACACAACTCATACAGGGATGAACCTATCAAGGTGGTCTAATAACCCATCAAATATAAGTTGCAACACTTACAATATAACTTGCGACACTTGCAAGTACACATGACGACACTTTCAATCGGAGGAATAATACATCTCCGTTGGGGATACAATAAGGTACAAATGTAATACATACAATATACAAGTGAATATATTCCGAAGTTAGAAATACATCAACACTCCCTCTTAACTAGGAAGGTATTCTCTTGACGCAAGTCATCAATACATATAGGCAAAAGTCTTCAATTCTGGAGCTGGATCATCGTCACTGGATCATGGAGCATCATCATCATTACTACTGCTGTGCATGACATCTCGATCATTGGGCTATCTCATAATTCTTCTCGTCATAGGAAGTTCTATAGAGACAACCCTTTTTCATGCTAGATGTAGGCCCACCACCTGCAGGTTTTCATCAATACTGGCCATACTGTG
This sequence comes from Larix kaempferi, assembly GCA_027924585.1. NCBI lineage: Eukaryota > Viridiplantae > Streptophyta > Pinopsida > Pinales > Pinaceae > Larix > Larix kaempferi. The sequence continues at coordinate 1,883,399 of BSBM01000012.1, read as the reverse complement.
GATCCCATAACTTATTACGTGCATCAACAAAACCTCGAAAGAGCATCCCAGGACTGATTACGAGCTTACTGCTCAACCTATCAGATCTCTAGGGCTTATTACATGTGGTTAGGAAAAACCTTTAAAGAGCATCTTGCAACCTGCAAGTAATCTAAAGAGAATCCCAGGAGTGATTATGAGCTTACTTCTCAACCTATTGGATCTCTAGGGCTTATTACATGCCTCCAGTAGCAAAACCTCGAAAGAGAATCCTAGCTCAGAATATAGAATCTCCCAAGATCTTTTCTATGCTACATGCATAACCTGTCCACGGCCACAGAGTATCAACCTAATACTCACCATACATCATCCTGATGTACATCATCACATGATCATCCTGATCATCGTCACTGCATCGTCCTGATACATGTCATCATACATGATCCAATTGATCATACAAAGCATCCACCTGATGCATATACAAATACATGATCCAACTAATCATACAAAGCATCCACCTGATGCATATACAAATACATGATCCAAATGATCATACAAAGCGTCCACCTGATGCATATACAAATACATGATCCAACTGATCATACAAAGCATCCACCTGATGCATACAAATACATGATCCAACTGATCATACAAAGCAGTACTGGAGCATCATCCTGATGCTCATCACACAACGCTTATATCCATAGCCATGGGAAGGATCCTCCTACCACCATGCTTGGAATGGCTCCTGCAAATGTGTCCCATCACTTCTTCCTCGAAGTATCTTCAATATGAAGAACACCAAGCCTCTCTCTGAAGTACTCAAACTTCACTCTGTCTAGTGGTTTCGTCAACACATCTGCAATCTGCTCATCCGTCGCAACATACAGGAGCTTCACTGCTCCTCTCTACACCATATCCCTGATATTTGATCTCTATGTGCTTCGACCTGTCATGGAACATCGGGTTCTCTGACAACTTCACACAAATCTGGTTGTCACAATAAATACAGGTAGCATCCAACGGGAGATAAAATAACTCAGACAGTAGATTCCTAAGCCATACTGCCTCACAAGTGGCCGAACAAGATGTGACATACTCTGCTTCAGCTGTACTCAGTGCTACGCAGGACTGCTTCCTACTAAACCAAGAGATCACACCTGATCCCATACTGAAGCAGCACGCCAAAGTTCTCTTCCTATATGCAGCACTTCCTGCCCAATCCGAATCAACATAACCCTCTAGGTTAAAATTTTGATTCGCATCATACTTGAGCCAATAATCAATTGTACCCTTCAGGTACCTCAGAATATGCTTTACAGTAACCAGGTGAACACCTCTAGGATCCGTCAGGAACTAGCTCAATGTGTTCACCGCAAAGAAAATATCTGGTCTTCTGTTCGTCACGTACATCAAGGACCCAATCATCTGACGATACACCGTGACATCAACCGGATCAGATGAAGCATCACATAGAAGCTTCAAGTTCGATGTCATAGGTGTGGCCATGGCCTTGCAGTCCATCATCCTGAACTGATTCAGGATCTCTACTGCATACTTCCCTTATCCAAGGAAGATTCCATATGCACTATGCCACACCTCCATGCCTAGAAAGTAGTGCATCGTCCCCAATTCCTTCATCTCGAACTCGGCAGCAAGCTTCCTCTTCGTGTCGGCAATCAATCTATCCTCACCTATAACAAACAGGCCATCCACATACAATAGTAGTATCAAAGGATTACCTTCCTCAACCTTGTAGTAAAGGTTGGAATCTGCTTTACTCTTAGTAAAGCCCAAATTGGATAGGAAACTGTCCATCCTACCATACCAATTCCTAGGATCTTGCTTCAAGCCATACAAGGATTTCTTCAACCTACACACATATGAATTCCTATCATGTGTTTCAAAACCAAGTGGCTGCTCCACATACACTTCCTCTTCGACTACACCATATCCATCTGGTGTATCTTCCACTTCATCACTACAGCTAGAGAAAGTACTGTTCTGATGGAAGTGTATCTGGCTACATGAGCAAAAGTCTCTTAATAATCTATCCCCTCTTTCTGGGAGAAGCCACGAGCCACAAACCTTGCCTTGTATTTCTCTATGCTACCATCTACAGCATGATTGATCTTATAGATCCACTTGGAAGTCACAATAGACTTCTCTTCAGGTCCTGGGACCACATCCCAAACATTATTCTTCCATTACTGCATCCCGGATCTTGGGAACTCCAGATTCTTCAATATCTTCAATAGATAGTTTTTCTTGAACTTTGTTGCTAGAACAAATGTTGTAGTCCTTATTTTGTAGGTGTTTGTACACAGTCTTTCCTGCATGATTAGAAACTTCTCATAGTTTTCAAAACAAAATCTTACACATAAGAATATATGTCATACATGCATGCAATTATCTTAGCCAATGATTCAATACAACATTTATCCATATCCTTTAACTTTCTAGATGCCTTCCATCTCTACCAGAACATTGTTAAGAGTTTGCACTACTCCCAACATGTCAGCAAAGAGGTTTCATTCTAGATAAGTAGCAATGGAATGTTGTACAGTACCATAGGCCACTTACCCATTACTTGCATATTAATAGTATCTTGTTCATTAATGCAACTTTTCTAATATGCATAATACATATCCTAAATCTATAAAGATAAGTATGTACATGAACGAACAACATCATTTAAGTAATCATATATACAAGAAATGACAATTCAAATACTTATCTTTGTTTGGTTGTAGGGTGGAATCCCTCTCAATATTTGCTTCATTGCAAGAACTTCTGGAGAGTGCTCCCTCTTGATCTTTGCTTTTTGGATTATGTGTCTTTGGACTTATATCCATCCTGGACCACTATGCATGCTTAAGTGTGCACTAGTGTCATGATTGTGTCATCCTCAAGATTTCATACATAGTCATACATTCATTAGTATAATCTCAATACTATCAAAACATTATGATTCTAAATAATCTTAAATATGGTCATGATCATTTCATACATAGGTTATAAGTGTTGGTGTTTATTATGTGTTAAATAATTTCAATATTTAAATTGTCAACCCGAGGAGGAAGCTTATGAGATGCAATCACTATATGTGCAGGATTGAAGGCTTGAACTAACCTAAGATGACTAAAGATGCAAATGTGCTAACATGCAACTATATGATTTTAAACTACTTACATGACTTTCATAATTCAAATACAAGAATTTATTCTATCTATGAAAACAAGAAACTGATTACCAAATGAAGCAAGTAGAAAACTTAATAAAGATGTTAAACTGAACTATAGTTGATTATGGAAACAAATAGAAAACTTGATAAAGATATTTAATTATGTAAACAAGTAGAAAACTTGATAAAGATGTTTAGTATTAATCCAAATCTTAAAACATGAACATATTTATTAAATAGAAACTATCAAGCTAAAATAACTTGGAAAATGGAATTATTAAACTATTACTGGAAAAAAAAACTATCTAGAAACAAGATTAATAAGTTCAAAACAGTAACTAATTAGCAAAATAGAAATACAGATCTGAACTTTGGAAGAAGGATGAGAAGAGGATAAGGAGGAAGTAAAGAAGAAGGAAAGAATGACAAAACTTAATTAGAAACTTTAAATAACAAGAAGCGAGATTGAATTACATCTAAAACTATTAAGGAGGAACATGAAGAAAGATGAGTGGAAGGCAGAAGAAATTGGATTTTGAAGAAGGCCTAAAATAATGCATAAAACACACAGGTTTGAATGACGATCCGAATGCCTATCTAAATGGTGGTCCGAATGACAGTCTGAATGGAGGAAAATGAGTTAAATTAATGAAAAGAAGAATTTGGATGATTTAATTACCAACTATCTTTATGCAAATGATCCTACACTACATAGGAAGCAATAAATGATTATGTAAAAGCTAAACTAGTAAGAAGCTATCTATTCTAATCATTATCTAAGAGAGGAACTATTTCTATTGGAGCAAAGTGATGGAAGATAGAAGTCACCTACAGTGATAGAGGAGTGATTTCTATGAGAAGTAGGAAGAAGGTTAAGATGGAAGAAGATAAAAAGTTAACCTACAACAAAATAGAAGAAAAACTAACAGAAGAGAAGAGAAAGAAGCTAATACTAACTATGGAAGAATTTGGAAGCAATATCTAACTACAAATGATGGAAGAAGGACTGAAAGCAAACTGTTGGTCAACCATTTCCTAATTTAGAAGAAGAGAGATTATATTAACAACAGAATATTAATTACAGAGGAATGAGGATGACCTACACAGGAAAAATGAATTAGATTACACACACAGGAAATAAACTAGTTAATTGCAGAAAAAGATAACAAAACCTCTGGTTGATGAGGGGCCCTTCCCAGCATTCAGAGGTGAGACTAAATTAGCTTAAATGACTATCAGTAGAAAAATTATGAAACTAGAAATTCCATTAATTAATAAAAAGTTACTACTACAGTCTAGATGGTACTCTGCGCTATCTCTGTATATATCTGGATATGGATCCTCTATGTCTGTTTTGTTTCTCCAAAGGAGGTGTCTATTTATAAGTTACAATGGTGAGAGGGTCGACAGAGTCGACCTCTCTAATAATAGAAGTGTTTAAATGATTGTAACGGTTGGTTTAATTGATACATGCCAACGCAAGGAGCATTCTTCAGACTTTGACGAAGTTGATTCCTTCACAGGGAAACTACAGCGTCGATCTACCCAGCTCCTCAGCGTCAATCCCATCCAATACGAACAAATGAGCTTTCATTTCCTCAAAATGTGAGCATAAGCACATGCTAGAGCGTCGATGTGGGAACAGGAGTTACGTTGGCCAACTGATTGTGAACAGGCTGGACTCCTTCCAGAACGACGGTGTGCAAGAGCTGAGCAGACATGTGTGATTACAGGATGAGTGCACAGAAAAATCGGAGTTGAAGCGTGGACGTGGAGAAGAGGTGTTCTTTCGAGCTCAGCAGGAATGGGGACGAATCTTCCAGAACCCGAGCTCAACAACCATCAGCACCACGTGGCTAATCAGAACCCACGTGCTTGTTTTTATTTTTAACGGCCAGAAATATTCCAACCGTGGATTTCAGGGGCCGAACGTTGGGCTGAACGTGTTTGAAATAAGCACACGGTCTAAATGAAGAGCTGGATATATTCACAATTTAATTGATGGGTGCCAGGTTTAAATAATGGCTGGCTTCTATTTGTTGGGAGTTGGGTTCCATTTCCTTTCCTGGTGTGCTCCTCTTCTTCACGGCGTGCGAATTCCTCTTCACTATGCATAAAATAATTCTTCATATTCGCGTGCTTGCACAAAACATAAAGTCCGTTAGTTACCAAAACATGAAATGGTAATGTATTTTAAACATAAAGTCTTAAAGAAAAGTGTGAGAATGATATATACATATATATGAACCCACTTTTAAAATGAATTAAGGAAGATTGGGCACGTAACATATGGTTTTAAATAAGTTATTACAATCCATGTCATAATCCACTTTATGATTTGGTTAATTTATTATAAGTGGATTTGGGTATATTTGCTTTAATATTTAATTCCCATATTTTAAATATTTTAAATATCTTATTTATTTAATTTCCATTTTTAATATATATATTTTTATTCTCTTCCTTATTATTATTTAATTTTAAACTAATGCTCAAAGCTCATTCAAAGCTCATCATCACTCATGGTTTTTTTCATGTGCAGGTATTCACAGGACCTGCGAAAAATAGAAGACGTGGATAAATCAAACTAAGAACCCAATATTCAAATATGCCATTAAACCTAGTACAAGAATTAGAGACTGAAAGAAGGGCTGAATGAAAGATCAAATGAAGCACAAGAATTTTATCATTTGCACAATATTACGTTTAATACATTAAAAGTAACATATTAGGCTTCATTTACATTTAAGTGCTTTAATTGATGAAATACAATAAAAGATAGCCCTTTTCATGGATAGTTGTGTCAAATTACAGTAATAGGTTGGGAAATTAATGTAAATAAAATCATTATAAATGACAATTTCGGAGCCCAACAATAAGCGTTAGTATTCAAGGTTTCAGGGAAGACTTCTTTTACTCATGCATATTCTTATTTGACCATACGACTCTTCTGGTTAGTCATATCATCAATCAAAGTAAGAAACATAATATGCATAAACCGTTGATTACTTAAACTTCTAACTTCAAGAATAATCATTATCATTCATACAAAAGTATAAGATCCTAACACAAGGTAGGATTCTAACTGGATATAGGAAAAACATACCTGGTTATCATGTTTTCTACTTATGTCTAACATACCCAAACAATGTCTTCTTGTTCTCTAAAATGACTTGTGCTAGTAACCTGCATATCTCATAAGTTAACCATTATAGAACCAATTTATACATACCTCATAAGTAGAGCTTCTATGTGATCCATGAGTCTTTGTCTTCATGTCACCATGGTCATATGTTCTTGATCTAGAACTTGATTTGTACTTTCTTGATGTACCTTTCATGTTAGCGGACAACACCAACCTCATACAACACCACAGTGCATTAGTACAATCATAAGTGTCACAACCCTAATCAATGAATGTCTTCTATTATTTACATGCATTCATACTTTTACTAGGGTGATGAGACAAGTCTTAGATTAATCAAGATTGTACTAACCTCAATAATAGGAAGACAAACATATCATAAACTTAATCATCAACAAATTTCAAAACATACTTGTATCTCTTCAAGTCATACCTTTCGGGGTTGCTTGTACCCTTCTTATGTAAAGCCTCAGCCTCATCTCCCTCTGGAACTGGAAATTCTTCACTTATGCAGGTGCCCAATTCATTCTTTTCTAGGATTAACCCAATCCACTTTGATTTGCTGAGACTGGATCTGGAGCTGGATTAGGGTTTGTCAGAGAAACCCTAAAAATTCAAACTTTTAATTTCAAACTTCTGAATGGATGGAAATATGTGGCTTGTTGAGCTGATCAAGCTGGTATACTTCAATTTTGAAAACTGCAAAATTTGACCCCTCAAAATTGCCTTTGAAACTTCTTGATTCATTAGACAGGACCCCGAACTAGGGTTTGATAAAGCCCACCCTTTTTCCCAACCAAAAGGTTCGATCCAAATCTCTAAACTTCAATTTTTCTAAGGAGCTTCCGGCCGTGGTCACAAACTTAAAAAATTCCAACTTTTGCAGAAGCCCTAATTTTCCATCTTTTCGATAAAAATCCCAAACTAGGGTTTGATCAAGCCCGACCTTCTGCCCAACCAAAAAATTCGATCTTCGTCTCTAAATTTTGATTTTTCTGAGGAGCATTAAGCCGTGGTCTCCGATTCCAAAAATTCCAACTTTATCCTAAGCCCTAAATTCCCGCAGCAGTGACAAGCCAAGAATGGAGGTGCTCAGAATCCAATTCTGTTTTGACAGAAATATGCACCTGAATGTTTCTGGTGCATCTATGGAATTACGAATCCAAAGGGTCTGAAACTTCAGCCTGTGGTATCTTGACCTGCCATCTTTCCAACCCCATAGGTTTGACCTCAATTGGATTCACTGAGAGAGAGTTATGCCAAGTGTCGCAACGTAACCTGTTTATGGGATAAAATAGGAGAGCGAACTTGTACGACGTTCCACGTGTCACTGGTTCAACTTCGGCCTCTGAAAAAATTACTTGAGAAACTATAGTCCATTCTCTACCTGTCACATGTTACGAAATTTCATTTGGAGCTTCCTAGCCCAAGTTGTGACCTTTTTTCCTAGGTCACTTGTTTATGACTGAGATCTGGAAGAGGCAAAAACCCTAGATTGTACTGATCATAAAACACAAAGTACAATGAATCAGATGTTGTGATTTGGACACAAGATACATGGGGATGTTATCTATGACCTGCAAATGTTTCAGATCCTGAACCTTTAGCATAATGGATTTATAGTGAAAGTGAAACGATGATTGGTTTTTTCTATATCAAGCCCTAGCTTGCAATTTGTTGCAAGTGCAACAAATCTCATAAATGCCATATCATGCCTTCCTTTAGGCTAGCTATGATACCATGTTATATTTTCATCATTTAATTCAATAGATCTAGGATCTTAACTGAAATAAAAACATCTACAACATATCAAGCATAAGAGACAAGAGACAAAAGACACAAAACATTTCACCGAGGAAAACCAAGAAGGTGAAAAGCCCCGCAACTTCCTTAGAGATAGAATAAGCATCAATACAAGGATCACCATGATCAAACCCAAGAGATAGATATCTTCAGCAACATGCTCCTCCTCCACTTGTGTGCACCCTTCTCTTCTCTCACTAATGCAAAGTGAGTGAATAATAGAATGTGTAAAATGAGAGAGACACACTCTCTATTTATACACTAACTTTCACTTGACCTTTACTCAACTAGGTCGGCCCCAACTTAACAAATTAACATAAACTGACTCTGGGCCGACCCCATTAGGGTGGTCTAATAACCCTTTGATCCACACAACTCATACAGGGCTGACCCCAGCAAGGTGGTCTAATAACCCATCAAATATAAGTTGCGACACTTACAATATAACTTGTGACACTTGCAAGTACACATGAAGACATCAACAGAGTGGAGGAACATGATCCATCTGTGGTCACATAGGTAAGCAAACTATAAGATCTTGGATGCAAAAAGTGAAAAAAAAAGGTGGTAAAACTGTACAACTTGTACTATTGTGTCCAGAAAAAGTGCTAAGTGTAAAATTGTTTGATATACAACCCATTGCAAGGGTTGGCTAATGGATGGCCTTCGTATTCGGTAAGGATGTATGCCCCATTGCCGAGACAGGTTTGGACAATGTAAGGGCCTTGCCGCATGGATTCGAATTTTCCTTTACCATGTTTGTAATGAGCTTGACCATAAACAAGTATTAGGTCGCCTTCGTGGAAGGTACGGGGGTGGACATGCTTATCATAATTTGATTTGGAGTAGTGTTTGGAAACCTCGGTGATTTGTAAAGCTTCTCGTCAGTCTTCATTGGACTATTCCAAGAGGAGTAAGCGTTGATCAAGAGGTGAGGTATCCAGGAGAAGGTCCACATAAATTTGTAAAGTGAGGATTTGACACTCAATGGGGAGAACCGACTCTACCCCGTGAACCAAATGGATAGGGGTAAAACCCGTGGCAGTCTTGGTGGAAGTGCGGTAAGCCCAAAGTGCAGGAAAGAACATATGGTTCCAATTGGACTTGTGTTGGTTTACTGTTCATTGAAGAATGGTCTTCAGGATTTTGTTAATAGCCTCAACCTGGCCATTCCATTAAGGATAGTAGGATGAGGCGTATTGATGGTCAAACTTCAAGAAGGTGGAAAACTCTTTCCATACAATGTCTTCGAAGTGTTTTCCATGGTCGAATATGAGTTGTTTGGGGACTCTGAACTGAGCAATGACATGGTTAAAAAATAAGCACGATGCAGTCTCGGTTTGGCAGTTAAATGTAGGCATGGCCTCGACCCATTTAGTGAAATAGTCGAGGGCCATAATGATGTATTTATGGCCATTCGTCGAGGGGGGATTACACTCCATAAAATCAATGGACCACTTACAGAAAGGGCCAACAGTTATGACTAGATGGAGAGGGGCAGGAGGGCTCCTAGCTTTGGGGAGGGGAATTTGGCAATTACGACAATGTTTGACTGCTATGATGAAATCAGTGAAAAGTGTGGGCCAAAAATACCTAGCGCAGATGAAATTTTGGGCAGTAGCCATTCCATAGAAGTGGCAACCAAAAGCTCAGCTATGACAATCATTTAAAACTTGTTCAACCTCATCATGTGTGAGGAAGCAACGTAAAATGGTGTCGACACCGCGTCGATAAAGGACATTGTTGAGAAGGAGATATCAGGAAGCATGATGGCGTATGCGATGCTGGTCACGTGGACGAGGTTGGGAAAATTTTTTGTGTCCGCAAATATACCAGGATGCCACCATACCATGGGTGAACCGACGAAATCGTGAACAAGTCGTCGTTGAGCAAGTAAGTGATGATAGGTGGTGACCTGTAAAAGTAGGTAAGTCAGTCATGAGGTGTTCCAAGGCAAGGGATTTGGTACTCTTGGGTGTTACAAATTTAAAGTCATACTCTTGCAGGATAATAACCCATTTAGCTGCACGACCTTGAAGGAGGCGACGGCTCAAGAGATAGAACATGGCTTTGGAGTCTGCCAGAACTGTAGTTAGACTCATAAGAATGTAGTGTCATACCTTTTGAATAGAGAAGACGATGGGGAGGTCCAACTTCTCCTCATGGGGGTAGTGTAATGGTGGACTAGACAATGTCTGACTCACATAATAAATAACCCATTCTTTCCGTGCACTATCTTCTTGGACTAACACCTCAAAAATGACATATTTGGATGTCGAAACATCAAGGATAAAATCCTTCGTGAAATCGGGAGGTGAAATCAAAGGTGGGGAAGTCAATGCTTGTTTGAGTGCTTCAAAAGCCGATTGTGCTTGTTCGTCCCAAATGAAAGGGACGTGGGTCCGAAGTAGGCAAAGGAAACCATGAAATTTCATAGCATAGTCCATAATGAAGCAACGGAGAAATTTGGCTTTCCCTTGAAGGATCTGTAACTGTCGTAATGTACATGGTGATGGGAGGTCTAGAATGGCTTGAAACTTTAAGGGATCTACAGTGATCCCCTTTTGGGAAACAATGAATCCCACTAACCGACCTATAGGAACACAAAAAACACACTTGAGAGGGTTCAAGCGAATGTTGTATTTGCGACAACGCAAAAAGAATTGTCAAAGATCGTCCAGGTGGTTGGATCGCTTCTTGGACCAAGCAGTGAGGTCATCCAAGTATACAAGGATGATATGAACCAAGTCATGAAAGAAAAAGGTCATGTCCCACTAAAATGTGGCACCAACATTTTTAAGTCCAAACGACATAACTCTGTAGGAAAAGGTGCCCCATTGGGTGGTAAAAGCAGTCTTATACTGATCTTCTTTGGGAATTTGAATCTGACTGTATCCAGAGAAACCATCCATAAAGGAGAGAATCTCCTGACCCACACAAGCATAAACTAACTGATCAATCAAGGGCGTGGGAAAGTTGTCTTTGGGACAGGCTAAATTCAGATAAGGAAAATCAGTACAAATGGGAATGGTGCCTTGTTTTTTTTTACCGGAAAAGGATTGGACACCCAGGTGGTGTAAGCGATGGGGTAAATGATCCCAACCTGGCGCAATTTTTCTATCTCGGCATTCATGGATGGAAGTTTAGAGGGGTGGATGCGCCGTTGTTTTTGGCGGACGAGTGGGACATCAAGCCAAGTATCGATATGGTTCTCAACGATGGTGGGGTCAAGACCGGGCATATTAGTGTGTGACCAAGAGAAAACATCACGAAACTCTTGGAAGAGTTTCTTATAGGCCGTAACTTCGTTGGGAGTGCATGAAGTGCCTAACATAATGTTTTCAACTATACCGGGTGTAACAGAGATATCGAACTGTATGGTAGGTGAAATGTTATCCATGTTACCCTCCTCAGAGGCATCGAGAGTTGGGATGGGGTTCTTAAACCAGTCCACTTGGCTATGGATGAAGTATTTCATCTCGATGGAAATTTGATTGGCCGTACTCAAGGTAGAATCCTTAGGAATGAAGTAGGATTGATGATGCATATAATCCCAAGGGAAGTGAGGGGCCGTTAATGTATCAAGGATTTCTTCATCACTGCAATACAAGTGTGTGGATAAGTCGGGATAGGTAAAGCTAGTGGTTGGGTGCAAAGTTAGTCCACCACTAGTGGAAATCATATAGACAGTGTTAATCTATCTTGAGGAGTAGGATTCAACTGGGTGAATCTCCTCGATGGTAGTAATCGAGGACTCTAAAGAGGACCGATTCATTTCGTGGAGAACCAGTCAATACTTAGGTAGGTCTGGACAATGATGGGAATAATGTCCGCACATCGTGCATATGGTGCAGGAATGGTTGGTGTGCAATAATTTGTTGCATAGTTTGGGGGTGGTGTCTAGCTCGACAACCGCAATATTGGGGTCATCATCCAACGTTTTCATGTGCTCTTGAAGGTTTAACAATTGTGGACGATTATGGGTAGCATGGTGCAAATCATCGCACAAAGAACACTTAGGTGGTGCATGGAATGGAGGGGGAGGATTCACGGGCTTAGTTGCATGTGGTGAAACTAAAACCCAACATTCTTGGATGGTGGAGGGGCACTGTTGGATGCAGATGCAGTCACCACACCAGGAGGTGGATGGTTAGCATCGGTGATCAGTTGGACTAGTTGAAGGATGACTTGTGGTGTTGGAGCGGGATTAGGAGCAGAAAGATACCACACAGGAAGTCCTAATGTCAACCCAAGGAGATTCAGCGTGTCCATGACGGGCATACTTACTACTGCAGATGGTGGGAACAAGAACGAGATTGTATGGATTGGTGTGGCTCCAATGTGGATATGCACCGATGGCGGTTGAGGAAATAGTGGTGGTTGCAGGTTAGGTACCATTTGATTTGATGAAATGGTGCACAAGTCAAAAATCTATATTGAGGAATAATATGCTAAGACAGAAAATAGCAGCATTGCATTCCATTTCACAATAATAGCATATACAGGATCACTGAAGAAACAACAAGCATAGCAAAAACACAAGAGACACAGATTTATCCTGGGAAACCCTCATGGGGTAGAAAACCCAGCAAAGCTTCCTCAATATAGATGACCAGCAATATACAAAGATGCAAACCAAAGACATGATCTCCTCCTCCACCATAGCAGACCTCTCCTCCACAAGTGCGCTACTCTCAAGTGAGTGAGTGTGTGTAAAATGAGGAATACACCTCCTCTATTTATACACTACTCTAACTTGTCTTTTACACAAATCATGTAGGCTCGTATTTAACCATTGGGTTAAATACCCCACTACAATTGACTGGGCCGATCCCTCTAGGGTGGTCTAATAACCCTTTGACCCACATAACACATATAGGGTCGACCCCCACTAGGGAAGTCTAATAACCCAAGTTACCACATTCCGATGGAGGAATAAACATCTCTGGATATACAATAAGATCTTCACGGAGGAATTAAACATCTACGGAATAATAAAGTACAATTATAATATTCTTTGAATTTACAATATCTCAACACTCCCCCTTAACGAGAAGGATATTATAACAGCATCTGCATGAGCAAGGAGTCATCAACATCATACATGATACATCTATAAATCATTGGAAGCTTTCTCAACATCAACAGTAACTCAACCAGTTACTGGAACATCTTCAATATTGGAACATCAACATCTTCAGTACTGAGTCTTTATCTTCTGCAGCACTCAAACAACTATAGCAACATCAATATCTGAATCCTCACGATCGTCAGCATCGTCATCACACAATCATCAACATCATCATCACACAATCATCAACATCGTCATCACACGATCAACATCGTCGTCTAGATCAACATGATCAGCATTGTCACATCATCTCGATCTACAACATCTGGTTCATCACGATCTACATCATCTGGATCATCTCGATCTACAACATCTAGATCATCTCGATCTACAGCATCTGGATCATCACGATCTACAGCATCTGGATCATCTCGATCTACAACATCTGGATCATCTTGATCTACATCATCTGGATCATCTCGATCTACAGCATAAGTATCCTCAACCATACAAGTACATTAATCAATACATGTATCATCAAAAGTATGTATTCTCACCACTACATCTATCATCAAAACATGTATTCTTACTAATACATATATCATCAAAAGCATGTATTCTCACTAATACATATATCATCAAAAGCATGTATTCTGACTAATACATCTATCATCAAAAGCATGTATTCTGAATAATACATCTATCATCAAAAGCATGTATTCTGACTAATACATCTATCATCAAAAGCATGTATTCTCACTAATACATCTATCAATACAAGTATCCACACCGATACAAGTATACACAACAGCAGCATACCCTGCAACACACATGATCCAATTACGGGATGGTCAATCCCTCTCACTTTAGGACATAGGTCCAAGGATGATACAATCCTGATCCACTTACGGGATGATCAATCCCTCTCAATTTAAGACATCTCTCATGTCTATGGACGATGCAATCCAGATCAACTTACAGGATGATTAATCCTTATCCTTTTAAGACACCTCACCATGTCTAGGGATGATGCAATCCCGAATCAACTTACAGGATGATTAATACTTATCACTTTAAGACACCTCACCATGTCTAGGGACGATGCAATCCCAATCTACTTACAGGATGATTAGTCCTTATCACTTTAAGACACCTCACCATGTCTAGGGACGATGCAATCCCAATCTACTTACAGGATGATTAGTCCTTATCACTTTAAGACACCTCACCATGTCTAGGGGCAATGCAATCCCAATCTACTTACATGATGATTAGTCCTTATCACTTTAAGACACCTCACCATGTCTAGGGATGATGCAATCCCAATCTACTTACAGGATTATTAGTCCTTATCACTTTAAGACACCTCACCATGTCTAGGGACGATGCAATCCCAATCTACTTATAGGATGATTAGTCCTTATCACTTTAGGACATAAGTCCAAGGATGATGCAATCCTGATCCACTTACGGGATGATCAATCCCTATCTCTTTAGGACATAAGTCCAAGGATGATGCAATCATGTCACGTACATTTTGAACCAAACGCTCAGGGACGATGCAGTCCTATCACGTCCACTAGGGACCACTTTCTCGGATACATATGTCTATGGATCTCTTTTAGGACATGTGTCCATGGATGATACAATCCCCTCGTCCACTAGGGACCACATTCTCGGAGACATCTATCTACGGATCACTTTAGAACTGAAGTCCATGGATGATACAATCCTCTCGTCCACTAGGGACCACATTCTCGGAGACATGTGTCTACGGATCACTTTAGAACTGAAGTCCCAAAATGATACAATCCTTTCGTCCACTAGGGACCACATTCTCGGAGACATCTGTCTATGGATCACTTTAGAACTGAAGTCCAGGGATGATACAATCCTCTCCTGTCCACTACGGACTTCATTCTCGAAGACCATACATCTACGAATCCTTTTAGAACATGTGTTCAAGGATGATGCAATCCCTCTTCTTTCTCGGAGACATATGTCTACGGATCCTTTTAGAACATGTGTTCAAGGATGATGCAATCCCCTCGTCAACTTAGACCCTGTCTAAGGACCATCCACCAACCTCTCTGTCGGCATCACCAATATAGGTATCCACATCATCGACCTCACTGTCGATGTAGGCAATCTCGTCATAAGTGACCACATCACTCCCCCTCTCGAGGAGGGTCCTACCAAGATTTTCTCGAAAAATACTCAAACTTTTCTTGAGGTAGAGGTTTGGTTAGTACATCGGTAACTTGTTCACTTGAGGTAGAGGTTTGGTTAGTACATCGGAAACTTGTTACAAATTCAAACTTTATAGTTCCTTTCTGCGCCATATCATGGAACACTGGATTCTCTGCCATCTTGATACAACTCTGTTTGTCACATAGGATCACAGTTGGGTCTATCTCTAAGTCAAACAATCCAGAATCCATACTTCTTTACAACTAGCAGAGCAAGCAGCTATGTATTCTACTTCAGTTGTGCTGAGAGCCACACTAGACTGCTTCCTGCTATAC
Organism: Larix kaempferi; assembly: GCA_027924585.1. Taxonomy (NCBI): domain Eukaryota; kingdom Viridiplantae; phylum Streptophyta; class Pinopsida; order Pinales; family Pinaceae; genus Larix; species Larix kaempferi. Next base: position 1,867,692 of record BSBM01000012.1, on the reverse strand, counting down.
CACGAGATCATGGCTAATCCCAGACAATAACATCCTCTCGATGTGTTCTTCCTGTCTGATACACTTTCTGCCTAATCAACATTTGTGTAGTCATCTGACGTCATGATCTCCAAGATAGCATAGATCAAAGTCTATCATATCCTTTAGATTCCTCATCACATGCTTTTGCAACTATTAGGTGAACATATCTAGTTTCCACTAGATACTGACTCAAGGTGTTCTCAGCAAGGTATATATCTGGCCTAGTATTCGTCAGATATATCAACGACCCAATAATATGTTTGTACAGAGTTATATACACTAACTCTGATGAGTCATTCACTAACAACTTCAAGTTGGAATCCATGAGAGTGGTCATTCCAACATATCAAGTCCTTTTAATATTTCTCAGCATACTTTCCCTGGTTGAGAGAGATTCCTTCTGAGCCTTTCCATACTTCTAGACCTAGAAAGTAATGCATCAATCTGAGATCTTTCATTTTCATTTTTGCAGCCATCTATCTGTGCCATCTCTCATCAAATGGGTCTACTGATATGAGCCTCAACATCATTCAAACTTTTTGGTGAGTTCCTTCTTGCATCTGTGTATATAAATCATATTCAACCTTGTAGCAAAGGTTGAGATCCACATCAACCATGGTGATCATTAAGCTCATCAATTTACTATCGATCCTGGGAACCCATACAGAACCTGATTCACACTTCTTCTTTAATTACACCATTAAGAGAATGGTCTTATCTAGCCACTTGGAGCAAACATCTCATCATGATTCTCTTCCTTTTTCTAAGAGAATCTTCTAGCCACAAGCCTTCTATAGTGTGTTTGATTTGAAAATATTTTTATTGAACATCCATCGCTTGTTCAGTGTTCATCATTCATCATGATCTTTCCTACAAATCAAAATTAAGTACATGATTAGTAATACTTCATAATCGTCAAATCATATTGACATGATAACCTATTATGCATACAGATATCATTTACATAGTTATGCAACTATTTTGACCAATACTTTGGCACAACACTTTCCCATATCCTGTATGCATACAATGGCTATCTAGATGCCTTCCATCTCTACCAGAACATACTATCGAGAGTGTGCACAACTCTCAGCATGTCAACAAAGAGGTTTCATTCTAGACAAGCAACAATGGAATGTTTGTCCAACTTACCAATCATATGCATATTAGTAGTATACTGTTCAATGCTCTATGAATGTTTACACTCAGCATCATATATTCTAGGAATACAAATATGCATACAAGCAATATCATTTACTATTTCAAATAACAACTCAAATACTTATCTTTTATGTTTGTGTGGTTGCCTCTCGTTTGATCTTCTATTCATTCTGTACCACTGTGCATGCTCAAGTGTGCACTAGTGTCATCATCATGATCTCATACACAAACATACATTCATTAGTATATTCTCAATATTATCAAAACATTCTAATTCTAAATCATCTTGAATATGTATAGTCATGATCATTAGTATTCAGGGTTTCAAGGAAGTCTTCTTTTACTCATGCATATTCTTGTTTGATCATAGTACTCTTCTAGTTAATTAAATCATCAAGATAAGAGACATAATATGCATAAACCCTTGATTGCTAACTTTATGAATAAGCATAACCAATCATACCAAGTATACTTATATAAGGGATCCTAACACAAGGTAAGATTCTAACTTGACATAGGAAAACATACCTGGATTAGTAAACCTACTTAGTAATGTACAACATACCTAAACAATCTCTTCAATGATTTAGAGATCCTGAGCTATAACCTGCATGTCTCATAGGTTAAGCATAATATAACAAAGTCATACATACCTTGTAAGTAGAACAAAGATTATGGATGAGTCTTTGTCTTCATGTTGTCATGGTCATGGAACTTGATTTGTCTTTTGTGATGTACCTGTATCTTGTTAGCAGACAACATCAACCTCACACAACACCATAATGCATTAGTACAATCATATAGCCCTAATCAATGAATGTCTTTGATCATTCACATGCACTCATACTGTTACTAGGGTGATAAGACAATTCTAACATTAATCAAGATTGTACTAATAAATAATATGAAGACAAGCACATTATGAACTTTAAGAATCAGATTTCAAGACATACCTGAACCTCCTTAAGTCATACCTGTCGAGACTTCTTGTAGTATTCTTATGTAAGGCCTTAGCCTCAACTCCCCCTGAAACTTGATCTGGAGCTTGATTAGGGTTTGCTAGAGAAACCCTAAAAATTCAATTTTTGACTTTCACACTTCTAAATGGATGGAAGGATGTGTCTTGCTGAGATGATCAAACTAGCATACTTCAATTTTGAAATCTCCAAAATTTGACCCCTCAAAATTTCCTTCGAAACTTCTGGATCTTCTGGATAGGAACCCAAACTAGGGTTTGATGAAGCCCACCCTTTTGTCCAATCAAAAGGTTCGATCCAAGGCTCTAAACTCTTATTTTTATGAGGAGCTTCCAGCCGTGGTTACAGACTTCAAAAATTCCAACTTTTGCTGAAGCCCTAATTTTCCATCTTTCCGATCAAAATCCCGAACTGGGGTTTGATCAAGCCCGGTCTTCTACCCAACCAAAAAATTCGTTCTTGGTCTCTAAATTTCTATTTTCCTGAGTAGCATTCAGCCGTGGATTCCGATTCCAAAAATTCTAACTTTCTCCGAAACCCTAAATTCTGGAAGCCATTATGTTTTGATAGAAATATGTACCTGATTGTTTCTGCTGTAACTCTGAATTTTTCACTCAACAGGGTTTGAAAATGTTTTCTGTGGTAGCTTGACCTGTCATCTTTCCATCCCGACAGGTCTGACCTCAATTGGATTTTCTGAGAGAGAGTTATGCCAAGTGTCGCAACGTGACCTGTTTATGGGATAAAACAGGAGAGCGAACTTGTAATGCGTGCCACGTGTCACTGGTTCAGCTTCAGCCTCTGAAAATGTTTTCTAATATAGTACAGTCTGTGTACTACCTTTCATTTTTTACAAAATTTCATTGGGATCTTGCTAGCCCAAGTTATGCCAAGTGTCGCAACGTGACCTGTTTATGGGATAAAACAGGAGAGCGAACTTGTACGGCGTGCCACGTGTCACTGGTTCAGCTTCGGCCTCTGAAAATATTTCCTGAGATAGCACAGTCTGTGTACTACCTGTCACATTTTATGAAATTTCATTTGGAGCTTCCTAGCCCAAGTTATGACCTTTTTTCCTAGGTCACCTCATTTTGACTGAGATCTGGAAGAGGCAGAAACCCTAACGTGTACTGATTATAACTCACAAAGTACAAGGAATCTGAGGGTTCCCTTTGGACACAAGGTACCTGGGGATGTTATCTACGACCTGTAAAGGTTTCAGATATTGAATCTTCACCAAAATGTATTTATAGCGAAAGTTCCACGATGACTGGTTTTTGCTATGTAAAACCCAAACCTTCAAATTGTCACATGTGAAGCAAGTGTCGTAAGTGCCATACCTTGCCTTCCTTCAGGTTAGCTCCGACACCATGTTAATATTTAATATGATAAGACAGAAAATAGCAGCATTGCATTCCATTTCACAATAATAGCATATACAGGATCACTGAAGAAACAACAAGCACACAAAAACACAACAGACACAGATTTATCCTGGGAAACCCTCATGGGGTAGAAAACCCAACAAAGCTTCCTCAATATAGATGACCAGCAATATACAAAGATGTAAACCTGTCACGTCCCCACCCATCATACCAGTGCAATGGAGGGGATCGTGAGGCTAAGACCGGGCATCTAGCCCCATGTACTTATGAAGTAAGCATTCATTTCATATGAAGAGGCATAAACATTTTCAATACACAACAGAAGTAATTTCATTCACACATTCACCATACATTCAAGATATTCATCAATTAAATATTTATGAGATAGCACAAGAGAATACTTATCTTTAATCGAGTAGTCCCAAGCAACTAGCTATGTCACTGCAACGTTCCACCCAACCGTAGGCTCTTCGACAGCTTATACTGAGTCTGTCCGAAGGCCACCCCCGAGCTGGGCATGATTCTCACAAGGACAAAGGGGACATTCACGCTCACACACAGTCTATTAACCATTTTATTTTAGCCAAGCCAGTCTAACTGGGTTTATCAGGCTGCACTTGCACAATGGATGCTCATTCCCAATCTCAAGCCAGAACCAGGGATTACCCATCACCCATGCCCATCATACTCTTCTTTCTCACAGCAAAAATGATTATTGACAGGGTTACACATTTACAACAGAGGTGTTCACAAAACAGGGTCCACATTGGTTCTCCCGACTCGTGGTTCACCCAAATGAACTGTGGAATTTCGATTTCAACCCCAGGGAGAAAAACCGATTTCTCTCCACTGGTTAGGATCCCTTCCAATGGCCTAAACGACCCCCAGGAAGACCCAAAACGTTCTGCTCTCTTTCCCCACGGGTAACCAACACAAAAACGCCCCTTCCCAGCTAAAAGATGAAGGGAGACACAGAAAAACGAGGGAGGAAAACGCCCAGGCAGCTTGAGCTGCGTGAGAGAGCAAGGCCCTGGTGAATAAATGGCTTAGGCAGCCATTTCGTGGCTCTATTCTTGCCCAAAAAGACCAACACGATTTTCCATGAAGGGTGGCTTGCCCATACCCGATTTTGGACAGCCATACCTCTCCATTCCCAAGGCATTAACTTCCCCAACCAACTCTTGGGAGAAATCAATGGTTGAGTACAAAAGTCAACATGGGTAGTTGAGGGTTTGATGGGTTCTCATTTTGACACTTGGCTTGACTCTATTGGCTCAAGGGTTTGAATGTTTTCCCTCCCAATTCCTTGTGAAATCATGCCCCCATCTCTTTGTTGCATTGCATAGCTAGTTGTGGGTATTTTTATTAAAAATGCATATTACATGATGTTGAAATTCCAATGTGCCTGGCTAGCATGCAAAGCATATGCATCACTAAATCGATGGCGGGGCCTTAGCCTTGAGCTCCTCACCATGATTTCATAACAATATTACATCAATTATCTTTGAATGCAATGGGGTCAATAATGGGGACGTGACATACCCCTCCCCTTGGAATAACACCGTCCTCGGTGTTCCAATACTTCGGAAATAAATACCCACTTACACATGCCTCAAAATTCACAATGGTGGCAGGTTTGTCCTGCATTCCATCCCTTTACTTTGACCTTCCAGGATCAAGTCCTTTGGCTTCCTCAAGCTACTTTTGCTAGCTTTGGTCTTCCAGTTCTGCAGGTGGGCATTGCTCCACAGCAACCCCTTTTCGTTTGTTTATCTTCCAGCTGATCTACAAGTCTTGAATTTCATGGATGCCATCTTTCTTGTTGTCCCAGCAACTATCTGTGAGACTTATCATGGCAATTCCTGTTAGGACAAGCATAACACAATAATAAAATTAGTCAATTATTTTCCTAATTGACTTAGAACGTCCATGCTTTACTCATGAGACTTCCACACATTTCATGCTTTCCCACACACACATGAACTCACTCACGTTCATCCTTTCACAAGAAAATAACTATTTCAGCATTCTCAATTCATTTCAAGCAACGAAACACAATTTGGTTTCATTTATGACATGCACTCAACAATCCTTTGTTTCTAAGATGCATCAGTCAAAGAAAGAGAAGAGTAAGAGTTTTCCCCCTCTTAGTCTTGTTCCAATCCGGAGCCACACCATCATTGGTGGTTCTATGCCCCTTAGCCTCTTTCACTTCAATGTGAATGCTTGACTTGTCCTTTCTCGGCTATGACACTTTAGTGTCCAAGGTCTGTCGAGTAGATTTCAACTAGGGAACCCTTCCCCATGGTTTCTTACAGGACCTTTGGCTGCTAGGACCCACACAGTTCCACTAGCACCATCTTTCATTACTGCTCATATTGAGCTCTTTTAGGACAGTCATATGTCCACATGCATCCTCCGGGTGCTTTCATAGTCTTTGCTTCCAGCAATACCTTTATTGGATGTCTTCACTTTATCCCACAGGATCCTTTTTCGCTTTCCATGAATTGGATTTCCCGTGGAGATCACAATGAATGTTGGGCCAGCACGCAGGCTACTCCACAACCATTCGAACAGGCAATGCCAAGCCAGTATGCTGACTGGTTTTATCAATTGTTTAAGGGAATGTTTGGCCAGCACGCCGACTGCTCCACAACATCGAGTGGTTAATGTTCTCGCCAACTATTCTCTGTATTTACCAAGAATTTTATAGCTCCAACCAGTTACTCTCTGGCTTTACCAAGCATTTATAGATCCAACCAGTTACTCTCTGGCTTTACCAAGCATTTATAGATCCAACCAGTTACTCTCTGGCTTTACCAAGCATTTATAGCTCCAACCAGTTACTCTCTGGATTTACCAAGCCTTTATAGCTCTTTCAGGGTCCTTGCTGCCTGCAACGGCCAAGGTTTCCAACAAAGAAACAACAATGTATTAGTTTGGTTGCAATAAGATTCATTCCTGAAATCTTCATTATTCCAACAAGAATTAAATGAAAATGAATACTTATCTGTATTTTGCGTTTCCTCGCTACTCCACAGGTTTCCTTCTCTGCTTTACAAGCCTTGGATCACCTGTGGGGTGGATGTTTGGCCAGCGTACATGCTGCTCCACAACATCATCCGAATAGGCAATGCCAAGCCAGTACGCCGATTGGGTTTATCAGGCATCCCTAAAATTAGTATGCTAAGCCAGTACGCTGACTGGGTTTATCAAGCATTTCAAAACCAGTATGCTAAGCCAGTATGCCGACTGGGTTTATCAAGCATTTCAAAAATCCGTATGCTAAGCCAGTACGCCGACTGGGTTTATCAAGCATTTCAAAAATCAGTATGCTAAGCCAGTACGCCGACTGGGTTTATCAAGCATTTCAAAAATCAGTATGCTAAGCCAGTACGCCGACTGGGTTTATCAAGCATTTCAAAAATCAGTATGCTAAGCCAGTACGCCGACTGGGTTTATCAAGCATTTCAAAAATCAGTATGCTAAGCCAGTACGCCGACTGGGTTTATCAAGCATTTCAAAAATCAGTATGCTAAGCCAGTACGCCGACTGGGTTTATCAAGCATTTCAAAAATCAGTATGCTAAGCCAGTACGCCGACTGGGTTTATCAAGCATTTCAAAAATCAGTATGCTAAGCCAGTACGCCGACTGGGTTTATCAAGCATTTCAAAAATCATTTCCAAGCCAGTTCTCTGACTGGGTTTGTCAGGAAATATCACCCAAATAACCAGTACCTTCACAACATGCAAATATCCAATGCCAAGCCAGTACACCGACTGGGTTTGTCAGGCATTAATTTAACAACATGCCAAGCCAGTACACTGACTGGGTTTATCAGGCATCCAGCAACCTTTCACCACAACTCCCAAATAACCAATGCCAAGCCAGTACGCCGACTGGGTTTATCAGGCATACAACAACCATTGCCAAGCCAATACATCGACTGGGTTTCTCAGGCAATATGAACAACCTAATATGATTACGTGGCTCCCTCTCTTGTGCAACCAACAGTTCCCTCCAGGAACTCCATAGGTGACTCACTTGACTGCAGGCTAGCATGGCCCCACAATACCCACTCACACTACGCAAGGATGATACCCCTTTTCTGCAACACAGCTCTCTGGGCCTATCCATCCCTTCTAGTGTCCTTTAGTGTGAGCGTAGAAAGGTTACCACTGCCCATAAAGTCCTCTTGAGCACCCTTTCTTCACTTTGCCTCTTTCGTGCAACACCAAGTTGCATCTGTGTAAGCTGTTAGCACAAGAAGGATAAGCAGGCTCATCAGTATTGTTGCCCAAAAATTGTAATCATATTTCATATCATTCACTATCAAGTATTGAAACACCAGGAATGCGTCCATTCCCTTAGGGTGTAGTCAATATTGAAAACCCTATCATGACCCAGCACCAGAAAAGGTGTGCACCCCCTCTCCGATGTGCGCCATGTAGGCCCTAATCATACTCAAGCAGTCTGCAATGATATAAATAAGATGGAGCATGCTCTGCATATTAAATCTAATAACCAGACACGTATATTCTTAGTTAGGGTTACGGAATACTCATTCGCTTCACAAATGTATATCTTCTGCATTTGTGAAGAAGGGGGCTCCCTTCTCTGAGTCAATAGTCCTTCAGTTTTCCACCCCAATCTTTTCACGTGTCATAACCCACACATGCCTTCTTGGCATAATTTACTGTCTCACTCACATGCTTTACCAACATGCAGTTTGTCTGAGACATTATCAACATTTACAATGGCGTTTCACCTGAAACCCATTTCCAAAGCATGGGATCCTTCCCATCTAGTTTGGCTTCTGCAGGCCATCACACATGATCTTCCTGCAATGTGTCATCCTGGCACACTTTATCACATAGCCAAACAGTCAGCAACATTTAGCAATAAGCTTCAAATATGATTGTTCCATAACCAATCAATAGCATTAATAATTAAATTCAATATGAATTTACAATTCTGTCTACTACAGAAATTGGTTTTCTTATCCATGAGGTTATCCTCATATTGTTTGGCTCCTGTAAGTGACACCACTCTGCCCGTTATGGTCTTATGCCCGTTGCCATACGGGAGCATCCACTTATAGCATGTCCTCCTGACACATTTTCATATAAGCCAAACAGTCATTAGCAATTATTAGCAAAATTTCAAATCCAAAACAATTACAAATCTGATATTTTCAACTGTTTTACTAACAGAACTTAGAGCTCTCAACCATGAGATTCCTCCTTATAAGCTCTAGATCAAATTTCACAGTCATATCATTCATAAACAACCCATGAATTATCATCAGTTCATCATTTCATTCATTATTTATTTGCAATAACATATGTATCATACCTATGCATTCATACCATGCATCACAAGGTTTATAAAATCTCTTAATGCACATCTACTCAATGCTACCTTGCATTGTTTCATGAGTACTATGCATTCAAGCATATTATGATCGAAGTATGGCTATCTCATATAACTTGCATTATCATAATCGGGACCACCAGTCCTCACTTGCTTTGGTTATTAAGTACATAACCAACATACACATGGCATGATATAGATTCATATGAATGCATTGAGATTTCTAAACAGTCATAGGGTGTAAGGATCATTTCCTTCACTTACCCACACCTCACCAAGCTTGGTAGGTTAACAGTCCCAATTGGTAACCAATATCACATGTAAACTACCTTGACATAGCTCAAACATAGTTGAAGAGATCTTACCAAATCCCTTTTCAACATTCATGCAATTGGGCACTGATAATCTTTACCTGCATGGTTACCATTAACATCGCCTGATGTTACCTGATCAGTTGGCCTCTTACCTAGGCTGTTCAGTCCTTTTGCAAATTTTATGATCATAGATTTGTTGCACCATCCTTTCCTCATAAGGTTTTTGGGCTTCATGCAACAACATCCTCAACACATTTAGCCACGCTCTTTGTTATCTTTGGTCCTACAACCAATACCAATCATCAATAGTGATCATCAATCACAATATTCTCCATTAGTGGTTCATTGCATATGCAAACTTCATTCTTCTACCAATATGCAATATCCCATTTAGGCACAAGCATTTCCATATGCATTATGCAATGTTAAGATGCCATCTAGTGCATATACATCTATGTAATCCCTTAGATTTTAACATTTTTATGCCATATGACAATTTCATAATTATAAGTATGATAACGAATAGAGGTTTAAGAAATTCTTCCCTTTTTGATCTCTCATCGTAGCATGGAATTTCTCTTCCATATCCTGCAATTGTAGAAATTGCCCACATTGACAACAAAATTTCTTTGTCAAAAACAGCCGCTGGCACTCTTCTGCACTAAATAATTATGATATCTATAGACCTCATTCAAACTCCGGTCATGTATCATCGTTCCTTGCTGGACAAGATTTCCAATGCCTATTTTCATGCTTCATTCCGACATCAGGTGTGGAAACTGCATCCCTTCAAAAATGACAACTTTCACTACAATTTTGCACATTTTTCATAGTTGCATTTTGGTCCAGAATGCCAACTTTAGCCACTTGTGGAAGAAAATCTATGAGGAATCACAAAACTTCTCTATCAGGCGGATTTAGTACATATAACAAGGAACACTCAACAATTCACGAATCTCAATTCCGATGCACCGTTCATCTTCTATGAATTTCTGGGTTTTGCTACTTCTCACTTTCACATTTTTCCAAAATTCCAAATTTTGGGCCAAAAATGGCTATCTCCCAAACGGTGCATTTCTGGAAAATCTTCGTCTAACGGAAACTGTCTGTCTTAATGAGAATATGAAATGTCTAGTTCAGTAAAATTTCTGATTCCCACATCAGGGGTCACTTTTACTGCCCGCAAGCTTTTCAAAATCCCGAAAAAGTGGCCCGGAACAGTGCTTTTTGGCCTTCTTGATCACCCCGACTCCATATCCTTTGGAGTTTGGCTCCCAGATTCTGAACTTAACATCGTACCTGCTTCATGAATGCCTCGTATCAATTTCAGCTTAAACCGGCCTTCTGTCAGGCCTCAGGACTCTGTCCTTTAAAAGCCACTATTCTCCATTTTCTGTCAAATCGGAGTGTAATGGGATAGGGGTCTTCACTGGTTCTTCCATGGCCCTCGTCAATGGCCTCCGAGCCCCACAGGAATCATCGCATTCCGAGCCCCGATGCTTCCCCTATCCAAAAAAATGAGTTTTTGTCACTTTACTCTTTTTTTTTTTTTCTTTTTTCTTTTCTCACTCGCCTCTGCGGGGCGGTTCACTGAATGCTCCCGCAGTTGCGGGGCGGTTGGCTATATCCCTCCGCAATTGCGGGCCGGTTGGCTATATCCTTCCGCAGTTGCGGGCCGGTTGGCTGAATGTTTCCGCAGTTGCGGAACGACTCGGTGAAGTCTTCCGCAATTGCGGAACGATTCGCCGAAATCTTCCGCAGTTGCAGAACGATTCGGCGAAGTCTTCCGCAGTTGCGGAATGATTCGCCCAAGTCTTCCGCGATTTCGGAAGAGATTTCCTTCCGAAATTTCGGAAGAGAATTCCTTCCGAAATTTCCTTTCAACGCCGGGCACTTAGAAATTTTTCTGCTTTTCGGAGCATTTGACCGAATTTTTTTCTCCGCGTTGCGGGACAACTCACTATATCCTTCCGCAATTTCGGAGCCGTTCGCGGAATCCTTCCGCAGTTTCGGAGCCGTTCGCGGAATCCTTCCGCAGTTTCGGAATACTTTCCCGAATTCTTTCCGAAACAAACCTTAAACAAAATTTTGAAAACACTTAGAAAATTTTTCCGTCTTTTTCGGAGGAATTCGTCGAATTTTTCTGCATTGCGGGACAACTCGCGGAATCCTTCCGCAATTTCGGAAGAGAATTCCTTCCGCAAATTTCGGAAGAGAATTCCTTCCGCAATTTCGGAAGAGAATTCCTTCCGCAATTTCGGAAGAGAATTCCTTCCGAAAACTTCCCTTCGCAATTTCGGAAAAACTCGCGGTATGCTTCCGAAATTTCGGAAAGATTCGCCGAATGCTTCCGCAGTTGCGGAAGACATTCGGGAATTCTTTCCGAAACAGTCTTTAACAAAAACTTTTTCAAACAAACTCTAAGGAAATTTTTCAAACACACTTAAAACATTGCAATTGGATTTGGCCCATAGAGGCCCAATGCTGCAACCAGCAGCTCTGATACCATTCTGTCACATCCCCACCCATCATACCAGTGCAATGGAGGGGATCGTGAGGCTAAGACCGGGCATCTAGCCCCATGTACTTATGAAGTAAGCATTCATTTCATATGAAGAGGCATAAACATTTTCAATACACAGCAGAAGTAATTTCATTCACACATTCACCATACATTCAAGATATTCATCAATTAAATATTTATGAGATAGCACAAGAGAATACTTATCTTTAATCGAGTAGTCCCAAGCAACTAGCTATGTCGCTGCAACGTTCCACCCAACCGTAGGCTCTTCGACAGCTTATACTGAGTCCGTCCGAAGGCCACCCCCGAGCTGGGCATGATTCTCACAAGGACAAAGGGGACATTCATGCTCACACACAGTCTATTAACCATTTTATTTTAGCCAAGCCAGTCTAACTGGGTTTATCAGGCTGCACTTGCACAATGGATGCTCATTCCCAATCTCAAGCCAGAACCAGGGATTACCCATCACCCATGCCCATCATACTCTTCTTTCTCACAGCAAAAACGATTATTGACAGGGTTACACATTTACAACAGAGGTGTTCACAAATTAGGGTCCACATTGGTTCTCCCGACTCGTGGTTCACCCAAACGAACTGTGGAATTTCGATTTCAACCCCAGGGAGAAAAACCGATTTCTCTCCACTGGTTAGGATCCCTTCCAATGGCCTAAACGACCCCTAGGAAGACCCAAAACGTTCTGCTCTCTTTCCCCACGGGTAACCAACACAAAAACGCCCCTTCCCAGCTAAAAGATGAAGGGAGACACAGAAAAATGAGGGAGGAAAACGCCCAGGCAGCTTGAGCTGCGTGAGAGAGCAAGGCCCTGGTGAATAAATGGCTTAGGCAGCCATTTCGTGGCTCTATTCTTGCCCAAAAAGACCAACACGATTTTCCATGAAGGGTGGCTTGCCCATACCCGATTTTGGACAGCCATACCTCTCCATTCCCAAGGCATTAACTTCCCCAACCAACTCTTGGGAGAAATCAATGGTTGAGTACAAAAGTCAACATGGGTAGTTGAGGGTTTGATGGGTTCTCATTTTGACACTTGGCTTGACTCTATTGGCTCAAGGGTTTGAATGTTTTCCCTCCCAATTCCTTGTGAAATCATGCCCCCATCTCTTTGTTGCATTGCATAGCTAGTTGTGGGTATTTTTATTAAAAATGCATATTACATGATGTTGAAATTCCAATGTGCCTGGCTAGCATGCAAAGCATATGCATCACTAAATCGATGGCGGGGCCTTAGCCTTGAGCTCCTCACCATGATTTCATAACAATATTACATCAATTACCTTTGAATGCAATGGGGTCAATAATGGGGACATGACAAAACCAAAGACATGATCTCCTCCTCCACCATAGCAAACCTCTCCTCCACAAGTGCGCTATTCTCAAGTGAGTGAAAACCCTCATGGGGTAGAAAACCCAGCAAAGCTTCCTCAATATAGATGACCAGCAATATACAAAGATGCAAACCAAAGACATGATCTCCTCCTCCACCATAGCAGACCTCTCCTCCACAAGTGCGCTATTCGCAAGTGAGTGAGTGTGTGTAAAATGAGGAATACACCTCCTCTATTTATACACTACTCCGACTTGTCTTTTACACAAATCATGTAGGCTCGTATTTAACCATTGGGTTAAATACCCCACTACAACTGACTGGGCCGACCCCTCTGGGGTGGTCTAATAACCCTTTGACCCACATAACACATACAGGGCCGACCCCCACTAGGGAAGTCTAATAACCCAAGTTACCACATTCCGACGGAGGAATAAACATCTCTGGATATACAATAAGATCTTCACGGAGGAATGAAACATCTCTGGAATAATAAAGTACAATTATAATATTCTTTAAAGTTACAATATCTCAACAAGGGGCACTGTTGGATGCAGATGCGATCACCACACCAGGAGGTGGATGGTTAGCATCGATGATCAGTTGGACTAGTTGAAGGATGACTTGTGGTGTTGGAGCGAGATTAGGAGCAGGAAGATACCACACAGGAAGTCCTAATGTCAACCCAAGGAGGTTTAGCATGTCCATGACCGGCATACTTACTACTGCAGAGTGTGGGAACAAGAACGGGACTAGTGTGGCTCCAACGTGGATATGCACCGATGGCGGTTGAGGAAATAGTGGTGGTTGCGGGTTAGGTACCATCTGATTTGATGAAATGGTGCACAAGTCAAAAATCTTGACGGTCGGTGGAGGATGTGGTAAAGAATGAAAAGTGGAAATAATTGGAGTCTTTGGATAAAGGCTAGGGATGACGGGGGAAACCAAAGAGGTGGGTGCACCAAAAACGAGTTGTTCAACCATGGGGAGAACATTCTCAGGCACAACAGGCGCATTTGAGTCATAGTAACTAACCTGTATCTTGTTAGCAAACAACATCAACCTCACATAGCACCATAATGCATTAGTAGAATCATATAGCCCTAATCAATGAATGTCTTTGATCATTCACATGCATTCATATTGTTACTAGGGTGATAAGACAATTCTAACATTAATCAAGATTGTTCTAATAAATAATATGAAGAAAAACACATTATGAACTTAATTAAGAATCAGATTTCAAGACATACCTGTCGAGACTTCTTGTAGTCTTCTTATGTAAGGCCTTAGCCTCAACTCCCCTTGAAACTTGATCTAGAGTTTGATTAGGGTTTGCTAGAGAAACCCTAAAAATTCAATTTTTTACTTTCACACTTCTGAATGGATGGAAGGACGTGTCTTGCTGAGCTGATCAAACTAGCATACTTCAATTTTGAAATCTCCAAAATTTGACCCCTCAAAATTGCCTTCGAAACTTCTAGATCTTCTCGATAGGAATCCAAACTAGGGTTTGATGAAGCCCACCCTTTTGTCCAATCAAAAGGTTCGATCCAAGGCTCTAAACTCTTATTTTTATGAGGAGCTTCCAGCCGTGGTTACAGACTTCAAAAATTCCAACTTTTGCTGAAGCCCTAATTTTCCATCTTTCCGATCAAAATATCGAACTGGGGTTTGATCAAGCCCGGTCTTCTACCCAACCAAAAAATTCGTTCTTGGTCTCTAAATTTCTATTTTCCTGAGTAGCATTCAGCCGTGGATTCCGATTCCAAAAATTCTAACTTTCTTCGAAACCCTAAATTCCAAAAGCCATGAATGAAGGTACTCCAAAAATAATTATGTTTTGACAGAAATATGTATCTGATTGCTTCTGCTGTAACTCCGAAATTTTTGCTCCACAGGGTCTGAAAACTTTTTTTGTGGTATCCTGACCTGTCATCTTTCCATCCCGACAGGTCTGACCTCAATTGGATTTTCTGAGAGAGAGTTATGCCAATTGTCGCAACTTGACCTGTTTATGGGATAAAACAGGAGAGCGAACTTGTAATGCGTGCAACGTGTCACTGGTTTAGCTTCGGCCTCTGAAAAGGTTTCTTGAGATAGTAAAGTCTGTGTACTACCTGTCATTTTTTACGAAATTTCATTTGGATCTTCCTAGCCCATGTGTCGCAACGTGACCTGTTTATGGGATAAAACAGGAGAGCAAACTTGTATGGCATGCCATGTGTCACTGGTTCAGCTTCGGCCTCTGAAAATATTTCCTGAGATAGCACAGTATGTGTACTACCTGTCACTTTTTATGAAATTTCATTTGGAGCTTCCTAGACCAAGTTATGACCTTTTCTCCCAGGTCACCTGATTTTGACTGAGATCTGGAAGAGGCAGAAACCCTAACGTGTACTGATCATAACTCACAAAGTACAATGAATCTGAGGGTTCCCTTTATAGAAAATGTACCTGGGATGTTATCTACAACCTGTAAAGGTTTCAGATCTTGAACCTTCACCAAAATGTATTTATAGCGAAAGTTACACGATGACAGGTTTTTGCTATGTAAAACCCAAACCTTCAAATTGTCGCAAGTGAAGCAAGTGTCATAAGTGTCATACCTTGCCTTCCTTCAGGTTAGCTCTGATACCATGTTAATATTTAATATGCTAAGACAGAAAATAGTAGCATTGCATTCCATTTCACAATAATAGCATATACAGGATCACTGAAGAAACAACAAGCACAACAAAAACACAAGAGACACAGATTTATCCTGGGAAACCCTCATGGGGTAGAAAACTCAACAAAGCTTCCTCAATATAGATGACCAGCAATATACAAAGATTCAAACCAAAGACATGATCTCCTCCTCCACCATAGCAGACCTCTCCTCCACAAGTGCGCTATTCTCAAGTGAGTGAAAACCCTCATGGGGTAGAAAACCCAGCAAAGCTTCCTCAATATAGATGACCAACAATATACAAAGATTCAAACCAAAGACATGATCTCCTCCTCCACCATAGCAGACCTCTCCTCCACAAGTGCGCTATTCTCAAGTGAGTGAGTGTGTGTAAAATGAGGAATACACCTCCTCTATTTATACACTACTCCGACTTGTCTTTTACACAAATCATGTAGGCTCGTATTTAACCATTGGGTTAAATACCCCACTACAACTGACTGGGCCGACCCCTCTAGGGTGGTCTAATAACCCTTTGACCCACATAACACATACAAGGCCGAACCCCACTAGGGAAGTCTAATAACCCAAGTTACCACATTCCGACGGAGGAATAAACATCTCCGGCTATACAATAAGATCTTCATGGAGGAATGAAACATCTCCGGAATAATAAAGTACAATTATAATATTCTTTAAAGTTATAATATCTCAACAAGGGGCACTGTTGGATGCAGATGCGGTCACCACACCAGGAGGTGGATGGTTAGCATCGATGATCAGTTGGACTAGTTGAAGGATGACTTGTGGTGTTGGAGCAGGATTAGGAGCAGGAAGATACCACACAGGAAGTCCTAATGTCAACCCAAGGAGATTTAGCGTGTCAATGACGGGCATACTTACTATTGTAGATGGTGGGAACAAGAAAGAGATTGTATGGATTGGTGTGGCTCCAATATGGATATGCACCGATGGCGGTTGAGGAAATAGTGGTGGTTGCGGGTTAGGTATCATCTGATTTGATGAAATGGTGCACAAGTCAAAAATCTTGACGGTCGGCGGAGGATGTGGTAAAGAATGAAAAGTGGAAATCATTGGAGTATTTGGATAAAGGCTAGGGCTGATGAGGGAAACCAAAGAAGTGGGTGCACCAAAAACGAGTTGTTCAACCATGGGGAGAAAATTCTCCGGCACAACAGGCGCATTTGAGTCATAACCTGGTCGATTTTAAAACCCGTCCGTCATGGGGAACATCATAATGCGGAACACTGATGAAGCAATGACCTTCATGGCGTACATGTAACTTCGTCCTAGAAGCAGGTTGCAGTCGAGTTGTGCATCGATCAATTCTATGTCGATCAGGAACCCTTAGTAGACGTTCATAATAATGAATAAAAATTAGATACTAAACAAGTGACATGTGCAAGTAATAACATAAAAGAAGTCTAACTACTACAACAAAAAATAGAATCGAGAGGAACCCATGAATAGAATTTTTGTTTTTTCTATTAAATGTAAAACAAGGATTTGCAGTAATATTTACCTCAAAAGGTGAGGTGGTTGGAGTCCTTGCAGCTGTACGAAGAGTAGCGCACTAGATATCCTAAGTTCCTTTTTCTTCTCCAAATTCTCAAGAGGTGGCCAAGACTTAATTGAATGGGGAACAAAAGCTCAAAGTGATGGGATCAAGTTCAGCAGGAATTTCAGTTGTATAACATTATGAAGAGTGATTATGGATGTGAAATGGGGGCCTCCATCACCTTTTTATAGTGATTTTGGGTGATTATGGTTTCGGGCAACCAATAGTATTGGCTAGTGGTATTTGATGTTTTCCCTCTTTTTTGAATTTATTTTGACCTTTTTCCCCTTTTTCTTTTATTTTGGGGATTTTGGACCCTTTTTTGTGGGTTTTCGACCTTTTTTGAAGGAATTTCATTAATTTTGGAGGGAAATAATGATTTTTTCCATTTTGGTTATAATTCGAGGGTTCTTTAGGGTTTTGGAGGTAAAAAATGTAGAAAAGTGGACAAATGGATTATGTGACTAGGGAGATGAGCTAGTGAACAATTTTTGGGCCTTAACACATGACATAGTCAGTCCTTGTGAGTTGTGGCATAGAAGGCTTGGTCATATCCATTTCAAAGCACTACCTAGATTTCAAAATATGGTGAAAGGTATTCCCATGTTTAAATCTAATTTTGATAGTGTTTGTAGAGGTTGTGCTCTTGGTAAAAAAATTAAGAAGATTTTTCCAAGTAGTACCAAAAGATCCAAGAGGATCCTTGACTTGATTCAATATTCCAATCTATGTGGTCCTATGTATACACCCTCCTTGAGTGGTTATTTGTATTATGTGCTTTTCATAGATGACTTCTCTCGCAATTCATGGGTTTATTTTCTAAAAGCAAAGAGTGAAACTTTCAACAAGTTTCAAGAGTTTAAAGCATTGGTTGAGAATCAGATTGGGAAGCACATTCGTGCTTCGAGATATGATAATGGAGGATAGTTTTAGTCCCATGAATTCAATGACTTCTTTCGAGATGCAAGAATAAAAAGGCAACTAACTATACCCTACAACCCCCAGCAAAATGGGGTTGCTAAAAGAAAGAATAGAAAAATATGTGAGGTTGCAAAAGACATGATGTGTGATCAAGATATTCCCACATCCTTATGGGAAGAATCCTCTATCAATGCTATTTATATCTAGAACATAATCCCTCATTCTATCTTGGTAGAAAAGGCTCCTGAAGAGGTTTTCACTAGTGAAAAAACAGATATTGGACACTTGACGATTTTTGGTTGTCCTGTTTATATTCACCTACCAAAAGAGAAGAGGACAAACATGGAGTCATCTAGAAAGATAGGAACATTTGTTGGATATAGTGAATCCTCCAAATCCTACAACGTCAATGTTCTCGGACAAAGAAACATTGAATTCAACAGAGATGTAATATTTCATGAAGAGGCTGCCTTCAAGCACTTCAAATAACTTCAGTGTGATTCAGATATGGAGGAGCATGGTACTCCGATGGTGGAGGATCCAGTTTCTGATTCTCCCCTTTCAGATGGTGAGAGGAACAAGACAAATGAGTCTGTAGATATGCTTGATCCTATAGAGCCCAAAGATCTGTTAGAAATATCTCTTGATTAACCTACTACTAAGAGGATATCTGCATGGTTTCGAGACATTCTGCAAGAGGCAGAAAAGCATGGAGCACCTCCAGGCTCATCCAGAGAGCAAAAGAGACCTGAAAATGAGTCCTAGGTACATGGACCTCTGGGTCTATCCTTTGGAATAGATGTGTTGGCGTCGATAGAGGGAGACTTGCAACTACCTGGGCAATGATGTTTCCTTGATAGGAGTGCGAGGTGGACAACCAAGAGGTGATAGTACTGAATATGAGACTAACATATTGGGGAGGGATACAAGGGTCGCAGAGGGGGAGGACTCAAACTTTCTTTATTCAGAGTATGATGGAAAGGATGAACCGATAGAATATGAAACTAAATTCGGGGAAGGGGATCATAGCGTAAGGGACTAGGGATTGTGAATGCAATTGGGAGAGATTTGGGAGGGGGGAACTGATGAGTGATATCAAGAAACTCTAAGGGTGACACATCACATAATACTCTGAACAAAGGCGACCATGATGGGGGTGCTACCATAATGTGGGGACTAGATGTGATCTATTGTGGCGCTGAGAGGCACCGTTTGGGCCTTCTACATGGTTTAAGGAGATTGAAGAAGGGATAGAAGTGTGCTCAGAATGGTACTGTCATTTGGATTTGTACAAGCCTACGACAATGCATGCTCTTGGGTGATTTCAATTTTAAGGAGTTTGAAAGCGATAAGAAGAATATGAAATGGTGAAATGGTACCGTCGTGTGGATTTATATGAGCCCAGGACGATGAATGATCATGGTTGCTTTCAATTTTAGAGAGTCTAAAAGCAATAAGAAGACTCCAAGGGGGTTCTTTTTCATGTGTTAGTTTCCAAGGCCCAAAAAAACATAAAAGTATGTAATGAAGAACTCTTCTAGCCAATGTGACTAGAGTATTCCTTTTTCGTAATTAGTCTACCAGGTCTGGAAAAGGGTTAAACTTATACCAGATAATTGCCCTTTCAAGTACTTTAATGAGCATGAAAGGAAGCAAGTTTACTCTGCAAGATTTTCATTCTTTAAGGAGTTAGAAAAGAGCTTAAAGGAAACTCCCTAAGTGCATTTTTCATAAAGGAGTTGATCGGCTTGAAAAAAGGATAAAAGTATACCAAACATATGTAATAGCCAAGCAAGGGGGAAGTGTTCAGTCAAGGGACAAGTATGAGAACCAAGAATGAAGGCGAGTGGGGAACACTAATGGGGCCTCCTTGCAGGTTGATGAATTGTGGAAAAATAATGCAATAATTGCAGTATGGATGGAGTGGAAGTCTCATGGATAGGACGCGATAGAAAAAATGGGGAAAAATGACTGCAGCCTGTGTGGCACGCAAATCGAGAAGATGAGGGGCATGGAAAAAATACCCAAAATGTTTTTTAGTGAGAGAGAGAAATGATCTCAAGCATCATCATGGTCTCATAAATCTGAATCCGACGGTGCAAATGGTGCGAAAAATGGAGGTCATATGGCTCTGGAATGATCAAAACAAAAATAGGGAAAAAATGGCTATAAATAGCAAAGGGGCCCTCCTCCACATGTCATTTTCACTGTGCAAACTGGGATAAGTGTGGAGGGGCCAGAAGAGGAAATTTAGATTTCTCTCAATTCGACTGGTGAAATCCAGTTCTATGACTTGCAGGTAAGTCTTTAAGTGATTTTTTACATTTTTTATGCATTTTTACTTGGATTTCGGCCTCTGGGGAGGTGTGCCAAGCATGGCTTGGGAACCATAGCACAGGAGCATGAATTTTAAGAGAAATCATGCGCTTTGGGTGCAGCTCTAGGTCGTACAATCGTGCGGTGGGAGCACGATTGCGGGACATACAACCGCTCTTTGAAGCACGACATTTCTTGGCAAACGTGCGCTTAGAGCGCAACTGTGGGCCCCATAGGTGCACTATTTTTGAGGGAAAAAGTGCACTCCATGCTGCATGTATGGGGAAAATGAGCGATTGGGAACACACCTTTTTTTCCATACTTTGGGTGCAGAGATCCGGAGGAGACCGAGGTATTATTGATATGGACCTGATGGGTTTTTTGTGTTAGAAAAACAGAATTGCAGAGCAATAACAATACAAATAAATGCAAATATAATCACATAGAAACATTACAAGAGAGACACCAATATATCGTGGTTCACCCAAGATGGGCTACGTCCACACTCAAGTTGCCATTCCTTATTATTATACCATCCAACAAATGAAGGGATACAACTTCCAACACATCTGCTGCACTTCCTCTTCACTGTCTCACAGTCTCTCTTCATGATCTTAGAGACCTTTACAATGCAAAATACCTAATACATCAACCCTAGAAGTATTACAATGTCTTTCTTATAAAGGGGAAATACAAAGGGAAAATACCATGGGTTACCCAAAACCATGGGCTCGTAATCTGTTGGTGAAACAACCCAAAAATTTCCTTCGGGGGCTACGCCCTCAAACCCCCACTGGCCCCCAGACCCCCTGGGGCGCGTGCCAGGATCATAACTAAACCTGGGGTACAACATGGCTGAAACAACATCATCTATGAGACTGGAAGATCAGGCTCCACAACCAACAATCTCCCACTTGGAGACTGATCACAATAACTCCACTGCTACTGTACTTGCTGGACTTGGACTTGGAAAATTTCTCATCTTCTCCTTCACGCTAGAAGGTCAACTAAAACCGAGCAAGAACTCAGTTTCTCTCTGGTCACTACCTTTGTGAACATGTCTGCAGTATTCTGGATAGTATGTATCTATTCCAGCTTCAACAGTTCATCTTCCGGAACAGAGCATATGAAATGGTACTTGAGTTGTATATGTTTAGTCCTGGAATGGAATGCTGAGTTCTTTGCAAGATGAATGGCACTACGGTTGTCACTATACAACCTGCTATCCTTCTACTTCTTACACAATTCCTCCATAAACCTTTGCAACCAAATCATCTCTTTACTAGCCTTTGTAACAACAACATACTCTGCTTCCGTTGTTGAAAGTGCAACAACCTTTTGCAGTTTCGAAATCCAACTTATTGTTGTTCCACCTACAGTAAACACATACCCTGTGGTGCTCCTCCTTCTATCCTTATCACCTGTCATATCTGCATCAACATATCCCTATAGAACAGTGTATGAACCTCCAAAACATAATGCCCGAGTGGTAGTACCTCTCAAATAACTGAGAATCCACTGTACTGCCTTCCAATGTTCTTTACCTAGATTTTTTATATATTTGCTCACAACTCCCACTGCATGTGCAATATATGGTCTTATGCACACCATGGCATACATCAAGCTTCCAACGACTGATGAATAGGGAATCTTGGACATGTAATATGTCTCTTCCTATGTCTTGGGACACATTTCCTTACTTAGATTGAAATGGATGGCCAAAGGTGTACTAATTGGTTTTGCATTCTGCATTCTGAACCTTTCCAACACCTTTTGTATGTACTCACCCTGAGATAATGTCAATCTGTGATTTTTTTTGTCTCTTGTTATTCTCATACCAAGGATTTGCTTTGCAACACCCAAATCTTTCAACACAAATGAATTTGCTAACTTCCTTTTCAACACATTTATTTCCTGCATGTTAGACCCTGCAACAAGCATGTCATCCACATACAATAACAAGATAATATAACTTCCATTATCTAGCCTCTTGAAGTAAACACAGTGGTCAGAATGACATCTACTATAACCTTGTTCTTTCATAAATTTGACAAATTTTAAATACCATTTCCTTAGAGCTTGCTTCAAACCATACAAGCTCTTCTTCAACCTTCATACCAAATTTTCATTCCCTTTGACCTCACACCCTTGTGGCTACTACATATATATATCTTCCTCCAACTACCCATGGAGAAAGGCTGCTTTTACATCTAACTGTTCAAGATGCAAATCTTCTACTGCAACTAGACTTAAGATAGTCCTAATTGAAGTCATCTTAACAACAGGAGAAAATATTTCATCAAAATCTATACCTTTCTTCTGTGCAAACCCCTTTACAACAAGTCTGGCCTTGTACCGCTTCTTACCTCCTTCTTCTTCCTTCAACCTGTAAATCCATTTGTTCTGCAATGCTCTTTTACCAGCAGGGAACTGAACCAAATCCCAAGTTTGTTTTCCTACTAATGAGTCCATCTCCTCATTCATGCCTTGCTCCCACTTCTTTCTAGTTTCCACCTACATTGCTTCTTCATAACATTTTGTTTCACTAGCATCAGTCATCAATAAATAATACATTGAAGGAGAGTATCATTCAGGGAGTCTACTTAACCTGGTAGATCTTCTTACACTTTCAAGAGTTTCAGGTACTTGCTGTTGTTCTTGATTTTCTGGCACCTTTGGAACTTCATTTTCTTCAATTTCATCAAGTAATGTGTACTCTGTGTTTTTCTTTTCCTGTTTCTTTTCTTGCAACTGGTCTTTATACATGACCTTTCATTGAATATCACATCTCTACTCCTAATGATTTTGTTATTTTCATAATCCCATAAGCGATAACCAAAATCATCAACCCCATATCCAATAAAGGTACATTTCTTAGATTTAGCTTCAAGCTTTGTTTTATTTTCTTTATCAATATGGACAAATGCTTCACAACCAAACATTCACATAAATGAGTAGTTTACCTTTTTGCCTGTCCATGTCTCCTCTGGAATACCACCATCCAAAGCACTTGAAGGCCCTCTATTTATTAAATAAACAATAGTATTTACAACATCTTCCCAAAACTGTAATGGAAATCCTGCATGCAATATCATACACCTTGCATGCTCCATGATCTTTCTATTCATCCTTTTGACACACCATTTTATTGTGGTGTTCTTGGGATTTTCTTCTCTCTACGAATCCCATGGTATGAACAATAGCTATCAAACTCCTTGCCGTAGTACTCACCTCCATTATAAGATTTGAGACACTTCAACCTTTTTCCTGTCTCATTCTAAACCAAAGCTTTCCACTTCTTAAAAGTAGAAAACACATCATATTTATGTCTAATGCAATAAACCCATGTTTTTCTAGTTGCATCATCAATAAATGTAACATAATAATGAGAGCCACCAAGAGATTGTACCTGATCTGGTCCCCATACATATGTATGCACAAGCTCTAACTTTTAATTATTCTTTTGTTTCCCAACCCTGAGAAATATGACTCTCTTTTGTTTTCCATAAACACAGTTCTCACAGAATTCCAAACTTACCTGCTTCAAATCTGGCAGCAACTTCCTTGAGTGGAGAATTTGCATCCCCTTCTCACTGATGTGGCCAAGCCTATGATGCCACAATGTTGTATCTGTTCCCGTGGAAGCTAAAGAGATAGAATGGTTAGTATTATGAGGACATAAATACAACGTACCTACCCTGTCTCTTTTTTCTATCACCATTGATCCTGTAGTGATCTTCCACCACGTTTCTCCAAATCCTAGATAGACAACATCCATCTCCCAACTGCCCTGTTGAGATTAGATTTCTTTTCATAACAGGAATATGCCTAGCATATTTTAGAAGCCATTAATTTCCATTCTTGAATTTTATCCATACGTTACCAATTCCAACAATTTTACATGGCTCATCATCACCCAACAAGACATGTCGAAAATCACCTGGAACATAATCATGAAAATATTTCCTATGGGGTGTAGCATGACATGAAGCCCTTGAATCTACTACCCAATTGTATTGGAGAAAAATCACTATGGCTTGGGGTCGACCACAACAGACAGCTGACTACCAGAAATCAACTCAATTCCCAATTCTATGCTATATAAATGACAATGCTAAGATAATGAATAGTATAACCAACCTCGATCCAAACGTTTGATGTAGATCCCCGTTGGAGCTTTTCAATCTGTGCACTTTAATCTGCAAATTAATCTTGACAACCAATATACAACAAGTACATATAATATATAAACGGTGTTAACATCATCAATAGCAATGGCCCATGATATAACAAGTAAATGCAACCCAATGTAGTATAAACAATATTTACAACATTAATGGATGAGAATATGAGTATTTCTATTAATAAACAAGAAGAAGTACAATGTGATACGACCTCTTGCCGACAACCAATCTGAACCAAGATCTAGGTCAATCCACTTGCGCCTCCACCACTTCAATCCTCCATGGAATGGCAAACTCAAACTATGGTAGGAGTTTGGAAGGTGAACATAAAGGGTTCACAAATACAAGGATCAATGAGTGTAGACTCAAGATAGGGAAAAAATCCACTAGAGTTCTCTTCTCCTCCCATCCATAAGCCATATGTGCTCAATATATAGTCTTCTCAAAGGTAAATGAAAGGACACATTGAGGCATTTCTTGGGCAGATGGAGGGTCAAAGGTCACCCAATGACTGCTTTTTGGGAGTAAAAAGTAATAAACTAGTGATTTTTATCATTTCACATGCTACCCGCGAGCTCTAGTGATGCACTCGTGGGTACGCCCACTATAATGATGCAGCAAGTGTACAAGAAAAAAAAAAGTGTCTGAAGGATATAAAGTGGTTTTGAGTCAGTGAAATGGATTCTCTAGGCCAAAGAGTGTTGATTCTCACAAGGTGGAAGATTACGTTGTAACAGATGCCCCCTAATGTGTGAGGTCAGAGACTGATGCTACGATGGCTGAAATACATTATAAATACTAGAAGTGGAGTGATGTAGACACAAGTGGAAAGAGCAACTCACTCATCATAATACAATAGTATCCCTGAATACATGTCAGTAGTACAACAATCTGATACAATGGCCATGAATAGGCAGTACATAGTGAATACATGTCATAAGTGATCATAGCCATGATCCCTCTATAGTAAGATATGGTCCCCTGCTGAAAAGGAAACAACTGGTGCAAAATGGAGGTACAAACTGCTGATATATGAGAGGTGATATCTTAGATGTAAAGTCATCATCATAAGTAGCATACTGAATGCCACTGTCGCCCGAGGTATTCTACACGAGTCTTCGACGGTGCAAGTCCCATCAAGTGAATAAAGGAGTTGAGGTCGAACTTGATGTGACATTGTTTGATTACCGATCAATGATGTATACCGTTAACAGACGCGAGATAACCCACCAATAATGAAAATGGGCATCAAGGCACAGCGCACAATCATCGAAGTGCGAATAGATGAGTTGAAGTCGAACACTAGGATGAATCCATCGATCAAGGGACATTGATGTATTCCAAAAACTGTCGATGGCGAGAGAACCTGCCACTAATGATTGTAAGCCTCAAGGTACTCAACTGAACTCTAAGCCTCAAGTTCCGGAATAAATGGGTTGAAGTCGATGGAACGAGACTCGCTGGAAAGAGGGCATTAATGCACCCCCCATCAACCAGCACGAGGTACTAGCTATGCTGAAATATTTGGAAGAGCTCAGGTGAAATAGAATTGACTCAATAAGGATGTTCGACATGCAATAGTCAAGAGATCTGAGGAGTGGTTGACTCTGGTTTCAGGACTTCCTTTGAATAAGAGCATGAGCAGATGGATAGACTTAGGTAGCATAGACTTGATATAGACTGTGCAATGTAGGAGGCATTACAAAGGGATCCATAATGACTGGAAGCTTAACCAATCGGTAGAGTAAACTGAGAAACAAGTACAACTCCTAAGGTCCAACTATAGTCCCGACTCATAATGTATGAAGTGGAATGAATGCTCTGTTCAAAGGCGACACAACATCTACCAACAAGAAGTAGTAACCATAATCCCGTCCGGGTTTTTGGAATATTTGATTTTTTTGGTCTTTTTCATATTTGAAAAAGCTGAAAAAAGAATAAAATTTCTTATAGTACAACAAGTGAGGGAACAAGTGTCAAATGGCGAGTTGACTAGTCCCAAGTAGTGGAACATACCTATGATCAATGCAAGGAAGCGCATGCAGGATGTGGACACTCGGGGGAATGTTCCCTCAGGGTAAAGGGTCATCAAGATGCGAAAGATAAATTAAGGTCTGCTTGGCTTGGAAGGTAAAGTGCTCAGGCACATGGCTAATGAGTGAGTAACTAGGAGCCAACACAAGGCTCAAGTGATAAGTAGAATAATGCAATGTAATCACAACTTGACATAAAAGGGGAGTCCTTTTTCGTAAAGTTAGTCTCCTCACTCGAAAAAGTGTAAAATAATGAGAGAAGAATTCTTCTAATCTTGTATGACTAGAGTATACCTTTTTCGTAATTAATCCACAAAGGTTCGGAAAATGGGTAAACCTATACCTAAGTGGATGTCGCTTCAAATCGCTTAACGAGTCTGAAATGACAAGCATACTCGGCAATCTTGTTTGATTTGAAAAAGTATAACAAGGGCTTAAAAAAGACTTTATAAAAATCTTTTCCGTAAAGGTTTAACGAGCCCGAAAAAGTAAACTCGTGACCTCCTTACTGTTTTTAATGAGCTCAAAGGAGAGATGGAAGAATGCTCGTAATGGGAGTAGACGAGTGTCAGGGGCATGTGATACTAGTTCCAAGCGCATGGAACAAAGCTATGCATAATGCAAGGAACATGAGCAAGATAAGGACACTCAAGGGGTGTCTGCGAATTCGGATGGCAGAAGGTTCAAAAGGATCATAACAATGGGGAGGCTTAAACCTATATGCAAGGTTCCGAATATGACTACCATGAATGAAGCAAATGTAGAAAAGGACCGGTAAACAAGTATAAGTCTAGCTAAGAATCCTGTCTCCAAGAAACATAAGTACCAAGATCATCTCTAAAATGTACGTAAAGGAAAATCTGATACAAGTCATTGCGGTAGAAACATTTTCAACTTCACTATTGTTAACCTCAGACAAGATGCAGGTAGAGCTAACTACTGAAGGTGCCATAGTACCAATACCTGAGGGATCAAAATGATCATCTTCAAAATGAAGAGCAAAGCTGAAGGATGTGAAGGAATTTGCAAAAGAAAATCCATCATCACGGGAGTTGGAAATTCTAGAAATAGAATCAAACTCTTCAGGAGCACCGATTTGCGGATCTATAGGAGAGCTCAAAGACTCATCAGACTCAAACATCAAACCAAGGCTGGATGAGACTGTGACTGGATCCAAATCCAAATGGATGGCAGGTTGTATTATAGGCTCATCTCATTCAATAAGACTGAGGGTGGGAAGGGAATGAGATCTATGATAGAAATCCTCCCAAGGCTCATCATTACCATGCATGGAATTGATAAAATATTCATATGAAGGTAGAGTACCATTGTCACGTCCCCACCCATCACACCAGTGCAATGGAGAGGATCGTGAGGCTAAAGCCAGGCATCTAGCCCCATAAACTTATAACCAAGCACTCACATGATTTAAAAGAGATATGGGATGTATAATTAGGAGAGAAACACAACGGAAATAAACAATTTCACATCCCATTAGACATTCAGTATTTTCATGCCATTTATCAATCTAAACAATATCAAATTATCAAGTGAGAATACTTATCTCAAACCAAGTAATCCCTGACCAACCAGCTACGCTTCTGCAACGTTCCTCCCAACCATAGGCCAATGTGCTCTTCAATTTCTCAGCACCACTGCCACCCCCGAGCTGGGCATGATCTCCACAAGGAAATAGGGAACAACAGGGTCTCACATGGCCATAGATACCCCAAAATCAGCCATACCAACCATCAGTTGGGTTTCTGAGGCTGTTAGGAGATGGATGCATATAACAGCAAAAATGTAAGTGCTGGGCGTGAGAAAAATGCTTCTATAGTGAAGTTCCCAACAATGGGTTCCTAACAGTTCCAGGAAAACATGCGCAACCAAAACGAAAAGGAGAAAATGGGAAATCAACCTTAGGAGGGCAGAATCGTTTTCCTAAGAATGCTCATGGGCATTTCATGGGCAGAAACGGCCTCTCTAACCCCAAAAATCGTGGCTCTCTTCTTCCATCCAATGAGCTAACCAAAAACGATTTTTCAGGCATGGAATAATGCCAGAAATGGTGAAAAACGTGAAGGATAAAACCCCAACAGGCTCAGACTGCGTGAGAGAAAGAATTCCATGGGTGAAGAATGGCTTTGGGCCAATTTCGTGGGGGTTTTCTTTCCCAGCCAACCAAAACTCGATTTCCCAGGTTGCTGTCTTGCCCATACCCGAAAATTGATAGCCATGCCTCTCCCATCCCAAGGCATTAATTATCTCAACCAATTATTGGGTAGTTGAGAGTTCATGGATTTCCCCAATGAAATGGCTTAACACCATGGCTCAAGGGTTTGGTTATTTTCCCTCCCTATTCCTTGTAAAGATCATGCCCCCATCTCTTTGTTGCATTGCGTAGCTGGTTGTGGGTTTTTCATTAAAATTACATGTTTACATGATGTCCGATTTTACATTGTGCACTGCTAGCACAAGAACCATATGCATCTATTCTAATTGCCGATACATAAAATGATAAATCAGTGGCGGGGCCTTGGCCTTGAGCTCCTCACCATGACTAAATGACAATATTTACATCATTTACAATATTAATGCCATAGGGTCAAGATGGGGACGTTACATTCCCCTCCCCTTGGAATAACACCGTCCTCGGTGTTCCAACACTTTGGAAAATAAATACCCACTTTACATATGTCCAAAATTCACAAAAACTTTGCAGATCTGCCCTTGCATTCTGTTCTTTACATTGAACTTTCAGGACCAAGTCCTTTGATCTTCACGAGCTGCTCCTGCTGATTTGGATCTTCTAGCTCATCCATAAGTCTGAAAACTTTATGGCTGCTACCCTCTTGATGTTCTCTTGTTGGGCAGTTGCGGAGGTAATGATCCCCCTCACAATTCCAACACTTCACGAGTTGCTTCATCTTAATCTGCTCAATTTCCTTTGAATCTTCCCACCTGGAGCGTTTCTTAATCGGACGATTGGATGAATGCTTCTTCACTGATCCACTTTTCTTTCCCTTGCTGATTGCTTTCATAATGCTTTTTACCTCTTTCTGCAGACGAATAGAGTCCTGCAAGACCTTGTGGTTCATCTTGTTCTGCTGCTTTTGCATCTTGAGCATCTCTCTAAGATTTTCTTGGGTCTTGGCAATTGTTTGAAGAAGACTTCCAGCCAATCCTAATAGCCCTTGGTCTGCCACCATGGTTAATGGAAATAACTGACCACACTTTGCTCACTAGCACACCTGCCTGCACCGACTGCAACCAATTGATTCAATTTCACCTGTGAAATTTATCATTACAATTCTTGTTAGGTCAAGCATAACCCAAAACATTTAAAAATCAGTCAATGGTTCTTCCCCAGTTGACATGGATAGTCCATGCTTTACTCATGAGACTCCCACACTTTTTATGTTTGCCCAACATACACATGAATTCCTTCATGTTTACCCATTCACAGGAAATTCATTACTTAGCATTCACAATTCACTTTAATCAAATAAACACACTTTTACTTTCAGTCATGCATGCATTCAGCTTTTTTTTTTTTTTTTTCTAATTCTATAATTGCATCAATAAAAGGGAAAGAGAGAGAGCAGTAAGAGTTTCTCCTCTTAGTCTTGTTCCATTCTGGAACCCACACCACCACTGTGGTTTTCCTGCTCCTGTCCTCTTTCACTTCAACGTGAATGCTTGACCTTCCCTCCTTGGCTATGACACGTAGTGTCTATGGTTTATTCTAGACCCCTCAACCATGGAGTTCCTCCACTTGGTTGGTCTAACTCTTGGCCGCTAGGACTCACACAGCTCCACTAGCCCCATCTTTCATTACTGCTCATGCTGAGCTCTTTAGGGTGGTTACATGTCCACATGCATCCTTAAGATGCTTCAAGGTTCTTGCTTCCAACAATACATGCGTTGGATGTCTTCGCTTTATTCCATAGGACCCTTCTTTGCTCTACAAGCCTTGGATCTCCTATGGGTACAATAACGAATGTTGGGATAGCATGCAGGCTACTCCTCAACATCAATTAATCAATGCTCAACCAGCCACTTCCTGGATTTACCAAGCAGCTTTCAGTTCTTTCAAGGTCCCTGTTCCCTGCATTGACCGAGGTTTCCAACAAAGAACAATAATGCATCAGCTCACTTTTGCAATATTTATGCTTGAAACCTTCAGTTTTTTTTTTAAATAAGAAATGAATGAAATTGAATACTTATCTGTATTATGCTTTTCCTCGCTACTCCACAGGTTTCCTTCTCTGCTTTACAAGCCTTGGATCACCTGTGGGATGGATGCTTGGCCAGCACACATGCTGCTCCACAACATCATCCGAATAGGCAATGCCAAGCCAGTGCACCGACTGGGTTTGTCAGGCATCCCAAAAATCAGTATGCTAAGCCAGTACGTCGTCTGGGTTTATCAAGCAATTCGAAAATCAGTATGCTAAGCCAGTACGCCGACTGGGTTTATCAAGCATTTTAAAAATCAGTATGCTAAGCCAGTACACCGACTGGGTTTATCAAGCATTTTAAAAATCAGTATGCTAAGCCAGTACGTCGACTGGGTTTATCAAGCATACAAGAACCATTTCCAAGCCAGTTCTCTGACTGGGTTTGTCAGGAAATAACACCCTTCACCAATACCTCCACATCATACAAGTAACCAATGCCAAGCCAGTACACCGACTGGGTTTATCAGGCATTCAGCAACCTTTCGCCACAACTCCCAAATAACCAATGCCAAGCCAGTACACCGACTGGGTTTATCAGGCATACAACAACCATTCGTCACAACTTCCAAATAACCAATGCCAAGCCAGTACGCCGACTGGGTTTATCAGGCATACAACAACCATTCGTCACAACTTCCAAATAACCAATACCAAGCCAGTACACCGACTGGGTTTATCAGGCATACAACAACCATTGCCAACCCAGTACATTGACTGGGTTTATCAGGCAATATGAACAACATAATATGATTACGTGGCTCCTTCTCTTGTGCAACCCGTGGTTCCCTCCAAGAACTCCATAGGTGACTCACTTGATTGCAGGCTAGCATGGCCCCACAATACCCATTCACACTACATAAGGATGATACCCCTTTTCTGCAACACATCTCCCCGGGCCTATCCATCCCTTCTAGTGTCCTTTAGTGTGAGCGTAGAAAGGTTACCACTGCCCATACAGTCCTCTTGAGCACCCTTCTTCACTTTGCCTCTTTCGTGCAACACCAAGTTGCATTGGTGTAAGATGTTAGCACAAGAAGGATAAGCAGGCTCATCAGTATTGTTGCCCAAAAATTGTAATCATATTTCATATCATTCACTATCAAGTATTGAAACACCAGGAATGCGTCCATTCCCTTAGGGTGTAGTCAATATTGAAAACCCTATCATGACCCAACACCAGAAAAGGTGTGCACCCCCTGTCCGATGTGCGCCATGTAGGCCCTAGTCATACTCAAGCAGTCTGGAACAATAGTAAAATAATAAAACATGCTCTGCATATTAAATCTAATAACCAGACACATATATTCTTGGTTAGGGTTACGGGATACTCATTCGTTTTACAGATGTTTATTTTCTACATTTGTGAAGAATGGGGCTCCCTTCTCTGAGTCAACAGTCCTTCGGTTTGCCACCCCAATCTTTTCACGAGACATAACCCACACATGCCTTCTTGGCATAATTTACTGTCTCACTCACATGCCTTACCAACATGCAGTTTGTCTGAGACATTATCAACATTTACAATGGCGTTTCACTCGAAACCCATTTCCAAAGCATGGGATCCTTCCCATCTAGTTTGGATTCTGCAGGCCATCACACATGATCTTCCTGCAATGTGTCATCCTGGCACACTTTATCAAATAGCCAAACAGTCAGCACATTTAGCAATAAGCCTCAAATATGATTGTTCCATAACCAATCAATAGCATTAATAATTAATTCAATATGAATTTACAATTCTGTCTACTACAGAAATTAGTTTTCTTATCCATGAGGCTATCCTTATATTGTTTGTCTCCTGTAGTGGCACCACTCTGTCCGTTATGGTATTATGCCCGCTGCCATACGGGAGCATCCACTTACAGCATGTCCTCCTGACACATTTTCATATAAGACAAACAGTCATTAGCAATTATTAGAAAAATTTCAAATCCAAAACCATTACAAATCTGATATTTACAATTGCTCTTACTAACAAAACTTATAGCTCTCAACCATGAGATTTCTCCTCATACGCTCTAGATCAAATTTCACATTCATATCATTCATACAACTCTGTACTTCCACAAAGCATTCTAGCGGCCCATCGATCATGATTGGGCTCTTCATGCCCTTACTATTCTGCATTCAAAACAGCCCATGAAATGATCCTAGAATTATCATCAATTCATTATTTATTTTGCAATAACATATGCATCATCCCTATGCATTCATACAATGCATCACAAGATTTATAAAATCTCTTAATGCACATCTACTCAATGCTACCTTGCATTGTTTCATGAGTACTATGCATTCAAGCATATTATGATCGAAACATGACTATCTCATATAACTTGCATTATCATAATCAGGACCACTAGTCCTCACTTGCTTTGGTTATTAAGTACATAACCAACATACACATGGCATGATATAAATTCATATGAATGCATTGAGATTTCTAAATAGTCATAGGGTTTAAGGATCATTTCCTTCACTTACCCACACCTCACCAAGCTTGGTAGGTTAACAGCCCCAGTCGATATTCAATATTACATGCAAATTAGCTCAACATAGCTCAAACATAGTTGAAGAGATCTTACCAAATCCCCTTTCAACATTCATGCAATTTGGCACCAATAATCATTACCTGCATGGGTACCATTAACATCGTCTGATGTCACCTGATCAGTTGGCCTCTTACCAAGGTTGCTCAGTCCTTTTTCCAACTTTATGATCACAGATTTGTTGCGCCATCCTTTCTGCATAAGGTTGTTGGCTTCATGCAACAACATCCTCAGAACATTTAGCCATGCTCTTTGTTATCTTTGTTCATACAAACAATACCAACATCAATAGTGATCCACAATATTCTACATTAGTGGTTTATTGCATATGCCTACTTCATTATTCTACCAATGTGCAATATCCCATTTATGCACAGGCGTTTCTATATGCACTATGCAATTTGTTAAGATGCCATCTAGTGCATATACATCTATGTAATCCTTTACTTTTTAACATTTTTATGCCATATGACAATTTCATAATTATAAGTATGATAACAAACAGAGGTTTAAGAAATTCTTCCCTTTTCGATCCCTCATCGTGACATGGAATTCCTCTTCCATATCCTGCAATTGTAGAAATTGCCCATATTGACAACAAAATTTGTTTGTCAAAACAGCCGCTGGCACTCTTCTGCACTAAATATCTATGATATATGTAGACCTCCTTCAAACTCTGGTCATGCATCATTGTTCCCTTCTGTACAAGCTTTCCAATGCCTATCTTCATGCTCCATTCTGACATCAGGTGCGGGAACTGCATCCTTTCAAAAATGACAACTTTCACTCCCATTATGCACATTTTACACAGTGGCATTATATTCTCTAAAATTTGCAAATTACTTCATGCACATGGGAAGAATGCCGTACTGACAATTCGTCCAATCACAAACAAAGACACATGAGGGGGAAAAAGAAAGGGGGTCAAGGGGGCTTTCCCCCTTGTGGTCGAGGGCAGCGCCCTCGTTTTTATTTATTTATTATTTTATTTTTTTAGGAAACACGCCACATCGGGCGGTTCACGAAGTCTTGCCGCAACGGGCAGTTCGATGAATCCTACCGCGATGGGCGGTTGGATGATTGCTCCCGCAACTGTGGGGCAGTTCACTATATGCTCCCACAACTGCGGGGCGGTTGGCTGTAGCCTTCCGCAGTTGCTGGGCGCTTCGGCGACGGCTTCCACAATTGCGGAGCAGTTCGCCGAACGCTTCCGCAATGGCGGGGCGATTTGCCGAGCGGAGCCATTCGGCGAAGGCTTCCGAAGTTGCGGAGCCATTCAGCGAATGCTCCCGCAATTGCGGAGCCATTCAGCGAAGGCTTCCGCAGTACCGGAGCCGTTCGCAGAATGCTTCCGACGGAATGCTTCCCCGTTTTCGGGTGTTTTTTTTTTTTTTTCGGAATGATTCGGCGAAGTCTTCCGCAGTTGCGGAATGATTCGCCAAAGTCTTCCGCAGTTGCGGAACGATTCAGCGAAGTCTTCCGCAGTTGCGGAACGATTCTCCGAAGTCTTCCGCAACTTCGGAACGACTCGCCGAACTCTTCCGCGTTTCGGAACGATTCGCAGAATCCTTCCGAAATTTCGGAAGAGAATTCTTTCCAAAAAAAATTCCGATACTTAGAAAATTTTTCACTTAAAAACATTTTTCTCCGCTGTTTCGGAGCCATTGGCTGAATTCTTCCGCAATTTCGGGAAGGTTTGCGGAATCCTTCCGCAATTTCGGGAAGGTTCGCCGAACTCTTCCGCAATTGCGGGAAGGTTCGCGAAACCTTTCCGAAATTTCGGAACGACTTCCCGAAACGGCTTAAAACAAATTTTTTTCAAAAACAGACTTAAACCAAATTTTTTTTTCAAAACTCATAAGACAACAATTTTCTTGTAATTGCTATCAGATTTGGCCCATAGAGGCCCAATGCTGCAATGCAGCTCTGATACCATTCTGTCACGTCCCCACCCATCACACCAGTTTAATGGAGAGGATCGTGAGGCTAAAGCCAGGAATCTAGCCCCATAAACTTATAACCAAGCACTCACATGATTTAAAAGAGATATGGGATGTATAATTAGGAGAGAAACACAACGGAAATAAACAATTTCACATCCCATTAGACATTCAGTATTTTCATGCCATTCATCAATCTAAACAATATCAAATTATCAAGTGAGAATACTTATCTCAAACCAAGTAATCCCTGAGCAACCAGCTACGCTTCTGCAACGTTCCTCCCAACCATAGGCCAATGTGCTCTTCAATTTCTCAGCACCACTGCCACCCCCGAGTTGGGCATGATCTCCACAAGGAAATAGGGAACAACAGGGTCTCACATGGCCATAGATACCCCAAAATCAGCCATACCAACCATCAGTTGGGTTTATGAGGCTGTTAGGAGATGGATGCATATAACAGCAAAAATGTAAGTGCTGGGCGTGAGAAAAATGCTTCTATAGTGAAGTTCCCAACAATGGGTTCCTAACAGTTCCAGGAAAACGTGGGCAACCAAAATGAAAAGGAGAAAATGGGAAATCAACCTTAGGAGGGCAGAATCATTTTCCTAAGAATGCTCATGGGCATTTCGTGGGCAGAAACGGCCTCTCTAACCCCAAAAATCGTGGCTCTCTTCTTCCATCCAATGAGCTAACCAAAAACGATTTTTCAGGCATGGAATAATGCCAGAAATGGTGAAAAACGTGAAGGATAAAACCCCAACAGGCTCAGACTGCGTGAGAGAAAGAATTCCATGGGTGAAGAATGGCTTTGGGCCAATTTCGTGGGGGTTTTCTTTCCCAGCCAACCAAAACTCGATTTCCCAGGTTGCTGTCTTGCCCATACCCGAAAATTGACAGCCATGCCTCTCCCATCCCAAGGCATTAATTATCTCAACCAATTATTGGGTAGTTGAGAGTTCATGGATTTCCCCAATGAAATGGCTTAACACCATGGCTCAAGGGTTTGGTTATTTTCCCTCCCTATTCCTTGTAAAGATCATGCCCCCATCTCTTTGTTGCATTGCGTAGCTGGTTGTGGGTTTTTCATTAAAATTGCATGTTTACATGATGTCCGATTTTACATTGTGCACTGCTAGCACAAGAACCATATGCATCTATTCTAATTGCCAATACATAAAATGATAAATCAGTGGCGGGGCCTTGGCCTTGAGCTCCTCACCATGACTAAATGACAATATTTACATCATTTACAATATTAATGCCATAGGGTCAAGCTGGGGACGTTACAACCATCAAGGAATTTGTGTGAACAAGATGGGTTGACTACCTGTGTAGGTAGCATAATGAAATATTCCTCTACTGTCCCTGAAGAAGAGAGATCCAAATCTGCAATGTCTAGTTGAACATGATGAGCAATCTTGACTGCAGACAAGGGCATATCCATCCCAATGTGCGAAATGTCTCCAGATGGGGAACTCGTGGAAGGTGGATCCCATGGATCACTAAAGTATGATGTTCAAAAAAGTACATGATTTAACGAGGAAGGAGCATCATTGGAGATGGTTCCTACAAAGGATATGGGTGCATGGAAGTTGAAAGATCCCATCAACGAAGGGTATATACCAACACCCATGTTCCCAGTTGCTAGCCGAGAATCTTTAACTTGCGGGACTATTGATCCCATGGATGTTGTGGGAGAAGGATTAACGAAATCCAGTTGATCGATGGTCACAATCTTGCCTTCATGTGGAAAGAAAATAACTCTCAATACAGTAGACATGACATCCTTCATAGCGTACATCCAATTCCGGCCCAGTAAAAGGTTGTAGTCGATGGGCGCATCAACCACCTCGACTTCAATAGGCACAAATTTACCTCCCAAGTAGACAACAAGGGAAGGGATAATTCCATGCGGCTTAAATGAACGACCGTCGAATGAAGTGAGCATGGTTCTAGACGTGAGTAGAGGAGGAGAGCCTAGAGCTTTCCAACAAGCTAACGACGTTACTGACGTGGAAGCACCTTCGTCAACCATCGTACGTTTGACAAAATTTTGAAGGCATGCCACCTAGATTTGAAAAGCCACGTGGTAAGGTAAGTGAGGTTGAACATCAGTAGTGTCGAACTTGATAACACTGGGACTTCCCCCATCCCAAACTACTAACGCACTCAAAAGGGCATGCTTTTGAGAAGGACAGGCCTACAAAACCTCAAGAGTTCACATGGCACACGGAGTTTGGCCCAAGTCTTCCACAATGGAGTAGTTATGGGCGGCTCGAGCATTAGGATTATGCATAGAGCACTTAAGAACACCTTTTGGTATCCGTAGAATATTAAAGGGCTTCTCGATATGCAAGGAATTGTCAGGAGGAGGGGCATGCTCACTCCCCATATTAGGTTGTGGTGTGCCATAATCGCGTTGGCGAGTGGAAAGACTAACCTTTGATTGAACCGCATTCACACATCCATACCCACCAGTATTGGAAGAAGACATTACCGTCTCAGTAGGTCCATAACCAGTGGTGGGAGCATGTGAAGCCATGTTTTGATGATGAGGAAGGGGATCATTTAACACAGCCGGGATCTGTGCCAAATGCTTCGATGCTTCTTCGATTTGAGGACATAAGTGAGTAAGATGATCTTCCTCGCAAAGCTTACAAGGAAACTTCACCTTATGCCTAGGTTTACGGTCCTCACCAGCATTTTCGCCTTCTCGAGGGGGGTTGGCATTATTCTTATGAGGGGTATTTCGATTGCTATTGTTGTTCCCATTGTTTCCACCCTTATGGTTGTTTCTCCCCTTTTTCTTACCACTAGGTTGTTCGTTACCTGATTGGTTTGTCGATTGAACACTGTGTACATCGGACGACGGGGTGGAAGTGGACAAGGTGTGAACTTGTCTGGGAGTAGACTGGTTTAGTGACAAATTTTGCATTTGATTAGCTACCAGATCGATAGGGCGAGTGCTTGCGGATCCTACGATGCCATCGGAATGCAGTCTAGGAACTGACTGAGGCTCATGGCATGTTCGCAGTGCCTTAGGAATAATGTCATACAAAATGCCAGACTAAGAGTATAATAAGTCTATCTGCTGGACTTTCAAGATGGCTTGTTCCTTAGTCACAATGCCATACATCGAGATATCCTTAGCAATGTATGGGATTAGAGACTTGAGGAACCATTCCAACAGGAACTTTGGAGGAATGTTGGCTTTCACTAACCTCTTCCGCCGATGCAACTTTTGAACATGGTCAGAAATATGTGTGGCTTTGTTTTGACGAAAGGTAGACAAAAGTTCAGTACCAGTATCATAGTGAACTGGAAACTGGAAATGATCTAAGAAAACCAAAGCGATCTTGTTAAAACCCCTATAAGTGTTTCCAGGCAACTCAACATACCACTTCATGGCTTCCCCCGTGAGGGTGCATTGAAATAGTCGTAATCTAATGGAATCGTGATTCAACGAGTTGGAGGAACACCAAAGGTGAAATGTTATGACATGATCACCCGGGTCCTCACCACCTTTCCCTTCAAACTTAGGAATGTCCAAAGGGAGCTTGGTAGGGACCAGAGGCCAATTAGGGTCGTGACACATCGGATCATTCATGAGCTTTGAAATATCCGGAAGGTTCAAACATGCAAGGAACGGGAGCTACGGCTAGAAAGATTGATTATAAGCTCCCATAAAAGGTTGGTTGAATGGAACCGAATTATAAGATAAACCAAAAGATTGACCATAGGGTTGATAACCTCCTCCGACCTGACCCATATGAGAGTAAGTAGGTATATACGTGTTTTGGGCACCATATTGGGGTGGTTTGTACTAGTGGCCAGCACCGACTGTGTTGTAGTAAGGGTTTCCCCTATAAGTATGGGGCATATATGTACTATTCGTAGCAGGAACCGAGTTCTAATGACCATAATGGTATGGTATGTTCCCACCCCCAGCATTAGGATCAGCTTGAGCAGTCGTGTGGTGACCATAAGCATGAGATGTATTCCCAATTCCAACATTTGTGTTACTAGTGGCAAGGATGGTGGCGTTATGTCCATGTGGATAGGATATATTCCCACCTCCTACATTGGCATTACTAGTGGCGGCAGTGGACCCAAAAGTATGCGGTATATGTCCACCCCCATGGTTAGGAGGAGCATTAACATTTGCGAAAGTAGTCCTGGGTTGACGAGTAGCGACATGTGTATTAGGTGGTGGATGGCGAGTCGTCTATTAGGTTGGGTAGTCCTAGGAGGCGGTCGCCTTCCAACATTAGCATTGTTAGGAGGAATACGAACAGTCCCCATACTATGTGTGTGAGTGGACAACGTGGTGCCCCTGGTGAGGGTATTTCCCCCAGTGGGTGCAGTGTGGCTAACACTATGACTAGTGCCAGCGTGACTACCAAACATAGTGGAAGGATCAACTGTATTATAATTAGGAATACCAAAAGAGAATGCAATTGGGTTGACCGTAGGACTAGTGTCGTCATGTAACTCTGGAATAGCTTGTATATAATTGTGTGGAAATGAAGGATCGAACTGGTCGTCCTTGGGTGGATCTGGACCAAGCAAAATACGTTGGTTGTCAGGTGCATCACCCCCCCACACCTCACGAGGAGTAGGGGTGTCTGAAGTGTGTTCGACTCTACTCGATGGAGTCGTAGGTATTTCTTCAGTATCAGAATGTGCAGCAGTCATGACGTCTAGGACATATGTCTCGTAAGAATCCGAAGACATATAGGGAGCCCACCGACGTCCCCTAGCAATGCGACATGAAAGCTCGGCAGGTTCTAAACTAGCCAATCGACAGGATCGACGGAGAGTAGGAATCCGCGCCACGATATCTCCAGAGAGAATATAGAATCAAAATGTCCCCTAAAGCAAAACTATCGATAAAAAACAATAAATCAAAAGAACACACCTAGAGAAACTATAGCCAAGAGCAGACAAACAGAGTGTTTAAATGAGCTCCCGACACTAGAGCCGGTATGTCTCACCTAGGAGAGGCTTGAGACTCCCAAACTATAGTAGGAGGTAACAGAATCAGTTATAACGGCCCCCAGACTTCACTGTGTGCACAGGGTCAAGTCCCTATACAACGACAACTGTGCTTTCTGAACCCTATCTGACTCAAGACACAAACAACATAACCACCGCTAGAACCCTATGCAATACCTAGGTAAGGAAACTATGGTCACCACAATATAACCAATGCTCAGGGGAATAGTCACAGGTGGGATCCGTCGTATGGGCAGGGTAGTTGAGCCTGAAACTCAATGAGGGTCAAATCCCCCAAGAGTCCCCAGATACGAACAAATCCTTGAAATATATCCCACGTTCAGCCAGTATCAGAGGGATATCTCTTCAACTAACCTCCCGTGACCTCGTGCTTAACTCTGGCTTGAGTATAGATTCCTGAGAACACCGATATATACCATGGATTCCTCCATTCCCTGGTCAGACACCTAATGCTTCATCTAGTAGTCTTGGATTGTTAACTCACAGTGATCTATTCCAAGACTCTAAACCTATGCTAGTTGGTGTACCCTATAAATAAAATCGGTCTAATCAATTTTAATATTAAGTGTTAATTTTAATGGCTGTGGTTACTCAAGGGATATGGTCGTGAAACTAGTGATGTGTATGACTCAATAGAATGCAAAATCGTCAAATCCTCGACTCATCTATCCAATGAAAAAAATGCCACTAACATGCAAAATCAATCCAATGGTTTCGAAATAAATATGCAATCCTTTTGTATTTTTCAATGCACAATCAGAATCTAAATGAAGGCAGAAACCACTCAATGCAAAATGAGTACATAAAAGCAATTTTTTTTGTATTTTCTCTTATAAACAAAAGGAAAATGCAAAACTATATGTATATTTTTGTATTTTTCAATATAAAGAAATGAAAAATGCAAGCAAAATCCTACTATCTAGTCACTGATATGCCAAGAAGATCACTAAGACAACTCAGCGGATACCAAACAGTAAGACTCATCCAACGGAATGAGCTCAAAAGGAAAAAGCCAACAAGGCTAAATACAAGGATGGGTAAAAAACCAACAAGGCTCAACCAAGAGAAAAGAAGAGTTATGGTCACAACCAAAGCATGGAACAGTCAAGAAACAAGCCAACAAATACTTAGGATCATCCAAAGCCAACCCAGCAACAACCAAAAGTCATAAATCAACCAAAGCCAGAGTTGTACGCTACTGCCAAAGGAAAACCTGCTGGTACCCGCGAGCAGTAGAGTATACATAGGCAGGTGTATGTGGGCAAAGCTAAGCTAGCCCACGGGTAGGGAAAGGAAAATGGGCAAATAAAGAGTCTAATGGCTAAGAAAAAACCAGTTTTCTATAGTGTACCTCAACGGCCAATCAATGACACAGAGATTCGATAAACAAAAACTCTTATTAAGGACTAGTGCTCAAAAAGTCCCCAAAAATGGATGTTTTCCCCAGTATTATCACCATTTCTGTATTGGAGAAAACTCACTATGGCTTGGGGTAGACCACAAAAGAGAGCTGAATACCAGAAATCAACTCAATTCCCAATGCTATGCTATATAAATGACAATGCTAAGATAATGAAGAATATAACCAACCTCGATCCAAATGTTTGATGTAGATCCCTATTGGAGCTTTTCAATCCGTGCACTTGAATATGCAAATTAGTCTTGATAGCCAATATACAACAAGTACATATAATATATAAACGACATTAACATCATCAATAGTAATGGCCCATGATATAACAAGTAAATGTAACCCAATGTAGTATAAACAATATTTACAACATTAATGGATGAGAATATGAGTATTTCTATTAATAAACAAGAAGAAGTACAATGTGATACGACCTCTTGCCAGAAACCAATCCGAGCCAAGATCTAGGTCAATCCACTTGTGCCTCCACCACTTCAATCCTCCATGGAATGGAAAACTCAAACTATGGTAGGTTTGGAAGGTGAACATAAAGGGTTCACAACTACAAGGATCAATGAGTGTAGACTCAAGATAGGGCAAAATTCCACTAGAGTTCTCTTGCTTTTCTTTCTCCTCCCATCCATAAGCCATATGTGCTCAATATATATTCCTCTCAAAGGTAAGTGAAAGGACACATCGAGACGTTTCTTGGGCAGATGGAGGGTCAAAGGTCACCCAATGATCGCTTTTTGGGAGTAAAAAGTAATAAACTAGTGATTTTTATCATTTCACATGCTACCTGCAGGCTATAGTGATGCAACTCATGGGTACGCCCACTGTAATTATGCAGCAAGCGTACAAGGGAAAAACTAGGAAAAAATAATGTTTGAAGGATATAAAGTGGTATTGAGTCAATGAAATGGATCCTCTAGGCCAAAGAGTGCTGATTCTCACAAGGTGGAAGATTACGTTGTAACACCAATAATCGCTAGTATTATCTAATGCAAGAATCAAAGTGTTACACCCAAAATATCACCATCATAAGACATATATCAAATCAGTGCCTCAATTCCTGAATTTCCATGATCAAGTTAGTCAGTTAGAGCAAGTTGATGTCCTTTGTCGACATTCCTAATTGGGCCGACTCATGTTTTCTTTGGGAAAGAAGCACCGGCGCAGGTTGTTCTCATGCAGCCTGCGCCGAAGTCAGTTTAATGAGATAAAGGTATCTTTTGAGTGAATTCTATAATTTGGATGAGGTGGATCTCTATCCCTAAATCCTAGGTGAGCTGGCCTTAGGTTCCCTAGACTCGAGGAAAGATCCCTTAGCCCTCTCCCCATGATCCTCAACCTACTCTATCTACTTGGTCCTATAAATACAAGAACCCTCTCCATTTCAAGGAGAGGAAGGATATAGAATCCATATGCTGGTGAAATAAGCTTAGAATATCATCATTCATCCTTGGAGGAACCCATTTATACTTAGAGGTAATGGTTTGTCTTGTTGGAGGAAGATTGCAACGTTAGGGCTTGGTTGTAATCCTCACTCTTCTATGTATTTCCACGTTTATACAGTAATACAAAACTCTTTCCATAAATGTCTTGTTGTTCATTGATATTTATAGTTTACTTCCTTAACTGTTTACTTAGATCAATTATTGTTTAGATGTACTATTATTGCTTATTTGTCTCTTGCATGTTCTGGCAAGTCTTGCAGCCACAAATCTGATGACCGTGGAGCTTGGAGCGACAAAGGAGAAGAATATATACAGATATGAAGGTTAATATGTATACATCTCTCAATCTATAATTGGATCTAGGAAGGTAGATTTCTAATCTGTTTGATTTGTTCTAGATTCGAATTGAACTAGGGAGATCATCCCTTAAGTCCACTTTCAGTAGATTGTTCAGTAACAAATTTGGCAACCATACTGGGGAGATGTACGTTGTTTTAAGTTTTCAATTTGAATATCATCTTATTTGATTTCTTTGTGGTCCATTTCATTTGCCTCCTAAGCCTCTTTCACCATCAGATCTTTGTTTTGAAGAGCCTGTTAGCTTTCCCTGAGTCGATGTGTAATTATCAAACCCTTTTTGTTGCTCATCCTTGGAGATCTTTTTTATT
This sequence comes from Larix kaempferi, assembly GCA_027924585.1. Taxonomy (NCBI): domain Eukaryota; kingdom Viridiplantae; phylum Streptophyta; class Pinopsida; order Pinales; family Pinaceae; genus Larix; species Larix kaempferi. The sequence goes on along the minus strand of BSBM01000012.1, from coordinate 1,823,594 downwards.
TTTTGCATTGGGTTTTCGCCTGGCGCACCTGGGAAGTATAGCCAGAGCGTTGTCCACTCTTGGGCACATTCTTCTCCTCTGCAACTTGTGCTGACGACGCTTATCCCATTTCTACATTCTATGCCACCGGTGCAAACCACGTACATTTGACCTGCACTGGGTGCTTTGTGCCTAAACACAGGCTGCACCAAACATTCAATCCTAGGGTTTGGGTCATCTCCTCTCCATTTTTGAGTTTGGTTTGATTTGCAGACCTCTCTGTGCTGTACTTTCCAGTCAGGGATCTTGTGTTTTTTGCATTGGTAGTGTTTGGATTTGTTTGGATTGGTTTTGGGTCCCATTTTGGACAAGCTTGAGACTTGGAAGTGGTGGACACTTTAGTCTCCCCCACCTTCATCCACTTGACCTTGAATCCCTCCTTTCCTCGCCGGATCTAGTCAGTGCATTGGATCTGATTCCATACCTCTTTTTGCCCACATATTTTAGTTTTGCTTGCATCCGGTTGTTTTGTAGTGTCTTGTGTGTTTTCAGTTCGTATGAGTGCTTGTCATTTTCTTGAGAATTTCTAAATGATTAGGGTACTGCAAGTAATCTCTTTTTTTCAGCCATTTATATTTGAAAGTGCTATTATTGAGAAGCGTTGTCTTGGTGCATTCATTGGAAAATAAAAAAGTGCCTCATTTTTACCTTTTTTCAAGTTAATTTGAGAATTGATGTAAAAGTTGTTTCATGCATTGGAGTTTATCATTCGTAAGTCTTTTGGAAAGTTTGAAAGAAAAGTCAATTACTTGTGTTTTTCACGAATTATGAGCCATTCATTTTCTTGAAAAATCCAAGTGAAATCAATTTTTTGCAAAAGTGATTCCATTCTTGAAGAAGTTATATACATTTTTGGTTTTTTATGTGTTTAGGCTATCATAGTGAAATTTGAAGAGTTAGTGTGCTCTAAGTAGAAATTCTCTCTTTTCATCACCTAGTTTCATTTTTTTGATTCGAAAAGACAAAAAGAAAATGCTTTGATTTGGATTTGTTGTGTCGTTGATTTTCATGTTTTGCTTGAAAAAACGGAAAAGAGTACTTTCATTATGATTTTTGGTAGAATCGATATTTGTTGAAGTTTTGTTGTTTTGGTAAAAACCACTTGAAAAAGATTTCCCCCTCCGATACATATATTCAATCAAAAGAAAAAGTGCATTTTTTTCATGTAGTTAGGGCTTGCATTATGCTTATGTTTATGTACTCACCTCATGCATTCACCTAACCGTCCAGATAAAATTAACGGTAGAACTAGGGTGTAATGTCCCTTCTTAAATTTTTTATTAAAATGACAAATTTTTCACTTTTTTCCCTAATTTGACCTTTGACTAGTTTTGATTCCTAGGTCTCCAGATTGCTCCAAATGCTCCCAAATATTATGAGGAGGTGTATGAATGATATTAAGACTTGATTATGGTGTTCAGGGATGATTTAAGACTATTAAAACACTTCTGCAAACTCCTTTAATATTCTGGTCAATGTATGGTATTTTACTAGCAATTTCTCTTTGACTAGTATTGGTCTCTTGGTCTCCAAATGACTCCAAATTATCCCAAAGTGATACAAAAGGTACTTGGATGATATTAAGTCATATTTATAATGTTTATGGATGCTTTGGAGTGTTCCTATGACTTATGAAACTCCTCTTTCAAATCTGGTCAAGATAGGGATTTTTACTAGTAAATTGTGGTTCAAACCCCCTAGGGGTAAATGATGAAAATGAATTTCCAAATGCACTCAATACAAATAGAATTTATGAATGGAAGAAGGGGACATATAAATTACATCAAAATTAACTCATATGCATCACCATTCAACTTTTAATGTCTGATATAGATCCCTTAAGTCAGATGCAAAAAGACTAGTTTCAACCTTGGGGGAAATGGCATTAAATCTTCGTCAAATGGCATTAAACTGATCAAAATGAATCCAAATGATTAAGTACTGAAAATGAAACTTGTGAATCTCATAAATTACAATCCATGAATCATAAATACATCATAGGAATGGTCTTTCATTCGAATACATCAATGCATCATTGTTATACATTAAGGTAGTGGGGAAATGCACCATTCTTTCATTAACAATCAAATTTATACATTTCCACTTGGAATTTTGACCTGAAAATTTCTGAAGATGAATAAAAGAGTATTTAATTCATATTAAAAAATAAATGGGGCATTATAAGCTCCCCCAAAGAGTACAATATCTCACCAAAGAATCCCTCCCTCAAGGAGCAAGAATATGGAATGAAAAATGGAGATGGTTGAGTGAGTGAGATGAAATAGAAGAAACCACAAGCTGCCATGTATATTACACCTACAAATAAATAATCCACTAAATACCTGAATGGCATCTCCAAACACCAACTTGGATGGGAATCTTTCACCCTTGAAATTGGCTAAGGCAAGAAACTAGTCATCCACTAGTGCATAGAAAATTCTAAAAATGATCAAAATCTGCCATCATTATTTTTTCTTGAAATTTATAAAGTTTCCAATCTCTCTATGGGTCTAATTCCTTCCAAGATACGCATTCCAACTCAAGTTGGGAAGAGATTCCAAGGATGCCACTTGTACAACAATTCCTAGTCCCCCACTTCCACCAAATCACACGTGGAAGCATATTAGCTTCCCTAACTCCTTTGAGCTCCCTCTTGGAGGCTATTTTTAGCCCTGACATGTCATATATGTCATATGTCAGCCTTTAGGTCTGATTTGTGTCATAGGTGTCATAGCATCTTCATCATTGTTGTCATAGAGCTAAGGAATCTAGTCCAAGTGTCTCACTAGCTCCAAAATGCCTCTTCCTCTTCCATGGGAATTACTCTTCCACTCCAATTAGACCTTAATTGATTCATTCCAAGTATATTGACCTTCCAACTCATCCCAAGACCCTTGGGCTTCTTATGGATTCGAAATGACAAGAGAAGGATGACATGTGGCATAGAAAATCTAGCTTGTGTGGGTCCCGCTTCCTTCATGTGTCTTCATGGTCAAATGCCACTTTGATTTTCCCTTGTATATATTTATTTAGATCATTTATTAAAAATTTATGCTATTCTAATGTCCACACATCATTTATTATCCTTCTTATTTCAAATACCAATGCTTCCACCCACAACCTAGGAAACTAGTAATTTTCCTCCTTGGCAATTATGTGACCCTTAACATTTAATTTGACAAACTCTCATGAATATGGACAATGGGATTAGGTCATTGTGACCCAATGCAAAATTTGGGACATGACAAATCCTCCCTTCCCAATATTCCTTGTCCTCAGGCAATTTCAAACATGGGTGTTGAAGAACCTGCTTTCTGTATAATTCTTTGAAGTTGCAACTGAGTTTCCCAACTTTGAGTCTTCGAGCTTCTATGAATATTTTAGAGAGGAACCACCATGATTGATGCTGCAATAATATGATTAAAATAACTTTATTAAGTGGGTAATCCATCCCCCATACTACTTGTTTCCCCCAAAAATTGAAACCAATGAGACCTAGAATTATCCCTGGGTCCCATTGCTTGTATTGCACTCCAACAATTAGAAGTGCTCTCCAATACATAGTTCCTGGATCCCATTTTCTTGTATGCATTCTTCCAAACATCATGAGTACAAAATATATATCATCAAAGTACATAGAAACATAATGAAAATGAACATCAAGAAGATTCTTCATCAAAGAATCATGAAAGTGCTTATATCTCCAAGCAAGTAGACCACCATTTTCCAACTGCATACAAGCATCAAGTAATATGCTCCAATGACATAGGTGAGGATCCCATGTCCTATAATTTTTCTCCAAAAGGATGTGATATGCATCAAAATATTCAACCATGTATTCTTCCATCCAAGAAGTGAATGAAGAATCTCCACTAAAATATGAACCAAATAATGAGCAAAAAAAACAAGGAGACTTCAAATGACTCAAATAAGTCTCACCCATACATACGTGGATGTGAGAATCATAAAGATATAACAAAGTATGTGGCTTCCAACAAAAATGTTCTCCAATCATAAATCTATTCACCACAGTGTTGGATGAAGTTCCTCCAACATCAAATGAACCAAGTGTTGAACAAGAAAAACCATGAGTCTTCAAGTGACTCAAATGCATATCATAGGTGCATCCATGTATATGTGAATCATCATAAAGTAACAAATGATGCTGCTGCAAATGTGAATAATAATTTTCTCCAACCATGTCATCATAAAAGGTAAATCTAGGAGTTCCATACTCCTCATGTGGCACCATCAAGAAGAACCCTTTGACCCATACTTCATTGAGACTAATGCTGCAAAACATGGAATTGTAGGATGTAGGAGAATGAACTAACTCACCCAAATGATCAAAAAGTGAAGAAGTTTCATCATGGGAAGGATCCATATGGGTAGTATCATGCAGCTCCTTCAAAAGTGTGAAACCTTTGTCATAGATTGGTTCCAATGTAGAGGAATCATGCTCTTCTTTAAAAATTGCATAACCTTTATCAAGAGGCAATTCAAGTTCCTCTTCCACCACATCAAGTTTGGATCTCTTCAATTTCATCTTCAAACACATCAAGCACATTCAAATTTGCACATTTCTCATGAACCAACATGTCATGAGAATCCTCCAAACAATCTACCATTTGACAATCTAAAACATAGGAGGAAAAAAAAGTATCTTGAAACTTTTCAAGAAGTTGCTCATTTTGAATTGTGAGCTTATGATTATCCTCATTATTCTTCAAGTATGCATCATGTAACAATTCATTAAGCTCAAAAAAATGGTTTATATAAAAAATCAAAGACATGAAATTACCTTTGATGTGGCACATTTCTCTTTGAATCTTCTCCATGTCTTCAAGGAAGGATGTTTCCTCCAATGAAGTAGCTCTCCAACAACAATTTGACACCAATGCTTGAGTGTCATGGAGTATGCTAAGGGTCTCTTGGATCTTCTTTTCATTCATCTTCAAGGACCCTTCAAGAAAATGAGGCTCTTGCAAATGAACCTCCTCATATTCTTCCTTCTTACTTGGACAAAATTCATGAAGCTCAAGTGGTGATGGGGAAATTGATCTTGTTTCTTCTTCAACTGCTACAAGGTCTTCATTTTCATGCTTAAGGGAATTTTTTCTTGTAGAAATACTGTCAAAAGTGATCTCTATGTCACCAAAATATACTTGTGAGAACCCATCAGTAGGTACTCCTTCATAGTTAAAGCATCCCTTAGTAGATGATCCTTGATTCATGTCCAAGGTAGAGTGTGTCTCGAAATGATATTCAATATTTTCAATAGGATCTTCTTCAAGTTCATGGGATGTATCTTCATCTTTCTCCTTCAAGCAATCTGATTTACTTTTCCTCTTGGTTTCCTTAATATCAATACATTTGGAATCTCTTTTTGAAGAGTACCCAAGAAGTCTCGTCCAGATGGAAATACCTACATTCCCTGAAGCTTCATATTTTTCATTTCTCTTTTCGCTCATCTCATATATGATTTTCTCTTCAAGGTTTTTTACAAGAAGGGCATAAACCTTTCTTCACTAACTCCACATCTTCATTTTTGGGCCTATTTGCAAACACCCAATCAGAAAAGTCTTCAAAAGGAGGGGGATTATATGTAATTTTCTTATACAAATCAAGATATGCTTGATATTGTTGGGGCAAGGTTTTATATGTTGCTCTCCATCTTTGTAACTCATTCATAGAATTATCCTTTGGTAGTGTGACACACTCATCTTCATCAGATTCAGAGTCATAATAGTAAGGCATGGATGCAAATTATTCTTCAATGTATGAAATAATCCATAGGTGCAAGGACCATGCTCTAATACCACTGTAATGTCCCTTCTTAATAGTTTTATTAAAATGGCAAAATTTTCACTTTTTTCCCTAATTCGACCTTTGACTGGTTCTTATGCCTAGGTCTCCAAATTGCTCCAAATGCTCCAAATATTCTGAGGAGGTGTATGAATGATATTAATACTTTATTATGGTTTTCAAAGATGATTTAAGACCATTAAAACACTTCTTCAAAATCCTTTCAGATTCTGGTCAATGTATGGTATTTTACTAGCAATTTCTCTTTGACTAGTATTGGTCCCTTGGTCTCCAAATGACTCCAAATTCTCCCAAATTGCTACAGAAGGTACTTGGATGATATTAAGTCATATTTATAATGTTTATGGATGCTCTGGAGTCTTCATATGACTTCTGAAATGCCTCTTTCAAATCTGGTCAAGATAGGGATTTTTACTAGTAAATTGTGGTTCAAATCCCCTAGGAGTAAATGATGAAAATGACTTTCCAAATGCACTCAATCCAACTCGAATTTTTGAATAAAATCAGGGGAAATAAAAATTACATCAAAATGAACTCATATGAATCACCATTCAACTTTAATGTCTTCTATAACTCTCTTAAATCAGATGCAAAAAGACTAGTTTCAACATTGGGGGAAATGGCATTAAATCTTCTTCATGTGGCATTAAACTGATCAAAATGACTCCAAATGATTAAGTACTAAACATGAAACTCATGCAGATCATAAATTACATTCCATGAATCATAAATATATCAGAGGAATGATCTTTCATTTGAATACATAAATACATCATTGCTATACATCAAGGTAGTCGGGAAATGGCACCATTATTTCATTAACAATCAAATTTATACATTTCCACTTGGAATTTCGACCTGAAACTTTATGAATATGAATAAATAGTATTTAATTCATATTAAAAATAAATGGGGCATTATAATCTCCCCCAAAGAGTACAATATCTCACCAAAAACGCCCTTCCTCAAGGAACAAGAATATGCAATGAAAACTAGAGATGGTTGAGTGAGTGAGCTGCAATAGAAGAAACCACGAGATTCCCTGTAGATTACACCTGCAAATAAAGACTCAATTAAATATACATGAAAGACCTGAATGGCCTCTCCAAACACCAACTTGGATGGGAATATTTCACCCTCGAAATTGGCTAAGGAAAGAAACTAGTCATCCACTAGCTCCTCTCTCACAAATGCAATAACAAATTCTAAAAATGATCAAAAGATGCCTTCATTATTTTTTCTTGACATTTATAAAGTTTCCAATCTCTCTATGGGTCGAATTCCTTCCAAGAGATGCATTCCAACTGAAGTTTGGAAGAGATTCCAAAGGATGCCACTTGTACAACAATTCCTAGTCTCCCACTTCCACCAAATCACATGTGGAAGCATATTAGCTTCCCTAACTCCCTTGAGCGCTCTCGTGGAGGATATGTTTAGCCCTGACATGTCATATATGTCATATTTCAGCCTTTAGGTCTGATTTGTGCCATGGGTGTCCTAGCATCTTCATCATTGTTGTCATAGAGCTAGGGAATCTAGTCCAAGTGTCTCACTAGCTCCAAAATGCCTCTTCCTCTTCCATGGGAGTTACTCTTCCACTCCAATTCGACCTTAATTGATTCATGCCAAATATATTTACCTTTCAACTCATCACAAGACCCTTGGGATTCTTATGGATTCGAAATGACAAGAGGAGGATTCCATGTGGCATATAAAATCTAGCTTATGTGGGTCCAACTTATTCCATGTGTCTTCATGGTCAAATGCCACTTTGAATTTTCCTTGTATATATTTGTTTAGCTGCTTTATTAAATATTTATGCTATTATAATGCACACACATCATTTATTATCCTTATTATTTCAAATCCCAATGCTTCCGCCCACAACCTAGGAAACTAGTAATTTTCCTCCTTGGAAATTATTTGACCTTAACATTTAATTTGACAAACTCTCATGAATATGGCCAATGGGATTAGGTCATTGTGAACCAATGCAAAATTTGGGACATGACATAGGGTAAAATGTTTAGTAACTTGTGTGTTAAGTTAGAGACGTGTTCCAAAATCATAAAATGCGGCAGTTGTCATTATTTTCCTATGATTCATTCCAGGGGTATTGTAGTTCTTCCACGTACCAACCAGTATATCGAAGCTCTTTCACGTACCAACCGGTATATCAAAGGATCTTTCACGTACCCTAGGGTATATCGAAAGGAAATTCATGTACTCAACGTATATCGAAAGGTGTTTCACGTACTTGGTAGTATATCAAAAGGATCTTGCCATACGGTTGTGCATTAGACAACACCACTACGGATTTGAGCTCCCATGTACCTTGAGTATATTGGGAGACACCATTAGGATTCTTGAAACCAACTGAGCAAACCATTTGGCCGTATGGTAGAAAAATACACCGGGAACAACACTCAGGGAGATTACTACGCACGTGCTATCCAGGTAGTTGGGTATTCAGGCAAGGGTACGGTCCCAATCCTCCTTATCGCATTTTACTTTTGGACCCTGCGGTATATAGCAAGTTGTGAAGCCTTGAAAATCCTGTGAGGTTCCAAACTTTTGAATCCACGCCTATCACATAAGTTTGCTTGCGGCCTTAGTTTGTGTAGATTTTTCTAGATTGCTTTTCTTTTATTTAGAATACTCTTAGGAGAAACTCTGGTTCAGTCACTTCGGCTAACTTTCCTTGGAGTAGGTCCCACAGAATTTTGAACTTACCACCTGAATATCCCCTTAATTAGGAGGTAATTTTGAGGGTAAGAATAGATCCACATGTCATGGTCGTGTCACCTGAAGTAGAAAACCCTACTTTGAACGTTGGAGCACACATGTTCCCTCCAGACTCACCCATCTCCAAACCCTCAAGGGATGAAGAGGCGAAAACTTCCACTTCAAAAGAGGTACCTCTCCCTCCCGTTTTACCGGGAGGGCCTGGATTTGTGGAATGGTTAAATCCCTCCCAGAATGACCCTGTATCATCTACCTTTGGTCGAGCTGCACCCTTTTGGGAAACATCTCTAGGTCAACAAGTGGATCATTTTTCCATTTCATCCCCACCCAGTTGGGATACTCCTGAAGAACTTCTGGCACCCTTCTATAACCACCTGGATAGATTACGAGCCATGGACGAGGAATTTTGAAGACAAAGTCTTTAACGAAGGGTTTAAGACCTGGAGTTACCCACGTATATGTAGATATTGATTCACTCTTTATATTATAACTCACCTAAACCATCCATCCACAACGTGACCACTTATGAACCTGGTCAACCCTCACTTCCTGCAAGTACACCCCTTATATAGGAGATTAGTTCTATACCCCAAATGACTCAACCCATTGAAGGAAAACAGTCCAAAACTCCTCTTACTACTACGAGAACATTACCCACTCCTCCCTCACCCCAAAAATCACGGCGAGGATACTCTTTACCCCCTACTTTCCTTACAAGTAAGGATAATCTTGTAGCATATAATCAAAAACCTATGTTGGGTCAACCATTGATTAGTGGTCAGCACGTTGTTACTGGGGAACAAAGCCCGTCTCCTCACCATAATATACGAGGAGGAATTCCTATCTGTCATTCCGATGGAACTTCCTTATTGGCTGGAGCATCCACCATGGGATTATCTCATGTTGGGGGACCATCCCATTCAACTCAACCACCATGGAGTCAAGTGTATCTAGGTTATCTTAACCCTATATCGGGACAATTCAATCCCGAAAACGCACTCTATGGGATACCTTATCCCAAAAATTCATACACTCTATGGGGACACCAATATGTTTTACAACATGGATCCCCACCAACTATCCCTCAAGTACCACCACCCCCGTTTGGTCCCCCTCCACTTCCCTCTAGAGGCGGCGGGCCCCCATATAATTGTGGAGGCAACGGACCTCTACCTTCTGGAGGAGGACCACCTCATTCTGGAAACCATGGCCCACCCGCTCCCAGCAGCGGAGGTAGAGCCTTTCCCCCTTCCGGTGGATGCGAAGGACCACCCCCCCCGATGGTGGCAGGCCCCCACCTCATGGTGGAGGACCACCCTATTTTGGTGGTGGTGGTGAAGGACCACCCTATTTTGGTCGAGGTGGCGAAGGAGGGCCACACCCTTCCAGTGGCGGTGGTCGCAGAGGCTCCCACCCTTCTGATGACGGTGGTGGAGGCCCCCACCCTTTCGACCGAGGTGATCCACCACCACCCCCTCCCGACGAAGGCGGCGAAGGACCAACTTATCCTGATGGAGGTGGGGGAGGTACACCTTATCCTGGTGACGCCGGCAGATCCCCACCATTTGGAGGAGGCCCACCCCCTCCCGATGGTGGCGGTGGACCCCCACCTTATGGTAACAAACCACCCTATTATGGAGGCAGACCTACATATGGTTCGGGTGACACACCCCCTTATGACCAGTTTCCTCTAGGAACACCCTACAACTAGTCGATGTAAGGTCCCACTGGTCCATACATGCCATATTAGTACTATCAATACCCGTAGCCAAATCAATAGCTGCCTTTCTTAGCCACTTTGGACCTACTCAACCTGTCTCGTCTGACCAATGACCCCATCTTCCATAGACATAATTGGCCACCAATTTCGGTGAAACTACGATATGATATTCCCAAATTTGATGGAAAACCTGGTGAGGATCCCAAAAATCATGTGATGACATACCATTTATGGTGTTCATCCAACTCCTTGATGGATGACTCGATCCGTCTTAGGTTATTCCAACGGACTCTCATTGGCCCAGCTGCTAAGTGGTGTATTGAATTACCACCCAACTCTTTTCTAGATTTCTGCTCTCTTGCTATGTCATTTTTGACCCATTTCCCGTTTCACATTCGCTATGAGACTAGTACGGACTTACTGACCTCGCTCTGTCAAAACACCGCCACTCATATCTTAGATCATATCCATGAGTGGAGGAGGAGATGATGTCTTATTAAGGCTCATATTCTAGACCAACTCTTAGCTGACTGGTTCACAAATTCTATCTTACATGTCGTAGCTCGAGACGTGTCCATGGGAGGGGCCGTCATTGAGGAATAGGCTATTGCCCATGCCCATTACTTAGACCTAGTCTATGCTCAATCTGGCACATTGTATGAAATTGTTCCTGACACACCCCGCCCTATGTATGACCCTGCAAAACCACCCAAGGGTCCTATGGCTGATGGAATCATTAGTTCCCTTACGCCCTAGCCTTCTACTCAAACTGGTGGATCGTCTAACCCCAAGGGTTCTTCCCCATCCCCACCATAGGCTGGAAATAACACCACCGAGTCACCCACTCCTGCCTCCACCAAAGAGGTGAATTCTATTCAATCAGCTTCATGTTAGAAATCCGGGGCTAAGAAGAAAAACAAAGGAAAACCTAAGAAATCTTCTAATAAGTAGGAGCCCAATCTCACCCTTGAAGACACCAAACAAAAGAGGAAGTTGAAGTATCCTTTTTTACTATGTGGTGGAGATCATTTATCTAAGGAATTTCCTCACCGAGGTGAAGTATAGAAGTTTCTCAAGGGAAAACCTACTCCTGTAGTTCTCAATGATCCCTTTCCTACTCAGAATCAACAGCTGATTGATCAAACCTCCCCTGCACATGACGAGGAATTCTCCACTGCGCATGTTCTCATGATGCGTAGTGAGACGGTGAATTCGAACACATGATCACGTTCATATGACTTAGTCCTTCCGAAGGAACCCGTTGGAAGTAATACTGAAAAAGATTTGACTTCTGTGCCCAATGTTACCATACTGCAGGTCTCTCTCACCCTTGATAAGCCTTCTTTAGAGTTAGTTTTGCATCCTCCCAAGAGCATGATTTGGAAAGTAGTTTTCAATCCCAATGCTTGGGCATCTCAGAATTACAATATTGTCGAGGATTTGGTGCAAGATCCTTGTTCCATGTCGATGCTAGAGGTCTTGCAGAATTTCCCTAATCAACACAAGACTCTTATTGCTGCCATCGGTGCAGTAGACCCGGATTCCTCGAATACAATCATGTTTCGAATTGAGTATTTTAAACTGAGGCTTTCCCAACAACTTGCATTTCAATTTTCTACGAACGTTTTTGGGAAAACAGTCCATCGTACTGTACTAGATGAAGGGGCTTCTACCTCGGTCATGTCGTTGTCATGTTGGAAAGCCATTGATTCTCCCAAACTGAACCGTTCTCCCACCACCTTGAAAGCATTTGATGGTCGTGTCTTTCAACCCCATGGGATATTACAATCCTTAGAATTCGAGTTGGGGGGTAAGACCGCAACCATTAATGTGGAAGTAGTCTCAATTGGTTTTATGCCATGACTGTAGTCGCTCTTCTGTATTCTGCATAGTGCAATTCCCCCACCAAGGCCAAATTGTCACTGTTGACCAACTGGACTTCTGCACACCGGACACCGCTACTCATCCCAGCAATAATGTCCCATTGCTTGGACAATCTTCACAGCTATATGAGAGCATGGGGGTCAACCTCATAAAATACTCATCTCTTATGGGAGTCTTTCCAACCCCGAATCCCCCTAACCATGTTGCCACGGTGAACATGATCTCCTATGGGATTCCATCTTTTCCCAACTCTAACGATCACTGGCTTGTTCCTGATGAATCCACCATGGACTTGATTGGAGATACTATGCCTCTTTAACCCACTCAACTCACTTACGAGGCTATCCAGTCAGCACCTGAGGACCACTTGGCTATGGCCTCTACATCCTACTCTCTACAATGAACGTCATCCTTACCCAATCCTCTACTCTAGACTTTTCCATCTGACAAGTCCATCACGGAGATTATGAGTGCATATGACCCTCCATGGGAAGACCTCCACCATTGATCGTCTTTCCTTCCCCTATTGGATTCTGTAGAGAACATCATCACCACCATTTTTACACCAGATGTCTACCCTTACCCTCAGTCCTTGATACTCACGTGTCATATAGAAACTGAGGGAAACTTGGAAAACATCAAAGCCACCACCCCAATTGATATCTCGGTTACCCTTGGTGTAGTGGAACATATTTGTTTAGGGAAGAAATGTTCCCCTGAAGAGATTACTACTTTTACGACCTTATTCGAGCAATTCTGAGACGTGTTTGCTTGGACCTACGAGAAAATGCCCGGGATAGACCCTGCTATTGTTTCACATGAAATAAAAAAACTATCCTGATGCTAAACTAGTCCGCCACAAGTTACGACCGGTACACCCTCGAAAAATTGCGGCAATCAAGGCAGAAATTGAGAAGCTCTTGAAGGCTAGCTTTATCTACCCTGTTCCATTAACATAATCGGTCTCAAATGTTGTCCCTGTGGCTAAGAAGTAGGGCACCATTCGTGTCTGTGTCGATTATTTAGATTTGAACAAGGCTTGTCCTAAGGACAACTACCCCACTCCTTTTATCGATCAGATCATAGACAATTATGTCGGAAGTGTCATCTTTTCATTCATGGATAGATTCTTTGGTTACAACGAGATTGAGATCCACCTGGCCGACCAACATAAGATAGCTTTAATCTACCCTTGGGGCACGTTTGCTTATCGCAATCTCCCTTTTGGTCTAAAAAATGCGGGTGCCACATTCAAGCGGGCCATGTCGTATGATTTTCATGATGTAAAGGACTTCGTGGAACCTTACCTTGATGAACTACTTGCCCATTCACGGCAGTGTGAATTCCACATTGATCATTTGACATCCATATTCCTCAGATGCAGGCGGTATAACATCTTCCTGAACCCTCACAAGTGTATCTTCTACGTCGAGTCTGGACGCCTCCTAGGTTTTATTGTTTCGAAGGATGGGATACGCATTGATCCCTTGAAGGTGCAAGCCATTGTTTCTCTCCCACCTCCTATTGACGTTACAGAACTACAAAGTTTGCAAGGGAAGGAAACTTACCTATGACATTTTGTTTGTAATTTTGCTCAGAAGACATAGGGCTACATGAGATTACTAAAGAAGGACGTCCCGTTCATTTGGGATGATCAAGCCCAACAATCCTTCGATAGTCTGAAAAATGCTATTATGCATGCCCCTGTGCTCCAACCGCCCAATTACTACAAAGATTACATTCTTTATCTTGCCGCTTCTACCACCACGATCGCCATGGTCTTGATGCAGGAGGAAAACAACTCCCAGGAACATGTGATATATTACCTCAGTAAGGGTCTTAATGACTCTGAAATTCCTTGCTCACATGTCAAGAAACTCACTCTCGCGGCAGCCATCATTGTCCAAAAGTTCTGTCATTACATACTGCTCCGCACCACCACCATCATCGCCGAATCAAACCCCATGTACCACGTTTTAACACGCCAAGTACTCGAGGGAAAGTATTCACATTGTATTGTGATACTTCAGGGGTTCAACCTCCTCTTCGAGAAATCCAAGTCTAATAAGTCTTTTGTGTTTGCCGAGCTCACTTGTGATCTTCCCCATGCCATTTAGGATCTGAGCCCAATGATTCTCTTCCAGATGAATCATTGTTCCTTATCATCATGTCTGACCCATGGTATGGAGATATTACCTTATATCTTCAAACCTAATGTTTCAACCCCCAACTATCTCGTGATGATCGTCGTCGTATCCACCACCACTCCAAGTATTACTTGATCGTTAGCGATACCCTGTATCATCGTGGTATTGATTCGGTTCTTCGACGATGTCTGACACATGAGGAGGATAAACACATCTTGAATGATTGTCACTCTGGGGCTTGTGGAAGTCATCTCTTTGGGATGGATACATCCCAGAAGATACTACACGCGGGATACTACTGGCCATCCATCTTTAAAGATTGTATTGAGGCTGTTAAAAGATGTCCCCCATGCCAGCGTTTTCAAGCGAAAAAGCGCACCCACCCTTCCGCGTTAGACCCAATTATTGCCGTTGGCCCCTTTGCAAAATGAGGCACAAACTTCATGCACTGTAATCCTACCTCAGCTGGGGGGAATGGTTAGGTCATAATAGCTGTGGATTACTTTACTAAATGGGTTGAGGCTATGCCTACATACAACGAAGATGGAAAAATCGACGCACTCTTCATGTTTAATCATGTTATTGCATGGTTCATAGTTCCACAAGCCATAGTCACTGACCATGGATCTCACTTTTAGAACCACATGGTAGATGAATTGAGCGCCAGATTGTGTTTTCATCATGAAAACTCAACCCCTTACTACCCACAGTCCAAAGGACAAGTAGAGGCCATCAACAAGGTCTTGAAAAACATGATTCAACGAATGGTGGGTACGCACAAGTCTAACTGGAAAAACATGCTCTTTTCCCCACTATGGGCATACCGAACCTCCGTTAAGACTGCCACTGGGTTTACACCGTTTCAGTTAGTTTATGGATTGGAGGCAGTCCTACCAATAGAGTGCGAGATTCCATCAGTCAATTTCACAGTCAAACTTCTTCTGAACACCACTATCGAGGAAGAGAGATTCCTTTACCTAGCAAAAATTAATGAGACCCGCCGTGATGCTTCTCTTTCCAATGATGCACACAAAAAGTGCATCAAGGCACAATATGATAGGTTGGTCAAACCTCGTGTCTTTAATGAGGGTGATTTGGTCCTCACATACGACCAAAAACACGATAAGTTAGGGGTAGATAAGTTCGAGTCCATGTGGCATGGACCGTACATAGTGAAACGTGTTTTGGAGAAGGGAGCCTACGAACTAGAGGACTATGATGGGATATCTTTGGGTGAGCCCCGCAATGGGCTCTACTTGAAGAGGTACTATGCCTGAGCCTTTCACGCATAGATATCTTTTATATACTGTACATAGCGTGTGTGTTTTGTGTGGTGTGACGCTTTTGTTTTAGTGTGTCTAGGTCTTTTTTCATTTCTTATACCATGTTTTGTATGCATGTGCAGATGGAAACTTGCTATGGATTCGAGGACTGCACCAGCCGACATACTCGTAACCTTGCTTTGGAATCCTGGGTACTTTATTCTCCAATTGGCGAGTTCATTATCTCAGGAGTAATTCGCCTAGGATTCACAACCAACAACACCGCAGAGTATCAGGTGGTGATTGGAACCCTAACCGATGCTCTTTCCTTGGGCATGAACCATGTTGTTATCCATCTGGATTCGTAACCAATGGTTTCTCATCTCAACCGGGTCTACGTTATCCGCCACCCCACTTTACTCCATCTCTTTCGACGAGTCCGTCTTCTGGAAAGGTCTTTTGAATGTATTCAATACCTGCACATTCCACGAGACATGAATACAGTTGCTGACTCAATGGCCAACTTCATTTTAGATTGGTACATTGCACACACATAACATATTCATAAAATATAAAAATAGACATAACATGTAAATCATCCATTGTATAAGCAAACATGTAAGCTAAGATATCATAATTCACCATTATAACAGAAAATGTATAAAACTGCCGATAATGTCTGTATATATATATCAATCGATACAAAATGGTAGTGTTGATACAAAAGTTTGAAGCATGCTAGCTTTTAGTAAGAGTCATCTCTAATAAAAAGCTAAAGCCTGTAAGCTTTCAGTGTAAACATATATAAACCATGCACCTAAACCCTATGCCACACGACCCTAGGCCGCTTAGCCCCAGGCTGCGCATGGTAACAGGATATAGCCCTCACCACCTTCTGGAGAAGTGTGTCGAAACAAGCTGATACCCCAACAGTCCTTTTCTGATAACGAAGGGTTGGTCATGCATAGTAGGCTCTCGGATATCTGAGGTCATACTATGGATTTTCTTCCCGATCGCCTCTTGCTCCTCAAGAGCATCATGGACTGCGGGCTCCATATCTGGCACTCCTCTTCTCCGCACAAGGAGAGAGACTCCAAGTGGTCACTCTAGACCCATGTCCACAAGAAACATGTAAACATCATCAACACTACTACAAAAAAATCATAAAATGCTTAAAATATAAAAACACAAGCAGTTGTTTTTACCAATGTCACCCCACTGCATCCCCTCGGGAAGCACCAAGTATGGGTCTCCTCGAATGTCTGTACCATCGTATGGATAATCCACCACCATGAGGATCTGTCCCTGCAACCAAGAGAAGAACCCTGTACCAAAACTGATGATGGGACCCCCACCACCATGGCGAGCCATCACCTCTACCCATCTCATCATGTGAGGATCACGTACATCCTGATAGTCGAGGTCCACTTGAGGGTACAAGTGGGGAACCCGCTCCTACATAAAGGATACCACTACCGAACCATACCCAAATTGCTTCAGCACCCCACGCTGTCATTTGGTCAACTGATCTCGGAGGCTGGTGAGAAGTCCCTCGCACTAGTTAAACACAGTAGGAGTCATGCACTACTCGGCATACATCATTTGTGATTTTCTTGCTAGGTGAGCAGATCGATTGCCAGCAACTCGCACAATGGTAAAGAGTACCACTTGAAGAGCCCGGTCCTGACATCCTTGATGGGATTTTTCCCACTGAGCATCGCAGTACCCGGAGTAGACCACTGATCTATCATGTCCACTACCGAATGATCACCGCCTAGTGATCCAGTCAGGGACACAGAGCTCCCTCCTCGGGATAACCCTGTAAAAAAGTTGATGTCCTCGACATCCATGGTAAGCATGTGCTCACCTATCTAGAAGTGCCACTAAATAGGGTCCCAACGTTGGACCAGGTATGTCAACAGTGGTACTTGGGATCTCATCCCTGACACTCGAAAATACTTGAGTATCCCACAGTTCCTCAACGCTGCAACACTTTTTGGATTATTTTCCACTTGCATATCTTCGAGCTCATGCTCGCGTTCCCACTACTCGAGAACCATTGTGCTCACCCCAAACCTGTTAAGAAAGACATTCTAACACCTTTAGAACTTTTCCCAACCTTTAAATTTTTTTTATTTTGGCTAGGTTTTGAGTTTAAATTGGCGGTTTGTGTCAGCGCAGAATGTCCATGTGGACATGGTGGTGCTAGCGTAGAACTCCCTTTCGGGTTCTGCACCAACGCGGATCCCGAAAGGGTTACCTGCGTTGGCCCATGAACGCAAACCTCCCAACTTAACATGCTAAAAAATTACCTAAATGCAAGAAAAAACAAATTCTAAACCATTAGGAAGGTAAAGAGATAGTTTTGGGGTTACATGTCACTGATAGCGCCTGAAATGACGGATCACAGCTCTCAGAATCAGCAGAAAAAGAACGGCTCCAAAGGGCACTTTTCACCTCTCCAACTTGGTAAAAACAAATAGTAATTATTTTTACTATTTACCCCTATTTATATTGAAAAAGAGCATATTCCCTTTTAATTTATTCTTGAATGGGTTATTTTGCTATAGTTGGACTTGTTTATATCCGATTAATCAGTTCTGACCTAGTTTCAAGCTTGAAGGTGAAGTTTAGCGCCACTTTGATCCAGTTTTTTGTGGTTATGATCTTTTTCTGTATATTCTCAGGTATGAACACTCATAGAGCGTCTTTTTGTCATTATTTTGCTCATTAAATACAAATTATTAATGACAACCGAGCTAACTCTTTATTCTTTCTCATGTTCGATAAACGATGAGAATAAGTCACTGAGTTATAGTTTTTTTTTTTTTTCGAGCTCATTAAACTCCTACGAAAAAGGAACCCCCGTGGAGTTCTTCTTTAAGCTCTTTTCAATCTCTCTAAATACGAAAAGATCGCCAAGCGAACTTGATGCATTCACGCTTGTAAAATTCTTTGAATGATCATCTCCCTGGTGATAGTTTACCCCTTTTTTGGACCAGGGGGAACTGCTTACGAAAAAGGAATACTCCAGCCAATCATGACTGGAAGAGTCCTCTCTCGTGTTGTTTTACCCTTTTCTGGGTCAAGAGGCTAACCTTATGAAAAATTACCTTTGGAGTCTTCTTTAGTTCTTTTCAGACTCTCTAGTAATGAAATGACACCGCGTTTACCTTCTATGGACTCGTTAAAACTCAACATCGAAGGGCCCACCATGGGACGAACCCCTCCTTTCCTAGGTTCAAAAAACGTTTGGTATTGGACTCATCTATGAGATGAGCTATACCGAGCATCTGGTTACCCTCCTCAAGATCGTTAAAAAACACATGAGGCACTCATCAGTCATGATGGGGAAAAAGAATTTTTTTGTGTGTTACACCTTTACTTGTGGCAGTACTTAGTCGTTCTTGAACATGGAACTCATTTGAATTTGCATTCAGTACTTGGATAATCTGTTTTTCCTTGAGTCTTGGTTAACTTTATGAGTCTTGTCACTCATTTGGGTCATCCAAAGAATGCTTCCACCATTAGTTGCATTAGGAGTTGGCATCATTCTCGTCATGTCAATACTACCAAGTCATGCCATGCCCATGTTCAAGATACATTCACCGTTCATCATCTGCAGTCAAAACACCTTCCATCATGTCAGTCTACTCTGATTCAGTATTGCATGTTATTATACTATCTGATCTACTCCAAACATTTGTTATCGAGTTTTGCGTTGATGATGATGGATTCACCATGGCCCTCCTTCGATGGATTCATCCTTTTTGACTCCATCACATCATCCAATGACTAAATCTAGAAACGAATCGAGTACCTTGGGCCTGCATGCCTCAATGGCAGGTTACCTCACTTTCGACATGAGTTTGCATCTTTGACTCTTGATAGAAATATTTCATCAAAGCATTCGACTTTAACTAATTCATTCGCGCTTGATGATATGTACTATGATACCTTGGGATCATTGACATTAATGGTGATTTCCCTTGTGCTTGTTAACGGTATACATCAATGACTGGTAATCAAGTGGTTTCTACCATGTTCGATGTCAAGACATTTGTAATCACATGGATAGATTTGTATCATTGCGAGTTTGTCTTGAAGACCCTGGGGAGTCATGTTTTACCCAGGTTGTGATGGAGATTTTTTGAGTTATATCACATGGATCTACTTTATATTGGTTGTGGTTGTGTTATCATCTCATCTTGGATCTATGCTTATGTCTAGTAGCCATGATTGTGTTCAGTCAGTCTTTACTACCATGGACTTGCATTGTATTGGTTGGAATCCATGTTATGAGTCATACGAGACTGTGTTCTTAGAGTCAGTTGTACTATAGCAGCATCTTCCATCCAAAAAGTCCATTCCATCCTTCTATCAAAGCATTTCACCTGTCTAGTTCTATCAACTTCATGCCTTGGGGGGCATTCTGTTACATCCAAAATCTCACCATCATGAGACATATATCAACTCAGTGCCCCAATCCCTGAAGTTCCATGATCAAGTTAGCCAGTTAGAGCAAGTTGATGTCCTTTGTCCACATTCCTAATTGGGTCAACGCATGTTGTCTTTGGGCAAGAAGCGACGGCGAAGGTTGTCCTCATGCAGCCTGCGCCGAAGTCAGTTTAATGAGAAAAAGGTAGCTTTCAAGTGAATTCTAGAAGTTGGATGAGGTGGATCCCTATCCCTAACTCCTAGGTGAGTTGGCCTTCGATTCCCTATCCTTGAGGAAATATCCCTTATCCCTCTCCCCATGATCCTCAACCTACTCTATCTACTTGGTTCTATAAATATAAGATCCCTCTCCATTCCAAAGAGAGGAATGCTATAGCATCCATATGTTGGTGAAATAAGCTTAGAAGATCATCATTCATCTCTTGGAGGCACCCATTTCTCCTTAGAGGCAATCGTTTGGCTTGTTGGAGGAATATTTCAACATTAGGGCTTGGTTGTAATCTTCACTCTTCTATGTATTTCCACGTTTATATAGTAATACAAACTCTTTCCATAAATGTCTTGTTGTTCATTGTTATTTATAGTTTACTTCCTTAACCATTTACTTAGATCAATTATTTTGTAGATGTACTATTATTGCTTATTTGTCTCTTGCATGTTTTGGCAGGTCTTGCAGCCACAGATCTGACGATCGTGGAGCTTGGAGCAACAAAGGAGAAGAATATCTACAGATATGAAGGGTAATATGTCTACATTTCTCAATCTCTAATTGGATCTAGGAAGGTAGATTTGTATTATGTCTAATTTGTTCTAGATTCGCATTGAACTAGGGAGATCATGGCTTAAGTCCGCTGTCGGTAGATTGTCCGGTAACACAAAGCATCTTGTAACACATCACCTGTTGCATTTGCTTCCTGGGTAGTTTCCTGCCGTCCATCTCCTTTCTTCTTTAGAGATCTGCAGTCTTTCTTTAGATGTCCTTTCTTTCCACAGTTCCAACACTCTATTTTTCCCAGTCTGGACTTGGATCTACCCGTTTTAGACTTTCCACGATTACCTTGGCTCTTTCCTTTCTCCCTTTGTCTTCTCCTACTCTCCATGGTCAATGCATTACCTGATGTCTCACCTGTGATTTTTCTTTGCATTTCCTCACTAAGAATAACACTAAAAACATCATCAAATATCAAGGTGTTTGAACCAGAGACAGAGTTACTTATGGCCATGACCAAGCCATTCCATCTTTCTGGCAATGAACACAAGATTACAAGAGTCCTAACCTCATAATCAGATTTCACACTTACAAAATTTAGTTGATTTGTAACCGTATTAAATTCATTTAAATGATCAGCAACAGATCCACATTTAGACATCTTCATATTAAATAAATGCTTCATTAGAAATACCTTGTTGGAGGCCGAGGGTTTTTCATACAGCATACCCAATGCGCTCATCAAACCCTGCATTGTCTTTTCTTTTGAGATATTTAAAGCCACCGATGAAGCCAGGGACAACCGTATTGTTCCCAGTGCCTTTCTGTCAAGAACCTCCCATTCTTCGTCCTTCATAGTCACCAACTGCTTTGCTCTTGCTCCCAACGGTAGGAATAGATCCTTCTAGTACAAATAGTCCTCCATTTGCATCTTCCATAACTGGTAGTTTTGGCCATTAAACTTCTTGACCTTAAAATTTCCTTCTTCCGCCATTTCTCCCACTTGAACTAGAAACCCTAGTTTCCTGCGGGTTTATTTTCCAAATAGACCTTTGGTTCTGATACCAATTGTTAGAAAAATAGGGTCGTAGAGCAATAAAAATAAACATAAATGAAAATATAATCACACAGACACATTACAAGAGAGACACCAATATATCGTGGTTCACCCAAGATGGGCTACGTTCAGACTGAAATTTCCATTCCTTATTAATATACCATCCAACAAATGAAGGGATACAACCTACAACACATCTGTTGCACTTCCTCTTCACTGTCTCATAGTCTTTCTTCATGATCTCAGAGATATTTACAATGCATAATACCTAATACATCAACCCTAGCCGTATTACAATGTCTTTCTTATAAAGGGAAATAAAAAGGGAAAATACCGTGGGTTATCCAAAACCATGGGTTGCCGGGATCATAACCAAACCCAGGGTACAACACGACTGAAACAACATCATCTATGAGACTGGAAGATCAGGATCCACAACCATCATTTTGGTGTATGGTTGACAGGATGTCGAGAGTGAGTTGGCGAGAGTGTGAGCTCGGGCCCTTACAGGATGTTATCCTAGACGGTGAGGATGTTCAGGACACGTTGGCCTATTGTGGGATGATGAAATGCGCAAAGGTGCCCCCAATGCATACGACAAAGTTACTGCTAAACAGGTTGGTGGAATTCTGGGATGCCAATGTTGGGGCATTCATGATATAAGGGGAGTGATTAGAGATATCACTCACGGATGTGTACATCTTCACGGGGTTCCCAAGGTTGGGCATGATTTCTGACACCCAGCTAGGGAATCCAATTTATGTGTCCATGGAGGACTTGCTAGAGCGTCATTGTTATGCCACATCGTATGTGCATGACAATACGATTTTGATCTAAGACATAGAGAGCTTGGAGAATCGGGCTATAGCGGCACTAGTAGTACGTATACTGGGGTCAAAGTTTCCCTACATGGTCTCATGGGGGAAGATGGTGTTGGTTGAGCAGGTCTTAGAAGGTACCTACTTTAGCTGGGGCCATATGTATTTGATGGTTGTTCGTCATGAGCAGAACAAGATGAGACGTACAGGAGAGTATTTATGTTTCCCCTCATTCCTCTGCTCATTTTCCTTTGAGCGAGTGCCAACGCTACAACCGCATAGAGTAGTGCGCGACGGAGGGCCCACAGAGCCACAAATGCGGCGATGGGGTGAGATGATGACTTGCGGTGGCGGAGGGCTAGTGGGTATATTTTTTACCCAAGAGTTATTCACTCAGTGGCGGGAGCTCCCAGTGGTGATCCAGGACTACCCCATTTTTAGGATGGACTACATGGGGGATCCAGAGTTACCGCGACCTCCTGGTCAAACATGGGGACCAGATGGTATTTATTTACTCAGTTTACAGTATCATGTTTTTTATTGTTTCATAGAATACATGGTATCTAGAATATGTTTATGACATTGAGACTAATGATGTGATTTTTAAGTGCAGATGTGGGACCGTAGCCTCCGAGAGGATACTGGGAACGGAGGGGTCGGGTGGACGGGGTATACTCTCCCATGTGCAGACAACGCTGACAACAGAGTGCTTTGATGACATAGGATACGTTACGTGTTTGGATTGATCGTCTTCTTCATGGGGTGGTGGATGATGGCGGGAAACACTTAGATCAGGAGTTGATCGATATCTGCTATGATGCTCCACATGAGTGGAGACTTGTGATGAGTCATATTGCGATGGAGGCTGAGGCAGTGAGGGCCATGGCATGGGGGGATTCCCCCTACAATGATGAGTAGGAGGAGACAGAGTCCGATGAGGAAGAAGAGGAAGAGGAAGAGGAGGAGGAGGAGGAGGAGGAGGGGGAGGAAGAGGAGGAGGAAGATGAGGAGGAGGACTAGAATGACGATGATGATGACGATGACTCATAGTGACTAAGAATTTAATGGAACTACCCCCAATGCGATGAGCATGGGGAATTGTTTTACTTGGCTGTGATTTTATGATGAGGAAGCTGTTGGGGCTCCTTGATGTATTTATGTGTATGTTGTTCTACAGGCAGTATGACATTTCTATGATGATATGTATATATATACACGTGGATGCAGTTTATTATGATGATGGTTCTCATTTTTGTTTTTGATGATGTTATATGCCTATATGATGTCTGATCCACTTTTATGGTTTACTTCCTGCATGTTTTGATTTATGCGCCAGTCTAGAATATTATTAGCCATTTAATCTGCAACACTGTTCTAACTTCATGGTACATGAGTGAATGTAATGGACTCAAACTGTATAACTATTTGTTTAGTGCGTAGGAACTTTCTAAACAGGAAAGGATCCCATACCTGGTAATAGTGATTAAGTTGGGCGACAAGGAGCTAGGAGTCAAGAAACACATGAAGGTGACTTATGCCCAAGTGAAGAGAAATGGTCAGGAGACCGGTCACAACATCGTACTATTGACCAATGCGACCTCAGTTGACAGGGGTTCACCTCATTGTCGACACATACCGCAGTCTCCATGGGCACCGGCCCGGGCAGGTTTGAGCCCACCAGCAACACCCGTAGAGTGGATGAGGTCTCACCCGAGGAATCCAGGAAGAGCAGACAGAACCATGTTTCCTCCGAGGGAGGAGGAAGAGTTGTGGAAACACAGACTAACCTTATCGTGGTACTTTAAACAGAAACCTTAAGCATTCAACAGAGAGTTATACCATATTACTTCATCGCAGCATTTATCATCACATAAAACATATTATGTAATCACAGCAGTTATCATCAAGGCAATAGTAAGCAAAAATTGCATTAAACAACATTCACACATTGAAACATTACACAAGGTTCGGGCCAAAACATCATTGTATTACTGTCGCGATCATATACCAGAAGAAAAAACACAAATCTCGCACATAATTGGTCTTCTTCTTCTTCTCCATTCCTATCTATCTAACACTTACAACTCTCGTGTATTTATAGGCTTTTTCCCTTACCATATTTGTCCACTTACAAATGACTTCCTAACCGACACTATGGACAAATGACTAACTATATAACTGAATTGGCCCAAATGACACAAAAACCCACATACTGCGGTACAACTGACTCACTATTACATAATATGTGGTCCAATTGACCCAAAACCCACCAATTGCGGTATTCTTTAACACAAAATACTCCTTTCGCTCCCTCTTCGGTGTGTCGTAGTGTTCGCGGTATTGCGACATTTCCCCATCAAACCGCTTGCCAACAGGCCCCCAACACAATCTTGTGGCTTTCCCTCAAGCCACGTCAACTGCTGGACATAGTGCACGTCAAACTGAACTATGGTCCGATAACTGTTCTTGCTGTTTGGATCACGCGGTGTTGTCCCACTCCTTCTACTACACTAATCGTCGACTCATTGTGCTGTATGTTCAATCCAAAATCGTCATCGCCCGACTTGCTGTCATGTACTTCTCAAACTCATCCTCGAGTCTCTTGGAAGGGTACTGGCGGAAATAAAAAGAGGACGAATAGTACCAAGGTGAAAACATAGAAAATGACTCTGGCACATCTGTTTCGCACCAGCAAATGGCTCCTACTATGGGTGGGGAGTGACCACCCCAACCACCTCTTTCGTCAAGAAGAGCACGATCCTTCGAACAACTACTGCATACTTAAACATGCTGAATCGACCCTTGGCTCGGACATAACACAGTGTAAGTGCACCCACCGTATCAAGGCATTCAGGGACACTTGTCATTCAGGCTCGTAGGTCCCCTAGGGTGCTACCACGGGAAATGAAGTGAAGCATTTCCACAGCCTCCTTGGAATTCCTCACACCTCAATTCTCAACTTGATCGAACAGCATAACCACTCTATGTTAGAATGACTATTCTATAGCGAACTACCAGCTGCCTTGGCTACTTATAGCCGGACCATTCCTGGGTCACAACAGTGGGAATGATGCCCCACTACCTCGCAGCTGCATGGGGGAACCCATCAACTGACGCAGCAGGTGGCGACCATGCTACCACCGAAGATCCCACGTGCCATCATGTGAGCAATATCCTTTCATCGTGCTGATCGTACCGGTCTAGCGTGCCATGTGAAAAACATTCCATCGTCATGTGGTAATCCGGCCGAATCTCTAAGGTGTAAGCATGCATAGGGATGATGTGAAGTAGTGACAAGATATTAGTGGACCAGGAGTCACAACGCTGCCCCGTACCTTCCGAATCCTCTATAATCATCACAAAAATACATCACCAAAAGCTACCGTCGGTCCTGGGTGCAATACTTCCATCAGTCTCCAAACTGGCGGCACAAGCCTCCTCACTTCCACATACCTTCGTCTATTGGTGCGCCATCGACCACCAAGCAACCTGCAACACACACTTTTTTTTTTTCGATGTGACTCAGGCATCGCACTATTCCAAGCCCGATCGATAGGGCTTCAATCTGTGACCATTTACTAGCTTGGGGAGCATCATCCCATCCAACCATTGTAACTGAACAGCTCCTCCTGACGTAATACTATTGATGCGATATGGACCCAACCAATGCATCTGCAACTTGCCTGGATGTTTTATAAACTTGCTGTCGTATAATAGCACCAAATTGCCTTACTGAAACTGTTTATTTTTTATGTGGCGATCATGCCATGCTTTCTAGCGATCCTTCTCCACCCCTTTGTGAAAGCCAGTGATAAATCGATCCTCTTCCAGCTGCACCAATTGCACTAGACACTCATCTAATGCTGCAACATCATCCATGCTCATAACAGCCGCAATTCGTAGACTTGGAACAATATACTCCATTGGCATAATTGCTTCCTTCCCATATACCAGCTTGAAAGGTGTCTGACCAGTGAACCCTTTACATGTGGTGCAATAAGCTCACAACACTGCTGGGATTTTCAGATCCCAGTCGTCGCGGTTTGCATTGCACACATTTGTCAATGCATGCTCCAATACCTTGTTAAACGCCTCCACCGTTCCATTCACCTGTGGGTGATAGGGTGTACTCTTCTTCTGCTGTATATGCAATTCCTCCGTCAATGCACTGATAGTGCGATTAAGAAAGTGGCTGCCTTGATCACTCAGCAATAACTTAGGGCAGCTGAATCGAGTGATAATATGATCAAACAAAATTCGATAAGCCGTTGTAGCGGAGCAATCAACTACAGGTGCCGCCCCTGCCCATCGAGTCAAGTACTCTGTCGCCGTGACAATATACCGTGCACTTATGCGTTTTCCTAGCGGATGAATTGGTCCTACAAAATCCACAACCCATTTTTCGAACGGTTGCAATGTCACTTGAGCTAACAGCGGCATCTCATCGCATCTGGATGGCTTGACAGTTCGTTGACAAACATCACAAGACCGCGCATAGTCTGTCACATCATTATGTAATGTGGCCCACCAAAGTCCTGCACGCAGTATCTTCTGGGAAGTCGCCCTACCGCCATAGTGTCTTCCCACAACTCCACCATGTGCCTCGGCCAATATCTGCACTTTCTCATGCGGCAAGATACATCTACACAATATCTCATCAGCGCCCAATTTATACAACTCTCCCATGATTAGCTGAAAATCAGCAACCTTGAGAACCAATTTCTTCTTCTGAGCAGTGGTAAAGTCAACAGGTGCGGTGCCGGTCACTAGAAACTAAAGGATGTCATCAAAATATTGATCAATAGTGGCAACTTGAAATAGTTGGGCATTCGGCAACCCGTCTTTGATATTAGTCAGTTCCTCCCCTGTATCAATCCGTGACAGATGATTTGGTCCAGCATTCAACCACCCCGGTTTCATAATAACTTCAAAATCAAACTCCTGAAACAAGAGTAGCCAATGGTAGATCTTCCCCCCCAACACAGGATTATTGACCACGTATTTCAATGCAGACTGGTCAGTGAACATTTTAAAGTGGCCACCCAACAAATAGTGCCTAAATTTCTACAACGCATAAACCATGGCCAGGCCTTCGCGTTCTGTGGTAGTGTAATTGCGTTCTGTAGAGGACAGCTTCCGACTGGAAAAAGTAGTAGGATGATCAATGTCGCCTTCTCTAGGTTGAGCCAACACAACATCTAGCGCAATCGATGAAGCATCAACATGAACATGGAATTCCTTACTCCAGTCCGGAAAGACCAAGATTGGTGCCGACACCATCTTCGCCTTGAGCATTTTGAAACTATCCTGACATTCCGGGCTCCACTGGAATGTCGCGTCCTTCTTCAGCAACTTTTCCATAGGGGCAGTAATCGCAACATAACCCTGGATAAACTTGCGATAATATCCCGTATGGACCAAGGTCATGCGCAACTGTTTAACATTGGTTGGTGGTTGCAACCCCAAAATGAGCACAATCTTGGATGGATCAACCAACAATCCCTGCTTACACAAGATATGACCCAACAATATCCCAAACGGTGCACAGAAAATACATTTCTTCAAGTTCAGCGATATCTGGTGCTGTCGGCATCGCTCAAGCATTAACCGCAGATTGGCCAAATGATCACGAATCAATCCATAAATGGTCCAATAATCCATATATACCTGCAAAATTTTTTGAATAAAATATTTGAATGCGGCAACAACGACCCAGGAGAATATCGCAGGTGCATTCTTCAAACCATACAGCATTACCGTGTACTAAAAGCAACCCCATTCAGTAACCAAAGTTGTCTTTTGGCGATCTTCCTTGGCAATGCGAATCTGATGGTATCCAGAGAATCCATTAGTGAATGAATACATCTCCTGGCCACCCACTCCTTCAAGTACTTCATCAGTAAATGGGGTCGGAAAAGGGTCATGCAAACATGCATCATTCAACTTCCGTAAGTTAACACAAATGCGCACTTTGCTGGTTTTCTTGTCCTACACCACCATAGTACTGATCCATTCAGATTCTTCCACAGGTTCGATAATACCAGCATCCAACATCCGATCAAGTTCCGCCTTGACCTTCTCTTTATGTCATGGATTCAGCTAATAAGGTCGCTGTCGGACTGGCTTAGCATCTGGTTTCAGTGGAATCCTCATCTCTCCTAAATCACCCAGGATCCCCTTCATTTTGGAAAACTTTGTGGGAAACACATTTTGAAACTCATGAAGTAACTCAGTAACCTTACTCATCATCTCATCGTCCCAATAATCCCCAAAATTAGCAAACTTTGGAGTAGCCTCGGTGCCGATATTCATATTGCAAAGATGTAATGGTTGACTGAACTGATTACTTGGCGCAACAGGTGGGACCACATTGCGACTTCCTTCAGATTCGTGAATGTTAACATTCCGGGGATCATCATCAACCTCCAGGCCACCACTGATGTTGAAGCACTCCATGAGAGACTACATCTGACAATGTGTGTGCGGGTCAACAGGGTAGGCCGTTGGAACAACCTGAAATACCACGTCGCGGATGAGATGTAGGGCGTTATGGACATCAGGGTTGGCATCTGCAAAAGTGAACATGTGAGTGAAACAGATCGTCAACTCCCCCCATGTTGTAATGTCTCAGCGCAACTCAGCTGCAGTATACCATGAGCGCGGTATCTCCTCCAAAGTATGGACAAAAGCATTGTAATGTCCCAAATTTTGCATTGGGTCACAATGGCCTAATCACATTGTCCCTATTTAGTAGAGTTTGTCAAATTGATGCTAAAGTTCAAATAATTGCCAAGGAGGAAAATTACTAGTTTCCTAGGTTTGGGGTGGAAGCTTTGGGATTTGGAATAATGGGGATAATAAATGATGTTTGAACATTAGAATGGAATAAATATTTAATAAAGGACCTAAATAAATATATACAAGTGAAAATCAAAGTGGCATTTGATCATGAAGACACATGGAGAAAGTGGGACCCACATATGGCTAGATTTCCCCACCACACTTGGCATCATTCTCTCACCAATTCGAATTAAATGTCAATGGTAACATACTTGGGGGAGTCCAAAAGGTATTATTCATGGCATGACTCATCCAAGGTCTAAATATAGAGGAAGAGTAACTCCCATGGAAGAGGAAGAGGCAATTTGGAGCTAGTGAGACACTTGGGCTAGATTCCCTGGCTCTATGACAACAATGACGAAGATGCTATGACACTTATGACACAAATCAGACCTAAGAGCTGAAATATGACATATATGACATGTCAGGGCTAAAAATAGACTCCAAGAGGGCGTTCAAGGGTGTTAGGGCATCTAATATGCTTCCACATGTGATTTGGTGGAAGTGGGAGACTAGGAATTGTTGTACAAGTGGTGTTCTTTGGAATCTCTTCCCAACTTGAGTTGGAATGAGTCTCTTGGAAGAAATTCGACCCATGGAGGCCATTATAAATTTATAAATGTAAATAAAAAATAATGAAACCAGCTTTTGATCATTTGTAGAATTTACAATTGCATTTGTGAAGAGGGAGAGCTAGTGGATGACTAGTTTCTTTCCTTAGCCAATTTCGAGGGTGAAATATTCCCATCCAAGTTGGAAATTGGAAAGGACATTCAGACCTTTCATTTGGATATTTAATGGAGTCTTTATTTGTAGGTGTAAGCTACAAGGAATCTCATGGTTTCTTCTATTGCAGCTCACTCCTTCAACCATTTCCAGTTTTGATGGCATATTCTTTATCCTTGAGGGAGGGCATTTTTGGTGAGCTATTATACTCTTTGGGGGAGCTTATAATGCCCCATTTCTTTTTTAATATGAATCAAATACTTTTTTATTCATCTCCAAAAATTTTCAGGTCGAAATTCCAAGTAGAAATGTATAAATCTCAATTTTAATGAAAGGACAGTGCCATTTCCCCACTACCTTGTTGTGAATCAATGTAATGCTAATGATTTCGAATGAATGGATTATTATCTGATGCATTTGTGATTAATGGACTTCCATGGATGTATTTTACAAGTTTCATGTACTGTACTTGAGCATTTGAAGTATTTTTACTCAGCTTAATTGAATTGGGAGAAGAAATAGTGCCATTTCCCCAAGGGTTGAATTGGTGATTTTTACAGTTGAATGGGAGAGGGTTGGAACAGATATAATAATAAATTAATGGTGCACATGAGACCTTAATAACATCCATAATACATTCCCTACCTATTTTCAGAAATTTGAGTGGGTTTGGAGGCATTTGGGAAGCCATTTTCAATACTTACCCCAGGGGGATTTGAACCCCAAATTACTAGTAAAATTGCATACTTGGTACAAAATATTAAGAGAGTTTTCGGAGGTATTTTGGTGGCCATATGTCATTCATGAACATAATATTCAAGTCCTAATATCATTCATACACCTTCCTTGAAGATTTGAAGGCATTTGTAGTCAATTTGAGACATAGAGACCAATACTAGTCAAAGGGAAATTACTAGTAAAGTTCCCTACATTGGCCAGAATTGAAAGAGGATTTGCAGATGTATTTTAAAGGTCCAAAAGCATCCCTGAAATACATATTTATGT
Organism: Larix kaempferi; assembly: GCA_027924585.1. Classification (NCBI taxonomy): domain Eukaryota; kingdom Viridiplantae; phylum Streptophyta; class Pinopsida; order Pinales; family Pinaceae; genus Larix; species Larix kaempferi. Next base: position 1,792,358 of record BSBM01000012.1, on the reverse strand, counting down.
TCTAACATCATCCATATACCTTCTCAGAATATTTGGGAACAATTGGAGCAATTTGGGGACCTAGAGCTCAAAACTAATCAAAGGTCAAACTAGGGAAAAAAGTGAAAAATTGCCATTTTAATAAAATTCCTAACAAGGGACATTACAAGAATGGACCCATTGATCTCTGGGTCGTACTACTCACAATCGTTAGCATTCCATCACATGATCACTGGGATCAGTCCATCCATCGTACTTGCCAGTGTGATAAACCTTAGTATCATCGAACCGAACCATCATCAACCTTCGACATTGTGACCAAATCTTAATGAATTTATTATGTGTCACCCACCAGCGTGCTGGAAAAGCCTTCAGTGCTTCCTCCAATGCCAGAAATTGCTGTGGTTCTGACACGCGGTCTTCAAATTCTGCTAAAAGGGAGTTTAGGCCAGGAAACCCCTCATAGACAGGCAGGGTGACCATCTCTATCGCAACCCGACATAAGGATTGCGTAACTAAGCCACATTTTTGGAATAGTACTTCATGCATTCGGTTCTGCCAATGTTCTAAAGCATCATCAGAGTCGGAAGACGCAGATCTCTCGCTGTGCCACTCCAACTCACCGTGGATGGTAGGGTGGGTATAATATTCAAAAACATTGAATGCATGGTCCCATCCAGCGGTATCACCATCTCTGACAGGTTCAACGTATTGGCGTCCTTCAGTCAGATCCAATGGGGCTATGAATCTGAAATCGCGATTCTCGAAGGTCATCATGCGCTTCTTGAAGTTAATTACAACTCCACTTTCGCTATCCCATCCAATCCCCAAGAGCATCGGATAAGAGCTTCCTCCCTCAACTACTTCAATAAAACCAAAGTCGGCATAAGTCTTCATGCCCTCAATATCAATTGCGAGCTGCGGAACTCACCCAATGAGTGTTACCTTCGCATGGTTAGCCAACAGGAGCTGTACAGGAGACCAACTCAATGGGGGACTCCCCATCTTCTGCCAGGCCTTCTTGGTTAAGATGTTAACATCAGAACCAAGTTCAAGAATCACAGAGTCAACATCATAGTCACCAATGTGAATATTCATTCGCATCTCCTTGCTAGTCTTCTGTCGCTGCAAGGAGTTTACTGCCGAATCCTGCCGTCCTTTTAGAAATCGCTGCAACCATCCCTCAATCTCAACTAGGGAAACCAGGTCTCGATCCAATAACAGACAATTTTCAAGAAAATTTTGCAATGTCCCTGGTGGTGGCAGTCGATCAACGTCCGATGTAGTATCAAAGACAGGCGGCATATCGCAAACAACAGTCGTACTGCGGTCTTTCTCCAATTTGCAACGTGTCTCCAGGAATGTTTCCCGCTCTGTATCAATGTCGAAGGGTACCATCTTTTGACCAGCCAACCGAATCAGTGGTCGCGAACTATATTCCCCAGTCATCTTGCCTCCACAAGTGACAACAGCCACCGAAGCATCTTGTGGTCGCGGTTCTGTAGAAATGGTCACAATATTTGCACCCTGCTCCTAGTTCTGTTGTATATTCTCTGGTTGATTGATATTCTGATTGGAGTTCGGTGGTGGTCACAGGGGCTGGTTCTGTACTGGTTGCTGTACCGGATTCTGCATTGGTTGCTGTGGCTGGGCCTGATTCTGTAGCTGCAGAGTGTTCCCATCTTGCCATTGAGCAATCAACTGTGGACAATTCTCAACCATATGATCATTACCAAAATAGAACGTACATTGATTCTCTAGTAGTGGGCAATCGCGTTGATAATGCCCCCATACCGCATAGTGGTAACATTTAACAGGTCCACGACCACCTCAGCCTCCTCCTCCACAACCAAATCCGCCATCGCATCCTCCTCTGTATCCTCCTCGGTAGCCACCTTGCTGCTGGTACTGAGGTTGGTTAAACTATTGCTACACTAGTGTTGGTGGTACCCCTTTCCCTTGTGGTGCATACTGCAGTTACTGTACATACTGTGGCTATGGGGGAGTCATCTGCATCGGGGTGTATTGCGGAATGAACTACTGCAGTTGTTGTTGCTGTGGTGAAAACTGCATCTGCGGTTACGGTAGTGGTTGGGCTACTTGTGATTGCAGTTGTGGTTGTTGCACGGCGTGCTGATCGTCCTTGACATAAAATGCATCACACATCGTCTCCTGCAGCAACCCATATGCACGAAAATCTTTGTCATCGTGACCCACCGACTTGCAGAATGTGCAATAAATATTTCGCAACGTTGTGACCATTTTCTGCATATACGGGCAGTTATCATGACTATGCCCAAACACTTGACAAACGCGACACCATGGAATATTGCCGCCTTTCAACGGGTTTGGCACACCTGACACCAAATAATTATGGAAATCTGGGCAATAGTCCTTCGTATGCCCTTCTTGTTGGCATCGTGTACACCATACTTCATCATGCTATTCCTTGTTCTTCTTTAGATCTTGCAATTGTATATTCAGGTTAGCGAGCTGTGTCTGTATTTGATACATCCCAGCTGCATCATCTCCAATCGGTGACGCTTCCAATTGCATTGCAATCTCTAGAGCTTCGCTAGGCATCGATATAATTTGCTGCATCAGCGGCAGCCGAATGTGGGGTAGCATTGCCGCAATGAACCATTCTTTATGTTGGATGGCACTCATATCAAAACTAACCTTTTCCATTAGTGTCTTGAATCACTGGTCGAAATCCCATACTGTCTCATTGGGATACTGCTTAATTTCCTTCAATTTAGTAATATATTGAGCCTCCAACTTAGGCCTTCTAAACTCAGCAATCAGCCCATCCCGGATCTCATCTAGTGAGTTTTATGGGGCCCCGTAGGGACTAGAATAAACTTCATGAACCAATCTAATGCACGACCTTGCAGAGTCGTGGCTAATTGTCCTTTCTTAACATTGGCATCAGTGATCTGTTTCATGGTCCAGACTGCTTCACATAAAAACAAATACTGTTCTAGGTTATCTGTCACACTTCTGTGTAACAACGATAACTTAGCATCATCGCCCGCCATTTTGGGTTTTTGTCCTCCTGTCGCTGTGCTACTACCAATTAAATTCTGCGGAATTGACGAACTTGTTGGTGTAGAAGTGGTATTTCTTGCTGGTTGTGAGTCAGTGAGCGGAGGTGTGGATACGTTGGTGTCAGGGTTTGGTCCTGCCTCTATCCTGGGCGTAGCCTGGTCATCCCTATCAGGACTGTGAGGTCGCTTCATCCCGTGTGGTATTCCTTCACGATTTTGCGGTCCGATCGCAGTAAGAACTTCTCCTATCCTCTGCCTCTTCTCCTATCAAAACCTTGCTCCTCCCCTTATAAGACCACTTTCTTCCTTGACTTTGCTCACAGTCTCCTCATGGTATGCACCCATCTACCCCTTACCATTCCATATACCGCCCCCCAGCAGTTGCATCACCCATGGCCTCCGCCCAACAAGATATCTACTAATAAAGGTGCATCTTCAATATACCCTTTTCATAGATTAGCATCTTAATCGATAGTTGGAGTGACAGTAGAAACCTTCCCCTTGGTCCTCGGAAGAAGTATCTTTTGGCTTCACTATACGATTTCTTCAATTCGATCGCAAATTCAATGATATATCCCTCCAAGATGCTATCAAGCCAAACTTCGACAGCCCGCGATGCCTTATTATCGTCTTCCTGTAGCTCCTGAATCAACTCCGGGGTCCAAGCCATCGACTCACCACCCTGGAAGTTCCTCTTCTGGAAGGTCATCTTTAACAACCATTTGTACAGAATAACCAGGAATTCATAGAAAAACCAAACCATTCATGCAGACTGTCGTGAATATATCTTCCCAGCTAGTGATCTACTGTAAGTCACATGTTCCGGCTTTCTTCTTCAACAAACTCCTACAGCTTCTAATCGAACCATTTCTGTATCTCCAACTTCGTCGGGTGCCACAACATGACCTCCTTCTACTCTGGACATGGTCTTGGCAACAGAACCATTTGTTTACCAATGTGACCTCAGTCGACAGGGGTTCACCTCACTGTCGACACATACCGCAGTCTCCCTGGGCACCGACCTGAGCAGGTTTGAGCCCACCCAGCAACACCCGCAGAGGGGATGAGGTCTCACCCAAGGCATCCAGGAAGAGCAGATGGAACCATGTTTCCACCGAGGGAGGAGGAAGAGTTGTGGCAACACAGACTAACCTTATAGCAGTACTTTAAACAGAAACCTTAAGCATTCAACAGAGAGTTATACCATATTACTTCATCGCAGCATTTATCATCACATAAAACATATTATGTAATCACAACAATTATCATCAAGGAAATAGTAAGCAGACATTACATCAAACAACATTCACACATTGCAACATTACACAAGGTTCGGGCAAAAGCAACATTGTATTACTGTCGCGATCATATACCAAAAGAAAAAACACAGATCTTGCACATAATTGGTCTTCTTCTTCTTCTCCATTCCTATCTATCTAACAGTTATAACTCTCATGTATTTTAGGCTTTTTCCCTTACCATATTTTTCCACTTACAAACGACTTCCTAACTGACACTATGGACAAATGACCAACTATCTAACTGACTTGGACCAAATGACCCAAAAACCCGCATACTGCGGTACAACTGACTCACTATTACATAATATGTGGTCCAATTGACCTGAAACCCGCCAACTGTGGTATTCTTTAACACAAAATACTCCTTTCGCGCCCTCTTTGGTGTGTTGCAGCGTTGGTGGTATCGCGACATTTCCCCATCAAACCGCCTGCCAACACATACTCAGCTAGGTTATTAGTGGCAACACCAATACACACTCCGTTGAGGTGGATCAAATCGTATGAGGGGGAATACAATACCCAAGCTACAGAGGTGAGGTTTGGAGACCATCTACTTGCGTCGTCAGCGAAGCAGACATAGAGTGGAGGAACAGGATCCATCTGTGGTCACACATGGAAGCAAACTGTAAGATCTTGGATGCAAAAAGTGAAAAACAAAAAAGGTGGTAAAACTGTACAACATGGACTATTGTGCCTAGAAAAAGTGCTAAGGGTAAAATCGTTTGATATACAACCCATTGCGAGGGTTGGCTAAGGTATGGCCTTCATAGTCGGTAAGGATGTATGCCCCCTTACCGAGACATGATTGGACAATGTAAGGGCCTTTCCACATGGATTCGAATTTTCCTTTACCGTGTTTGTCATGATCTTGACCATAAACAAGTGTTAGGTCTCCTTTGTGGAAGGTGCGGGGGTGGACATGCTTATCATAATTTGATTTGGAGCGGTGTTTGGAAACCTCAGTGATTTGTAAAGCTTCCTGTCGATCTTCATTGGACTATTCTGGGAGGAGTAAGTGCTGCTCAAGAGGTGAGGTATTTGGGAGAAGTTCCACAACAATGTGTAAAGAGAGGATTTGACACTCAATGAGGAGAACCGACTCTATGCTGTGAACCAAATGGAAAGGGGTAAAACTCATGGTCTTGGTGGAAGTGCGGTAGGCCCAAAGTGCCGGAAATATCATATGGTGCCAATTGAACTTGTGTTGGTTTACTGTTTGTTGAAGAATGGTCTTCAGGATTTTGTTAATAGCCTCAACCTGGCCATTCACTTGAGGGTAGTAGGATGAGGCGTCTTGATGGTCAAACTTCAAGAAGGTGGAAAAATATTTCCATACAATGTCTTCGAAGTGTTTTCCATGGTCGGATACGAGTTGTTTGGGGACTACGAACCGAGAAATGACATGGCTAAAAAGAAGCATGACGCAGTCTCGGATTGGCAGTTAAATGTAGGCATGGCATCGACCCATTTAGTGAAATAGTCAATGGCCATAATGATGTATTTATGGCCATTCATCGAGGGCAGATTACACTCCATAAAATCAATGGCCCACTTACAGAAAGAGCCAACAGTTATGACTGGATGGATAGGGGCAAGAGGGGTCCTGGCTTTGGGGGAAAAAAGTTGTCAATTCCGGAAATTTTTTACTGATGTGATTCAATCAGTGAAAAGTGTGGGCCAAAAATACCTAGCAGGGATGACCTTTTGGGAAGTATCCATTTCAAAGAAGTGGCCACCACGGGCTCTACTATGATGATCATTTGAAACTTGTTCAGCCTCATCATGTGTGAGGCAGCGACGTAAAATGGTGTCGACGCCGCATCGATAAAGGAGATCTCTAAGAAGGAGATATCTAGAAGCATGATGGTGTATGCGACGCCGATCATCGCGGACGAGGTTGGGGTGAAAATTTTGTGTTCGTAAATATACCAGGATGTCACCATACCATGGGTCATCTGATGAAATCGTGAACAAGTGGTCATCTGAAAAGTTAGTGATGATAGGTGGTGACACTGACAAAGTAGGTAAGTAAGTCATGAGGTGTTCCAAGGAAAGGGATTTGGTAATTTTGGGTGTTACAAATTTCAAGTCCTACTCTTGCAGGATAATAACGCATTTAGCTGCATGACCTTGAAGGAGGAAGCAACTCAAGAGATTGACCATGGCGTTGGAGTCTGTAACAACTGTAGTTCGAATCATAAGAATGTAGTGTCGTACCTTTTGAATAGAGAAGATGACAAGAAGGTCCAACTTCTCCTCATGGGGATAGTGTAATGGTGGACCAGACAATGTCTGAATCACATAATAAATAACCCATTCTTTCCATGCACTCTCTTCTTGGACTAACACACCGGAAACGACATATTCAGATGCCGAAACATAAAGGATAAAATCCTTCGTGAAATCGGGAGGTGAAATCAAAGGTGCAGAAGCCAATGCTTGTTTGAGTGCTTTAAAAGCTGCTTGTGCTTGTTCATCCCAAATGAAAGGGACGTGGGTCCGAAGCAGGCAAAGGAAACCATGAACTTTTGAAGCACAGTTTGGAATGAAGCGACGGAGAAAGTTGGCTTTCCCTTGAAGCCTTTGTAACTGGCGTAATGTACTTGGTGATGGGAGGTCCAAAATGGATTGAACTTTCAAGGGATCTATAGTGATACCCTTTTGGGAAACAATGAATCCCAATAAATGGCCTACAGGAACACAAAAAATACACTTGAGAGGGTTCAAGCGAATGTTGTATTTGTGACAACGCAAAAATATTTGTCGGAGATCGTCTAGGTGGTTGGATCACTTCTTGGAACGAGAAGTGAGGTCGTCCAAGTATACAAGGATGATATGAACCAAATCACGAAATAGAAAGGTCATGGCCCACTGAAATGTGGCACCAACATTTTTAAGGCCAAACGACATAACTTAGTAGGAAAAGGTGCCCCATGAGGTGGTAAAAGAAGTCTTATACTGATCTTCTTTGGGAATTTGAATTTGATTGTATCCAGAGAAACCGTCCATAAAGGAGAGAATCCCGTGACCCACACAAGCATCAACTAGCTGATCAATGAAGGGCATGGCAAAGTTGTCTTTGGGATAGGCTAAATTCAGATCACAAAAATCAGTACAAACGCGAATGGTGCCTTATTTTTTGTTAACTGACAAAGGATTGGACACCCAGGTGGTGTAAGTGATGGGGTAAATGAACCCAACCTAGCGCAATTTTTCAATATAGGCCTTCACAACTGGAATTTTAGAGGGGTAAATGGGTTGTTTTTTTTGGCGGATGGGTGGGACGTCAAGCCAAGTATCGATACGGTGCTCAACGATGGTGGGGTCAAGACCAAGCATCTCAGTTTATGACCAAGTGAAAACATCACGAAACTCTTGGAAGAGTTTCTCATAGGTCGTAACTTCGTCGAGATTCCATGAAGTGCCTAACGTAATGTTCTCAACTATAATGGGTAGGTGAAATGTTAGCCATGTTACCCTCCTAGAAGACATCGAGAGTTGGGATGGGGTTCTTAAACTAGTCCACCTTGCTATGGATAAAGTATTTTGTCTCAAGGGAAAGTTGGTTGGCCGCACTTGAGGTAGACTCCTTAGGAATGAAGTAGGATCGATGATGCATATCATCCCAAGGGAAGTCAGGGGTTGTTAATGTCTCAAGTATTTCTTTGTCACTGCGAAACAAGTGTGTGGATAAGTCGGGAGAGGTAAAGCTAGTGGTTGGGTGCAAAGTTGGTTTGCCACTTGTGGAAATCATATAGATAGTGTTAATCTATCTCGAGGAGTAGGATTCATGTGGGTGAATCTCCTCGATGGCAGTAATGGAGGACTCTAAAGAGGACTGATTCATTTCGTGGAGAACTAGTCGATACTTAGGTAGGTCTGGACAATGATGGGAATATTGTCCATAGATCTCGCATATGGCACAAAAATGGTTGGTGTGCAATGATTTGTTGCGCAGTTTAGGGGTGGTGTCTAGCTCAACAACTGGAATATTGGGGTCATCGTCCAACGTTTTCATGTGCTCTTGAAGGTTTGACAATTGTGGACAATTATGGGAAGCATGGCCCAAATCATAGCAAAAATAAAACTTAGGCGGTATGCGGAATGGAGGGGGAGGCTTCATGGGTTTAGTTGCATCTGGTGTAGTATGAGTTTTCAAGGCCCTTCCCCCAGTGTTCTCGGATGGTGGAGGGGCACTGTTGCATGCAGATGCGGTCACCACACCAGGAGGTGGATGGTTAGCAGTGTTGATCGGTTGGTCTATTTGAAGGATGACTTGTGGTGTCGGAGCGGGATTAGGAGCAGGAAGATACCACACGGGAATTCCTAAGGTCAACCCAGGTGGATACAGCATGGCCATGAAGGGCATACTTACTACTCCAGATGGTGGGAACAAGAACGAGATTGTATGGATTGGTGTGGCTCCAATGTGGATAGGCATCGATGGTGGTTGAGGAAACAATGGTGGTTGCGGGTTAGGTACTGACTGATTTGATGAAATGGTGCACAAGTCAGAAATATCGACGGTCGGTGGAGGAGGTGGTAAAGAACAAAAAGTGGAAATCATTAGAGTCTTTGGATAAAGGCTAGGACCGATGGTGGAAACCAAAGAGGTGGGTGCACCAAAAATGTTGGGTATGTTATATCTCTTCACATGGTCGCTGCGTGTACAACACGATCCCTACGGAGGGGGGGGTTAGAGGGGGGGGTAGCCCGACAGGGCCCACCCCCTTCGTTTCGGACCGTTAGGTTCCGAAACGACACGGAGGGGGCCATTAGGCCCCCGGAGTCCGCGCGGAGAGCAAAATTTTTGGGTTGCTTTTTGCTTTTTCGCGATTTTTGACCCATTGTACTCTATCTAATCCCGGTAAAAGGGATTAGGGCTGTAACCTAATTTTGGGTAAACGAATTAGGGTTTTAGATGCTGCAGAATACCATTTATTGTATTATACATGTAAAATAAACATATAATGAAAAAGGAGCTGTGCGGCTCTAAGTTTTGCTGGTTTTTTCCTGGTTAAGGGTTTCCAGGTGAAAATCTCTGTGTAATGTGTGTGCCATTGTGTATTCTCTGTTAATGCTTAAGAATCAATATAAGTCTGTATTTCACTGTTAAGGTTTAAAAACTTACATTTGGTATCAGAGCATTTTTTTGGTTTCAGAGGGACGCCTTTGTTTCCAAGGGTTTGGATCGATCTTGGATTTGTGATAAACCTGGTTTCAGTGGGAGCTTTGCAGCGGTGATTTATTTTTTTGTTTAAAGAATGGCGAGCAGCTCTAGATTCGAGATTGAGAAATTTAATGGTCGGAGCTTTGAGCTATGGAAGCTCAAAATGGAAGATCTTCTGGTAGATAGAGAACAATGGATCGCTGTAGATCCAGGTACCATGCCCACTGGTGCGGTAAAAGAAGAATGGGAAAAGCTGGAAAGGAAAGAAAGGAGCACCATTCGTCTTTGCCTCGCAGATTCAGTATTGGTGAACGTATCTGGAGAAGACAGTGCAAAGAAGCTATGGGACAAACTGGGAAATCTTTATCAGTCAAAGTCCCTGGTAAATAAGTTATTTCTGCAAAAGAAATTGTACCTTCTGAGGATGACTGATGGAGACTCTGTATCAGAGCATCTAAACGCCTTCAATACTCTGGTAAGTCAGTTGACATCTGTTGGTATTACACGTGCTGATGATGAAAAATGTATTAGTCTGTTGTGCTCTTTGCCAGATTCATGGGATAATCTGGTTATAGCTATTGGGAGTAATGCAACCACGCTAAACTTCGATGATGTGTTTGCATCCCTACTATCGGAGGAAATGAGGCAGAGATCCATAGATAGTTCAGCCAAGGATGCCTTATTTGTAAGAGGTCACCCTGGAGACAGATCTAAAAATAAGTCTTCAGGTGGTAGATCTAAATCTAGAGGGAGATCTAAATCTCCAGGACCTTCTGTAAGACAAGACACCTCATGAGGTTTGGACTGGTAAGAAACCCTCTCTCTCTCATCTCAGAGTGTTTGGGTGTGATGATTTTGTACATGTTCCAAAGGAGAAAAGGAGCAAGTTGGATAATAAAGCGGAAAAATGTATCTTCATTGGTTACAAGGATGGAGTGAAAGGTTACAAGCTGTGGAACCCAGTAAAAAGGAAAACAGTTTACAGTCGAGATGTGATCTTCAAAGAAGTTGAAAGCACTTCCAAGATTGAGGATGTACCAAAGGAAAAGGATTCAGAGAAGCTACACTTTGATATCAAGGATGAAAGAGGTGATTCTTTTGAGGAACCAGATTCGTCTGAATCAGATGAGGAGTCAAAATCGTCTGAATCAGATGAAGAGGCAGATCCACAGACTCCGGTATTGAGGAGATCTGACCGAGTAAGAAGGCAAGTTGAAAGGTACAGTCCTCCTGATTTTCGTTCTAATTTTGTGTTATCTATTACTGATGATGATCCTAGAACTGCTAAAGAGGCAATGGATTCAGAAGATAGTAAACTATGGAAGAAGGCCATGATAGAAGAAATGGATGCCTTAGACAAAAATGAGGCATGGGATCTGGTTGAGTTGCCCGAAGGAAGAAATCCTATTGGAAGCAAATGGGTATTCAAGAAGAAGTTAAATGCAGCAGGTAAAGTGGAGAAGTACAAGGCTCGACTAGTAGCGAAAGGTTATTCCCAAATTGAGGGCATCGATTTTGGTGAGATTTTTTCACCTGTTGCAAAATTGACTTCTATTAGATTTCTTCTATCTATTTCTGCTGCTTTTGATCTTGAAGTAGAACAGATGGATGTAAAGACGGCTTTCCTACATGGAAATATTAATGAAGAGATCTATATGAAGCAACCAGAACGGTTTGTGGTGAAAGGAAGAAATGAGCTTGTCTGTAAGCTGAAAAAGTCTCTCTACGGTTTGAAACAATCTCCCAGAATGTGGTATCAAAAATTTGATACTTATATACTGGGACTTGGTTTCTCAAGAAGCAAAGCTGATCACTGTGTTTATTTTAAGCTAATTGGTGGTCATTTTATTTATGTAATATTGTATGTTGATGATATGTTGCTAATTGGAAACAACAAGGAAATCATCAAGGATGTCAAGAATCAGCTGTCATCTGAATTTGACATGAAAGATCTTGGTGCTGCAAATTTCATTTTGGGCATGGAAATAAAAAGAGATCGTGAAAACAGGAAACTCTGGTTAAATCAGAGGAAATATGTTGAAACGATATTGAAGAGATTTAATATGCAGGAAAGCAAACCAGTGAAGGTGCCCATTCCTGTAGGTGTAAGGTTATTTGCAGAACAGTGTCCCACGACACAAGAAGAGGTAGAGGACATGTCTCATGTTCCCTATGCTAGTGCAGTTGGCAGTCTGATGTATGCCATGGTCTGTACTAGACCAGATATAGCCCATGCAGTGGGAGTTTTGAGTAGATACATGTCAAAACCAGGAAAGGAACATTGGACTGCAGTAAAGAGGGTCTTCAGGTATTTGCGTGGCACTACAGATTCTGCAATCTGCTACCAAGGAAGACCTGGTCTAAACAGAGAGATAGATATACAAGGATTTGCTGATGCTGACTGGGCTGGAGATCTTGATCACAGAAGATCTACAAGTGGCTACGTTTTTAATCTATTTGGAGGAGCAATCAGTTGGATGAGTAGAAGACAAGCTGTAGTTGCACTCTCAACTACAGAAGCTGAATACATGGCAGCTACCCATGCAAGTAAGGAAGCTGTATGGTTGCAAAGATTGTGTTCAGGTATTGTTTTTGTTCAGAATGCAGTAAAGATTGGCTGTGATAGCTCAAGTGCAATATTTCTAGCAAAGAACCCTGCTTATCACTCAAGGACAAAGCACATTGATGTGCAGTACCATTTCGTCAGAGACATGGTTGAACAAAACAAAGTGTTGCTGGAGAAGGTTGACACTTTGGTAAATGTTGCAGACTCTTTGACAAAGTCTGTGAGTACTCAAAAGTTCTCTTGGTGTAAAGAGAACATGGGCATTGTTGCCCTGAATTGTTGAAGTCATAAATTTCTCCTGTATGTGAAGAGAACAACAAGTGGGAGAATGTTGGGTATGTTATATCTCTTCACATGGTCGCTGCGTGTACAACACGATCGCTACGGCACTAGTGATTCGCCTGCGCCGGGCGCGTTCGGAGGGGGGGGTAGCCCGACAGGGCCCACCCCCTTCGTTTCGGACCGTTAGGTTCTGAAACGACACGGAGGGGGCCGTTAGGCCCCCGGAGTCCCCGCGGAGCGCAAAATTTTTGGGTTGCTTTTTGCTTTTTCGTGATTTTCGACCCATTGTACTCTATCTAATCCCGGTAAAAGGGATTAGGGTTGTAACCTAATTTCGGGTAAACGAATTAGGGTTTTAGATGCTGCAGAATACCATTTATTGTATTGTACATGTAAAATAAACATATAATGAAAAAGGAGCTGTGCGGCTCTAAGTTTTGCTGGTTTTTTCCCGGTTAAGGGTTTCCAGGTGAAAATCTCTGTGTAATGTGTGTGCCATTGTGTATTCTCTGTTAATGCTTAAGAATCAATATAAGTCTGTATTTCACTGTTAAGGTTTAAAAACTTACAAAAAATGGGTTGTTCAACCACGAGGATAACATTCTTAGGCACAGTGGGTGCATTCAAGTCGTAGTAAGTAACCTGGTTGATTTTAACAACCCATCCCTCATGGGGGAACATCATAATGCGTAACATCGATGAAGCAACGTCCTTCATGGCGTACATGTAACTTTGTCCTAAAAGTAGGTTGTAGTCGAATTATGCATTGATGAACTCTATGTCGATCAGGAACCCTTAGTAGAAGTTCATAATAATGAATAAAAATTAGATACTTAGAAAGTGACATGTGCAAGTAATAACATAAAAGAAGTCTAACTACTACAACAAAAAATAGAATCAAGAGGAACTCATGAATAGAATTTTTTTTTCTATTAAATGGAAAACAAGGGTTTGTAGTAATATTTACCTCAAAAGGTCAGGTGGTTGGAGTCCTTGTAGCTGTATGAAGAGTAGCGCACTGGATCTCCTGAGTTCCTTTCTCTTCTCCAAATTCTGAAGAGGTGGCCAAGACTCAACTAAATAAGGAACATAAGCTCAAAGTGATGGGATCAAGTTCAATAGGAATTTCGGCAGCATAAGGTTATGAAGAGTGATTATGGATGTGAAATGAGGGGCCTCCATCACCATTTTATAGTGATTTTTGTTGGTGGAGTATTGAACCATGGTTTAGGGAAACCAATAGTATTGGCTAGTGGTATTTGATGCCCCCTTTTTTGAATTTATTTTGACTTTTTCCCCTTTTCTTTTTTTTGGGGGATTTTGGACTCTTTTTTGTGGGTTTTTGACCTTTTTTGAAGGAATTTCATTAATTGAGGAGGGAAATAAATATTTTTTCCCTTTTGGTTACCATTTGAGGGTTTTTTAGGGTTTTGGAGGTCAAAAATGTAGAAAAGTGGACAAATGGATTATGTGACTAGGGAGATGAGCTAGTGAACAATTTTTGGGTGTTAATACATGACATAGTCAGTCCTTGTGAGTCGTGGCATAGAAGGCTTGGACATATCCATTTCAAAGCGCTACCTGGATTTCAAAATATGGTGAAATGTATTCCCATGTTTAAATATAATTTTGATAGTGTTTGTAGAGGTTGTGCTCTTGGTAAAAAAATTAAGAGTTTTCTAAGTAGTACCAAAAGATCCAAGGGGATCCTTGACTTGATTCAATATTCCAATCTATGTGGTCTTATGTATACACCCTCCTTGAGAGGTTATTTGTATTATGTTCTTTTCATAGATGACTTCTCTCGCAATTCATGGGTTTATTTTCTGAAAGCAAAGAGTGAAACTTTCAACAAGTTTAAGATTTTAAAGCATTGGTTGAGAATCAGACTGTGAAGCAAATTCGTGCTTCGAGATATGATAATGGAGGATAGTTTTAGTCCCATGAATTCAATGACTTATTTCGATATGCAGGAATAAAAAGGAAGTTGACTATACCCTACAACCCCCAACAAAATGGGGTTGCTAAAAGAAACAATAAAACAATATGTGAGGTTACAAAAGACATGATGTGTGATCAGGATCTGCCTGCATCCTTATTGGAAGAATCCTCTATCAATGTTGTTTATATCTAGACCATAATCCCTCATGCTATCTTGGGAAAAAAGACTCCTGAAGAGGTTTTCACTAGTGAAAAAACAGATATTGGACACTTGACGATTTTCGGTTGTCCTGTTTATATTCACATACCAAAAGAGAAGAGGACAAAGATGGAGTCATCTAGAAATATAGGAACATTTGTTGCATATAGTGAATCGTCCAAATCCTACAACATCTATGTTCCCAGACAAAGAAACATTGAATTCAACAGAGATGTAACATTTCATGAAGAGGATGCCTTCAAGAACTTCAAATAACTTCAGTGTGATTCAGATATGGAGGAGCATGATACTCCTATGGTGGAGGATCCAGTTTCTGATTCTCCCCTTTCAGATGGTGAGAGGAACAAGACAGATGAGTCTGTAGATCTGCTTGATCCTAAAGAGCCCAAATATATGATAGAAATATCTCTTGATTAACCTCCTGCTAAGAGGATATCGGCATGGTGTCAAGACATTCTACAAGAGGCATAAAAGCATGGAGCACCTCCAGGCTCATCCAGAGAGAAAATGAGACCTGCAATATTTTTAGGATATGTAGCACATATGAGTTAGATCAGTGATTCATAACCCTATACCTATGAGGAAGCCTCAAAGTATTAAGTATGGAAATATGCCATGGTATAAGAATACAAATCTATCATGAATAATGATGTGTGGGAACTGGTTCCTAAACCTAACGGGAAGTCAATAGTAACTTCCAAGTGGAATTATAAAATAAAGCATGCAACTTGTGGAAGTATTGAAGAGTATAAAGCAATATTTATGGCCCTTGGTTTCTCATAGAAAGAAGGGATAGACTATGATGAGACATTCGCTCCTATGGCTAGGTATGCTACTATCCAGACCCTAATTTCTCTTACTTCAGTTTTGGGTGGGAAACTTCACTAGATGGATGGGAAGAGTACCTTCCTCAATGGTGAGGTTGAGGAAGAGATTTACATATAGAAACCTGAGGGGTTTGTAATTCATGGGAAGGATTCCCATGTATTCAAACTTAATAAATCCTTATATGGGATTAATTAGGCCTTGAGGGATTGATATTCAAGGATTGAAAGCTATCTTATGAGCTTAGGATTCTCCAAAAGAGAATCTGACCCCAACCTGTATTTCAAGGTTGTGAAAAACCAACCATTGATCTTGGTTCTCTATATTGATGACTTGTTCCTTACTGGAGAGAAGAAACATATAGCTTGATGCAAGAGGGATCTCACTTCTGAGTTTAAAATGAAATACTTAGGTCTTATGCACTATTTTATTGGTCTAGAAGTTTTGCAAAGGAAAGATGATATCTTTCTTTCTCAAGGAAAGTACATAGTTGATGTATTGCGGTGATTTGGTATGATGGATTATAATTCCATGTCTACTCCAATGGTGTCTAATATAAATAAGCTACATGATTCAGATTCTGAATTAGATCTAGTGTATCCTACCATGTATAGACAACTCATTGGTTCCTTGATGTATTTGATACATAGTAGACCAATCATATGTTATGCAGTAAGTATCTTGAGTCATTTCATGTATGATCCATTACATAGACATTGGGTTGATTTGAAGCATGTGCTTAGATACTTTCGAGGTACTATTGCTTATGGAATCAAATATGATTCCAGTGGTGGAGTAATGTTACTTGGATATGCCAACTCCGACTGGGGTGGTAGTATTTTGGACCGAAAGAGTACATCCATATTTTCTTTTAGCTTGGGGTCAACTATGATCTCTTGGTCTAGTAGTAAGTAGGGCTCCATATCCCAGAGTACTACAGAAGCAGAGTATATTGCAGCTAGTACCGCTTGCTGAGAAGTTGTGTGGCTTAGGAAGCTACTTGTTGGGTTGTTCAGTGAGAAGCTTAAGACTACAATCATTTGCTTTGACAATTAGAGTTGCATTAAGATCTAAAAAAACCCCGTGTTTCATGACAGATCAAAACAAATTGAGATGAAGTATTACTACATTAGATACATGGTCCATAGAGGTGCTTTAAGACTTCGGTACATTGCTACTGGTGAGCATATTGCAGATATGTTGACTAAGCCTTTGCCCGTAACAAAGTATAGGTACTTACAAGACAAGCTTGGCATGGCAAAGAATGCCTCCCTCACTAAGAGGGAGTTTTAAAGTTACAACATCATGAGTCATTCTCCAGGTCAATATTGTGTGTCAATATTGATGCTCATGTGTCGAGGTAGTGGCTTATAGGAGCCTGAGTTGGAATCATAAAATTGGAGAAGAATATTGAGTTGGTCTCAAGCATGGTTAAGCTTCATGTGTTGAGGAAAGTGCTTTGTTTTTCGAAGTGATGATGTTGTACAGTATTTCTAGTCAAGGCTAAGGTCTTGTGTGTCAAGAAAAATCCTCATGTGTTGATGTGGTGCCTCATGTGTTTAGGTGATGCTTTTCATGTCAAAGAATCTATGGTGTGTGATGTACTACTAACCATGGTTGAGCTATTAAGTCTCCTATAGAGACTATCCACCTCTAGAGTGGATTACTTTAGCATATAACCACTTGGAATGATAGTAGGACAATATGATCACATCATTGGGAAAATATCCTTAGTATATTTGATATGATAATTAAACTGGAACATGTGGACTATGTAGATAAGACCAGAGATGAAGATAATATGTGATAAGATATGAGAGAATTCAAATTACAAATAAAATAATTAATTAAGAGAGAAATCAAATTGTTAAACTTCAGTAAATAAAAGGAGAACTCGAAATGATCACTACAGTGATGTTAACAAGAAAGAATCAGTCAACAGAGTTAACTAAGTGATAACAAATAAGATCTAGTTAACTAAGTGTTATTGCATGATGACACTTGTGTTAAACTAAAAGATGACACTTGTGTTAAACTAAAAGACGACACTTGAGTTGTGACACTTGCATGATGACACTTATGTTAGCCACCTAACTAAGTGGGAAATATTTCAGTTAAGGGGCGAGTTCATCTTAAGACCTAGTTCAGGTAGTTAATGCACTGCATGAGAAGTGGGGTGCTCTTCTTCATGAAAGATTGATACATCCATATGGAGGGTGATTTCATAATGAATTCAGAAGATAAAAATAGAAGATGATGGCATATGCATAATCAATTGGATTATGATCAGATGAAGATAGGTTATGACTAGAGCTCTGATGTGGAAGCCGTATGGGATGAGGTCAGGGCCTGGACATTGCAGCCGACAGAGCAGCCGTACTCAGGTCGTTGTCAGAAGGTTTACATAGATCTAGGTGGGTTATGGTAAGAGGTTAATGGGTTAATATTTTTTTTTTTTTTACCATTTTTTTCTTTTTTAGGGTTACTGTTAACTATGGAGCCGATTGACGAAGTCGACTATGAGTGTGATTTTCTCCGCCCTTGTGATATCTAGAGGTCGCCACCTGGCTGCTTTGGGGGTGAGTCTGATGCGCGACTCCTTGGTGGTTTTGGGAAGGATCGTCCCTGGAAGTTTGAACATTCGCTCCTTGGTATTCCTCATGCACAAGGTGGAAGTCCCCCCGCAACGATTGGTAAACCTGTGCTCTCATCTCCGGTTTTGGGTTTTGATGTGTTTCATGAAACAAAGGTCGTTTTGGGAAACATTTGGGGAATTCCTGTAAACTCTACTCTCTCATCTTCCCCTAGTGTGGTGCTCTCTAAAGTTGCTGGGGTTTTTGATTTTATTACCTCTCCAGTAGGTACTCCTGTTGGGTTATCGGATCTAGGTTGCAGGGCCGTCTCTCCCCCTTGTCATATCAAGGTGGTTGATGCATCTAGCGTTGAAGGGTTTCCAACTATTAACCTGGGATACGTGGAACATAGAGGATTCTCCAGTCCATCCTTGACCTCTTCCCTGAAGGAATGTGAACTGACTGAGGTTTTGGAGACTCCACGGGCTCCATGTACGCGAATAAAGAACAGACGAAAGTGCCTTAAAAACTCTGGTAAAGCCCCAAACTATTCCTTAGGGGAAGACATAGGGTTTCAACATATTATTTCAATGGTTCATACTATGCTGGTAGGAAAGATTTATGGTCGAGCGGTGGCACTTAAACCAGTAATTCAGTGGGCCAATGGGGCTTGGAAAGCTCACTGTGGTTATGTAAGAATTGTGGCACTTTCGGGAGGATGGTTTGCATTCCATTTCAACCTAGATGAGCACGCACAGTGGGCTTTAGGGAATCACTGGAGTCTATTTGGGGTGCCCCTCCTGCTCAAACCTTGGAACCCACCTTTTGATGCTAGCAGGGAGCACATGGACACTATCCCTCTCTGGGTTCGTCTTCCTAGGCTCCCCCTACACTATTGGGCTGAGGAGAACTTCTGCGGATTGGTAACCTGCTTGGAACCTTTATGGATGCAGATTATTCCTTTGTGGAGACTTCAGTTCAGAAAGTTGCTAGAATTTTGGTCAATATAAATGTTTGGGACGGGCTGGATGATGGTATGGACCTGTGTTGAGGGTTGTATACCTTCCCACAAACCCTAGACTACGAAAATGTGCCTTTCCGGTGCAGACGATGTCATGAGTATGGACACTCGGTCGTTGATTTCCCTCTTCCTATTTGCACGAAATTTGGACCTTCTTTGAAAAGAAGGAATCTGGAGACGAAAGATTGTTTTATCCCGACTAATTTAAATGCCAAACCTCCTGCTTCAGGACACTCGGTGACCCCTTCTTCTCAAGTTGGTATTGAAGGTTCTTTGGATCTAGAGGGGACTGAGCAGGATGTTGTAGCCAAGGTTGAAGTTGAAGAATCTGAGCCCATTCCTGTTCCAGGTGCAGCACTAGAATATTTACAGAACACGATTCTTTGCTCCATGGACTTTGCAGTTGGTACCTCCTCTTCTCCTTCATTCAATTTCTTTTTTAAGAACATTTCATTTCCTGGACTTGATTGGGTGGAAGGTCTCAGAAATGTACACATTTCACCTCATTTTTTGCCTCCTTCATCTGTCTCGGAATGTGATCCACACACTCCATCCCCCATTGAACCACTCCTATTGGAAATCCCCACTGTTTGTATCATGAATAATCCTCCCGAGTCACAGACTGATGTCCATCAACCACCCTCCCCCTCGGACTCCTCTGAGTCTAGTTACTTCCTCCGTTCTATGAACAAGCTGGATGCGGGGGGTATTGGAAAAGATATGCCAAAGATAGCCAAATTCAGAGGCCAGAAAGCTTTCATTTCACATGCCAAGTCTCGTGCTCGTGCAGACTTGCACAGTGGCAAGCAACTTTCTATTGAAAGGACACTTAGAGCGGTGAAATCCCATCAGGAGGGGCTCGGATGAAGGTTCTATCTTATAACTATCGGGTTCTAGCTGGTCCCTCCAAAAGACCTGCATTACGGCGGATGGTTGAGCTCAAACATCCAGACATTCTAATGTTTCAGGAAACTATTTGTGGAGGTGATGAGGCTTTGGGAAGGTTAAGGGTTTGGTTCTCGGGCTAGTGTTTTGAAGCTTCTGATGCTAGGGGACGTTCTGGGGGTTTGGCTATTGGCTGGAGGGAGAACAGGGTGAAGGTTTCCTCCCTTTGGAGGATGGAGTCTGTGTTGGGGATGTCATGTCGACCTCTGGATTGTGATAAAGAATTTAGAGTTGTTAACATTTATGGACCTTATGGAGATAGGGCTCCATTTTGGGAGTCCTTAATAGCCAGAGACCTGGTTAGGGGTGACTCAGTTATTCTTGGGGTGGATCTAAACTTCTCCTTAGGCTACGTGGAGGTGTGGGGGCCTCGTGCTCAGGTGGATCCTCTCACTGATTTCTTTACTAGGAAATTGGCTAAAGGAACTTTGGTTGATGTTGAATCAGTGTGCTTGAAACCTACTTGGAGGAACAAGAGGGTTGGTGCAAATAGGGTGGCTAAGAGACTGGATCGGTTCTTAGTCTCGGAGCAGCTGGTTGAATCCTTCTTCTATATTCGACGGTGGATCGGATCTGGAGGGTGCTTCGATCATGAACCCATATTTCTTGAGATAAAGGCTAGTCCAGCCAAACCTCCGGCTCCTCTGAAGTTCAACAAATTATGGTTGAAGGAACCCTCTTTTATCGAACTATTTCAAACTCTTTGGATTCCTTACTAGCCTAGGAACATCAATTCTGCTACATTTCATTTTGGTGAAAATATCAAAGCTCTAAAAGGACTGATCAAACAATGGGATTCCAACAGCCGCTTAAAGGATGAAAAGGACCTGAAGCAAATTGAAGAGGAAATTGTAGCCATATCTCTAGAACCCGGAGGATGGTTCTCTTCCCAGGACTCAAAGGACGGACTTGCTCGACTAGAAGAAAGAAGGAATCTGATCCTTCAAACCATCGAAGAGACTTGGAGACTGAAGAGTAGGGCCATCTGGCTGGAAAGTGGGGATGAAAACTCCAAATTCTTCCATGCTTATGCTAAAGGTAGGAGATCTACAAATACTATCTCGAGTCTGAAGGATTAGGAGGGCATTGCTCACTCCACTTTTGATGAAATGGCAGGAGTTGGAGTTCATCATTTTCAAGACCTATTCAAAGCTAGTGAAGGAGTTAATATTGAAGAGGTCATCAGGGTAGCTCAGCTGTTTCCTCGCTTTGTTGAAGAGGAGGATAACAGGATGCTGATGGATCAAATCTCCGAAGATGAACTCAAAGAGGTGCTTGGAAGCTTCCAGAGGACAAAAGTCCGGGACCGGATGGGTGGACCATTGAATTCTTTCTAGCTCTTTTTGACATTATTGGCTCGGATATTCTGCAACTGGTTGAAGAGACTGGGAAGGAAGGCAAAATCCCTGCTAGCATCAATACCACTTTCATAACTCTTATTCCAAAAGTGGACTCCCCCTCTTCCCTCAACGAGTTCAGGCCTATCTCTTTGTGTAATTGTGTTTATAAGATAGTCTCTAAGGTCATTGCAAAAAGACTAAAATCTATCCTCTCCACTCACATATATGAGGAACAATTTGGTTTTCTTAATGGGCGTCAAATTCATGAAGCTCTAGGGATAGCCCAAGAGGGTCTTCATAGCATCAAAACTAAGAAGATGAAAGGGGCCATTTTAAAAATTGATCTTTTTAAAGCTTTTGACAAAGTGACTTGGTTATACATCCGACTATTACTTACTCACCTAGGCTTTGAGATTGGCTTTATCCGATGGGTTATGAGCTACATTACCACAGTGTCTTTCTTGGTTTTGATTAATGGTGTGGAAACCCCTTTTTTTTCACTCCGGTCATGGTCTTCGTCAAGGTTGTCCCTTATCCCCTCTTCTTTTTTTGCTGGTTGCCGAATGCCTTAGCAGAGCTATTAAGGAAGTCATGAGATCTGGGCTTTTTGATAGCCCCGGGAGTACTTCTTACCCATCTACTCTTTGTGGATGATATTCTTATCTTTTTCTCTGGTTCACGAAGGGATGCTCAAACTCTGCAGGAGATACTGGATCTATTCTCTTTGGCAACTAGAATGGAGATTAACATGGAAAAATCCACCATCACATCCTCACTTCTCTCTGAGAAGTAACTGCACACTTAAACAGGCCTTTTTTCTTTTACTCTTCTCACTCTCTCTGAAGGAATAAAATATTTGGGATTCAATTTGAATCCTAATGATTATATTAAATAGGATTGGGTTTGGCTTCTGGAAAAGTTGGAGAAAAGGTTGAAAAGTTGGAGCTTCATGTGGCTATCGAGAGTTGGCAGACTGGTGCTGGTAAAATCTGTTTTAGAAGAAATCCCTGTTTACTGGATGTTGTTGGCATGGATACCCAGGGGTATCCTGAATCAGGCTAGGAAGATTTGTTTCAGGTTCCTTTGGAGTGGTAAGGAGGAAGCCCATGTCAATCCCTGGGTAAAGTGGGATCGCATTGCTACTCCAAAGTCTTGTGGTGGGTGGGGGCTTAAAAATATCTTCCGTTTCTCTACATCATTGGATGCAAATGTGGTTGGAGATTAATCAGCACATGTGGTTTCTGGGCTCGTGTCATGCTTCACAAATATATTTTTCCAGACTCAATTGAGGAATGGATTCGCTCTCCCAACAAATGATTCATAGGTGGTTCTTGCATTTGGAAAGTAGTTGTTACCTCCTTTCCAATCATTGAACAACATTTGGTTTGG
This sequence comes from Larix kaempferi, assembly GCA_027924585.1. Lineage (NCBI taxonomy): Eukaryota > Viridiplantae > Streptophyta > Pinopsida > Pinales > Pinaceae > Larix > Larix kaempferi. The sequence goes on along the minus strand of BSBM01000012.1, from coordinate 1,769,759 downwards.
GATGTTGGAAACGGGCGGAGGGTGAGGATTGGGAGGGATCCATGGGTTGGATGTGATGATCAACATTTACTTTCGGATGGGACAGTTGCAGCTCTAAACCAGAAAGGTTTTCACTATCTTTATCAACTTGTATATTTGGAAAATATGTGCATGGGAAGCCCAGTTTGGAGATCAACTGTTTTTTTCAATTTGGGAGGGGATATGGAGATTGAGTTGGGAGGATATCTGCAGGCCCTTGGACTGGATCATATATTCTTAAAAAATCATGAAGATGAGTTGGTATGGGATGGTGACCCCTCGGGCCGCTATACACCTAAAGACGGTTATCTCTGGATCAATGAGGAACATGTGCCCCAGGTTCCGTTATGGTGGTGGAGTAAACTATGGAGACTCCACTGCCCACATAAAACACGTATCTTTATGTGGTGTGTTTTGGCAAATAGAGTTCCGACCTAGGACTTCCTCGAGAAAAGAATTTTGCACGACCCTGGGCGATGCTACCTTTGCTGTCAAGGGGAAGAGACAGTGGAACACTTATTCCTTTTCTGCTCATTTATGATGGAAGTGTGGAATATTGTCTCCGGGATTTTAAAGGTTGCATTTCATTGGACAGGGACTTCGATGGAAGATGCATGGAATCGTTGGTGTCATAACCCCAGATACAACTCTTACATGGATTTACCTCTATTAGTCATTTGGGGAGTGTGGCTTTCCCACAATAAAAGATTGTTCTTTGATAAGGATGGCTTACCAGCACAAACATCAGTTAACTATTGTGGGATCTATTTGTCTTATCATCATCTTAAAACTCCCACTCCTCCACGTGATATTCAGCCGCTAATTATTGACTCCTCACAGCCTTGGGGCTTCTTTGATGGAGCCTGCCAAAATGATATATGTGGGCGAGGGGCTCTTCTATATCTGTCCAATTTTCACTTCTTTGTATTGACTTTGGGACTTGGGAGGGGGAGCAGCAACTGGGCGGAAGTCTTAAGCCCAAGATACCTTCTTTATTTTTCTTTATATCGGGGTCTAAGGAATTTTTCTGTTTATGGAGACTCTTTAAATGTTATAAAATGGGTTGCTGGTACTTAACTGTGCAACAATAGAAGGATAACACCAGTTTTGGAACATATTCAAAATGCTTCACTCTCCTTTGAAAATTTTACTTGCAGGCATATATTTCGAGAAAACAACACAGAAGCGGACCAGGCCTCGAAAGAGGGGTTGCTTCTGAGGATAGGATTCTGGAAAGTTCAAGAATTTGTGGATGGGGAGGGTAGGGACCTCTTCCACCGACTATTCATAGAATGAAGAACTTCTTAGTCATAATTTTTTGGCATAAAATTTTGTAAATTACCAGCCTTGATGGCAGTATAAGCCACGGATCATAATTACAGCTTGTATTTTCCATGGTTCAAACTTGACTATTTTTTGCATTATAGATGTTATTACCCACATGGTGGGAACATACGGTATCACAACATCCAGTTCCATGACTGTTTATGACTATCATCTCTCTTAAGACACTCTATCAAAGTGCAGATGATCAATGTAATTTCGTACTCGAAAGATGAAATGAAATTGCACTTTTTTTTCAGGGAAAAAAGAAAAATAGAAGCTGATGCATGTGAATAATATATAAATATGTTATACAATATTGATGAATTCAAGGTGAAGCGAATTCTATTCTCCCTTGAAGGAAATGTGATTCTCTTTGTGCCGGATATTATTATGAGTCTCTCTTCTTTATCTTTTTCTTACTCTGTAATTGCACTAGGGGTGCTTGGTGTAAAATACATTCTTTTCTATCTATTAATATAGTAAGGAAGGTTTTTTGGGGGGTTTCTCCCTCAATACATAGAGGGTTTACACAGCATAAATTCATGTGTCGAATATGATTGCTTATGTGTATGATTGTTATTTTATTTCAAGTACTATTGCATTTCCGAATTAAAGATAAAAAACTTAAAACTTCAAAGGTAGAATGCTTGGGTCACAATGTTAGTCAATATGGGGTCAAAATTGATCCCAAAAATATTGAGGCTATTCAATATTTTCCATCCCCCAAGACTCTAAAAAGCTTACAAGGTTTCTTAGTACTTACATACCACTATAGAAAGTTTGTGAAGAATTATGGGAGAATTTCCACCCCATTAACAATGTCTCTAACAAATAATGCCTTTGTATGGAATGAGGTTATCGAGCAAGAATTTTCATCTTTAAAGGATTCCATGTGTAGTACACCATTCTTAGTAGAGCTTGATTTCTCTAAGATTTTTGTTTTGGAATGTGACACTTCAAATAGAGCTCTTGGAGTCATTTTGATGTAAGAAAGGAACCCCTTAACCTTTAGCAATAAATAGTGGTGTGACAAACATTTGAGTAAGTCCACCTACAAGAAAAAAAATGATGGTCATGTTGTGTATGATCAATACCTAGTACCCATATCTCATTGGGATTTGATTCTATATCAAGAAAAATAATCATAGTTTGAAGTATTTCCTTGAACAGGTTGTCATCCTTTGAGCAACACAAGTTGGTCACTAAGATGATTGGATATGATTATTCTATTATCTATAAGAAATGAAAAGAGAATGTGTTGGTTGATGCTCTTCCTATGAAATACACAAGGAGGAAGTATCTATTCTCCCTCTATCCTTACCAAAACCAATTTCCTTTCAGAAGCTTGATGGGATGGGAATGGTTATCAAATGACAAAATAGTTCAATTGATCCAAAAATTTCAGGAGGATGCAAATTCCCCTCAAGGTTATAGTTGGAAACATGATATCTTGTCATATAAAGGGTATTGTTTGTGGTGTCAAACTTAGATTTAAAACAATAGATATTAGTGGAGTTGCATTCATCCACTACAACAGGTGGTGCCAACCTTCAAAAAATTATGAATGAGCCAAAGGCTCTTTCTTTTGGGAAGACGTGAAAATGTTGATGTATATGTAACTTCGGAATGTATTTCATATATATTTATTGTACCCTTATAAGAGATGTGTTATTCCTCTCTAAGGAAGTGTCGTCATGTGGATTGACAAGTGTCACAAGTGTGTACACTTGCTGATGGGTTATTAGACTACCATGTGTGGGGTCGGCCCTGAAATATATATTATATTGTGGATGTATCTAGATAGACAAGTCGGCCCCATAGTGTAACTGGGAAAATAGGCTAAGTATAAATAGAGATCGAGAGATCTCTATTTGGATCATTCGGAAAGACACACTTATCTCACTTAGAGAGTGGCGCACTAGTGAGGAGGAGGATCATCTGCTCTAGGAGACTATATCAAGTGTATTTTGGTTGTACTTTGGTTGAGCCATTGCTCTCTCTATCTCTGAGGAAGTTGTGGGTTTTTTCACCTTAGGGTTTTCCCCACAGAAACTCTGTGTCTCTTGTCTCTCAAGCTTTTGATTCTTGTGATGCTTGTCATGCTTATTGTGATTGTTATGCATTGATATACTGTATATGTTATTCTCTCAGTAAAGATCCAAGAGTATTGTGAATTAATGCTCAAAATTTAACATGGTATCAAAGCTAACCTGAGAAGAAGACATTTTGCAGTGACGGAAACTTGAGTTTCTTGTTTATTGGGTTTCTCTCCACAGTTTTTGGAAAAGCAGTATAGTAGATTGACTCTACTCATCAAGGAGAATCTATCTGTCCAATCAGAATTCAATTCTGAGCATTTTCAGATTTGGCCCTAAAAATTAGGGTTTCCACAAAAATAGGAATTTCTGAAATCTAAATATATAGCTGGAAGCTCCTTGCAAAAATCGAAGTTTATAGCTTTGGATCGATATTTGTGGCTGTGTAGATCTCTGGGAAACTCAAACCCTAATTCAGGGCTCTCCCTAGTGAACCCGAGAGGACAAAAAGGCAAATCTGAAGGGTGAATCTTTATTGATCTTAAATTCTGAATACACCAGGCTGATAAGCTCATCAAGGCGCATCTTTCTATCCTTTCAGAAAGTTGAAATTCACATTTTGAATTTTTAGGGTTTTTTCGACAAACCCTAATCCGGGACCAGATCCAGTTTTCAGCATTTCAAGTGGTAAGACCTAAATATTTTCTATTTCCATTTGAAGTACTCTTTAAGATGTCTCACTACACCAAGCTTGAGGATAATCTTGAAGGGGATGATAACTTTCAAGCTTGGAAGTATAGGATTGGGTTAATCCTGGAAGAGAATGAGTCGGACTCATATATAAAAGAAGACATCCCTATCCCAAAGGATGAAGAGGCTAAGGTATTTCATAAGAAGAACTTGGTCAAGGCAAAGAGAATCATTGTTGATTCTATCAAAGACCATCTCATACCCCATGTGTCTTCTCTAAAGACACCCAAGGCTATGTTTGACTCTTTGACCAAGTTATTTAAAGGAAAGAACATAAATCGGAAGATGACCTTGCGGAATCAATTGAAAGGGGTCAAGATTGTTAAATTTTCTGAATTTACTTCAATATGATCTAGGATCTTAACTGAGAGAACAACATGTACAGCATATCTACAACATATCAATCATGGAGACAATAATGCAAGCACACAAGAGACACAAAGATTTACTTGGGGAAAACCATAAAGGTGAAAAACCTCAATAACTTCCTCAGAGATAGATAGAGCAATGATACAACCAACCAAGAGAGATAGCCATAACCTAGCAGTAAATCCTCCTCCTCCATAAGTGCGCCACTCCTCCTTGAGTGCATGTGTGAGAAGTGAGTGAGCAAATAGAGTGCCTCCCGCACTCTATTTATACTTGACTTGACTTGCCTTTTTACCTAACTCATGTAGGCTCGAACTTTACCACATAACATAATGCTGAGTGGGCCGACCCCCAATAGGGTGGTCTAATAACCCTTTGACCCACATGACTTATACAGGTCCGACCCCAAATAAGGTGGTCTAATAACCCATCAAGTATAAGTTACGACACTTACAATATAAATGACGACACTTCCTTATAGAGGAATAATACCATCTCTATAGGAATACAATATACATATATGTGAAATACATTCTGAAGTTACATATACATCAACACTCCCTCTTAACTAGGAAGGTATTTCTCAGCACAGTTCTTCTAGCACAAGTCATCTTTTCTGGATCATCGTCACTAGATAATCGTCATCGAGTCATCATCATCGTCACTGCTGCTGCTATCTCAATCAATCTCTGAATCTACTCGTCATAGGAAGTTCTACAGAGCCAGTCCTTTTTCATACTGGATGTAGGCCCACCACCTGCAGATCTTCATCATCACTGGCCATACTGTGGAATTCTCAGGACTCATTACGTGCATCACAAAACCTGGCTGCAGCATCCCAGGCTGTTACGAGCACACAGCTCTACCTGTAGGATCTCCCAGGAGCACATTACATGTGACCCATCACAAAACCTGGCTGAAGCATCCCAGGCTATTACGAGCACGCGGCTCTACCTGTCGGATCTCCCAGGAGCACATTACATGTGATCTCACCACAAAACCTGGCTGAAGCATCCCAGGATGTTACGAGCACACAGCTCTACCTGTCGGATCTCCCAGAAGCACATTACATGTGGTCCACCACAAAACCTGGCTGAAGCATCTGAGGCCTTTTCAATCCTGTCCAGATCTCCCAGGAGCAAATTACATGTGGTCATGGAAAAACCTAGCTGAAGCATTTGAGGCCTTTTTCATCCTGTCTAGATCTCCCAGGAGCAAATTACATGCCATAGGACAAAACCTCGCAAGAGCATCTGCCAGATATCCCAGGGCACCGAATTACATGCCATAGGAAAAACCTCGAAAGACTATCTGCAGATCTCCCAGGGCACAAATTACATGTCCTCCCAAGAAAAACCTCGCAAGAGCATTTGCCAGATGTCCCAGGGCACTGAATTACATGCCATAGGCAAAACCTCGAAAGACCATCTGCAAATCTCCCAGGGCACAAATTACATGCTTTCCTGCACAACCTGATCCACGGCCATAAAGTATCATCTGATACTCATCAAACATCATCCTGATGTACACATGATCATCCTGATCATCATCAATGCAACATCCTGCTGCATGTCATCTGGAGAAGCTCGTCATCCACGATCATCCAAGTATACATAGATACATGATCCACACAATGTATCCATCGGCATACATGATCTACCTGATCATACAAAGATACACGATCCACACAATGTATCCATCAACATACATGATCTGCCTGATCATCATCACTGCAACATCCTGCTGCATGTCATCTGGAGAAGCTCGTCATCCATGATCATCCAAGTATCCACCTGATACATACATAGATACATGATCCACACAATGTATCCGTCAGCATACATGATCTACCTGATCATACAAAGATACATGATCCACACAATGTATCCATCAGCATCCAACATGATGTGTTCATATAAAATACATACACATGATCCATCCGATCATATCCAGCATCCAACATGATGCATATACAAAATACATACTCATGATCCAACCGATCATATCCTGCATCCAACATGATGCATACATATATACATATAATGATCCAACTGATCATATCCAAGCAGAAACTAGAACATCATCCTGATGCTCATCATCTAGCGCTTACATCCATAGCCATGTGAAGAGTTCCCCTTCCAACATGCTTGGAATGGCTTCAGCAAATGTGTCCATCACTTCTTCCTCAAAGTATCCTCGATAAGAAGCATGCCAAGCCTCTCTCTGAAGTACTCGAACTTCACCCTGGCTAGTGGCTTCGTCAGCACATCTGCAATCTGCTCGTCCGTCGCAACATACAGAAGCTTCACAGCTCCTCTCTGCACCATATCCCTAATATAGTGATATTTGATCTCTATGTGTTTCGACCTGTCATGAAACACTGGGTTCTCGGATAGCTTCACACAACTCTGGTTATCACAGAAGATACTAGTAGCATCCAACAGGAGATCAAATAACTCAGATAGTAGCTTCCGTAGCCATACTTCCTCACAACTAGCTGAACAGGCTGCAACATACTCTGCCTCAGCTGTACTCAGTGCTACGTAGGACTGCTTCTTGCTAGACCAATAGATCACACCTGATCCCATACTGACGCAGCACCCAGATGTGCTCTTCCTATCTGCAGCACTGCCAACCCAATCTGAATCAACATAACCCTGCAGGTTAAACTTTTGATTCGCCTCATACCTGAGCCCATAATCCACTGTACCCTTCAGGTACCTCAGAATATGATTTACAGCAACCAGGTGAACACTCCTCGGATCCGTCAGGAACTGGCTCAATGTGTTCACAGCAAAGCAAATGTCTGGTCTCGTGTTTGTCAGGTACATTAAGGACCCAATCATCTGGCGATACATAGAGACATCAATCGGCTCAGATGAGGCATCACATAAAAGCTTCAGATTTGATGCCATAGGTGTGGCCATGGCCTTGCAATCCATCATCCCGAACCTCTTTGGGATCTCTACTGCATACTTCCCTTGTCCAAGGAAGATTCTATCTGCACTCTGCCACACCTCCATGCCAAAAACAAATAGTGCATCATCCCCAAGTTCTTCATCTCGAACTCGGTAGTAAGCTTCCGCTGTGTGTCGGAAATCAATCTATCTTCACCATACCAAGTTCTGCACATATATGATTTCCTATCATGTGTCTCAGAACCAAGTGGCTGCTCTACATACACTTCTTCTTCAACTACACCATTCAAGGAAGCTGTCTTGAATCCATCTGGTGTATCTTCTATTTCATCACTTTTATATTTCTCAATGCTGCCATCTGCAACATGCTTGATCTGATAGTTCCATTTGGAAGTCATAGCAAACTTCCCTTCATGTCTTGGGATTACATCCCAAACATCATTCTTCATGATCGACGAATCATGGCATTTCATTTCTTCATCCCAGATCCTGGGAACTTCAATATATTCAATATCTTCAATAGATATCTTTGTTGCTGGAACAAAATGTTGTAGTTCTTCTTTTGTAGGAGATGGCATACGATCTTTCCTACACAACAAGTTAAATTGCATGATTAGAAAACATCTAATAGTTTTCAGAACAAATTCTTACACATAAAGAAATATTCCATACAGTCATGCAATTATCTTAGCCAATGCTTCAATACAACATTTATCCATATTCCGTAACTTTCTAGATGCGTTCCAATCTCTACCAGAACATTGTTAAGAGTGTGCACAACTCCCAACATGTCAGCAAAGAGGTTTCATTCTAGATAAGTAGCAATGGAATGTTTTACAGTGCCATAGGCAACTTACCCATGCATATTAGGAGTATACTGTTCATCAATGCAATTATTCTAATATGCATAATACACAACCTAATTCTAGGAACATCAGTATATACATTATTGAACAGTATTATTTAAGAAATGACAATTCAAATACTTATCTTTGTTTGTTCGTTGGGTGGACTCCCTCTGAGTCTTCGCTTCCTTGCAGGAGTTGCTGGAGTCCTAATCTGAAGTAGCTTCTTCTACACCTTTCTGTTGTGGGATGTAGAGAGATGGTCAACTCCCTCTGAATATCTGCATCCTTGCATAAACCACTGGAGTGTACTCCCTCTTGATCTTTGCTTCCTGGATTACCTGTTCTTGAATCTCATATTCATCCTTGGTACCTATGCATGCTTATTAGTATCATGAATGTGTTATCCTTGTGATCTCATATAAAATCATGCATTCATTAGTATACTATTAAAACACAATAATCTCAAGCATGTATAGTCATGATCATTTCAAACATAAATAATAAGCATTAGCATTCAAGGTTTATGTAGGATTCTTATGGTTAGTCAAATCATAATAAACATAACATGTCTAAACCTCTAATTACTCAAACCTATGACTCTTCAGGTTCGTTGAATCATCAATCAAGATAAGAGATATAAAATACATAAAACCTGTGATTATTCAAACCTATACCATCATGATTTTTCTGGTTAGTCATATCATCAATTATGGTAAGAAACATAATATGCATACAATCATAATTATTCAAACCTATGACTTCATGAATAATCATTATCAACAACAGTATAAGATCCTAACCCAAGGTAGGATTCTATCTTGATATAGGAAAAACATACCTGGATTAGCATGTTAGTTAGTTATGTCTAACATACTCACAAGATGTCTTCTTGTTCTTCTTCAATGACTTGTGCTAGTAACCTATATATCTCATAGGTTAGCCATTACAAAACCAAGTTATACATACCTCGTAAATGGATCTTCTATGAGATCCATGACAATGGATGAATCTTTGTCCTCATGTTATCATGATCATATGTTCTTGGACCAGAACATGATTTGTCTTTCTTGGTGTACCTTTCATGTTAGTAGACAACATAAACCTCATACAACACCATAATGCATTAGTACAATCATAAGTGTCAACACCCTAATCAATGAATATTTTCTATCGTGCATTCATAGTTTTATTAAGGTGATATGACCAAGTCTAAAATCAAGATTGTACTAACCGTAATAACATGAAGACAAACATACCATAAACTTAATCATGGACAAATATTGAAACATACCTCGATGAGTCATACCTGTCGAGATCGCTTGTAATCTTCTTATGTAAGGCCTTAGCCTCATCTCCCTCTGAAACAGGAACTTCTTCACTCATGTAGATGATCAATCCATCTTCTTCTAGGATTAACCCAATCCACTTGATTTGCAAGAACTGGACTTGGAGCTGGATATGGGTTTGTCAGAGAAACCCCAAAAATTCAAACTTTGAATTTCAAACTTCCGAAAGGATAGAAATATGTGCCTTGATGAGCTGATCAAACTGGTATATTCAGAATTTGAAAACTGCAAAGTTTCACTCCTCAATTTTGCCTTTGAAACTTCCAGATTCACTGGACGTGACCCTGAACTGGGGTTTGATGAAGCCCACTCTTTTGCCCCATCAAAAGGTTTGATCCAAAGCTCTAAGCTTCTATTTTTCTGAGGAGCTTCCAGCCGTGGTCACAGATTGCAAAAATTCCCATTTTTACAGAAGCCCTAATTTTCCACTTTTCTGATCAAAGTCCCAAACTAGGGTTTGATCAAGCCCGGCATTTTTCCCAACCAAAAATTCTGATCTTGGTCTCTAAATTTCTATTTTGATGAGTAGCATTCAGCCGTGGTCTCCGATTACAAAAATTCCAACTTTCTCCAAAGCCCTAAATTCCGGAAGCCATGAATGAAGTTACTCAAAAAATAATTCTGTTTTGACAGAAATATGTACCTGATTGTTTCTGGTGTACCTCCAAACTTTTCGATCCACAGGGTCTGAAATTTTTTTTTTGAGATAGCTTGACCTGTTATCTTTCCATCCTGACAGGTCTAACCACAATTGGATTCTCTGAGAGAGAGTTATGTCAAATGTCGCAACGTGACCTGTTTTGGGATAAAACAGAAGAGAGAACTTGTACGGCGTGCCACGTGTCACTGTTTGAACTTCGGCCTCTGAAACAATTTCCTGAGATATCTTGACCTGTTATCTTTCCATCCTGATAGTTCTGACCTCAATTGGACTCTCTGAGAGAGAGTTATGCCAAGTGTCGCAACATGACCTGTTTATGGGATAATATAGGAGAGCGAACTTGTACGGCGTGCCACGTGTCACTGGTTCAACTTCGGCCTCTCAAAACGTTTTCTGACATAGTACAAACTGTGTACTACCTGTCACTTTTTACGAAATTTCATTTGGAGCTTCCTAGCACAAGATATTACCTTTTTCCCAAGGTCACCTTATTTTGACTCAGATCTGGAAGAGGCAGAAACCCTATATTGTACAGATCATAAATCACAAAGTACAACGAATTAGAGGTTTTCCTTTGGACACAAGGTACCTGGATATTTAATATTCGTCCTGTAACAATTTCAGATCCGAAAACTGTGCCAAAATGGATTTATAGCGAAAGTGCTACGATGACTGGTTTTTGCTATATCAAGCCCTAGCATCGTAAGTGCAACAAGTGTCATACATGCCATATCATGCCTTCTTTCAGGCTAGCTCTGATACCATGTTAAATTTTCTGAATTTACTTCAATATGATCTAGGATCTTAACTGAGAGAACAACATGTACATCATATCTACAACATATCAATCATGGAGACAATAATGCAAGCACACAAGAGACACAAAGATTTACTTGGGGAAAACCATAAAGGTGAAAAACCCCAATAACTTCCTCAGAGATAGATAGAGCAATGATACAACCAACCAAGAGAGATAGCCATAACCTAGCAGCAGATCCTCCTCCTCCATAAGTTCCCCACTCCTCCTTGAGTGCATGTGTGAGAAGTGAGTGAGCAAATAGAGTGCCTCCCGCACTCTATTTATACTTGACTTGACTTGCCTTTTTACCTAACTCATGTAGGCTCGAACTTTACCACATAACATAATGCTGAGTGGGTCGACCCCCAATAGGGTGGTCTAATAACCCTTTGACCCACATGGCCGACCCCCAATAGGGTGGTCTAATAACCCTTTGACCCACATGACTTATACAGGGCCGACCCCAAATAAGGTGGTCTAATAACCCATCAAGTATAAGTTACGACACTTACAATATAAATGACGACACTTCCTTATAGAGGAATAATACCATCTCTATAGGAATACAATATACATATATGTGAAATACATTCTGAAGTTACATATACATCAACAAAGATGTCGAATGGAAAAACCATTCAATCCTATTTTTCCAAGGTCTCTCAGATCAATGAACAACTTGAAGCTGTAGATGAAATGGTGGAGAATGGTGAAATTGTTATGACTACTTTGAATGGCCTACCTAGGTCATGGGACTCTTTTATCCAGGGGATCTGTGCCAGAAAGAAGTTAAACTCCTTCAGCAGATTATGGGAGGAATGTTCTCGAGAAGAAGCAAAGCTTGTGGCAAGAGAAGAGAAGACGAGAAATGAAGATCAAGCTCTCATAGCTCACACTGAGAAGGGAAAGTTCAAGAGGGAGCCATCCGATCACAAGAAGAAATCTTCTCATCATTTTCACAAAGGAAAGAAAGATATAAGGTGTTTCACTTGTAATGAGAAGGGTCACTTTGCTTCAGAATGTCCCAAGAACAAAAGGGACAACCACCACAACAACAACTCTAGCAAGAAGAAGAAGGGTAACAAAAGAAGGTACCATGCTTATGCTGACGAAGATGATGAACCTCCAAAGAAGAAAGCTAGGGAAGAAAGTGATGATAGTAATGATGACTCATCAAGTGAAGAAGAGTATGTTCTAATATCTGCTCTCACAGGTACTATCTCCCTCGGTTGTAATGATTGGTTAATTGACAGTGGGGCTTCCAAACACATGACTGGGTTTAAAGAATCCTTTGTAAATCTGTTTGAACATGAATCACCCCATAAAGTGAAACTTGGGGATGATTATCAATATCCCATCAAAGGAAGTGGTGAAGCCTCCTACAACCTAGATTTTGGAAAATCTTTGAAGATGAAAGAAGTCCTAATGTGGCCAAAGGGAAAGACCATAGATGATGCAATTATGATTGGAGAGAAAGAGGGAGGTTTGTATAAATTAAAAGGACAACCTGAACATGCCATGGTGCATAAATCCATGGAGCCATGTGAACTTTGGCATAAAATACTTGCTCATATGCACTATAGGGAACTTCCAATTGCAAGCAAGGCTGTAGAGGGTCTTCCTGAAATCAAGACCAAACATGAAGGTGTTTGAAAAGGATGTGCAAAAGGTAAGAATATTAAGAAGGCTTTCCCAAGCAGTGAAAGCAAGGCAAAAGATATCCTGGAAATCATCCACTCAGATGTAGGTGGTCCTATGTCATCCAGTTCTCTAAGTGGGTATGTTTACTATGTCTCATTTATTGATGACTTCTCCAGGAAGACTTGGGTATACTTCTTGAAAAACAAAGATGAGGTGTTTGATAAGTTCAAGGAATTCAAAACCTTGATGGAGAATCAAATTGACAAAAAGATCAAAACATTCAGGTCTGAAAATGGTGGAGAATTCACCTCAGGTGACTTCAAGAAGCTTTGCAGTGATTCAAGGATTAAGGGGGAGTTGACTGCTCCTTATAATCCTCAATAGAATGGAGTTGCATAAAGTAATAACAGAACAATCATGGAAGCAGCAAGGGAAATGCTGCATGACCAGGATCTACCTATGCATCTATGGGAAGAAGCAGCTATAACAGTTGTATATGTGCAGAACAGAACACCCCACAAGATATTGGACAACAAGACACCAGAAGAGGTCTTTTCTGGTAAGAAACCTGAAGTCAGCCATCTCAGAATATTTGGTTGTCCAGTATACACTCATGTCCCAAAGGAAAAGAGGACCAAAATAGATCCTCCAGGAAAGAAGGGTATCTTTGTGGGTTACAATGAAAGCTCGAAGGCTTACAGAATATACTTTCTAGGGTTCAAGAAAATTGATGTCAGAAGGGATGTAACATTTGATGAAAACTCAGCATTCATCGAATCAAGGAAGGCACCTATCGAAGTTTATGAAGAACCTAAGCAAAGTAGATTTCAAGACACTACCATGACTGAAGCAATTCCAGAAGTTGTTCGTGAGTTTGAAGATCCGCAAGAACCTGTAGATCCACCCCATGAGGATAACTCTCACAAGAGGAAACCTACATGGGCTAGAGAGCTCATTCAAGATGCAGAAAGATTTGGCATTCCAAAAGAAGAACACAGAGCAAAGAAAAGAACCAGATCACATACCAGCTATGTTGCTTTACTTTGTGACATTATGAACAAAGAACCTTCCAGTTATGAAGAAGCAGCGGAAAAGAAAGAATGGAAGGATGCTATGGTTGAGGAATACCAATCAATAATGAAAAATGATGTTTGGGATGTTGTCCCAAGACCTAAAGAGAAGTCTGTTGTGACTTCCAAATGGATCTACAAAATCAAGCATGTTGCAGATGGCAGTGTAGAGAAATACAAAGCAAGATTTGTAGCTCGTGGCTTCTCTTAAAAAGAGGGAATAGATTATGAAGAAACTTTTGCACCTGTAGCCAGTTATACTTCCATCAGAACAGTACTTTCCCTGGCTGCAGCAATGAAATGGAAAATACACCAGATGGATGTCAAGACTGCTTTCTTGAATGGTGTAGTTGAAGAGGAAGTATATGTGGAGCAGCCACTCGGCTTTGAAATACATGACAGGGAGTCATATGTGTGCAGATTGAAGAAACCCTTGTATGGCTTGAAGCAAGCCCCCAGAACTTAGTATGGTACGATGGACAGTTTCCTATCTAGTTTGGGCTTTACCAAGAGTAAAGCGGATTCCAATCTTTACTACAAGGTTGAGGAAGGAAATCCTGTGATTCTACTTCTATACGTGGATGACTTATTTGTAACAGGAGATGACAGATTGATTGCAGATACTAAGAGGAAGCTTCCTGCTGAGTTCGATATGAAAGATTTGGGAATGATGCATTATTTCCTAGGTATGGAGGTGTGGCAGAATTCAGGTGGGATCTTCCTTGGTCAAGGGAAGTACACAGTAGATATCCTAAAGATATTTGGGATGATGGATTGCAAGGCCATGGCCACACCCATGGCATCAAATCTAAAGATTCTATGTGATGCTTCATCTGAGTCGGTTGATGTCTCTATGTATCATCAGATGATTGGGTCCTTGATGTACCTGACGAACACAAGACCAGATATTTGCTTTGCAATGAACACATTGAGCCAGTTCCTGATGGATTTGAGGAGTGTTCACCTGGTTGCTGTAAAGCATGTTTTGAGGTACCTGAAGGGTACAATGGATTATGGGCTCAAGTACGAAGCGAATCAAAAGTTTAACCTGCAGGGTTATGTTGATTCAGATTGGGATGGCAGTGCTGCAGATAGGAAGAGCACATATTGGTGCTGCTTCAGTATGGTATTAGGTGTGATCTCTTGGTTCAACAGGAAGCAGTCCTGCGTAGCATTGAGTACAGTTGAGGTAGAGTATATTGCAGCCTGTTCAGCTAGTTGTGAAGCAGTATGGCTACGGAAGCTACTATCTGAGTTATTTGATCTCCCATTGGATGCTACTAGTATATTCTGCGATAACCAGAGTTGTGTGAAGCTGTCTAAGAACCCAATGTTTCATGACAGGTCGAAACACATAGAGATCAAATATCACTATATCAGGGATATGGTGCAGAGAGGAGCCGTGAAGCTCCTGTATGTTGCGATGGACGAGCAGATTGCAGATGTGCTGACGAAGCCACTAGCCAGGGTGAAGTTCGAGTACTTCAAGGAGAGGCTTGGTGTTCTTCAAATCGACGACACTTCGAGGAAGAAGTGATGGACACATTTGCTGAATCCATTCCAAGCATGTTGGAAGGAGGATCCTTCACATGGCTGTGGATGTAAGCGCTGGATGATGAGTATCAGGACAATGCTCCAGCTATTGCTCTGTATATGAATCATGTTGGATGTTGGATATGATCAGTTGGATCATTTATATTTTTATGTATGTACGCATCGTGTTGATGATGGATATGATCAGTTGGATCATTTATATGTATGTACACATCGTGTTGATGTTGGATATGATCAGTTGGATCATTTATATGTATGTACGCATCATGTTGGATGCTGGATATGATCGGTTGGATCATTTGTATGTATTTGTATATGCATCATGTTGGAAGCTTGGACCATGTATCTGTATCAGGTGGATACATTGTATGATAAGGTAGATCATGTATGTTAATGTGTATCATGTATTTGTATTTGTATCAGGTGTATCATGTATGATGATATGTATCAAGTAGATACTTGGTGTGCATCAGGTGGATGCATTGTATGATCAGGTTGATTATGATGATGAGCTTCAGGATGTTGCTCCAGATGATATGTACCAAGATGGTATAAGTGATGATGATCAGTATGATCATGGGCATCAAGATGATGCCTCGTGCGATGATGATCTATTGGAGCATGAGTATCAGGTTGATACTTGCAGGTCAGAGATGATATGTGGCAGGTTGTGCAAATAGCATGTAATCAGTCCTGGGAGATCTTGTCGGTCGTGCTGCGGCACATAAATGTTCCTGGGGTACTCTTTCTGGTATTGCTATGTAGTATGTAATCAGTCCTCAGATATCCGATAGGTTGAGCTGTGTGCTCGTAATCAGTCCTGGGATGAGGTATTACTATGGAGACATGTAATCAGTCCTGGAGATCCGAGAGGTTGAGCTGTGTGCTCGTAATTAGTCCTAGGATTCTCTTTAGAGATCTTTCTGATCATGCTATGGCACATAAATGTTCCTGGGATGCTCTTTAAAGTTTTTGTCTATCCACATGTAATCAGTCCTGGAGATCTGAGAGGTTGAGCTGTGTGCTCGTAATAAGTCCTGGGATGCTCTTTAGAGATCTTGTCGGTCGTGCTGCGGCACATAAATGTTCCTGGGATGCTCTTTAAAGGTATTGTGGAGGAGATGCATGTAATCAGTCCTGGGAGATCTTTCCGGTCATGCTTAGGCACATAAATGTTCCTAGGATACTCTTTCCGGTATTGCATCCGCACATAAAATTATTCCTGAGAGGCCACCTCTATCAGACTGTTGGCACAGATGATGAATACCTACAGGTGGTGGGCCTACATCCAATATGAAAAGGGACCGGCTCTATAGAACTTCCTTTGACGAGTAGAGTCAGATATTGGTTGAGATAGCAACAGCAGTGATGATGATGATGACGATGGTCCCGAGAAGAAGACTTGTCTAGCAGAACTGTGTCGAGAAATACCTTCCTAGTTAAGAGGGAGTGTTGATGTATATGTAACTTTGGAATGTATTTCATCTATGTATTTCATATATATTTATTATACCCTTATAAGAGATGTGTTATTCCTCTATAAGGAAGTGTCGTCATGTGGATTGACAAGTGTCGCAAGTGTGTGTACTTTCCGATGGGTTATTAGACCACCATGTGTGGGGTCAGCCCTGAAATATATATTATATTGTGGATGTATCTAGATAGACAAGCCGGCCCCATAGTGTAACTGGGAAAAAAGGTTAAGTATAAATAGAAATCGGGAGATCTCTATTTGGATCATTCGGAAAGACACACTTATCTCACTCAGAAAGTGGCGCACTAGTGAGGAGGAGGATCATCTGCTCTAGGAGACTATCTCAAGTGTATTTTGGTTGTACTTTGGTTGAGCCATTGCTTTCTCTATCTCTGAGGAAGTTGTGGGGTTTTTCACCTTAGGGTTTTCCCCACGGAAACTCTATGTCTCTTGTCTCTCATGCTTTTGATTCTTGTGATGCTTGTCATGCTTATTGTGATTGTAATGCATTGATATACTGTATATGTTATTCTCTCAGTAAAGATCCAAGAGTATTGTGAATTAATGCTCAAAATTTAACAGAAAAGAGACATATTCACTTTCATTATGGAATGTGACACTTGTAAAAAGAAAAAGGGTGATATAGTAAATACTATAATGGCATTGTAGCCATTGTTGATACCAACCATTATTTGGACAAATATTTCCATGGATTTTATCATGGGCTCTCTGAAATATAGAAACAAATTGATCATCATGGTAGCAGTTGATTTCCTTCCAAATACGCGTCTTTTTGTGTTTTACAAAAACTCTTTACATCCTCATATTCACAAAAAATTTCATGGATCAAATCTTTAAGTTACATGGCATGTGGTGGTCTCCAAGAATGGATGCCTAATTAGGGCATCTAGGCCAGGAGCATACTTTAATTATCGACTAGGGGACGTACAAACTTCATAGGTGCTAGTACTGTATGTGCTCTATAGGATAATCTTCATCATGTTTGGGGTGTTGGTATATATCTTAAAGGTTTCTCTAATCAAAGAATAAAGTGAGATAAAAATATTGTGAATCTATGAATGACAAATTCCTATGCTAAGAAGTTAAATGCTGAAAACTGTAAATCTATACTAAGAGTTGAAATGTTGAAAGCTTGATAAACTTAGTCTAGAAATAAAATGATGAAAGATGGGATTTTAATATAAGAAATGAATGCTGAAAGCTGGGATTTTAATCTAAGAAGTGAATGCTGAAAGCTGGGATTTTAATCTAAGAAGTGAATACTGAAAATCAAGTACTGAATATTAAAAGTCTAATCTAAAAACTTAAATACTGAAAACCAAATCAGAACGTAAATATCCAATGCTGAGAAGTAACCAATCCTATCTATTCGGATTAAACACTCAAAGTGATGATCATTAATTAAACCAAAGAAATGAAAGTGATTAACCTCTATGATCTAACTCTGATAAGGGAAATATGCATGAACTCCTAGATCTGAATCATTGTTTTAAAACTAATATAAGAATGCATGAAAACAAATGTCAAAATATGCTTGCGCAGAATGCAGCTATAGGACTACAGAAAGAGTTTTACCAAACTACAGAATGCGCTGTGACCAACTACGGATATTATGCTGAATCAAAATGATCGCCTCAATACTGAAATAAAACCATGTTATTCAAATGCCATCAAAATACTTCCAAATATGATAGGAATTAAATCAATGCACAACACATATGGAAAATACCTGAAAACAGAGTAAAACTCCTAACTTACATGTTGGATGGGCCCTCCCCAACCCGTACTCAGAGGTATGGAAAACTTATAAACACAGGCTTGAAAGTAACATCAGTCTTCTTATTAAAATTGTAACTTCATGGTTAAGGAAAATTCTTTAACACAAGCTGTCTTCGCAATACAAATATACATAAATGATTGATTCTGCAAAATATCAGTAGGACCCCCTCGCTACCCGAGAGGTCCATATATATATGTCTCTAATTCTAACCTAGTCTATGATCATAAATGTTGATCCTCTTAATCAGGTCTTTTGCTAGAACTTAGGGAGATATGAGCGCTGAGCCCCTTTGTTATCTGGAATCCTTGATCTTTGACTGCCTCGTAGATACCTCAAGACCTTCCCGCTCTGTTTATGCCTGCTCATTCCCAAGGTTAGCACGTTAAAAAACACTTTTAACATAAAAAGAATAATCTCTAAACATCCTTATTAAATAATCAAAGTAAATACATTTTCCCACAAAACAAGTGTATTTCCTTCATCATATCTTGTGCTTTACTATGGAAAAAAGGCTATAGGATACCTATAATTTGGGCTCATCATCTCCCCCATGCTTGAAGGATTCACCCATCCTTGGGTGACACACTCGACTCTTCGATAGCTTCTCTGATGTCCCATGCGACCATTCTTAGAGTCCCTTCCTACCTATAGTAACCCATGCTTTGGTCATCCTTGGCCCATGTTCTTTTCTCTTCTTCCTCATTAATATGCTCTTTAATAGTTAGAGGAAGAAAAAATGGAGGATTTAGCTTCATGCCAATCCATCTGAGTTGATTCTTGATCAAGGATTCTCTGTATAGCTTAGCTTTGACGAGAGAAACTTCTAGTCTAAGAGGGGAATGAGGTTCCTTCTTCTTCAAATCATCTCCAATCCTTTCCCACCTCTCATTGATGGCCTCTTGTACCTCTTTGTATGTGAATTGAAGGGTGAGATCAAAATGCGTGACTGCCTCTTGCTATTTTTCAAGCAAGATAGGAATTAACTCTTCAACAGTGGTGATAGTTTGGTGGTCCTAAATTACCTTTTCAGGGTGAGATGCCTCGACCCTGATCCATAATGGATTCTGCCACTTCTCTGTAAGATATATATGATCATCTTGTGCCCTTTCCACCTCGTGGTTCATCCAGGAGCATACTGCTCTTGGCTAGAAGTTTCCCACGTAGGGATTAGGTGACCAGTTAGGTGTACTTGACACCACAAAGTTAGGCAAGAAGAATTCGCACAATTGATCCTTTTCCAACTCTGTGCAATTCAGAGAAGTATCCACAAATTCCTTTGGAGTGTTCAATTCCAGAGGCAGACCTTGTTTCACCCTCTGCAGCTAGAACCTCCCCCACTTTTCCTTCAAGTAGATCGTGTAGATTCTGGATGGTGGTCTGAGCTGCAATATTCCCTCATAGATTTTTGTAGTGACAGTCAATGTGTCCTCTAGTTGTTGGATTTTCTGGTCCTTTTGAGCCAATTCTGTCTGAGATTGGCCCAGTTTCTCCCTCAATGCTACATCTTGTTGTTCTACCAGCTTCATCTCCCCTACATGTTGCATCTTCAATATTTGGGTCTTCTCCTGTACGAACAATGGAGGTGCTGGTGAAGTTGGCTGGCTTCTCTGAATCCTTGCTTCAATTTTTAATGCTACCAACTCTTCCCTGACCTTTGCTAACTCCGTCAGTGCCTCAAGTAGCTGGTCAGTGGCTCCAGGGTTTATATTTTGATCAGCAGGGTTTACATATTGACTAGCAGGGTTCCATTGGTCATCATCCTGTTCTTCAGGTGTGGTTGGGTCGTCCTGGTCTACCCAATTGTCATCATCGTCAGATTCATCTTGAATTATTGGGCTGGGCACTTTTTCCACCTTCTTTACCTGTTCGTTCTTTTGCTGCTGTGGAATCCTCTTACTTCGCCATTTTTCCCCTTGCTTGCTGGTGGAAACCCGTGATTCTTTTTGGTGGGAGGCGTCTTTTGAATGTTTTATTCTAATTAGGGCATCGGCCATAATTTCATTTTCACTGTCTAGGTCGATCTTTCTCTTGGCTCCTGATACATAAGTGGATTTTTCCTTTGACCCAGAAGCTAGGGGTATGCCTACATTGGGTGTACCCCTCATTCTCTGCACATCGTTTGCTGAGATCACCACAAAATCCTCCCATGAAAGTTTTGGAACCTGTACTGTTAACTCTTCCTGAATTATCAATTTGATTAGCCCATAGTGGGCTAACGCATCTCTTTTGCTTCAACTACTTTTTTGCTCATTTCTCCCAGAGATAGGAGAAGATAATAAGGAATGTTGATGTTGTTATTTGGTGTGATATGGCTTATGTGCCTCAGAATATCTAGAATTTGGAAGCGGAAGAGAGGGACATAGCTCATCCTCCCTGTACACGTTACATATTTCTGAACGACGGCAGCTACTTCGTCCCAAGGTGCTGGCATAGTGACCCTCTTGACTCCATTTTTGTCTTCTTCATTAAATTCTCCAGGTCCGAAGAAAGCTTCCTTTGCACTCTGGTTGGCTTCCCTATCTTCCCTGGCCCAGTGTAGACCCATGGGTAGCCCTGTGTATTTTGCAATTGCCTCCTCATCCAGTCTGATACGAATTCCCCTAACCCGGGTGACGAACTACTCATCTTTGATGTTCTTCAAGTTTCTTGCGAATTCTAAAGCCACCTCTATATTAGACCCTCTCATCCCTGAGATAAAGGGCATCCCTCCCGCATTACAGAGGATTGATAAAACCTTTGGGTTTTCATAAATGGATTTGTGATCCTCTGGTTCACTCTTTTTGAACCCCTTTGTCATCTTGAATTTTCTACTATAATCAGCAAAACAAAAAAACTTTGAGCATGGCTGACTTACCTCAACTGGTGGAGATTAATTCACAGTTTTGAAGGCAGCTTACTGGCTGAGTGACAATGCGAAATTTCAGTTTTCCTTCTTATGGAGAGCTCATATTGCAAAATTGGCTCTTTTTTGTAGACTATGCCTCCTTATTTAGCTGTTCTCTCACACCTCTCCCAATCATTTCGAATTGTACTTGCCACCTTACACATTCCTTTCCATTATTGAACCCTGCATTTCTTTCCATAATTGTGCATTGCACTTATGCTTTGATCATTGGGAAATATGGTGGCTAGATGCGGAGATTGTTATTCTAACATGCTGAAGGTGGGTAATCATGATTTTGTGAGGTAATCTGAACATTGCTGCCGATTTAACTTAAAAGTTGTCCTCAGCTTCAGAAATAACCGTTTTGGGGGATGATGATTTGACCTTGAAAATAAAACAAAGAGTTTTAGGGATTACCTAGTTATGCTTAGCGTACCTGAGTGCATGACGTGGCTTGATTTCATGGGCGCTGTATTCTGTAGTAGATTTCTGCATTATTTGTAGTTATTTTAGGCATGTCAGTAGTTACGTGTGTTTGCCTTCATTCAGTTGGTTATTTTGAAAATGTTGTATCTGCATGCTTTTATTTTTGTGTCAAATTTTGATTTGACTTTGCTCTTATGCTCAGTATTGAGTTCGAAATATTCTCTGAATCTGCTGACTTGATTTTTGTAGTGCATGATTTTTTCTAGGTCACTTGAATACATGGCTGGCTCACTTGATTTGTTTATTTTCTGGATTACTTGATTAGATTTCTGGCTCGCTTGAATAGTTGGTCGGCTCGCTTGATTTCTGTAGTGCTTGATTATTTTTTGGCTCACTTGATTAGATTTATGGCTCACTGGAACAGATGGTTGGCTTGCTTGAATATTGCTACCTGACTCGCTTGATTTGATCTACTTGTAATATGCATGTTGGTTCTTCATGGGGATGTATGATTTCCTGCAATTCACTTGTGATAACCTTGAGTGAATCATTTTTCGATTTTTCATTTTCAATTCATTTTGCTCTTTTTTTTTTTTCTTTTTTTTTTTTTCATTTTTTCATTTTTTTTTAGTAACTGCAGATTAGTTACATTTGATGGTCTCTATCAGCATTAGACTTTGTTGGTAGAGTATGTCTGTGAATTCTTCTTTGGACTGTGGTGTCTTGTAGAATTTTAATCTGTGTCCATTCACCAACATGGGGAATTTTTCTTCATCTATTGTTGTAATTCTGATAGCTCCATTGTCATAGATCTTTTCAATGATGTAGGGTATGAGCCATCTAGTTGTTAGTTTTCCCTTGAAAGTGTGAAACTTGGAGTCATAGAGTAGTGCCCAGTCACTTTCCTTGAACTTTTTCTACTTTATGTGTGTGTCATGCCACTTCTTCCTTTGTTGTTGGATGATTTCAGTATGGCCAAGTGCTTGCTGCCATTGCTCATCCAATTGATTTAATTGTAGCATGCATTCCCGTTGGATGTATGAAAGTTCCATATTTAACTGTGCTGCAATTCTCAATGTCTTGATTTCAAATTCAATGGGCATCATAATTTTCTTTCCATAAACTAGCTCATATGGGGTGAAGCCTGTTGTTGTTTTCCATGCGGTATTATAAGCCTAAACTGCTTCACTTAATCTGTCTACCTAATCTCTTTTGTGGGGTTGCATTGTCTTCGTCAAAATCCTTTCTAAATATCTGTTGGTTACCTCAGCTTGACCATTAGCTTGAGGGTGATAGGAGGAGGACTGTCTGTGCTTAACATTGTTTCTTCGAAGAAAGTCTTCTATTATATTTGATGTAAACTGTGGGCCTTGATCAGAAACTAGCTCTCTTGGGACTCCAAACCTGTGGAAGATTTGCTAAGTGAAATGTTTTGCCACATTGGTTTCATTTGCTGCAGCAAGTGCTGCTACCTCAGTCCACTTTGTAAGGTAGTCAGTGCATACTAGAATGTAGCTTTTTTTATTTGATTGTGGGTTGATTGGACCAACGAAATCAAATACCCATTTCGCGAATGCTTCTAAGGAGATTTGTGGATTGAGAGGCATTTCTTCTCTTTGTGTAGGCTTCCCCATTTGTTGGAAGTCATCACAGTGTGAAACATATTCATAGGCATCCTTGTGGAGTGTTGGCCAATAATACCATGTTTGCAAAATTTTATAGGTTGTCCTTTTTGCAACATAGTGTCCTCCACATGGGTCATTGTGAGTGGCATCCATTATGTCATGCACTTCATCTTCTCTAATGCATCTTCTTAATATTTGACCTGGCCCTTTTTTGAAGAGAATTCCCTCTATCCATGTGTAAGTGGCACTTTGTCTTATGACTTTATTCTTCTCTTTGTAGCTGTAATGTGCTGGAAATTTCCCAGACACTAAATAGTTTTCTATGTCAGCAAACCATGAGCTCCTTGTGGAGATTGAAAAAATATGGTCATCAAGAAAACTATCATTTACCACTTCATTGTCTTGTCCATGGGTGAGCCTAGACATAAAATCAGCCACTACATTGTGTTTTCCTAGCTTATCCAAAATTGTGATGTACTCTTAAAGGAGGAGCATCCATCTAATGATTCAAGCACTTGTATTAGGTTTGTTCATAAGGTACCTTATTTTTGAATGGTATGTATGGAAAAAAACTTGGTACCCAATTATGTAGTGCCTGAATTTGTTAATAGCATGTATGACAACCAAAAACTCATTCTCTATGATGGTATAATTTAATTATGCTCCTGCCAAGTTTTTGTTGATATAGTATATGGCATATGGCTTCTTGTATCTTTCTTGTCCAAGGACAGACCCAATGACCTTATCTGATGCATCAGAGTGGACGTGGAATGGAAGTGCCCAATTTTTTCCTTGGAGTACTAAGGTTGTAATTGTTTTCTCCTTGAGTTTGTCAAATGATAAAATACAATGTTTTGTCCAAATGAATTCTGTATCTTTTGTGAGAAGAGCAAACATGGGTGCAACAATTTTGCTATAACTCTCAATGAATCTTCTATAGTATCTTGTTTGTCCAAGAAATATTCTCACATCTCTCTGCTTTACAGGTGGTGGTAGTGTTCTGATGATTGTGACTTTTTCCTGATCAACTTCTATTCCTCTCTGTGAAATATGGTGTCCAAGAACGATGCCTTCTTCCATGAGCATTATGTATTTATCGTTGCTAAGGCATAAGCTCATCTCAATACATTTTTTCAAATCAGTTCTAGATGTTTTAGTGCTTGGTCAAAATTCTGGCCATAGGGTGTGAATTCATCCATGTAGACCTCCATTTGTTCATTAATAAAATTAGAGAAGATACTTAGGATTGCCCTCTGAAACGTTGTTGGGGAATTACAGAGCACAAAGGGAAGCACTCTATATGCATAAGTTCCCCATGGGAATGTGAATGTTGTTTTGTCCTGATCAGATGGGTGAATGAGGATTTGGTTGTACCCATTGAACCCATCCAAGAATGAGAAAAATTTGTTCCCAGCTAATGTGTCCAGTACTTGGTCGATAAATGGGAGAGGGAAGTGATCTTTCCTGGTTGCTTTATTGAGCTATTTGTAGTCCACACAAATCCTCCACTTCCCTCCTTTTTAAGGAACTATGACCAGTGGTGATACCCACTCACTATCTAAGATTGGGTATATGAACCCTGCATCTAACAGCTTTTGTAATTCCAGCTTAACTATGCCCTTTAATGTTGGGTTCATTCTTCTTTGTGGTTGCCTGATAGGAACAACACCTTCCTTTATATAGATATAATGTTTACAGATGTCTGGGTGGATACCCTTCATGTTAGTATACGTCCATGCAAAGGATTTGTTGTTGTCTGTCAGTACCTTCAGTAATTGTTGTTCTTGTCCTGGCTCCAAATTGGAGTTAATATTAACTATCATGCTAGCATTATCTCGATTGTCTTTACCTGAATTGGCTGTTGTTCAAGTGTGAGTACCTCTGCCCACATTTTGTCAGGATTGTGGTTTAATGTTTCCTTTCCTTGCTGCTGACCTGTGCCAAGAAAATATTCAAACATATTCTGATTAGAAGAAGCATGATGAATAAACCTATCTAAATGACTATCTTCGTCGATGGCTTTTAGTGATAGGGCAACTTCAATTGTAAGGACAGGTTGTATGTGTAGGTTGGATGTGTCATCATAATCATCTATCTAGTTCTTATATTCTAGGTCTAAAGAGTTCCTAGTTGGGGGATAAATCGTGATTTTCTTCTTGGCTTGGCCACTAAGTTTACTCTTTACTTCGATGACTATGAAATCAGCTGGGTATTCCCAGGATTCTATGTTGATAATTATGTCTTCGAGCATCCCTTCAGGTTTTATTGTCGATGTGTCAGCTAGCTGTGGGACAGTAGTTGTTGGTATGACCATCAATTGTAGTCCCAGGGCCATCATGGTATCCTTAGTCATTACGTTTATTTCATCCCCTAAATCAATTAAGCTGCTGCGGATTTGCTTGTTGTTGATGGTAATGTTTACTACTGGGTTGTCTGGATCAATATATTTGGGGTTTACAATGACACCTATCATTAAATCAGCTAGCTGACCTACTACATTTATCGTGGTTGGGTCACGTCTTCTTCTACAAGGCCTTTTGAAACAATTTTATTTCATAAACTTGTTGCAGATAAGCACATCTCTAATGGCCTGTAAAATTGGAATTTGGTTATTCAAGTGTTTTAATTCGTTCATAATTTCATTATCCTCTTCTTCTCTTGTATTTCGTACAAGTTTTTCAGGGAATGGAGGGTTTCTATTTTGTGTAAGTGGTCGAATTTCTTCCTCCTAAGGGCTTGGCTCATTAGGATGTTGCATATGAGGTTGTGTTGTTTGTTCATGAGCCTCATCTTCTTGATTATTTTGTGTGTGTGTGTACTCTGCAATGTTTTCCTAGACCTTAGATTAATCTCATTTATTTCCAAGGCATCCACTAAGTAAGTGGGAAACTGCATCATTTTAGTATTGTAGGCTTGTTGCTGTCCTGGCCTGTTGTTGTTAGGGTTTGGAATTCGCTGGGAAGGAATTGGTGGAGGTCTAGGGGGTGCTTGGTTTTGTGGTGACGGCATGATGAGTGGTTGTTGCTACTGTAATGGAGCCCTCCAATTCGATAAATAAGGATATTGATTTCCATAATTTATGGTTGACTGAGAAAAAGGTGGGGGGTATGGAGAGTAAGATTGGGGGTAATAGGGTTGTTGATATGGTTGGATTTGCTGCCATTGGTTTGGAATTGGATGAGATGACCATGGGGATGGTACTAAGTTCCAATTTTGCTGGTTACTTCCCCAGTTATAGTAGGCTTGGTTGTTGGGTTGGTAAGGCCTAGGAAAATTATTTCTCCTTTGATTGACGAAACCGAGTTGTTCTATTGCACCTTCAGTTGTGGGATCTTGAATAGAAGCTTTGCAAGAGGGAAACATAGGACATTTATCAGTGGAGTGGTCATCAGTGCAAAGACCACATATTTCTATGGTGTTTATTGTGCACTACCCCTTCTCATGTTTTTTCTCTGCAGCATGGACAAAAGACTGCCAATGCCTGTTTTATTTCGTCCCGTTTCTTCTTAATTTGAAGTGCAACAAGTTGCATGGCTAGATATTGTAGGATATAAGTCTTCATGTCATCTAACAGGTTTCCTAAATCATATTTTGTAAGCTTTGGTCCTGAAGATGATAATCCCCCAGTAAATGGGTGTGAATCCCTTGTCCCACTTTTACCTTTCCTAGATCTAGAATAATTTTTGAAAATTTGAAGGATTTGGTCATAAGTTTTCTGGAATATATCTCCATCTCCCAGAAGGTTTAAGACTTCTATATTTTCCTCTTTTATCCCTCTAAGAAGGACAAGTTTTAGTGATTCAGGATCTAAGGTGCAATGGCTAGCTCATTTGTAGTTGAGTTGAAATTGTTGTGCGTAATCTTCTAAGGATTCTCTTTCTCCTTGTTGCATTCTGGAGATTTCATCTCTTGTATCTTTTTACTTATAGTAGTCCCTATATTTTTCTAGGAAAGTTTGTTTCATTTGGTCCCATGAAAAAATGTTGTTCCCTTCTAGGCTCATAAACCATCTGAGTGATAGATATTTCAATGTAGAAGGGAAGAGTCTTAGTTTTTGTGCATCGGTGGTGTAGCCAAATGATCTGCAGACTACCTCAAACTCAAACAAAAATGTGTCAGGATCCTCTAAGGTTAGGCCATGGAAGTTTGGTAGGTTATTAGGGTTGATATTCTTCATCCTGGCATCTCCAAGAGGTACACTAATGGGAAAGGTGAACAGTTCTCTAGGTTCCTCATCTTCTTTTTCCATAGTGGTATTTGAGCTGGAGCTATCAAAGAAGTTATCTCTATGTGGGTCGTAGCTAAAATCAACCTCTTCTTCTAAGTTAAGGAATTCAAATTGAGAGTTATCAGAACTGTTGTTGCTCATAGGGAGGGAAGGAAGGATGCGTCCAAATCTATCTCTCTGTCGTCTAGGCATTCATAGTAAAAATTTTATGTTTTTGTTTGTTTTTAAGTGTTTGTGTTTTTCAAAGATGTCTCCTAAATATTAAGCACCTCCCCGACAATGGTGCCAAAAAGTGATGGTCTCCAAGAATGGATGCCTAATTAGGGCAGCTAGGTCAGGAGTATACTTTAATTATCGACCAGGAGACGTACACACTTCAGAGGTGCTAGCACTGCATGTGCTCT
Organism: Larix kaempferi; assembly: GCA_027924585.1. Lineage (NCBI taxonomy): Eukaryota > Viridiplantae > Streptophyta > Pinopsida > Pinales > Pinaceae > Larix > Larix kaempferi. Next base: position 1,741,581 of record BSBM01000012.1, on the reverse strand, counting down.
ATAGGATAGTCTTCGTCGTGTTTGGGGTGTTGGTATATATCTTAAAGGTTTCTCTAATCAAAGAAGAAAGTGAGCTAAAAAGATTGTGAATCTATGAATGACAAATTCCTATGCTAAGAAGTTAAATGCTGAAAACTGTAAATCTATACTAAGAGTTGAAATGCTGAAAGCTTGATAAACTTAGTCTAGAAATAAAATGTTGAAAGCTGGGATTTTAATCTAAGAAGTGAATACTAAAAATAAAGTACTGAATATTAAAAGTCTAATCTAAAAACTTAAATATTGAAAACCAAATCAGAACGTAAATATCCAATGCTGAGAAGTAACCAATCCTATCTATTCGGATTAAACACTCAAAGTGATGATCATTAATTAAACCAAAGAACTGAAAGTGATTAACCTCTATGATCTAACTCTGATAAGGGAAATATGCATGAGCTCCTAGGTCTGAATCATTGTTTTAAAAATAATATAAAAATGCATGAAAACATATGTCAAAATATGCTTGCACAGAATGTAGCTATAGGACTACGGAAAGAGTTTTACCAAACTACAAAATGCGCTGTAACCAACTATGGATATTATGCTGAATCAAAATTATCGCTTTAATATTGAAATAAAACCATGTTATTCAAATCCCATCAAAATACTTCCAAATACGATAGGAATTAAATCAATGCACAACACATATGGAAAATACCTGAAAACATAGTAAAACACCTGACTTATGTGTTGGAGGGGCCCTCCCCAACCCGTACTTAGGAGTATGGAAAACTTATAAACGCAGGCTTGAAAGTAACATCATTCTTCTTATTAAAATAGTAACTTCATGGTTTAGGAAAAGTATTTAACAAAAACTGTCTTCGCAGTACAAAAATGCATAAATGATTGATTCTTTAAAATAGCAGCAGGACCCCCTTGCTACCTAAGAGGTCCATATATATATGTCTCTAATTCTAACCTATTTTATGATCATAAATTCCGATCCTCTTAATCAAAGCTTCTGCTATAACTTAGGGAGATATGAGCGTTGAGCCCCTCTGTTATATGCATTCCTTGAGATTTTATTTCCTCGTAGATACCTCAAGCCCTTCACGCCCTGTTTATGCCTACTCATTCCCAGGGTTAGCACGTGGAAAAATGCTTTTAACATAAAAAGAACAGTCTCTAAACATCCTTATTAAATAATCAAATTAAATACATTTTCCCACAAAACAGGTGTATTTCCTTCATCATATCTTGTGCTTTACTGTGGAAAAAAGGCTATAGGATACCTATAATTTGGGCTCATCAGCATGCTCACTTCCATTATGTCAAATACTAACCCCACCCTTGTTAGCAAATCCTAGTAGGAATTGTTTAAATTACAAGGCACATAGTTGAAAATGAGCATAGCCCATCATCCTCAAATTGAGGGCCAAATAAAACTAGTCAACAAGTGCTTGGCAATCTATTTGAGATGTGTTTCCTCATACTAAAACACCCATGGATATATTGGCTACCACTTGTAGAATGATGGTACAATACTATTTACCATGCTACTAGGAAAATGTCACCATATGGTGTTATCATGGATAAAACCTCCCCTTCACGAATTCCCATTCGCCAAGCATCTCCAAGGTTCACGAAGTGGATAATGTGCTTCACACCAAAGGGGTCATTCTCTACACATTCAAGGATAATTTGGCCTTGGATCAAAGAAAAATGAAGCAATAAGTTGACCATCATTGATCTCAGTGCACTTTTATAGAAGGCTAACATGTCTTTCTTCATCTTTAAATCTATAAGCATACCTTTGTCAAGACAAAGGCCACCAAAATCCAACACCAAAATTTTATGGACCTTATAATATCCTTTAGCATTTATACCATCCCATTCCAAGATCCATCCAATATTTAATGTTTCATGTTTGAAGTTATAGGTAGTGGGGCTGACTTGTTAAGTTTAAACTAGCCTTTATAACTTGATGAAGAAGGATCCATTTGGATCTAGTCATAAGAAATAATGGCTACTAGCGAATGTGATGTTGATGTATATGTAACTTCGGAATTTATTTCACATATATGTATATTGTATTCCTATAGAGATGGTATTATTCCTCTATAAGGAAGTGTCGTCATTTATATTGTAAGTGTCGTAACTTATACTTGATGGGTTATTAGACCACCTTGTTTGGGGTCGGACCTGTATAAGTCATGTGGGTCAAAGGGTTATTAGACCACCCTATTGGGGGTCGGCCATGTGGGTCAAAGGGTTATTAGACCACCCTATTGGGGGTCGGCCCACTCAGCATTATGTTATGTGGTTAAGTACGAGCCTACATGAGTTAGGTAAAAAGGCAAGTCAAGTCAAGTATAAATAGAGTGCGGGAAGCACTCTATTTGCTCACTCACTTCTCACACATGCACTCAAGAAGGAGTGGCGCACTTATGGAGGAGGAGGATCTGCTGCTAGGTTATGGCTATATCTCTTGGTTGGTTGTATCATTGCTCTATCTATCTCTGAGGAAGTTATTGGGGTTTTTCACCTTTATGGTTTTCCCCAAGTAAATCTTTGTGTCTCTTGTGTGCTTGCATTATTGTCTCCATGATTGATATGCTGTAGATATGCTGTACATATTGTTCTCTCAGTTAAGATCCTAGATCATATTGAAGTAAATTCAGAAAATTTAACATGGTATCAGAGCTAGCCTGAAAGAAGGCATGATATGGCATGTATGACACTTGTTGCACTTACGATGCTAGGGCTTGATATAGCAAAAACCAGTCATCATTGCACTTTCACTATAAATCTGTTTTGGAGAAGTTTTCGAATCTGAAATTGTTACAGGATGAAGCTTAAATCTCCAGGTACCTTGTGTCCAAAGGACAACCTCTAATTCGTTGTACTTTGTGATTTATGATCTGTACAATATAGGGTTTCTGCCTCTTCCAGATCTGAGTCAAAATAAGGTGACCTTGGGAAAAAGGTCATATCTTGGGATAGGAAGCTCCAAATGAAATTTCGTAAAAAGTGATAGGTATTACACAGTCTGTACTATCTCAGAAAACTTTTTCAAAGGCCTAAGTTGAACCAATGACACGTGGCACACCGTACAAGTTAGCTCTCATGTATTATCCCATAAACAGGTCATGTTGCGACACTTAGCATAACTCTCTCTCAGAGAGTCCAATTGAGGTCGGACCTATCAGGATGGAAATATGACAGGATGAGCTATCTCAGATACAGTTTTCAGAGGCCGAAGTTCAAAAAGTAACACGTGGCACGCCGTACAAGTTCGCTCTTCTGTTTTATCCCAAAACAGGTCACGTTGCGACATTTGACATAACTCTCTCTCAGAGAATCCAATTGAGGTCAGACCTGTCAGGATGGAAAGATAACAGGTCAGGCTATCTCAGGAAAAAATTTCAGACCCTGTGGATTGAAAAGTTTGGAGTTACACCAGAAACAATCAGGTACATATTTCTGTCAAAACAGAATTATTTTTGAGTACCTTCATTCATGGCTTCCGGAATTTAGGGCTTTGGAGAAAGTTGGAATTTTTGTAATCGGAGACCACGGCTGAATGTTACTCATCAAGATATAAATTTAGAGAACAATATCAAAATTTTTGGTTGGGAAAAAGGCCGGGCTTGATCAAACCCTAGTTCGGGACTTTGATCAGAAAAGTGGAAAACTATGGCTTATGTAAAAATGGGAATTTTTGCAATCTGTGACCACGGCTGGAAGCTCCTCAGAAAAATAGAAGCTTAGAGCTTTGGATCAAACCTTTTGATGGGGAAAAAGAGTGGGCTTCATCAAACCCCAGTTCAGGGTCACGTCCAGTGAATCCGGAAGTTTCAAAGGCAAAATTGAGGAGTGAAACTTTGCAGTTTTCAAATTCTGAATATACCAGTTTGATCAGCTCATCAAGGCGCATATTTCTATCCTTTCGGAAGTTTGAATTTTTGGGGTTTCTCTGACAAACCCATATCCAGCTCCAGGTCCAGTTCTTGCAAATCAAGTGGATTGGATTAATCCTAGAAGAAGATGGATTGATCATCTGCATGAGTGAAGAAGTTCCTATTTCAGAGGGAGATGAGGCTAAGGCCTTACATAAGAAGATTACAAGCGATCTCGACAGGTATGACTCATCGAGGTATGTTTCGATATTTGTCCATGATTAAGTTTATGGTATGTTTGTCTTCATGTTATTATGGTTAGTACAATTTTGATTTTAGATTTGTCGTATCACCTTAACAAAATTATGAATGCATGATAGAAGATATTCATTGGTTAGGGTGTTGACACTTATGACTGTACTAATGCATTATGGTGTTGTATGAGGTTTATGTTGTCTACTAACATGAAAGGTACACCAAGAAAGACAAATAATGTTCTGGTCCAAGAACATGTGATCATGATAACATGAGGACAAAGATTCATCCATTGTCATGGATCTCATAGAAGATCCATTTACGAGGTATGTATAACTTGGTTTTATAATGGCGAACCTATGAAATATACAGGTTACTAGCACAAGTCATTAAAGAAGAACAAGAAGACATCATGTGAGTATGTTAGACATAACTAACTAGCATGCTAATCCAGGTATGTTTTTCCTATATCAAAATAGAATCCTACCTTGGGTTAGGATCTTATACTATTGTCGATAATGATTATTCATGAAGTCATAGGTTTGAATAATCATGGTTGTATGCATATTATGTTTCTTACCATAATTGATGATATGACTAACCAGAAGAATCATGAAGGTATAGGTTTGAATAATCACAGGTTTTATGCATATTATATCTCTTACTTTATTGATGATTCAACTAACCTGAAGAGTCATAGGTTTGAGTAATTATAGGTTTAGATATGTTATGTTTCTTATGATTTGACTAACCATAAGAATCCTACATAAACCTTGAATAATAATGCTTACTATTTCTGTTTGAAATGATCATGACTATACATGCTTGAGATTATTGTGTTTTAATAGTACACTAATGAATGTATGATTTTATATTAGACCTAGAGGATAACACAATGATGATACTAACAAGCATGCATAAGGATCGAGAATGTATATAATTTCAAGGACAGGTAATCCAGGAAGCAAAGATCAAGAGGGAGTACACTCTAGTGGTTTATGAAAGGATGCAGATATTCAGAGGGAGTTGTCCATCTCTCTACATTCCACAACAGAAAGGTGTAGAAGAAGCTACTGCAGATTAGGACTCCAGCAGCTCCTACAAGGAAGCAAAGACTCAGAGGGAGTCCACCCAGTAACCAAACAAAGATAAGTATTTTTAATTATCATTTCTTGCATATTTGTTTGTTTAAATAATACTGTTCACTGATGTATATACTGATGTTCCTAGAATTAGGTTGTGAATTATGCTTATTAGAATAATTGCATTGATGAACAGTATACTACTAATATACATGGGTAAGTGGCCTATGGCACTGTACAACATTCCATTTCTACTTATCTAGAATGAAACCTCTTTGCTGACATGTTGGGAGTTGTGCACACTCTTAACAATGTTCTGGTAGAGATTGGAACGCATCTAGAAAGTTACGAGATATGGATAAATGTTGTATTGAAGCATTGGCTAAGATAATTGCATGACTGTATGACATATTTCTTTATGTGTAAGAATTTGCTCTGAAAACTATGAGATGTTTTCTAATCATGAAATTTAACTTGTTGTGTAGGAAAGATCATATGCCATCTCCTACAAAAGAAGAACTACAACATTTGTTCAACAACAAAATTATCTATTGAAGATATTGAAGTTCCCAGGATCTGGGATGAAGAAATGGAATGCCATGATCCGTCGATCATGAAGAATGATGTTTGGAATGTAGTCCCAAGACCTGAAGGGAAGTTTGTTGTGACTTCCAAATGGAAATATCAGATCAAGCATATTGCAGATGGTAGCATTGAGAAATATAAAAGTGATGAAATAGAAGATGCACCAGATGGATTTCAAGACAGCATGGTGTAGTCAGATATGTGTGCAGAACTTGGTATGGTAGGATAGACAGCTTTCTATCCATTTTGGGCTTTACCAAGAGTAAAGCGGATTCCAACCTTTACTACAAGGTTGAGGAAGGAAATCCAGTGATACTACTTTTGTATGCAGATAACCTGTTTGTTACAGGTGAAAATAGATTCATTGCCAACACGCAGCGGAAGCTTACTACCGAGTTCGAGATGAAGAACTTGGAGATGATGCACTATTTGTTTTTGGCATGGAGGTGTGGTAGAGTGCAGATGGAATCTTCCTTGGACAAGGGAAGTATGCAGTAGAGATCCTGAAGAGGTTCAGAATGATGGATTTCCAGGCCATGGCCACACCTATTGCATCGAATCTGAAGCTTCTATGTGATGCTTCATCTGAGCTGGTTGATGTCTCTATGTATCGTCAGATGATTGGGTCATTGATGTACCTGATGAACACGAGACTAGACATTTGCTTTGCTGTGAACACATTGAGCCAGTTCCTGACGGATCTGAGGAGTGTTCACCTGGTTGCTGTAAAGCATGTTCTGAGGTACCTAAAGGGTACAGTGGATTATGGGCTCAAGTATGAGGTGAATCAAAAGTTTAACCTTCAGGGTTATGTTGATTCAGATTGGGCTGGCAGTGCTGCAGATAGGAAGAGCACATCTGGGTGCTGCTTCAATATGGGATCAGGTGTGATCTCTTGGTTTAGCAGGAAGCAGTCCTGTGTAGCACTGAGTACAGCTGAGGCAGAGTATGTTGCAGCCTGTTCAGCTAGTTGTGAGGCAGTATGGCTACGGAAGCTACTGTCTGAGTTATTTGATCTCCCGTTGGAGGCTACTGGTATCTTCTGTGATAACCAGAGTTGTGTGAAGCTGTCCGAGAACCCAATGTTTCATGACAGGTCGAAACACATAGAGATCAAATATCACTATATCAGGGATATGGTGCAGAGAGGAGCTGTGAAGCTCCTGTATGTTGTGACAGACGAGCAGATTGCAGATGTTCTGACGAAGCCACTATCCAGGGTAAAGTTCGAGTACTTCAGAGAGAGGCTTGGCGTTCTTTAGATCGAGGACACTTCAAGGAAGAAGTGATGGACACATTTGCTGAAGCCATTCCAAGCATGTTGGAAGGAGGATCCTTCACATGGCTGTGGATGTAAGCGCTGGATGATGAGCATCAGGATGATGTTCTGGTTTCTGCTTGGATATGATCAGTTGGATCATTTTTATGTATGTATGTACGCATCATGTTGGATGCTGGATATGATCAGTTGGATCATTTTTATGTATGTATGTATGCATCATGTTGGATGCTGGATATGATCGGTTGGATCATTTTTATGTATGTATGTACGCATCATGTTGATGCTGGATATGATCAGTTGGATCATGTGTATGTATTTTGTATATGCATCATGTTGGATGCTTGGACCATGTATCTGTATATGTATCAGGTGGATACATTGTATGATCAGGTGGATCATGTATGGTGATATGTATCATGTATTTGTATTTGTATCAGGTGGATACATTGATGATCAGGAGGATCATGTATGATGATAGGTATCATGTATTTGTATCAGGTGGATACATTGATGATCAGGAGGATCATGTATGATGATATGTATCAGGTAGATACTTGGTATGCATCAGGTAGATGCATTGATGATCAGATGGATCATGTATGATGATATGTATCATGTATTTGTATCAGGTGGATACATTGATGATCAGGAGGATCATGTATGATGATATGTATCAGGTAGATACTTGGTATGCATCAAGTAGATGCATTGATGATCAGGTGGATCAGGTATGATGACATGCAGCAGGACGTTGTAGTGATGATCAAGATGATCATAGATGACGAGCTTCAGGATGTTGCTCCAGATGACATGCAGCAGGACGTTGCAGTGATGATGATCAGGATGATCATGGATACATCAGGATGATGTATGGTGAGTATCAGTTTGATACTCTGTGGCCGTGGATCAGGTTGTGTAGATAAGCATGTAATTTGTGCCCTGGGATATTTGCAGATGGTCTTTCTAGGTTTTGCCTATGGCATGTAATTCGGTGCCCTGGGACATCTGGAAAATGCTCTTTTGAGGTTTTGCTTGGGAGGACATATAATTTGTGCCCTGGGAGATCTGCAGATAGTCTTTCGACGTTTTGCCTATGGCATGTAATTTGTGCCCTGGGATATCTGGCAGATGCTCTTTCGAGGTTTTGTCCTATGGCATGTAATTTGTGCCCTGGGAGATTTCAGGTCAGAGTTGTGTACCCGTAACATCCTGAGATGCTCTTTCGAGGTTTTGCCATGACCACATGTAATTTGTGCCTTGGGAGATCCGATAGGTTGAGCTGTGTGCTCGTAATCAGTCCTGGCTCTTTCGAGGTTTTGTGGTGACCACATGTAATTTGTGCCCTGGGAGATCCGATAGGTTGAGCCTTGTGCTCATAATCAGTCCTGGGATTCTCTTTCGAGGTTTTGTGGTGAGGTCACATGTAATTTGTGCCCTGGGAGATCCTATAGGTAGAGCTGTGTTCTCGTAACAGCCTGGGATGCTCTTTCGAGGTTTTGTGACGCACGTAATAAGTCCTGAGGATTCCACAGTATGGCCAGTGATGATGAAGACCTGCAGGTGGTGGGCCTACATCCAGTATGAAAAAAGACTGGCTCTGTAGAACTTCCTATGACAAGTAGATTCAGAGATTGATTGAGATAGCAGCAGCAGTGACGATGATGATGACTCGATGACGATTATTCAGTGACGATGATCCAGAGAAGATGAATTGTGCTAGAAGAACTGTGCTGAGAAATACCTTCCTAGTTAAGAGGGAGTGTTGATGTATATGTAACTTCGGAATGTATTTCACATATATGTATATTGTATTCCTATAGAGATGGTATTATTCCTCTATAAGGAAGTGTCATCATTTATATTGTAAGTGTCGTAACTTATACTTGATGGGTTATTAGACCACCTTGTTTGGGGTTGGACCTATATAAGTCATGTGGGTCAAAGGGTTATTAGACCACCTTATTGGGGGTCGGCCATGTGGGTCAAAAGTTTATTAGACCACCCTATTGGGGGTCGGCCCACTCAGCATTATGTTATGTGGTTAAGTTCGAGCCTACATGAGTTAGGTAAAAAGGCAAGTCAAGTCAAGTATAAATAGAGTGCGGGAGGCACTCTATTTTCTCACTCACTTCTCACACATGCACTCAAGGAAGAGTGGTACACTTATGGAGGAGGAGGATCTGCTGCTAGGTTATGGCTATCTCTCTTGGTTGGTTGTATCATTGCTCTATCTATCTCTGAGGAAGTTATTGGGGTTTTTCACCTTTATGGTTTTCCCCAAGTAAATCTTTGTGTCTCTTGTGTGCTTGCATTATTGTCTCCATGATTGATATGCTGTAGATATGTTGTACATGTTGTTCTTTCAGTTAAGATCCTAGATCAGATTGAAGTAAATTCAGAAAATTTAACATGTGAATATGATGGTACATTATCTATGAAGTCTCCATCTAGTCATATGCAACTAGAATATGCCACTTGGGAATTAACAACAATTTTACAGTAGTTTCCACACCTCCATCCTTGAGGACAATGTTTCCTTGAAGGGGTGTTGGGTATGTTATATTCTTTTCATGGTGATTGATGGTCAAATTCGATATTTGATTGGTTAACAAGTCTACTAGAATTGAAGTTGATAGATGGTGGAATTTCATTCAACTAGCCAACTAGAATAGTCAACGAGATTAAAGTGGGAAGAAATTCGACGAACACTTGGATGGAGAGAAGCTCATCTAGTGGTCAATCAAGGTTGAATCAGTCAATTTAATTGTGATAGAATAAATAAAAGTTGTTAGGAAGTTATGGATCACCATTAATGGAGCAACTAGTTGTAACTAACTTGGGTATCATGGTCTAGTCTATGTGTTGCATCTATAAATATGATGTAAGGAAAAGGAAAGCATCATATTGTGAAGTACTGTATGCTATTGGAATAAGTGTAGTGAATTCATTCTTAAGATGTTTCAATATAGTAAATCACTATGGTAAACACTGGTAGGAGTGTTTCTAGTAGATGAATGGTAAAGCTCACTGGTTTGATGGTTTTTCCCTATAAAGGGAATTCTAGGATAAATTTATGTGTATTATGTGACTATGTTTTGTGCCATTGTTTAATTATGTTTAACTGTAAGAATCATTATGAATTATCATTGTAATAGGTATTATAACCCAATAGTTTGTCTTAGAGATATATTTGGATTCAAGGCAATTCTTTTGTTGGTGAGGGTTTGGATTGTTCCCGGATCCATAGAATACCTAATTTCAATGAGATTTCTATAATGACCGATTCATAGTTGAGAATGGATAGTAGTTCAAGGATAGAAATTGAAAAGTCTAACGGACATATTTTGAGATTTGGAAGCTTAAAATGGAGGATATCCTTATAAATCGAGAGCAATGGGTTGATGTCGACCCCAAAATTACTCTGACAGGTATGTCGAAGGAAGATTGGAAAAAAATTGACAAGAAATCAAGGAGTACAATCTGAATTTTCTTAACATATTTGGTATTGTTGAATGTATCAGAAGAAGTCACTACAAAGAAGTTAAGGGAAACGTTGGAGAACTTGTATCAATCAAAATCTTTGGTCCACAAGTTATTTTTTCAGAAGTAACTAAATCTTATGAGGATGAATGAGGATGACTTATTTACAAAGCAATTGAATGCATTCAACATTGTGAATAGTCAGTTGTTATCCATGGATATTAAAATAACTGAGTAGGAAAAATGTATCAGTCTATTTTGTTCTTTTCCAAACTCATGGGATAGCTTGGTCATGGCTATTGGAAGCAATAATACCACATTAAATATTGATGATGTGGTTGCATATTTTTTGTCATAGGATATCAAACAAAAGAACATCTAAGGTTTGACCCACAACATCTTAATGGTAAGAGGTCGAGCAGTTGGTAGAGGAAAAGATAAATCCTTCTATAGGAGATCAAAATTGAGGGGTATATCTAAGACTGAATCTAGATCCTCTGAATCAACATCGAAAAATGTTGGGAATGTGGTAAAGTCAGGCATTATAAGTACGACTATAAGTTGGTGGGAGTTGAGAATAACAAAGGATCTAAGGAAATGCAGTCAATTGAAACTAATCATGATTCTTTGTTGATCAAATCTAGTGAATCATATCATATGACACAACATTGAGCGTTGTACTATTAATAAGAGAAATATGACGGTGATGATGTTCTTCTAGGATATGATTCACCAACCAATATTGTTAGATTAGATAAAGTTCGACTATTATTTAAATATGGAAAGAGAGGAACTCTTCCAGGAGTGCTACATATCCCAAGTTTGGTTTGAAACTTGATATTTGTTGGTAAAATGGGGAATGTAGGGTGTATAGTCTGTATTTGAGAAAGATATGTGTAAGATGGTTCGAGGGGAGGTTCTACTGATGAGAGGAGTCCAAACTAGAACATTGTACAAGATTTTATGAATAACTTGAACACAAATATATGTGCAAATATAGTCATTCCTAAATTCAACAATATATCGTCATGTCTAGTCAACTTGACCATGTTGTGAGGAACTCTTATAGGAGTGCTACATATCCCAAGTTTGGATTGAAACTTGATATATGTTAGTAAGATGGGGAATGCAAGTGTGTATTCTATATTTGAGAAAGATATGTGTAATATGGTGTGAGGAGAGATGGTATTGATGAGAGGAGTCTGGACTGGAACACTATACAAGCTATTGGGAAGAACATACACCAATGGATGTGTGAATATAGTTGTTCATTGATTTGAAAATATATACTTATGTCTAGTTGAATCGACCATGTTGTGGCATCCATGTATGGGACACATTGGTGAGAAAGGTCTTTGTGCTATGCACAATAAAGGTTTGTTTGAAGGCATCCCTGACTGTTTTGAAGAATTAGACTTCTATGAACATTCCATTTATGGTCAACAAAGTCTTGTAAGTTTCTCATAATGGTCCACAAGGGATAAGGAAATATTGGATTTAATACATAGTGACATGTTTGGACTAGTATCAGTCACATCAGTAGGGGTATCTCAATGTTGCATTTCTTTCATAGATGATTTCTCTAGAATGACATGGTTGTATTTTCTAAGGAAGAAATATAAGGTTTTTGAAAGGTTCCAAGAGTTTAAAGATCTTGTAGAAAATTAGGTTGGCATAAATATAAAAGTGTTGAGAGTTGATAACGGAGGAGAATTTTGTGGTAAGGTGTTCGAAAAATTCCGTAGACAATACGATATAGCTCGAAAAAACAAAAATACACAAATTCCTCAATAGAACGGATTTGTTGAAAGAATGAACATAATGTTGATGGAAAAAGAAAGGAAAATGTTTAGTGGTGCATGTATTACACAATAATTTTGGTAAAAAGTAGGTGAATAGGTTGTCATTGAAAACTTTGGCCAAGACTCCATATGAGGCATGGGCTCGTAAGAGGCCCTCTCTTCCACATCTCAAAGTCTTTGGGTGTGATGCATTTTTGCATGTCCCAAAGGAGAAAAGAAACAAACTCAATAGAAAGGCCGAGAAATGCATCTTCATTGAGTACAAGGATGGAGTGAAAGGGTATAAGATGTGGAATCCAGTTACAAGGAAGGCAATTTATAGTAGAGATGTGATATTCAAAGAAGTAAAAGGTATTTCTAGGGTTGAAGAAGTCATAAGAGAAAATGAATAATAAAACATGGAGTTTGAAATGAACGATGAATATATAGATTCAGATGAGTTGATTGAATCCAATGATGAGGTGGAATAGTAGACTTAAATCGTCAGGAGGTCTGCTCGAGCAAAGCAACAACCTAAAAGGTATAGTCCACTTGATTTTCACTTTGATTTTAATGCATTTATTCCATAGATAATGATCCTAGGTCGATAAAGGAAGTGGTCAACTCGAAAAAGGGTAAACTTTGGAAAAAATCCATGGAAGAAGAAATGGAGTCCTTGAGGAAAAACAAAACATGGGATTTGGTCGCAATGGAAAATTGAAGGAGACCCATCGGCAGTAAGTGGGTATTTAAGAAAAATATGAATACAACAGGACAATTCAAGAAGTACAAGGCTTGACTAGTAGCAAAAGGATATTCCAAAGTCGAGGGAGTCATATTTGGTGATATTTTTCTCCTGCTGCAAAGTTAACTTCCATTAGAGTACTAATTTCTTTACTTGTAGAATTTGATATTATGATAGAACATATTTATGTAAAGTAAAAAAAAATTCATGGTGATCTTGAAGAAGAAGTTTATATAAAGTATCCCGAGAGTTTCACAGTGAAATGACAAGGGGATTTGGTCTGCAATATCAATAATTCTCTCTATTCTTTAAAGAAATCAACCACGATGTGGTACTACCAGAAGTTTGATATGTATATCCACCAGTTGGGATGTGTTATAAGTCAAGCTAATCACTGTGTGTATGGGAAGAAATTTGGTGGTCATTTTATATATGTAACTTTGTATGTTGATGACATGTTTTTGGTCAGAAATAACATGGATCTAATCAAGGAGGTGAAACTACAACTATCCTCCAAGTTTTACATGAAGGATCTTGGTGCAGCTCAATTCATTCTCTAAATTGAAATAAAGAGAGATCAAGAAGATAGAATGATTTGATTAAGCCAAAGTAAATATGTTAAGGCAATTCTGAACTTTTCAACATGCAAGATTGAAAACCAATTTAGGGACCTATTCTTCTAGGAGTTAAATTATCTATTGAATAGTGTCCTAAGAAACAAGAATAGATAGAGTACATGACACATGTGCCCTATCATAGTGTTGTAGGTAGTCTGATGTATGCAATGATTTGTACTCAACCTGATATTTCCCATACAATGGGAGCATTGAGCATATACATAGTGATACCTAAAAAGGAGCACTAGACCACAGTCAAGAGAGTATTTAGGTATCTAAGTGGCATGATAAATTATACAATCTTCTTTCAAGGGATACTTGAATACAATACAAAATTAATTGTACATGGTTTTTTCGACTTTAACTAGGTCGGAGATATCGACCTCAAATGGTTGACCAATGGATGTTTTCATAAATTTTGGTGGGGTAGTCAATTGGATGAGTATGAGGAAGTGAGTCATTGCATTCTCGACTAATGAGGCTAAACACATGGTAGTTACTAATGCAATCAAAGAGGGATTTTGTTTGCATATATTGTGTTCATAGGTTGGATTTAAACAACATGTTGTTAGGTTAGATTGCAACAGCCAAAGTGCAATCTTCTTAGCAAAGAACCCAACATATCATTCAAATACACAATATATTGGTGTACAATACCATTTTATGAGAGAAATGATGGAGAAATAGAAACTGTTTTTGGAAAATGTAGACATGGTGAAGAATATTGTAGGCTCACTAACCAAGTTTGTGAGCACCGAGAAGTTTACTTGGTGTAGGAAATCAATGGGCCTGTCAGGCATGGTCAATTGAACTGAATTTCTGAATCTCATGTTAATGTAAAGGAAACAACAACTGGGATAATTTTAAGTGTTTTATATTCTTTGAATGGAAATCGATGGTCAAAGTCGATAGTCAACTGGTTAACTAGTCGACTAGAATTGAAGTCGATAGACAATGGAATTCTAGTTGACTAGACAACTATAATAGCATGACTGGTTGATGACAACAACCGATCGACAGGAAGTCAATGAGAATAAAGAAGGAATAAACTTGATGAACACTTGGATGATGAGAAGCTCAACTAGTGGTCGATCAAGGTTGAATCAGTCAAGTTGACTGTAATAGAATAACTGAAATTTGTTAGGAAGTTATATATCGCCATTAATGGAGAATTTAGTTGTAACTAACTTGTATATCACAAGCTAGTGTATGTGTTGCATATATAAATATGATGTAAGGAAAAAGGAAATCATCGTACTATGTAGTACTATATGGTACTAGAATAAGTGTAGTGGATTCATGCTTAAGTTGTTGTGATCTAGTAAATTGATGTTGTAAACACCAATTAAGAGTGTTGCCAATGTATGAGTGGTAAAACTCACTGGTTTGTTTCTTTTTCCCTGTAAATATTTTTCCAGGATAAATTTGTGTGTGTTGTGTGATTGTGTTTTTTACAATTTTTTAATCATTTTTAATTGTAAGAATCATTATGCATACTCATTGTAATATGTATTAGAACCCAACAAGCGAGAGGTCATCTTAGGGGCCTACATAACCTACCTACTTTAGGATAATTAGGAGTTAGTCAATTAATGTAAGAGGCTTTCTTCTTTGAATACGACACATTAGATAACTAGTGCATAGTTACTTAATGTAAATGCATCATCATTATTAAATAATCCCACTAGGCCATTGGTACTAATTAATGATGGGACCACAAGTAGTTAGGGTTGTACTAATAATAAGTTATTTATCAACTAGAAGGCTACACAATGTTTTCTCAAGTGCTATTGTTATAATAGGAGTCCTGCCCAAAATAAGTTGTCCACTTGAAAATGCACATAAACATTTCTCTCTCTTTTGGAAATCATCAATACAATTGTTATATTTTAAAGGTTTAATCTCATTGTCTCTTGTATTTATTTTTTTGCATTCATATGTGTCTACACATCTTATTTGTGATTCAATTCTGAAGGTTAAGGATCACTACATAAACACAATACTAGTAACATAGACGATTATCATGTTCTTCAATAGAAGCACTCATTTTCTTTCAAGCAAGTCGCATGATCTCCCCAATCTAGGTCCGTACCTCTCATTAGTATACTACTTGTAAACAAGATAAGACATCTCAACTTGACACTTCCTCAAGACAAGCTTTTCCTCCTCAATCTATTGACACCAAAATTTCCTTATAACCCGAGGTTGCACTGGAAGAATTCAAGGCACTCCTCACATCACAAGCATGGGGTGTTGTACCTCCTCTAACATTTAAAATATTACTTTATCCTTTCCTGCCTTTCTCTCTGTGTCTTCCATAATGTTCTTGTCTCCCCTCCCATTCCTTCCCTTTATTTTCCTATTCCTCCATTCCTCGAAATTTCATTGGAACCTTAGGGTTTACCTTTGTTAACATCGGAAGGATCTCATGCATTAACATGGTTTTATCAATTTTAATGAATCCCCATCCTTGATGGGACATTTTTTGGCCTATCCTGGACCTCCTATTGTATGATCTAGACACCTCCTACCTAGTTGTGATTAGTATTCCTTATTTATCCCTTTAAAATATTCCCCAAAATACTTATCCACCATTTCTCATTTCATCCTCCACTTTCCTTCATCCCTTGGATGCTCTAAGAAAGCTTTGCATGTTTGCCTTATCACCTCTCCTTTTTATTTGGTTTCATTATTAATAATAGTATCTTGTCTAATTTTTTGTCTTGGGTATGACTGCACTCAATATACTCTCCCCCTAGTTAGGATTAGATACCACTTCTTTGGTATCCTCCTAAAGGTATACTCCAATTCATTCACATTCCATAGTGGTGTTGTGATCCCCCTTTGCTTCATTTTCACCCATTGGTATATCCTTGGCATTGGTGTTCTTTATTGTAACATCCCAAAATCCTTTAAACTTTTAAGAGGAAATGGGGAGAAATTTTTTCGTTTTTAATTAACATAAATCGATCATTGTACAATCATCAATTCACCTACCAAGTGAATAACATGTATACAAATAGGTACCACATAGAAGAACACTCCTTCTACACAATAAGCTAGTTCCATAACTCGATGTTATCTTTGACACAACACTCTTAACTAGAGTCATCTAACATCAAGAGCATGCCAATGTACCATACGTCTCACATAGATATAAACCAAGGTATACACCTATATTTCCATATAATAACAAGCAATACTTGTTCAACATTATATCAAATAACAAAAGATATATCATGGTGCGAATACTTGAAGAGTAATAAATCAATTGGATACTCCAACATACTTGGTAATTATAACATTAAATACAATGGTGCACGAACATACATTCATGTGCTAGATTCCATTTTATACAAAGATCCTTATTCAATAAGTTACATACTTATTCGACCTTTAGAAAAATTGTCGACACATCTTTACTGCATAATGGAAAACCTTCTCAGACACGGAATTATGCAAACCACATAATATTCAATCATCATGGTGCCATAGTTTTCATTAACAAGAAATTCAACTAACCATTAGATGTAAATGTGCTATTAATCTCACCATAAGTCAATGACGACAAAGTTAAGTACCTATATATTAATATGAGAACATGTCAAGTTTTTCACTTACACCCAATGAATACTAAGTCAACCATAGACTATGTCGAAAGGTGTAATCATAACCTTAGGAAGATTCAGCTAGGTTATGTTGACTATTCTCCTTTACATCAATCACAAAATGCATACAAACATGTTCTGCTTGTTAGGTTATACGAGCATAAATAATAATTACGAGAGAAATAAACATAAATAACAAGCATATAATAGACACATAATTTACCTTGGAAACCCCATGCGGGGAAAACCAACACCCAATGAAGATCTTCATTACATGGCCAAAACTAGCCATCCGGGCCAAGTGAGCTCACCCGCTCACCTCTAGGCCACTTTACAATGGAGCCTCCTCAAGCCTTATAAATACTTCCTTACATGCAATACCATGGGGAAATACCATGGGCTACACCAAACCATGTGCCCAAACACATGTGCTAGACCTAACCAACTTTGACTCAATCCTGAGTCAAGGTTAACCCTAACAATCCCCCCTTTAAACTTGACCTGGAGTAATCACCAACCCCCCTCAAAGTTTTAACCAAGGAATCTCACATACACCCCCCTATCACCTAGGTCTTTCTCCTGACTTTACTGGTGAGTTACCAGGTGTATGCATGCCTTACTAGGTCTTACATGCATATGCCTTTTACATGCAAACTGCTCCATTAATTTTTTTAATTTTTTTTCCATGTGTCTTCATGGTGACTACAGGATCACCATCTATTGATTCATTCTCTCTCTTTTCTATGTTCGTTTTCTTGCTCATTTTCTGCCATGCACTTTTTAAAATACTTATCTTGCTTCTCATGTGCAAAATTTTCATGTTACCACTTTTCACCCATGTGCTTGCCATGCTTGTTAGATGCCATGCCCCACATTCTTGACCATGATTTAAAACCATGCTCCATCATTTTATAAACCCATGCTCATAAAAAAAATAACTTTGAAAACATTTTATGACATGGACAAATCCCTTTTAATATATGACGTGAGGCACATCCTTGTGACCCTTTTTATAAATCACCCTCACTTAACATTTAAAAAAAAGTTATTCACCCTTTTAAATGACACGTGAGCACATCCTTTTATAAAGTAACATATGTGCCAAATTCCATCCAGGCTACCAATCCGTTCCACATATAACTACAATGAGAAACAAAAAAAACTTGGCACCATCGATGGAGCATATTGCTCGGTCTTCCACACAATCGATCTGGGCATTTAAACAACTCAGGATTTTGACGGCTCGAACTCAAGCATCGTTTCATCCAAAACATGTTGTCAGGTGCACATGACCCTCTTTCTCATGCCGAGTCTCATTTTCACACGAGCCATTCCTTTAACCAGGCAGGGAGGCGATGAAAACGCCCTCCAACTTCACACTGTCTCATTCTTCCACCATAGCTCCTCCAATGCATTGACCACACATCATCGTTTTCCTTCACGCACTGGCATGCATGTGTTTCTTCCAATAGATCATATCATAACCACAAGCCAACGCATTTGTTCCATTACTCTCCGTGGTTATACACAGTATTTCCATCCTTCGGAGGATCCGACTTTTCCACTTTTATCAATGCAGCGAATTCTTACAACAGATCCATGCCATCTACTCTACACGGTTTCTTTCTTAGTAGGTCTTGCCTTCCGATCTGCATCCTTGGATTCTTTCACGCAGAGCATCAACAACAAATCAATGAGGGCCTGGTCTTCAATTCCTCCTCACACAGTGATAGCACATATAATATCATGCAGATCTAAGCACTTACACTGGCGTTGTTCTTCATAACAGCGTTGGCAGCTGATCTCATGCAACCACAACCATATCTACCATTCTAGGGTTGCCTCTTTTGTTAGCTGCCCAACTTTACACACATTACAACTCCACGAGCACAACCATAGCCAAACCATAGCTCTGATACCAATTGTTAGGTTATACACGAGCATACGCATAATAACTTGTGAGAAAAATAAACAGAAACAAGCAATGACATAATAGACACATAGTTTACCCTGGAAACCCCATGCAGGGAAAAACCAGCACCAAATGAAGAACTTCATTACATGGACAAACCGGCCATCCGGGCCAAGTGAGCTAGCCACCGCTCACCTCCAGTCCACTTTACAATGGAGCCTCTCTAAGCCTTATAAAGCCTTCTTTGCATGCAATACCTTGGGCCAATACCATGGGCTACAACAAACCATGTGCTGGACCTAACCACCTTTGACTCATTCCCGAGTCAAGGTTAACCCCAACACTACTTCACACATACTCTTACATAGATCACACTCAAATGCAAACTAGTCTAAGATAATACCTTATTCTTAGTCCACATAAGATTTTACACATTTATTCAAATGCACAAGAAGCTTATCCATTCTTCTATTGCATCCACAATCATATTCTCACACATTAACATAATTTCTACTATATGTTTTCACATTAAAGACATGGAATTGTAAAACCTTAAGCATGTGTATGATACTATTCTTCCCTATGGTTAGCATCATACTGAAATCTCTTTTTCAAACAATTGTAGTCTCTTTCCTTGGCCATCCACCAATCAAATTTACATGAATACACGAAGAAGTAAACATAATAGATATTACTCTTCACTTGTATTAATCGAATACAATTAAAGACACAATTAGATGAGTCAATATATATATACATCAATGAGTATACTAACTTTACAAGCATACTTTTCTTACCAACTTGGTAGAACATAAAAATAGTTATTCTTTCCGTCTTCTTATTCCCGTGCTCATCATACTTAGGATATTCATTAGTATTATAAAATATACTCTACAAACTCTAGATGCATTTTCATTATTCACGACATATCCAAATTGAATTACAAGCATAAATATTTATTTTAGGGGAACTGTTTTGGGAAATGCAACCCTCCACCCAACCGTAGGCTCTTCGACGGCTTATACTCATTCCGTCCGAATGACACCCCTGAGCTGGGAATGGTGATCCACAAATAGGATAGAGAGTTTTAAGTCTCGTCGTCCTAGAACTAATCACACATAGCTCTAGAGGTTACTACAGTGCTCCTACAAATCCAAAAGGTAGTGCTCCTACCTAGATACTTCTCGTGTCCTAACCTATTACATAGCTGTGGTGTTGTTCTCGGTGGGCCCAAGAATATACTCCAAACATGACCTTCTATGTCCCCACGGCATATACATGTGTTTACCGACTTTCGTTCACCGCAGTTGTACCATAAGTAATATAACTAGTGCATTCGACAAACCATCCAAGCATTTCGACATGCACTCAAATCATTCAACATGCCACCAAAAGATATCATGTGATACAAACATCATAAACATGTAGATGAAACATAAGAAACATGTTTGACATGCACATAATGCATTCGAAACACAACCACAAGATATCATGCATCATAAATATGTGTATGTAACATTTCAATGCATTCGACATGCAACAAGTAGATATAATGTAATACAATTAACATGAATATGTATATAAAACCTGTCCAATGCATTCGACATGCAACTAATGGATGTAATGTAATACAAACATCTTGAATATGTATATGTAACGTTTCCAATGTATTCGACATGCATCCTATGCATTCGACATGAAACCACAAGATGTCAAGAATCATAATTATGTATAGGAAACATAAGAACAACATTTGACATGTAAATAATGCATTCGACATGCAACCAAAAGATACCATATGATACATGCATCATAAATATGTATATGAAACATAAGAACAACATTCGACATGCGACATATAGAAGTAATGAGATGCCAACATAAATTATATATGTGCACTTAGTCAATGCATATACAACCAATGCATTCGACATTAAACAGAATTTGCAATTCAACTAGGATCATAAACATATATGTAAATTTAATCAATGCATACAATGCATTCCCGTCGCAGCTTATATGCATATAGTAAATGCATATCTTAACAAATGCATAATTGGACACCACATTAATGCACAAGGAAGTCATAAACCAATGTATGCAACATGGTAAATGTAAACAAGACCAATGCATATTTCGACATCACATTAATATATAGGAACTCATAAATCAATGTATGCAGCATGAAAATTTAAACAAAGAATACATTGCCACATAAATGTTACAGAGCCTCAAAGCCCTCCAACCAACTATATGCAGAGAACACCCAAATATACATCATATATGTATAAAGTAAAGTGGCAGAACTCACTCGCTGCCCTTCAGCATTTTTTTTTCAAACAAAAATTCAACTTACTATTAATATGCGAAATAGTAAATATGTCCAATTGTCATCCCAAAGTCACGTTATACAATATGATCAGTATAATCCCGGGACAAACCGGTTTTAAAGGGAAGAGAGCAAATATCAATCAATATCATATCCATGCAATGTACCATGTCTCATAATCATCCCAGACAGAGATATATCCAAAAGTCTATGTCATGACCACATATCACAATAGCAGTAAGTATATAGATCCCCATATAAATTGTAATCAAAAAACATGAAAGCATATAAGCTGTGTCAACAAACATCTCCAGCCGGATCTGATACCCCGGAGCGGGTCCCAGAATGAATCACGCCAGCTGCTACCAAAAAAACCACAACTGCAATAGTCTGCCGCAAATATAATAATAGGTAATAGATAGTCCAAGAAGGAGTTGAACACAAGATATATCAAGGATCTGCACATATACACAATGTGTCATATGAAAAATATATATCGCCTACGTCAGAGTAAAAAACATATAAGGATAAACAAAAAAGTAGACACATCATCATGTCCAATGAAGCTGATGGGACCCATGAGCAAATAGTATATCATCCCGCCATTCCTGCCACATGATGATTCCAGCCTGAGAATGGAGAGCCCGCTTGGAGAGCATATCCGCCTCCCGATTTACCTCCCTATATATATGCTCAAAATGGATGTGTTCAAATTCCAGGATGAGTTTCCTCGCCGCTTCCAACCAATGTGTGAGACCATTAACATTGAGTGGAGATATGCCCTTTGCCCAGGAGATAACAGCCGAAGAGTCCCCAAAAGTAACAAGAGAATGAATCCCTCGCAGACGAGCCCAAAATATTAATAACCAGAGAGCACAAACCTCACTTCTCGTGTTCGTTCCCATTCCCAGATTTAACCATAGGTGCACAAAGATGGAACAGGTAATATGTAGTGCTGCACCCGAGCCACCCGTGCCATTCCGGCAAGCAGCAGCCCCGTCAAAAAAACCACAAGGAAAAACCAAGATGGGGGGAGTCAATCGGTTTTTCAGCTGTCGAGTACTCATACCCACAACAGGCTTAACAGTGTTTTTGAATTCCCTGTAAGCAGCAGTGATTTTATAGCATAAACCCGCTCGGAAAGGTTTCACATCCTCAAAAATACAAAGATTGCGAGTTCTCCAAACCTCCCAGATCATGAAGTATGGGAGTTCTTTACATTCAACAGGGAGATGTGACCAAGATTCCAAGCAATCACCAAGTGAGTGAAAATCCCAGCAGAATTGCACACCGACACCATCAGCAATCAATTTCCACAGGTCTCGTATGAAACCGCAATTCATGAACAGGTGTTCAACGGTCTCCTCCACAGTGCAGCAGAGGGGACACCTTCCCGGACCAATGTAACCACGCCGGCATAGGTTGTCCCAAGTGAGAACCCGATTTGCTAACGCTAGCCAGATGAAACACTTTATCTTGAGGGGCATATTCATCTTCCAGATAACCTTCGTCCACCAGCTATCCACAGTGATAGACCCAGCAAAACACGCCTCATATGCCAGATGTGCCGTGACCGTTCCACCAGACACATCCCACGACCAAGACAAACTGTCAGCCTCGTCTGATAAGTGAAGATTGGAGTGATAAAATGATCTGATATATTCATTCCATTCAATCCCCATAGCTCCAGTTAAGCCCATTTGAGAAGCAGTGATCCATCGAGGGTGTCCATCCCTACAGTGATCAAAAGCATGTGAAAGAGAGCAATAACCTTTCTGTGTGAGATGCATCCTCAAATCCGTCGAGAGAGTATGTTCCTTAGGGCCTCCCACGATCGGGTCAAGGCCCAATTTGATGTCCCGACCATTTCCAGGTTTCCAAGCAATCCATTGTGAAACAATCTTGAAAGATCCCATCATTCCATTCCAAAAGTTTGATACCCCCACCGTTGAGTGACGGTCCAGACGAAACCAGTTAGCAACGGATATATTTTTCAAGTACTTGGCCCTAATAATCCTGCCCCAAACAGACTTATCAAATAGAGCACGCCAAAGGCATTTTGCATGCAAGGCCTGTACAAAAAGGTCTAAATCCTTTATATTCCAACCCCCCAGTTTCCAAGGGCGAGCCAGAACAAACCAATTAACAAGGTGAAATTTTGAAGTGTCACCACCACCCGACCATAAAAAGTTATACAGCTTTCTGCGTATCAGACATAGAATGGATCTAGGAACCTTGCAAAGAGTGAACCAATACACCCCTAAATTCTGCAGAACAGCTTTTGCCAGCGTAAATCTGCCACCCAAAGATAAATAACGGAAGCTCCAGTGACTGATACGTCCTTCAAATCTACGAATAAGCCAAGACCAGTCATGCACCAGGTAATTCGCAGGCTTCAAAAAAAAGCCAAGGTATTTGGTTCCCGTCTCCATCTCCAGAAATTTGAGGGGAAAAACAGATCCAATAGCAGCTTCAGCATCCAACTCAAGAGAGTGTTTTATAAATTGAGATTTTATGTAACTAATAGTAATTCCAGTTACCGAGCAGAATAAGTCCAAGATCCTCTTATAATGTACCCACTCGTCGAGGGTACCCTTACCAAACATCATAGCATCATCCACGAACAAGGAATGTGTAACAGCAATATCTCTGGTAATCTTAATGCCCTCGATCAGCCCATCCCTCTTCGCTCTATTGATGGTAAGACTCAGACCTTCCATAACCAGGATAAAGAGGAGGGGCGAGAGTGGGCACCCCTGACGCAGTCCCCGGGAAGCTTTGAAGAAATCCGTGGGGTGACCATTAATCAATATTGCATAATTAACCGAGGTTGTACAAGCCATAATCCACTTCATCACCTGCCAGGGCAGCCCAATCTGAATCAGTATCAGTCTCAAAAAGTCCCAATTCACCCTATCATATGCTTTCACTAAATCCAGCTGAAGTATAAGGGCATCCAGTCGTTTCTGTTTCACAGAATGTAGAATTTCCTGAGCCACCCCCACCGCATCATGGATCTGACGGCCCTGCAAAAAACCATACTGCTCCATCGAGATATATTTGGACAGGAAGGGTTTAATCCGGTCAGCAATGATCTTAGCAATAACCTTGTACACTAGATTGCAGAGGGCGATAGGCCTAAAATCATTATAGTTATCTGGGTGTGATGTTTTCGGGATAAGAGTCAGATATGTGGAATTTAAAGCCCCAGAAACAGTGCCTAATTTCCGGGATTCCTCCACTGCCATTCTGATATCCTCCCCCATAATATCAAAGAAGTGAATAAAGATTTCCACCGTCCACCCATCCGGCCCAGGTGATTTATCTTTGGCAAATCCATGCAGTGTGTTTTCCACATCATGCAACGTAACATCCCTAAAAATATCCATCCCCTCCTCATCGTTGAACATACGGGGGTAATCCTTAATAACCTTGAATTGTTCAGCTAAGGAAGTGTTCTTTGGATCACAATAATAGTCATGGAAATGTCGAGTAGCTTCCCCCATCAAATCTTCAGTCCCCCAGATCCGCCGGCCACCATGATCATTCAAATCCCATATAGCATTATGCATCCTTCTAGAGTCCGCATACCTGTGAAAGAATTTTGTATTCAGATCTCCAGCATTGAGCCATATGGCACGACTCTTCAGACGCCAAGACTCCTCTTGAGTCAGGAGGATTTTTAGCTTACGGCTTTCCAAAGAAGATAAATTGTGCGCATCTCCAGGACTTGATCCATTACCAGTATTACTCGTCATCAGAGTCTTCATATCATTCTCAATCTCAACAAGTTCCTTACTCATCGCAGCTTTCTTGTTCTTTTCCCATATAATAGTATAGTTTTTTATAGTTTTAAGTTTCACCGCCAGCTTATCCATAGCAGTACGTTCCCCCGAAACATCCACCGCTAGCCATTCCGCCCGCAGACCCAGGATGTAGTCCCCGTCCGCAAGCCATGTAGAATTAAATTTGAATGGGTAACACAGATTTGTATCTTCTACATCAAATTGTAGGACAATGGGTAGGTGATCACTAATTTTTATTTGTTGTCTCCAGGATCTGTAGTTACGAAGGCTGCCCAAGAGTGCTTCAGCAATAAAGAACCGGTCGATTCTCTTCTTAATCATCATATCGCCCAAACGACCATTATTCCAAGTTGGTGCCAATGGCCGCGGGGCCACATCGACCAGGGAAAATTTCTTGAAAAGATTAGAAAAGTAAGGGCCCAGCGGATCTCTCCGAGCCACACTGCCCCAAACCTCTTCATCACCCCAAGTGAAGTTTAAATCCCTAGCAAGAATTAAGTTTTCCAATTCTAGTAAATGATCCGTGACCGCACGGTCCCAGAAATCCATCCTGTTAGAGTATGGTCCATAGCAATTGATAATATTAATGTTTTTTTCCAACCCCCTGATGTTGCCAGATAATAATATACCCAAAGAGGTAATAGAAGGACAAAGTTTGAAGACTAAAGGATTCCAGGCCGCAAGAAGGCCACCAGAGAGACCAACGGCATCCACTGTACATACCATCCATCCCGGCTTGATTTTGTTAAAAAAGGACCGAGCCTTATCCCCACACACCATAGTCTCTTGTAAGAGTATAAGATCCGGATTAGTAATATGTAGGACACGTTTGAGGGCCAATTGTTTGGGTAGGCCCCCCACCCCTCGGATATTTAGAGAGAATAAGATCATTTTCTAACCCTTGCAAGGGCTTTCATTCCTCTAAGAGCCCGTGTATCAGAAGAGTTGGGAGAGTCCCCACCGCAACGGCCAGCTACATCCCCCACCATAGCGACCTTCTTGTTTTTCCTAGCACTCCTCGTTTTTAGTGGAGAGAAATCCGGGGCGAGTCCACCCATATGGGCCCCCCTATGCAAGCCTTTTTCACCCACAGTAAGGGATGGTAACCCAGAGGAACCATTTTCTACTCCCTCACAAGTAGAGGGTTTCACATCCCCAGCAACAACATCCATCCCAGAAATAGCCACAGACTCCTCAATCATCCGATTTTTGAAGAAGGTTGGGATAGGTGTCTTCTTCACCACCTCAGAAAAAGATGGGATATGAATTACCATCCCAGGGGGCTCAATAGCTGTAACCGGCCCACGAAACATACCATCCATGCACGACAAGTTCCCGTAGGTAAATTCTTCGCGTCCCCCAGGTAAATTATCGGGCACCAGGTCTGAATCAGTAGGGATTACCGAAACCCCCCCATCCCCTTCAGCCACATATGCCAAAGAAGGGTCCTCAGATTCACTGCCTATAACCACCGTCGGAGAAACAGGGGAAAGAAAACCCGGATTATCCTTTGTGTTTGGGGAGGTTTCAGATATGTGTAACTCATTCACATTCTCATTCAGTTCATGCATAGCGACAGGGTCGTCATCCCCAAATGTATCAGATGTACCTTGTTCAGTACCAGAGGAGATTGACGACAAGGGCTGACTTCGACATGTATAATTACCAGCATTTCCATTGTTTAAGTCTAATTTATTGATAAACGAAATATCAGTTTCATTGAGTGACTAAAAAAATAGAGGGTCCTTTGCTTTTAACTTACGGAACAACGCCGAATCAGGTGCATCAAGGGCAGTCACACGGTTGGAGAAGCCATCCATGGCGCCAGTGGAATCAAGCTCAAGTTCACTTCCCTCGTCCGATGACCAGCACGGTCCCCCATCCGTGAGCCGACTAGAAGATGCCGGAGCAGTGCATTGTCTCCATAGATGACCCACCGCCTTACAGTTTGAACAACGGAAAGGAATACCCCAATAATCAATGAGCTGAATGAACTTACGACCCCGCCAGTTGATGTTTATTACATCAATAAGACCCAAGGAGATGTCCACTTCCACGAGGACCCGGCCCATCCGACGATCAAAGCCGTGAAGGTGCCCCTCTTCCACATGTAGAAAACGACCAAGGCAGTTACCAATGGCTTCAAAAGCCCCGCGGTTCCAGAGAGCAAGAGGGAGGCCAGGTAAAAGGACCCATAAGTGCCGAAGGCGAACCGAAGCTGTCTCAGGGGCGAAATCCATTTGCCATCGTTGCAACATAAGGCTCCCAGGGCCATGGAGCCATAGACCCTCCAGAATACGGTTACAATGTGCCTCTTGCCTGAATTTGAATCCATACCACCCGCACGCCAAGGCAATGACATGTGGGGTGTAGTTTAATACAGGTTTCCATTTTGCCGAGACCCAGCTGACAATATCACGACGGTTCATGGCATGATATGAGAACTTCCCCACCAGGGCTGTCATATTGTATTCTACAACCTCCTCCATGCCAATATCACGACCCACTGTAAGTGAAACTTCCCCAGGTCTGCGAAAATACTTGCCCATCCGGCGTCGAGCAGCGCGGGAAGTCGAGCCAGAATGTCCCCGGTTAGCCGCCACAGGGAGTCCCATTCCACTACCGACGGAAGGGCCCGAGGCCACGGTCTCCACCGATGTCCGCTGCCCCTCCACCTGGCCCTTGTGTGATTTGCCACGGGTCATATTCTGACTGTCAATCGTGCCAAGTGGCTGCTTCCCTTTGAGATTCCTGAAACGCGTGGCCGACAGGAAGCATCCCGCTTCCTCCATCTTGTAGTCGGAAACAGTGATATTTTCATCCGCCGGGGGAATGGTATCCGGTAGCTTATCCCCCATATCCGCCGCTATAAGATCAGTGCCAAATCAGTTACCACAAACCCTGCCAAAACGAAACGGGCACTCTTCCCCTGACCGATGAAACCCCCCGTCGCTATCCCCGGTGGCAGTGGAAAGAATGAATTACAGAAAAAGATGCATAAAACAATGGAAGTTACTCAATAGCACGGTGGTCCACACCCACCAAACGACGCCGGTCACGGGAATAGTCCAGTGCTCAAAATGTCTACCAAAACAACCGGAAGCAGTGAGAAGTCTCAAATGAGGGCGACAGTCGGAATTTTCATATGGCACGTCAGCCAGTCGGTTTGTTCCCCACCAGCGTATTCACCACCGCCCACCACCCATCCTCAAGCTACGCCAGCAGAAACAATGTCCGCCATGAAACCCTAGCCGAAAACGCCCAGACCGCCATGAAAACCAAAGAATGTTCCCTTCTCCTGCCCTTCAGCATTTACAAACGAGCTTACACAAACTCGAAATAAACTAAAGAGCATCACAGCTCTTCATTATTCACGCAGCACAAACAATAATAAACTATATATAAATTCAAATGGACCTTAGGGTTGCGCCTTCTCTGTCTATTTGGGATAGCAACTATGCAATGATTATATGTAATGCCAAATGGATCCCAGGGCTATGCCCTCTCCATACTTTTGGCAAGCAACCAAATAAAAAATACAAAGACAT
This sequence comes from Larix kaempferi, assembly GCA_027924585.1. NCBI lineage: Eukaryota > Viridiplantae > Streptophyta > Pinopsida > Pinales > Pinaceae > Larix > Larix kaempferi. The sequence continues at coordinate 1,712,670 of BSBM01000012.1, read as the reverse complement.
CATAATCACTTCATAAAGAAAATATCTTAATAGGAACTTGTTAGCAGCATAATGCATATAAAAGATACCCAATGGGGATAAAACAAATTCGATGGCTACCATCTACAACATACATATACATATATATATATATATAAGAATGGAAGAAAGCTTAAACGCATCATTTCCAAGCATACATTCAGCGTGAAAGATGCAAAGATGCCCAAAAACGTTTTTCAAACTTAATGAAGAATTATAGAGCTATAAAAATCGTTTTCCATCCAACGTAGATGCCCAAAAGCGTTTTTAGCAATGCCAGGAAAAGGGAAGAGCCCCAAATTCGTTTCTCAACTCAATGAGTACATACAGAGCCTCCCCAAAACGTTTTTCTCCAGCATAATGGACAATACAAAAACCCAAAACGTTTTTATTCAAATCCCATGAATGCTACCGAGTTGCAAATCGTTTTTCTCAAATTAAATGAATGATCCAGAGCTTCAAAAAGTCTTTCTCCATGCCATGAACCATACAGAGATGCATAAACGTTTTTATCCAATAAAATGCACAATACAAAGCTGCAACTCATTTTTAACAAACCCATGCACAAATACAGAGCTCAAAAATGTTTTTAATCCAATCAATGCACAATGCAGAGCTCCAAAAACGTTTTTAATCGAACCCAATCCATAATATAGAGCTGCCACTCATTTTTAACAAACCCATGCACAAATGCAAAGTTGCAACTCGTTTTTAAGAAACCCATGCACCAATATAGAGCCACAACTCGTTTTTAACAAACCCATGCACAAATACCGAGCTGCAACTCATTTTTAACAAACCCAATAAACGGTATAGAGATTAAAAACATTTTTTCAGCTGAAACAGAGATCTGGAAACGTTTTTATCAAACCAAGTAAATGCTACAGAAATTAAAAACGTTTTTCCAGCTGAGACAGAGATCTGAAAATGTTTTTATCAAACCAAGTAAATGCTACAGAGATTAAAAATGTTTTTCCAGCTGAGACAGAGATCTGAAAACGTTTTTATCAAACCAAGTAAATGCTACAGAGATTAAAAACGTTTTTCCAGCTAAGACAGATATCATACTACAATTCCAGTCAACATAAAGAACATAGATCCAATCGATTTCATTCAACCAAAAATGAACAGCAGAGGTTTCCCAAAACGTTTTCCCTCCAATGCAATGCACAGGAAAAATGGGTTCAGCTTCCTTTGCCTACCCCCCAAAGCTTCCACCCAACAATCCAAAACTAGGTTAAAAAAATAATAATAATCCCCTCCACACTTTTCTATAAAAACATATATATATATATATATATATATATATATATATATATATCAATCAGATATCCAATTCTTCATATCTCTATAAAAGCATGAAAATAATAAAATATATGCATTTCTATTTAATTATATAAAAGCATAAAATATATGCATATAACTAAAATGTATGGGAGGAGGGTTTGAAGCGGGTTTGAAGCGGCGGGGGTTTGAAGCAGCGTGGGCGGTGGCCCGTTGGTAGGCATGGCAGTGTTACAGGATGGGTTTTGGCGTTCATAAGGTGCAACTCTGGGTTCCGGCGTTCCTTTACAGGTGTTGTTTTATATAATATAGTTAACATTTGATTTCCTATTCGGGGTCCTGCTCCACGCACTGGACAGTGACTGTTTTTTGTCTGGTGGGGTTTACCGAGTTTTTGGGTATCTGTATCTGGCACTATTTTCGCTTTGGGGGTTTGTTTCTATGGGTGTCGGTGCTCCCGACCCGGCCGTTTGGGTATGGTAATTATACTTATTATTGGGGCCGCGGTTTTAGCTGTTGGGTCGGTCCCTGCTGGAGCCGGATATATCCGTTTGGGGCTGTGCTTGCCATGCGCCCGTGCCCTGTCAGGGAAAATTTCTGTGGTTTTATATATTCCGAGCCGGTGTGTGGGTTTTCTAGCAGCTTGGTTTCCATTTTAGGGCTTTGAATGTTCTAATTGTTCTTAGCATCATTACACTTTGGATTTCTGTCGGGGTTGACATATATTTTATTGTGCTCTGTGGTTTGGCCGCTATTGGGTGGTTTCCTGACGTTCGTCCATCTGGCAATGGATGACCATGTGGCGGCCTGTCCAGCTATGGCTGAAAATTCTATGACTGCTTCAGAATATAGAATGGAAGAAGCGGGACTTTTTAAGCCTGCTTCTTACTTCCGCAATAAACTGCATGGAAAGCAACAGATGGTCTCGGGTTCCCGGCAGCGTACTCCACGTGTTCGGCATGATGCGCGAAAAGGCCAGTTGCCTCTGTCCGGTGCTCCTGGGTTGAATACGGGTTCAGACCCTTATGTGGAAAGCACACAGGCTTGCCCTCCTTTGCGGTCGGTGGGGAAAACTCGTCAAGTTCCACGAGATGCACACCGTTTGAGTGAGAAATTTTGCTGCAGACCGGGGGAGGTGTGGCTTACCATGGGCCGGGATTTGGGCCTTGAAGAAATCGTCGATTTCAACTTGATGGCACTGGTGGGAAAATTTTCTTACTTCGCTATGGACCGCAAGGATATCGTGGCTTGGGTTGCGGAGAAGTGGAAACCCATTGTGGGCTATATCCCATAGGTTTTTGCGCTTGCTCGTGGGTGGTTTGGGTTTAAGTTTCAGACGGAAGCACACTGCTCTGATATCTTGGCTAGGTTGTGGCTTCATGGAGCGGGCAGCCTCATGCTTCAAAAGTGGTACACGGATTTTGACCCGGACTCGGCAACTGTGCGTATGCGCCACTTATGGGTCCTTATTCCTAGTTTGTCGCTTGCTTTATGGAACCGGGGGGCTTTTGAGGCTATTGGCAATAGCCTTGGCCGGTTTCTTCATGTCGAGGAGGATCATCTTACGGGTTTTGACAGGCGTATCGGGCGGCTCCTAGTAGAGGTGGATATTTCCCTGGGTCTTATTGATGTTCTCCACATCAATTGGCGGGGTCGATGCCTTGACTTGATTATTGATTACTGGGGCATCCCTTTCCGGTGCTCAAATTGCAAACAGGTGGGTCATCTTTGGAGGCAATGTACCCAGCGCTTCTCTTCTGGTCGTCCGGTGGGGGCGGACCCCTTTTGGTCCTCAAATGATGGCAGTGATAAGGAACTGGATACGAGTGGTGGTCTTGATGGATTCTCCAACAGGTTTACTCCTCCAACCGTCGGTATTCTGGGTAAGTTGGAATCCAATGACCCGTCTTTTTACCATTCTTTGAATGATTTGGATATCAAATTTATTCATGCTTTGGAACTTAACTATGGTAATAATGGAAACTATTTGAGTCGTATTTATCCAAAGTTGTCATCTGCTTCTGAGTCTGGTTTGGATCCTATTGTCCCGTCCGATAATGAGACACCTACCTCAGATATCCCCCAACCTTCTCACTTGGGGAACTTGTCAGACACTCCCTTATCTCCGGTGGCGTCGGCTCATACACATAGCCCTACGGTTATACTCTCCTCGAATGGTGAGGAGCCTCGGCCTGTCTGTGGGTCTGTTATGGATGGGTCTTTGGCTTTGGATCTCCCGGCTGTTTCCCTCGATACTGTGCCTGAGAATGTGCCCACTTTGGATGGTCTTAGGCCCGTGGCCTCTCCGGCAGACCCTCCGGTTCGTATTTTACATATTCCTTCTTACTCAGAAATGGTCCAAAAGACATCCTTCCCTATCTATAAAAACAATCGGGTTGTTGGGGAATGTGTTCCTGGTATTAAAACTGAATCCGATTCCCTGCCCTCTTCCGCTGCTGCACCAGGGGCATTAAAAAATAACTCACCTCCTGACATTTTGCCTACGTTGGGAGACAAATATATTGCAAAGGGGGCTCATTCTGGCGGTTTGGCTTCTGACTTCTCCCCTTTAAAAACGAGAAGTGCTCGGAAAAATTCAAAGGTCAACACGCTGGGGGATAAGGACAAAACTGTAACGACCCCCCCATCTCTCCGGATACAAGGGCTCTTAGAGGTATCAAATCCCTAGCTAGGGGTCGGTGATGATTTTCCTCTCCCTAAACATTAGGGGTGTTGGGGGCATGCCCAAACAACTGGCCCTCAAAAGAGTCCTACAAATTGTAAATCCTGATCTGGTCTTTTTACAAGAAACTATGGTTAGTGGGGAGAAAGCTAGTATCTTCTTCAATAAGATTATGCCTGGGTGGTGTATGTCCTCTATGGACGCGGCTGGTCTTTCTGGGGGTCTCCTGGCTGCATGGAACCCGGGGGTCTTAAAGTTGGATGCTTATAATACTATGCTGGGCATATTATTGACTGGCACTTCTAGGGGCTCTGATGCAATTGTTAACATTATTAAATGCTATGGGCCATATTGCAACCGGGAAGCTTTCTGGAATCTGGCTGATTCTGGTCATTTATTGGCTCTGGATAATTTGATTCTTGCTGGTGACTTGAATTTTACATGGGGCACTGAGGAGATCTGGGGCAATGCGGCTAGGAGGGACCCTCTTGGGGCTTTCTTCAAAAATCTATTTGATTCATACTCTCTGGTTGATGTGGAACCGCGACCATTAATACCTACATGGTCAAATGGTCGGCATGATGAGAATTTAATCTCCAAACGTCTTGATCGATACCTGATATCTGAGAATCTTTTGAGTTCGTTTCATACGTATAGATCATGGTGCATGCAGATCCATATCAGTGATCATACCCCTATTATTATGCAATTTGAAACTGATGTCAATCACCGTTTTTATCCTTTCAAGTTCAATTCTGTTTGGTTAAATGATTCCGACTTTGATATGGGTGTTCGATCTCTGTGGGAAAATACGGATGTATCGGGGGAACGACCGGCTATGGATAAGCTTGCTGTCAAGTTGGGTGCCTTAAAAGACTATTCTATTAAATGGGATTGGTCCAAAAAAGTGGAACAGACCTCTGAACTAATCTCACTGGAAGCTGAAATTGGAGATCTTCGGGGTCTATCCCTGAGGGGGAGGATCTCTCCTTCTGATCGGGCTCGTCTTACCTTACTGGAGGAACGGAAACTCAAAATTCTTCTCAATCAAGAGGAGTCTTGGCGCCTAAAGAGCCGTGCCATCTGGCTTAAAGCAGGTGACTTAAATACAAAGTTTTTCCATCGTTATGCTGATGGTCGCAGGATACAAAATAATATATGGGATATTATTGATCATGATGGACGGCGTATCTGGGGGGATGATGCTCTGAAGACGAAGGCGTCTCGACATTTTCTTGAGTATTATACTGACCCGGTTACTACATCCCTGCCTGAGCAGTTTAAACTCATAAAGGAATATCCTCGGATGTTCAATGATATGGAGGGGGACAAAATTTTTGAGCCTATAACCTGCTCTGATGTACAGAACACCCTCCGGGGTTTGGCTAAGGACAAATCACGTGGTTCGGATGGATGGATGGTGGAGCTATTCATACATTTTTCGATATTATGGGGCCGGATCTCAGGGAGGCTATTGATGAATCACAGTCCTTGGGAATGGTATATGGGGCCTTAAACACCACCTACCTGGCATTGATACCAAAATCTACACATCCGGAGAGTTATGATGATTTTCGCCCGATTGCTTTGTGCAATTTAGTATACAAGATTATATCAAAGATTATTGCTCTACGTATCAAACCAATCTTGTCCTCATTCATTACTATGGAACAATATGGTTTTCTGGAGGGGCGGAAGATACATGATGCGGTTGGGGTGGCACAGGAGGTTTTTCATAGTATTTATCTGAAGAAGATGGAGGCTCTCATTCTTCAACTGGACCTGGTTAAAGCATATGACCGGGTCAATTGGACTTTTCTCAAATTGATCCTTATACAAATCGGTCTCCCGTGGAAGGTTATGAAATGGATTATGGATTGCGTCACATCTGTCAACTATGCTGTACTTATCAATGGTCAGCCGACTGATTTTTTCAAGGCGTCCAGGGGACTCCGTCAGGGATGCCCTCTCTCCCCCCTGTTGTTCCTGCTGATAATCGATGGGCTGAGCCTCTCTATTCACAAAGCGAAACGAGAAGGCTCTATTGTTGGTATCAATGTCTCGGCTAATGTTTCAGCTACTCATTCGCTGTTTGTGGATGATGTGATGCTCTTTGGGGGTGGCACTCTGGAGGAATGGTTACATTACAAGAGAATTCTTGATTTCTTCTGTCAGGTTATTGGTATGAACATCAGTTTGAGGAAATCTTTTTTTCTGAAAAACTCTGTGAAGATGAACGTGGAACATAGTGTCAGATGTTTTCTTCCTTTGGAATTTAAAGAACTATCGGGTGGCACAAAGTCTCTCGGCTATTTCCTCAAACCTGCAAATTATCGGATCAACGATTGGCTATGGCTTATTAAACGTTTTGATTCACGCATAAGTCATTGGTGCCTGAGATATCTTTCTTTGGGTGGCTGGATTACCCTGGCAAAATCCGTTCTCCAGAACATGGGTGTTTATTGGTTCTCTCTCTGTAAAATTTCGGCCTCTATTATTCGCATCCTTCGGGGGAAATTCTTCCGCTTTATATGGTCTGGTGGGGGTGAGAAGAATAGATTTCATTTATTAAACTGGAAATGTATGGCTCAACCTTATTGTTTGGGTGGCTGGAATATCAAGAATATGGAATTTTTCGTGATCACGCTCCATGCAAAGATCCTGTGGCGGGTATTATTTAATAACTCTTTGTGGGGCCGCATCATCAGGGCCAAGTACCTCAGAAAGTTTTCGGTTGCGTCCTGGTTTCGGTTTGGCAGACATTCTGTAAATGGCACTTCAAACATTTGGCACGGGCTCATGGGTTCATACTCTGTTGTGGCAAAGTGGCTCACGTGGATTCCTGGCAATGGACGTGATATCAGACTTGGTATGGACCCTGTTGTGGGGGCTTCACTCTCATATTCTTTCTCGCCTGCTCTCCTTACACATCTAAGAGCTCGGGGTTTTTACAACTTGTCTCATGCTGTTGCTTACAATTGCGGAGGATGGATCTCTGCTCGTCAACTCGGCTTACATGGGGTGATGGGAAGGGAATGGTCTGCTTTTACTATGCACCTTCATCAATCTAATATTCGTCTGGAAGAGGCCCCAGACCGGCTGGTATGGTCTTGGGATGTTGCCCGTGGAATGGTTACTTCTAAACTGGCTTATGAGTCTTTATTTGCAGACTATCATTTGAAGGTGGTGTGGTGGCATTCCGCGATATGGAAACTTGCCCTTCCTCCGCGGATTAGATGTTTCATCTGGTTGGCAATGGACAACAAGATTCTCACCTGGGATAATCTCTGTCGGCGGGGTTTCCTGGGGCCTGGCCGGTGTCCCTTATGCTGTACACAATTGGAGACGGTTGACCACCTTTTCTCAACATGTCCTTATGTTAGGGAACTCTGGACGTGTATTGCCAACACTAGGGGGATTACTGCTACTTGGCAATCGTCCACATTGCTGGAATGTATGGCTCAGTGGCTTGGTGATTCTCAGGCTGCACGTTGGCTGGAACTCCCTTGTTATATGATATGGGAGCTGTGGAAAGCTCGGAACTGCTTGGTTTTTGAAGGAACTGCCATTAGCACTTATTGGTTAAGTGGTCGTATCATTGCATCCTTTTTGGAGTCAAACTCTGGTGTTGTTCTTCCGGGTGGTAGGTCCGTCACTGCTGTTATGAATTCGGGGTATCGTTGTGCTCCTCTGGTATTATTGTATCCATGTGGGTTTTTTGATGGGGCTGCGGTTGGGGGGCATGGTGATTGTGGGGCGGGTGTGGTGCTCCATTTAAACAACTCTGATACTTATCGGATCTTTTTAAATCTGGGACCTGGTACGAATACTCGTGGTGAGTTGTGTGCTCTCTGGCTCCTTTTATTCTTTGCTCGGCGCTTACAGGTATCCTCACTTGTTGTGATGGGTGATTCATCTACCATTATTAACTGGGATTTGGGTTCTTCTCCCATCAACGTGTTGATTCTCTCTGAATGGTTGGCTACTGTCCGGAATCTCATGGGTGACTTTCTGCATATTCACTTTGCCCATGTCTTCAGGGAGGTTAATTTCCAGGCCGATATCCTTTCCAAGAGAGCGCTGACGTCGCCGACTGGCTTTATACTGTGGGAGGAGTGGCATGGGGACCTTCTTTCTTCTGAGGGTTCGATTGACTTGCTTTGGAGCTGACTCTTGTGGTTTGGTCTATAGGACTATTATGATATATTTTCTAATATGTTTTTGCGGATATATTCTTTTTTGCAGGTCCATAGTTTCTCTCGCCAACATCTTGTTGGCTTTTTGTGATACTGCTTGGTATATACGACTCTATTTATGTTTTTTCTAGTGTCCAAGCCTTTTGGCTGTTTTGGACCTCTGTTGGACTTACTTAATATGTATTTATGTATTGACATTGTGATACTTTGACTCATGGAGGACTATTAGCTTTGGTTTGTGCGTTTTGGTGGTTTTATGATGTTTATTTGGTGGCTACCTATCAGATATTTTGGGTAGTCATTGATTTGTTCCTGCAGGATGTGATGATAGTTTGGGGCATGAGCCCGTATGGTTTATTACACATGCCTTGATGGTGTGGTGATCTGATGTAATGATCCTATTTACTATTTTGCGTTATTAATAGTAAGATATATTTATGTGTGAAAAAAAAAAACTAAAATGTATGCATTTTTATCTCATAAAAACACATGTATCTATATTAAATAATACATATAAGCCACATAGACATAAATCATAATTAAATTAACTTAAAACTCAAGTTTAAAAGCTAATCCAAGCCCAAGAACACCACGCCTATAACAACTTAAAAATCCCCCCCTTGTGGTTCACCATTCCCTTTTTCCACTCTAGGTTGCACTGCGGAAACTAGTTTAGGTTTTAGATAATGTTGTCATGTACGATAGACAAAAATTGAGTAAGTAAATTTTTTTCCAAATATGGGGACATTGCATTTATGTTTAGATTGACCCTAGGTTAATGTGTGTCACCTCCCATGTTCCTATCAACCCCCCATTAATGTATATCATCTCATGTGATAACTCTAAGTATGGGTTATCATTTTTCACCTTTGTGCTCATGATGACTCCAGAATAATGTATGCCACCTTTTATGCTCACACTCTTCAAATTTCCATTTGTTGCATGAGACTTGTACTATGTCCTTAACTAGTGTATGGCACCTCCGTGGCCATGATAAAATTGAATTATTGTATGTTTCCTCATGTTAACACACTAGCTTTGGGATACATATGTCATATACATGCTTGTGATAACCCTATGTTGGTGTATATGTTTCATTTTTTAATCCTGTTGACCCTTAGCTAGTGTATGTTGTTTAATACCTTTCTCTAATGTCATTCCATGATTGTCACCTTATTTCTCCTGCATTTGCTAGAATTTCCTTAGTATCATCATTTTCTTTCCTTTCTCTTCCTTCTACCCTTCATCATTTTCCCGAGGGTTGGTGTCACCATCTATACTATTCTTAGAAATAGCCACTAACTTTTCCAATGCAAGTACCTAGCTTGCAATGTGCACCTATATCACCATGTCTTGTGCAATATAGGTAAGTGAAAGTATGGAACTTTCACTCTCACTTTTAACTTCGTTGATTATTTTATAATCAAGATAATACTTATATTAATTACCATTAGATTCACTCATATGTTGAGTCTGAGAATCACCATCTTTTCACATCCTTTTACCATCTTCAATTTATATTATTTTCCCTTGACTTTTAATCATTTTCTGTTTTTTACTCCATTTTATTATTTATACGTGGGGTTAGGCTCAATATTTTCCAATGCATTTATTTATTATTTTAAGTGAATTTATGATTATTTGTTTGAAAAATAACATGCTTTCACTTAAATTTGAAAGTTGGGTTAGTTTGGTGATGATTACAGGTACATTTAGGGATTGTAATAATGCAAATATTTATCACCTAGCTCCAAATTCGAAAATTTTCCTCATTCAACTATGGAACATTTTCTTTATATTTGGGATGATCACTCAAGTATCTTGGATAGATAAGAATACTGGAATATAAGATTTGTTATCAAATATATTAGAGATTTTGGAGATATCTTTGACTTGCTAATTATTAGAAAATGGTTCTAACTACATGAGAGATTTGTGGGTTTGAATTAATTATTGTTTGTCTTAGTTTCAAAGAAAATTTATGTATAAATACGAGTGTTGTATGGAAATTAATACTATGATTAGGGAAATATCACCAACATAATGAATAAAGGGAGACTAACATATAGGACTCTATTAGTAGGAAAAAAATATTCAAACCCGTGCACAATACCACATTCAAACTAATAATAAGAAAATCTAAATCAATTAGATATGAGGAGAAGAAAGCTTGTGCACCTTTCTACGATGGTTGATCCACATCGCTCCTTATTCTTTTCCAGTTCTACTCTCGATTGCCCAACCTTCAACCTGCAAAACAAATAGAACCAACCTTCCTCAAACCAATTTGACAATAGTAAAGAATATTATTGAATTCAAAGTTGAAAATAACATAAAATTACTAAGCAACTTCAATATAAAAAACAATAATTCCTTTATGTCAATTATCAATCACAACATAATTTGAATCAATATTTAGGAAACGGAAATATGTCAAATCTCTATTGAAACAATGAAACAAAGTACATCGTATACCTCTTCTATGCTTCAGAACCTTAACAAACCTGAATTTTCCGGCCTCTCATGTTCATGCACTCCCACAATTCCACTCCAATCCATTGAACACATAAAAAGGGAGAAACTACTAGAGGGAAACAATTTCAGTATGTAGGGATATAGGGGTTCAACAATAAGGGTTACTTATGGAAAGTAAAGATGGGCATAATAGCGAGTTATTCCTCCAATGTTACTTTTCTATATTGGGTGTTCCTTCTCTTGGTTCATTCTATTCCTTTTTATGATTGAAGGAAGAAGTTTGAGTATGGCTACCAAGTGGTTGGAGGAGTTACAACCGAGCAAGTTAGATTGTGTAACTTCCTAAATCTCTTCATTTTCAAATTTTTATTTAGTTTTTGTCATTTTCCGAGGGTAATCACCTGTGAATCAAAGGAAATATGAAAATTTACACCTTTCTCAAGGGTAGGGAGTGAATGGTATGTTTCTTGCTAGTTCATAGGGTGAAAATTTGCTCTTTCGAGGTTGGAACTCTTCAAAACGAGTGGGAAACAACTAGAGTGTCACTACTAATTCTTAGATCCACCAATAAGAGTCAAATCATAGGCTCTTCCATCCATAAATGTCCTTTTTGTGAACGCACAATGACACTTTAACTGTCCTCTTTTTAATTGTAACATATTTGAGCTATAACAGACTCCCCCTAATGTGTGAAGTCAGAAGAGAAGATAATGGATGAAATACATTATAACCATATTTGGAGTGAAATGTGGCCGAGATTCCAAGATTTTTAGTTCCTTCAAAATAACTGAAATAGAAAATAGGTGTCATACAATCTTTTCCCTGGGATGGACATATTCATGCATAAAATCATAGAACATGGATGTTGAATAGTATACAATGTAGATCCATGACATATATGAATGTAGTGATCATGACCATGAAATAATACAATGTGGATCCATGTGATCATATATATTGGTGGCTCATGGCCACGAAAATGATACATAGTGTGTCCATGCTAGTCAGAAGATCATAGCCATGAATAGATACACAATGGATTTATGTCAATCTGGAGATCATAGCCATGAATGAATACATAGTGGATCTATGTCTCATCATGCATCAAGAGAACAATATGTAGATAAGCTAAGTAATGGTTCTCCCAATGGTACCAGTGTCATATGAGGTATGGTAGAGTCTTGTACAACTCGGGCAATAGAAAAATATGAGGATGCTACTATTGGCCTAAGGTCTTCCATCCAAACTACCGAGAGGTACGAATCCTACCCATGTGAATAGATGATTTGAATTTGAACATGGAGTAAACAATTTGATTAGTGATCATTTATGTATACCAATAAAAAGCATGAGGAAACCCATCTATGATGATGATGGGTACCAAGATACATAGTACATTCTAGCAAGTGTGAATAAAATGTCTTGGAGTTGAACACTTGTAGAATATATTGAGTAGGATACATTGATGTATTCCTACTACCCAATAGAGAGGGAACCTACCATTGATGATTGCAAGCCCCAAGTACTACCAAGACTCTAGATCTCATTCCCAAAGCATGATGATTTGAATTCGATTGGAAGAGACCCATTAGATTAAGGGAGGCATTATGGAATCCCCCATCATCAAACATGAATAAATATCATGGATTGATTTGACTTGGGAAGGGATTGGGACAAATTTTTGCAGAACGGACCATTAAGTACGTCTCCTGCATGCACTGGATGTAAATAGAGCATGGAAGAGACCCCTTGAGCAACAAACTATAATGAAATCTATTGACATGAGTAAGGACTTCCACCAATGATGAAAATGGAATCCAAGGTTCAACACGAATCCCAAAATGTGAATAGATATATTGATGTCAAACATCAAGGAAAAGCACTCAATCAGTGACCAATTGTAATGTCCCCAGTTTGACCCCATGGTATTAAAATGTAAATGATGTAATATTGTTATAAAATCATGGTGAGGAGCTCAAGGCCAAGGCCCTGCCATCGATTTACTGATGCATATGGTTCATGTGCTAGCCAGGCACGTTGGAAATTCAAACATCATGTAAATATGCATTTTTAATAAAATACCCATAACTAGCTATGCAAGGCAACAAAGAGATGGGGGCATGATTTTACAAGGAATTGGGAGGGAAACATTCAAACCCTTGAGCCAATAGAGTCAAGCCAAGTGTTAATGAGAGAACCCATCAAACCCTCAACTACCCATGTTGACTTTTGTACCCAATCATTGATTTCTCCCAAGAGTTGGTTGAGGTAGTTAATGCCTTGGGGAATGAGAGGTATGGCTGTCCAAATTCGAGTATGGGAAAGCCACTCTGCATGGGAAATCACGTTTTGCTTCTTGGGCAAGAAAAGAGCCATGAATTTCTCCCCCAAGCCATTATCCATCAAGCAATTTTCCTCCCTCACGAGTTTGGAGCTACCTAGGTGTTTTCCAGCCATGTTTGATGTGTTTTCCTTCATTATCTCAGCTGAGAAGGGAGTTTCTGTATTGTATACCAGTGGGGAAGAGAGGGAATGGAATTGTGGTTCCATAGGGACCATTTTTGCTGTTAAATGCTGAGAGAATTGGGGAGAAGATGTTTTACTCCTTGTGAATGTTTTTCCCCATCCAATAATTCGTTTTGGATGGAAACAATTTGGGGAAAGCCCAAACCTATGTCCATCCTATTGGTAAATCCATTGCTTTGGCTTGAGCTTGAGTGTAAGCCTCTAGGGTTCAAATGTAGCCTGATAAACCCAGCTATGGACTGGCTTGGTTGAGATGAAATGAGTAATTGGTTGTGAATGAGCTGGAATGTCCCCTTTTCCTTGTAAGAATCATGCCCAACTCAGGGGTGGTCTTCGGACGGACTGAGTATGTGCCGTCGAAGATCCTATGGTTGGGTGGAATGTTGCAACGACATAGCTAGTTGTTTGGGACAGTTGCAAAATGGAGATAAGTGTTTTTCTGTCTATGTATTTACTTCTGCACTGCATTAAATTGATGACTGTTGATATGCTATATGCATGAGTAATGGGTGTGTATAGTTTAATTCCGCTGTGCATAATTGATTTGTTTTACATCTGCACACAATGATTTATTCATATGATTCAAATGAGTGGACTGAGTTTTATGAAAAGCCCCACAGATTGTTATCATCTTCCCTCTCTTATTGGGTCAGCAGGTGGGTACATTACACCAATGATGAATTTTCATCTATTGAGTGCAAGGTTACCTATAAATGATGTAAATAGGGATAGGGTGCTACAACTCTATGTTAATGCCTCATAGAAGTTGAGTCATCGTTGGTGAGACACAACTTTCCTATGAGAATTCAATGGGGACCTTCCACGCAAGCATGAGTCCAAACACTAATTATTTGAATGATACATGATTAGAACAAACTGAAACCAAGGAATGAACAACACATAAGGTCAAGGAAACTATAGAATTGCCAACATAGGCTATATCCTTGAATAGTGAGCATGACACAGTAGTGGCTTGGGTAGATTTGGACACAAAGGGACCAATTATACAAATACACAATGTAGGATACATTGCTAGATTACCCATATGATTGAAATAGTAACCAACTAGAGGATTAATAACTTTGAGATCAAGGTTTAAATCCTAAAGCCAAAAACTAGAACCCAACTTGTTGAGAGACTCAATACTAGTGCGTTGTTCAAGGGCTTGACTTGCTGCCACTGCAACGATAGACATTTGATATCTTTTCATCCCCTCTTTTTTAATAATATTTGATTATTTTGTGTCTTTTTCTAATTATAAAGCCTAAAAATAATAAAATAATACTATACTACATTGAAAAAGATGAGTGTCGCATGGCGTGCAACTAGAATTCCAAGCGCATGGAACTCCTGCAAAGAAGGAAAAAAAGGGATGTGGAGGATGTAGATGCTCTTGAAGCATGTGTTCTCTTGTCAAGGTAGAAATATGTGACTACAATAAGTATCAAATATGAGAAATATTAAGAGAATGCATTGGTGGCAAGAAACTAAATAAAAACTGCATCGGGCATGTCACCAACCCCCAAAATACCTATATAAAAAAAAATTCAACATTTATTGAATTGTAGAACCCTTAAAAATTGATGGTTAAAATTTATAGATTCTTTAATATGACCTTCACAATTGGATTGTGTAAATTCTAAATTATATGGTTGATTTATACCACTTTTGCATTCACGACTTCCACATTGCGGGTTGCGGGTTGTGGGTCCTTCATTTACAAGGTTGAGTTTTAGCACTTCCACATTCCCGACTTATACATTGTGGATTGCGGGTTGTAAGTCCTTCATTTACAAGGTTGAGGTTTAGCGCTTCCGCATTCCTGACTTCCGTATTGTGGATTACAAGTTATGCATCCTTCATTTACAAGGTTTAGTTTTTAACACTTTTGCATTCCTGAATTCCGCATTGCGAATTGCAGGTTGTGGGTTTTTCATTTACAAGGTTGATTTTTTTAGCACTTCCACATTCACGACTTCCGCATTGCGGATTGCAGGTTCTTCAGCTAGAGAGTTTTAGTGCTTTAGCGTTCCAAAATTCCACATTGTAGATTGTGGGTTACAAATCAATCGGTTATAAGTTTTAGTGCTTCCACGTTCCCAACTTCCACATTGCATATTGTAGGTTACAGATCCTTCAATTATGTGTTTTAGCGCTTCCACGTTCCGCGTTCCCGACATCTGCATTGCAGATTGCGGGTTATAGATCCTTCAGTTATGCGTTTTAGCACTTTCGCATTCCCGACTTCCACATTGTGGATTGCGGGTTGCGAGACCTTCAAAAATAAGGCTAAGTTGTTAACACTTCCGCATTCCCGACTTTTGCATTGGGGTTTGCAGGTTGCGGGTCTCAAAGTGTTCGCCGGAAAACAACTTTCCAATTGTGGAAATTGCGGATTTCAGTCTTTCCAATTGCAGAAATTATGGATCTGAGCGAATCTGTTACTATGAAAAACATTCAATAGGGAAACCAAGGACTTGGATCTATCCTCTAATTCAGTTTAAGACTTAGAACAACAATTCTAGTATGTTATCTAACTTCAAGGGTTTAGAATTAGGATTTAACCTTCTAGCAAGAACAAACTTGATGTCTGAAATATTTAGAATGTAAATCTGAACTAGAATGTGCATTAGCTTATAAAAACAATTGATAAATTGCATGAGCAATCTAAGTGTAATTATAAATAAGAATATTACATCAAAACAAACTTGTAAACAATATTTCTAGAATAACGATACAACATAATAAAACTTGAACCAGCTGATGCGGATCAAAACTGAAGGTCATTGTTCCTCCCAACCAAACTTCCAAAACAACCAAACTATTTGTTCTAAAACCCTCGAGCCTGTTCGCTGAACCACAAGGATGAAGATTGGTCGCAATTCTCACTTGCACTGGTCTCAATGTGCTCTTGCATAGACTAACTCAAGTTTCCCCTCCATCACGAGCCTCCTGCTCATTCGATGGGATCATACTTATAGTATTTTCCTAGTACTTAGGTCATTTATGAGCCACTTGCTCATAACTGCTCCAATAGGAGTCTCGACCTGATTTTTAGGGAAGATGCCTCCTGCATCATTGAGTTATTTAATAAACCACTTTGCCACTTGGGCCTTTGTCTCTAACACTTGTCATTCCTCCTTGTGGGTCAGCAAACACTCTTCAACAACGATTTCAGTTTTGATTCCCTCATATATTTAATAATTTAAAAATAATAGTTCATTACAAATGTCTTGACCTCACTTGATCAATAATTTCAATTCAAATAATAAAATATAGTCTTTAATGAAATAATTTTTTGGGTTCTTCGGTGTATTACAGAACATTAGACTCAAAAGAGTAAGCAATTGTATGCAAATGCAATAGCACAAAATGGAAAATTTTGAGAGTCCCTTGGGTAACGGTCAGAATAAAATTTAGAGAGGGTTATGAGGCTTCATATCAATCGAATGGAAGGGTTAATTAGGGAATATTGATCCTAATACAAAATTCAATATGGGAACCATAAGAAAATAGGGTTCTAACTAGGGAACCCATGAGTTGGTAAGCTCTAATATAGATAATTATGATTTTTTCTTAGATTAGAGGGCTAATGTCACACTTCCATGTGTTTGGATCCTAAGGTGTGAACACAGTGGCGGGGTGGATGAATTTTTTAATATGAACTACCCTACATTCTAGTTTAGGGGCACAAAATTTCTAAGTGGGCCTCCAATTTGAAAGGGATCCTCCATTCTTGTTTTCCTATCCAAATTAGTCAAAAACTAGGTGACATGGCATTAGTATTAATTGATAATTTCCAAACTTGGGTTAACATTGTAGGAAATATCAATTAAGAATTTTGATATAAATAAATGACTTATGATTCATTTTAACATTACCTTTGGATATTTTGTGCTTTATTTCTTCAATAGTTTTTCTTGGAGATATCAGGACACCAATCAAGCCTCGTTTAGTTTCAAGTATCTGCATATCTCTCATCCCTATAGAGAGTTGTCTATTATATGGGTAGAGTGCAAGCATGAATACCTTCAATGTGATGCTCTAGTAGATCCTTTAAATCTCAGTTACCTTCATTGGTGTGGATTGCTTAGGTTCTTCTATGTTTTGAATATAAGGACCCAAAAAGGACTTGCTTCAGAGACTCATTCGCTACTAGGACCCAGATCATGACGCTTTCATCATTAAGGGAGAAGTGTTAGGGCTCATTGTGGAAAATATTTATTTTATTATTGGGATCTCACAAATAGGAGCACCCATGAGCCTCAAATATCGGGGCTGAGGGAAGGATGTCCTCACGGTCCAAGGGTATGTGAATACTTTATACATAACAAGTACACAAAAATCAGGTACACATGTTCCTATAGCGAGCATTGCTAGCTTCTATCTAAAAGTGATATTGACTAAGGTAATAAGAGTGGTGAGTTATTTAGCATCAAATTTAGCTTCAGTGGACTTCATGCATATTGGAGTAGATTGTTAGAGCCCACACTTTTTAAATGGTAAACCAGTTTGTTCATCAACATGAAGAGTCAGCTTACCGACTGCAATATTGGAAAGAAAAAGAGTTTTGTATTGTAAGCATTCTAGTATCATTTTTCTTTGATGTTAAATTTTCAGAATTTACTTCAATCTGATCTAGGATATTAACTGAGAGAACAACATGTACAACAAATCTATAGCATATCAATCATGGACACAATAATCCAAGCACACAAGAGACACAGAGTTTACTTGGGGAAAACCATAAAGGTGAAAAACCCCAATAACTTCCTCAAAGATAGATAAAGCAATGATACAACCATAATACAAGAGATAGTCTTCTCCTAGAAGCAAATCCTCCTCCTCATAAGTGCGCCACTTTCCGAATGAGAGAAGTGTGTGAATGAATGATCAAATAGAGATCTCCCGTTCTCTATTTATACTTGTTTTGTTCTGCCAAATAAACTAATGGGGCCTACATGTCTAGCTTAACCCATGGTTAACTTAATCCGGGCCGACCCCACACTTGGTGGTCTAATAACCCTTTGACCCACATGGCCGACCCCCAATAGGGTGGTCTAATAACCATTTGACTCACATGAATTATACAAGGCCAACCCCAACAAGGTGGTCTAATAACCCATCAAGTATAAGTTATGACACTTACAATATAAATGACGACACTTCCGTATAGAGGAATAATAACATCTATATAGGAATACAAACACTTCCATATAAAGGAATAATGCCATCTCTATAGGAGTACATAATACATATATGAAATACATGGGTGAAATACATTCCGAAGTTACATATACATCAACAATCCCTCTTAACTAGGAAGGTATTTCTCGACACTAGTCTGCTAGCACAAGTCTTCTTCTCTGGATCATCATCAGTGAATCATCATCCTCGAATCATCGTCATCGTCACTGCTGCTGCTATCTCAATCAATCTCTGAATCTACTCATCATAGGAAGTTCTACAGAGCTAGTCTTTTTTCATACTGGATGTAGGCCCACCACTTGCAGGTCTTCATCATCTGTGCGAACGGTCTGATAGAGGTGGTCTTTCAAGACTAATTTTAGGTGCGGATGCAATACCAGAAAGAGCATCCCAGGAACATTTATGTGCCTAAGCATGACCAGAAAGATATCCCAGGACTGATTACATACATCTCCTTCACAATACCTTTAAATAGAATCCCAGGAACATTTATGTGCCGCAGCACGACCGACAAGATCTCTAAAGATCATCCCAGGACTTATTATGAGCACACAGCTCAACCTCTCGAATCTCCAGGACTGATTACATGTGAATAGACAATACCTTTAAATAGCATTCCAAGAACATTTATGTGCCACAACACGACCGACAAGATCTCTAAAGAGCATCTCAGGACTTATTACGAGCACACAGCTCAACCTATCGGATCTCTAGGACTGATTACATGTCTCTATAGTAATACCTCATCCCAGGACTGATTACGAGCACATAGCTCAACCTATCGGATATCTGAGGACTGATTACATACTACATAGCAATACCTCTTCCCAAGACTGATTATGAGGACACAACTCAACCTATCGGATATCTGAGGACTGATTACATGCTATTTGCACAACCTGCCACCTATCATCTCTGACCTCCAAGTATCAACCTGATACTCATGATCCAACGCATCATCATCGCACGAAGCATCATCCTGATGCTCATGATCATACTGATCATCATCACTGTACCATCCTGGTAGATGTCATCTGGAGAAACATCCTGAAGCTCGTCATCTATGATCATCCTAATCATACACTGCATCTACCTGATGCATACCAAGTATCTACCTGATACATATCATCATACATGATCCACCTGATCATACAATGTATCCACCTGATACAAATACAAATACATGATCCACCTGATCATACCTGATACATATCAACATACATGATCTACCTGATCATACAAAGTATCCACCTAATACATATACAGATACATGGTCCAAGCATCCAACATGATGCATATACAAAAATACATATAGAGCAGTAACTGGAGCATCGTCCTGATGCTCATCATCCATGATCCTCCTGATCATCATAGCATCGTCTTCTTCAGATCATCTCATCGTCCACAAAGCACAACTCATATGCACATCATCCAGCACTTACACCACCGACATGGGAGAACACATCTACCACAATTTGGGGAAGGCTCCAGCCCTTACTTTTTCACCATGGGAGAACACATCTACCACCATGTGAAAAATGGATTTACCCCTTACATCTACACCATGGGAGAACACATCTACCACCATGTGAGAATGGCTCACCAATTACATCACGACCATGGGAGAACACATTGTTAGCACTTAGATTTTATCCCGGTTGTAAAAGAATAACACCTAAGGTAACTTATTTCAAACCAAACTTTAGGTAGAAAACTTAGCCATTTTTTCCACCAGAGAGGGCTCTCTCACAAGATATATGTAGAGGATAAAATATATAGAAATACGCTCAAAATTTCTCAAAAAGATTTACTTGGTTGAAAAGGAAACAAGGCATGGAGTCAACTTTCAAATATTTAACGTGCCAACAAGAGATTTATACCAAACATATTTTCACATAGGCAAGATAGAAACCATATCACAGTCAATTTGATTTTGCAGGTGGTATAGAAAGAAATAATGACAATCCATCAACAACATGCATCTAACTAGGATGAATCCATTGTCAACTTTGGAGAAATAATGGATACTTAAATGCGATAAAATGAGGCATAACCAGTATGAATCCCGATTTATTTCAAACGTTCATTTAAGTATAGAAGAAGAACATAATGGAAGATATAACAAAGAAAGTGGACATGCACATATAAAGATAAGGAAAAAACAAACTGTAAAACTGATCAACACATGAATCTCTGGTCTCAAAAGATAGGTATTTCCACTGTACGACATTTTATTTATCAAAAATTTGACTTCAAAACATAATCGTCTCTCAAAGAGTTTCCAACCCTTTCAAAAATGACTCTCATTGTCTTTTATACAAAATTTGGAAGAAGCTTGACATAACTGTTTCTTTTAACTAGTAACTGAAAATGTCTTAACTCGAAAGATAACTATCTTTAAACAATAGATAACTGTCTTCAAAAAATATTACAAATTTAAAATAAAAGCATCATTTTGCCACTTGGAAAAAATTCTGAATGTATCTATGAATGGACAGAATATCTTGTCCTTTCATATTTGTCCACATAGTTTCATTGGTCGGCCGTGGGTAAATCATAACTGGTCATTTCCTTCACCAGGACTCGTATTTCAAGGTGACCTGCATAAGAAACAAGAGGAAGATTCTCATAGGTTGAGATCAACATATTTAAAATTTCAAAGTATTCCACAATTTTCTCCATTAAAATCTTTCCTGTAAGCATATGATCCAACTGCTGAAACTTTTTGTGATCCATTCTTATGTCAAACAATAATCTCTTATATTCATTAGGAGGAATCAATTCATTCTTTTCATCCCAAAAAGCAGGGAATCCTTTGTTTATTAATTTTTCAAATCACTTCTTAAACTTTATTACTTCCTCTCGTATATCTCCAGCTTTAGCTTCAATATTTTCAACATGTGAATATTTTCCCTAGATTCTTCTGGTCCACCTAATGACTGAGATTCTATTCATTATATTCATTGCTGTCAAGTCTGCTTCAGTTAAACTGTTTAAGAAATTTATTTCCCTCTGTGCTATTTCTTTTGGCTTTTTGTTTAAATTATCTCTGACTGCTCTGCAACTCTCAAAGGCGTCTTTGGCTACTTTTTCTTTGATTCTCATATAATCAAGATAAGGTCTTAATTTTTCAACTTCCTTTATAATTTGATCCTATACCATATGTTTGCAACCTTGCATTGCAGCCTGTCCTGTCACACGAGCTGCCAAACCTTTATTATTATTAGTTAATTCCTGATTCCTTATTTGCAAAGTTTTTATTTCCTTATCTTTAGTCTCATTTTCTTCTTTGAGCTTCTGTATTCCCATTTTCAATTCTTTAATTTCGACATCTTTCAAACTTACCTGGGACATGGCTTGTAAGAGACCATCTAATCCAGTGTTATCTTCATCTGTATCTGCATGTACCTGTTGTTGACCTATTTCTGCTAACTTTTTCTTTATTTCCTCCAATTGCTCTTCCAAACCAATTTTTTCTTTTTCCCAATGATCTTTTTCCTCGGTGAGCTTCAACATTTTTGTAGTAACATCCTTGACTTCATTTGACAACTCTTCTTTTTCTTTTTCCAATACTGTTAGTTCGGCTCCTTGGATAAGCAAAGTGTCTGGAATTTTCAGCTTTCGTCTTAACATTAGAATCGTATCATCTTTTTCTTTGAGTAATTTTGCTACTGCACCTCCCTCTTTGTTTATCAAATCTACATGTAATATTTTTATTTGTTGTTGTCGAGACTTATTTTCTGCTTTCTCTTGTCTCAACTGGTTATTCAATTTATCCATTAAATTTTTCAATTTTTCTGCCTTTAATATCACTCCTAAATGATCTGAATATATAACCTCCCCTGTTTGTCTGTGCAATAAAATTTTATCTGGGGCATTGATTTTTGTCAGATCCACCTTCATCTCTGAGATCTTATCTTTAGTAACAACTGAAAATTTTCAAGAATTTTCTTTGACATTTCTACTAGTAAACAAATTGACTTCGGTGTTGGATATATTTCTAACCCTTGGAAATAACTGACTAGTTTGTCGAGAAGATTCCTGTTTATTTTGACTGTGTTCATTAAATACATCCATCAGACTATGTGGTCTATTAACATCACCTTCCATTGGGGATTCTTGAATACTGTACTCCTTTACCATGACTTTTGCTATTTTGACTTCTGTTCATCCTTCCTCTTCTGAAACTACCAATAACTCTTGTTTTTCATCCATTTTCAATTTTTTCCCTTTTCCTGCTCCTTCAATGTTCATTACATCCTGTATGGGTCTTTTAAACCCCACCATTGCAGTATTCATCGTGCTTTCTGTCTCTGCTGTTGCATCTGTCAATATCATTTATTTATCATGTGAATCTGGAATGATTTTTTTCTTATACTCCATCCAATTGGCTCTGTCAAACATTCCCTCAATCATCTGATGATTCAACGCTTTGATGCGATGATCCATTCTCCGTTTTGATATTATGTTTAATGGATCATACTCAATAGCCATGTCTGTCTCAAAACCCATATCTTTCAATAATTCCTCTATATAAATAGCAACGTTTTTATTCTTCACTGTGAATGGGCAAAGTGTGAATGGATACTTGATATCTGTTGCTTGTTTGAAAATCAAGAAGTTATTATCCTCAACAATTAACTTCTGTCTCAGGAACTCTAAAGCGAAAAACCTTAAGGTAAAAAATGCTGGTAAAACATAGGGTTTATGTTTGAAACCATATAATCTAATCACTGTATTTTCCTTTGACAAAAACCAATCTCCTACAGCGTATTCTGCACTTAATTGCATACATGCTTGCATTTCTAGTAATACCCTAGGTAATTTTTTACCAAAAATCATTCTGTAAATCTCAGAGAGCATATAATTTATGTAATTAAACATGTTATTTTCCAATAACTTTGTGAAAATGATCTTAGGGAATTGTAACTCTTCATGACTGGCCACCATGATCATTTTCATCAAAAAAGATTGAAACCTGAAATGCCTTAGAGTAGGGAAATTGACCATCTGGTCGTGAATCTTCTCAGTCAAGAATTCTTCAATTTTAAGTCGAGGAATTTGATCTTCATCAATCCTTGACTGAATTGTACTCATTTTTATACAAAAGGCTTAACTGAAACTAAGTTACATGCATGTCTGTATAAAACCCTAGGATTAAAGCCAACAATGTCAGAACCAGCTGGGTATTTTCATCAAATAAAGTGATATCTATAGGGTACGGGATATCTGAAATGTTGGTTTCTGGTTTAAGACACGTAGACACAATTTTTTCTCTATCATCTTGAAGGGTTTGATGATAATATTCAATAACAGACGTTTCAGAAAAAATTTCAGACTCGAGGGTTTGAGAAAATTGTATTTTTAGGGCTTTAATTATGACGGTAGGCTCTATTTTGCAAATGACTCTGGTTTTTCGACTATCTAAGACAATTATTTCTTCTCTGGAATAATTCTCAGCACACCACGACACAAATTCTGGAAAAGATGGGAATTGGTCCGGGGAGAAGGTTAACAAGGGCGACTAGTGGACTCTGTGTATGTCTACACCTTCTTCTAATAACTTAGACAACTTAAATTTAACTTCAGCAACTGGTAACCTGATTAGGGTATCATGAATGTCCCCATCTCTATCTTCTAGGGCTTCTTTAGGTTTAAAAATATCTATATCATGCACAGTTTCCATTTAAATCGTTTCTACAAACAAAATTACGTTGAAAATGTGGGCCAGGTCACCAGACCCTACCTGTATAGACACATCTTTATCCTTTTGTCGCAACTGATGATCTCCACCAGTCTTCAGAGCTCCCAGGGATAGTGACACAGACAAAATGTCGTTATTTGAAACCCTTTTGTTTTATATAAGCCTTTTTGCTTAACTTTCTGGCAGCTTTCCAAATGTACTTTATATCCAACCATTGATCCCGAGCCTTTTGATTTGAGCCGTTAGATCTTGCATCCCTTTATTTCCCATGGTGGTATCCACGATCCCAATAACGGTTTTCTTCTCCTATTTTTGATGTGTGCGAATCAATCATTTTCTGACACCTGTTAGAGTGGTTTAATTGTCGCAACCGCTCTTTCTTCTATTGAGTATGCACTTCCCATGATGCGGATGAATCTTGGCCATCGATTTTGTCCCAATGTATATCATCCCTCCGATTGATATCAACATGTGGCGTATTCCCTTGCGTCTTCTGGATCTGCCACGTGCTATGGACCGCCGCGTATTATCCTTTGGTGGTTCCGCACGACGTTGTAGTGGTTTGTGATACCACTATCACGTTGATGTGGATCAATGAGAATATGACACGTACTCGGCAATATTATGTCTGCAACCACTCACCAATGTTTGCAAACGATCCTGTAGGCGGTGTGGGAAACCATGACAGTCGTTGATCTCTATTATTTTCATCTCCACCATTGAAACTTCACTAAGACTTAACCTCTTCGATAATTACCTTCGGACTTTGCATATGTAGCTTGTTCTTTGTTTTTTTTTGTATTATGACCCTTTATTTCAACCCATCTGTAGTAACTTCACTTCTTTTGGATATTTTTTGACAAATCTTTTAGGGTTTGACTATTTTCAAATATAGTGTCAACAACTGGCTCGAATTGGGGATGCTATCCTCCCTGTGAGGTAGCAAAGAACATCGTAGACCAAGTGTTTGATCCATTGGGCTGCATTCAAACTTTTCTACAAATCAAGTTTCATATCATTTTTTTTTTATAAAGGAAAATATTTACACTGTACAAAATTCTTTTTCACCCCTATCCTTTTAAGAGAGTTAATGTTTGAGGTGTCTACCATTTACTGGTTCTCCAGGAAAGAATTCTCCATTACAATTTTTTAGGGTAAATGCATTTTCCCCTTGATATCCTGCAACAATATATCGACCTTTCCACAAATGTTCAAACTTCCCATGGTGATCTTAATTTCTAGAGTCCCACTTCAAAACTAAATCATTTATCTAAAAATTCTTTTCTTTAACCTTTCTGTCAAAAGTTTTCTTCATTTTCTCCTGATGCATTTGGGTTTTGTTGTATGCCTTTTCTCTAACTTCATGTAATTCTATCATTTGATTTATTCTCCTCTGCATATGATTTGGTTATTCTTCGACTTCTTGTAACAATTTCATAATGGGAAAACCCAAAGAAATGAGAAAAACTACCTCTGTGCCATACACCAACTAGAAAGGGGAAGTGCCAATTGCTCTTTTTGTATTGATTCTATCTGCCCACAGAGCATATTTTAATTTAGTGTGCCAAGCCCTCTTGTTATCTTCTAGCAACCTCTTTATGATCCTCACTAAACTTTTATTTGAAGATTTGGCCAACCCATTTCCTTGTGGATAATAAACACTGGAATGATTTAAATGTATGTAATATTTGTGACAAAAAATTATCATCTTTTTTGATTTGAACGCTGGAGCATTATCTGTCACTATCCTTTTAGGAAAACCAAACCTAGATCAGATGTTTTCTTCTAAAAAGTTCCTTATCACTGTTTCTGTGGTATTTCTTGTCGGAATGGCCTCAATCCATTTCGTGAAGTAATCTGTAGCAGTCAGAATCCACTTATGCTGCCCTGAAGAATTTGGGTTAATTTCACCAATAAAATCCAACTCCCACTGTTGAAAAGGTGCTTCAACTGAAATAGGTTTCAAAGGAAATGGTAATAATTCTCTTTTCCCATCAAAAATTTGACATTCATGACAATTGGTCACTTCTTTATATACATCTGAATACATGTTGGGCCAATAAAAACCAGCTCTAAGAATCTTGTTCACTGTAGCCTTCCATGAATGATGTCCTCCACACATGCCTTTATGAAATTCCCCCATAATATGCTATGCTTCATTCTCTAATAGAAAATTCAACAGAATACCTCATGGATCTTTCCAGAATAAATTCCCATCTAATATGCAGAATTTCGCTGCTTTCAACTTTACTGATCTTGCTCTGGTTTTTTCCATATTTGTAGGCACTTGGATGTTTTGCAGAACATACACAATGTCCGCGTACCAGGGAGATAAAGAGAAATCTTCAATTACTTGTAAATTTGGAACGTCTTCTTTTGAAATTTCGGAAAGAAAATTCATACCTAGAGAATCCCAATTTGTTTTTGTCATCATTTTAGCCAGACCTTGGCCTTTTATCAGCTTTGTAGGTTTAATGTCGAGATCATATTCCAATAATACTGCTATACACTTTGCTCTTTTTCCTTCAGGATCTGGCTGGGTAAGAATATCTTTCACTGCTGCTGATGGAACATGTGCTATTATATGAGAATGCAATATGTATATCCTGAAATCCTTCAATGCTTTCACTAAATCATAAGCTTGTTTCTGCATAATGTTATATTTTAATTCTGCATCCCTCAGGATCTTACTTAAAAATGCAATTGGCTGTTCCACACCTTCTTGGTTCTTTTGTAACGTTATTCTTCAGCCGAATTGTATCCTTACCTCCAATCCTTTGCTTGAACTTTTCTGTTTCTTCAAGGGAATATTTTTCATCTGGACCAGCCCCAACATCTTCTGCATCAATAGACCTGTAATTGAATTCATATGTCATCTCTAAAAAGCGTTTAATCTGTTGATCATCTTCAAAAACCTGCCAGTGTTTGATATTGTCTAGGATAGATGGTCTGTGTATGACCTCATTATCATATTTTTTTTTAGAAAAGATAGGGGTTTTGAACACAGCTCCCACAGTTGCCAAAGAATCTGCTACGATTTTATTAACTTTGGGAATTGAAACAACATCATGTTCATCGAAAAAGATTTCCAATAAATCCCACACTTCATTCCTATATGACCTCATTTTAGGATGTTTGGTCTGATAAATAGTTTTTACCTAATTTATTACCAATTCAGAATCTCCAAACACTTCAATTCTTTTTGCTTTTAAATCTCTCAATAAATTCAACCCCAGAATCAAAGCTTCCTATTATACAACATTGTTTGTACACTCAAAATTCAATTTATAAGAAAAAATCAGGAATTCTCGATCAGGTGTGATTATCCATACTCCCGCACCAACTCCTTCTCTTCTCCTAGCTCCATCAAAATGCACTGTCCAAGTTCCTTCTTTTCTATTTTTTTTCTCTTAAAAGTCTTTCTTTTTCATTTTCTTTAGGTTCGATTAAATCAATCTTTTCTTTTGATTCAACATCATTGTACAGAATACATGACCCCAAATCTGTGTCTACTGCATATATAGCATGCTTGTCAGGTTCTTTTAAGTCACTTACCAAATAAGCAGCCATTTTTTCAGCATATAATCTTCTGTGTACCCCCAACACTGGAATAGTAGCAAAAGACATATCCATCTGCAAAGTTCCTATTAACTTCGAGGCCCATGATCTAGACAATAGCATACCAAATTTTGCTGGAATATCAAAAACCACCACATCCATGAGAATACCTTTGGCTGGTATTTTACTGAGATTGACCGTCAAATATTTGATCAAACCTAAACATTTTACTTTCCTTGAATCAAAAGAAAATAAGTCATCATATGGTCTTGTGATTTCCAATCCCAAAGATTCAACTACAAGTTTCGGCATAAGATTATGAGAAGCTCCTGAGTCTAACATACAATTATGCACAACTTTATCATGAACGTTCAAATCTACATAGAAAGGAGAAATTTCCCCAAAACTATTATCTTCCATTCTTGAACCCAGGCAGATATTAGGAGTATCATCATCTAATTCCAAAGTATCTATTTCCACTCGATTTTCTACTTGCATCATCTTAAAAATTTGTTCCTTGTATTCCTTATTATTTAATATCTCATTGAAAGGTACATAAATCTTGACTTTCGACATTTCACTCTGTATATTGAAAGGAACCAAATTTTTATCACCTTCTTTCACTGAATCTTTCTTGTTATCTGAAATCACTTTTGGCACATCCTCATTTTCTTTTTTTCTCGTTTGCTGTTCATTCTGACTAGTGGAGGATTTATCTATAGTACCTTTTGATTTGCCAATTGACTCTTTTCCTTTGTCTATTATAACATCTATGTTTCTCATATTTATCTTTCTTTGAATACTGTTTATAGCACTATGGTAACCAATCTGATATTGATCAATTTCTGTCTCCAAATTACAACATTCTCCTTCTGCAAGGAACATATCATGCTCCTGTTTAGTCAGATACACTTCTGAATCAAAACTGCCACAATGGTGAATATCAGTCTCAGCCATCTCAGCTTCAACTTCCCCAGCGATATAATTTTCAGGGAAAGGAGGTCTGTCTGGATCTTCTTCTGCATTCCTTGGGTTCCTCTAATCTCTTCGCCTTATGGGTGGGACAAAGGGTCTCCTAAAATTAGGGTTTCTGATTTGAGGTTATGTTTGTTCTTTATTCGGAGCTTTGTTATCCACCACTAACCTGTCTAACAACTTTTCCATAGTTTTCATCATTGCTTCAAATTTTACATCTGTGGAAGAAGAAGAAGAAGCTGTATTTTGATTATCTTCTTTACTTTTCTTTCGGCCTATATCTCTATGTCTCATCTTTCCAGAAGCCATCATATTAGCTTCAACTTCCACCGCATCTTTCATCATTATTGCCAAAGTGGTAGATCTTCTTTCTCTTAATGTGCATGAAAATTCACCTTCAAAAGCATCTGCATAATGTAACTTGGCTGCTCCTACTAGGGGTTTTATGTCTATAGGGATAGAGTTATAAACTTTCATAAATCTGGTAGAGAATTCTTGAACCGACTCAAAACCTCCTTTTTTCAAATTGTTATACTGTGTCAATATCTGTGAAGGATTTTTCTGGTCTTCCCATCTTTCGATAAAAGGAGTTATGAAAGCATCATAATTAGCAATTGATCCTGCAGCTAAAGCTCTGAACCATTTTTTGACTTCGTCCCGCAAGCTTTGGGCAAACAACCTCATTTTTGCATCATCATGGTCCACCTCTTCTAAATAAATGAAATCACTAAAGTTATCAACATGTTGCTGTGCTGTATAATTACCCTCATTATCAAAAGTAACGATTCTCTATCCATAATTTTGAGGTAAATCATGTAAAGTAGCGGGAAAAACTAATCGGTCAAATCTGGTAGCCATGGGTGGTGGATTATAAGGTGGAACAATCACTACCTATTGTTTATGACTTTTCACAGGTATTCTTTGGGCCTTGGATATTTTGGACCCAACCCTTTTATATTTTTGTACGTTTTCCCAAACATATTTTAAAGAATAGTCCCACAAACTTTTTGGGTCAACTTTTGTTTCTTTCAAATCAGAATTTGACTTAGTTCTAAGCAAAACTTTTTCACTTGAACCAATATTTTCTTCCTTAAACAGATTTTCTTGAAAAGAAGGGAATATATTCGAAAAATGAGGAATACCTTCTTGTGTCTTGCCTTTGCCTTTATCCGTCTTGAGGAGCTTTTCTGGATTATCCACGGTTGAAAAGAACTGTAAAATGGGATTTCTTCTTGTAGCCACAATGTCTATTTCTGAATACCTTCAGAAAACCTTAAAAAATTTTGACAAGTGAAGTCGCCAGGGCAATATCTACAACCAACTTACTTAAAACTTCCTTGCCCAAGAAATTTGACCTTTCTATGTTATTTCTCCCAAGGAAAATTTCACTTTCGTCCCCAGCAACGGCGCCAAAATGTTAGCACTTATATTTTATCCCGGTTGTAAAAGAATAACACCTAAGGTAACTTATTTCAAACCAAACTTTAGGTAGAAAAATTAGCCATTTTTTCCACTAGAGAGGGCTCTCTCACAAGATATATGTAGAGGCTAAAATATATAGAAATGCGCTCAAAATTTCTCAAAAAGATTTACTTGGTTGAATAGGAAACAAGAAACAATGGGCGTGGAGTCAACTTACAAATATTTAATGTGCCAACAAGAGATTTATACCAAAAATATTTTCATAGAGGCAAGATAGCAACCATATCACAATCAATTTGATTTTGCAGGTGGTATAGAAAGAAATAATGACAGTCCATCAACAACAAGCATCTAACTAGGATGAATCCATTGTCAACTTTGGAGAAATAGTGGATACTTAAATGCGATAAAACGAGGCATAACCAGTATGAATCCCGATTTCTTTCAAACGTTCATTTAAGTATAGAAGAAGAACATAATGGAAGATATAACAAAGAAAGTGGACATGCACATATAAAGATAAGGGAAAAACAGACTGTAAAACCGATCAACACATGAATCTCTGGTCTCAAAAGATAGGTATTTCCACTGTACGGCCTTTTATGTATCAAAAATTGACTTCAAAACATAATCGTCTCTCAAAGAGTTTCCAACCCTTTCAAAAATGACTCTCATTGTCTTTTATACAAAGTTCGGAAGAAGCTTGACATAACTGCTTCTTTTAACTAGTAACTGAAAATGTCTTAACTCGAAAGATAACTGTCTTTAAACAATAGATAACTGTCTTCAAACAATATTACAAATTTAAAATAAAAGCATCATTTTGCCACTTGGAAAAAATTATGAATGTATCTATGAATGGACAAAATATCTCGTCCTTCCATATTTGTCCACATAGTTCCATTGGTCGGCCGTGGGTAAATCATAACTAGTCATTTCCTTCACCAGGACTTGCATTTCAAGGTGACCTGCATAAGAAACAAGAGGAAGATTCTCACCCGTTGAGATCAACATATTTAAAATTTCAAAGTCTTTCACAATTTTCTCCATTAAAATCTTTCTTGTAAGCATATGATCCAACTGCTGAAACTTTTTGTGATCCATTCTTATGTCAACAATAATCTTTTATATTCATTAGGAGGAATCAATTCATTCTTTTCATCCCAAAAAGCAGGGAATCCTTTGTTTATTAATTTTTCAAATCGCTTCTTAAACTTTATTACTTCCTCTCGTATATCTCCAGCATTAACTTCAATATTTTCAACATGTGAATATTTTCCCAAGATTCTTCTGGCCGACGTAATGACTGAGATTCTATTCATTATATTCATTGTTGTCAAGTCTGATTCAGTTAAACTGTTTAAGAAAGTTATTTCCCCTTGTGCTATTTCTTTTGGCTTTTTGTTTAAATTCTCTCTGATTGCTCTGCAACTCTCAAAGGCGTCTTTGGTTACTTTTTCTTTAATTCTCATATAATCAAGATAAGGTCTTAATTTTTCAACTTCATTTGTAATTTGATCCCATACCATATGTTTGCAACCTTACATTGCAGCATGTCCTGTCACACGAGCTGCCAAAACTTTATTATTATCAGTTAATTCCTGATTCCTTATTTGCAAAGTTTTTATTTCCTTATCTTTTGTCTCATTTTCTTCTTTGAGCTTCTGTATTCCCATTTTCAATTATTTAATTTCGACATCTTTCAAACTTACCTGGGACATGGCTTGTAAGAGACCATCTAATCCAGTTTTATCTTCATCTGTATCTACATGTACCTGTTGCTGACCTATTTCTGCTAACTTTTTCTTTATTTCCTCCAATTTCTCTTCCAAACCAATTTTTTCTTTTTCCCAATGATTTTTTTCCTCGATGAGCTTCAACATTTTTGTAGTAACATCCTTTACTTCATTTGAAAGCTCTTCCTTTTCTTTTTCCAGTAGTTTTAGTTCGGCTCCTTTGATAAGCAAAGTGTCTGGAATTTTCAGCTTTCGTCTTAACATCAGAATCGTATCATCTTTTCTTTGAGTAATTTTGTTGCTGCACCTCCCTCTTTGTTTATCAAATCTACTTGTAATCTTTTTATTTTTTGTTGTCGAGACTTATTTTCTGCTTTCTCTTGTCTCAACTGGTTATTCAATTTATCCATTAAAATTTTCAATTTGTCTGCCTTTAATATCGCTCCTAAATGATCTGAATATATAACCTCCCCTGTTTGTCTTTGCAATAAAATTTTATCTGGGGCATTGATTTTTGTCAGATCCACCTTCATCTCTGAGATCTTATCTTTAGTAACAACTGAAAATTTTCAAGAATTTTCTTTGACATTTCTGCTAGTAAACAAATTGACTTCGGTGTTGGATATATTTCTAACCCTTGGAAATAACTGACTAGTTTGTCGAGAAGATTCCCGTTTATTTTGACTGTGTTCATTAAATACATCCATCAGACTGTGTGGTCTATTTACATCACCTTCCACTGGGGATTCTTGAATACTGTACTCCTTTACCATGACTTCTGGTATTTTGACTTCTGTTCTTCCTTCCTCTTCTGAAACTTCAATTAACTCTTGTTGTTCATCCATTTTCAATTTTTTCCCTTTTCCTGCTCCTTCATTGTTCATTACATCATGTATGGGTCTTTTAAACCCCACCATTGCAATATTCATCGTGATTTCTGTCTCCGCTGTTGCATCTATAAATATCATTTATTTATCATGTGAATATGGAATGATTTCTTCCTTATACTCTAGCCAATTGGCTCTATCAGACATTCCCTCAGTCATATGATTATTCAACGCTTTGATGCGATGATCCGTTCTCCGTTTTGATATTATGTTTAACGGATCATACTCAATAGCCATGTCTGTCTCAAAACCCATATCTTTCAATAATTCCTATACATAAATAGCAGCGTTTTTATTCTTCACTGTGAATGGGCCAAATGTGAATGGATACTTGATATTTGTTGCTTGTTTGAAAAGCAAAAATTTATTATCCTCAACATTTAACTTCTGTCTCAGGAACTCCAAAGCGAAAACCATTAAGGTAAGAAATGCTGGTAAAACATAGGGTTTATATTTGAAACCATATAATTTGATCACTGTACTGTCCTTTGACAAGAACCAATCTCCTACAGCGTATTCTGCACTTAATTGCATACATGCTTGTATTTCTGGTAATACCCTAGGTAATTTTTTACCAAAAATCATTCTGTAAATCTCAGAGAGCATATAATTTATGTAATTAAACATGTTATTTTCTAATAAATTTGTGAAAATGATCTCAGGGAATTGTAACTCTTCATGACTAGCCACCATGATCATTTTCATCAAAAAAGACTGAAACCTGAAATGCCTCAGAGTAGGGAAATTGACCATCTGGTCGTGAATCTTCTCAGTCAAGAATTCTTCAAAATTAAGTCAAGGAATTTGATTTTCATCAATCCTTGACTGAATTGTACTCATTTTATACAAAAGGCTTAACTGAAACTCAGTTACATGCATGTTTGTATCAAACCCTAGGATTAAAGCCAATAATGTCAGAACCAGCTGGGTATTTTCACCAAATAAAGTGATATCTATAGGGTACGGGATATCTGAAATGTTGGTTTCTGGTTTAAGACACGTAGACAAAATTTTTTCTCTATCATCTTGAAGGGTTTGATGAAAATATTCAATAACAGATGTTTCAGAAAAAATTTCAGACTCGAGGGTTTGAGAAAATTCTATTTCTAGGGCTTTAATTACGACGGCAGTCTCTATTTTGCAAATGACTCTGGTTTTTCGACTATCTAAAATAGTTCTTTCTTCTCTGGAATAATTCTCAGCATACCACGACACAAATTCTGGAAAAGATGGGATTTGGTCCGGGCAGAAGGCTAACAAGGATGACTGGTGGACTCTGTGTATGTCTATACCTTCTTCTAATAACTTAGATAACTTAAATTTAACTTCAGTGATTGGCAACCTGATTCGGGTATCATGAATGTCCCCATCTCTATCTTCTAGGGATTCTTTAGCTTTAAAAACATCTATATCATGTATAGTTTCCATTTAAATCGTTTCTACAAACAAAATTTCGTTGAAAATGTGGGCCAGGTCACTAGACCCTACCTGTATAGACACGTCTTTATCCTTCTGTCGTAACAGCTGATCTCCACCAGTCTTCAGAGCTCCCAGGGATAGCGACACATAGACAAAATGTCGTTATTTGAAACCCTTTTGTTTTATATAAGCCTTTTTGCTTAACTTTCTTGCAGCTTTTCGAATGTACTTTATATCCAACCGTTGATCCTGAGCCTTTTGATTTGAGTCGTTAGATATTACGTCCCTTTATTTCCCATGGTGGTATCTGCGATCCCAATAACGGTTTTCTTCTCCGGTTTTTTTTGTGTGTGAATCAACAATTTTCTGACACCTGTTAGAGTGGTTTAATTGCCACAACCGCTCTTTCTTCTATTGAGTGCGCACTTCCCATGATGCAGATGAATCTTGGCCGTCGATTTTGTCCCAATGTATATCATCCCTCTAATTGATATCAAGATGTGGCATATTCCCTTGCGCCTTCTGGAACTGCCACGTGCTATGGCCTGCTGCATATTATCCTTTGGTGGTTCCGCATGGCGTTGTAGTGGCTTGTGATACCACTATCACGTTGATGTAGATCAATGAGAATATGACACGTACCCGGCGGTATTATGTCCGCAACCACTCACCAACGTTTGCAAACGATCCTTTAGGCAGTGCAGGAAACCATGACAGTCATTGATCTCCATTATTTTCATCTCCGCCATTGAAACTTCACTAAGACTTAACCTCTTCGATAATTACTTTTGGGCTTTGCATATGTAGGTTTTTCTTTGTTGGTTTTTGTATTGTGACCCTTTATTTCAACCCATCTATAGTAACTTCACTTCTTTTGGATATTTTTTGACAAATATTTTAGGGTTTGAGTATTTTCAAATATAGTGTCAACAACTGGCTCCAAGTGGAGATGCTATTCTCCCTGTGAGGTAGCAAAGAACATCATAGACCAAGTGTCTGATCCGTTGGGTTGCATTCAAACTTTTCTGCAAATCAAGGTTCATATAATTTTTTATTTTTTTTTATAAAGGAAAATATTTAGACTGTACAAAATTCTCTTTCATCCCTATCCTTTTAAGAGAGATAATGTTTGAGGTGTCTACCATTTACTGGTCCTCCAGGAAATAATTCTCCATTACAATTTTTTAGGGTAAACGCAGTTTCCCCTTGATATCCTGCAACAATATATGGACCTTTCCACACATGTTCAAACTTCCCATGGTGATCTTAATTTCTAGAGTCCCACTTCAAAACTAAATCATTTATCTGAAAATTCTTTTCTTTAACCTTTCTGTCAAAAGTTTTCTTCATTTTCTCCTGATGCATTTGGGTTTTGTTGTATGCCTTTTCTCTAACTTCATGTAATTCTATTATTTGATTTATTCTCCTCTTCATATGATTTGGTTCTTCTTTGACTTCTTGTAACAATTTCATAATGGGAAAACCCAAAGAAACGGGAAAAATTACCTCTGTGCCATACACCAACTGGAAAGGGGAAGTGCCAATTGCTCTTTTTGTATTGATTCTATCTGCCCACAGAGCATATTTTAATTTAGTGTGCCAAGCCCGCTTGTTATCTTCTAGCAACCTCTTTATGATCCTCACTAAACTTTTATTTGAATATTTGGCCAACCCATTTCCTTGTGGATAATAAGTAGTGGAATGATTTAAATGTATGTGATATTTGTGACAAAAATTTATCATCTTTTTTGATTTGAACACTGGAGCATTATCTGTCACTATCCTTTTAGGACAACCAAACCTGGATAAGATGTTTTCTTCTAAAAATTTCATTGTCACTGTTTCTGTGGCATTTCTTGTCGGAATGGCCTCAATCCATTTCGTGAAGTAATCTGTAGCAGTCAGAATCCACTTATGCTGCCCTGAAGAATTTGGGTTAATTTCACCAATAAAATCCAACCCCCACTGTTGAAAAGGTGCTTCAATTGAAATAGGTTTCAAAGGAAATGGTAAAAATCCTCTTTTCCCATAAAAAATTTGACATTCATGACATTTGGTCACTTCTTTATATACATCTGAATACATGCTGGGCCAATAAAAACCAGCTCTAAGAATCTTGTTCACTGTAGCCTTCCATAAATGATGTACTCCACACATGCCTTTATGAAATTCCCCCATAATATGTTGTGCTTCATTCTCTAATAGACAATTCAACAAAATACCTCCTGGATCTTTCCAGAATAAATTCCCATCTAATATGCAGAATTTGGCTGCTGTCAACTTTACTGATCTTGCTCTGGTTTTTTCCATATTTGCAGGCGCTTGGAGATTTTGCAGAACATACACAATGTCCGCGTACTAGGGAGATAAAGAGAAATCTTCAATTACTTGTAAATTTGGAACGTCTTCTTTTGAAATTTCGGAAAGAAAATTCATACCTAGAGAATCCCAATTTGTTCATGTCATCATTTTAGCTAGACCTTGGCCTTTTATTAGCTTTGTAGGTTTAATGTCGAGATCATATTCCAATAATACTGCTATCCACTTTGCTCTTTTTCCTTCAAGATCTGGCTGAGTAAGAATATCTTTCACTGCTGCTGATGGAACATGTGCTATTATATGAGAATGCAATATGTATATCCTGAAATCCTTCAATGCGTTCACTAAAGCATAAGCTTGTTTCTCCATAATGTTATATTTTAATTCTGCATCCCTCAGGATCTTACTGAAAAATGCAATTGGCTATTCCACACCTTCTTGGTTCTTTTGTAACAATACTCCAGCTACTGTGTGTTTTGATGCATAAGTAAACATAATGAAATCCTTTGAATAATTTGGACTAATTAACACTGGTGCTTTAGTCAATGCCCTTTTAATATTATCAAAAGATTGTTTTGCTTCTTCAATCCGTTTAATTTCTTTGTCTTTCCTTAGCATTTTAGATATGTTTCTCAAAATCTCAGCAAAACTAGGAATGAACCTTCTTAAGCAATTTACCCTTCCAATAAATGACTGAATTTCCTTCTTACTCCTAGGGATCCCGACCTTATGTATGGCAGATACTCTCTCCGGGTCAATCTTGATGCCTTCTTTTGATATGATGTGTCCGAACAATCTTCCTTCTTCCATGCAAAAGTGAGATTTCTTTGGATTTAAGGAGACGCCAAATCTTCTACATTTCAGAAATACTCTTTCCAGATGTTTCCAGTGATCAACAACATTCTTTGAATAAACAGTGATATAATCCATGTATACTACCACAAATTTGTCTCTTTCATCTGCAAATGCAATGTCCATGGCTCTCTCAAAGGTTTCCCCTGCGTTCATCAAACCAAATGGCATTTTGGCATACATAAACATTCCCCATGGAGTAGTAAGAGCAGTTTTCTCCTGATCTTCTGGGTGAACTTTAATTTGATTGTAACCTGAGAAACCATCTAACATAGAAATTCTTTCGGCTCCTATAACTTTCTGCAAAATCTGATTCATTTTCGAGAGTGGATAATTATCTTTCCAAGAGACTTTGTTCATATTTCTAAAGTCTACGCATAACCTTATTTCGCCATTCTTTTTCCTTACTGGTACTAAGTTAGCCAACCATTTAGAAAATATCAAGGACACAATTATCTTTTTTTTTTTTTACGCAAATGGATAGAATTTTATTGATAATTTGGCAAAAAGGCTGCCTGGCTCTTACAATGCTTGTTCCAGTGATCTTTCCTGGGCTTCCTCTTCAACTTGCTGCCGGAGGCAAAAGCTGTGTTTAAGCTCATCAAATTTGTCTTAAGGGATCATGTCTATAGAGATTTCTTCATTAATTATCAGCTGGCTTTATTCAGCCGAGCTCCCCGATTGGCTTCAGCATCCGCCAGACCATTTAAATGCCTCAGAATATGATAGACTTTGACAGATCTGAAGTGAGATAAAAGGAGGAGAATTTTCCTGTAAATATGGGCGAGATTGATATCTTTTGGCATTTTCTTGAAGCGAAGATCTTTAATAATCAATCTGGAATCATCGAAGACAATCAGCCTTTGAATATTCAGCTTCCTCGCTTGACTTAGACCCTACCACAATGCCAAATACTTAGCTTGGTTATTGGAGGCGAGACCAAGTCCCCAAGCATAGGACAGGTGGCGATTGTCGGAAGGTTCAAGGATGATGCCTCCTCCCCTAGCTTGATCGGGATTCCCTTTCGAGGCCCCATCAAAGAAGAGACACCATTCGTCGAGAGCTGATCTCCACTTAATAAATTCCTGTTCTTCAAGTCTAATTTCCCAATTCTCCTTTTGTGGAGATTTGCTGATTTCATGCCTTTGAGGATTCAGATGGAAGTCCTTCATCCAGCGATCTTCTTCAGCAGAGATGGTGGCCGTGTTGCTTAACTCTGGCTTAGCATTTAGAGCTTCAACAAGCATGATCTTAGCTTTTACAACCACTTGAATAGGGAGTCTGCTAGTCTCTTTAAAAACTCTGTTGTTCCTCTCCAGCCATACTTTCCAGCAGACAAATTTCGGAATCCACATCCACATGGTCTTGAGGAGGTTTTTTTTGCTCAAGTCGAAAGGAGAGAGGGAAGACCAGCAGCTGATGAGTTCCATGATAGAATTCGGTAAGCTGACGGTGAATGGCCACAGCGTGTTTTTCCAGACTTCCTTAGTGAAGTTGCAGTAGATAAAGAGGTGCTCAGCATTCTCCTCAGCGTAGCAGCAGAGTGGGCATCGTGATGGAAGCGCCCATCCTTTTCTCTTGAGGTTGTCGGTGGTCAGGATTCCTTTATGGAGCATGGTCCAGATGAAAATGTTGATTTTTGGGATTGACTGATAATTCCAGAGGCCTTTCCATGGTCCAGGATTTGGAGGCACCCAAGGGATTTCCAGAATTGTAACGTAGCCAGCAGCAGCAGTGTAAGTTCCAGATCGAGAGCCCCATCCATGTTTATCTCTTGCTCTGGCACTTAAAGGTGATTTTCCCTGCAGATGATCCAGCAGATTCAGCGCTTCCTCCTGAAGCTCGATTGGGTAGTCACCCAAATTCCAGCTTGCCCAGACTTCATTGTCATCATTTTTCCAGGATGAAATATCCCACAGGGTGCTGCGATTATTGGCTGTGAGCCAATCTTTAATATTCCCTAGATTGCTGACTCCATTAAGTGGCAGGTCTCCGAGAATAGAGTCATCCCAAATGTGGATTTTTGCACCATTTCTCGGGATCCAGGTGAGCTTTGAGATGAAGTGCGGGATAGCCTTTTTGCACAGTGAGAAGATCGGAGATCCTTTATGCACTTTGGTGGCTCTTTCCAAGCATCTTTCCTTATCTCCGATGAAGTATTTTTTCTTGAGAATTTGTTTGCTCCAGGTTCTCTTCCCGGTGATCATATTCCAGAGAATTTTTCTGCCCATGGCAAGGTTTTGGATGAACACATCCCGGATTTGAAGACCCCCCTCCATTTTTGACTTCGTGACCTTGTCCCAGCTCACCAGATGCATCTTCTTTTCATTGTTTCTTCCACCCTCCTAGAGAAATCGACAGAGCATCTCATTTATCTTGTTTGTAATGGATTTGGGAGCTAAAAGAACTGAGCATTGGTAGATAGGAAGGCTGGTCAGGACAGATTTCATAAGGATTACTTTTCCAGCTTTATTGAGCCATTTTGCTCCCCACGCATGGATTTTGTTCTTTAGCTTGTCCAGCATGGGAAACCAATGAGTAACTTTAGGTGAGGCTCTAAAAATTGGAATGCCCAAATAAGTAAAGGTGTCCCAAGCTGAGATCCCATCCATTTCAAGAATCCGATATATCTCCAGCATTTCCCTGGGAGTGCAATTCCACCCGTAAATCTTGCTTTTATGATAATTTATTTCACTTCCGGAGATGTTCTTGTAGAAGTCCAGTTCTGCTTTGAATTTACTGGCTGTAATGAGATTGGCAGCACCCAATAACAGGGTATCATCCGCGAACTGGGCGTGATTGACATCCTTAACCTTTGGGACAATTCTGATGCCTGAGAGAGATCTGTTTTGGAGTTTTCTGTTCAGTTGGAAGCTTAGAACAACCGCTTGGAGAACAAAGAGCACTGGGGAAAGGGGGCAACCTTGCCTCAGTCCTCTTGAGGCCCTAAAGAAGCTGGTGGGTTGTCCATTGACCAACAGAGTGATCCAAGGGGCTGAAATGCAAGCTTTAACCCAGTCAATAAATTTCAAATTAAACCCAAAGTTGCTCATGGCTGTAAAAAGGAAGTCATGCCTGACTCTGTCAAAGGGACAAGCTAGATCCAGCTTAACAACCATGCCCTTTTCCTTTTTTTTTATAGCTGGTGTGGATGGCTTCTTGTACAAGTATAATATTGTCCAGAATTTGTCTTCCTTTCACAAACCCTCCTTGATTTTTCGGGATCAGTTTTGGCAGGAGTTTTTTCAGTCTATTAGCCATAATTTTGGTAATGATTTTATACCCCGTGTTACAGAGGGATATAGGCCTAAATCTGCTGAAGTTCCTGGCACCTTTTTCTTTTGGAATAAGGGCCAAGAATGAGGAATTGGTGCTGCCCCCCCAGCTTGGAGCAGTTCTGAGCTTTCTTAACCATTCTGTACAAATCTGATTTGATGATGTCCCAGCAAGAGATAAAGAAACAGGCTGTGAAACCATCCGGCCCAGGAGCTTTGTCCGGATCCATTTTAAAAAGGGCTTTCTTAATTTCCCGAATACTTACAGGGTTGTTCAGCAGCTGGTTGTCATAATCATTGATTAAGTTTGGAATCTTTGAAAGAGGGTAGGACTTTGGGTCTACTGGATCCGAAGCCGGAGCAGAATAGAGGTTTTTGAAAAAATTGTGGGCAACCTCCTTGATTTCATTGAAGTCTGTTAGAGCATGGTCTTGCATTTGTATTTCAATGATGGAGTTGTAGATTTGCCTGGCCTAAGCTTGCTTATGAAAAAAAGTTGTGTTTTTATCTCCATCTTGGAGCCAAAGTGTTCTTGACTTGGTTCTCCAATAAATTTCCTCATTTCTGCAAGCTTTATGAGAATTTTTTGAAGTTCCTCCTCTCGTTTAAGCAAGGCAAGAGTGACCGGGAACTCTTCCAGTACTAGTTGGTGCCGTTCCAGAGCCTTCTGAGCTCTTTTCCTTTCATCTGTAGGTGATCTTAGGCCTTTGGCCCATTCTTTTAGATCAGATTTTAGTCTTCTGAGTTTACACTCCCAAACATAGAAGGGGGAACCATAAGCAGGCACTTTCCAAGAGTTGGACACAATATCATGGAAGCCTTCCAGATTTACCTAGATTGGGCTGAACCGAAAGGGAATGGGACCTAAATTTTTCACGGGGAAGAGGGAGAGCGAGATAGGATTATGGTCAGAGGTATAGTGCGGGAGGATCTTGGAGTTCGCCATGAGCCCAAGAGTAAGGAAGGAGGAGTGGATAAGGAAGCGGTCAAGTCGAGCAGCAATATGTCCGGGCCCAAATCTTTTGTTGGACGAAGTAAATTTCCCACTGTCTGGGATGATATATTCAAGATCCCAGTCCAGCATCAAGTCTTCCACCCATTCTCTTGAAGGGTCCCGGACAATCGAACCCCCTCTTTTCTCGGCCAAGGCGAGAGTAACATTTAGATCCCCGACAACTATTAAGTTTTCAGGGTTATGCTGGTTAAGAAAAAGTTTTAGAGAGTCCCAGCACTCTTTTTTCTCTGCATGCAAGACAGGAACATACAAATTAAAAATACTTACCAGGTGGCTGGAATCTTTGTGGAGCAGTTTTGTGAATAACCAGTGAGTGGTTCTTCCTTCTTCTACAAGATCGAGCTTTGTTGAGTCCCAGAACGTTGCCAGGCCTCCCGATGCTCCTCTTGCACTCATAGCCCTTCCCAGGCCTTTCTTCCAGAATGCATTACTAGCTTGGAGAAGAGCCTCCTCCCCCAACTTCGTCTCCTGGATTAGGAGGACTTCTGGCATCATTGCTCGTACTAAATCTCTTATGGCTTCTTCTTTTATGATGCTACCTAGTCTTAACATCAAATAACTTTCTCACTTCTTTTTCTATCACTGGAAGCAACTTGGGATTTATTCTTCTCAACT
Source organism: Larix kaempferi (assembly GCA_027924585.1). Taxonomy (NCBI): domain Eukaryota; kingdom Viridiplantae; phylum Streptophyta; class Pinopsida; order Pinales; family Pinaceae; genus Larix; species Larix kaempferi. Next base: position 1,670,503 of record BSBM01000012.1, on the reverse strand, counting down.
TCTGTTTAAAAGGCTTTTCATCAAGTTTGATAGGAATTGTATGCTGTATAACAGAAACATCATATTCTTTTAGGTCTTCATCACTCCAGGTGAAAACATCTGAAAATCTTTTCATCACTTCCACACTTTTATTCTCTTCCTTTCTTGGTAATTTCTTTGAAAGATTTACCAATTTGGGATCTTCTTCAGGACCTAAATTATAATCTTTTACATCCTCAGGTTTAGGTTCTACTTTTGGATTTTTCACCACGTCATTTTTATCAAACAATTTTTCTAAAGGAATTAAGCCTCTAGGGATAACGTTATTCTTCAGCCGAATTATATCCTTACGTCCAATCCTTTGCTTCAAATTTTCTGTTTCTTCAGGGGAATCTTTTTCATCTGGACTAGCCCCAACATCTTCTACCTCAATAGACCTGTAATTGAATTCATCTGTCATCTCTAAAAAGCGTTTAATCTGTTGATCATCTTCAAAAACCTGCCAGTGTTTGATATTGTCTGGGATAGATGGTCTGTGTATGACCTCAATATCATATTTCTTTTTAGAAAAGATAGGGGTTTTGAACACAGCTCCCGTAGTGGCCAAAGAATTTGCTACAGTGTTATTAACTGTGGGAATTGAAACAACATCATGTTCATCGAAATTTTTTCCAATAAATCCCACACTTCATTCCTATATGACCTGATTTTAGGATGTTTGGTCTGATGAATAGCTTTTACCTGATTTATTAACAATTCATAATCTCCAAACACTTCAATTCGTTTTGCTTTTAAATCTCTCAATACATTCAACCCCAGAATCAAAGCTTCATATTCTGCAACATTGTTTGTACACTCAAAATTCAATTGATAAGAAAACATCAAGAATTCTCGATCAGGTGTGATTATCCATACTCCTGCACCAGCTCCTTCTCTGCTCCTATTTCCATCAAAATGCATTGTCCAAGTTCCTTCTTTTCTAATTTTTTCTCTTAACAGTATTTCTTTTTCATTTTCTTTAGGTTCGATTAAATCAATCTTTTCTTTGGATTCAACATCATTGTACAGAATATCTGACCCCAAATCTGTGTCTACTGCATATATAGCATGCTTTTTAGGTTCTTTTAAGTCACTTACCAAATAAGCAGCCATTTTTTCAGCATATAATCTTCTGTGTACCCCCAACACTGGAATAGTAGCAAAAGACATATCCATCTGCAAAGTTTCTTTTAACTTCGAGGCCCATGATCTAGACAATAGCATACCAAATTTTGCTGGAATATCAGAAACCACCACATCCATGAGAATACCTTTGGCTGATATTTTACTGAGATTGACTATCAAATCTTTGATCAACCCTAAACATTTTCCTTTACTTGAATCAAAAGAAAATAAGTCATCATATGGTTTTGTGATTTCCAATCCCAAAGATTCAACTACAAGTTTCAACATTAGATTATGAGAAGCTCCTGAGTCTAACATACAATTATGCACAACTTTATCATGAACGTTCAAATCTACATAGAAAGGAGAAATTTCCCAAAACCTATTATCTTCCATTCTTGAACCTAGGCAGATATTAGGAGTATCATCATCTAATTTCAAAGTATCTATTTCCACTCGATTTTCTACTTGCATCATCTTAAAAATTTGTTCTTTATTCTTTAATATCTCATTGAAAGGTACAGAAATCTTGACTTTCAACATTTCACTCTGTATATTGAAAGGAACCAAATTTTTATCACCTTCTTTCACTAAATCTTTCTTGTTATCTGAAATCACTTTTGGCACATCCTCGTTTTCTTTTTTTCTCTTTTGCTGTTCATTCTGACTGGTGGAGGATTTATCTGTAGATCCTTTTGATTTTCCCATTGACTCTTTTCCTTTGTCTATTATAACGTCTTTGTTTCTCAAATTTATCTTTCTTTGAAGATCGTTTAGAACACTTTGGTAACCAATCTGATATTGATCAATTTCTGTCTCCAAATTACAACATTCTCCTTTTGCAAGGAACATATCATGCTCCTGTTTAGTCAGATACACTTCTGAATAAAAACTGCCACAATGGTGAATATCACTCTCAGCCATCTCAGCTTCAACTTCCCCAACGATATAATTTTCAGGGAAAGGAGGTCTGATTGGATCTTCTTCTGCATTCCTTGGGTTCCTCTGATCTCATGGCCTTATGGGTGGGACAAAGGGTCTCCTAAAATTAGGGTTTCTGATTTGAGGTTCTGTTTGTTCATTATTCGGAGCTTTGTTATCCACCACTAACCTGTCTAAAATCTTTTCCATAGTTTTCATCATTGCTTCAAATTTTACATCTGTGGAAGAAGAAGAAGAAGCTGTATTTTGATTATCTTCTTTACTTTTCGTTCGGTCTATATCTCTATGTCTCATCTTTCCAGAATCCATCATATTAGCTTCAACTTCCACCGCATCTTTCATCATTATTTCCAAAGTGGTAGATCTTCTTTCTCTTAATGTGCATGAAAAATCACCTTCAAAAGCATCTGCATAATGTAACTTGGCTGCTCCTACTGCGAGTTTTATGTCTGTAGGGATAGAGTTATAAACTTTCATAAATCTGGCAGAGAATTCTTGAACCGACTCAAAACCTCCTTTTTTCAGATTGTTATACTGTGTCAACATCTGTGAAGGATTTTTCTGGTCTTCCCATCTTTCGATAAAAAGAGTTATGAAAGCATCATAATTAGCAATTGATCCTGCAGCTAAAGCTCTGAACCATTTTTTGACTTCGCCCCGCAAGCTTTGGGAAAAAAACCTCATTTTTGCATCATCATGGTCCACCTCTTCTAAATCAATGAAATCACTAAAGTTATCAACATGTTGTTGTGCAGTATAATTACCCTCATTATCAAAAGTAACGATTCTATGTCCATAATTTTGAGGTAAATCATGTAAAGCAGCGGGAAAAACCAATGGGGCAAATCTGGCAGCCATGGGTGGTGGATTATAAGGTAGAACAATCACTACCTGTTGTTTATAACATTGCACAGGTATTCTTTGGGCCTTAGATATTCTGGACCCATCCCTTTCATATTTTTGTAAGTTTTCCTAGACAGATTTTAAAGAATAGTCCCACAAACGTTTTGGGTCAACTTTTGTTTCTTTCAAATCAGAATCTGATTTAGTTCTAAGCAAAACTTTTTCACTTGAACCAATATTTTCTTCCTCAAATAGATTTTCTTGAAAAGAAGGGAATATATTCGAAAACTGAGGAATACCTTCTTTTGTCTTGCCTTTGCCTTTATCCGTCTTGAGGAGCTTTTCTGGATTATCCATACCTGAGAAGAACTGTAAAGCGAGATTTCTTCTTGTAGCCACAATGTCTATTTCTGAATACCTTAAAAAAATCTTAAAATTTTTTCACAAGTGAAGTCGCCAGGGCAATATCTACAACCAACTTACTTCAAACTTCCTTGCCCAAGAAATTTGACCTTTCTCTGTCGTTTCTCCCAGGGAAAATTTCACTTTCATCCCCAGCAATGGCTCCAAAATGCTAGCACTTAGATTTTATCCCGGTTGTAAAATAATAACACCTAAGGTAACTTATTTCAAACCAAACTTTAGGTAGAAAACTTAGCCATTTTTTCCACCAGAGAGGGCTCTCTCACAAGATATATGTAGAGGCTAAAATATATAGAAATATGCTCAAAGTTTCTCAAAAAGATTTACTTGGTTGAAAAGGAAACAAGAAACATTGGGCATGGAGTCAACTTTCAAATATTTAACGTGCCAACAAGAGATTTATACCAAACATATTTTCACAGAGGCAAGATAGCAACCATATCACAGTCAATTTGATTTTGCAGGTGGTATAGAAAGAAATAATGACAGTCCATCAACAATGGGCATCTAACTAGGATGAATCCATTGTCAACTTTGGAGAAATAGTGGATACTTAAATGCAATAAAATGAGGCATAACCAGTATGAATCCCGATTTATTTCAAACGTTCATTTAAGTATAGAAGAAGAACATAATGGAAGATATAACAAAGAAAGTGGACATGCACATATAAAGATAAGGGAAAAACAGACTGGAAAACTGTTCAACACATGAATGTTTGGTCTCAAAAGATAGGTATTTCCACTGTACGGCCTTTTATTTATCAAAAATTTCACTTCAAAACATAATCGTCTCTCAAAAATGACTCTCATTGTCTTTTATACAAAATTCGGAATAAGATTGACATAACTGCTTCTTTTAACTAGTAACTGAAAATGTCTTGAATCGAAATATAACTGTATTTAAACAATAGATAACTGTCTTCAAACAATATTACAAATTAAAAAAAAGACATCATTTTTCCACTTGGCAAATATTTTGAATGTATCTATGAATGGACAGAATATCTTGTCCTTCCATATTTGTCCACAAAGTTCCATTGATTGGCCGTGGGTAAATCATAACTAGTCATTTCCTTCACTAGGAGTCGCATTTCAAGGTGACCTGCATAAGAAACAAGAGGAAGATTCTCACAGGTTGAGATCAACATATTTAAAATTTCAAAGTCTTCCGCAATTTTCTCCATTAAAATATTTCCTGTAAGCATATGATCCAACTGCTGAAACTTTTTGTGATCCATTCTTATGTTAAACAATAATCTCTTATATTCATTAGGAGGAATCAATTCATTCTTTTCATCCCAAAAAGCAGGGGATCCTTTGTTTATTAAATTTTCAAATCGCTTCTTAAACTTTATTACTTCCTCTCGTATATCTCCAGCTTTAGCTTCAATATTTTCAACATGTGAATATTTTCCCAAGATTCTTCTTTCCCACGTAATGACTGAGATTCTATTCATTATATTCATTGCTATCAAGTCTGCTTCAGTTAAACTATTTAAGAAAGTTATTTCCCTTTGTGCTATTTCTTTTGGCTTTTTGTTTAAATTCTCTTTGACTGCTCTGCAACTCTCAAAGGCATCTTTGGCTACTTTTTCTTTGATTCTCATATAATCAAGATAAGGTATTAATTTTTCAACTTCCTTTATAATTTGATCCCATACCATATTTTTGCAACCTTGCATTGCAGCCTGCCCTATCACATGAGCTTCCAAACCTTTGTTATTATAAGTTAATTCTCGATTCCTTATTTGCAAAGTTTTTATTTCCTTATCTTTAGTCTCATTTTCTTCTTTGAGCTTCTGTATTCTTATTTTCAATTCTTTAATTTTGACATCTTTCAATCTTACCTGGGACATGGCTTATAAACGACCATCTAATCTAGTTTTATCTTCATCTGTATCTACATGTACCTGTTGTTGACCTATTTATGCTAACTTTTTCTTTATTTCCTCCAATTGCTCTTCCAAACAAATTTTTTCTTTTTCCCAATGATATTTTTCCTCGGTGAGCTTCAAGATTTTTGCAGTAACATCCTTTACTTCATTTGACAGCTCTTCTTTTTCTTTTTCCAGTACTGTTAGTTCGGCTCCTTGGATAAGAAAAGTGTCTGGAATTTTCAGCTTTCGTCTTAACATCATAATCGTATCACCTTTTTCTTTGAGTAATTTTTCTGCTGCACCTCCCTCTTTGTTTATCAAATCTACTTGTAATCTTTTTATTTGTTGTTGTCGAGACTTATTTTCTGATTTGTCTTGTCTCAACTGGTTATTCGATTTATCCATTAAATTTTTCAATTTGTCTGCCTTTAATATCACTCCTAAATAATCTGAATATATAGCCTCCCCTGTTTGTCTGTGCAATAAAATTTTATCTGGGGCATTGATATTTGTCAGATCCACCTTCATCTCTGAGATCTTATCTTTAGTAACAACTGAAAATTTTAAAGAATTTTCTTTAACATTTATGCTTGTAAACAATTTGACTTCGGTGTTGGATATATTTCTAACCCTTGGAAATAACTGACTAGTTTGTCGAGAAGATTCCTGTTTATTTTGACTGTGTTCATTAAATACATCAATTAGACTGTGTGGTCTATTTACATCACCTTCCACCGGGGATTCTTGAATACTGTACTCCTTTACCATGACTTCTGGTATTTTGACTTCTGTTCTTCCTTCCTCTTCTGAAACTGCCATTAACTCTTGTTGTTCATCCATTTTCATTTTTTTCCCTTTTTCTGCTCCTTCAATGTTCATTACATCCTATATGGGTCTTTTAAACCCCACCATTGCAGTATTCATGGTGCTTTCTGTCTCTGCTGATGCATCTGTCAATATTATTACTTTATCATGTGAATCTTGAATGATTTCTTCCTTATACTCCAGCCAATTGGCTCTGTCAGAGATTCCCTCAATCATATGATGATTCAATGCTTTGATGCGATTATCCGTTCTTCGTTTTGATATTATGTTTAACGGATCATACTCAATAGCCATGTCTGTCTCAAAACCCATATCTTTCAATAATTCCTCTATATAAATAGCAGCGTTTTTATTCTTCACTGTGAATGGGCCAAGTGTGAATGGATACTTGATATCTGTTGCTTGTTTGAAAAGAAAGAAGTTATTATCCTCAACAATTAACTTCTGTTTCAAGAACTCCAAAGCGAAAACCCTTAAGGTAAGAAATGTTGGTAAAACATAGGGTTTATGTTTGAAACCATATAATCTGATCACTGTACTGTCCTTTGACAAGAACCAATCTCCTACAGCTTATTCTGCACTTAATTGCATACATGCTTGCATTTCTGGTAATACCCTAGGTAATTTTTTACCAAAAATCATTCTGTAAATCTCAGAGAACATATAATTTATGTAATTAAAATGTTATTTTATAATAAATTTGTGAAAATGATCTCAGGGAATTGTAACTCTTCATGACTGGCCACCTGATCATTTTCATCAAAAAATGCTTAAACTTGAAATGCCTCAGAGTAGGGAAATTGACCATCTGGTCGTGAATCTTCTTAGTCAAGAATTCTTCAAAATTAAGTCAAGGAATTTGATTTTCATCAATCCTTGACTGAATTGTACTCATTTTATACAAAAGGCTTAACTGAAACTCAGTTACATGCATGTCTGTATCAAACCCTAGGATTAAAGCGAACAATGTCAGAACCAGTTGGGTATTTTCATCAAATAAAGTGATATCTATAGGGTATGGGATATCTGAAATGTTGGTTTCTGGTTTAAGACACGTAGACAAAAACTTTTCTCTATCATCTTGAAGGGTTTGATGATAATATTCAATAATAGACGTTTTAGAAAAAATTTCAGACTCGAGGGTTTGAGAAAATTCTATTTCTAGGGCCTAAATTACGACGGCAGGCTCTATTTTGCAAATGACTCTGGTTTTTCGACTATCTAAAACAGTTCTTTCTTCTCTGGAATAATTCTCAGCACACCACGACACAAATTCTGGAAAAGATGGGATTTGGTCCGGGCAGAAGGCTAATAAGGACAACTGGTGGACTCTTTGTATGTCTATACTTTCTTCTAATAACTTAAACAACTTAAATTTAACTTCAGCGACTGGTAACCTTATTAGGATATCATGAATGTCCCCATCTCTATCTTCTAGGGCTTCTTTAGCTTTAAAAACATCTATATAATGTACAGTTTCCATTTAAATAATTTCTACAAACAAAATTCGGTTAAAAATATGGGCCAGGTCAGCAGACCCTACCTGTATAGACACATCTTTATCCTTCTGTCGCAACTGTTGATCTCCACCAGTCTTCAGAGCTCCCAGGGATAGCGACACATAGACAAAATGTCGTTATTTGAAACCCTTTTGTTATATATAAGCCTTTTTGCTTAACTTTCTAGCAGCTTTCCGAATGTACTTTATATCCAACCGTTGATCACGAGCCTTTTGATTTGACTGTAAAATTAGTCACAGCAGATCTAATGAACAAGTAAATCAATCACAACGGATGAACATAGAAAATATGGTGCAAAACTGTGCAAAACATGCAGCAGTGCTCTCTATCCCAGAAAGGGTGAATGAATTACAATACAAACTGTCACACTGACTGAGCAATTCGAATTGCCTAATGAGGTCATTCGAATTACTGAATAGAGTAGCTTGACTCTAACTAGGAGTCCTCATCAATCAATCGGTGGTGCTCATCAATGCACAACAACCAGTCATCCAGGTGTCAATCTGAGTCTAACTGAGTGTAATAAGTGTAACTGAAGTGTGTAGCACTGATTTAGGATCTGGAGGCTCAGTGGGGGCGCATGGGAGGCTAACTGAAGTCAGAACAAGTCACCTAATCGAACTGGAGGTCCAACGGAAGTGATATAGTCAGTCGGGAGTGAAACTAGCCTCAAATCAGGGAGAATCGGAGCTAACTGAATGTAACTGAAGTGGAACTGCAGTGGTAGGTGAACAAGTGCGCCCTTCTCTGGCAGTAGGTGAGAAGTGGGCGCCTTTCAGCTTAGGAGGGCTAAAACTCTGTGGTAGGTGGCTCTCGGGTGCTAGAATGAAGTGGATAAGGTGTTGGAGGCATCAAACTAGTGACTGGGATGCATGCCAGTGCATGCCGGTGCATGCAAACCCTAGATTCTGCATGCAAACAATAATTGCATGCAAGATCCTGAAAAAGATGATGTGGATATCCGAACACCCCCCCTCAAGCTAGACTATGATGTGCCAACAAAAATAATGTGGGGCCCTGGTAACTAAGACCAAAGGTCACCCCAATACAATAATCCAAAAAAAATGCTGAAAATAACTAAGTGAGGAAAGAGGGAAAACCCAGTGGGAAGAAAGCCCCCCCTCAAGCTAAAGCATAATAATGAATCAATCTGTCTCCACCATGATGGAACTCACCCCCTACAGTGAACGGAGGTAAGAGAACTTCTTCTCAGTGAAGCTCTTGGTGAAGATGTCTGCAATTTGCTCATCAGTAGGGCAATATTGCAGAATGATGGTGCAGTCATGCACCAACTGTCGAATGTAATGCATATGAATCTCAATGTGTTTGGTCCTCTGCCGCTGAACTGGATCTGTGGAGATCTTGATAGCACTTTGATTGTCACAAAATAAGACAGTTGAAGTAGTGCCACCAAAACCAAACTCGGAAAGAATACCCTGCAACCAAACTGCCTGAATGCAGGCATTGATTGCCCCTCGATACTCTGCCTCTGCCGAAGAAAGTGCAATGGCTGCTTGCTTTTTGCTGGACCAGCAAATAGCACCATGACCAATCATGAAAACATAACCGGAAGTGGACTTCCGATCAATGCTATCACCTGCCCAATCTGAATCAGTAAAACCAATGAAATCTAGCTCAGAATCTGCAGCATAATGTATGCCAAACTGTCTCGTACCTTGCACATACTGCAAGATCCGCTTGGCTGCTCGCCAATGAAGCTCATGTGGCTGCTGCATATATCTTGAAACGGCACTCACGGCATATGAGATATCAGGCCGTGAGTGTGTCAAATAAAGTAGTGAACCAATCAACTGTCGATACATACTGCAATCTGCAAGCGTTGTGGAATCTCCCTCCTCAAGACTGATTCCTGAGAGGAATGGGAACGGGGCTGCCTTACATTCAGCCATATTAAACTTCAATAACAGGTCGGAAGCATATTTTTGCTGAGATATAGTGATCCCATCAAAATTTTGAGCTATCTCCAAGCCCAAAAAGTGACTCAGCAAGCCCAAATCGCTCATGTCAAAAGCTAGATTTAAGGCAGATTTTAGCTTGTTTATTGAAGTAAGTGTGCTACCAGTAATAAGAAGATCATCAACATAAAGTACAATAACCAACAAATTACCTTTAAATCGCTGAAGATACACATTCGGATCAGATTTGCATCTTTGGAAATTCTGAGAAAGAAGGAAGGAGTCCATCTTTGCGTACCAAGCTCTTGGGGCCTGTTTTAACCCATACAAAGATTTCTTCAATCTACAAACCAATGATGGATCTGATGTATAACCCTATGGATGCTGCATATAGACCTCTTCAGAAAGGTCTCCATGTAAAAATTCACTCTTCACATCCATGTGGTGCACTTCCCAGTGCTTGGATGCGGCAATAGCTAAAACAAGGCGGATGGAATCCATCTTTGCAACCGGTGCAAAGGTCTCTGTGTAGTCCACTCCTTGGACTTGGGAAAAACCTTTTGCCACCAACCTTGCTTTATATTTGCTGATAGTGCCATCAGCAGCAACTTTAGTACGGTAGACCCATTTACACTTCACTAATTTTCTTCTAGGTGGAAGAGAAACTAGCTCCCATGTATTGTTATTTTGAAGAGAACTGTACTCTTCGTCCATGGCACTTTTCCATCTCGGATCTCGATGGGATGAATAGAATGATGTAGGATCTGAACCAGCCATCAAATAAAAAATCTCAGGAAGAAATGGATCAGCAATAGAAAGAGCCATACCTGCTCTTTGAAAGTCTCCTCTTGTTCATCTCGGATCAGCAGGATTTCCAAGATTCGAACCAGCAGAATGTAGAGTGTTTTGGGCCCACTTTGGTAACTGAGGAGGATCATAATGATCGGATTCCGAACCTGATATGTCATGATCATCATATGCTGCTACAATATGAGAAATATCAGAACTCATACCTTCATTATCGCTTCTCAGATCTTCTTCTGGTGAAGGCGGTGAATCGGCAGTCTTTTCCTCGACTAGTTGCAATTCTTGAAGCGGTTCTTCAAACTGCACACTGCGCTCTATGAATATCTTTTTAGATCTGATATCCATGAGTTTATATGCTTTTGATTCTTCCCCATATCCTATCAATATGCACTCGATACTTTGTGGATCCAAAGCTCGTCTCTTCTCAGAAGGGATTCTAGCCCATGCAGTAGAGCCAAAAACTCTCAAATTTGACACATCCGGTTTGTGACCAAAGAATGCTTCGAAAGGAGTCATACCTTTCACGGATGAATGTGGAACACGGTTCTATATATATGCAGCAACATTGATTGCTTCAGCCCAAAGATTTGCAGCCAAACCTTTCGATTCAATCATGCATGTAGCCATCTCTTTCAGTGACCGATTTTTTCTTTCCGCTACACCATTCTGCTGGGGTGTGTAGGGAACTGTATGTTGGATCTTAATTCCGCTTTGGGAAAAAAGTTGCAGCAACTCGGACTTGATATATTCCCCACCATTATCAGATCTAAGAGCTTTGATATTGCTCTCAGTGGTGGTGTCAACAGAAGCCTTAAAATCCTTGAATTTTCCAAGCACTTCTGACTTGTTTTTGAGAAAGAATACCCATGTAAAGCGGGAAAAATCGTCAATAAATGTCAAAACATACCTTGAACCATTTAATGACATATGGGGCAGCGGACCACTGATATCAGAATGGATCAATCCCAAAATAGTAGAGGCTCTGCTAGCCTTGCCGCGGTCGAATCTGTGCTCGGGGTGCTTCCCAATAATGCAACCAGTGCATATTCCCTTCGAGGAACGGAGTTGTGGAAGCCCATCTACCATGGATTTATTTGATAGCAGCAGCAAATACTTATAATTTAGATGTCCAAATATTTCATGCCAAATCCTACTAACCTCATTACCATGTGTGCGAAGAGCAGTGGGCTTTGCAAGCGGAATAAAGTGCGAAAACTCATAACATTTTGCAGTGTGGTTTGCCTTTCCAACCACAACTAGTCTTCCACTTTTGATATCAGAAATTTCAACTGTATTAGGGCTGAATGTGACTTGCTTTGGTTCACCAGTATATGTCATTTGATACACAGAAAGGAGATTCGAAGCTAAGGAAGGCACATAGAGAACATTCTGAAAGCTTCCATGTTCTACATGAATCGTACCTTTGCCCTTTGAAGAAATTTTTGAGTCATCTCCCAAATGGATGGGGATGGAGCTATTTGGATCGAATGAGGAAAAAGAATCAATATTTGCAGCCATATGATTTGATGCACCCGAATCTATCAAGAGAGTAGTGGGCTTCGAAACCGTTGCCATGAGTGCTTGTCCTCTTTCATGATCATCATTCCGATCCTTCTTCCTTGCACCGTCAGGAAGGGTTATGTTGTTCTTTTCCAAAAGGAGGGCCATTTGATCTATAGTCTTCTTCATACATGAACTTTCGGGATGAAAGCCACGGTTACAATAAGTACATTTATATTTTTGGTTACCTTCTTTTCCCTTTTGCTTGGATTTCGAACTGGATGGTGCATCCGTTTGCTTGCCTTTGTCTTTTTGCTTGTGAGGCTCGAATTTGGGCTTCTCCTTCTTTTGCTTTCCTTTACCATTCGAGATCTTGGGTCCTTGAACAAATAGGGATGAATCTTTGGAGCTTATGGACCCCATTTGAATCAACTTGTCATGCTCTTTTGTAACGGACTCAATGAAGGCATTCAAGGTAGGCATCTTCCAATTCGGGGTAGTTAGCCGACCGGAATTGAAAGTAGAGACAAATACTGAATAATCTTTCCCAAGCTTGCTTAGAATGGAGAGGATCAACTGTTTATCCTCTTTGATAACACCACTGTTCTTCAATTGCAAGTTCAAGTTCTTGAATTTTGTGAAGAATTCATTGATGGTCTCAAAATTCTCAGGATTAAGGCCAATCAATTCATTCTCTAATTGAAAGCCCTAAGCTCATCCTACTTGCCGAATAGTGTTTCAAGTTGCTCCCATATGGCTTTTGGAGTCTTCAATCCGCTGAGATGGAAGTGAAGATCCTTGGAGATGGAGAGACAAAGAAGACCATAAGCTTCATCAAGCTTGTTGTAGTGTTTGGTTCGATCTGACACATTGTTTGGCTCCAATTCAAGACCAAGAGTGACTCGGTAGTAACCTTTTGAACGTAATATGATCTCCATATCATCTTTCCAATCAAAATACTTGAATGGGGTGAGGATAGGCTTTGAAGAAGAGTATTCCATTGCTAGGAGCGAGTCAAACTGATGTAGAATAGGCTTGCATGCACAAGATAGCGAATGCAATTGCTGTAGGGAAGCTTGCATGCACAATGTAGCGAGTGCAATTGAAGGAGACAATAAACCTGCAAATCACATAAAAACAACCACAATAAGGTCGAACAATCCACCCTTTGAGAGTTGCATCACACCTGGGATTGGATTTCAAGTAATGTTGAATAGGTCCAATGTATCAGATCCAAGAATTATGTGGTAACTCAAGCTTCTGGAGTGGTATTGGAATATTTTTCAAGCTTTGCATGCATAGGAGCGAATGCCCTTGAGATATCTCATGCCAAACTTTTTGCAATTTTTAGCAATTCAGTCAAATCTTCTTGTATAAACACCTGTAGAAAAGCGATCTTGTCCCTGCAATGGCTCTGATACCATGTAAAATTAGTCACAGCAGATCTAATGAACAAGTAAATCAATCACAACAGATGAACATAGAAAATATGGTGCAAAACTGTGCAAAACATGCAGCAGTGCTCTCTATCCCAGAAAGGGTGAATGAATTACAATACAAACTGTCACACTGACTGAGCAATTCAAATTGCCTAAGGAGGTCATTCGAATTACTGAATAGAGTAGCTTGACTCTAACTAGGAGTCCTCATCAATCAATCGGTGGTGCTCATCAATGCACAACAACCAGTCATCCAGGTGTCAATCTGAGTCTAACTGAGTGTAATAAGTGTAACTGAAGTGTGTAGCACTGATTTAGGATCTGGAGGCTCAGTGGGGGCGCATGGGAGGCTAACTGAAGTCAGAACAAGTCACCTAATCAAACTGGAGGTCCAACGAAAGTGATACAGTCAGTCGGGAGTGAAACTAGCCTCAAATCAGGGAGAATCGGAGCTAACTGAATGTAACTGAAGTGGAACTGCAGTGGTAGGTGAACAAGTGCGCCCTTCTCTGGCAGTAGGTGAGAAGTGGGCGCCTTTCAGCTTAGGAGGGCTAAAACTCTGTGGTAGGTGGCTCCCGGGTGCTAGAATGAAGTGGATAAGGTGCTGGAGGCATCAAACTGGTGACTGGGATGCATGCCAGTGCATGTCGGTGCATGCCGGTGCATGCAAACCCTAGATTCTGCATGCAAACCCTAATTGCATGCAAGATCCTGAAAAAGATGATGTGGATATCCGAACATTGACCCGTTAGATCTTGCTTCACTTTATTTCCCATGGTGGTATCCAAGATCCCAATAACGGTTTTCTTCTCCGGTTTTTGCTGTGTGCAGATCAACCATTTTCTTACACCTGTTAGAGTGGTTTAATTGCCGCAACTGCTTTTTCTTCTATTGAGTGCACACTTCCCATGATGCAGATGAATCTTGGCCATCGATTTTTTCCCAATGTATATCATCCCTCCGATTTATATCAACATGTGGCGTATTCCCTTGGTCCTTCTGCATTTGCCACGTGTTATGGCCTGCCGCGTATTATCCTTTGGTGGTTCTGCTTGGCGTTGTAGTGGTTTGTGATAGCACTATCATGTTGATGCGGATCAATGAGAATATGACACGTACCCGATGGTATTATGTCCGCAAACACACACCAACTTTTGCAAACGATCCTTTAGGCGGTGCGGGAAACCATGATAGTCATTGATCTCTATTATTTTCATCTCCGCCATTGAAACTTCACTAGGACTTAACCTCTTCGATAATTACTTTTGGAGTTTGCATATGTAGGTTTTTCTTTGTTGTTTTTTGTATTATGACCCTTTATTTCAACCCATCTGTAGTAACTTCACTTCTTTTGGATATTTTTTGACAAATCTTTTAGGGTTTGAGTATTTTCAAATATAGTGTCAACAACTGGCACCAACTGGGGATGCTATCCTCCCTGTGAGGTAGCAAAGAACATCCTAGACCAAGTGCCTGATCCATTGGGATGCACTCAAACTTTTCTGCAAATCAAGGTTCATATCATTTTTTATTTTTTTTTGTTAAAGGAAAATATTTACACTGTACAAAATTCTCTTTCACCTCTGTCCTTTTAAGAGAGATAATGTTTGAGGTATCTACCGTTTACTAGTCCTCCAGGAAAGAATTCTCCATTACAATTTTTTAGGGTAAATGCATTTTCTCCTTGATATCCTGCAACGATATATGGACCTTTCCACAAATGTTCAAACTTCCCATGGTGATCTTCATTTCTAGAGTCCCACTTCAAAACTAAATCATTTATCCGAAAATTCTTTTCTTTAACCTTTCTGTCAAAAGTTTTCTTCATTTTCTCCTGATGCATTTTGGTTTTGTTGTATGCCTTTTCTCTAACTTCATGTAATTCTATCATTTGATTTATTCTCCTTTTCATATGATTTGGTTCTTCTTTGACTTCTTGTAACAATTTCATAACGGGCAAACCCAAAGAAACAAGAAAAATTACCTCTGTGCCATACACCAACTGGAAAGGGGAAATGCCAATTAATCTTTTTGTACTGATTCTATCTGCCCACAGAGCATATTTTAATTTAGTGTTTCAAGCCCTCTTGTTATCTTCTAGCAACCTCTTTATGATCCTCACTAAACTTTTATTTGAATATTCGGCCAACCCATTTCCTTGTGGATAATAAACACTGGAATGATTTAAATGTATGTGATATTTGTGACAACAATTTATCATCTTTTTTTATTTGAACGCTGGAGCATTATCTGTCACTATCCTTTTAGGACAACCAAACTTGGATAAGATTTTTTCTTCTAAAAAGTTCATTGTCACTGTTTCTATGGCATTTCTTGTCAGATGGCCTCAATCCATTTCGTGAAGTAATCTGTAGCAGTGAGAATCCACTTATGTTGCCCTGAAGAATTTGGTCTAATTTCACCAATAAAATCCAACCCCCACTTTTGAAAAGGTGCTTCAACTGAAATAGGTTTCAAAGGAAATGGTAATAATTCTCTTTTCCCATAAAAAATTTGACATTCATGACATTTGGTCACTTCTTTATATACATCTGAATACATGCTGGGCCAATAAAAACCAGCTCTAAGAATCTTGTTCACTGTAGCCTTCCATGAATGATGTCCTCCACATATGCCTTTATGAAATTCCCCCATAATATGCTGTGCTTCATTCTCTAATAGACAATTCAACAAAATACCTCCTGTATCTTTCCAGAATAAATTCCCATCTAATATGCAGAATTTGGCTGCTTTCAACTTTACTGATGTTGCTCTGGTTTTTTCCATATTTGTAGGCGCTTGGATATTTTGCAGAACATACACAATGTCTGCATACCAGGGAGATAAAGAGAAATCTTCAATTACTTGTAAATTTGGAACGTCTTCTTTTGAAATTTCGGAAAGAAAATTCATACCTAGAGAATTCCAATTTGTTTATGTGATCATTTTAGCCAGACCTTGGCCTTTTATCAGCTTTGTAGGTTTAATGTCGAGATCATATTCCAATAATACTGCTATCCACTTTGCTCTTTTTCCTTTAGGATATGGCTGGGTAAGAATATCTTTCACTGATGCTGATGGAACATGTGCTATTATATGAGAATGCAATATGTATATCCTGAAATCCTTCAATGCTTTCACTAAAGCATAAGCTTGTTTCTCCATAATGTTATAATTTAATTCTGCATCCCTCAGGATCTTACTGAAAAATTCAATTGGCTGTTCCACACCTTCTTGGTTCTTTTGTAACAGTACTCCAACTACTGTGTGTTCTAATGCATAAGTAAACATAATGAAATCCTTTGAATAATCTGGACTAATTAACACTAGTGCTTCAGTCAATGCCCTTTTAATATTATCAAAAGATTGTCTTGCTTCTTCAGTCCATTTAATTTCTTTGTCTTTCCTTAGCATTTCAGATATGTTTCTCAAAATCTTAGAAAAACTAGGAATGAACCTTCTTAACCAATTTACCCTTCCAATAAATGACTGAATTTCCTTCTTACTCCTAGGGATCCCGACCTTCTGTATGGCAGATACTCTCTCTAGGTCAATCTTGATGGATTCTTTTGATATGATGTGTCCCAACAATCTTCCCTCTTCCATGCAAAAGTGATATTTCTTTGGATTTAAGGAGATCCCAAATCTTCTACATTTCAGAAAAACTCTTTCTAGATGTTTCCAGTGATCAGCAGCATTCTTTGAATAAACAGTGATATCATCCATGTATACTACCACAAATTTGTCTCTTTCATCTGCAAATGCAATGTCCATGGCTCTCTGAAAGATTGCCCCTGTGTTCATCAAACCAAATGGAATTTTGGCATACATAAACGTTCCCCATGGAGTAGTAAAAGAAGTTTTCCCCTGATCTTCTGGGTGAACTTTAATTTGATTGTAACCTGAGAAACTATCTAACATAGAAATTCTTTCATCTCCTACAACTTTCTGCAAAATCTGATCCATTTTCAAGAGTGGATAATTATCTTTCAAAGAGACTTTGTTCAGATTTCTAAAGTCTACGCACAACCTTATTTCGCCATTCTTTTTCCTTACTGGTACTAAGTTAGCCAACCATTTAGAAAATCTCAAGGACACAATTATCTTAGCATCGAACAACTTTCTCACTTCTTTTTCTATCACTGGAAGCAACTTGGGATTTATTCTTTTCAACTTCTGTTTAAAAGGCTTTTCATCAGGTTTGATAGGAATTGTATGCTGTGTAACAGAAACATCATATTCTTTCAGGTCTTCATAACTCCAAGCGAAAACATCTGAAAATATTTTCATCACTTCCACACTTTTATTCTCTTCCTTTCTTGGTAATTTCTTTGAAAGCTTTACCAATTTGGAATCTTCTTCAGAACCTAAATTATAATCTTTTACATCCTCAGGTTTAGGTTCTACTTTTGGATTTTTCAGCATGTCATTTTTATCAAACAATTTTTCTAAAGGAATTAAGCCTCTATGGATAACGTTATTCTTTAGCTGAATTATATCCTTACCTCCAATCCTTTGCTTGAACTTTTCTGTTTCTTCAGGGGAATCGTTTTCATCTTGACCAGACCCAACATCTTCTGCATCAATAGACATGTAATTGAATTCATCTGTCATCTCTAAAAAGCATTTAATCTGTTGATCATCTTCAAAAACCTGTCAGTGTTTGATATTGTCTGGGATAGATGGTCTGTGTATGACCTCAATATCATATTTCGTTTTAGAAAAGATAGGGGTTTTGAACGTAGCTCCCGCAGTGGCCAAAGAATCTGCTACAGTGTTATTAACTATGGGAATTGAAACAACATCATGTTCATCAAAAAAAATTTCCAATAAATCCCACACTTCATTCCTATATGACCTCATTTTAGGATGTTTGGTCTGATAAATAGCTTTTACGTGATTTATTACCAATTCAGAATTTCCAAACACTTCAATTCTTTTTGCTTTTAAATCTCTCAATACATTCAACCCCAGAATCGAAGCTTCATAATCTGCAACATTGTTTTTACACTCAAAATTCAATTGATAAGAAAACATCAAGAATTCTCGATCAGGTGTGATTATCCATACTCCCGCACCAGCTCCTTCTCTGCTCCTAGCTCGATCAAAATGCATTGTCCAAGTTCCTTCTTTTCCAATTTTTTTCTCTTAACAGTCTTTCTTTTTCATTTTCATTAGGTTCAATTAAATCAATCTTTTCTTTGGATTCAACATCATTGTACATAATACATGACCCCAAATGTATGTCTACTGTATATATAGCATGCTTTTCGGGTTCTTTTAAGTCACTTACCAAATAAGCAACCATTTTTTCAGCATATAATCTTCTGTGTACCCCCAACACTGGAATTGTAGCAAAAGACATATCCATCCGCAAAGTTCCTTTTAACTTCGAGGCCCATGATCTAGACAATAGCATACCAAATTTTGTTGGAATATCAGCAACCACCACATCCATGAGAATACCTTTGACTGGTATTTTACTGAGATTGACTGTCAAATCTTTGATCAACCCTAAACATTTTACTTTCCTTGAATCAAAAGAAAATAAGTAATCATATATTCTTGTGATTTCCAATCCCAAAGATTCAACTACAAGTTTCGGCATCAGATTATGAGAAGCTCCCGAGTCTAACATACAATTATGCACAACTTTATCATGAACGTTCAAATCTACATAGAAAGGAGAAATTTCCCCAAAACTATTATCTTCCATTCTTGAACCCAGGCAGATATTAGGAGTATCATCATCTAATTCCAAAGTATCTATTTCCACTCGATTTTCTACTTGCATCATCTTAAAAATTTGTTCCTTATTCTTTAATATCTCATTGAAAGGTATAGAAATCTTGACTTTCGACATTTCACTCTGTATATTGAAAGGAACCAAATTTTTATCACCTTCTTTCACTGAATCTTTCTTGTTATCTGAAATCACTTTTGGCACATCCTCATTTTCATTTTTTCTCGTTTGCTTTTCATTCTGACTGGTGGAGGATTTATCTGTAGATCCTTTTGATTTCCCCATTGACTCTTTTCCTTTGTCTATTATAATGTCTCTGTTTCTTATATTTATCTTTCTTTGAAGATCGTTTATAGCACTCTGGAAACCAATCTGATATTGATCAATTTCTGTCTCCAAATTACAACATTCTCCTTCTGCAAGGAACATATCATGCTCCTGTTTAGTCAGATACACTTTTGAATCAAAACTGCCACAATGGTGAATATCACTCTTAGCCATCTCAGCTTCAACTTCCCCAGCGATATAATCTTCAGGGAAAGGAGGTATGACTGGATATTCTTCTGCATTCCTTGGGTTCTTCTGATCTCTTGGCCTTATGGGTGGGACAAAGGGTCTCCTAAAATTAGGAATTCTGATTTGAGGTTTTGTTTGTTCTTTATTCGGAGCTTTGTTATCCACCACTAACCTGTCTAACAACTTTTCCATAGTTTTCAACATTGCTTCAAAGTTTACATCTGTGGAAGAAGAAGAAGAAGCTGTATTTTGATTATCTTCTTTACTTTTCTTTCGATCTATATCTCTATATCTCATCTTTCCAGAAGCCAACATATTAGCTTCAACTTCCACCGCATCTTTCATCATTATTGCCAAGTGGTAGATCTTCTTTCTCTTAATGTGCATGAAAAATCACCTTCAAAAGCATCTGCATAATGTAACTTGGCTGCTCCTACTGGGGGTTTTATGTATGTAGGGATAGAGTTATAAACTTCATAAATCTGGCAGAGAATTCTTGGACCGACTCAAAACCTCCTTTTTTCAAATTGTTATACTGTGTCAACATCTGTGAAGGATTTTTATGGACTTCCCATGTTTCGATAAAAAGAGTTATGAAAGCATCATAATTAGCAATTGATCCTGCTACTAAAGCTCTGAACCATTTTTTGACTTCGCCCCGCAACCTTTGGGCAAACAACATCATTTTTGCATCATCATGGTCCACCTCTTTTAAATCAATGAAATCACTAAAGTTATCAACATGTTGCTGTGCTGTATATTTACCCTCATCAAAAGTAACGATTCTCTGTCCATAATTTTGAGGTAAATCATGTAAAGCAGCGGGCAAAACCAATGGGGCAAATTTGGCAGCCATGGGTGGTGGATTATAAGGTGGAACAATCACTACCTGTTGTTTATGATTTTGCACAGGTATTCTTTGGGCCTTCGATATTTTGCACCCAGCCCTTTCATATTTTTGTAAGTTTTCCCAAACATATTTTAAAGAATAGTCCCACAAACTTTTTGGGTCAACTTTTGTTTCTTTCAAATCAGAATCTGATTTAGTTCTAAGCAAATTTTATTCACTTGAACCAATATTTTCTTCCTCAAACAGATTTTCTTGAAAATAAGGGAATATATTCAAAAACTGAGGAATACCTTCTTTTGTCTTTCCTTTTCCTTTATCCGTCTTGAGGAGCTTTTCTGGACTATCCACGCTTGAGAAGAACTGTAAAGGGGGATTTCTTCTTGTAGCCACAATGTCTATTTCTGAATACCTTCAAAAAACCTTAAAAAATTTTCACAAGTGAAGTCACCAGGGCAATATCTATAACCAACTTACTTCAAACTTCCTTGCCCAAGAAATTTGACCTTTCTTCTGTCGTTTCTCCTAGGGAAAATTTCGCTTTCGTCCCCAGCAACGACGCCAAAATGTTAGCACTTAGATTTTATCCCGGTTGTAAAATAATAACACATAAGGTAACTTATTTCAAACCAAACTTTAGGTAGAAAACTTAGCCATTTTTTCCACCAGAGAGGGCTCTCTCACAAGATATATGTAGAGGCTAAAATATATAGAAATACGCTCAAAATTTCTCAAAAAGATTTACTTGGTTCAAAAGGAAACAAGAAACATTGGGCATGGAGTCAACTTTCAAATATTTAACGTGCCAAAAAGAGATTTATACCAAACATATTTTCACAGAGGCAAGATAGCAACCATATCACAGTTAATTTGATTTTGCAGGTGGTATAGAAAGAAATAATGACAGTCCATCAACAACAGGTATCTAACTAGGATGAATCCATTGTCAACTTTGGAGAAATAGTGGATACTTAAA
This sequence comes from Larix kaempferi, assembly GCA_027924585.1. NCBI lineage: Eukaryota > Viridiplantae > Streptophyta > Pinopsida > Pinales > Pinaceae > Larix > Larix kaempferi. The sequence goes on along the minus strand of BSBM01000012.1, from coordinate 1,649,184 downwards.
TGCGATAAAATGAGGCATAACCAGTATGAATCCCGATTTATTTCAAATGTTCATTTAAGTATAGAAGAAGAACATAATGGAAGATATAACAAAGAAAGTGGACATGCACATATAAAGATAAGGGAAAAACAGATTGTAAAACTGATCAACACATGAATCTCTAGTCTCAAAAGATAGGTATTTCCACTGTACGGCTTTTATTTATCAAAAATTTGACTTCAAAACATAATTGTCTCTCAAAGAGTTTCCAACCCTTTCAAAAATGACTCATTGTCTTTTATACAAAATTCGAAAGAAGCTTGACATAACTGCTTCTTTTAACTAGTAACTGAAAATGTCTTAACTCGAAAGATAACTATCTTTAAACAATAGAAACTGTCTTCAAACAATATTACAAATTTAAAATAAAAGCATCATTTTGCCACTTGGCAAAAATTCTGAATGTATCTATGAATGGACAGAATATCTTGTCCTTCCATATTTGTCCACATAGTTCCATTGTTCGGCCGTGGGTAAATCATAACTGGTCATTTCCTTCACCAGGACACGCATTTCAAGGTGACCTACATAAGAAACAAGAGGAACATTCTCACAGGTTGAGATCAACATATTTAAAATTTCAAAATCTTCCGCAATTTTCTCCACTAAAAGCTTTCCTGTAAGCATATGATTCAATTGCTGAAACTTTTTGTGATCCATTCTTATGTCAAACAATAATCTCTTATATTCATTAGGGGGAATCGATTCATTCTTTTCATCCCAAAAAGCAAGGAATCCTTTGTTTATTAATTTTTCAAATCGCTTCTTAAACTTTATTACTTCCTCTCCTATATCTCTAGCTTTAGCTTCAATATTTTCAACATGTGAATATTTTTCCAAGATTCTTCTGGCCCACGCAATGACTGAGATTCTATTCATTATATTCATTGCTGTCAAGTCTGCTTCAGTTAAATTGTTTAAGAAAGTTATTGCTCTCTGTGCTATTTCTCTTGGCATTTTGTTTAAATTCTCTCTGACTGTTCTGCAACTCTCAAAGGCATCTTTGGCTACTTTTTCTTTGATTCTCATATAATCAAGATAATGTCCTAATTTTTCAACTTCCTTTATAATTTGATCCCATACCTTATGTTTGCAACCTTGCATTGCAGCCTGTCCTGTCACATGAGATGCGAAACCTTTATTATTATCAGTTAATTCCTGATTCCTTATTTGCAAAGTTTTTATTTCCTTATCTTTAGTCTCATTTTCTTCTTTGAGCTTCTGTATTCCCATTTTCAATTCTTTAATTTCAACATATTTCAAACTTACCTGGGACATGGCTTGTAAGAGACCATCTAATCCAGTTTTATCTTCATCTGTATCTGCATGTACCTATTGCTAACCTATTTCTGCTAACTTTTTCTTTATTTCCTCCAATTTCTCTTCCAAACCAAATTTTTCTTTTTCCCAATGATCTTTTTCCTCGGTGAGCTTCAACATTTTTGCAGTAACATCCTTTACTTCATTTGACAACTCTTCTTTCTCTTTTTCCAGTACTGTTAGTTTGGCTCCTTGGATAAGCAAAGTGTCTGGAATTTTCAGCTTTCGTCTTAACATCAGAATCGTATCATGTTTTTCTTTGAGTAATTTTGCTGCTGCACCTCCCTCTTTGTTTATCAAATCTACTTGTAATCTTTTTATTTGTTGTTGTCGAGACTTATTTTCTGCTTTCTCTTGTCTCAACTGGTTATTCAATTTATTCATTAAATTTTTCGATTTGTCTGCCTTTAATATCGCTCCTAAATAATATGAATATATAACCTCCCCTGTTTGTCTATGCAATAAAATTTTATCTGGGGCATTGATTTTTGTCAGATCCACCTTCATATCTGATATATTATCTTTAGTAACAACTAAAATTTTTAAAGAATTTTCTTTGACATTTCTGCTAGTAAACAAATTGAATTCGGTGTTGGATATATTTCTAACCCTTGGAAATAACTGACTAGTTTGTTGAGAAGATTCTTGTTTATTTTGACTGTGTTCATTAAATACATCCATCAGACTGTGTGGTCTACTTACATCACCTTCCACCAAGGATTCTTGAATACTGTACTCCTTTACCATGACTTCTGGTATTTTGACTTCTGTTCTTCCTTCCTCTTCTGAAACTGCCATTAACTCTTGTTGTTCATCCATTTTCAATTTTTTCCCTTTTTCTGCTCCTTCAATGTTCATTACATCCTGTATGGGTCTTTTAAACCCCACCATTGCAGTATTCATCATGCTTTATGTCTCTGCTGTTGCATCTTTCAATATCATTTCTTTATCATGTGAATCTGGAATGATTTCTTCCTTATACTCCAGCCAATTGGCTCTGTCAGACATTCCCTCAATCATCTGATGATTCAACGCTTTGATGCGATGATCCGTTCTCCGTTTTGATATTATGTTTAATGGATCATACTCAATAGACATGTCTGTTTCAAAACCCATATCGTTCAATAATTCCTTTAAATAAATAGCAGTGTTTTTATTCTTCACTGTGAATGGGCCAAGTGTGAATGGATACTTGATATCTGTTGCTTGTTTGAAAAGCAAGAAGTTATTATGCTTAATAATTAACTTCTGTCTCAGGAACTCCAAAGCAAAAACCCTTAAGGTAAGAAATGCTGGTAAAACATAGGGTTTATGTTTGAAACCATATAATCTAATCACTGTACTGTCTTTTGACAAGAAACAATCTCCTACAGTGTATTCTGCACTTAGTTGCATACATGCTTGCATTTCTAGTAATACCCTAGGTAATTTTTTACCAAAAATCATTCTGAAATATCAGAGAGCATATAATTTATGTAATTATTTCTAATAACTTAGTGAAAATGATCTTAGGGAATTGTAACTCTTCATGACTGGACACCATGATCATTTTAAAAAAAAAATACTGAAACCTGAAATGCCTCAGAGTAGGGAAATTGACCATCTGGTCGTGAATCTTCTCAGTCAAGGATTCTTCAAAATTAAGTCGAGGAATTTGATTTTCATCAATCCCTGACTGAATTGTACTCATTTTATACAAAAGGCTTAACTGAAACTCAGTTACATGCATGTCTGTATCAAACCCTAGGTTTAAAGCGAACAATGTCAAAACCAGCTGGGTATTTTCATCAAATAAAGTGATATCTATAGGGTACGGGATATCTGAAATGTTGGTTTATGGTTTAAGACACGTAGAAAAAAAAATTCTCTATCATCTTGAAGGGTTTGATGATAATATTCAATAACAGACGTTTTAGAAAAAATTTCAGACTTGAGGGTTTGAGAAAGTTCTATTTCTAGGGCTTTAATTATGACGACAGGCTCTATTTTGAAAATGACTATGGTTTTTCGACTATCTGAAACAGTTCTTGCTTCTCTGGAATATTTCTCAGCACACCACGACACAAATTCTGGAAAAGATGGGATTTGGTCCGGGCAGAAGGCTAACAAGTACGACTGGTGGACACTGTGTATGTCTATACCTTATTCTAATAACTTAGAGAACTTAAATTTAACTTCAGCCACTGGTAACCTGATTAGGGTATCATGAATGTCCCCATCTCTATCTTCTAGGGCTTCTTTAGCTTTAAAAACAATTATATCATGTACAGTTTCCATTTAAATCGTTTCTACAAACAAAATTCCGTTAAAAATGTGGGCCAGGTCACCAGACCCTACTTGTATAGACACATCTTTATCCTCCTGTCGCAACTTCTGATCTCCACTAGTCTTCAGAGCTCCTAGGGATAGCGACACATAGACAAAATGTCGTTATTTGAAACCCTTTTGTTTTATATAAGCCTTTTTGCTTAAATTTTTGGCAGATTTCCGAATGTACTTTATATCTAACCATTGATCCCGATCCTTTTGATTTGAGTCGTTATATCTTGCGTCCCTTTATTTCCCATGGTGGTATCCGCGATCCCAATAATGGTTTTCTTCTCTGGTTTTTGATGTGTGCGGATAAACCTTTTTCTGATACCTGTTAGAGTTGTTTAATTGCCGCAACCGCTCTTTCTTCTATTGAGTGCGCACTTCCCATGATGCGGATGAATCTTGGCCATCGATTTTGTCCCAATGTATATCATCCCTCCCATTTATATCAACATGTGGCGTATTCCCTTGGGCCTTCTGCATCTGCCACGTGCTATGGCCCGCCGCGTATTATCCTTTGGTGGTTCCGCACGGCGTCGTAGTGGTTTGTGATACCACTATCACGTTGATGCAGATCAATGAGAATATGACACGTGCCCGGCGGTATTATGTCTGCAACCACTCACGAATGTTTGCAAACGATCCTTTAGGCGGTGTGGGAAACCATGACAGCCGTTGATCTCTATTATTTTCATCTCCACCGTTGAAACTTTACTAAGACTTAACCTCTTCGATAATTACTTTCGGAGTTTGCATATGTAGGTTTGTCTTTGTTGTTTTTTGTATCATGACCCTTTATTTCAACCCATCTGTAGTAACTTCACTTCTTTTGGATATTTTTTCACAAATCTTTTAGGGTTTGAGTATTTTCAAATATACTGTCAACACACATCAACCATGTTAGAAAAGATCATGTGCATCTACATCTTCCAGACTCATCACTTCCCTTTGGAAGAAACCTCGATCTGAAGTGCACCAAGCCTCTCTGTGAAGTACTCAAACTGCACTTTGGCCAATGGCTTGGTCAATACATCTGCAATCTACTCATCCATCTCAACATACTCTTCTTTAGCTGTACTTAGTGCTACGTAGGACTACTTCCTGCTAAACCAAGAGATCACACCTAATCCCATACTGAAGCAACACCTAGATGTGCTCTTCCTATCTGCAGCACTGCCTGCCCAATCTGAATCAACATAAACCTGCGGGTTAAACTTTTGATTCGCATCATACTTGAGCCCATAATCAACTATACCCTTTAGGAACCTCAGAATATGCTTTACAACAACCAGGTGAACACTCCTCAGATCCGTCAGGAACTGGCTCAATGTGTTCACCGCAAAGCAAATATCTGGTCTCGTGTTCGTCAGGTACATCAAGGACCCAATCATCTGACGATACATCGTGACATCAACCGGATTAGATGGAGCATCACACAGAAGCTTTAGTTTTGATGTCATAGGTGTGGTCATAGCCTTGCAGTCCATCATCCCAAACCTCTTCAGGATCTCTACTGCATACTTCCATTGTCCAAGGAAGATTCCATTTGCACTCTACCACACCTCCATGCCAAAAACAAATAGTGCATCATCCCCAAGTTCTTCATCTTGAACTCGGCAGCAAGCTTCCGCTGCATGTCTAAAATCCTCACCTTTTACAAACAGGTCATCCACATACAATAGTAGTATCACTGGATTGCCTTCCTCAACCTTGTAGTAAAGGTTGGAATCCGCTTTACTCTTGGTAAATCCCAAACTGGATAGAAAGCTGTCTATCCTACCATACCAAGTTCTGCACATATATGACTCTCTGTCATGTGTCTTAGCACCAAGTGGCTTCTCCACATACACTTCTTCTTCAACTACACCATTCAAGAAGGCTGTCTTGAAATCCATTTGGTGTATCTTCCACTTCATCACTGCAGCCAGAGTAAGTACAGATCTAATGGAAGTGTATCTGGCTACAGGAGCAAAAGTCTCTATGCTACCACCTGCAACATGCTTGATCTTGTAGATCCTCTTGGAAGCCACTACAGACTACCCTTTGGGACTGCATCCCAAACATCTTCATGATCGACTGATACTCCTCGATCATGGCATTCTTCCCAGATCCTGGGAACTTCAATATCTTCAATATTTTCAATAGATAACTTTGTTGCTGAACAAATGTTGTAGTCCTTCTTTTGTAGGTGATGGTATACGATCTTTCCTACACAACAAGTTAAATTGCATGATTAGAAAACATCTCAGAGTTTTCAGAACAAATTCTTACACATAAAGAAATATGTCATACAGTCATGCAATTATCTTAGCCAATGCTTCAATACAACATTTATCCATATTCCATAACTTTCTAGATGCCTTCCAATCTCTACCTGAACATTGTTAAGAGTGTGCACAACTCCTAACATATCAGCAAAGAGGTTTCATTCTAGATAAGTAGCAATGGAATGTTATACAGTGCCATAGGCCACTTACCCATGTATATTAGTAGTATACTGTTCATCAATGCAACTATTCTAATATGCATAATACACAACCTAATTCTAGGAACATACGCATATACATCATTGAATAACATTATGTAAGAAATGACAATTCAAATACTTATCTTTGTTTGGTTGCTAGGTGGACTCCCTCTGAAGCTTTGCGACTCCATTCTGATGTGGATTGTGAGAAGTGGTCAACTCCCTCTGAATATCTGCATCCTTGCAGAAACTACTGAAGTGTGCTCCTTTGCTTTCTTGCAGGAACAATTGGAGTGTGCTCCCTCTTTATCTTTGCTTCCTGGATTACCTGTTATTGAACTTATATCCATCCTTAATCACTATGCATGCTTATTAGTATCATCATTGTGTTATCCTTGAGGTCTCATACATAATCACACATTTATTAGTATAATCTTAATACTATCAAAACAAAATAATCTTAAACATGTATAGTCATGATCATTCACAGATAATAAACATTAGTATTCAAGGTTTCAGGGAAGTCTTCTTTTACTCATGCATATTCTTATTTGATCATAGGACTCTTCTGATTAGTTAAATCATCAATGCATAAACCCGTGATTACTCAAACCTATACCTTCATGATTCTTTTGGTTAGTCATATCATCAATTATGGTAAGAAACATAATATGCATACAACCATGACTATTCAAACCTATGACTTCATGAATAATCATTATCAACAACACAACATGATAAGATCCTAACACAAGGTAGGATTCTAGCTTGATATAGGAAAAACATACCTGGATTAGCATGCTAGCTAGTTATGTCTAACATACCTGCATAATGTCTTCTGGTTCTCTTTAGTGACTTGTGCTAGTAACCTGCATGTCTCATAAGTTAACCATTGTAGAACCAAGTTATAGATACCTCGTAAGTAGATCTTCTATGTGATCCATGACAATGGATGAATCTTTGTCTTCATGTCACCATGATCATATGTTCTTGGAGTAGAACATGATTTGTCTTTCTTGGTGTGCCTTTTATGTTAGCGAACAACATAAACCTCATACAACATCACAATGCATTAGTACAATCATAAGTGTCAAAACCTTAATCAATGAATATCTTCTATTAAGGTGATACGACAAGTCTAGTAATTAATCAACATTGTATTGTAATGATATGAAGACAAACATATCATAAACTTAACCATGAACATAATTCGAAACATACCTGTAAGCTATACCTGTCAAGATTGCTTATAATATTCTTATGGAAGGGCTTAGCCTCATCTCCCTCTGAGACAGGAATTTCTTCACTTATGCAGGTGACCAATCCATCTTCTTCTAGGATTAACCCAATCCACTTGATTTGCAAGAACTGGACCTAGAGCTGGATTAGGGTTTGTCAGAGAAGCCCCAAAAATTCAAACTTTGAATTTCAAATTTTCGAAAGGATAGAAATATGCACCTTGATGAGCTGATCAAGCTAGTATATTCAGAATTTGAAAACTGCAAAGTTTAACTCCTCAATTTTTCCTTTGAAACTTCCAAATTCATTGGACGTGACCTTGAACTAGGGTTTGATGAAGCCTACTCTTCTGCCCAGTCAAAAGGTTTGATACAAAGCTCTAAGCTTCTATTTTTCTAAGGAGCTTCCAGCCATGGTCACAGATTTCGAAAATTCTCATTTTTGCAGAAGCCCTAATTTTCCACTTTTCCAATCAAAGTCCCGAACTAGGGTCTGATCAAGCCTGGTCTTCTTCCCAACCAAAAATTCTGATCTTGGTCTTTAAATTTCTATTTTGATGAGTATCATTCAGCCGTAGTCTCCGATTACAAAAATTCCAACTTTCTCTGAAACCCTAAATTTCAAAAGCCATGAATGAAGGTGCTAAAAAATAATGATGTTTTGATAGAAATATGTACCTGATTGTTTCTGGTGTAACTCTACACTTTTTGATCCAAAGGGTCTAAAAACTTTTTTTGTGTTATCCTAACCTGTCATCTTTCCATCCCAATAGGTATGAACTCAATTGGATTCTCTGAGAGAGAGTTATGCCAAGTGTCACAGCATGACCTGCTTATGGGATAAAACAAGAGATCGAACTTGTATGGTGTTCCACGTGTCACTGGTTCAACTTCGGCCTCTGAATAATTTTCATGATATAGTACATTCTGTGTAGTACCTGTCACATTTTATGTAATTTCATTTGGATCTTCCTAGCCCAAGTTATGACCTTTTTTCCAAGGTCACCTGTTTATGACTGAGATCTGGAAGAGGCAGAAACCATATATTGTACAGATCATACATCACAAAGTACAACGAATTAGAGGTTTTACTTTGGACACAAGGTACATGGAGATCTTAGATTCGACCTGTAACAATTTCAGATCCGAAAACTTCGCCAAAATGGAGTTATAGCGAAAGTGATATGATGACAGGTTTTTGCTATATCAAGCCCTAGCATCGTAAGTGCAACAAGTGTCATACATGCCATATCATGCCTTCTTTCAGGTTAGCTCTGATACCATGTTAAATTTTCAGAATTTACTTCGATCTGATCTAGGATATTAACTGAGAGAACAACATGTACAGCAAATCTATAGCATATCAATCATGGACACAGTAATGCAAGCACACAAGAGACACAGAGTTTACTTGGGGAAAACCATAAAGGTGAAAAACCCCAATAACTTTCTCAGAGATAGATAGAGCAATGATACAACCAGAATACAAGAGATAGTCTTCTCCTAGCAGTAGAGCCTCCTCCTCATAAGTTCGCCACTTTCCGAATGAGAGAAGTGTGTGAATGAATGATCAAATAGAGATCTCCCGATCTCTATTTATACTTGTTATGTCCTACCCAATAAACTAATGGGGCTTGCATGTCTAGCTTAACCCATGGTTAACTTAATCTGGGCCGACCCCTAATAGGGTGGTCTAATAACCCTTCGACCCACATGACTTATACAGGGTCGACCCCAACAAGGTGGTCTAATAACCCATCAAGTATAAGTTACGACACTTACAATATAAATGACAACACTTCTGTATAGAGGAATAATAACATCTCTATAGGAATACAAACACTTCCATATAGAGGAATAATTCCATCTCTATAGGAGTACATAATACATATATGAAATACATGGGTGAAATACATTTCGAAGTTACATATACATCAACATTTGAGAAGCTTCCAACAATGACCCCACAAAATCATTACCCTCCTTTGTTCCCTGAGAGCCTCGAATGAATCGAAGGACAATTTTTTTGGATCAGTAAGTATAGGATTAGCTACAACCCCTTTTGGAAGTGAGTACTTCGGGTGGTGGTGTCGACAATTCTTGGTCATCCAAGAGTTACCAAATATAGTTCTGTATTTCCAGGGAGATATGGATCTAGTGGTACCTCCCAGATATTCTGGGGATAGTCTTAGTGAGTAATTCTTTTATTATATTTCATTTTTTTTGTATTTTGAAATATTTAAAATAAATGCAGGGGAAAATATTTTTGTGTATGAGCCAAATGAAAAAATTTGACTATGATGTAGATGTTGGACTAGAGCCCCTTGTTGGCCACCCATACTTGCGACAACATGAGCGTCAAGCAGGGGAGGGACTGGAAGTTACTTTAGCCTCTATTGAGGAGAACCTACAGGGACTTACCAAAGGTATCCTTGCTAGCTAAATTTATCGCTTGTTGGAGACTATGCAACGGCAGGTGGTAGGGGTTACTAATCGATGGATCAACTTGATCCTGTGAGTGGCTACATGTGTCTTGTACTATAGGGAGGAAATAGAGTGTGAGAACCAATTCCAACCTTTTCTCTTTCTGTACTTATATTCTATGATATATCTTTGTATTTGTCTAATATATATGCATCATTGAGGACTAGAGGTCCTTATTTTGTAGGATGACTCGTACTTTTTGTATTTGATGACAATACTCTTATCTTAATTGCATAATCTTTTTATTGGCCTATTTACAATGTGTACATGCTCTTTGTTCTTTCTTTCAAGTATGTGTCAAATGTCTATCCAATCAATAGTTAGATAATATATCATAAATCAAATTTAATCTTCTTGGAACATGAACATATATAATGATTTCAAAGTGGCTTTCAAGAAGATACACCCTCATAAACTTGTGTAATAACGCATGATGATGGATATAGTACACCATTTAACCGTGACAACCAATTGTGAGTCCGTATGGATGCTTAACCATTGAATGCCAAGTGAAATTCCCCCCAATAATAAGTTGATCACGACACTATATTCAGTGATGTTAGTAGCCAGACCTAGAGATGCTCCATAAGAATCCACAAGCTGGCATGTGGGATCATAGGTTACCAAAGCTACAGAAGCTAAGTTCTGAGTGTGACGACAAGATCCATCCACATATCCCACAAACATAGGTTGTCATGTTCCCAATTTTCCAGTACCAAGGGAAACAAAGAATCCACCAAACCCCCATGGATCCTAGTGAAGACCAAGGAATTAATTAATGAAAAGGGGGATAACATTATCCTAGGCAATTATTAACTTGGAATAAAATTATCCTATAGTTTTTTAATTAATTAAATTAGAAGGATGTAATGATTATTTTTATATCTAAAATATCAATTATTTGTTTTGGTGAGTTGGATGATGATAAGGATACCATGAGGATGCATGGAGGGATAAGGCTAGCCTTATGATTTGTCACACCAAAGAAGAAAGTGGAGAAAAGTAGCACAAAGAAAGATGCCAAGATAAAAGGAAAGAAACTAACAAAAGCATGCAAGTGAGGAAAATATAAACAACTAGAAAGGAAAGGAGGGTGCAGTTTCCTAAAAGGACAAAAGATAATATAGTTTGAAAAGAAGGAAACTCCATGAAAAGAAGGGAGGGCGCACTTTCCAAAGAAGGATGAAAAGCAATGAGTAGGAAAAGCAGGAAACATTGGAAACGCTAGGAGGGCGCACTTTCCAATGGAGGAGAAAGCAAGCAAGTTCGCAAAAGTAGGAAATCCTATCCACTCAAGGAGGGGAAATTTGGAAGGGATCTCATAGGTAACCAAGCACATCAAATTGTTCAACAGGTCATCATAAATATTATAAAAGAATCCAAGCAACTCCTTTTCACAACTTTTGATCATTATTGAATTTGTGTGTGAGCACTTTAGCTTACCAAGGCAAGGAGATGTGCCCTATCCAACCTATGGGAGATGTGCCCCATAGGTCCAGTTCCACCCTTCTGCACATGATCCAGTGAAACCATTTATACCAAATTGAAGATATGATCCATCTCTATGATTAAATCCTCTCTTCTTTCTATCTTCTGAAGCATTCTTATCATTTGGTGGAAACAACGTTAAAGGGTAGAAATCAAGGTTATGGGTTCATAACTTATGAGAATTTATGGGTTGTGAGACATGTTCCATTGCATCAAGAGTGTCATTTCCATTAAGAAACTCCTTTTTCCTTGTTGAAAAAGGTTTTTGGATGACCAATATATACAACCATTCTCACCGGAGCCAAGGTTTTAGTGTTAAGGAGCACACGTGTGAATTTTCAGTTGATGAATGCGCCCTTGAGAAGATTAGAAGGTTCAATGCACACATCATGTACATGAATCAGCCCTGATTTCATCCTCCTATCATATTTAGTACATAATTTCATCTCCTCCTACTCTTCTCATACTTATTCTATCAATATTGTAAGATTCTCTAGCATTGGAGATTATTTGAAGGACTTAATGTAACAATCTCTCTATTCTATGCTCATGACCTCTTATTTCGACCTGATGTTTTTCAATAAGTTATATAAGAACCTTCATTTATTCCAGAAGTAAAATTTGTAATCCTCTAAGTCCATTTGGATCACGAAAATGGAAGACTAGCTCTTTATGCATCTTTTAATGACTAGTTTTACCATTTTTACCAGTAAGAAGTATGTATGAACTTATTTTCTGATTTGATGGTTGTTTAAGACTCCTGAGACAATATTAAAGCATCAAAAGCCTTGTTTCTGAGAATTTGAAGACACTTTAACCTGTTTGAGAGATTTTGGAAAACTGGTAGTTGAGCAGTCCTATTTAGCGCAATTGACCCTTTGGCTCCCAAATTCACCCAGAGCCTCCCAAATTCCATGAAACTCTTATCCATAATTCAATATGTATTTTGATTCCTGACATGCACCACTAGTTTCATTAATGTGTAAATATCTAAGTCTAGTTTGCATATACTGGAGTGCCTAGGAAGCCTCAAAGTAGACATCAGTTTCGACTGACTGTTGAAAAGTAAATCGCCCCAGTGCTTTGTGCATAGGAATTGGAATTTGGACCTGTTTTTGTCATATTGGATTCTGCACACATCTCCATACATTTTTCAGATCCAAAATATCCTAAATTGATAATTCTGGAGTCACCTAAATGTGCCCTAGACCAGTTCAATTCTAACTAGTTTTTGCTAGCCAAAATTGTGTTGTTACATTTTAAATTTGGTATAAAATTGACTCCAAACTGATCATGGATATTACATAGGTGCATCCGATTAAATATGTCAATCAAAATACAGAGCATGATGAGTGACGACCAATGCTAATCAAAAGCATAAAAGAAAAAAAAAAACCTAAGCTACTTACTTTACATATAGTACAAAAGAGTTTTTCCCTAACCTAGAGGTTTAGGAATAATACCTCTTTAGATAGAGCCCATTTCTAGGCCCTGGAATGATCCCACTGAAATATTTTATCTCATAATATCCCTTATTTGAAACACACTTTATGATGTATGGGACTAGACACATTGAATTGAATTTACCATTCCCAATATCATCATTCTATTGGTCATAGAAAATCACCGACTCCTTCAGAGAAGACATGACGATGGATAGATTTGTCGTACTAATCCTTCACATGTTTCTTGTGTGATTTGTTAGCAGTAGATGCATCTCTTTTATTCCCATATACTTGTTCCAAGTATACTAAATGTTCTTCTAACTAGGTAGTATACTTGGTATGCTCTATAGCAATCCTCAAATATGGGATTTCAAACTCAATGGGTAACACAACCTATACTCCGTATACAATCTGGAAAGGAGTAAATCATGTTGCATTTTTTATAGAGGTTTGATATGCCCACAAAGATGGGTAAATAATTATATGTCAATTGTACCTATTCCTACTCATAGACCTTTGGAGGATGGTTTTCAAGGACTTATTAACTACCTTTAATTTCCCATTAACTTGAGGGTGAAAAGGTGACAAGAAATATTTCCAAAAAACAAGTTTCTCAACAATCTTTTCCATCATTTTGTTTGAAAAGTGACTGCCATTATCAATGACAATATCCATGAGTATACCAAAACAAGCTATGATTTGGTTAAACATAAAGTGTGTTGCAGTTTCATCATTGCTCTTGAAGGTAGGCATGGATTCGACCCACTTAGTAAAGTAGTCGATAACCACAATAATGTATTTACGACCACTTTTCAATGTTGGGTTATAGGTTGTAGAATATATCACCCATTTTGTGAAGAGACTAATGGTGATAAATGGATAGAGAGGAGAAATGTGTGTGTGCACTTTCCTGGTGAAGGACTATCTGGGGTGGAATTTCTTAACTTCTTCTATACAGTATTTCAAAATTGAGGGCCAAAAATAATATGCACACAAAATATTTTGGGTTGTAGCAAGTCCATATAGATGACCACCAAAAGCTCCACCATGTCAATCATTAAGCACTCTTTCTGCCTCCTCATGCATTAAAAAATGTATTATGATTGTATTGATCCCTATACAATGCAAATTATCTCCAATAATGACATCTTGTCTTTCTTGGTGAAGGATTTTGCGTCTTTCCTCATGAGAAGAGTGAGTAGGGACACTTTGGGTTTGTAGGTAAATCAAGATGTTTCCATACCAAGGTTCTTCCAAGCTGATGAGAAAAGTTTGTTCATCAGGTAATGACTCATTTTACACTATCCCCTCACCATATCGGGGAATTTCTGACATTAACTCTGCAAAACCTAATGATTCCTTAAATTTGGCTAATGTGAAACCTAGATCAAACTCCTAAAGAATAGAAATCCATTTATTTTACTTTCCACCAATGATCCATCAAGGCAAGATATGTTGGAGTGGATTGACATATGCAATGAAAATTGTTCTTCTAAGGATGATGTACTACATAAGCCTTTGTACCACATGAATGAAAGTTAATGCCAACTTCTCAACATGAGAATACCTTAACTTAGGACTTGCCAAGTTCTTACTTAGGTAGTAAATGACATGTTTCTAGTGAGAATCATATTACTGGACCAAAACCATTCCTACCATGAAATTGGATGTTTCCAAATACAAGAGGAAATATCTACTATAATCTGGAGGACTCAACAATGGGGAAAAAATTAAAGCCTTTTTCAAAGAATTGAGTGATCTTTGAGCATTATCATCCCATACAAATGCGACCCCTTTCCTAAACAAATGCATGAAACCCTTTGTGATTTATGCATAGTTAACAATGAATCTTTGGAAGGAATTGGCCTTCCCTTGAAATATTTGTAATTAATACAAGTTACGCCCCAAGGGGGGGTATTATACTAATGCATAAACCTTGAACACATCTACCATTATCCCAACCTTCAAAACAATGAAACCCAGTAAGAAACCTGAAACGACACATAAAATGCACTTATGAGGATTCAAGCAAATATTATAATAATGACATTTATCAAAGATAGCCCGAAGGTTCTTGGGGTGATCCACTCTCCTCTTAGAATTTCCTGTTAGGTCATCTAGATAGGCCTATACAATTTTATTGATGGCATGAGAAGCATAAGACATGGCATGTTGGAAAGTTGCTCTGGCATTATTTACATTAGAAAACATTTTCCTATAAGAAAAGGCCCCCCAAGGGCATATGAAAGCATTTTTGTGTTAATATTCAGGTTAGATTTGAATGTGATTGTATTCTGAAAAGTCGTCCATAAATGAGAAGATCTCATTATCAATGCATTCGTTGATTATTAGAGTGTGTATTAATTTTCAAGACCTGAACTTAGCATGTCCTAAGGATAATTATCCTACCCCGTTCATTTCTAATGTTCCCTTGTTTAGTATCCACAGGTACCAAATTGGACACCCATTCAGTTAGAGGTACATGATATATGAATTTTGCATGGAGAATATTCTCTACTTCTACTTTTATAGTGGAAACTTTTTTAGGGTTTATTGGTCTTAATTTCTACCAAACTGGCTTAGCATTAGGATATGTCTTAATCTCATGTTCGACAATAGCTGGTTCTATTCCTGCCATTTCTTCGTAGGACCAAGAAAAAATATCTCTTTTTTCTTTGAATAATGTATTATATAATGTTATTTATTATGGTGAGCATTCTGCACCAATAAAGACATTCTCTACAATGCATGGGGTCTTAGATATATTAATGGTGATGGTTGGTGAGATCTTATCCATGTTCCCTTATTCATACACTTGTGATGTAGAGATAGGGATACCATACCACTCGATTGACCCTATTTTAGTAGTTCCATTCTCATCAATTCTAATCTCATTACCACAAGGAAGAAATGATGCTCGATGATGAATGTCTCTCCAAGGTCTCTCTCCTAAATACATAGATTCAACAATGGACTCATCTGACATCATAATAGTGTATAAGGATCATGGCATGACAAAGAATTGATGGCAAAAATGGGTATTGAATACTGATCATCAACTTCCATTTGGATGGAATGATGTTCCTAGTCTGATTTCTCTAAAACTCTAGCTTGATAAGCTATTTAAATTGCAGACATAAACGACACAACTTTCCTACACCCAGTTCCTTGTGTTGGTTCCGGTATCACCCAAGGGAATTCAAAATAGGAGGTTTTACATTGAGACACCTTCTTCATGGAATCAATAGCAACAAATGATATCACATGTATAAGAGCTTCATTGTCACCTAAGGTGGGTGGGGGTAAAATGAATGTTCCCAATAGGGTAGGATACATTCCCACACCAATATTTTCATAGTCCTTTTATATAATGTCTTACTAGGGGGACATTTATCCCAAAGTTATATGCATACTCATTTCTATGGAATGATAACTAATTGATGGTGAATATATTTCCTTCATGGGTAAATTTAATCACTCGAAATATTGAAGATACCACAGCCATCATGGGACGGGTCCAAATCCTTCCTAGTAACATATTGTAATCAAGTGGAGCATGAACAACTTCCACTTTTACATTAATTTTCTTTCCCCTAGATCTGTTGGGAGAACCACGATAATTCCATCAGGTTGGAATAAGTGACCATCAAAATCCTTTAGCATGGCTACTGAGGGAACTACTTCGGGTGAGCCATTGGATTTCCAACATGATAAGGATATTACACAAGTAGATGCTCCCTCATATACAACTATTCAGTGGATGTTTTACCATCCAATCAAAACATAGATATGAAAAGTTGCATGGTGAGGTAGGTGAGGATTCCTATTATCTAAATTGAATTTCAACAACTGACTATAAAGGATCCATGGCCCCTATAGCTGAAAGTAGGGTCTTCTATTGAGTAAGACAAATTGAGGAATTCAAGGGTGTTCATTGCATAAGGAGCTTGGGCCAGATCTTCCACTTTGCTATAATTTTGAGCAACAAACACATTTGGATTGTACATAGATTTTTTTAGAAAACCTTTTGGTATTTTGGGCATAGTCTCATTTGTTCATTTCTCTATGTGTAATGGTTGATCTGTTTCAGTTTCAGGATTTTATTTTCCTTTAGATATGGATGTGGTTGATTCATAATTCGTATTCCCTGTCTAGAGGTTCATTTCCCAGTGACACGTGAACACATCACTTTGGCTTGGATTTATTACTTTTCAAGAGGTACCCTGGTTTCCCCCTTGTGAGGTTGTAGGGTTTTAGTTAGTAGTACCAATCATTTGTTGATGTTGTGGAGGGAAAATATTAGTTAGCATGGCAGGTTGCTTGGTATCTTATTGTTGTGCTAATAACCATTAAGAAGTCTCTAACTTAGGGAATTTATAGGTTAAGTGATCCTTGGTGCATAGCTGGAATGGAAACCTCACTTTTCCTTTTTCTCCCCCCCCCCCCCCCAACATATTGTTATTGTTATTTGCATTACTATTTCCCTTATTCCCATTTTTATTATTCTTATTCTTTTTTGCTCTGGGCTATTGATTTCCCATAGTGTTAGTTGTTTGTACTAATAGAAAATTTATGGGAGGGTTGGTTTTGGGGTTTTTGTTTTTGTTATTATTCGATTTAGGTGCATTCTGGTTTCTACCTTGACAGGCCACAACATTGTCAACTAAACCAATCACACCATCAACATGAGATCCAAGGGTTGGTTTGGTTGGATTGCTATCTGATCTAGTAGTAGTAGGAAGGATCTCATACAACGTTCTTAACTAGGAATACACCAAATCAAGTTGTTGAGCCTTAATAATGTATTGATCTAATGTTTTCATTATAGAGAGGGACACATCCTTCGCAATGAAATGTTGCAATGATTTGATGAACCAATCAGTTAAGAACTCATCAGGATTTTGTGCGTTTATTAAAGTACGACTCCTTCTCCATTCATGAATGTGTTCAGATATGTACATGGACTTATCCTGCTTAAACGAAGTCAATATTTCTATGCCAATTTCATAACAGAATGGTAACTATAAATGATTTAAGAATGTCGTTGCAATCACATTGAAATCATTAAAGGAATCTTGTGGTAACTCATTGTACCACTTCATTGCTATTCCTGCTAAGGTCCTTTGGAAGAGACACAACTTAATGGAATCGTCCATCAAAGAGTTCGAATAAAACCAAATATTGAAATTCATCACATGGTTTATTGTGTCCTCTTTAGGATTCCCCTCAAACTTAGGTATCCATGAAGGAATTTTGTTAGGGATAGGGGGCCATCTAGGATTGTGCAACACCAACCCATTGGTTAGCTTCATCATATCTAGCATACTAAAAGTAGCCAAGAAGGGTATCTTTTCCTATGACATATAATTACAATCCCCAAGACAATTTGTTGATCATTGGTTTGTATTAACAAAATACTAGCCTGATATATATGGATTCCTAAGATTTGTGAAAGGTTGATTATTTTGTCCAAAATTTTGATTCTAACCAAACTAATTTCGTAGACATGAAGTCATATTGTTTCCAAGTGTCACCCCCACGAATGGTTTGCTTCCTTGAGAAGTATTAGCATTTGAAGTATTGACCATGTTCATCCCTCCTTCCTATATGAAGGAACATTTCTTTGGTGCATATTATGCCCCCAAGAAAATCCAACATGGGTGCTCCCTATTCTAGGATTAATTGTATTTCCTTGTGACATATTTTGTCCTAAAGGAAACCAATACTCATACCTCCCATTCCTTGGAAAGGTATGTTCATCTAATGTAAGTTGGAGTCAGGGACACCCCCAGTCATTTTGGAAGGGCCGGTCATGAACATATGTCCACTATAGTGTGGGAAATATTAGGATGGAGTCGATGGACCACTGGCAAGGGAAGTATTTTTTTTACAGTGGGAGGAATATCAAAATTAATAGGTTGGAACTTGGGAATTTCATCCCAAAAGAGAAACAGTTAGTGCCTTGTGGAATAGATGAAGCCCCTCTAGTAAGCACCATTACCAATGGAGCTTACCACCCATATTCTCCTGCAGATGACATATTTAAGTTTCCTTCTCCTATGGGAACTGAACTAACTAGGGATGTAATATCTCCAGTGATGGTACCTCCCTTTTGTTTTCCATACTAGCCCACTCGGATGGTGTATTATTTACTCTAGGGGAATGTGACTCAAGTTCTTGGTTATGAACAAAATTAGGACTCTGTGGTGGGTTTAACAACCCTTCTATAGAAATAGGACCTAGGTTCTCCTATAGCTGAGGAGAAGTGGATCTAGGGGATTTATTCAACTATCCATTAGTGTCACTAAGGTGACCTTCCTTGGATGAAATCTCATAATCACTATAAATTGAATGGTTTTATTCTTCTTCATGTTATATTTATGGTTCTTGGTTTTCTTCCTCTTCCCCCTAAGGGGTTGTAATCTAGTCTTTACCTTGGCGCAAAGAAATCTCTCTATTTAGGAGAGTGTCCATGAATCCTTTTGGGCCTACATAAAGGTTGATTGACCATGATGTCCTACTGAAAACACAAAGGAGAAATACAAAATAAGAAATAAAACAAACAAAACACACTAAAAATGTTTTTGAAAATATATACAAAAGAATAAATACTCTTTTAATGATACGAACTTGGTTGTTTAGGACCAAGTACTTATTCACTGAAGAGATGCAATCAAGGATATTTCAGAGGTTAGCCTACGATGATTAGGTCCCAAGTCCAACTAAAAAATATTTAAAGAGATAGTTATGCTAACCTTCTATGCACCAATCGTGAGGGGTGCAAGCACTAGCCTTTGCAAATACCCTCCCAAGGATCCAAGACAAACATTCTACATCTATCTTAGGTTCCAAAAGATATTCCTCTTACAATGGACTATGAGGATCCTAGGAGAGGAAACTAAGTTTACCACTTTGGCGGTCTACTGTTATCTTGACATTTTTATAATCCTATAGTTCAGGAGTCCTTCTTTAATTATCGAGCAGGAATCGTACAAACTTAAGAGACACTACACAGTGTATGTGAAACTGTTGAGAGAATCCTATCTAAATATTTATTCTATGGAATTGGAAATGATTTCTAAGTGATGTGAGCGATTCTAGAAAAGAATATAAACTCACTGATCTATGAAAGCATGAATATATATTTAAAAACAACATCTACTTAATGAAGGAAATGGTTTGATTCATAAAACTAAAATTAAACTAAAAACCATGCAATGATTAAACTAATAAAACATGAAAGTCTATTCTAAGAAATGCTTTGAAAATTTAATCTAATGCAATGGAAATCACTTATATGAAAGATGAAATGTTTTAATTTAAGAAATCACAAAAGGAACTAATATAAACCAAAGTTGGAATGATGACAATACAAATCTGACTAAATGGTTCGACTACAGACACCATATAATTGAACTACAGATGTCGTTATGCAAATATACAGATTAAAACAGGAAATTTCCAGAAATCTATTCTAAGCAACAAATTATCTTTAAATGAATGACAACTATGTACTTGATCA
Organism: Larix kaempferi; assembly: GCA_027924585.1. NCBI lineage: Eukaryota > Viridiplantae > Streptophyta > Pinopsida > Pinales > Pinaceae > Larix > Larix kaempferi. The sequence continues at coordinate 1,628,868 of BSBM01000012.1, read as the reverse complement.
AAACAAAGAAATGCTTTTAAACTAAAAATGGAAAGAACACAAAACTCCTGCTCAACACAATGAGGGGGCCCACATCAAAGCGTGTTACAGGAGCTAATCTTAACTATAAAATCACAAGTGATGTAAACCATGATTATGCCATTATATGATTTAAGAAATCATTGTCCAAAATACAAAATGAACTGTTGCAATGTATCACAATAAGTCCGCTATAGAAGTGTATGGAACTAAGGCTAACCTCTAGTATGAGGCACGAGTCTCTACTTATTACAAATTTCAAAAAAATCATTCCAAAAATATCTATGTTGGTGATCTTGAGATCAATCTCATGAAGATATCCCACTCTCTGAAAATTAGGACAGACTTGCAGTCTCACAAATTGATCTCAAGCTTCTTCATCCTTTCACGTGGACAGTTAGAATTAATCTTGCTTACGTTTAGCTCAAAATTGGATGTGATCTGTTGGCTCTGTGATTTCCACTAACTTGCATTTAATCACATAGGATACTGAACCACTTGTTAGCTTACTTAAAAACATATTAATAAAGGAATATTACCACATTTTATCATTACTTAAAAATCGACTACAATCATAACCTAGCCTACAGAAAGGGGTGATCTTATGCTTAATTGTTGCTCCATAACAATAGAAAGATAATTTACAACTGCAATTAATACCTATATCGTGGCCCTATCATCTCCCCCAAACTTTAAGATGATACACATCCTTATGTAACCCATCCCCTTGGCCTGGTGGAATTTTCTGCTATTCAACAACCTCTCTGATATCCCATGCAACGATCCTAGGTGCCCCTATCTATTGGTAATATCCCATGTTCTATTTTTCTTTGTCCCAATTCCTCCTTTCCTATTCTTCATCAATGTTTTCCTTGATTTTCAGGGGAATAAAAATGGTGGGTTTATCTTCATTCCAATCCATTTCAGTTTATTTTTCTGTGAAGATTCTCTATACATTTGTGTCATGAACAGGGAAACATCCAACCTATGGGGGGAGTGTGGCTCCATCTTCTTCAAATCCACTAGAATTATTTTCTACCCATCCTTTATGGCATCCTCCACATCCTCAAGCATACTCTAAATTCGTTTGTCAAAATGTTCAATAGCTTCTTCCTTCTTCTCCTCGAGGATAGGAATTAAGTCCTCATCAGTTGCTAGAGTATCGTGATTTTGGATCACTATTCCAGTATGAGGTGCTTCTTCTCTAACCCATAATGCATTAACCCATCCCTTTGGGTGGTAAAGATGAACATCATGTTCTCTTTCTATTCCATGGTCCATCCAGGAACATAGTGCTCTCAACTGAAAATCACTAATGTATGGGTTTGGTGACCAACCATATGAATGAGTAACAACCAAGTTATGGAGGTATTATTCACACACTAGTATTTTTCAAGATCTATCATGTCTAGAAAGACGTCTACAAAATCATTTGGTTTGGACCATTCCATTTGAAAAATATTCTTTAACCTTTGTAGCTGAAATTGACACCAATTCTCTCTGAGATATATGGTATAAATTTTGGATGGGGGTATATAAATGACAATTTCCTCATAAAGCATCGTAGTTTGATCTAGGATAGTCTCCAACTTTAATATTTGTTGATATTTCTCTGCTAGCTTTCCTTGATCTTTCCCAAATTATGTCTATAATGCTTAGTTTTGCTGCTCCAAGTGCTTTTTCTAGTAAGCATGGTTCATCTTTAAAATATGAATCTTCTCATGGATGAATGGAGTTTCTGTCGAATTCACAACCTTCCCACTCACCCTTTTGGACATAGGGGAATGTGTAGCAAGCTTGATTGCTACCAATTCTTCCTTAACCTTTGATAGTTCTGATAATGCATCTGCTAGATGAGAATCCTCTTTGATTGGCATTTCTTCTCTATCTGATGTGTTTCCCTTGATTGGCTTCTTCTCTTCCATAGAATCAAAAGGTTCTCCTTCTTCCATCTCATAGTCATTTGGGTCCTCTTGATCTAGGGGTGCTCTTTTTATTCCCTGATCTTCACTTCCTTCTTAAGCCCCCTGCTCTGTCATCTGAACTCATATGCTCTATAGAACAACACTCGTTGTTTCTGAGCAGATATTTCTTTCCGATTATTTATTTTTACTAGGGTATCAACAATGATCTCATTGACGTCTATCTCCAACTCAATCTTTCTTTTATCCCCTGACTGAGTGGCTGCCTTCTTTTCTGTGCCTAAACATTTCCTTTCTTTCTGTCCTATAATGGGGGTTGAGATCGAACCTAGAGTTCCCCTCATTCTTTGCACATCGCCGGTAGAAATATGTATGCATTATTCTCAGGAATGATTACGGATATGGGTTGAAAATTCCTTACAGATGATTAATTTAATCAGTCCAGTATGCGCGAGTGCATCATCTTTTCCTTGTGCCACCTTCCAACTCATCTCCCACATAGACTGTAGTAGGTAAAAGGGAATGTTGATATTGTTGTTTGGTTTTATATGCCCTCGATTTATCAAGAGTTCCAGCATACTGAAGTGAAATGTGGGTACATAACCAAGTCTCCTGGTATAGGTGATGTATTCCATAATGACAACTCCGATTTCATTCCATGGTTTTGGCATAGTTTCCCTTTTTACTCCATTTTTATCTTCCTCATATCTCTCTCCTTCTGCAAAGAAGGCCTGTTTTTATTTTATGTCACTTTATCTATCATCCTTACCCAAATGTAACCCTTGAGGAATGCCTACGTAAGCCAATATTATTTCTTCATTTAAATGGATACGCAGCTCTTTCACCCTTGTCACATATTCTCCCTCTTTCAAATGCTTGAGGTTTCTAGTGAATTCTAGGGCTACATTCTGGTCGTATCCCTTCAAACTGGTGATGAAAGACATCTGACCCACTATGTAGAGGATTTTCAAGACCTCCAGGTCATCATAAATGGGGGAATGATCCATAGGATTTCCCTTCTTAAAACCAATGATCATTGTTTTAAATCAAATTGAATAGATGAATAGGATGAAGGATTGAAGCTAACTTACTTGCATTTTTTACTAAATCAAGAATTGGCTTCCCTTGAATTGTTGTTTGGATGTATAGGTATGCCCCTGCTTCCCTTGCACCATCTTTCTCTTTGTTTTGGTATTTGTTTTTTAATGAATGCAAGAAAAAAACCATTCAAGTGTCCTTGTTCTTCCTTACCACTTTATTATTCTCCCACTTTTATGACTGATTGAAATCAAGATCATGGGGAGATATGCTACACATGTTTTAATCATGCATTTTCATGCATCTTCTTCACCAACCTAGATTTGTATTTCCATCTTGAATGCACAATCATGATTTCTTATGGATAAATGACCTTCCCTTAAACTGTGTGCTGCCTCCCCCTTTCTAAAAGTGAGTTGTCCTCAGGTCGGTTACAGAGTAATTATGGTTTTTGTAGGTAGGCTAGATACTAGTGATTTAAAAGAATGAGGTCACTAGTTACCTTTTCATTCTTAATATACCTGCAGAGTTGGTGTGGAGAGTGATTTGTTGATGGTATGTAGAAGATCGCACATGCTGGATTCCGTAGTGAATGTTGCTTTGTCTGTATTTTTTTGTTCTTTTATGTTGTGGAAATTGCTGTTGTGTGATTTTTAAATTTGGGCTGGTTGGAGATGATTTCTCTGGCTCGCTTGATAACTGTTTGTTGTCTTGATTGATAAAATGTTTGTTGGCTCAATTGATAAAATGATTGTTGCTTGTTTGATAGAAGAGCATTGTAGTAATGTTTGTTTGTTTTTTCTTTCAATTTTATTTTTATTTTTATTTTTCTCTTTCTGGAAGAAGAATTTAGATGAATTGGAGGACATTAGGGTCCTCAGTAAGCATGAGATTATTCTTATAAAGGTGATGCATGAATTCTACTTTAGAAAGTGATTTCTTGTACATCTTGAGCCTATGTCCATTGACTAACATTAGAAACTGACTACCATCTATTGTTCTTATCTTGGCTACTCCATTATCGTAAATGGTGTCTACTTGGTATGGTCCTAGCCATCACATTGTTAACCTGCCTTTGAATTTTTGGAATATGGAGTCATATAATAATGCCCAATATCCTTCTTTAAATTTATTTGTCCTTATGTTCTTGTCATGCCATTATTTCCTTTGTTGTTGTACTATCTCAATGTTTGACAAAGCTTGTTTCTTGTGTTCGTCCAACTCATTTAATTGTAGAATGTGTTCTTTTTTATTCTCAGATAGTTCCATGCTTAGTTCAGCAGTTGTTCTTAGTGTCTTGATCTCGAACTCAATAGGTAGCATAACCTTTTTTCCATATACTAATTCATAGGGAGTGAATACAATGATTGTCTTCCATGTTGTATTGTAGGCCCAAATTGCTTCATTCAATCTATGTTCCCAATCTTTTTTATGCAAATGGACAGTCTTTGTTAAATTTTTCTCCAAATCCATGTTTGTGACTTCCACCTTCCCATTTGCTTGTGGGTGATAAGAGGAAGGCTGCATTTTTTTTGTTTGTTCCTTCTCAGTAGCTCTTCAATTAGTTTGGATTCAAACTATGTTCCTTTGATCAGAGACAATTTCTTTGGGGACCCCAAATCTGGTGAATATTTGCTATGTGAAGAATTTTCCCACACTATTTTCATCATCTTTAGCAAGAGATTTAACTTCTACCCATTTGGTGAAGTAGTCTGTACATACCACGATATATTTATTTTCATTGTATGGTGGCTTAATTGGTACCACAAAGTCGAATCCCCACTTATCAAATGTCTCTAATGATACTTGAGGTTGAAGAGGCATTTCATCTTTCTGTGTGGGTTTACCCATCCTCTAGAAATCATCACAATGTGACAGATACTCTTGAGCGTCTTTATGGAGTGTAGGCCAATAGTAACCTATTTGGAGTATCTTATAGGCTGTTATTTTTTATGCATAGTAGCCGTAGCTAGGGTTTTCATCCTAGCTTGTGCTAATAAGCACCTACTAAGGATAATGGAATCCTTAGTAGCAGTTCAAGAAAATAGTAAAAACTAATCTAACATGTGCATGGGTACTTAACAAGTAAATCTGCAGTAAAACATGGTAAATAATAAACATTCATTGATTTCTTATGCAAAACAAATATAGAAGAGAACCATATTTTTTCAGTAACTTGAAAATGGAGTCTTACATCAGATTTTTACCTCAAAGGTGAGGTTGGTGGAGCTTGTGCAACCATAGGGACGAGTTGATCCAAAAGTCTAATGTCTCCTTCTCTTCTCCAAATGCAATGGGGATTAGCCAAATGGCTCACTCAAATGGTGGGCTTAGGGTTTCGGGAGTGATTTGGGCAGCATGAGGCTAAGATGGATTGTGGATGTAAAATGGGGAGCCTCCAACTTCTATTTATAGATTTTAGGTGGAGGGAGTATTGGCCCATGGTTTTGGGAAACCAATGGTATTGGTAGATGGTTTAGGGTTTATTTCCCTCTTTTTCCCTCTTTTTTCCTTTTTTTTGCATTGATTTTTGAATTTTATTCCCTTTTATTTGATTTTTGGGGAATTTTGGGCCCTTTTGGAGGGTTTTTGGCATTTTTTGAGGATATTTAATTATTTTCAGGAGAAAAAGATTAATTTTGGCCTTTTTGGTGACCATTTGAAGTTTTTTGGGGGGTTTTAGAGGCTAAATGGTGGGAAAAATAGACAAATGGGTCATGTATCTAGGGAGATGAGCTAGTGAGCATTTTTTGGGTGTTAATAGATTGCCCCCTAATGTGTGAGGGTAGGAGCTCATCGTATGGCCGATAGACATCATAGTTTCTTTGTCTTTTTTTCTGGGGTGTGGGGGAGAGAAGAGACTGATTGGAGATCGGAACAACGACCCCGTACAAATTGAAAAAAATGAACATACATGCCCTCAAAATGAATGAGGAGTAATATTTGATATATTGACGAGGCGGGCATACCCATGCTCGTATCAAGATATACAAAATAATAATAATGAGGTCCAATGAGACCTGAATAATACATGGAGAACTGTGGTGTACATCATAATGGTCAAGAGGGGACACAAAACTGGGACTTATGCATGGTCCTGCCATGACTGATCTGATGCACTGATACACTAGAATAACAACAGCTGCTCTGAATGTGGTACCGGAAGAACTGATGAGTTGTTGGAACTGAAGGTGTCCAATAATGGAGTGGACTCAATGAATGAGAGTCAGAATCTCAATGCTACACTAGACTGTATATGACTAGAGTATTCAAGGAAGCATATAGCTAGGGCACGAGGGCTTCACTCAATAAACCACTATCATAGCGCATTCGTTCGTGGCATATGAAACAATACCCCTAATTTCACTAAATATTGGAAAATACCTTCCAAAATTGTTTTTTTTTACCCCCTCCCAATATGCCTTCCCAATTTTAAAAAACCCTATTTTCACTAGATATTGTATGTATCAATTTTTTCATTAACATTTTTTATACCCCTTTATATTTCTACCTAGTATATTGATATGATACCACTCTTATGACCCCACATGCATTCTACAATGCACCTTGCTTCTTTCGATGTATATTGTGGATGCACATTACTTCACCAACAATGCAATTACTCAACCACATATCATTATGATATGCAACATATAATGGTCTAATGAAGAGATAGGAGATCACTTCTTGTATGTCACTAGAGCCAATGCACATAGTACAACATTTAGATTGCATGTTGCAGTTCCCCAATTGCTGATTAAGCCTGTTGTGGGCTACGTATCCAAGCCCCCAGGGCCTGTAACAAGCTCTAGGAGGTTTACTAAACCTCCCAAGGGTTTTAATAGGCACAAGTGGTTGGGTATTCAAACCCCCAAGGCCTATCTAGGACCTATAACATGCCCTGGAGACTTAGAGCCTCCCAAGGTATTGGTAACAACTGGCTGAGTGCTATTGGTAACAATTGGCTATTAATGACCACTGTCTCTCGACTATGATCGAATGGAAACCCACTTCACTACAAAACCCATGGCCTCAAGCATGCCTCAAGATGTGATTTCCATGCGTACTGGTAAGCTCGAACCTTGCCTTAATCCGATTTCTCATCCAGCCGTGATCCTGCCATCTTCATTTGGCGGATATTTATTAGCCCACCCATATAAAAAAGACCCCAAATTATTTTTGTATTGTTACATTAAATAAAAAAAACCTTTTGCCCCTTAATATATAAGCAATATAATTTTTAGGTTTTCATGAATATTTAATACCACAATATGAATGAACGTGATATTATATTTCCTTTTAGTGAAGCCCCCGTGAGCTAGGGTGCTTCCGAATACTGTCGCCAAGCGCATCCCAGATATCCGCGGGAACATATAACTTGGTGTTTTCCGAAGTAGACTCACCAATGTACTAGAGTCAGGGGACATCCAGGGTCTTCGACTAATAACTGAAGGGACCAATACCCTATACGAATCTCAACGGTGCAATCAAGGTGTTGAAATTGAGCACGTGAGAAACAACCATTCGGAGAGGCACTAAGGACTCCTCTCAAAAAGGTTTGTAGGCACTCACCACTGATGGTGATGAGTTCAAGGCACAAGGACCTCTAGATCTATACTCTAGAATAGATTGGCTGGCGTCGACAGAGGGAGACATGCAACTACCAAGGCAATGATGTTTCCTTGATAGGAACATGAAGTGTACAACCAAAAGGTGATAGTACTAGAGGTAGGATTGACATACTTTAGGGGTGGGGAACAATTGAGGTCGCAGGGTGGGGGGGATGAAAATTTCCTTTGTTCAGAGTATGATGGCATGGCTGACCTGGAAGCATATTAAACTGACTTCTGGTATGGGGATCATAGCTTAAGGGACCAAGTATTGTGATTGCACTGGGAGAGACTCCGGGGGACAAGCTGATGAATGATATCAGGAGACTCTAAGGATGACACATCGAAGAATACTTTGAACAAAGGAAACCATACTGGGGAAGCTGCCATAATGTGGGGTCTAGATATGATCTGCCATGGCACCGAGAGGCACCATTGGGTCCTTCTTCATGGTTTAAGGAGCTCAAAGAAGGGATAGAAGGATGCTCAAAATGGTACTGTCGTGTGGATCTGTACGAGCCCAAGACAGTTCATGCTCATGAGTGCTTTCAATTTTAAGGAGTCTAAAAGTGATAAGAAGACTCTGAACTAGTGGAATGGTACCGTCTTGTGGATTTATATGAGCCTAGGACGGTGAGTGCTCGTGGTTGCTTTCATTTTTAGAGAGTATGAAAGCAGTAAGAAGACTCCAGGGGGGTTATTTTTTGTGGGTTAGTCTCCAAGGCCCAAAAAAGCATAAAAGGATGCAATGGAGAACTCTTCTAGCCGATGTGAATAGAGTATTCCTTTTTCGTAATCAGTCTACAATGTCCGGAAAAGGGGTAAACTTATACCAGGTAGATTCCCTTTCAGATACGTTTAGCAAGCATGAAAGCAAGCAAGATTGCTCGACGATCTTTTCATTGTTTTTAGGAGTTAGAAAAGAGCTTAACAAAAACTCCCTAAGTGCCTTTTTCATAAAGGAATTGTTTAGCCCGAAAAAGGGATAAAATTATACCAAACAAAAGTAATGGCCAAGCAAGGAGGAATTGTCCAATCAAGGGACAAGTATGCGAATCAAGAATAGTGGTGGAGGGAAACATTGATGGTGCTTGCTTGCGGGTTGATGAATGGTGGAAAAATAACAAAATAATTGTAGTATGAATGGAGCGGAGATCTCGTGGATGGGTATTGATGCAAAAAATTGAAAAAATGACAACGGTTGAAGTGGCATGCAAATCAAGGCAACAAGGTGTGGGGACAAAATGTCAATTTTTTTTTGGTGAGAGCAAGAAATGATCTCAAGCATCATCACAAGTTCATAAAACTGAATCCGATGGTATAAGAATAGCCAAAAACTAATAACGGCTAATGTGGCATGCAAATTGAGGTGACGAGGGTGGTATGAAAAAAGACCCAAAAAATCGAGGGGTGAGAGCGAGAAATTATCTCAAGCATCATCATGAGCAAGGAAAACTGAATATGGCAATATAATCAATGTAAAAAATGGAGAACGGTTGATGCAGCACGCAAATCGAGGCACTCGTAGGCACTCAAAAATGACCTAAAAATGGTCTAGTGAAATTGAGAAATGGTATAGACCACTGCGAAGGTCTTGATGCGTTGAATCTAATGGTATCAATGCTTTAGAAAATGGACTTTGTATGACTCCGGGATGGATGAAAGAAGAATTGGTCAAATGTCTATAAATAGAAAGTGGACCCATGGTGACACGTGTCATTTGTATGGTTGAGTTTGACAGGAGACTTGTGTGAGCAAAAGGTCATTCAACATTTGTGGGAGAACCGACCGGTGGATCTCCATTCCGCGAGTTGCAAGTAATTCACGTAGCCTTTACCTTTGATGTTATTTGGTTTCGGGGGGGAAGTGGTCCTCGAGGGTAGTGTACCGGTCATGTGGGGTGACCACAGTGGGATATCGCGGGTTCCGAGGAAATTTGCACGCTTCAAATCATGACTGTGCCCCCCACAGCCGCGATCTTGGACCACGATTGTGGCCCCCACAGCCACGATCTCAGACTGTGACTGTGGCTCCCACAATCACGATATTGGACCCCGACTGTGGCTCTCACAGCCGCGATCCAGGACTGTGATTGTGGTTCTCACAGCCGCGATCCAAGAATGCAACTGTGTCTCCCACAGTCGCGATATGGAGTGTGACTGCGTTCCTTGAAATGCGAGTCGAGGTATCATTTGGTTGGTGCACCAATCCAGGGGGGATCGATGGATTATTTGATGTGGTTCTAATGAGATTTCATTGTGTGGTTGGAAGGATGCTAAGGGTTCACTGGAGGGAGTGTGAGATACCACAGGACATGATGAGGATCATCCAGCGGGATCATCGAGTACAGGGGAATTTGGCACTCTTCGGGTTGTTGAAGTTTTCATAGGTGCCCCTTATTCATTCAGCATCTCTGTTGCTGAACAGGTTGGTTGGGTTCTAAGACCTGAACATACAGGTGTTCATGGTCTAGGGTGAGAGATTGGACCTCACCCTAGCGGATGTGTAATTCTTCACTAGATTGCCTTGTTTGGGTAGGGTGGGGGATTCTCAGCCTTGAAGGTCAGTTGATGTGGACATGAAGGATATGCTGGAGAGGTATTGTTATCCAGGGTATCATGTGCATAAAAATGCATTGTTGGTGTGTAATTTGGAGGATTCAGTGACCTGAGCGATCGTGGCATGCATAGTTCAAGTATTGGGATCGCAGGTGCCCCACCGTGTGTTGGGAGGGCAGATGCAGGTGATTGAGCGGGTACTGGCAGGGACCTATTTTGCATGGGGACAGATGTTCCTCACCTGTGTTCAGCGGGAGATGAGCAAGGTGAGGCAGATCGAAGGAGAGTTCTTCTATGGTTCTTTCCTATGTAGTTTTTTTTTTTGAGTGGGTTCCCACATTGCGTCCTCGTGTGCCAATTCGAGAGGGAAGACTGAGGGAGTCGTGGATGGTGCGGTGGGGGGAGATGATGTGCCGCCGTGGTGGTGGGGACATTGGCCGATATTTTATGGTAGAGATTTTTTAGGTAGTGGCTGTAGATTCCTGTTCTGTTCGATGATTACGCATACTGAGCGATGGACAACCAGGGGGATCCTGAGCCGCCGCATCCTGCTGGCCAGGTCTAGAGGCCAGATGGTACGTATGTATTGTGGTTCCTTTTGATCATATCATGTTGTATTTTTCTTGATAGTTTATGATGATAGCTAGAGATGTTTGAAGATGATGACCTTTCTGATGTTGGTTTTTTGCAGATGTGGGACCACAACCACCATAGGGGCATCGTGACCGCAGGGGTCGCATAATGATGGGAGTCCCACCTGCTCATGGGGAGGTCAGGCGATGGGATGGAGATGCTATGCTAGAGGCCTTACGGGCCAACTTCGATCGGTTACTGGTCGAGGTGGAGGATGAGGGTTGGCAAGATTTGAACCCGGAGCTGCTAGATGTTTGTTACGATGCTCCACAGGAGTGGAGATCCATTCTGAGGAAAGTCACTGTATTGGTAGTGGAGAGGAGGGATTAGGACCAGTTGGACGCTCCTGAGAATGATGATGAGGATCCAGAGGAGGAGGACCCATAGGAGGAGATCCCAGAGGAGCCATAGGAGGAGCAGGAGGAGGATGAGTTAGCAACAGAGGAAACGACTGCAGGTGACGATGAGGACGCAGATCAGGATTACGACTCTCATTAGGCAGTTCACGGGGCTTCCCTTGACACTTGGAGGAATTCAGGATGTTTTGTATATTCGGCTTGTATTATATGGCGAGGATGCTGTTGGGGCTCCTCGATGTATTTTTTGTAGAGTTGGGTGTTGAGGGAACTCCTGAATTTTATGACTATATTGTATATATATATATGCATGTGGATGCATTTTTTGCTGATGGAGTCTTGGATGCACGTGGATGCAATTGTATGGTGATGATATGCACATGGATGCAGTATGATGATGGATTATTTTTGTTGTTTTTATGGTTTTAGATGCCTATATGATGTGATGATGATGGTTAATGTCCTACATGGTTTGGTTGATGTGCCAGACTAGAATGTTGTTAGCCATTTGATCTGCCACACTATTTTGATTTCTTGGGACATGAGTGAATGCAATGGATTCAAATTGTCTAATCATTTATTTAGTGTGCAGGAACTTTCTAAAGAGGCATGGATCGCATACCTAGTAACAATTGTTGAGGTGGGCGACAAGAAGCTAGGAGTCTAAGAACACACGAAGGTGATGCATACCCATTTGGAGGGCAGTAGTCAGGAGACCAGTCACAGCATTGTACTCAGCCTAGTTATTTGTAGCAGCACCTATACACACTCTGTCAATATGAATCAACTCATGTGAGGGGGGATAAAGTACCTAAGTTGCGGAGGCGAGATTTGGAGACCAGCGACTTGCACCGTCGGCGAAGCCGACATAGTAAAGTGGAACAGGGTCCATTTGTGGTCATGCAGGGAAGCAAAACGTAAGGTTCTAGATGCAAAAAGTAAGGAAAAAAAATGATATTGTACAATCATGGACTAATGAGTCAAAAAAGTGCTAAGGGTAAAAGCGTTTGAGATACAACCCATTACAGGGGTTGCACAGGGGGTTTTCTTCTAAATCAGTCAGAATGTATGCCCCATGTCCAAGGCAGGTGTGCACGATCTTTGAGCCTTGCCACATGGATTCAAACTTTCCTTTACCCATTTTATCGTGGGCTTAGTAATAAATGAGTACAAGGTATCCTTCACGGAAGGCGCGTGGGTGAATGTGCTTATCGTAACCGGATTTGGAGTGGCCTTTGCAGCCTCAATGGTTTGCAGAGCCATGCGATGGTCTTCATCAACCTGCTCCAACATAATTAAGCATTGTTCAAGTGGTGAGGTGTCCAGGAGGAGTTCGATAGCAATGTGTAATGTTGGTATCTGACACTCGATCAGGAGCACGGATTCAACTTCATGAACCAAGTGAAAAGGGGTAAAAATAGTGGCGGTCTTAGTGGACGTACGGTAAGCCCATAATGCAGGAAAAATCATATGATTCCAATTGGACTTATGTCGGTCAACGATGCATTGAAGGATTTTCTTCAAGATTTTGTTAATGGCCTCGACTTGGCCGTTCCCTTGGGGGTAGTAGGTGGGTTCCTATTGATGTTTGAACTTGAGTAGAGTTGACAACTCTCGCTAGATAGCATCTTCGAAATGTGAGCCGTGGTCGGAGACGAGTTGCTTAGGGACTCCAAAACGAGTTATGACATGGTTAAAAAAGAAACGGGCTGCAGTGTCGGCTTTGAAATTGAAGGTAGGCATGGATTCGGCCCATTTGGTAAAGTAGTCAATGGATACAATGATGTACTTATGGCCATTTGCAGAGGGAGGATTACATTCCATGAAGTCAAAGGCCCATTTGCAGATAGGACCAACAGTGACGACTGGATGAAGGGGGCGAGGAGGTGTCCTCGCCTTGGGGGAAAAGATTTGGCAACTGCGGCAATGTTTGACCACTATGATGTAGTCAGTAAATAGTGTGGGACAATAGTACCCTGCGCGGATAACCTTTTGGGCAGTGGCCATTCCATAGAAATGGCGACTACATGCTCCGCTATGATAGACGTTGAGAACTTGCTCTGCTTCGTCTCGTGTGAGGAAACGTCGTAAGATGGTGTCGACACCACGTCGATATAGGACATCACCTAGGAGAATATAACGGGACGAATGGTGATGGATGAGACAACTTCCATCGTGGTCAATGTCGAGTCAAAACTTTTGCGTACGTAGGTATACCAAGATGTCACCATACCAGGGGTTGTCTGACGAGATGATAAACAAATGGTTGTCAGGTAAATCAGTAGCGATCGAGGGTGACGGTGAGAGAGATGGTAAATCCATCATGAACTGGGAAAGCATGAGGGATTTAGTACTCTTAGGGGTTTTGAATGTCAGGTCGTAATCTTGTAGGATAATGACCCGTTTAGTGACGCGGCCTTGAAGAAGGTGATGGTTCAAGAAGTAGACCATGGGGTTGGAGTCTACGACAACTGTAGTGTGACTCATAAGGATGTAGCGTCACAACGTTTTCATAGAAAAGAAAATGGAGAGGGCTAATTTCTCCTCATCAGGGTAGCATAGTGGTGGTCCTGATAAAGTATGGCTCACATAATAAATGACATGCTCTTGATGAGAAGAATCTTCTTGAACAAGAACCCTCGAAACAGCATAATTGGATGCCAAAACATAAAGGATAAAGTCCTTTGAGAAATACGAAGGGGATATCAATGGGGCATGTGTGAGAGCTTTCTTAAGGTCCTTGAAAGCACCTTACACTTGGTCATCCCAAACAAAAGGGATGTGGGTACAGAGCAAACGAAGGAAACCATGAGCTGTCGTGGCATAATTTGGGACGAATCGACGGAGAAAAATGGCTTTCCCCTAAAGGATCTCTAACTGTCATAGTGTACGTGGTGATGGGAGGTCTAGGATGACTTGGAATTTTAATGGATCTACAAAAATTCCTTTCTAGGAAACAATGAAACCTAACAACCAGCCTGTCGGAACGTGGAATACACACTTGAGTGGGTTCAAGTAGATTTTATACTTGCGACAGCACAGAAAGACTTGTCGGAGGTCGTTTAGGTGGTTAGACCATTTCTTGGATCGAGCCGTGAGATTGTCGAGCTATACCAATATTATATGAACCAAGTCATGAAAACAATAAGTCATGGCCTGCTGGAAGGTGGCACCAGCATTTTTGAGGCCGAAAGGAATAATGCAATAGGAAAAGGTGCCCCATGGGGTGGTGAAGGCAGTCTTGTACTGATCTTCTTTATGAATATGAATTTGATTATACCCAGAGAAAGCATCCATGAAATATAGCATCTCGTGCCTCGCACATTCATCGATGAGTTGGTCGATAAATGATGTAGGGAAGTTGTCTTTGGGACAAGCGCGATTGAGGTCATGAAAATCGGTGCAGACGCAGATAGTGCCTTGTTTTTGTTGATGGGTATGAGATTGGATACCCAGGTAATGTAGGCGATGGGATAAATGAAGCCTTCTTTCCGTAATTTTTCAATCTCGGCTTTGATGGTAGGGAGCTTGCATGGGTGAATGGGTCTCTGCTTCTGGTGGACCAGGGGGACATCCGGCTAAGTGTCGATGTGGTGTTCAACAATGGTAGGGTCTAAGCCCGACATCTCGGTGTAGGACCAAGAGAAGATGTCCCGAAATTCTTAGAAGAGTTTCTTGTACTCCTTGATTTCATACTCTGTACAGGAAGCACCTAAGGTAATGAGCTCAGGTTGGCCACCTGGGCGAGAGATATCGATTTGTATATTGGGTGAAATTTTTCCCATGTTTCCTTCCTCAAAGGCATCGGGAGCTGGGATTGGATCTTTAAACCAGTCAACCTTGGATGGAAGGAAATATTTGGACTCGACAGAGAACTGGGTTTCCGTGGAGGTGGTAGACTCTTCGAGAATGAAATACGAGCGATGTGCATGTCATCCCATGGGTAGTCAGGTGTGGTAAGTGCTTTGAGGATTTATTCATCACTATGGAAGCACTCTGTCGTCAAGTTGGTGGACTAGGGTGTGCTGGCAGTGGATATCATGTAGATGGTATTAATTTCTTCCGAGGAGGAAGATGTTGGGGGATTAATTTCTTCAATGGTAGGAGGGGATGTCTCTACATCAGAATGAATCAGTTTGTAGAGAGCTTCTCTATATTCTGGGATATTGGGGCAGTGATGCGAGTAATGGCCATAAATACCACATATTGGACAAGGTGATTGGTACGTAGTGATTTATCACGGGGCTTAGGGGCAGGGTCAAGTTTGATGACCGGGATGTTGGGATTGTCATCTAATGTTTGCATGTGTTTGTGAAGTGCTGGTAGTTGCGGACATTGATGGGTAGAATGGACCAAATAGTCGCACAGAGAGCATTTGGGAGGAGCATGAAATGGCAGAGGATTCTTGGTTGGCTTTGGTGCAGGTGTGGCAGTGTAAGTTTGTGGGCCCTTGCCCCTAGTGTGGCAGGGTGGAGCCTGTGCACTACCCGATGTGGATGCGGTTTCCACCCTTGGAGGTGCGCAATTCATCACAGTAATAGGTTGGACTGGTTGTAAAATGACGTTTGGTGTCAGGGGAGGAGTTGGGGTGGGTAGGTACCACACAGGTAGTCCTAATGTCAACCTGGGAAGATTTAGTGTAGCCATTAAGGGGGTGCTGAATGCTCCTGAAGGAGGGAAAAGGAACAGGATAGTATGGATAGGTGTGGCTCCTACATGAATGGGAAATGATGGTGGTTGCGATATAAAGGGGGATGTGGGTTGGGCGGCTGTGTATTGTGTGAGAGAGTGCATAAATCAGATATCTCGGTGGATCACAAAGGGGGTTGAATGGATTGGAAAGTGGAAGTCATGGGTGTATTGGAGCATATCCCTGGTCCGACTGTGGAGACCAATGATGTAGGAGCATTGTGGACGGGTTGTTCAACCATGGGGAGAACATTTTCTGATGCGGTGGTGGTATTGGGATCGTAGTACGTAAGTTGGTCAATCTTGATCACACGTCCCTCATGGGAGAACATCATGATGGAAAAATGAGGAAGCAACAGCCTTCATGGAATACATGTAATTGTGTCCAAGTAAGAGGTTATAATCAAGCTGGGCATTGATGACCTCTATGTTGATCAGTATTGTTTTTCCTGCTAACTGGAAAGGAACATTGGTCAGGAGGCCTTGTGGTTGGGTTGAGAGACCATCGTAAGCTCGTAATGCGATGGTGGATGGTTGTAGTGTAGGTGATTCGAGCTTCTGCCAGACGAAAGTCAACATAACGCATGTGGAGGAACCTTCATTGATGGATCACAAGATTTTGAATGGATACAGAGACTTGAAATGCTAATGTGGAAGGCGTGCATGGTTTAGATTGGTCTAGGTCGAATGCCATCATTCATGAGTTTGAAGGGTCGATGGTGCCGATGGAAGATAACAGAGTTGTGGTTCCTTGAGGGGGAGCCAACGGTTGAGTGTTCACCACTCCTTGCGTGGGTAAGGATTCTGTAGTACCAGGGGTTGTGTTTGAGGTGGTGGGGGGTTGGGTGGCACCGACAGTGCTGCATTCCCCTGGTGTTGGGCATCGTCGGTCCAAAGTTGGCGGGCTCCCTCCAAATGGGGGTAAGTGTGTGTATAATGGTCGTATACCCCGCATATGGAACAACGGTGGTTTGTTTGTAAATTGGGGTTCTTTCCTTGTTACGGTTGTCGATCAGGGTTTTGGTTGGCGGGAGCAACATTGTTATTGTTTGGAGGATTAGGTGGCTGGCCACCTTGACCCTGAGGTTGGTTGTTTTTGCGGTTGCATCCTCTTCCGTGGTTTTGTTGGCCTTGTTGATTACGTTGGGTATTCTGGTTTTGTTGTGAATACACTTGCCCTTGGGTGGCAGGGGGATTTTGAGGTTGCATGGGTGATGGAGCGAGATGTGATGGATAATAAGTAGGAGGGGATTAAGTTGGTCTAGGTGCTGGTACCAGTTGTGGTTATTGATAAGTCTAAGCAACTGGAGGTTGGGTTGCTGCAGGCGCTGCCTATTGTGGGTAATAAGCTGGTGGGGCTTGAGAGTGGGAAGGAGCATGTGTGGCCTGTTGATGGTAATATGTAGGAGGTGCAATTGGAGGGATGTAGGCTGTAGGTGCGTGACCGTAACATTGTGGTCGGCATGAGGGTCCATGGGTGTGGTGGGCATGTGCCGTGGGAGAATATGAATTTGTAGCTCCGGAGTGGGACGTGTCTCGCGAAAGGTCGGGGCCAGTATTATTGTGCGTAACAGTAAAAGGTTGGTTATGGGATGCAATGTGTCCAATGATGCCATCGACAGCATGGGATGCCCTTGGTGTCGTTCCAAGAAGGATCATCGTGGGGAGCGTCGAGTAAAATGGCATATAAGTAGCCAAACTAGGCGTAGATGAGGTCAAATTGTTGGGATTTCATAATAGCTTCTTCTTAAGACTGGGGTCGTTCAGATGCCACATCCTTGGAAATAATGGGAAGGAGAGATTTCAGAAACCAATATAGGAAGATGCGGTCATCTAAATTAATCTTGCACAAGCTTCGGCGTTTACTGCCACTCATGAGTGTGATTAGTGATGTGGGTGGCCATGTTCTATCTACAAGACAGTAGGATCTCTACTCCCGCTTCGTAACAGATGGTTAACTGAAAGAACTACAGAAAGGTCAAGGGAGGGATGTAAAAGTGGAGTGGGTTTCATGAGGTTGCTTAATGTACCACTTAGTTCCAGATCCAGTAAGGGTCTGTTGTAACAGATGGATGTGTATGGAGTCATCCACTATGGAGTTGGAGGAACACCATAAATGGAAAGACATGATGTGATTCTGGGAATCCTCACCTTCCTTTCCCTCAAACTTCGAGATGTCTGATGGGAGTTTGGTAGGCATATGAGGCCAAGTGGGGTCATGTCGTATTGGGTCGTTGGTCAATATAGCCAGGTCAGGAAGGTTGAGGCTAGCCATGAATGGAAAACCGACAGAAGGATGTGACATGACCGATGGGGCGTATGCGCTAGTAGTAGCACCTATGGTGGGGCCAATGCCGCCAATGGAAGGAGCAGTGGTATAGGTCATGATGGGGGTCATGGGGCCTCCATCCATGAGTGGGGGAACTATGTATGAAGGGCTATGACCCCAATGTGTGCAATGGAATATGAGTCGTAACAGGAATGTTGGGACCACCAAACAAAGGTGTGGGGATCGTGTGGGAAGGGCCTGCGCCTCCAAGTATACCATGAGTCACTGATGGGGCGGTAGTGGGCCCAGTAGCCATTGGATTTTGAGTGGTGATGGGGATGGTAGATGTGGGTCCTACTGGTGGCATACACAAGGTTTGTGCTGTCGTGGTGGTTGGAGCGGTGGTCCCTCCACTAACAACCCCTCCAATGAACGGGTTGGGATTCATGCCAGCCATGGGGCTAGACGGACCTGTGTATATAGGGTTTTTTTTATTCTGCCTCAGAGTTAGATGTGAAATAGGGGGCATCGGAGTCAGGTGCCCAGGATCTATGCCTATGACGAGTGGTTTCAAGTGAACCCTGTTGTAGGGGCTCGCCCCGGAAGCACCGAGAACGTCTCAGGGACTCAATGGTGACAGACAGATAGTAAAATGGGTGGGTTGTGGCGAGTGAAAAAGCTCAAAAATCCTAAAGCAACCGTGCATGCAGAAGTAGAGCGCAAAAAATATGGCACTCAGGCCAACAACAAGCTCAAAACGCTCACTGTAACAGTTGTGCTATGGTAAGTAGAGAAACAAGAAAAGGCGCTCAGAATACCAACAAGCAAACGAATCCTAATAAAGAAAAAATGGTGTACTCGTTAAACCAGGGGGAGTTAAGGGAGCATGCAAACACCTAACTAAAAGTTATACTAGATCAAACCAGACGTATCCTCTACAAGGTGATGAAATCCAAGTCAAACGATACGAAAAGCAAAACCAAGTGGCTAAGGATATCCCCCTACTGAGAGGGACTCCGGGTAAAAGAATCCTAGAGAATGGAAGCTAGGCTACCCCATTCATGGTACGCCCAGAAAAAGCATTCACCGTGTTAGTCCTTTGGTCGCTACACCCCAAATATGAGAATGCAACGAGGACAACGAGTAGGTGTCCTTTGAAACTAGGTGGAGTGTGGTATTCCACATAGTCCTCTGGAACCAGTCTCATGACTTTCCCTCCTAAGGGAGAGGCCTTTTCTGACAAATTGGTGTATAACCGTACCAAAATATAATAGGGGATTTTGGTACCCTAAAGGAAAAATTCTATGTCTCAAGTGTAAATGACTGAGAGGTGTTGTTTGGATGCCTATCCGCCCTGTCCTACCTAACTACAATGTTCATTCGTGTTCCCGAAGTGGGGTTAAAAAGTTGGTTGAGTTAAGTAATTTTTATGGCTCACTTGAATTAATGTGACAAAGTGTGTGTAAGTGAGATGATGTACCCAACAAAATGCCATGCTTGGGAAGCTATCTAAAACATGTAAAAAACTGAAAATTAACCGCAAATGCTAGAATTTAACTATAAATGCTAAAAATCTATAAAGTGGTATATTGAAGAAAATAACAGAAAAACTCAATGAGTAACTTGGGCTGTAGGTAAAACAGGGAGTTGTTAAGGTGTAGAAAAAATGCAGAAAAATCTAGGCAAAAAAGGGTAAAAAACACGAAAAACCAATCGCGGGTTTCAGGTCGAAACTGACGACCTGGGTTTCAACTGTTTGGTCGAAATATGCAACCTAGCTTGTGGCTATGAGGCTGGAGGATGCGAGCCGGGTCACGGGTTCAGCGCTGTGATCCACTGTCTGGATCATGGCTTCGGCTCTGGGGTCTACGGTCTAGACCGCGGCTTCGGCTCTGTGATCCACGGTTTGGGCTACGAGATCTAGGACTGGGCCTACATTTCGGAACACATTTTCGGTGCAGAGGGATGTGGCTATGACCGTGGGAGTGGAGGCAAGGAATGGGGCTAGGGCCCTAGGTAAGGGGGAGCTGGGTTGGGGCTGCAGTAAGAGAACAAGGTTTGGCGGGGGCGACAGCGTGACAGAGGGAAAATGATGGGGCCAGGGATGTGGAAATGAAACTGGGTTTAGCGGGGGCGGACGCAGGACAAGGGAAAAACGTTGTTGTTACAATGTAATCTTCCACCTTGCGAGAATCAACACTCTTGGGCCTAGAGGATCCATTCCACTGACTCAAAACCACTTTATATCCTTCAGACGCTATTTTTCCCTATTTTTTCCCTTGTACGCTTGCTGCATCATTACAATGGGTGTACCCACGAGTTGCATCACTATAGCCCGTGGGTAGCATGTAAAATGGTAAAAATCACTAGTTTATTACTTTTTACTCCCAAAAAGCGGTCATTGGGTGACCTTTGACTCTCCATCTTCCCAAGCAATTCCTCGATGTGTCCTTTCACTTACCTTTGAGAGGACTATATATTGAGCACATATGGATTATGGATGGGAAGAAAAAGAGGAGCAAGAGAACTCTAGTGGATTTTTGCCCTATCTTGAGTCTACACTCATTGATCCTTGTAGTTGTGAACCCTTTATGTTCACCTTCCAAACTCCTATCATAGTTTGAGTTTGCCATTCATGGAGGATTGAAGTGGTGGAGGCACAAGTGGATTGACCTAGATCTTGGTTTAGATTGGTTGCCACCAAGAGGTCGTATCACATTGTACTTCTTCTTGTTTATTAATAAAAATACTCATATTCTCGTCCATTAATGTTGTAAATGTTGTTTATATTACATTAGGTTGCATTTACTTGTTACATCATGGGCCATTGTTATTGATGATGTTTATGCCGTTTGTATATTATATGTACTTGTTGTATATTGGCTGTCAAGACTAATTTGCATATTCAAGTGCACGGATTGAAAATCTCCAACGGGGATCTACATCAAACATTTGGATCGAGGTTGGTTATATTCTTCATTATCTTAGCATTATCATTTATATAGCATAGCATTGGGAATTGAGTTGATTTATGGTAGTCAGTTGTCTAGTATGGTCTATCCCAAGCCATAGTGAGTTTTCTCCAATACAAAAATGGAGACCATACTGGGGAAAACACCCTTTCTTGGGGATTTTTTGAGCATTAGTCCTTAATTAGAGTTATTGTTTGTCGAAGCTTTGTGTCACTTATTTTCCATTGAGATGCATTATAGAAAAATTGCTTTTTCTAAGCCATTGGACTCTTTATTTCCCCATTTTCCTTTCCTTACCTGCAGGCTAGCTTAGCTTTGCCCACGTACACTCGTCTCTATTTACTCTACTGCTCGCGGGTACCCACAGGTTTTCCTTCGACAGTAGCGTACAACTCCGGCTTTGGTTGATTTATGACTTTTGGTTGTTGTTGGGTTGGCTTTGGATGATCCTAAGTGTTTGTTGGCTTGTTTCTTGACTATTCCATGCCTTGGTTGTGACCAGAACTCTTATTTTCTCTTGGTTGAGCCTGGTTGGGTTTTTACCCATCTTTGGATTTAGACTTGTTGGTTTTTTCCTTTTGAGCTCATTCCGTTGGCTGAGTCTTACTGTTTGGTATCTGTTGGGTTGTCTTAGTGATCTCCTCGGCATATCAGTGACTAGATAGTAGGATTTTGCTTGCATTTTTCTTTTCTTTATATTAAAAAATACAAAAATATACATATAGTTTTGCATTTTCCTTTTGTTTATAAGAGAAAATACAAAAAAAACTTTTGCTTTTATGTACTGCATTTTGCATTGAGTGCTTTCGTCCTTCATTTAAATTCTGATTGTGCATCGAAAAATATAAATGGATTGCATATTTATTTCGAAACCGTTGGATTTATTTTGCATGTTAGTGGCATTGTTTTCATTGGATAGATGAGTTTAGGATTTGACGATTTTGCATACTATTGAGTCATACACATCACTAGTTTCATGATCATATCCCTTGAGCAACCACAACCATTAAAATTAATGCTTAATCTTAAAATTGATTAGACCGATTTTATTTATAGGGTACACCAACTAGCATAGGTTTAGAGTCTTGGAATAGATCATTGTGAGTTAACAATCCAAGACTGCTAGATGAAACATTAGGTGTCTGACTAGGGAGTGGAGGAATCCATGGTATATATCGGTGTTCTCAGAAAGCTCTACTCAAGCTAGAGTTAAGCACGAGGTCACGGGAGGTTGGTTGAAGAGATATCCCTTTGATACCGGCTGAACGTGGGAGATATTTCCAGGGTTTGTTCGTATCTGGGGGTATTGGAGGTTTGTCCTCTTGTGCTTCGGGCTTACCTACCTTTCCCATATGACAAATCCCACCTGCGACTGTCCCCCTGAGCATTGGTTATATTGTGGTGACCATAGTTTCCTTATGTAGGTATCGCATAGGGTACTTGCAGTGATTTTGCTGTTTGTGTCCTAAGTTAGATAGGGGTCGGACAACACAATTGTCGTTGTATAGAGACTTGACCCTGTGCACGCAGTGAAGTCTGGGGGATGTTATAACTGATTTTGTTACCTCCGGCTATAGTTTTGGAGTCTCAAGCCTCTCCTAGGTGAGACATACTGGCTCTAGTGTCGGGAGATCATTTAGCCACTCTGTTTGTCTACTCTTGGTTGTAGTTTCTCTAGGTGTGTTCTTTTGATTTACTGTTTTTTATTGATAGTTGACCTTTAGGGGATGTTTTGATTCTATATTCTCTCTGGAGATATCGTGGTGTGGAGTCCTACTCTCCGTCGATCCCATAGGTTGGATGGTTTAGAACCAGCCGAGCTTTCACGCCGTGTTGCTAAGGGATGCCGGCAGGCTCCCTCTAAGTCTTCGGATTCTTATGAGACATACATCCTAGACGTTATGACTGATGCACACTCTGACATGGGAGAAATCCCTATGACTCCATCAGGTAGAGTTGACCCCACTTCTGACACCCCTACACATCGAGAGGCTTGGGGGGGTGATCCACCTGAGACTCAACCTGGTTCGATTTGGCCGAATCCACTCGAACACGATCCATTCGATCCTTCAAATATGGATAATTATCTTTATGGGATGCCAACCTTACCCAATGACAAAGATCCTATGACCAACGTTAACCCGTTCTCATATAGTATGCCTGGTTTCAACACAGTTGATCCTCCCACTGCTTTTGGTAGTCATGCTGGCACTAGTCATGGTGTTAGCAACACTGCACCCACTGGGGGAAATACCCTCGCTGGGGGAACCACATTGTCCACTCACACACATAATATGGGGACTGGTCATAATCCTCCTAACAATGCTAATGTTGGAAGAAGACTGCCTCTTAGGACTGCCCAACCTAATAGGAACACTTTGCGCAACACGACTCATCATCCACCACCTAATACACATGCCGCTACTCGTCAACCCAAGACTAATTTCGCAAATGTTAATGCTCCTCCTAACCAC
This sequence comes from Larix kaempferi, assembly GCA_027924585.1. NCBI lineage: Eukaryota > Viridiplantae > Streptophyta > Pinopsida > Pinales > Pinaceae > Larix > Larix kaempferi. Next base: position 1,605,329 of record BSBM01000012.1, on the reverse strand, counting down.
GGGGGTGGACATATATCACATACTTTTGCATCCACTTCCGCCACTAGTAATGCCAATGTAGGAGGTGGGAATATATCCTATCCACATGGACATAATGCCACCATCCTTGCTACTAGTAACACCAATGTTGGGGTTGGGAATACATCTCATGTTTATGGTCACCACACGACTACTCAAGCTGATCCAAATGCTAGGGGTGGGAACATACCATACCATTATGGTCATTACAACTCGGTTCCCACTAAGAATAGTATGTACATGCCCCATACTTATGGTGGCAACCATTACTACAACACAGTCGGTGCTGGCCACCAGTACAACCCACCCCAATATGGTGCCCAAAACACGTATATACCTGCTTACTCTCATATGGGTCAGGTCAGAGGAGGTTATCAACCCTATGGCCATGGTCAAGATTATGGTCCGTCAGGTCCTCATTATCAATAGTTTAATACTCATGGTCAAGCTTTTGGTCCATCTTATAATTCGGTTCCATTCAACCAACCTTTTATGGGGGCTTATAATCAAGCTTTCCAGCCTTAGATCCCGTTCCTTGCATGCTTAAATATTCCAGATCTTTCGAAGCTCATGAATGATCTGGTGTGTCACGACCCTAATTAGCCTTCGGTCCCTACCAAGCTCCCTTCAGACATTCCTAAGTTTGAAGGGAAAGGTGGTGAGGACCTGGCTGATCATGTCACAACATTTCACCTTTGGTGTTCCTCCAACTCATTGAATCACGATTCTGTTAGGTTACGACTATTTCAACGCACTCTCATGGGGGAAACCACGAAGTGGTATGTTGAGTTGCCTGGAAACACTTATAGGGGTTTTAATGAGATTGCTTTGGTTTACTTGGATCATTTCCAGTTGTCGGTTCGCTATGATACCGTTACTGAACTTATGTCTACCTTCCGTCAAAACAAAGCCATGCATATTTCGAACCATGTTCAAGAGTGGCATTAGTGGAAGAGGTTAGTGAAAGCCAACATTCCTCCAGAGTGCCTGTTGGAATGGTTCCTCAAGTCTCTACTCCCATACATTGCTAAGGATGTTTCGATGTCCGGCATTGTGACTAAGGAACAAGACATCTTGAAAGTCCAGCAGTTAGACTTATTATACTCTCAATCTGGCATTTTGTATGACATCATTCCTGACGCACCGCGAACACGCCATGAGCCTCAGTCAGTTCTTGGACTGTGTAGCTAGGGTTTTCACCCTAGCTTGTGCAAATGAGCACCTACTAAGGAGAAGGTCCTACTTAGTAGTAGTTCAGTAAAACAATAAATTTAAACAGTAAAGCAGTATAAAATCTAATCTAGCATGTGCATTAACAGAAAATAAAAAGACAATAATGAGAATTTTTCTTTTGTATTATGATATGATCAAAATTACATTTACCTCAGATGTGGAGGTTGGTGGAGCTCTTGCAGTAGTCCAGGAGGGATGCTTCTGTGCTCCAATGGGTTCCTTCTCCTTCTCCAAAGTGTTTGGATAATGGGCAAAAAGGGGCACTCAAATGGGAAGCTAGCTCAAATGGTGAGCTAGGGTTTCAAGAGTGATTTTGGCAGAGTGAGGATAGGATAGATTGTGGATATGAAACGGGGAGCCTCCATCACCTATTTATAGGTTTTTTAGTGGTGGAGTGTTGACCCATGGTTTTTGGCACCATATGGTTTAGGGTTTTTGCTTCCTTTTTCCCTCTTTTTTATATTTTTTATTCCCTTTTATTTGATTTTTGGGAATTTAGGGCCCTTTTAGAGGGTTTTTGCTATCTTTTGAGGAAATTTGAATGATTTTGGGGGGGAAAAGGGGTTTTTTGGCTTTTTGGTGGCTTTTAATGGTTTTTTGAGGTTTTGGAGGCAAAGATGGCAAGAAAAATAGACAAATGAGTCATGTGTTGAGGGAGATTGGGTAATGAGCACTTTTTAGGTGTTAACAGATTGCCCCCTGATGTGTGAGATTAGGAGCTCATCGTATGGACGATAGACATCATAGGTCTTTTATGGTTTTCCTGGGGTGCGGAGAAGAGAAGAAACGGATTAGAAATCAGCACAACGGTCCCGTACAAACTACAAAAACTGAAAATACATGACCTCAATAATGAATGAGGAATAATCTCAATATATGGACGAGGTGGGCATACCCATGCTCGTATCAAGATATATAAAATAACAATGAGGCCCAAAAAAGGGGACCTGAAAGATACATGGAGAACTACTGCGTACATCATAAGGGTCCAGAGGGGATGCAAATCTGGGACATACTTCCAGTCTGACCTTGTCTGAGCTAAAGAACTGATACATTGGAATAATAATAATGTTGTTGAGTGTGGTACTAGAGGAATTGATGAGCTGTTGGACCATAATGACGGGGAGTCATACCCTCAATGGTACACTGGATTGTAGCTATACTGGGTACTCAAGGAAGCATCATCTGAGTGGGTGGCTTCCGAATACTGTCACCAACGCAACCTAGATATCCACGGGAACATATAACTGGGTGTTCCAAAGTGACTGACCAATGTGCTAGAGTCGGGGGAAGTCCGGGGTCTTCAACCAATAACTATAGTGATGTATACCCTGCACAAATATCAACGATGCGATCAAGGTGTTGACGTCGAGAATGTGAGAAACAATCATTTAGAGAGGCACTGAGGACTCCTTTCAAAATGATCTGTATGCACTCAGCACAGATGGTGATGAGTCCAAGGTGCAGGGACCTCTGGGTCTATCCTCTGGAATAGATGGGATGGCGTCGACAGAGGGAGACCTACAACTAGCAAGGAAATGATGTTTCCTTGATAGGAGCACGAGGTGGATAACCAAGAGGTGACAGGATTGGATGTGTAATTGACATACTGTGAGGGTAGGGAACATGGGTTGGTGGGAGGGGGGACTCAAACTTCCTATGTCTAGAGTATGATGGAAGGGATGATCGGGTAGCATATGAAACTGACTGGTGGGAAGGGGATCATAGCTTTAAGGGACCAGGGATGGTGACTGGAATGAGGGACACTCAAGTTGGTGTAAGATGGCAGGAGACTTTGAGGGTGGTATATTGCAGAAGACTCTGAACAAAGGTGACCATATTGGGGGTGCTGCCGAGATGATTGATCATAGTGCCAAGAGGCACCGGTGGGGACTTCTTCATGGTTTAAGGAGCTGGAAGAAGTGTGCTCAAAATGGTATTGTCATGTGGATTTATACGAGCCCAGGACAGTTTATGCTCGTGATTTCTTTCAATTTTAAGGAGTCTGAAAGCGATAAGAAGACTCTAAAATGATGGAATGGCACGGTCGTGTGGATTTGTACAAGCCCAAGATGGTGCATGCTCATGGTTTCTTTCAATTTTAGAGAGTCTGAAAGCAATAAGAAGACTCCAGGGGGGTTCTTTTTCGTGTGTTAGTCTCCAAGGCCCAAGAAAACATAAAAGGATGCAATGAAGAACTCTTCTAGCCGGTGTGACTAGAGTATTCATTTTTCATAATTAGTCTACCAGGTCCGAAAAAGGGTTAAACTTATACTAGATAGACGGCCTTTCAGGTACTTTAAAGAGCATGAAAGGAAGCAAGATTGCTCGACGATCTTTTCATTCTTTTAGGAGTCAGAAAAGAGCTTAACAGAAACTCCCTAAGTGCCTTTTTTGTAAAGGACTTGTCCAGCCCGAAAAAGGGATAAAATTATACTGAACAAAAGGAATGGCTAAGCAAGGAGAGAGTGTTCAATCAAGGGACATCGATGAGAACCAAGAACGAGGGTTGGGGGGCAACACTGGTGGGCCTCCTTGCGGAATGATGAATGGTGGAAAAATAGCAACATAATTGCAGTATGAATGGAGTGAATGGCTCATGTGTAAATGTGTAACAATTCGATGGCAGCCAATGTGGCAGACAAATCGAGGAAGCAAGTTGTCGGGACACAATGTTGAAACTGTTTCTGGTGAGAGCGAGAAATGATCTCAAGCATCATCACGAGTGTGGAAAATTGAATCCAGTGATATAAAAGATGTTAGGAATGGATAACGGTTGAGGTGGCATGCGAACCGAGACGACTAGGGGCTGGTGAAAAATGCCCGAAAAATATGGGGGTGAGAGCGAGAAATGATCTCAAGCATCATCATGGGCCTAGAAAACTGAATCCGATGGCATAAGGAATGGTAAAAATTTATAGCGACTGATGTGGCACGTAAATCAAGATGGCGAGGTGCATGGAAAAAATTCCAAAAAAGGGGTTTGGAGAAAATGAGAAATCGAGTCGACCATTTTGAAGGTCTCGTCGTTCTGATTCCAGTGGTGGAAACGGTTTGGAAAATGGACTCCGTATGGATCCAAAATGGCCGAATCAAGAAAAAGTCAACTGTCTATAAATAGTAAGTGGACCCATAATGCTAAGTGTCACTTGTGCAGTTGACTTTAACAGGAGAGTGTGGTGGGCCAGAGCGGATTTGGCATTTCTGGGCGATCCGACCGGTCGATTTTATTTCTGTGATTTGTAGCTATTTCACGGAACTTCTACCTTTAATGTTTTCTCGATTCGGGTGGTTAATGGGTCCTCAGCGAGGGTGGTATGGTCCACGAGGGGTGTGGATTGCGGGTTTCAAGGAGATTGTCGTGGTCATGGATCGTGGTTGTGGCCTCCATAGCCGCGATCCGAGATTGCGACTGTGGCCTGGACAACCGTGATCTATGATCGCGACTGTGGCCCCTATAGGCACGATCTTTGATCATGACTATGGCCCCCATAGGCGTGATCTGCGATCGTGACTATAGGCACGATAGCTGCGATTTGGGATCGCGACATTAGGCCCCACATCCGCGATCTGGATCTGTATTGTGGAGTCATACCGGGGGGATGATGGTTTATTTGATGGTGTTTTGATGAGTTTTCCTTGTGGGATTGACAAGATGCCGAGGGTACTATGGAGAGAGCGTGAGATACCTGACGATCTCATGGAGTAGATACGTGATGATCAACATGTCTAGGGGACTTTGGGGTTGTGCGGGCTATTGAAGTTTGCACAGGTGACGATGATGCGTTCAGCAGTACTACTGCTGAAGAGGTTGGTGGGTTTCTGGGATCCTGATATACGAGCCTTCATGGTGCAGGGGGAGAGACTGGAGCTCACCCTGGAAGATGTGTACTTTTTGACAGGACTGCCTTGTTTGGGTAGGGTGTCGGATACCCAGCCACGAGTGTCCGCGGATGTCAACATGGAGGAGATCCTGGATCGGTACTGCTTCCCTATGGCAAGAGTGCATAAGAATGCACTTCTGATTTGTGACTTAGAGGAGCCATCAATTCGGGCGATTGTAGCATGTGTGGTCTGAGTGTTGGGGTCACAGGGGCCCAACTGGGTGTTGAGAGGACAAATGCAGTTGGTAGAGAGGTTATTACAGGGCACCTTCTTTGCTTGGGGCCAGATATTCCTCACCTGTGTTCAGCGGTGGCTGAGAAAGGTGAAGGTATCTGGCAAGGGGTTCTATTATGGGTCATTTTTGTGTGCTTTCTTCATGGATCGAGTTTCGATGCTATGGCCGTGAGTACCGATCCGAGTTGGGGGTTTGAGGGAGTCGCGGATGGTGCGGTGGGGTCAGATGATGTGCCGGCGGGGTAGTGGAGAGGTGGGGCGATATTTTACGTAGGAGCTCTATTTGCAGTGGCTGCAGATGCCACTGGTTTTTTATGACTACCCGTATCACAAGATGGACTACCGGCGAGATCCGGCGTCGCCACGACCCCCAAGGAAGGTTTGGGGTCCAGATGGTATGTATCTAGTTTCTTGATTGTTTTATGTTGGATGTTTTGAGGTTAGAGATATATGATGATGCTAACCATTTGCGATTTGGTTTGATGCAGATGTCAGACCGCAGCCGCCGCCGGGGCATAGGGAGCGTATGGGACACATAGCATTGCCAGCCGTGCCAGACCAGAGGGAGGTGCGATGACGAGACTTTGGAGTCCTTGCGAGTTACCTTCGACTAGCTACTAGTTGGGGTCTTTGACAAGGGGTAGTCGGAGCTTGATTGGGAGGTGGTTGAGGCCTGTCACAAGGCTCCACGGGATCGACGGGCGACTCTGATTCGGGTGGTAGTACTGGCCGAGGAGAGGAGGGCTCAGGCTCGAGAGGGGGATGAGGAGGATCCATAGGAGGAGCCGGACGAGGAGGATCCATAGGAGGAGCCGGACGAGGAGTGAGGAGAGGATGATTCCGCAGCAGAGGCGGCTGCGATGGAGAGTGATGATGGTTCAGATGGGGGATATGACTCTCATTAGGGGGTGTTGGGGACTCCCCCAATGCATATGGGCATTCAGGATTTTTTGTATATACGGCATGTATTTTATGACAGGGATGTTGTTGAGGCTCCTCAATGTATGTTTTTGTATATTTGAGTGCTGGGACACTCATGACATTTACATGGATGCATTTTTGCGGTGATTATTTTTGTATGCACGTTGATGCGCCTGTATTGTCTTTTATTGTTTATTGCACGTGGATGCAAATGGTTTGTTATGATAGGCACATGGATGCCCTTTTTTGTAGATGTAGTCTTTTTGGGATTTTTATGTTTTTGATGTGTTGATAGGTGATGATTATGCATGATGGATGGTTTACATGGTGTGATTGATGTGCTAGTTGAGGATGTTGTTAGTCATTTGATCTGCGACACTATTTTGAGCTCTTGGGACATGAGTGAATGTTATGGATTCAAACTGTCGTCTTAGTTGTTTTGTCTACAGGAACTTTCTAAAGAGGTAAGGATCACGCACCTGGTAGTATTTGTTTAACTGTGAGACAAGTAGCTGGGAGTCAAGGAACACATGAAGGTGACATATACCCATCTGAAGGGCAGCAGTCAGGAGACAAGTCACAGCATCATACTCATCCTAGTTATTGGTAGTAGCGCCTATGCACATTCCGTTAAGGCGAATCAACTCATGTGAAGGGGAATATAAGACCCAAGCTGCAGAGGCCAGGTTTGGAGACCAACGGCTTGCTCGATTGGTGAAGCTAATGTAATAAGGTGGAAGATGGTCCATCTGTGATCATGTAGGAAAATGACGAATGTAAAGTTGTGGGAAAAAATTGGAAAACAAAAAGAAATCAAACTGTACATGACGGACCAGTGGATCCGCTGGATTGTTAAGGAAAAACACATTTAAGATACAACCCATTACGGGGGTTGCGCAAGGGGTGGCCTTCTGAGTCAGTTAGAATATATGCCCCATGTCCAAGGTAGGTATGCACTATGTAAGGGCCTTGCCACATGGATTCGAACTTCCCTTTACCTGTCTTGTCGTGGGCTTGGTCGTAAACGAGGACTAGATCTCCTTCACGGAAAGCGCGTGGGTGGACATGTTTGTCGTAACTAGCTTTGGAGCAGTTCTTAGCGGCCTCAATTGTTTGGAGAGTTGTGCGACAGTCTTCATCAGCTTGTTCTAATAACAAAAGATGTTGTTCAAGTGGGGAGGTGTCAGGGAGAAGTTCAATAGCGATGTGTAGGGTGGGGATATGACACTCGATGGGGAGGACAGATTTGACACCCTGAACTAAGTGAAAAGGGGTGAAACCGGTGGCGGTCTTAGTTGATGTATGGTAAGCCCATAATGCAAGGAAAAGCATGTGATGCCAATTGGACTTATGTCGGTCAATAGTGTGTTGGAGGATTGTTTTCAAAATTTTGTTAATAGCCTCAACTTGGCCGTTCCCTTGGGGGTAGTAAGTAGAGGCATACTAATGTTTGAACTTAAGGAGAGTTGACAACTCATGCCAAATGACATCTTCAAAATGTGAACCATGGTCCGCGACAAGCTGTTTTGGGACCTCGAATTATGTAATGACATAGTTAAAGAAGAAACGGGCAGCAGTGTCGGCTTTACAATTGAAGGTAGGCATGGCTTCAACCCATTTGGTGAAGTAGTCGATGGTGACAATGATGTATTAATGGCCATTGGCGGATGAGGGTTTACACTCCATAAAGTCAATGGCCCATTTACAAAAGGGACCGACGGTAACGACCGGATGGAGCGGGGCGAGTGGTGTCCATGCCTTTGGGGCAAAGAGTTGGAAATTATGGCAATGCTTGACTGTAGTGATGCAGTCAGTGAACAACGTGGGCCAAAAATATCTGACACGAATTACCTTCTGGGCTGTGGCCATCCCAGAAAAATGTCTGCCACAGGCGCCACTATGATAGTCATTGAGGACTTGCTCAGCCTCCTCTCATGTGAGAAAATGACGGAGGATAGTGTCGACACCACATCGGTAGAGGAAATTGCCCAGAAGGAGGTACCGAGAGGCGTGGTGACAGATACGGTGGCGTCCATCACGATCAATATCGGGGTGAAACTTCTGCTTGCGAAGGTATATCAGAATGTCACCATACCATGGGTCATCCGACGAGATGATGAACAAATGATTATCTGATAATTCATTGGGGATTGGAGGGGACGGTAAAAGGGATGGGAGGTTGGTTATGAGATGGACGAGCGCAAGGGATTTAGTACTTTTCGGAGTTGTGAAAGTCAAGTCGTACTCTTGTAGGATAATTACCCATTTAGCGACGCGGCCTTACAGAAGGAGACGGTTCAAGAGGCAGATCATGGGGTTGGAGTTGGTGACAACTGTAGTATGACTTAGGAGGATGTAGTGTCGCAATTTTTGTACGGAAAAGACGATGGATAGGGCCATCCTTTCCTCATATGGGTAACGTAGGGGTGGTCCAGACAAGGTTTGGCTGACGTAATAAATGACATGCTACTGGAAAGTAGCGTCTTCTTGAACAAGGACCCCTGACACGGCGTGGTCAGATGCCGAGACGTAAAGGATGAAGTCCTGAGATAAATCCGGAGGGGAGATCAAAGGGGCTTGCGTGAGAACTTTTTTAAGGGCTTCAAATGCAACTTGCCCCTAGTCATCCCAAACAAAGGGTATGTGAGTATGAAGCAGACATAAGAAACCATGAACTATGGTGGCATAATCAGGAACGAAGCGGCGGAGGAAATTAGATTTCCCCTGTAAGCTCTATAGCTGTCGGAGCGTGCGTGGTGCAGGAAGGTCTAATATGGCTTGAACTTTGAGGGGGTCGACAGCGGTTTATTTGTAGGAAACAATGGATCCTAACAACTGGACTGCCGGAATGCAAAAGACACACTTGAGTGGGTTCAAGTGGATCTGATACTTGGGACAATGCAGAAAAAATTGTCGGAGGTCGTTAAGGTGGTCGGATCGTTTCTTGGAACGTGCTGTGAGATCGTCAAGATAAACTAATAGGATATGAACCAAGTCATGAAAACAATAGGTCATGGCCTGCTGGAAGGTGGAGCCAACATTTTTAAGGCCGAAAGGCATGACACAATAGGAAAAGACGCCCCATGGGGTGGTGAAGGCGGTCTTGTATTGATCTTCCTTGTGGATCTGAATTTGGTTATACCCATAGAAACCATCCATGAAGGATAGGACTTCATGCCCCGCACATGCATCGATGAGTTGGTCAATAAATGGTGTGGGGAAGTTGTATTTGGAAAATGCTCGGTTTAAATTGTAGAAGTCAGTACATACCTTGATGGTGCCTTGTTTTTTGTTAACAGGGACGGGGTTAGAAACCCAAGTGGTGTATGCGATGGGGTAAATGAAACCTGCTGCACGAAGTTTCTCAATCTCTGCTCTAACGGCAGGGAGCTTTTATGGGTGAATGGGGCATTGGTTTTGGCAAATGGGGGGAACATCTGGCCATGTGTCAATGTGGTGCTCTGTCATAGTGGGGTCAAGACCAGGCATTTTGGTGTAGGACCAGGAAAAGACATTGCTGAACTCTTGAAAAAGTTTTTTGTATTCTTCAATCTCATATTCAGTGCAGGATCCTCCTAATGTAATGATTTTAGGGGCGCTGACTGGGGCAAAGATATCAATGTGGAACGTAGGTGAGATGCTGGCCATGTTACCTTCCTCGAAGGCATCGGGAGTAGAAATGGGCTCTTTAAACTAGTCGACCTTGGTTGGGAGAAAATCTTTGGACTCAACAGAGAATTGGGTGGCTGTGGTGATGGAGGACTCCTTCGGGAGAAAATGGGAATGATGGTGAATATCCTCCTAGGGGTACTCTGGTGTGGTAAGAGCCTCGAGGATTTCCTCATCATTGCGGAAATGTTTTGTAGTCAAATTGGTTGACGAGGGGATGCTGGCAGTAGAGATCATATAAATGGTATTGACCTCTCCTATTGGCTGAGATACTGGGGGGTGTATCTCTTCAATGGTGGGAGGAGACGTCTCGACGTCCAAGTTATTCTGTAGAGGGTGGCTCTGTAATCTAGGAGATCAGGGTAGTGATGTGAGTAATGGCTGCAAATACTATATATTGCACAAGGGTGATTGGTACGCAGTGATTTATCGCGAGGCTTAGGGGTAAGGTCCAGCTAGACAACTAGGATGTTGGGGTCATCATCAAGCATTTGCATGTGCTCCTGTAGTGCGAGTAATTGTGGACATTGATGGTTATCATGGCCCAACTCATCACACAAAGAGCATTAAAGAGGAGCTCTAAATGATGGAGGGTTTTTTTACCATTTTGGGTGGGGGTAGAGCGGTGTATGGTTGTGGGCCTCTGCCCTTAGTGTGCTTGATAAGAGGGGATGGATTGTGGTAAGGAAGGAGTAGTGGCATCGGGAGGTGTTTGACTAGTAGTGGTAATGGGTTGCACTACTTGTAGGATGACATTTGTTGTCAGAGGGGAAACGGGAGGTGTGAGATACCACACAGGTAGTCCTAAAGTTAACCCTGGGAGGCTAAGAGTGGCCATAACCGGGGCGCTCACTTCTCCTGAAGGGGGGAATAGGAATGGGATTGTATGGATGGGTGTTACACCGACATGACTAGGTACCAATATTGGTTGGGATAGCAAGGGCGGTTGATAGTTGGTGTTGCTTGGTTTTTCAACCAAGCATGTGCATGGATGCACCTATTAACTTGTAATAGCAGTCTTCGAATAAAAGCATAAACAATTATAAATCTAATCTAACATTAACATAAGCATGTGTAAATAAACAAGAACTAAATCAATAACAAGAGATCTATGGAAGAGCAAGAGTAAAAAATAATAGATTTTTTGTATTACCTCAAAGGTGAGGATGTTTGGTGTTGAGCAGCTCCAAGGTTGAGGTGCTCCAAGCTCCAATGGTCTCTTCTCCAAGATGTTGAAATGGGGGTCTTCAAACTCAAAATGGGAGGCAATGGCTCTTAATGGGAATTTGGAAGCATAAGGATAGGATGAAATGTGGATGGGAAGTGAGGAGCCCCTAGCACCTTTTTATAGTTTTTGGTGATGGGGAATACCATTATGGTTTTAAGGAAACCAATGGTATGGGCCAACATGGTTTAGGTCTCTTTTTTCCTTTTTGAATATTTTGAATATTTTTATTCCCTTTTAATATTTTTTGGGAATTCTGGACCCTTTTTGAGGGTTTTTTGTGTTTTTTGAGGAAAAATATATGTTTTGAAGGGAAAAAGGTGTATTATGGTCTTTTTGGTGACCTTTTGATGGCTTTAGAGGCTCAAATGGTGGAAAAGTGGACAAATGGGTCATGTGAGTAAGGGAATGAGCTAGTGAGCACTTTTTGGGTGTTTGTGTATTGTGGGAGAGGGTACATAAGTCAAATATTTTGGTCGCTAGTGACGCGGGTGGAATAGATTGGAATGTGGAAGTCATCGGCGTATCTGAGTAGACTCCGGGTCCAACTGAGGAAACCAACGAGGTAGATGCACCATGAATAGGTTGTTCAACCATGGGAAGAATGTTTTCAGGTGCAGCGGGGGCATTGGGATCGTAATAGGTGAGTTGATCAATATTGACCAGTTGTCCTTCATGGGGAGACATCATGGTATGAAAAATGGATGAGGCAATCCCCTGCATGGCGTACATGTAACTACGGCCAAGTAAGAGGTTATAATCAAGTTGGGTGTTGATGAACTCTATGTCAATAAGCACTGTTTTACCAGGCAACTAGACGGGGACATTAGCTAAGAGATCTTGGGGTTGAGATGAACGACCATCATAGGCTCGCAACGTAGTGGTGGATGACTGGAGAGCAAGGGATCCCAACTTCTACCAAACGAATGTGGACATAATGCATGTAGAAGCACCCTCATCGATGATGCACCAATGGATTACAAGATTCCAAATGGATACAAAAACTTGGAATGCTAATGTGGAAGGAAGGTGTGGTTCATATTGGTCCAAATCAAAGGCCATCATTCGTGAATCAGTCAGGTCGATAGCACCAATGGCTGATAACAGAGTCTTGCGCTATGTAGGATAGTTTTTTAAGACCTCTAACGTAGACATGGCTGCGGGGGACTGAGCTAATTCGTCCACAATGTTGTAATTAGACGCAGTATGAGCATTGGGGTTATTGTTGATGCGGCAAAGTGGGAAGCGAGGGGATTTTGGGGCTCCATCTAATGGGGCCGGGGGTATGCGTAATGGCTGATTGGTGGGAAGAGTGTTGGTGGTTTTGTCGGTGGGAGGGGCTTCAGGGGTGGATTCATATTGGTTCCAGCGGGTTTGAAGGTTGACATCGTCGGATGACATCATTAACAAGTGATGGGTGCCTGAGTCTAAAGTGGGGTGGGCAGGCGCAACGTACATGACTTGCTGTTGTGGTGGCGTGGTACCTTGAGGGGGAGATAACGGTTAAGTGTTCACCACTCCTTGGGTTGGTAAAGGGTTCTGTAACACCAAGGGTTGAGTTTGAGGTGGGGGGGGTTAAGTGGCGCCTGAAGTGCTATGTGCCCTTGGCGGTGGGAATCATCGGTCCAGAGTTGTCATGTCCGCTCCAGATGTGGGAAAGCGTGTGTGTAATGGCCATAGACCCCGCAAATAGAACAAGGATGGTTTGTTTGCAAGTTAGGGTTTTTAGCTTGTTTTGGCGGCTTGTCGGGGTTTTGGTTGGCAGGTGTCGCGTTATTATTGTTTAGGGGATTAGGTGGTTGGTCGCCTTGGTCTGGAGGGGGGTTGTTCCCGCGGTTACATCCTTTTCCACGGTTTTGCTAGCCTTGTTGGCGTTGGGTATTTTGGTCCTGCTGCGGATTTTGTTGCGTGTACACTTTCCCTTGGGTGACAGGTGGGTGCTAGGGTTGTGCAAGTGCGGGAGCGGGCTGCGAAAGATAATAAGTGGGTGGGGGTGGAGGTGGTGCAGGTGTTGGACCTTGTGGGGGTTGTTGATACATCTGTGTGATGGGTGGTTGATTTGCCGCAGGTGCTTCCTGTGGCAGATAATAAGTGGGGGGGGCTTGAGAAGATATAGGAGCGTGCATGACCTATGGGTGGTAATATGGTTGAGGTGCAACCAGGGGAAAGTAAGTGGGGGATGTGTGGTTGAAGCACTGAGGTGGACATGAGGGTCTGTGGGAATGGTGGTTATGCGACATGGGAGCATACAAATTGGTTGCTTCAAAGTGGGACATAGCCTGCGAAAGGTCGGGGCCATTACTAGTACGTGTCATGGAAAAGGGATGGTTATGCGATGCAACATGGCCAATGATGCCATCAGCGGCATGGGATGCCCCCAACGCATCGTTTCGGGAGGAATTGCCACGGGGGGCGTTGGGTATAATGGTATATAAGTAACCAGACTGGGCGTAGATAAGGTCAAACTACTGGGATTTTAAGATGGATTCTTCCTCGGACTGGGGTTGCTCGGATGCCACATCCTTGGCAATGACGGGAAGGAGAGATTTGAGAAACCAATATAGGAAGATACGGTCATCTAAATTGATTTTGCACAGCATTCGGTGTTGACGCCACTCATGAATGTGGTCAGTGATGTGGGTGGCCATATTTTGTCTGCAAGACAGTAGGATCTCAACTCCCACGTCATAGCGGACAGGTAACTGAAAGAACTGTAGGAAGGTAGAGGCAAGGGAAGTAAAGGTGGCATGGGTCCCATGGGGCTACTTGATGTACCACTTAGCTGCAGAGTCAATAAGAGTTTGTTGTAACAGACGGAGTCGGACAGAGTCATGCACTATGGAGTTGGAGGAACACCATAGATGGAAGGACATAATGTGATTTTGTGGGTCTTCACCTGCCTTTCCCTCAAACTTGGGGATGTTTGATGGGGTTTGGTAGGCATGTGAGGCCACATGGGATTGTGTCTGATGGGATTGTTGGTCAATCTGGCTAGGTCAAGAAGGTTGAGACTGGCCATGAATGGAAAACTAGTAGAATTATGTAACGTACTAGTGTGGGCGGCCATGGTGGGACCGCTGTCCCCAAGTGTGAGAGTTGGGTTCATGTTGGGGATGGTACCCCCAGACGAAGGAACGAAGGTGGTATGGGAGGGTCCTGCACCGCCAAATGTAACATGAGTTGCATATGGGGTTGGGTTGGGTATGGTAGCTACTGCAATGGGAATAGTAACAGGAATGGTAGGTGTGGGACCCATCGTGGGCATACCCAAGGTAGATGTGGGCCCCATCGAGGGCATACCCAAGGTAGGTGTGGTTGTGGCTAGTGTGCTCGTTGGGGTGGTTTTGGGCGCTCCACCAAGGGTCCCTACAAAGAAAGGGTTGGAAGTCATGCCAACCATGGGGCTAGTTGGTGCAGTGTAAGTGGGGTTTTTGGACTTTGCCTCAGAATCAAATGTAAAATAAGGGGCGTCAAAGTCAGGGTACGGAGCTCTATGTCACCAAAAAATAGAGTTGAGTGATGAAGCTCTAGGTCTATGACGAGTGGTTTTGAGTGATGCATCTCTATGTCTACGACGGGTGATGTCAAGTGAACCATGCTATGGGGGCTCGCCCCGGAGGCGCAGAGAGTGTCTCGGGGACTCAATGGTGACAGATGGTGTCAAGTATCTGGGGGTTGTGTCGAGTGAAAAAAGGCTCAAAAACCCTAATGCAGCCAAGTGTGCAGAAGGAGAGCGCAAAAAATACGGCACTTAGGCCAACAACCAACTCAAAACGCTTACAGTAACAGATGTGCTACAATAAGCAGAGTATCAGAAAAAATGGTCAAAATACCAACAAGCAGGCAGTTCTCTAAAAATAAAAATGGTGGACTCGCTAGAACAAAAGGAGGTAAGGGAGCATGCAAACACCTAGATAAATAGTATTTTGATTCAACCAGACATATCCTCTACAAGGTGATGAAATCCAAGTCAGACAATATGGATGGTAGAACCAAGTGGCTAAGGGTATCCCCCTACTGGGAGGGACACCGAGTAAGACAATCCTAGAAGAAAGGAAACTAAGATACCCCGTTGATGACACGTCCAGAAAGGTGAATCTGCAGCTCCAGTCCTATCATCGTGTGAGCCTAAAAGGAATCACCACACATGGACCAACGAGTAGGTAGCCTTCGGTTACTGGGTGGATTACGGTATTCCACTCAGGCCTCTGGAACTAGTCTGGCTAATTCAACCCTCCTAAGGGAGAGGCCCTCTGATAAACTGGTTGTGACCGTGTCAAAAAATACTAGGGGATTTTGGTACCCTAAAGGACAACAACTATATCTCAAGTCTAAGCGACCGAGGGGTGTTATTTGGATGCCTATCCCCCCTGTCCTACCTAACTACAATATTCTTATGTGTTCCCCAAGTGGGGTTATAATGTTGGTTGTGTTAAGTAGTGTTTTAAGAATCACTTGAATTAGGTGACAGAGTGTGTGCATGTGAGGTAATGAACCCAATCAAAAGTGCCACGCGTGGGAAATGTTTTTAACCAATAATAATGCAGAAATTTAATTTGCAATGCAAAATTTTCTTTTTTCAATGTAAATGCTTAAACTTAAAAATTATGTAAATGGAACAAAAAACAAACTGCAAAAAAAGACCGTAGTTAACTATGGCTGCAGACAGAACAGGAGGCTATGTAGGTGCATAAAATATTGCAGAAAAATTCTGGGTTCAAAAAAGGGTAAAAATGCAAAAAAAAATCGCGAGTCTGTGACTGAAATGCGCGGCCCGGAGCACGACTGTAGGGGTGAACCCTACGGTCGGATCACGGTTCTGTGGTTAAGAGGCACGGTCTAGGGAACGCCTATAGGGGTGAAACCTGCGGTCATATCACGGGTTTGGGGCCACAATGCGCGGTTTGGGGTGCGGCAAAAGGGAAAAAAGCTGCGGTCGGAACACGGGTTTGCGGCCACAATGCGTGGTTTGGAGCGTGGCAAAGGGGTAGAAAGCCGCGATCGGATAGCGGGTCTGGGGCCAAAATATGTGGTCTAGAGCACGGTAAAGGGGCAGAAGGTTGCGGTCGGGTCGCAAAAAAATGACAGGAAGTCGCGGTTGGGGCCGCGGGAAAAAGGGCAGAAAGTTGCAATCTGGATCACGAAAAAATGGCCAAAAGCTACGATCTGGGCCATGGCTGTAAGGAATAGAACCACGATCTGCGGCAGAAAACCCAACTGGTCGAAGCCACAGCCAAACAGGGAAAACAGAAAAATAGTTGTAGAAAATAAAACTTTTAAATTTTTAACCAAAAATTCAAAGGGCAATAGTGGAGTCGCCAAAACTGTAGCTAGGGTTTTCACCGTAGCTTGTGAAAATGAGCACCTACTAAGGAGAAGGGCCTCCTTAGTAGCAGTTTAGTAAAACAGTAAATTTAAATAGTAAAGCAGTATAAAATCTAATCTAGCATGTGCATTAACAAAAAATAAAAAGACAATAATGGGAATTTTTCTTTTGTATTATGATATGATCAAAATTACATTTACCTCAGACGTGGAGGTTGGTGGAGCTCTTGCAGTAGTCCAGGAGGGATGCTTCCGTGCTCCAATGGGTTCCTTCTCCTTCTCCAAGGTGTTTGGATAATGGGCCAAAAAGGGCACTCAAATGGGAAGCTAGCTCAAATGGTGAATTAGCATTTCAAGAGTGATTTTGGAAGAGTGAGGATAGGATAGATTGTGGATATGAAATGGGGAGCCTCCATCACCTATTTATAGGTTTTTTAGTGGTGGAGTGTTGACCCATGTTTTTTGGCACCATATGGTTTAGGTCAATGGTTTTGTTAAGATCCTAGTGGGTGGCCTTCACTAACATCTCGAGGTTTTGGTGTAATGGTTTGTATCATCTGGTATCAGAGCCTCCACCCAGGTTCAAGTCGCAGAGCGGGTGGCAACGCCGGCATTGCAGTGTTCACCCGAGGCTCGTACTGCGCAAAAGGGGACACCACCATACGGGCGCACATCCAGCCCAGAGTCTGGACTGTGGAGCGTGGTGGGATGTTAAGATTCTAGTGGGCGGCTTTCACTAACATCTCGAGGTTTTGGTGTAATGGTTCGTATCAGGTTTAGGGTTTTTGCTTCCTTTTTCCCTCTTTTTTATATTTTTTATTCTCTTTTATTTGATTTTTGGGAATTTAGGGCCCTTTTAGAGGGTTTTTGCTATCTTTTGAGGAAATTTAAATTATTTTTGGGGGAAAAGGGGTTTTTTGGTCTTTTGGTGGCTTTTTAATGGTTTTTTGAGGTTTTGAAGGCAAAGATGGTGGGAAAAATAGACAAATGAGTCATGTGTTGAGGGAGATTAGGTAATGAGCACTTTTTAGGTGTTAACAGACCGCATGCTGATGACATCATAGGATCTGCAAGCACTCGACCTGTAGCTTTGGTAGCTAATCAAATGCAAAATTTGTCTCTAAACTAGTCTACTCTCGGATAGGTTCATACCTTGTCCACTTCCACCCCGTCGTCCGATGTACACAGTGTGGAAATGACGAACCAATCAGGTAACCAGCAACCTAGTGGTAAGAAAAAGGGGAGAAACAACCATAAGGGTGGAAACAATGGGAACAACAATAGCAATCGAAATACCCCTCATAAAAATAATGCCAACCCTCCTCGGGAATGCGAAAATGCTGGTGAGGACCGTAAACCTAGGTGTAAGGTGAATTTTCCTTGTAAGCTTTATGGGGAAGATCATCTTACTTATGTCCTCGAATCGAAGAAGCATCGAAGCATTTGGCACAGAGACCAGCTGTGTTAAAAGATCCCCTTCCTCATCATCAAAACATGGCTTTGCATGCTCCCACCACTGGTTATGGACCTACTGAGACAACAATGTCTTCTTCCAATACTGGTGGTTATGGATGTGTGAATATGGTTCAATCGGATGTTAGTGTTGCCACTCGTCAACGCGATTATGGTGCACCACAACCTAATATGGGGATTGAGCCTCCCCCTCCTGAAAATTCCTTGCACATCGAGAAGCGCTCTAATATGCCATGGATACCAAAAGGTGTTCTTAAGCACTCTACGCATAATCCTAATGCTCGAGCCGCCCATAACTACTCCATCGTGGAATACTTGGGCCAAACTCCGTGTGCCATGTCGGCTCTTGAAGTTTTGCATGCTTGTCCTTATCAAAAGCATGCCCTTTTAAGTGTGTTAGGAATTCAAGATGGGGGAAGTCCTAGTGTTATCAAGTTTGACACTACTGATGTTCAACCTCGCTTACCTTACCATGTGGCTTTTCAAATCTAGGTGGCGTGCCTTCAAAATTTTGTCAAATGTACAATGGTTGACGAAGGTGCCTCTGCATCAGTAATGTCGTTAACTTATTGGAAAGCTTTAGTCTCTCCTCCTCTACTCGTGGCTAGAACCACGCTCACTGCATTCGACTGTCGGTCATTTAAGCCGCATGGAATTATCCCTTTCCTTTTTGTCTGCTTGGGAGGTAAATCTGTGCCTATTGAAGTCGAGGTGGTTGATGCACCCATCGACGACAACCTTTTACTGGGTCGGAATTGGATGTACGCTATGAAGGCTGTTGTGTCTACTGTATTCATAGTTATCTTCTTTCCTCACGAGGGCAAGATTGTGACCATCGATCAACTAGATTTCGTTAATTTCCCTTCCACTGTATCCACGGGATCCATAGTTCCACAGGTTACTCATTCTCAATCGGCAACTAGGAACATGGGTGTTGGCATGTACCCTTTATTGATGGGAACTTATGATTTTACCGCACCTGTGAATTTTATTGGAACCATTACCGACGATGCGTCTCCTCCTTCACATAATATGTCGTTTTGGACTTCCTATTGTAATGATCCGTGGACTTTACCATCCACGAGTTCCGCATTTGGAAACATTACACATATCGGGATGTCTATGCCATTGTCTGTAGCTGAGCTTGCTTACCGGCATATTCAACAAGCCACTATAGAGACGGATCTTTCTTCTTCTTAGACAATCGAGGAAGATCCCGTTACGCTACCAGTTTGGGTAGCCAACTCGTCTTGTTCACACAACTGCCTTGATGATACTTTACCTTCTGATTAAGCTATTATGGAGGCCATGTGTGGTAGTGAGAGACCTTGGGAAGATATGCACCATCACTCTTATTTCCTTCCCAACCTCGAGCTCACCGAATGAGAAGAGTTTAGGAGGACTCTAGCAGAGATGGTTGGTCACCCTGTGGCTCTTTTAGAGTCGCATGATGTTTTTGCGGAAGGGAATATGGCTAACATTTACCCAACTATGTCAATTAATATCTCTCGTACTCCCAAAAAGGTTGAGAATGTCTACATAAGTGATGATTGCACTCCTTAAGAGATTTCTATTTACACTGAATTGTTTACAGAACTCCGGGAAGCTTTCACCTGGTCATATGAGGAGATGCCAAGAATAGACCCCCGCATTGTTGAACATGAGATTAGAACGTATTCCAATGCTAAACCAGTTCGACAATGCTTACATGTTGTGAACCTTAGAAAAGCAGCCACTATCAAGGAAGAGGTGGAGAAACTGCTCAAGGTTGGTTTCATCTACCCCGTTCCCCTTATCGAATGGGTGTCAAACCCCATTCCTATGGATAAGAAGTAGGGAACGATCCATGCATGCACTGATTTTAGAGATTTGAACTGTGCATGTCTGAAATACAACTTCCCCACACCATTCATCGATCAAATTTTGGATGCTTGTGCGGGAAGTGATATTTTTTCATTTGTGGATGGATTCTCTAGGTATAATCAGATTCAAATCAAACCCAAGGACCAGCATAAGACAAATTTCATTTGTCCTTGGGGAACATTTGCATATCGGAAAATGCCCTTCAGCCTTAAAAATGTTGGAGCTACATTTCAGCGTGCCATTACCTACGCCTTTCATGATCTTAAAATGATTATGGAGGTTTTCTTGGATGATCTTGACGGCCATTCCCGCAAGAGGATGGACCACCCCAAGCACCTCTGCATGATTCTCGAATGATGTATACGATACAAGATTTGAATGAATTTTAACAAATGCATCTTTGCTGTAAGGATGGGTCGCCTTCTGGGATTGTTTCGAAAGAGGGTATTAGAGTTGATCCTCTTAAAGTTGAGGCAATACTTCGGTTGCCTCCTCCGTGCAACTTGTTACAACTTCAGTGCCTCCAAGGGAGAACCACTTTTCTATGCAATTTCATAGTCAATTATGCTAATCTTACCAAAGGTTTCATGTGCTTATTGAAGAAAGACACACCCTCTATCTGGGATGAGCGAGCCCAGCAATCTTTCGATGCCCTTAAGAAATATTTGGTATCGGCCCTCATGCTTAGTCCACCAGACTTCGCACGAGATTTTATTCTTTATGTGGCTATGTCTCAAGAGACGATTGGCATGGTCTTGGTTCAGTTTGATGACATGCTTGTCGAGCATGTCATCTATTACCTTAGTCAAAATCTAGTAGACGCTGAGCTAAGATATACTCATGTGGAAAAGTTGGCACTTACGACTATTCATTCAGTCCAGCGGTTACAACATTACATTTTGCTTAGAACAACCAGAGTTGTCGCGCATATCAATCCATTTCAGTTCATGCTATCATGACGCCTTATAGGAGGGAAATATAATAAATGGATTGTGATACTTCAGGAGTTCGATCTCGATTTTGCTTTGGCGAAATCGGTGAAATCATTGGTGTTTGCTAAGCTTATGTTGGACATTCCGAGACTTGATGAGGATGTTATTCATGAATATTCCTTTGGATGAGCACTTATTTCTTATCTCGTCCGAAGACCCTTCGTATGGGGATGTCATTGTATATCTCCAAACTTTGAAGTTTCCTCTGCACTATTCACGAGATGAGTGATGGCGTGTGAAACATCACGCTAAAGATTATACTATCGTCGGTGACACTCTGTATCACCGAGGAAAGGATTCCATTCTCCGTCGTTGCTTAACTCACGAAGAAGTAGAGCGGGTGCTTAATGATTGCCATGCCGGGGCCTGTGGCGGTCACTTATCTAGTCTTGCTACAACCCAACGTATTTTGCGAGCTGGTTATTTTTTGCCCTCAATATTTAAAGATTGTATTAACGCCGTGAAGAGATGCCACCCTGTCCAGGTGTTTTCTTCGAATATACGCTTGCATCCAGTGCCCCTCCATCTGGTCGTCACCATCGGTCTCTTCACCTAGTGGGGGGTGGATTTCATGGATTGCAAACCAGCTTTGGCTGGGGGGCATCACCATATTATAGTGGTCGTGGAATACTTTTCCAAATGGGCTGAGGCCATGCCTACCATAAAATCCGATGGTGCTACAACAACCCATTTCGTGTTCAATCAAATTATAACTCGGTTCGGTATTCAGAAAGAGATTGTCACTGACCATGGTAGTCACTTTCAGAACAAGATGATGGAGAATTTGTCTCTCAAGCTCGTCAAGAACACTCATCTTCTTATTATCCCCAAGCGAATGGTTAAGTTGAAGCAGTTAATAAGTCTTTGAAGACCATTCTCCAGCGTACCATCCAACAAAGCAAGACCAAATGGCACATCATGTTATATCCTTCTTTGTGGGCATATCGAACTGCAGTCAAGACTGCCACCTAATTCTCACCGTTTCAGCTGGTTCACGGTGTGGAGTCACTTTTACCCATTGAATGCGAAATCCCTTCTCTTAAACTGGCCATAGAGCTCCTCCCTGATACGACGGGTCTTGAGCAACGTTTAATCCACCTTGAGCAACTTGATGAGTAACATCGAGATGTTTTCGTGGCTATATATGCCAATAAGCATCGTTTTAAGGTTCAGTACGATAGGTCTGTCCGTCCCTGGCAGTATGCTAAAGGTGACTTGGTCCTCTTATATGACCAAGCTAAAGAACCCCTAGGGGCAGGCAAGTTCAACCCCATGTGGCATGGCCCTTACATCGTGAGGCATGTCCTGGAAAAAGGAGCCTATGAATTAGAAGACTACGAGGGGACTATCTTGAAGGAGCCTAGAAATGGGCTCTACCTCAAGCAGTATTACGATTGAACCGCTGGTTCAAGCTAATGCTTTTGTATACTACTGTATAGTTACTTATGTACATAGTTTAGCTTTCTTTTGGTTTTCAGGTCTGCTTATTAGCTTCCGTTTGATTGATAGATGTCAGCTGAGTTTCCTACGTTCTTAGGGTTCGCGGATGGTGCTAGTGTCACATGTAGCAGCTTGCTTCTACTGCCTGGGTTATTTTCTCACCTGACCACCTAGTTGTGTCCTTAAGAGGTGCTTGTCTTGGTCCTACATCTAACAATGTGGCTGAGTATAGTGCCATCATTGAGCTACTTCAGGATGCCATTTCCCATGGTATACAGTCTTTAGAAGTCCGCCTGGATTGACAACTAGTTGTGTCTCAGCTGAATGGGTAGTACCATGTGTGAGACCCTACGCTACTACAGAAATTCCTAAGGGTAAGACTCTTGGAACAACATTTTTTTTCAATTATGTACATTCATGTTCTGAGAAGTGTTAATCATATATCTGATGCATACGCTAACCATGTATTAGATTGGCATTTGTCACATTCACACTGAAGCACACAAATAAAAGAAGGCATTTACACATTTGTACATACACACATATAGTAGAACCGGATAACCAAAATTTTTATAAATAATATGTCCAAAAATGGTAGTATCATGATACAAAATTGGAGCCCGTAGCCCTCAAAAATATGCATATCGATGAAAAAATAGATCCTAAGATATCTACTCCCTATGAGGAGGCCTAGCTGCCGCCCTGACAGGATGTGTCTCATAGAAGTACTACACTGTATTTTCTATCCTCTGTAGTAGTCGTACCCAATTGCTCAGCACCCCCACTACCTGGAGATGCATAGCCTCTGGTAGCTATGCCACCTCCTCCTGTGGTACCCTGGCAGTCATCTGTGATATGTTGGACCGCGGAGTCTGTAGTGTCTGCTCTGCTGCAGCACCTACCATCTCATCACCCCTGCCCCAGCGACGATGTCTCGGGAAGCCATCGGGTCTCACTGGGCCCTTGTCTGTGAGCAAATAGTCAAACATCAATACATGATACTACCCCCCAAATTTTTTTTGCACTTACAACTATAATAAAAAATCCATAAAAATTTAATACACAAAAAAGCTAAAAAGAGTACTCACCGATGTCTCCTAACACTGCATCTAGTGGGAGCGACATGTCTCAATCCTACCGAAAGTATATCCTTGCATAGGGGTAGTCATCTATCGCTATAATTTGTCGATCCCACCAGGAAAAGAACTCCTCTGTATATGGTGATTCCTGACAGTCACCACCTTGTCGCATTAAGACCTCAGCCCACCGGGTCATGGCTGGGTTGTGGAGAATATGAGGAGGAACCTCAACCCTCGGACTAAGCCCCAGAACTTGCTCGAAGAATAAGCTGCACAAAATACTACCATACCTGAATTTTTTTGCATCCCCCTTCTTGCACTCTGTTAGCTGGGTCTTCATGGACCCCAGTAGCATAGTACACCAGTCGAATATCATAGGCTGCATGCACTATGATGCATAGAACATGATTGGCCTAGATGCCTGGTTAAGAGCTTTGGATCCAGCGATATGCACTAAAGTGGCCACGACAACCTTCATACTCAGGTTGACTATGGCTCAGATGGGCACCTGACTTCCCACTGTCCGAGTATTTGGAACACAATATCTCTCTATCTAGTCGGGGATGGTGATCCCACCAGCCATAGTTTGAGACCGAAGGCTTGCCACCTCACCTCGGTGGGACAAACCTGTGATGAAATAGATGTCGTCCACCTCCAGTGAAAGTATTTGCCTATCTAGGTTGAAGTTCTATGCATCAACATCCCAATAGTCTATCAAACACTGGAGCAATAGGGTTTGGGCCCTCAAACCCCCTATGCTCCAGAATTTGTATAAGCCACATGCTTGCAACGCTTGTTGTACACACATGTCATTACGGACAGCCTCATCTACTAGGTCATGTTCCCTCTCCCTCCACTCTAGAACCATCCTAAAGTGAAAAAAAACAAAGATTTTAGTCAATTTCATTTGCAAAATCAACTTTATGGCAGTACCCGCGGGCAAATTTGCACACAGTTGCAGGTACCCACGGTAAAACTATGCATTGACTGCGAGTATGATGCCCTACCCACAACTCGCATAGAAGTATCCCGTGGGTAGCGCCGAAGCCATTTAGGGCTTGGCCAAACTAAAAAACCAACCAATGAAATTTGAAATAAAAGCATTAAAATATAAGGCGGGGATGAGATTACCAACCTGTTCCTGACGGTTCGACAATCAGACGCCTGTAGCTCCCAGAATCAACAACTGAACTTGGAGGTAAAAACTAACCACAAAACTCCAAATGTGTGAATGGTAAAAATGAATTGCAAATTGTAAATTTTTGTTACTATTTATAATTTTCAAGACCCACTTATCTATAGTTTTTGCCATTTAATGCTGTTATGGACTAATACAATGTCATGGAGTAGTGTTTTTAACCAAATTTCTTCGACGAAAGTTGTTTCCGAACATTTCACACCTATGGCAGGTACGTTTCAAACCTGGCATATAGGTTAGATGCCATTTTTACATGCATTATGCATTTGACCTTTTGACCACTTTCATGAACCCTAGGTGCAACCCCACTTCTTAACTGACACGGAACCTTCACATTGTTACAGAAGTGTAGTTATGTGGCGGTAGGGCCTTTTCAAACATGGGTACCCTAGATAGAACCTCTTTTTTGCATTCTGGTGCCCATGCCGTTGTCTGTCCTTAGGATTGGGAGTCCTTTGTAGTTACGCCATGAGATTGCGATAAAGACTCATACTTTACTTTGTCTTATGCTGGCCATCTCCCATAAGGACTCCCCTGTTTATATCAAGTTGTGATTGCATTGCATTATCCCGCTTGCCACTTGAGCCTTGTGACGACTCCCGCTTACTCAGTTGTTAGCTTGGTGCCTGAGCACTTTTCCCTGTCAAGCCCTACAGAACTTATATTTTCCCTTCACAATTTGATGACCTTTTGACCCTAAGGGAACACACCCCCGAGTGTCCACATCCTACATGCACTTCCTTGCATTGATCATAGGTATGTTCCACTGCTTGGAACTAGTCTGCTCGCTATTTTGACAATCGTTCCTTCACTTATTGTACTATAAGCAATTTTATTATTTTTCAAGCTTTCACCAAAATATGAAAAAGATTAAAAAAATCAAATATTCCAAAAAGCTGGATGGGATTATGGTTACTACTTCTTGTTGGCAGTTGTTGTGTCACCTTTGAACAAAGCATTCAGTCCACTTCATACATTATGAGTCGGGACTATAATTGGACCTTAGGAGCTGTACTTGTTTCTCAGTTTAATCCACTGATTGGTTAAGCTTCCAGTCATTATGGAGCCCTTTGTAATGCCTCCTGCATTGCATAGTCTATGTCAAGTCTATGCTTCTTGAGTCTATCCATATGCTCATGCTCTTGTTCAAAGGAAGGCCGGAACCTAGAGTCGGCCACTCCTTAGATCTCTTGACTATTACATGTCGGCCATCCTTATTGAGTAATTCTGTTTCACCTAAGTTCTTCTAAATATTTCAGCATAGCTGGTACCTCATGCTAGTTGACGGGGGATGCCTTAATGCCCTCCTTCCAGCGAGTCTCGTTCCGTTGACTTCAACCCATTTATTCTAGAACTTGAGGCTTAGAGTTCGGTTGAGTACCTTGAGGCTTGCAATCATTAGTGGCAGGTTCTCTCACCATCGACAGTTTTTGGAATACATCAATGTCCCCTAATTGATGGATTCATCCTAGTGTTCGACTTCAACTCATCTATTCACACTGTGATGATTGTGCTCTGTTCCTTGATTCCCATTTTCATTATTGGTGGGTTATCTCGCGTCTGTTAATGGTATACATCATTGACCGGTAATCAGACGATGTCACATCAGGTTTGACCTCAACTCCTTTATTCACTTGATGGGACTTGCACTGTCGAAGACTTGTGTAGAAGACCTCGGGCGATAGTGGCATTCAGTATGCTACTTATGATGATGACTTTACATCTGAGATATCACCTCTCAGATATCAGCAGTTTGTACCTCCAGTTTGCATCCGTTGTTCCCTTTTCAGTAGGAGACCATATTTTACTGTAGAGGGATCATGGCTATGATCACCTATGACATGTATTGACTATGTACTTCCTATTCATGGCCATTGTATCAGATTGTTGTACTACCGACATGTATTCAGGGACACTATTGTATTATGACAAGTGAGCTGCTCTTTCCACTTGTGTCTCCATCACTCCACTTCTGAGATTTATAATGTATTTCGACCATCATAGCATCAGTCTCTGACCTCACACATTAGGGGGCATCTCTTACAACGCAATCTTCCACCTTGTGAGAATCAACACTCTTTGGCCTAGAGGATCCATTCCACTGACTCAGAACCACTTTATATCCTTCAGACACTATTTTTCCCTATTTTTTCCCTTGTATGCTTGCTGCATCATTACAATGGGCGTACCTGCGAGTTGCATCACTATAGCCCGCAGGTAGCATGTAAAATGGTAAAAATCACTAGTTTATTACTTTTTACTCCCAAAAAGTGGTCATTGGGTGACCCTTGACTCTCCATCTGCCCAAGCAATGCCTCGATGTGTCCTTTCACTTACCTTTGAGAGGACTATATATTGAGCACATATGGCTTATGGATGGGAGGAAAAAGAGGAGCAAGAGAACTCTAATGGATTTTTTCCCTATCTTGAGTCTACACTCATTGATCCTTGTAGTTGTGAACCCTTTATGTTCACATTCCAAACCCCTATCATAGTTTGAGTTTGCCATTCATGGAGGATTGAAGTGGTGGAGGCGTAAGTGGATTGACCTCGATCTTGGTTCAGATTGGTTGCCGGCAAGAGGTCGTATCACATTGTACTTATTCTTGTTTATTAATAGAAATACTCATATTCTCGTCCATTAATGTTGTAAATGTTGTTTATATTACATTGGTTTACATTTACTTGTTATATCATGGGCCATTGCTATTGATGATGTTAATGTCGTTTATATATTATATGTACTTGTTGTATATTGGCTATCAAGACTAACTTGCAAATTCAAGTGCACGAATTGAAAAACTCCAACGGGGATCTAGATCAAACGTTTGGATCGAGGTTGGTTATATTATTCATTATCTTAGCATTATCATTTATATAGCATAGCATTGGGAATTGAGTTGATTTTTGGTAGTCAGCTGTCTGTTGTGGTCTACACCAAGCCATAGTGAGTTTTCTCCAATACAGTTGCGGGTTGGGCCGCGTAAAGAGGCCGAGGACCTGCAATCTGTGTTGCGACTATGGGCTGAACAACCATGATTCGGAATGCAACTGTGGGGTAAAAATGACGTTTTACGACGCAAAAAATGGCTACCGAAATCAATGGCCAAGCAGAAAAAATGGGGACTGCAGGTTTTGCAGTACAACAAAGGGCTTCGACTGCAAGTGACAGGTTTAAGGGTAAACCAAATATGCAATATTAAACCAAAGTAACAACTAAAAAAAAAACTTCAATAAATTTAACGAGAGATTCAAGCTAGTGGAGTCGCCAAAACTGTAGCTAGGGTTTTCACCCTAGCATGTGCTAATGAGCACTTATTAAAGAGAATGGACTCCTTAGTAGCAATTCAAGAAAATAATAAAAACCTAGTATAAACAACAAAAACTAATCTAACATGTGCATGGGTGCTTAACAAGTAAATTTGCAATAAAACATGGTAAATAAGAAACATTCATTGATTTCTTCTGCAAAACAAATATAGAAGAGAACCATATTTTTTCATTAACCTGGAAATGGAGTCTTACATAATATTTTTACCTCAAAGGTGAGGTTTGTGGAGCTTGTGCTGCCGTAGGGACGAGTTGATACAAAGCTCCAATGCCTCCTTCTCTTCTCCAAATGCAATGGGGATTGTCCAAATGGCTCACTCAAATGGTGAATCTAAGCACAAATGGTGGGCTTAGGGTTTCAGGAGTGATTTCGGCAACATGAGGGTAAGATGGATTGTGGATGTAAAATGGGGAGCCTCCACCTTCTATTTATATATTTTAGGTGGAGGGAGTATTGGCCCATAGTTTTGGGCAACCAATGGTATTGGTAGATGGTTTAGGATTTATTTCCCTCAATCTCCCTCTTTTTTCCTTTTTTTGCAATGATTTTTGAATTTTATTCCCTTTTATTTGATTTTTGGGGAATTTTGATCCCTTTTCGAGGGTTTTGGGCATTTTTGGAGGAAATTTAATTATTTTGAGGAGAAAAAGATTAATTTTGGCCGTTTTGGTGACCATTTGAAGGTTTTTTGGGGGGTTTAGAGGCTAAATGGTTGGAATAATGGACAAATGGGTCATGTATCTATGGAGATGAGCTAGTGAGCATTTTTTGGGTGTTAACAGTAGCCTCCACATGGTTCATTGTGAGTGGCATGTAGTACATCATGTATTTCATCTTCTCTTACACATATTCAGAATATCTGGTCTGGCCCTCTATTAAAAAGGAATCCTTGAATCCAATTGTAAGTTGCGCTTTGTCTAACTATTTTGCATCTCTGTTTATAATCATAATGTTGTGTTAAATTTCCAGAGACTAGGTAGTTGGAAATGTCAGAAAACTATGGAATTCCCACTGATATTGCTAATACGTGTTCATTTGGGAAATCATCTTCTACCAATTCTTTGTCTTGCACATGGGTTTGTCTTGATAGAAAATATGCCACTACATTGTGTTTACCTAGTTTATCTAGAATTGTCAAATGAAATTCCTGTAAAAGAAGTACCCATCTTATAAATCTAACATGGGTATGAGGTTTTTTCATTAGGTACCTTATTTATGAGTGGTTGGTTTGCACAAAAACTCGATACCTTGTTATGTACTACCAGAATTTATTGATGGTGTTGATAATAGCTAAGAATTATTTCTCAGTGATTGTGTAGTTGAGCTCTTCTCATGTTCCCAATTTTTTTAGCAACATGAAGCAACCAATGATTCATCAAACCCCCATGGACTATAGTGAAAATCAATAAATTAATTGATAAGGGGTATAACATTGGTAAATTACCCTAGGCAATTAAATTAACTAGGAATAAAATTTAGACTATAGTTGTTTTGAATAAATTAAATTGGAGGTAATGTAATTATCATTTTTTATATTTAATTATTATTAAATGTGATAATGAGTTGGATGAGGGTGCATAAGGAGATAATGATATCTCAATGATTTTTCAACCAAAGAGGAAAGTGAAAGAAAAGCATATCAAAGCAAAAAAGAAGGAAACTGGAAAAAACAGTGAAAAGCAAGCAAGTGCATAAAGCAGGAAAGTGTACAAAACAGGAAAGTACATAAAAGCAACCAATATTGAAAAGAGGGAATCTCCAGGAAATCCAAGAGGGAACAAGTTTCCAAAGAGGAATAAAATCCATTCAGTATGAAAAGTAGGAAACATCTGGAAAAGCTAGGAAGGCACAATTTCCAAAAGGGAGAAAGCAAGCAAGTATGGAAAAGAAGGAAAATTCAAACTCAGACAAAGAAGGCGCATTGGATGAGTTCAAGGATGTTCTTGGGAAGATTAACTTGCTCAACAAGTCACCCACTCTACAAAATAATTATGGTGCACCACTTTCACATCTTTTGACATTTTATCTTTGTGATTGAGAAAGCTCTGTGCTTCTCTATGCTTTGGAGATGTGCCCTTAGCCACCTGTGAGAGATGTGCCCCATAGTTATTGTTTCATTCTTTTACATATGATCCAATGCAGCCACTGATGACTAATTTTCAGATCTGATCCATCCCATTTCATGAAGATATCGATCCTTTAGAGTTGATGCATATATCCAAGCCGGTTTGATGTGGTTTTGATGAGTTTCACTTAGAGAAAGAAATCAATTGGAGATATTGAAAGGATTTTTAGAAGTAAAGTGAACCTCCCATGAGAATCCATCAACTCAATGACTTCCTACAAATCATATTCAATGATCACACTTCTCCTTCTTACTATTCTCTAAGCATTCTTATCCAATATTTGTAAAACTTCAAGATTATTGACTTTCTGTGTAATTTGAGCTTTGGTACATATATTACTTAATAGGTTCAATTAATATTTTATGCTACATATTTTATATATTTATGATTCATAATATTCATCATAAGAATAATTCAAGAGCCATATAGGCTGTTTGGGTTTACTTTTCCCAAGACTAACTCTTTAGGCCCTTTTATTTGACTAGTTTTGCAGTATTCTTTATTGAAAGCTATCTGAATTTCTATTTTCATTTATTTCAGTCACCTGGGGTTCCTAATACATTAATTAAGTTCATACAAGTCCCATACCGAGGATTCATATCCCGCTTGACCTGTTTGGTGTTAGGATATTCCTATACTCCATCCTAGTCCCACCAGTATTTTGATCATTTACATTTTCAGTCATGCATGCACCTTTTAGGGTTTGCATGCATTCTAGGGTTTGCATGCATTTTGCATGCATCCCAGTCATCAGTCGAGCACCTAGCCCTCAGTTAGCCAGCCCCCAGGAGCTTCTCACTATTCAGTTTTAGCCCTCCAGTTGCTTAGTGCGCCCTTCTTCCTTGATTTTAGGGAGCAACTCGCCCTTCTTCACCTACCAGTTCAGTTACACTCAGTTACAGTCAGTTACAGTCAGTTACACTCAGTTACATTGAGTTACACTCAGTTACACTCAGTTGCATTCAGTTACAGTCAGTTACACTCAGTTACACTCAGTTACATTGAGTTACACTCAGTTACACTCAGTTACATTCAGTTACTCTTAGTTACATTGAGTTACACTTAGTTACATTGAGTTACACTCAGTTACACTCAGTTACACTTAGTTACACTGAGTTACACTTAGTTACACTGAGTTACACCTACCAGAGTTAGTTTGACTGATGGTTGACAGTTACTTGAGCATTGATGACTCCACTGATGATGATGAAGACTTCCAGTTGCACTTTGATGATCATGAGGACACCTAGTTGTGCTCCAATGACACTCCAGTGATCCTTTGATCACTCCATGAAGGCTAATTCGAATTGCCACCTTAGGCATTCGAATTCCTCATGCATTGTATTATTTATATGTCCATTTGTGATTAATAATCTAGTATGACCGAAGTATTATTGCTTCTATCTGAGTTCTACTGTACCATATTATTCTGTTGCTCATTATACTGCATGTATCACTCTTCTTCTATTTTCTTGCTTAATCATAATTATTCTCTTGTGAGATACATAATCTCTTAGATCTGCTGTGAGGATTTTCACATGGTATCAGAGCATGTTGAGAGTATTGTTGATCTCCATT
The DNA here is from genome assembly GCA_027924585.1 of Larix kaempferi. NCBI lineage: Eukaryota > Viridiplantae > Streptophyta > Pinopsida > Pinales > Pinaceae > Larix > Larix kaempferi. The sequence continues at coordinate 1,573,739 of BSBM01000012.1, read as the reverse complement.
CTTGAGAGTTTTTTGCAGGTTATTACCAAGATTTCGAGTGCAGCAGTTGCATCAGTTTATGCATTTTTGCAGCAGTAGCAGTTGCAGTTATTCTATATTTTTTTTGTAGGTCTTCTACAGCTTCAATGTATCCTGAATTAGAAGAAATCACTCCTCTTTCTCTATTCAACTATGATGAATGGAAACCAAAAATAATAGCATATTTAAAGAGCCATGATCTCTTTGATTGCTATTTTGAAAGAGAGTTCGAATCCTCTACAAAGAAGATTAAATGGTTGAATAAAGGTGACATGCATATTGGAAGAATGAAGCTTACTATGACTGATTACATATTGTACCCGACCATCTTTGATATTGAAACTCCAAAAGAGTTATGGGCTCATCTGGATGAAAGATTCGGCAAAAAGAATGATGGATTTGGTCCAAATCCCTTTAAAAGCAAGCAAGTTGATGCATTCGCTCCACTTGATGGTCTCTCAGATCATGATGCATTCGCTCCTCCTGATGGTCTCTCAGATCATGTTGCATTCGCTCCCCTTGATGATCTCTTAGATCATGAACCAGTATCATCTCATATTGAAGTTGTTGACAAAGAACTTGCAGATTCTCCGCTCATGCTCAAACCTTCTTCTCTTTCTGTGCCAGCTCACACTCTATATATTGCAGAAGGTCCTAAATCCTCTCTTGCACCAGAGTTTGTTGGTTTGCATCATGATCACATGATTATTTCGGAGGTGACATCAGCTAGTGGAGGTAATGCATTCGCTCCTCTTCAGCAAACATCTCTTATTTACTACTATATGATCATTAGCACATGCTTTCAGAAGGTTATTGAAGAATATGGCCATTGCCACCTACTTGAGATAATTTCTCATGCATATGATAGTTTTGATCTCACCCTTGTTGGTTCAAAGGAGATCTCAAGAAACTGTTTTGAAAGTCTTAAATCTGATTTTGATTTCAAGCAAACATGTAATAGTTATTTTTGGCACAATCTCACCCATGGTGGTTCAAAGGAGAAGACAAAAGACTATATGTACTTTCACAGATTTGATCCTACCTCAGCTGATTCGAATCACAGGTTCAAGGATCATTCTCATACTATTGGATTTGTTCTCATCACATTCAATCTGAAGAGCAAGTACAAGCACATGCTTTTTGAGCATGATCCACTTCTTCCCAAGAAGAAGATACCTCCAGACATATGACCAAGCATCACACCTGCTTGAGTTTGGAGCTTTTATTTTTTATGTGTGCCTTACAGTCTATTTTTTTGAGGAGGGGGTATGTTTCCCATGAAATTTTCCCACTTCCTTGGTTTATTGATTGTTATTATTCATTGTATTGGGTGACCTTTGGTCTTAGTTACCAGGGCCCAGGATGGATTAAGGGGGGGTGTTAGGATATTCCTATACTCCATCCTAGTCCCACCAGTATTTTGATCATTTACATTTTCAGTCATGCATTCACCTTTTAGGGTTTGCATGCATTCTAGGGTTTGCATGCATCCCAGTCATCAGTCCAGCACCTAGCCCTCAGTTAGCCAGCCCCCAGGAGCTTCTCACTATTCAGTTTTAGCCCTCCAGTTGCTTAGTGCGCCCTTCTTCCTTGATTTTAGGGAGCAATTCGCCCTTCTTCACCTACCAGTTCAGTTACACTCAGTTACAGTCAGTTACAGTCAGTTACACTCAGTTACATTGAGTTACACTCAGTTACACTCAGTTGCATTCAGTTACAGTCAGTTACACTCAGTTACATTGAGTTACACTCAGTTACACTCAGTTACATTCAGTTACTCTTAGTTACATTGAGTTACACTTAGTTACATTGAGTTACACTCAGTTACACTCAGTTACACTTAGTTACACTGAGTTACACTTAGTTACACTGAGTTACACCTACCAGAGTTAGTTTGACTGATGGTTGACAGTTACTTGAGCATTGATGACTCCACTGATGATGATGAAGACTTCCAGTTGCGCTCTGATGATCATGAGGACACCTAGTTGTGCTCCAATGACACTCCAGTGATCCTTTGATCACTCCATGAAGGCTAATTCGAATTGCCACCTTAGGCATTCGAATTCCTCATGCATTGTATTATTTATATGTCCATTTGTGATTAATAATCTAGTATGACCGAAGTATTATTGCTTCTATCTGAGTTCTACTGTACCATATTATTCTGTTGCTCATTATACTGCATGTATCACTCTTCTTCTATTTTCTTGCTTAATCATAATTATTCTCTTGTGAGATACATAATCTCTTAGATCTGCTGTGAGGATTTTCACATGGTATCAGAGCATGTTGAGAGTATTGTTGATCTCCATTCTTGAGAGTTTTTTGCAGGTTATTACCAAGATTTCAAGTGCAGCAGTTGCATCAGTTTATGCATTTTTGCAGCAGTAGCAGTTGCAGTTATTCTATATTTTTTTTGCAGGTCTTCTACAGCTTCAATGTATCCTGAATTAGAAGAAATCACTCCTCTTTCTCTATTCAACTATGATGAATGGAAACCAAAAATAATAGCATATTTAAAGAGCCATGATCTCTTTGATTGCTATTTTGAAAGAGAGTTCGAATCCTCTACAGAGAAGATTAAATGGTTGAATAAAGGTGACATGCACATTGGAAGAATGAAGCTTACTATGACTGATTACATATTGTACCCGACCATCTTTGATATTGAAACTCCAAAAGAGTTATGGGCTCATCTGGATGAAAGATTCGACAAAAAGAATGATGGATTTGGTCCAAATCCCTTCAAAAGCAAGCAAGTTGATGCATTCGCTCCACTTGATGGTCTCTCAGATCATGATGCATTCGCTCCTCCTGATGGTCTCTCAGATCATGTTGCATTCGCTCCCCTTGATGATCTCTTAGATCATGAACCAGTATCATCTCATATTGAAGTTGTTGACAAAGAACTTGCAGATTCTCCGCTCATGCTCAAACCTTCTTCTCTTTCTGCGCCAGCTCACACTCTATATATTGCAGAAGGTCCTAAATCCTCTCTTGCACCAGAGTTTGTTGGTTTGCATCATGATCACATGATTATTTCGGAGGTGACATCAGCTAGTGGAGGTAATGCATTCGCTCCTCTTCAGCAAACATCTCTTATTTACTACTATATGATCATTAGCACATGCTTTCAGAAGGTTATTGAAGAATATGGCCATTGCCACCTACTTGAGATAATTTCTCATGCATATGATAGTTTTGATCTCACCCTTGTTGGTTCAAAGGAGATCTCAAGAAACTGTTTTGAAAGTCTTAAATCTGATTTTGATTTCAAGCAAACATGTAATAGTTATTTTTGGCACAATCTCACCCATGGTGGTTCAAAGGAGAAGACAAAAGACTATATGCACTTTCACAGATTTGATCCTACCTCAGCTGATTCGAATCACAGGTTCAAGGATCATTCTCATACTATTGGATTTGTTCTCATCACATTCGATCTGAAGAGCAAGTACAAGCACATGCTTTTTGAGCATGATCCACTTCTTCCCAAGAAGAAGATACCTCCAGACATATGACCAAGCATCACACCTGCTTGAGTTTGGAGCTTTTATTTTTTATGTGTGCCTTACAGTCTATTTTTTTGAGGAGGGGGTATGTTTCCCATGAAATTTTCCCACTTCCTTGGTTTATTGATTGTTATTATTCATTGTATTGGGTGACCTTTGGTCTTAGTTACCAGGGCCCAGGATGGATTAAGGGGGGGTGTTAGGATATTCCTATACTCCATCCTAGTCCCACCAGTATTTTGATCATTTACATTTTCAGTCATGCATGCACCTTTTAGGGTTTGCATGCATTCTAGGGTTTGCATGCATCCCAGTCATCAGTCCAGCACCTAGCCCTCAGTTAGCCAGCCCCCAGGAGCTTCTCACTATTCAGTTTTAGCCCTCCAGTTGCTTAGTGCGCCCTTCTTCCTTGATTTTAGGGAGCAACTCGCCCTTCTTCACCTACCAGTTCAGTTACACTCAGTTACAGTCAGTTACAGTCAGTTACAGTCAGTTACATTGAGTTGCACTCAGTTACACTCAGTTGCATTCAGTTACAGTCAGTTACACTCAGTTACACTCAGTTACATTGAGTTACACTCAGTTACATTCAGTTACTCTTAGTTACATTGAGTTACACTTAGTTACATTGAGTTACACTCAGTTACACTCAGTTACACTTAGTTACACTGAGTTACACTTAGTTACACTGAGTTACACCTACCAGAGTTAGTTTGACTGATGGTTGACAGTTACTTGAGCATTGATGACTCCACTGATGATGATGAAGACTTCCAGTTGCGCTCTGATGATCATGAGGACACCTAGTTGTGCTCCGATGACACTCCAGTGATCCTTTGATCACTCCATGAAGGCTAATTCGAATTGCCACCTTAGGCATTCGAATTCCTCATGCATTGTATTATTTATATGTCCATTTGTGATTAATAATCTAGTATGACCGAAGTATTATTGCTTCTATCTGAGTTCTACTGTACCATATTATTCTGTTGCTCATTATACTGCATGTATCACTCTTCTTCTATTTTCTTGCTTAATCATAATTATTCTCTTGTGAGATACATAATCTCTTAGATCTGCTGTGAGGATTTTCACATTTGGAAGATCCTGAAATTAAACTAGTTGAGTTATCCTCGATATCGCTCTTTCCCTTTGGAATTCCAAAATCAAACGAATACTCCCAAAAATTTGATATATCTTGTACAGTAGTATATTAGTAATTTAATTTATGATATACACACTCGTTTTTATTTCAGGTGTAATTTAATGAGTTTAGTATGCATATGCTGGTGTGCCCGGGCAGCCTTGTGGAGACTTCAGCAATAGCTCTTGTCAAAGCATAAATGGCCCCAGTAAATTTTACATAGGAATATGAATCTGGCCTTGATTATGATATATTTTATACTGCACATTCCTTAACATATTTTTCAGATCCAAAAAAGTTCAACCATCAATCTCTTTCGGGGTTTATCTGTGTCCAAGACTAGTTTTTTCATGACTAGTTTTGAGGAGTAGTTTCAGTTGTGTTAATTTGTGTTCAGAATTTTAAATGTGAGATAATATCCTTTGAAATCTGATTCAATTATAATAAAGTGGTATCAGAGAAATTTCCTTGGCTAATTCTGTGGAGAGTAACTCTCAGTGGAATAAATATATCAGAACTATCTTCAAGTTGTAGCTATGGAACTAGTTACAGTCATGGAAGATATAGGCTTTGAGTTATAAGAGGAAGAAGAAATAATTTACATTGATGGAGGCCTACCAAGAGATGAGGATGGTTACATTTGTGACAATATGTAAAACTAAGACCAATGAGCTGAACCACCGATGGCTAATCCTAAGAAGGATTCAGCAAAGATGATATATGCATGTGAAAACTTTCCCAACCACTACTAGGAGTATCTAGCCTTGGGAGAAAATATTTGTAAAGACATTCCTTTCAAAGATTATTTTTACTGTAGATTTGGATTTGAGCTCAATAATGTAGATGAGGAATCATTTAAAGGAAACAAACCAATGAGATAAGAAGAAGGAATAACAAATCATCCATCTGATGAACATGAGAGGCACAATAATCTCTCAAGTGAAGAACCATGTATCTCTAAAGAATATGAAGGTACAACCCTTACTGATGAGTATTGTAAGCATGAATAAGCCACCACTAGTTCTGCTAAGGATAATACAATTATGGATCAAAGAGTAACTATTGGTGGGTTTCAAGAAGAGGCATCTACCAATAGTTGTTCAAGTTAGAAAGAAGAATCTATTGATGGATGCTACGATGAGGTACCTGCTGATGGGTGTTAAGTTTTGGGGAGACATTTAATGATGGATTCCCATCTCTCTATGTGGGTGACTTAGAGATACCACTTGATGAGTCTATTGCAAGTACAAATTCCACTGAATCAGAAGAAGATGAAGTCCTTACAGTCAAGGAAGAGGCCCAATGATCGATTTCACTATCACCGCAAGAGATTCATGCGATTGAACCACTAATGGATGAGGAGGAGGTTCACTCTCAACCTTCTCCCTTTGAAAGGCCACTCAAGATGAGAAAAAGGAATATCAAGGAGTCCTTACACATTCTCCATGATACAAATGTTTCAATGTCACAGTCTTGTTGGAGAGCTGCTTCATTGGAAGATTCATCTTTCCTTGAATCCATGGAGAAGACCTAGAGAGAAATGTCTACAATCCAAGGTAATTTTTCACACATGCTTTCTGACAAAGATTACTTGTACGAGCTTGTTCATATGTTGCATGGAGCATCCTTGAAGGATGAGGAGGAGATTTCCAAGCTCAATGATGAGTTGATGGCCACCTAAGATTCTTTGAGTTGCACTCAAATTTCCCTCTTCGAATCCAATATGGAGATAGATAAGCTTCACCAGTAGTTTCATAGATCACATACTCCCTCCTACCTTCCAGTCATCCATTCTCTTTTGGTTGATGACATTCATAATTCTATGGAGGAAAATCATGAGATAGTGGTTCATGAGGTGCATAGTGACATGCATGTTCTTGAGGAATTTTTGGATTCCGATGATGAGTTCCAAGAACATACTATCTTCCAGAGGGAAACTAAGCTTCTTCCTAGAGTGAGTCATTCCTCAATTGAGGAGTCATAAGAGCTCCTTTATAATGAACCAAAATTTTATGGAGTTGATGCATCCATTATCCTGATGGATGAGGCTTGCAGTGATAAGATTATGGTCCATGATCCTACATCTGTCCCTTCTACTTATTCATTATCAATTAAGGGGGGAGTTTGGGTCAATAATTTCTTCTTGATAGTACTTGAAGAAGAGTAGAAGGCTCCCACATTTTCTCTAGTTGATTCAAGGATAGCACCAACTCCATCCCAGTAGTTGAAGAGGCATACCATGCCTACCTTTTATTCTATAATGTACCATCTTAGGATTGTGGCACAAAAAATCGAGACTCCTCAAAATTGACTAAAACAGTGATAGTGGAAGCTAGAATTGTTGGAGATGGGAAAGAACAAAGAATATGGATGGATGGAAGGTTCTGATCTGATTTTATACCTCTACACAATGTACTGAGATGATTTATCTTTCAATAACATCCCGTCTGAACTCCACTCCAATGCTTCTGGGGTTCTCATCATATACAGACTAGTATGGGTAGGAAACTTGACTGAGGGTTGGATAAGGTTGTTGAAGAAATTAGAGAGGTTAAATAAAATTCATTTAGGTAATATCATCATTAAATATCATATTAGAAATTTATATGAATATTTGGAGAAGTCTTATAACAAATCTAGTAAAATTGCAATTTAGGACAACTCAACTAGTTTGACTTCTAGATTCCCAAAAAGTGCTCAAAGGAAATCAAATTTATGAAAAAGAGGTTGGATAATGACATAGGACATGTTATATAACTCCATGAATAGGAATGACTTCATTTGTACTTATACTCATTGAGTTGTGAATCATACACTGAAATCTAGTCAAATTCTAGCTAAATCTAGAAGGGGTGTACAAATTGGAGAAGAAATGAAAGTTATGTAATTTGTATTGAAAATAATGATATCAGAACATTAAATACTCTATTATTAAATCAGAAATAGGCCAGTATTCATTTCAGAAAATTATAGAAGGATCTATCTTCTTGTACATGAGAAACTAGTTGCAGAACTCAAGAAGGATGAGGGATTTGATCTATGAACTTGGTGAAGATGATTCTGAAATTTCAATTTGACCTGATAAGATTCAGTAACTTGAATTACACTCATTGATAATGGTTGAGTTACATCATCCTCTCAAAGAAATCTGGGGCACATCTCCCATGCTTGACTAGGGGCACACCTCCCAATTGTCAGATGCACAAATGCATTCATAAAATTTCTCATACTAACAAAAAATGTGAAATGGAGTTGGAATCCTTCATTTATAGAATTCATGTTGACCTGTTGAGCATGCTACATGGCTTGGTGACCTGTGAGAATAAGTCACCCATGAGTGGACATAATTTCCTTGCTTTTCTTTGCTTTGCTTTGGATTTCCTTCTTTTTCCTATTTTTCTGACTTTCCTTCTTTTCTGAACTTTCCTGCTTTTCCTATTTTATCCTACTTTCTGAATTTATGCTACTTTTCCTTAAATATTCCTCTTTTCTTATTTTTGGACTCATGTGCTTTACTTGACTTCTTCATCAAGTGACTCCTCCAAATTTATCCTCTAATGCACCCTAGTGGAGCATTTTCTCCATTTTTTCAGCATAATAATAAAATATTAAATGCACCATAAATATTTATTCCAAGTGGATAACAAACTATGGATAAAATTAAATGCACACTCCTAATTAATTAACTGCCTCATCTTAACCCCTCATTAATTAATTAATTCAATATGTCACTAGGATCCATGGGGTTCAATCTTCTTCATGGTGCCGAAAAAATGGGAACATGACAGTCCTACCCTCCCAAGATTGCTTGTCCTCAAGCAAAATTTCCCAAGAGGTCCATCATGTGTTTGTTGCACTGCTCTGATCATAATCATCTCTCCAAGAAAATATTCACTACATCTGTAACTGAACATGCCTACTTCTATCCAAGTGAAGCAACTAAAAAGTGTGCCAAGATCCCATAAGAATATCAGAAATGAAAATATACCACTACTATGTAAACTATAACTCCATCCAAGGAGGTGTTCCCTATGTGGAAAACTGAAACCAAGTGCAACATAGATGAACTGGTGCAAAAGAGGGTTGGCTTGCTCCATCATGCCAACATGCAAACAACTGCTCCAAGGACAAAAAATGCTAGGATACCATTGATTGTATGGCACCCCCATGGATCATAATACCATCCAACAAAATATTTTAAGCAAAAGAGTGCCTAGATACCACTGTTCATGCTGCATCTCCCCAAACATTAGTAAAAAAAAAAAAATCAGCATCATATGAAATGTTGGGAAAGATGGAAACATCATACCACCATATTGAAAAATCATCCTTTCCAATGTAACCCTGAAGCTTTGAGGGCCCCTTGATCATTATATGCAACTCTCCATTGTAGGACCCAATCAAGGAAATACTATGCATCACCAAATATGCCTCCCAAGAGTGAGGCCGAGCCTTATCAATTCTTTCCACTCCATCAAGAAGGTTCTCATATGCCGAATGCACATAAGAGTAAAAAATGTCATCACTGTAGCTCAAATGACAAGGGTGGAAGTCCCTTATCCAATCATGAGAAAGATAGGCATCATATAAGAAAAATGCCTTGTTAACTACTCATAAGTAAAATATGATGAATACAAGGAAAAACCATAAGTGCAAGTAGAAATAATACCCTTAAGGGCATATATCTCCAAGGAAGTAATCTCATGGCTCAACTCTTTGTCACCATATCCAAAAGAAAAACATGGATTATTCCAATGGATCAACTCTCTGCCACTGGTTCCACTCAAGTAGAAAGAACATGTGATGCATGCCTCCATTAAGTATGTACTCATCCCATCAATGGATGTGTTAGAAAAACAAGATTGCAGAGCAATAACAATAAACAAAAATGCAAATATAATCACATAGACACATTACAAGGGAGACACCAATATATCGTGATTCACCCAAGATGGGATACGCCCACACTGGAATTTCCAGTCCTTATTATTATACCATCCAGTAAATGAAGGGGTACAACCTGCAACACATCCCCTGCACTTCCTCTTCACTATCTCACAATCTCTCTTCACGATCTCAGAGATATTAACAATGCATAATACCTAATACATCAACCCTAGCCATATTACAATGTATTTCTTTTATAGGGGAAATACAATGGGAAAATACCATGGGTTACCCAAAACCATGGGCCGTAAACTATTGGCGAAAACAACCCAAAAACATTTTCTCGGGGGCTTTGCCCCTAAACCCCCATTTCTTGGGGGCGTTGCCCCCAAACCCTCGTATCTCTAGGGCATTTCCCCCGAACCCCAATGTTGGGGAATGAGTGTCCAGTCCTTTTGTATATCATATAAAGCTGAGGTACACGACTGAGACAATATCATCTATGGGACTGGAAGATCTGGCTCCATAACCAACAATCTCCCACTTGGAGACTGATCACAATAACTCCACTGCTGTTGTACTTGCTGGATCTTGGACTTGGAAAATTTCTCATCTTCACATCCATGCTAGAAGGCCAACTGAAACCGAGCAGGAAATCGGTTTTTCTCTGGTCACTACCTTTGTAAACATGTCTACAGGATTCTAGCTAGTATGTATCTTTTCCAGCTTCAATAGTTCATCTTCCAGAAGATAGCATATGAAATGGTACTTGAGTTGTATATGTTTAGTCCTAGAATGGAATGCTGAGTTCTTTGCAATATGAATGGCACTTTGGCTGTCACTATACAACTTGCTATCATTCTGCTTCTTACCCAATTCCTCCATAAACCTCTACAACCAAATCATCTCTTTACTAGCCTCTGTAACAGCAACATACTCTGCTTTCATTGTTGAAAGTGCAACAACCTTTTGCAATTTCGAAATCCAACTTACTGTTGTTCCACCTATAGTAAACACATACCCTGTGGTGCTCCTCTTGCTATCCTTATCACCTACCATATCTGCATCAACATATCCCTGTAGAACAATGTTTGAACCTCCAAAACATAATGCCTGAGTGATAGTACCTCTCAAATACCTGAGAATCCACTATACTGCCTTCCAATGTTCTTTACATGGATTGTTCATATATATGCTCACAACTCCCACTGCATGTGCAATATCTGGTCTTATGCACACCATGGCATACATCAAGCTGCCAACTGCTGATGAATAGGGAATCTTGGACATGTAATCTGTCTCTTCTTGTGTCTTGGGACACATTTCCTTACTTAAATCGAATGGCTGGCCAAAGGTGTAGTAACTGGTTTTGCATTCTGCATTCTAAACCTCTCCAGCACCTTTTGTATGTACTCACCTTGAGACAATGTCAATTTGCAATTTTTCCTATTTCTCGTTATTCTCATACCAAGGATTTGCTTTGCAACACCCAAATCCTTCATCACAAATGAATTAGCTAGCTTCCTTTTGAGTACATTTATATCCTGCATGTCAGACCCTGCAACAAGCATGTCATCCACATACAATAACAAGATAATATATCTTTCATTGTCTAGCCTCTTGAAATAAACACAGTGGTCAGAATGACATCTACTATAACCTTGTTTTGTCATAAACCTGTCAAATTTTAAATACCACTGCCTTGGAGCTTGCTTCAAGCCATACAAGCTCTTCTTCAACCTACATACCAAATCCTCCTCCCCTTTGACCTCATACCCTTGTGGTTGCTGCATATATATCTCTTCCTCCAAATCCCCATGGAGAAAGGTTGTTTTTACATCTAACTGTTCAAGATGCAAATCTTCTACTGCCAGTAGACTTAAAATAGTCCTAATTGAAGTCATCTTAATAACAGGAGAAAATATTTCATCAAAATCTATACCTTTCTTCTATGCAAACCCCTTTACAACAAGTCTGGCTTTGTACCGCTTCTTACCTCCTTCTTCTTCCTTCAACCTATAAATCCATTTGTTTTGCAATGCTCTTTTACCAGCAGGAAATTGAACCAAATCCCATGTCTGGTTTCCTACGAATGAGTCCATCTCCTCATTCATGCCTTGCTCCCACTTCTTTCTAGTTTCCACCTGCATTGCTACTTCATTACATTTTGGTTCACCAGCATCAGTCATCAATAAATAATACATTGAAGGAGAGTATCATTCATGGAGTCTACTTAACCTGATAGATATTCTTACACTTGCAAGAGTTCCAGGTACTTGTTGCTGTTCTTGATTCTCTGGCACCTTTGGAACTTCATTTTCTTCAATTTCATCAAGTACTGTGTACTCTGTGTTTTCCTTTTCCTATTTCTTTCCCTACAACTGATCTTTATACATGAGCTTTTCATTGAATATCACATCTCTACTCCTAATGATTTTGTTATTTTCATAATCCCATAAGCGATGACCAAAATCATCAACCCCATATCCAATAAAGGCACATTTCTTGGATTTATCTTCAAGATTTGTTCTATTTTCTTTATCAATATCGACAAATGCTTCACAACCAAATGCTCTCAGAAATGAGTAGTCTACCTTTTTACCTGTCCACGCCTCCTCTGGAATACCACCATCCAAAGCACTAGAAGGCCCTCTATTTATTAAATAAACAATAGTATTTACAACATCTGTCCAAAAATGTAAGGGCAACCCTGCATGCAATCTCATACACCTTGCACGCTCCATGATTGTTCTATTCATCCTTTCTGACACACCATTTCCTTGTAGTGTTCCTGGGATTGTCTTCTCTCTATGAATCCCATGGTATGAACAGTAACTATCAAACTCCTTACCACAGTACTCACCTCCGTTATCAGATCCGAGACACTTCAAACTTTTTCCTGTCTCATTCTCAACCAAAGCTTTCCACTTCTTAAAAGTAGCAAACACATCATATTTATGTCTAATGCAATAAACCCAAGTTTTTCTAGTTTCATCATCAATACATGTAACATAATAATGAGAGCCACCAAGAGATTGTACTTGAGCCGGTTTACATACATCTGTATGCACAAGTGATTTGGATTTATGTGGAAATGAAACAAACGATAGCATATATAGAGCTATATTGCAGGAACACAATGATACAGTAAACACATATTCTATTAAATAGCAGAAATAGAACAGACTGTAAAATACAATAGTTGGAATAGTGGTAGCTATCTCTGAGAAAAGATGTGGCCGCTATGCTCATTCGTGCCAAGATGAATACAAAGAGAGGCCGAAAGAGCTTATTTATCATAAGCATGAGGGAATGAATACCAAACATCCAAAAACCTAACCCTAGAAGATGAACCGTCATAAAGTTTGTGGCACTAAGGTGGTTAGTTGAACAATCAACTCCCCGGGGTCCTAACTTTTGCATATGATCTCCGTTTGGGGCGCTTGGTAGCTCGTTGGAAAGGTCTATCCGAGATTTACAACTTTCGATTAGGGCCAAATGAATGTCATTGCATTGGCATCCATATGCCCCCCCAAATTGCCAAAAAAGGTCATTTAGGGCCTCAAAACGACCCCGAAAGTTTAGGACTCGAAAAACCGTAGAAAAATTACTAGAAAATTGGCAAAATGGGAAACTATTTTGAGCCAGTGGAATAGGTGGGTGGCCACCGATATCCATATGGATCAATCCTCCCCCCTTAGGAAGCAATGATCTCCATTGCGTCAAATCTCTTATCATATGTCAAGCTGTGTGTCGAGTTGAGCTCTTGGTGCGACATTTGCTGAAGTGGAAAGGTTGCCTTACTTTGACATCTTTAGAGGGTTGTGATTGTTGTTGATGGATGCGCTGGAGCTCTTTAATAGTTTTGGTTGTTGGGTATCCTGGGTATGCACTGGTGTGGATGGTTTCTTTTTGGAGGAGCACCTTCAATGTGTGGCCTTGCATTGTAGAGGTACCCGAATAGGCGATGCGGCAATGAATTTGTGTTCTTCTTGTTTCTGCTGAGTAGAAGGAGAATCTGCAGAGGTTGTGGATGTATCTGCGATTTGATGTACACCTTTAGTGGCAATTGCGAATAGGGAAAATTTCCCAATGTGGGAGATTATATTCCTTCCCTGCTCGTTTGGGGTAGGTGCAACTATCTCTTGTATCCAATAGAGTTGTCCTCCCAAAGTGACAATGACACTACGAGGTCGTGATTCATATACAGCATGACGCTTCCACATATATGGTTGTCCTAAAAGAACATCACATACTTCAAGTGGGGCCACATCAAAAAATACCTCATCTTTGAAGGGCTTGATGCCATATGGTAGGCGACATTGGTGACTGACACGGATCCTTCGCCCTTGGCTTAGCCATCCAATGGCATATGGTTGTGGGTGTGGCGTTATTGGTAGCTCCAATCGCTTGATGACTTCTTCTAAGATGAGGTTCTTCTGGCTGCCGCTGTCCACAACAAAGTGTAGGGGAATTCCCTTAACCCACATATGTGAGTGGAAAAGGCACTCCTCTGCCTCCAACTCTTCAGGCTCCTCTGGCTGAATCTTTGTGGTGGCAGCAATAGCATTGGGTTCTGCATCAATGATCTGCTTCCCTTTTCGCGCGGCTGTGAAATTAGGTTCTGAGTCAGAATCAGAACTAGGATCTGATTTTGAAGCTTTGATCTCAGTCACCAATGACTGTTTTGAGTGACATTCATCATTGTTGTGCCAGGGACTTTTGTGGAACTTGCACCACTTCTCGATGTCCTTCTTTTCCTTTTCGTTATCCTTCTTCGCTTGTGGTTGGGACTGGTTGTCCTTTCCCTAACCCGTGTTCTGTGAGCCATAGTTTCCCTTACCCTACTTCTGCGTAGGTCCGAAGTCACGCTTGTTCTTTTGCTGAAATTTTTGCTCAATTTTGATAGCATATCGATAGGCAGATTCGAGTGAAGAGATTTCCACGAAATCCATCTCTGTTCGGATGTACCGGTGTAGTCCACTACGATATTTAAGTACTAGGTGCTGCTCGGAGTCCTTGATACCTAGCTTTGTGCACAAGGTATGAAATTTGTTGGTGTACTCTGACACCATTTGGTCCCTCTCTTGATGCAGAATGGTCCATTTTGTGTACTGGTCATCATAATTTTCAACAGGGTAATATTGTTCATTGAAGACATCTATAAAAGAGGCCCAAGTGGGATTGGAATATTCAAACAATCCAGATTCATCTGATGAGTTTTGCTCACAATAAGTTTCCCACCAATTTTTGACATGGGGGATGTCCTTGAGGAGTGCAAAGACGATCTTTTCCCTATCGAAAAAATTGTGGACAGAGAAATACCCTTCTAGTAGATTCAACTATTTATCTAGGGCATCGGCATCAATTTGGCCTTCAAATAATGGGATATCAAAATTAACTTGTACCTTGAAAGGAGTCGTATCTCCGAAATGTCTGGTCATTGAAGGTGCATTTGCCACTGTTGGCATGCATCGAAGGATCTGGGCGAAATTATCCATCATCTCGTTCCTTTGTTGCGCAAGGGATTCCTCGAGAAACAACTTGATAGGATCTACTGCTCTGTCGTCTCTCTTTTCTTCCGCCATGGGAGCCGTTTGGGGCGGCGAGAGTGGTCTTCCCCAAGTGAAACTAGTTCGAGACCCAACTCTCTATATCCTGACCTCTTCGGGGACATGCACCGAGAAACAATCAAAGAGCAGACCGCTCTGATACCACTGATCTGGATTTATGTGGGAACAAAACAAAAGATAGCATATATAGAGATATATTGCAGGAACACAATGATACAGTAAACACATATTCTATTAAATAGCAGAAATAGAACAGAGTGTAAAATACAATAGTTTGAATGGTGGTAGCTATCTTTGAGAAGAGATGTGGCCGCTATGCTCATTCGTGCCAAGATGAATACAAAGAGAGGCCGAAAGGGCCTATTTATCATAAGCATGAGGGAAAGAATTCCAAACATCCAAAAACCTAACCCTAGAAGATGAACCGTCATAAAGTTTGCGGCCCCAAGGTGGTTAGTTGAACAGTCAACTCCCTGGGGTCATAACGTTTGCATACGATCTCTGTTTGGGGCGCTCGGTAGCTCATTGAAAAGGTCTATCTGAGATTTACAAGTTTTGACTGGGGCCAAATGAATGCCGTTGGCAACCATTTGGCCCCCCATATTGCCAAAAAAGGTCATTTAGGGCCTCAAAACGGCCCTGGAAGTTTAGGACCAAAAAAACCATAAAAAAATTACTAGAAAATTTGCAAAATGGGAAACTGTTTTGAGTCGGTGGAATAGGTGGGTGGCCACCGATATCCATCTGGATCAATCCTCCGCCCTTAGGAAGCAATGTTCTCCATTTCATCAAATCTCTTATCATATGTCAAGCTGTGTGTCGAGTTGAGCTCTTGGTGCGACATTTGCTGAAGTGGAAAGGTTGCCTTACTTTGACATCTTCAGAGGGTTGTGATTGTTGTTGATGGATGCGCTGGAGCTCTTCAACAGTTTTGGTTGTTGTGGTATCCTTGGTATGCACCGGTGTGGATGGTTTCTTTTTGGAGGAGCACCTTGAATGCATGGCCTTGCACTGTAGAGGTACTCGAATAGGCGATGCGGCACAAAATTTGTGTTCTTCTTGTTTCTGCTAAGTAGAAGGATAATCTGCAGAGGTTGTGGATGTCTCTGCGATCTGATGTACACCTTTAGTGGCAATTGCAAATAGGGAAAATTTCCCAGTGTGGGAGATTATCTTCCTTCCCTGCTGATTTGGGGTAGGTGTAACTATCTCTGGTATCTGATAGAGTTGTCCTCCCAAAGTGACAATGACACTGCGAGGTCATGATTCATATACAACATGACGCTTCCACATATAAGGTTGTCCTAAAAGAACATCACATACTTCAAGTGGGGCCACATCACACAATACCTCATCTTTGAAGGGCTTGATGCCATATGGTAGGCGACATTGGTGACTAACACGGATCCTTCATCCTTGGCTTAGCCATCCAATGGTGTATGGTTGTGGGTGTGGCGTTATTGGTAGCTCCAATCTCTTGATAACTTCTTCTGAGATCAGGTTCTTCTGGCTACCGATGTCCATAAAAAAGTGTAGGGGAATTCCCTTCACCCACATCTGTGAGTGGAAAAGGTGCTCCTCTGCCTCTGACTCTTCAGGATCCTCTGGCTGAATTTGTGTGGTGGCAGCAACAGCACTGGGTTCTGCATCAATGATCTGCTTCCCTTTTCGCACAACTGTGAAATTAGGTTCTGAGTTAGAATCAGAACTGGGATCTGATTCTGAAGCTTTCATCTCAGCCACCAATGACTGTTTTGAGCGACATTCATCAATGTTGTACCAGGGACTTTTGTGGAACTCGCACCACTTCCTGGTGTCCTTCCTTGCCTTTTTGTTACCCTTCTTCGCTTGTGGTTGGTGTTAACACCCAAAAAGTGCTCACTACCTCATCTACCCCATTACATGACTCATTTGTCCATATTTCCTACCATATTTTTCTCCAAAACCTTAAAATCCCATTAAAAAGCCTCCAAAAGGCCAAAAAGCCATTAAAAAAGCCTCCAAAAGGCCAAAAAAACCCCTTTTTCTCCCAAAATAATCCAAAATTCCTCCAAAATAGCAAAAACACTCTAAAAAGGGAATAACAAATACAAAAAAGAGGAAAAAGAGGGAAAAATGAGGCAAAAACCCTATACAACTGACCTAAACTATATGGTGCCCAAAACTATGGGCCAGCACTCCACCACTAAAAACCTATAAATAGGTGATGGAGGCCCCTCATTTCATATCCACAGTCAAACACACCCTTACTCTACCAGAATCACTCCTGAAATCCTAGCTCACCCTTGAGCTACTTTCACATTTGAGTGCCCCTTTGGCCCATTTCCAAACCCTTTGGAGAAAGAGAAAGGAGCAAAACTAGAAGCTTGGAAGCAACCCTCTTGGACTGCTGCAAAGGCTTCACCAACCTTCACATTGGAGGTATAATCAATACAAAAACCCCTTTTTATTATCTTGTCTTTTCTATTTTATGCACATGTTTAGAGTAGTTATTATTTTACTGTATTGTCTTTCATTTACTGTTTTTCTGAACTGCTACTAAGGAGTCCCTTCTCCTTAGTAGGTGTTCATTTGCAGAAGCTAGGGTGAAAACCCGAGCTATAGTTTTGGAGACTCCCCTTGTGTTCCTTTGAATTTTTGGTTATAGTTTTAAATATTTTTAATTTTCTGCATTAGTTTTCTATTTTTTCCTTTCGGCTATCCCTTTCGACTGCCGTAAACTGCATCTTTTACCCCCGCAGTTGTGTTCCGACCGCGTCTTTCAGGAATTTACCTGCGATCCAATCGCGGCTCTCAGACTGTTTCCGGTGACCTACTGGCAGTTTCCAGTCTGTTACCTGCGATCTGACCGTGGCTATTAGCTTGTTTCGTGCGGTCTGACAACAGCTGTTAACCCATTTTTCCGCATCCCGCCTGCAGCTTTCAGCCATTTTTCTGCAACCCGCCGGTGTCTTTTGGCATTTTTCCCGCGTCTTGCCTGCGGCTTTTAGCTATTTTTCTACAACCCGCTAGCGTCTTTCGACCTTTTTCCCGCATCCCTCCTATGGCTTTCAGCCATTTTTCTGCAACCCGCCGGCGTCTTTTGGCCTTTTTCCCGCGTCCCACCTTCGGCTTTCAGCCATTTTTCTGCAACCCGCCAGCGTCTTTCGGCCTTTTTCCCGCGTCCCGCCTGTGGCTTTCAGCCATTTTTCTACAAACCGCTAGCGTCTTTCGACCTTTTTCCTGCATCCCGCCTGTGGCTTTCAGCCATTTTTCTGCAACCCGCGGCATCTTTCAGCCTTTTTCCCGTGTCCCGCCTGCGGCTTTCAACCATTTTTTTGCAACCCGCTGGTGTCTTTCTGCCTTTTTCCTGCGTCCTGATTGTGGCTTTCAGCCATTTTTTTGCAAATCACCGGTGTCTTTCGGTCTTTTTCCCGCGTCTCGACTGCGTCTTTCGGCCAAAATCCCGCAACCCGTCTGCAACTGTTGAGCTATTTCCCGCGGTCCGACCGCCAAGATTTGCCACAAAACTGCGGTCTATTTTCTACACCTTTTTCCCTGTTTTGAACCCAGCACTTTGCTGCAATATTTTTCGCACCTACACAGCCATCTGTCCTACCTGCAGCCATACTTCCCTACAGCCTTTTTTCTGCAGTATTATTTCTGTTCCATTTACAGAATATTTTTTAAAAAATTTCAGCATTTTAATTAAAAAGAGAAAATTTTGCATTTCAAAGTTTAAATTCTGTATTGTTATTTTTAGTTAGAAAGTTGCCCACTCTGTGGCACTTTTTACTTGGGTTCATCATCTCACACGCACACACTCTATCACCTAATTCAAGTGAGCCCTAAAATACTACTTAACACAACCAACATTCTAACCCCACTTGGGGAACACATAAGAATTTTTGTAGTTAGGTAGGATCGGGGGGATAGGCATCCAAATAACACCTCTCGGTTTCTTACACTTGAGACATAGTTGTTGTCCATTAGGGAACCAAAATCCCCTAGTATTTTTTGACACGGTTTAAAACCAATTTATCGGGAAGGCCTCTCCCCTAGGAGGGTTGAAGTCGCCAAACTGGTTCCGGAAGCCTGAGTGGAATACCACAATCCATTCAGTAACCAAAGGATACCTTTCGCAGTTCTCGGTGTATCACCCATATGGGGATACAGCGGCGATAGAACCAAACTGTAGATTCACCCAACCGAACGTGTCATGAACGGGGTATCTTAGTTGCTTTTCTTCTAGGATTGACTACCCGGTGTCCCTCCCAGTAAGGGGATATCTTTAGGCACTTGGCTCTACTATCCATATTGTTTGACTTGGATTTCATCACCTTGCAGAGGATATGTCTAGTTGAGTCAGAATACTATTTAGCTAGGTGTTTGCATGCTCCCTTACCTCCTTTTGGTCTAGCGAATCCACTATTTTTATTTTTTAGGAAACCTGCTACTTGTTGGTATTCTGACCATTTCTGTTGATACTCCACTTATTGTAGCATAGCTGTTACAGTAGGTGTTTTGAGTTGGTTGTTGGCATGAGTGCCATATTTTTTGAGCTCTCCTTCTGCACACTTGGTTGCATTAGGGTTTTTGAGCTATTTTTCACTCAACACAACCCCCAGATACTTGACACCATCTGTCACCATTGAGTCCCCGAGACATTCTCTGTGCCTCCGGAGCGATCCCCCACAGCACGGTTCACTTGACATCACTCGTCATAGACGTATATTTTCATCACTTGATACCACTCATCATAGATCTCGAGCGTTGTCACTTGACTCCACTTGTCAATGGCATAGAACTCCATCACCCAATCTTGACGCCCCTTATTTTACCTCTGATTCTGAGGCAGAGTCCAAGAACCGCACTTACATTGCACCAACCAGCCCCATGGCTGCCATGAATTCCACCCCTTTCTCTGTAGGGACCATTGGTGGAGCATCCACCACCACACCAGCTACCACACCTGCTTTGGGTATGCCCTCGATGGGGCCCACATCGACCATTCCGGTCACTGTACCCATTCCGGTCACTGTACCCATTCCAATAGTTGGCATACCTGTCTCCACTCCATCAGTGACTCACACTACCCTTGGTGGTGCAGGACGGTCCCATACCACTTTTGTTCCTACACTTGGGGCAACATCCCAAACCCAGCCCCTCCACTTGGGGGCATTGGCCCCAACATGGTCACAACCGCTAGTATGTCACATCCTTCTACTAGTTTGTCATTCAAGGCTAGTCTCAACCTTCCTGACCTAGCTAGAATCACTAACGATCCCATCAAACATGACCCTATGTGGCCTCACATGCCCACCAAGCTTCCCTCCGACATCCC
This sequence comes from Larix kaempferi, assembly GCA_027924585.1. Taxonomy (NCBI): domain Eukaryota; kingdom Viridiplantae; phylum Streptophyta; class Pinopsida; order Pinales; family Pinaceae; genus Larix; species Larix kaempferi. The sequence continues at coordinate 1,553,279 of BSBM01000012.1, read as the reverse complement.
TAAGTTTGAGGGCAAGGTAGGTGAAGACCCCCATAACCATATGATGTCCTTCCATCTATGGTGTTCCTCCAAATCCATAGTGGATGACTCTGTTCGCCTCCATTTGTTACAGCGCACCCTCACTAGCTCTGCATCTAAGTGTTACATCGAGTAGCCCCATGGGACCCATGCCACCTTTACTTCCCTTGCCTCGAATTTCCTGCAGTTCTTTCAGTTACCTATCTTCTATGACGCGAGAGTTGAGATCCTACTGTCTTGCAGATAGAACATGGCTACCCACATCACTGACCACATTCATGAGTGGTGTCGATGCTGCAGCCTCTGCAAAATCAAGTTAGACGACCATATCTTCCTAGATTGGTTTCTAAAATCCCTCCTTCCTGTCATTGCCAAGGATGTGGCATCCGAACGACCCCAGTCCGAAAAAGAGGCCATCCTCAAAGCCCAGCAATTTGACCTTATTTACGCCCAGTCAGGTTATCTGTATTCCATCATACCTGATGCCCCTTATGAATATTCCTCTCGACAAGATGCGCCGGGGGCATCCCATGCCGCAGATGGCATCATTGGCTATATTGCCTCGCATCCCCAACCCTTTTCCATAGCATGTCCTAGCCATGGCCCCTACCTTTCGCAGGCTACATATCAATCTGGAGCAACCAATTCGTATGCTCCCATGGCACATCACCACCATTCCCACGGACTCTCATGTCCACCTCAGTGCTTTGGTCATGCATCCCCCGCTTACGCCCCCTCGTTCACACCTCAGCCATATTACCACCCATAGGCTACACTAGCTCCTATGTCCTCTCAAGCCCAACCTGCTTATTACCCGCCACAGGAAGCCCCTGCGGCAAACCCACAACCCATTCTGTAGACGTATCAGCAACCCCCACAAGGTTTAGCACCTACGCAGCCTCCACCTACTTATTATCCACCACAGCCTGCTCCCGCACTTGCACAACCCCAAAACCCACCTACTGCCCAAGGGCAAGTGTATGCTCAATAGAATCCACAGTAGAACTAAAATAACTAGTGCCAATAGGGCCAGCAAAACCATGGAAAAGGTTGTAACCGTGGGAATAACCCCCCTCCAGACCAAGGCAGTCAACCTCCCAATCCCCCAAACAACAATAACGCGGCACCTGCCAACCAGAACCCTGATCAGCCACCCAAGAAGGCAAAAATTCCTAATTTACGAACAAACCATCCTTGTTCTATTTGCGGGGTCTATGGCCACTACACACATGCTTGCCCACATTTGGAGTGAGCTCGGCAACTCTGGACTGATGATGCCCATCTCCAAGGGCACGTGGCTCCTCAAGCGCCACCCAACCCCCCACCAACTCAGCATCAACCTTTGGTGCTGCAAAACCCCTTACCAACCCAAGGCGTAGTGAGCACTCAACCGTTGGCTCCCCCTTAAGGCAACGCGCCACCACAACAGCAGATCACTTATGCCGCTCCTGATCAACCCATGTTAGACTCAAGTACCCACCACTTGTTAATGATGTCATCCGTCGATGTCAACCTCCAAGCCTGTCAGAACCAATATGGCTCCACCCCTAAAGCCCCTCCCGCCGACAAAAACACTAACGTTCATCCCACTGATCAAACGTTACGTATACCTCTGACTCCACTAGATGGTGCCTCCAAACCTCCTCAATTCCCACTTGGTCACATCAACAATAATCCCAATGCTCATGCTGCGTCTAATTACAACATTCTAGATGACTTAGCCCAATCTCTCGCAGCCATGTCTGCGTTATAAGTCTTAAAAAACTGTCCTTCACAGCGCAAGACTTTTCTCTCCGCCATTGGTGCTATTGACCCAAATGATTCACGACTGATGGCCTTCGATTTGGACTAGTCTGAACCACGCCTGCCTTCCACTTTAGTATTCCAAGTTTTTGTTTCCGTTTGGAATCCTATCATCCATCGGCGCATTATTGATAAAGGTGCCTCTACATGCGTTATGTCCACATTTGTTTGGCAGAAGTTGGGATCCCCTACTCTCCAGCAGTCCACCGCTGCATTGCGAGCCTACGACGGCCGCTCGACTCAACCCCAAGGTCTCTTAGCTAATGTCTCCATCTAGTTGGCTCGCAAAATCATGCTCATTGACATAGAGGTCATCAATGCCCAACTTGATTATAACCTCTTACTTGGCCGCAGCTACATGTATGCCATGCGGGCGGTTGCCTCATCCATTTTTTGTACCATGATGTTCCCCCATGACGGACGCGTGGTCAAGGTCGATCAACTCACCTATTACGATCCCAATGCCCCTGCTGCACCAGAGACTGTTCTCCCCATGGTTGAACAACCTGTTTTTGGTGCAACTACCTCATTTGTTTCCTCCGTGGGACCCGGAGTTTACTCAAATACGCCGATGACCTCAACATTCCAATCCATTCCACCCCCGTCACCCGCGCCCGAAGTATCTGACCTATGTACCCTTTCACACAATACACAAACACCAAACAATCAACCACCCTTGTTACCTAAACCACCACTAATACCTAGTCACATTGGTGTTACACCCATCCACACAATCCCCTTCCTATTCCCTCCCTCGGGAGTAGTAAGCACCCCGGTTATGGCCACTCTCAGCCTCCCCGAGTTAACCTTAGGATTACCCGTGTGGTATATTTCGCCTCCCGTTCCCCCATCGACACCAAATGTCGTCCAACAACCGGTGCAACCCATTGCCACTACTAGTCAACCACCTCCTGGTGTCACTACCCCTTCATCATCTACGAATCCCCCCCTCTTGTCAAGAACACTGGGGGCAGAGGCCCACAACCATACACTGCCACACCCCCGCCCAAAACAGTTAAAAACCCTCCCGTGTTTCATGCTCCTCCCAAATGCTCGTTGTGTGATGAGTTAGGCCATCCGACTCATCAATGTCCACAATTACCTGCATTATAGGAACACATGCAAATGCTTGATGACGATCCCAACATCCTGGTTGTCGAACTCTATCCAAACCCTAAGCCTCGTGACAAATCACTGCGTACCAACCACCCTTGTGCAATATGCGGTATTTACGGCCATTACTCACATCACTGTCCTAATCTCCCAGATTACAGAGCAGTTCTCTACGATATGAATATTTTGGACCTTGAGATGGCACCCCCCACAATCGAGGAGATCCACCCCCCAATATCACCGTCATCCGGAGAGATTATCACCATTTATATGATCTCTTCGACTACCACTCTCTCATCAACCAATTTGACAACTCAAATTTTCCGCAATGATCAGGAGATTCTAGAGGCTCTCACTGCCCCGGATTATCCCTGGGAAGACATGCACCATCGTTCCTATTTCCTCCCAGCAGAGTCCTCTTCCACCATAGCCACCCAATTTGCGGTTGAGTCCAAATATTTCCTTCCCACCAAAGTTAACTGGTTTAAGGATCCCATTCCCACTCCTGATGCTTTTGAGGAAGGTAACATGGCCAACATCTCGCCCACAATCCAAATTGATATCACTACTCCAAGAGGTGCCCCTGAACTCATCACTTTAGGAGCCTCCTGCAGTGAACATGAGTTTGGAAAGTACAAAAAACTTTTCCAAGAGTTCCGCGATGTCTTTGCCTGGTCCTGTACTGCAATGCCTGGTCTCGACCCTGCTATCATCGAGCACCACATTAACACCTCTGATTTAGGGGGCATAATAGATTACCTCGACCATGGGATAGGGGGAATGATCAATCATTTTGAACCTTCCCCATCACATCTATCACAGCATGTCCATGACCCCCTTGTTCAAACCAGCACATATGTGATCCATAATCACAAACCCTATGCACATAGCATGGGGGTAGGTCATTAACCCTGCTCACTTTTTCACATTTGTGATCTCAACAATTTTTGAGGTCACGTTTCACTTGTATATTTGATTTGATTTGATATGCCTAGTATTTTTCCCCTGCGGGCCATCATTTCTCCCCACCACTACATCCTTCGCTTGGTGGGCTTACCTTTATTTGTAGCCATTTTTTAACCTAGTTCTTTCCTTTGACCATTCCGGAGTCCTTATGACCTTTGTTTTTCGCACCATTTGCACTGTCGGATTCATATTTCCGTGCCCGTGATGATGCTTGAGATCATTTCTCGCTCTCACCAAAAACTTTTTTAGCATTTTTTTTAGACACCACCAGTTGCCTCGGTTTACGTGCCACTTCAGCTGCTCTTCATTTTTGATATATTTTATATCATCAGATTCATTTTTCCAAGCTCGTGATGATGCTTGAGATCATTTCTCTCTCTCACCCCCATATTTTTTGGGCATTTTTTCCAAAATGCCCCTCGTCGCCTCCGTTTGCATGCCACATCGGCCGTTATCCATTTTTGACACTTTTTATATCGTCGTATCCAGTTTTTCCGAGCTCGTGATGATGCTTAAGGTCATTTCTCGCTCTCACTAGGTACAATTTCAACATTGTGTCCCGACACCTTACTGCCTTGATTTGCGTGCCACATCGGCCGCCATCAGATTGTTCCCCATTTTTACATGAGCCCTTCACTCCTTTCATACTGCAATTATTTCGTTATTTTGCCACCATTCATTATCCCGCAAGGAGGCCCACCAGTGCTCCCCCCATCCCTCGTTCTTGGCCATCATCAATGTTCCTTGATTGAGCACTTCCTCCTTGCCTTTCCATTCCTTTTGTTCGGTATACTTTTATCCCTTTTTTGGGTCGAACAAGTCCTTTACGAAAAAGGCACTTAGGGAGTTTCTGTTAAGCTCTTTTCTGACTCCTAAAATAATGAAAAGATCGCCGAGCAATCTTGCTTCCTTTCATGGTCGTTAAAGTATCTGAAAGGGCATCTATCTGGTATAAGTTTAACCCTTTTTCACACCTGGTAGACTAATTATGAAAAAGGAATACTCTAGTCACACCGGTTAGAAGAGTTCTTCATTGCATCCTTTTATGCTTCTTCGGGCCTTGGAGACTAACAAACGAAAAAGCAACCCCTTGAAGTCTTCTTATCGCTTTCAAACTCTCTAAAATTGAAAGCAACCATGAGCATGCACCGTCCTGGGCTCGTACAAATCCACATGACGGTACCATTCCATTATTTCAGAGTGTTCTTATCGCTTTCAGACTCCTTAAAATTGAAAGCAATCATGAGCATGAACTGTCCTGGGCTTGTATAAATCCACACGACAGTACCATTTTAAACACACTTCTTCTAGTTCCTTAACCCATGAAGAAGTCCCCTCGATCATCTCGGCAGCACCCCCGATCAGGTCGCCTTTATTCAGAATATTCTGCAGTCTCCTGCCATTTTACACCACCTTGAGTCTCACTCATCCCAGTCACTATCCTTTATCCATTACAGCTATGATCCCTTTCCCTCTAGTCAATTTCATATGCTACCCAATCATCCCTCATCTTCATACTCTGAACAAAGGAAGTTTGAGTCCACCCACTCTACTTCCCCAGTTATCCCCCACAGTATGACAGTCCTACCATCAGTATTCTCACACTTCGGTTCTCCACCTCGTGCTCCTATCAAGGAAACATCATTGCCTTGCTAGTTGTAGGTCTCCCTCTGTCGACAACAGCCCCTCTATTCCAGAGGATAGACCCAGAGGTCCCTGCGCCTTGGACCCATCACCATCTGTGGTGAGTGCCTACGGACCATTTTGAGAGGAGTCATCATTGCCTCTCTGAGTGGTTGTTTCTCACATGCGCGACTTCAACACCTTGATCGCATCGTTGAGAATCGCGTAGGGTTTATATCCCTTTAGTTATTGGTCGAAGACCCCAGATTTCCCCCGACTCTAGCACATTGGTGAGTCACTTCGGAACACCCAGTTATATGTTCCCGTGGATGTCTGGGTTGCATTGGCGATTGTATTCGGAAGCCATCCAGTTATATGCTTCCTTGAGTACCCAGTTCAGTTCCAGTTCAGTGTACCATTGAGGATATGACTCCCCATCACTATGCTCCAGCAGCTCATCAGTTCCTCTGGTACCCCACTCGGCATCACTGTAGTTATTCCAGTGTACCAGTTCTTCAGCTTAGACATGGTCAACCCAGCAGTATGTCCCAGATTTGTGTCCCCTCTGGACCCTTATGTTGTACACAGTGGTTCTCTATGTATCTTAACAGGTCCTCCTTTTCGGGCCTCAAAGTTGTTTTTTATGTATCTTGATACGAGCATGGGTATGCCTGCCTCATCCATATATTGAGATTCTTCCTCATTCATTATTTGAGGCCATCTATATGTCAGGTCCCCATATTTTGGACCCCATTATTATTATTGTTCTATATCTTGATACGAGCATGGGAATGCCCGCCTCGTCCATATGTTCATATTATTCCTCATTCATTATTGAGGTCATGTACTTTCAGTCTTTGCAGTTTGTTCGAGACCATTGTTCCGGGCTCTAGTTCGTTTCTTCTCTTCTCCACACCCCAAGAAACCCATAAAAGACTTATGATGTCTATCGGCCATACGATGAGCTCCTGCCCTCACACATCAGGGGGCAATCTGTTAACACCCAAAAAGTGCTCACTACCTCATCTACCCCATTACATGACTCATTTGTCCATATTTCCTACCATATTTGCCTCCAAAACCTTAAAATCCCATTAAAAAGCCTCCAAAAGGCCAAAACACCATTAAAAAAGCCTCCGAAAGGCCAACAACCCCCTTTCCCCCCCCAAAATAATCCAAAATAGCAAAAACCCTCTAAAAACGGAATAACAAATACAAAAAAGAGGAAAAAGAGGGAAAAAGGAAGCGAAAAACCCTATACAGCTTACCTAAACCATATGGTGCCCAAAACCATGGGCCAGCACTCCACCACTAAAAACCTATAAATAGGTGATGGAGGCCCCTCATTTCATATCCACAGTCAAACAATCCTTACTCTGCCAAAATCACTCCTAAAATCCTAGCTCACCCTTGAGCTACTTTCACATTTGAGTGCCCCTTTGGCCCATTTCCAAACCCCTTGGAGAAAGAGAAAGGAGCAAAACTGGAAGCTTGGAAGCAACCCTCTTGGACTGCTGCAAAGGCTTCACCAACCTTCACATTGGAGGTATAATCAATACAAAAAACCCTTTTTATTATCTTGTCTTTTCTATTTTATGCACATGTTTAGAGTAGTTATTATTTTACTGTATTGTCTTTCATTTACTGTTTTTCTGAACTGCTACTAAGGAATCCCTTCTCCTTAGTAGGTGCTCATTTGCACAAGCTAGGGTGAAAACCCGAGCTACAGTTTTTCTCCCTAGTAGGTTCTTATTTGCACAAGCTAGGGTGAAAACCCTAGCTACAGTTGGGACTGGTTGTCCTTTCACTGCCCCATGTTCTGCGAGCCAGAGTTTCCCTTGCCCTACTTCTGCGCAGGTCAGAAGTCATGCTTGTTCTTTTGCTGAAATATCTGCTCAATTTTAATAGCATATCAATAGGCAGATCCGAGTGAAGAGATTTCCAAGAAATCCATCTCTATTCGGATGTACCGGTGTAGGCCACTGCGATATTTCAGTACTAGGTGCCGCTCAGAGTCCTTGATACCTAACTTTGTGCGCAAGGTATGAAATTTGTTGGTGTACTCTGACACCGTTTGGTCCCTCTCTTAATGCAGAATGGTCCATTTTGTGTACCGGTCATCATAGTTTCCAACAGGGTAATATTGTTCCTTGACGGCATCTATAAAAAATGCCCAAATGGGATTGGAATATTCAAATAATCCAGACTCGTCTAATGAGTTTTGCTAACAATAAGTTTCCCACCAATTTTTGACATGGGGGACGGCCTTGAGGAGTGCAAAGACGATCTTTTCCCTATTGAAAAAATTGTGGACAGAGAAATACCCTTCTAGTAGATTCAACCATTTATCTAGGGCATCGGCACCGATTTGGCCTTCAAATAAAGGGATATCAAAATTAATTTGTACCTTGAAGGGAGTCGTATCTCGAAATGGTTGCTCATTGAGGGTGCATTTGCCACTGTTGGCATGCAATGAAGGATCTGGGAAAAATTATCCATCATCTCGTTCCTCTGTTGCACGAGGGATTCCTCGAGCAACAACTTGATAGGATCTACTGCTCCGTCGTCTCTCTTTTCTTCCGCCATGGGAGGCCGTTTGGGGCGGCGAGAGTGGTCTTCCCCAAGTGAAACTAGTTCGAGACCCAACTCTCTGTATCCTGACCTCGTCGGGCACATGCACCGAGAAACAATCAAAGAGCAGACCGCTCTGATACCACTGATCCAGATTTATGTGGGAACAAAACAAAAGATATCATATACAGAATCATATACAGAGATATATTGCAGCAACATAATGATATAGTAAACACATATTCTATTAAATAGCAGAAATAGAACAGACTGTAAAATACAATAGTTGGAATGGTGGTAGCTATCTCTGAGAAGAGATGTGGATGCTATGCTCATTCGTGCCAAGATGAATACAAAAAGAGGCCAAAAGGGCCTATTTATCACAAGCATGAGGGAAAGAATCCCAAACATCCAAAAACCTAACCCTAGAAGATGAACCGTCATAAAGTTTGTGGCCCCAAGGTGGTTAGTTGAATAGTCAACTCCCCGGGGTCATAACTTTTGCATACGATCTTCGTTTGGGGCGCTCGGTAGCTCGTTGGAAATGTCTATCCGATATTTACAACTTTCGACTAGGGACAAACAAAAGCCGTTGGAAACCATTTGTCCTCCAAAATTGCCAAAAAAGGTAATTTAGGGTCTCAAAATGGCCCCGGATGTTTAGGACCCGAAAAACCGTAGAAAAATTACTAAAAAATTGGCAAAATGGGAAACTGTTTTGAGCCAGTGGAATAGGTGGGTGGCCACCGATATCCATCTGGATCAATCCTCCCCCCTTAGGAAGCAATGGTCTCCATTGCGTCAAATATCTTATCATATGTCGAGCTGTGTGTCGAGTTGAGCTCTTGGTGCAACATTTGCTGAAGTGGAAAGGTTTCCTTACTTTGACATCTTCAGAGGGTTGTGATTGTTGTTGATGGATGCGCTAGAGCTCTTCAACAATTTTGGTTGTTGTGGTATTCTGGGTATGCACTGGTGTGGATGGTTTCTTTTTCGAGGAGCACCTTCAATGCGTGGCCTTGCACTGTAGAGGTACCCGAATAGGCGATGCGACACTGGATTTGTGTTCTTCTTGTTTCTGTTGAGTAGAAGGATAAACTGTAGAGGTTGTGGATGTCTCTGCGATCTGATGTACACCTTTAGTGGCAATTGCGAATAGGGAAAATTTCCCAGTGTGGGAGATTATCTTCCTTCCTTGCTTGTTTGGGGTAGGTGTAACTATCTCTGGTATCCGATAGAGTTGTCCTCCCAAAGTGACAATGACACTGAGAGGTCATGATTCATATACACCATGACGCTTCCACATATATGGTTGTCCTAAAACAACATCACATACTTCAAGTGGGGCCACATCACACAATACCTCATCTTTGAAGGGCTTGATGCCATATGGTATGCGACATTGGTGACTGACACAGATCCTTCGTCCTTGGCTTAGCCATCCAATGGTGTATGGTTGTGGGTGTGGCGTTATTGGTAGCTCCAATCTCTTGATGACTTCTTCTGAGATCAGGTTCTTCTGGATGGCGTTGTCCACAACAAAGTGTAGGGGAATTCCCTTCACCCACATCTGTGAGTGGAAACGGCACTTCTTTGCCTCCAATTCTTCAGGCTCCTCTCGTTGAATCTGTGTGGTGGAAACAACGTCACTGGGTTCTGCATAAATGAAATGCTTCCCTTTTCGCGCGGCTGTGAAATTAGGTTCTGAGTCAAAATTGGAAATGGGATCTGATTCTGAAGCTTTGATCTTAGCCACCAATGACTGTTTTGATCGACATTCATTAGTGTTGTGCCAGGGACTTTTGTGGCACTTGCACCACTTCCCAGTGTCCTTCTTTTCCTTTTCATTACCCTTCTTCGCTTGTGGTTGGGACTAGTTGTCCTTTCCCTGCCCCATGTTCTGCGAGCCAGAGTTTCTCTTGCCCTGCTTTTGCGCAGGTCCGAAGTCACGCTTGTTCTTTTGCTGAAATTTCTGCTCAATTTTGATAGCATATCGATAGGCGGATCCGAGTGAAGAGATTTCTAGGAAATGCATCTCTGTTTGGATGTACCGGTGTAGGCCACTGCAATATTTCAGTAATAGGTGCCGCTCAGAGTCCTTCATACCTAGCTTTGTGCACAAGGTATGAAATTTGTTGGTGTACTCTGACACCGTTTGGTCCCTTTCTTGATGCAGAATGGTCCATTTTGTGTACTGGTCATCATAGTTTCCAACAGGGTAATATTGTTCCTTGACGACATCTATAAAAGAGGCCCAAGTGGGATTGGAATATTCAAATAATCCAGACTCGTCTGATGAGTTTTGCTCACAATAAGTTTCCCGCCAATTTTTGACATGGGGGACGGCCTTGAGATTTGCAAAGACGATCTTTTGCCTATCGAAAAAATTGTGGAAAGAGAAATACCCTTCTAGTAGATTCAACCATTTATCTAGGGCATCGACATCGATTTGGCCTTCAAATCAAGGGATATCAAAATTAACTTGTACCTTGAAGGGAGTCGTATCTCCGAAATGGATGCTCGTTGAGGGTGCATTTGCCACTGTTGGCATGCATCGAAGGATCTGGGTGAAATTATCCATCATCTCATTATTCTGTTGCGCGAGGGATTCCTTGAGCAACAACTTTATAGGATCTACTACTCCGTTATCTCTCTTTTCTTCTGCCATGGGAGGCCATTTGGGGTGGCGAGAATTGTCTTCCCCAAGTGAAACTAGTTCGAGACCCAACTCTCTGTATCCGACCTCGTCGGGGACATGCACCGAGAAACAATCAAAGAGCAGATCGCTCTGATACCACTGATCCAGATCTATGTGGAAAAGAAACAAAAGATAGCATATACATAAATATATTTCAACAACATAATGATACAATAAACACATATTCTATTAAATAGCAGAAATAGAACAGACTATAAAATACAATAGTTGGAATGGTGGTAGCTATCTCTGAGAAGAGATGTGGCCGCTATGCTCATTCGTGCCAAGATGAATACAAAGAGAGGCCAGAAGGGCCTGTTTATCATATGCATGAGGGAAAGAATCCCAAACATCCAAAACCCTAACCCTAGAAGATGAACCGTCATAAAGTTTGCGGCCCCAAGGTGGTTAGTTGAACAGTCAACTCCCCGGGGTCATAACTTTTGCATACGATCTCCGTTTGGGGCGCTCGATAGCACATTGGAAAGGTCTATCCGAGATTTAGACCTTTCAATTGGGGCCAAATGAATTCCATTGGCAACCATTTGGTCCCCCAAATTTCCTATAAAGGTCATTTAGGGACTCAAAACGGCCCCGGAAGTTTAGGACCTGAAAAACCGTAGAAAATATACTAGAAAATTGGGAAAATGGCAAGCTGTTTTGAACCGGTGGAATAGGTGGGTGGACACCGATATCCATCTGGATCAATCCTCCCCCATTAGGAAGCAATCGTCTCCATTGTGTCAAATCTCTTATCATATGTCGAGCTGTGTGTCAAGTTAAGCTCTTGGTGCGACATTTGCTGAACTGGAAAGGTTTCCTTACTTTGACATCTTCATAGGGTTGTGATTGTTGTTGATGGATGCGCTGGAGATCTTCAATAGTTTTGGTTGTTGTGGAATCGTGGGTATGCACCAATGTGGATGGTTTCTTTTTGGATGAGCACCTTCAATGCGTGGCCTTGCACTATGGAGGTACCCGAATACGCGATGCGGAACTTAATTTGTGTTCTTCTTGTTTCTGTTGAGTAGAAGGATAATCTGCAAAGGTTGTGGATGTCTCTGCGATCTGATGTACACCTTTAGTGGCAATTGCGAATAGGGAAAAATTCCCAATGTGGGAGATTATCTCCCTCCCTTAATCGTTTGGGGTAGGTGCAACTATCTCTGGTATCCGATAGAGTTGTCCTCCCAAAGTGACAATGACACTGCGAGGTCGTGATTCATATACAGCATGACACTTCCACATATATGGTTTTCCTAAAAGAACATCACATGCTTCAAGTGGGGCCACATCACACAATACCTCATCTTTGAAGGGCTTGATGCCATATGGTAGGCAACATTGGTGACTGACACAGATCCTTCGTCCTTGGCTTAGCCATCCAATGGTGTGTGGTTGTGGGTGTGGCATTATTGGTAGCTCCAATCTCTTGATGACTTCTTCTGAGATCAGGTTCTTCTGGCTACCGCTGTCCACAACAAAGTGTAGGGGAATTCCCTTCACCCACATCTGTGAGTGGAAAAGGCGCTCCTCTGCCTCCGACTCTTCAGGCTCCTCTGGCTGAATCTGTGTGGTGGCAAAAACGGCACTGGGTTCTGCATCAATGATCTGCTTCCCTTTTCACACGGCTGTGAAATTAGGTTCTGAATCAGAATCGAAACTGGGATCTAATTCTAAAGCTTTGATCTCAGCCACCAATGACTGTTTTGTGCGACATTCATCAGTGTTGTGCCAGGGACTTTTGTGGAACTCCCACCACTTCCCGGTGTCCTTCTTTGCCTTTTTGTTACCCTTCTTCGCTTGTGGTTGGGACTGGTTGTCCTTTCCCTGCCCCGTGCTCTGCGAGCCAGGGTTTCCCTTTCCGTGCTTCTGCGCAGGTCCGAAGTCACGCTTGTTCTTTTACTGAAATTTCTGCTCAATTTTGACAGCATATCGATAGGCTGATCCGAGTGAAGAGATTTCCAGGAAATCCATCTCTGTTCGGATGTACCGGTGTAGGCCACTACGATATTTCAGTAATAGGTGCCGCTAGGAGTCGTTGATACCTAGCTTTGTGCGCAAGGTATGAAATTTGTTGGTGTACTCCGACACCGTTTGGTCCCTCTCATGATGCAGAATGGTCCATTTTGTGTACTGGTCATCATAGTTTCCAACAGGATAATATTGTTCCTTGACGACATCTATAAAATAGGCCCAAGTGGGATTGGAATATTCAAACAATCCAGACTCGTCTGATGAGTTTTGCTCACAATAAGTTTCCCACCAAGTTTTGACATGGGGGACGACCTTGAAGAGTGCAAAGACGATCTTTTCCCTATCGCAAAAATTGTGGATAGAGAAATACCCTTCTAGTAGATTCAACCATTTATCTAGGGCATCGGCATCGATTTGGCCTTCAAATAAAGGGATATCAAAATTAACTTCTACCTTGAAGGGAGTCGTATCTCCAAAATGGCTGCTCGTTGAGGGTGCATTTGCCACTGTTGGCATGCATCGAAGGATCTGGGCGAAATTATCCATCATCTCGTTCCTCTATTGCGCGAGGGCTTCCTCGAGCAACAACTTGATAGGATCTACTGCTCCGTCGTCTCTCTTTTCTTCCGCCATGGGAGGCCGTTTGGGGTGGCGAGAGTAGTCTTCACCAAGTGAAATTAGTTCGAGACCCAACTCTCTGTATCCCTTCCTTGTCTGGGACATGCACCGAGAAACAATCAAAGAGCAGACCGCTCTGATACCATTGATCCGGATTTATGTGGGAATGAAACAAAAGATAACATATACAAAATCATGTACAGAGATATATTGCAGCAACATAATGATACAGTAAACACATATTCTATTAAATAGCAGAAATAGAACAGACTGTAAAATACAATAGTTGGAATGGTGGTAGCTATCTCTGAGAAGCGATGTGGCCACTATGCTCAGTCGTGCCAAGATGAATACAAAGAGAGGCCAAAAGGGCCTATTTATCATAAGCATGAGGGAAAGAATCCCAAACATCCAAAAACCTAACCCTAGAAGATGAACCGTCATAAGGTTTGCGGCCCCAAGGTGGTTAGTTGAACAGTCAACTCCTTGAGGTCATAACTTGTGCATACGATCTCCGTTTGGGGCACTCGGTAGCTCATTGGAAAGGTCTATCCGATATTTACAACTTTTGAATGAGGCCAAATGCTTGCCCTTGGCAACCATTTGGCCTCTGAAATTGCCAAAAAAGGTCATTTAGGGTCTCAAAACAGCCCCGGAAGTTTAGGACCCGAAAAACCTTAGAAAAATTACTAGAAAATTTGCAAAATGGGAAACTGTTTTGAGCCAGTGGAATAGGTGGGTGGCCACCGATATCCATCTGGATCAATCCTCCCCCCTTAGGAAGCAATGGTCTCCATTGTGTCAAATCTCTTATCATATGTCGAGCTGTGTGTCGAGTTGAGCTCTTGGTGCGACATTTGCTGAAGTGGAAAGGTTGCCTTACTTTGACATCTTCAGAGGGTTGTAATTGCTGTTGATGGATGCACTGGAGCTCTTCAATAGTTTTGGTTGTTGTGGTATCGTGGGTATGCACTGGTGTGGATGGTTTCTTTTTGGAGGAGCACCTTCGATGCGTGGCCTTGCACTGTAGAGGTACCCGAATAGGCGATGCGGCACTGAATTTGTGTTCTTCTTGCTTCTACTGACTAGAAGGATAATCTACAAAGGTTGTGGATGTCTCTGCGATCTGATGTACACCTTTAGTGGCAATTGCGAATAGGGAAAATTTCCTAGTGTGGGAGATTATCTTCCTTCCCTGCTCGTTTGGGGTAGGTGCAACTATCTCTGGTATCCGATAGAGTTGTCCTCCCAAAGTGACAGTGACACTGCGAGGTCGTGATTCATATACAGCATGATGCTTCCACATATATGGTTGTCCTAAAAGAACATTACATACTTCAAGTGGGGACACATCACACAATACCTCATCTTTGAAGGGCTTGATGCCATATGGTAGGAAACATTGGTGACTGACACAAAGATCCGACAGGTAGAGCTGTGTGCTCGTAACAGCCTAGGATGCTTCAGCTAGGTTTTGTGGTGAGATCACATATAATGTGCTCCTGGGAGATCCGACAGGTAGAGCTGTGTGCTCGTAACATCCTGGGATGCTTCAGCCAGGTTTTGTGATGGGTCACATATAATGTGCTCTTGGGAGATCCTACAGGTAGAGCTGTGTGCTCGTAATAGCCTGGGATGCTGTAGCCAGGTTTTGTGACGCACGTAATAAGTCCTGAGGTTTCCACAGTATGGCCAGTGATGATGAAGACCTGCAGGTGGTGGGCCTACATCTAGTATGAAAAAGGACTAGCTCTGTAGAACTTCCTATGACGAGTAGATTTAGATATTGATTGATATAGAAGCAGTAGTGACGATGATGATGTCTCGATGACGATTATCCAGTGACGATGATCTAGAGAAGAAGACTTGTGCTAGAAGACCTGTGCTGAGAAATACCTTCCTACTTAAGAGGGAGTGTTGATGTATATGTAACTTCGGAATGTATTTCATATATGTATGTTGTATGTACTCCTATAGAGATGGTATTATTCCTCTATACGGAAGTGTCGTCATTTATATTGTAAATGTCGTAACTTATACTTGATGGGTTATTAGACCACCTTGTTAGGGTCGGCCCTGTATAAGTCATGTGGGTCAAAGGGTTATTAGACCACCCTATTGGGGGTCGGCCATGTGGGTCGAAGGGTTATTAGACCACCCTATTGGGGGTCGGCCATGTGGGTCGAAGGGTTATTAGACCACCCTATTGGGGGTCGGCCCAGTCAGCATTATGTTATGTGGTTAAGTTCGCGCCTACATGATTTATGTAAAAGGCAAGTCAAGTCAAGTATAAATAGAGTGCGGGAGGCACTCTATTTGATCACTCACTTCTCACTCATGCACTCAAGGAGGAGTGGCGCACTTATGGAGGAGGAGGATATGCTGCTAGGATATGTCTATCTCTTATGGTTGGGTTTTATCATTGCTCTATCTATCTCTAAGGAAGTTATTGGGGTTTTTCACCTTTATGGTTTTCCCTAAGTAAATCTTTGTGTCTCTTGTGTGCTTGCATTATTGTCTCCATGATTGATATGTTGTAGATATGCTGTACATGTTGCTCTCTCAGTTAAGATCCTAGATCATATTGAAATAAATTCTGAAAATTTAACATGGTATCAAAGCTAGCCTGAAAGAAGGCATGATATGGCATGTATGACACTTGTTTCACTTACGATGCTAGGGCTTGATATAGCAAAAACCAGAAGTCATAACACTTTCTCTATAAATCTGTTTTGGAAATTTTTTTGGATATGAAACCTTTACATGTCGAATATTAAATCCTCATGTACCTTGTGTCCAAAGGACAACTTCTGATTCATTGTACTTTGTTATTTATGATCTGTACAATATAGTGTTTCTGCCTCTTCCAGATCTGAATCAAAATCAGGTGACCTTGGGAAAAATGTCATAACTTGGGCTAGGAAGCTCCAAATGAAATTTCGTAAAAAGTGACAGGTAGTACACAGAATGTACTATCTATGGAAAACGTTTCAGAGGCCGAAGTTGAACTAGTGACACGTGGAACACCATACAAGTTCCCTCTCATGTATTATCCCATAATCAGGTCACGTTGCGACACTTGGCATAACTCTCTCTCAGAGAATGAAATTGAGGTCAGACCTGTCAGGATGGAAAGATAACAGGTCGGGCTATCTTAAGAAACATTTTCAGACCCTTTGGATCAAAAAGTTCGGAGTTACACCAGAAACAATCAGGTACATATTTCTGTCAAAATAGAACTATTTTTGAGTACCTTCATTCATGGCTTCTGGAATTTAGGGCTTCGGAGAAAGTTGGAATTTTTTTAATCGGAGACCAAGGCTGGATGCTAATCATAAAAATATAAATTTAGAGACCAAGATCAGAATTTTTGGTTTGGCAGAAGGCCGGGCTTGATCAGACCCTAGTTCTGGACTTTGATTAGAAAAGTGGAAAATTAGGGCTTCTGTAAAAATGGAAATTTTTTGAAATCTGTGACCACGTCTGGAAGATCCTCAGAAAAATAGAAGCTTAGAGCTTTGGATCAAACCTTTTGATTGGGTAGAAGAGTGGGCTTCATCAAACCCCAGTTCAGGTTCACGTCCAGTGAATCCGGAAGTTTCAAAGGCAAAATTGAGGAGAGAAACTTTGCAGTTTTCAAATTCTGAATATACCAGCATGATCATCTCATCAAGGCGCATATTTCTATCCTTTCGGAAGTTTGAAATTCAAAGTTTGAATTTTTGGGGTTTCTCTAACAAACCCATATCTAGCTCCAGGTCCAGTTCTTGCAAATCAAGTGGATTGGGTTAATCCTAGAAGAATATGGATTGGTCACCTGCATAAGTAAAGAAGTTCCTGTTTTAGAGGGATATGAGGCTAAGGCCTTACATAAGAATATTACAAGCGATCTCGATAGGTATGACTCATCGAGGTATGTTTCGATATTTGTTCATGATTAAGTTTATGGTATGTTTGTCTTCATGTTATTATGGTTAGTACAATCTTGATTTTAGATTTGTCGTATCACCTTAACAAATTTATGAATGCATGATAGAAGATATTCATTGATTAGGGTGTTGACACTTATGATTGTACTAATGCATTATGGTGTTGTATGAGGTTTATGTTGTCTACTAACATGAAAGGTACACTAAGAAAGACAAATCATGTTCTGGTTCAAGAACATATGATCATGATGACATGAGGACAAAGATTCATCCATTGTCATGGATCTAATAGAAGATCCATTTACGAGGTATGTATAACTTGGTTTTATAATGGTTAACCTATGAGATATATAGGTTACTAGCACAAGTCATTGAAGAAGAACAAGAAGACATCATGTGAGTATGTTAGACATAACTAGCTAGCATGCTAATCCAAGTATGTTTTTCCTATATCAAGATAGAATCCTACCTTGTGTTAGGATCTTATACTGTCGTGTTGTTGATAATGATTATTCATGAAGTCATAGGTTTGAATAGTCATGGTTGTATGCATATTGTAATTGATGATATGACTAACCAGAAGAATCATGAAGGTATAGGTTTGAGTAATCACGGATTTTATGCATATTGTATCTCTTATCTTGATTGATGATTTAACTAACCAAAAGATTCCTATGATCAAATAAGAATATGCATGAGTAAAAGAAGACTTCCCTGAAACCTTGAATACTAATGTTTATTATCTGTGTTTGAAATGTTCCTGACTATACATGCTTGAGATTATTGTGTTTTGATAATATTAAGATTATACTAATGAATGTTTGATTACGTATGAGACCTAGAGGATAACACAATGATGATACTAACAAGCATGCATAGGGATCGAGAATGAATATAAGTTCAAGGACAAGTAATCCAGGAAGCAAAGATCAAGAGGGAGTACACTCCAGTGGTTTCTGCAAGGATGCATATATTCAGAGGGAGTTGACCATCTCTCTACATTCCACAATAGAAAGGTGTAGAAGAAGCTACTTCAGATTAGGACTCCAGTAGCTCCTGCAAGGAAGCGAAGACTCAGAGGGAGTCCACCCAACGAATAAACAAAGATAAGTATTTGAATTGTCATTTCTTAAATAATACTGTTCAATAATGTATATACTGATGTTCCTAGAATTAGGTTGTGTATTATGCATATTAGAATAATTGCATTGATGAACAACATACTACTAATATGCATGGGTAAGTGGCCTATGGCACTGTACAACATTCCATTGCTACTTATCTAGAATGAAACCTCTTTGCTGACATGTTGGGAGTTGTGAACACTCTTAACAATGTTCTGGTAGAGATTGGAAGGCATCTAGAAACTTACGGGATATCTATAAATGTTGTATTGAAGCATTGGCTAAGATAATTGCATGACTGTATGACATATTTCTTTATGTGTAAGAATTTGTTCTGAAAATTATGAGATGTTTCTAATCATGCAATTCAACCTGTTTTGTAGGAAAGACCGTATATCTTCACCTACAAAAGGACTACAACATTTGTTCCAGCAACAAAGATATCTATTGAAGATATTGAAGTTCCCAGGATCTGGGATGAAGAAATGGAATGCCATGATCCATCGATCATGATGAATGATGTTTTGGATGTAATCCCAAGACCTGAAGTGAAGTTTGTTATGACTTCCATATGGATCTATCAAGATCAAGCATGATGCAGATGGCAACATAGAGAAATATAAAAGTGATGAAATAGAAGATACACCAGATGGATTCAAGACAGCTTTCTTGAATGGTGTAGTTGAAGAAGAAGTGTATGTGGAGCAGCCACTTGGTTTTGAGACACATGACAGGGAGTCATATATGTGCAAAACTTGGGTATGATGCACCACTTTCTAGGTATGGAGGTGTGGCAGAGTGCAAATGGAATCTTCTATGATGTACCTGCAATAATTAATTAATGCAAATACACAAGATATCAGAAATAATATAACAGAATCGCTTTTATATTGATCACGGGCCACTTCGAGGGGGCAACCTCCTTTGAGCAAGCTCAATACAATTAACTTCACGGTGCCTTCAATGACCTCAACACACACTTATATACTAAGTCTATGCCCAATACTATGAGTCAAAACCATGGGACATATAATACTACAGGACCACTTACAAAGCATATGCGTCCAATACTATGGGTCAATACTATGGGCTAATATAAACTACGGATCAACAAATACTACAGGACGACTTACAAAGCATATGCGTCCAACAACAATATACTAACATAGTAAAGAGCAGGGTTGACATAGGTTGATCCGGATTTTATGAGCAGAACGAAATGAATACAGATTATTATCATATGCTTAACACAAAATAACAGAGATACAATAAAACTGGTTTTCTATTCAATAAGGAAATAAGCTAGAACTGTAAAATGCAGCGGAAAACAAGCTTGCTGGAATGGTGGCGGCTTATCTCTGAGAAGAGATGTGACGGCTGCGCTCATTTCGCAAGAAGATGGTTACACTGAGGCTCTCAAGGCCTTTTACAATAAACAGGAATGTCAAAAACCCTAGACATCCAAAAACCTAACCCTAGGAGATGAAGCACCAAAAGTCATGTGGGCCCCGTTTGGGTAAGTTAGTACATCAACTTCCCAGGGTCGTAACTTTTGCATACGATCTCCGTTTGGGGCGCTCGATAGCCTGTTGGAAAGGTTTACCGAGATTTACAACTTTCGAATGGGGCCAAATGCATGCCGAAGGCAGCCATTTGCCCCCCCAAATTGCCAAAAAAGGTCGTTTAGGGCCTCAAAACGGCCCCGGAAGTTCAGGACCCGAAAAACTGCTAAAAATAGTACAATACCAAAATTGCCATAAAACTGTTTTGAGCCAGTTGGAAAGGTGGGTGGCCACCAATATCCACCTGGATCAATCCTCCCTCCTTAGGAAGCAATGGTCTCCATTGCGTTGAGTTCCCCCATCAGATGAGGAAATTTCTGCTGAATTTGGCCTCGGGTGAGCCACTTGCCTTGGTGCAGGAGCTGCCCTGCTTTGACAACTCGATAAAGCTGGATCCTTTGATGTCGAGTGCCCTTGATCTGTGTGTCTGCAATATGATCACTGGATGCTTGTTGTAGGCAGTCAGGGTTGAGCTCTTTTGGTGTTAACTTCTCTGCTATCTCTGAGGTGTCTAATAGTGGTGGGAAATATGGCCGAAGGAGAGCCACGTTGAAGACTGGATGCAGACCAAGAAAGGGGGGAATGTTGAGCTCAAAAGCATTGTCACCCACCGCATTGGTGATGGTGTACGGCCCATAACGGAGTGGGGGGAGATTTCGATGGGGCCCTGTAAGGCGTTCTTTCTGCAAATGCAACCAACCTTTGTCGCCCACCTGAAACTTATGTGGCACCCGATGTTGATCATGGCGCTGCTTGTACTTGGCATTAGACTTCTGTAGAATATCCTGAACCCGTTGGCGGATATGATGGATCCGTTCAATGAACCGGGCGGCTTTGTCAGCTTTTGGGGACGAGTCGGCCGAGGTGGTCGCAAGGGGAAGTGCAACATCCATGGGGCCCAATGGTTGGAATCCCAACCCCACCTGAAAGGGGCTGTGGCCAGTTGAGCTGTGCAGGGCTTGGTTGTAGCTATGTTGGACATAGGGGAGACTCTCATCCCATGTGCGGGGGTGTGTTGAATTGTACATGCGCAGGATATGTACGACCATCTAGTTGACGACCTCCGTTTTTCCATTGGTCTGGGGGTGGAAGGCAGTGGATTTGGTGAGCTTGGTATCCAGCAGTGACCAGAGGCTTGACCAGAATGAGCTGAGGAACCGACTGTCACGGTCTGAGATAATGGTCTGTGGGATCCCAAAATGTACCCATACTCGTTCAAAGAAGAGCTTGGCAGTGGCTTCTACTGTGATGTTCTTCTTGCAAGCGACTAGAATCGCCATCTTGGAAAAGCGATCAACAACCACGAAAACACAGTCATTTCCCCTCTTGGTGGACGGGAGGCCCGACATGTAGTCCATTGAGATGGATTCCCACGGCCTGTTAGGAGTAGGCAGAGGGGTGTATAGGCCCTATTTCTTAGTGGTCGGTTTAGCAATAGCGCAAGCGGTGCAGGACCTGATATACTTTCCGACATCCTGTCGAAGTTTCGGCCAATAGAAATGTTTCTGCAACACTGCCACTGTCTTTTCGACGCCAAAGTGTCCTGCCACCCGACTGTAGTGAGCTTCCCAAATCAGCTTCGCGCGCTCGCTTGATGGAACGCAGAGATGGCCCAGATGACACAACAACCCGTCCTGAAGATGGAAATTAGCAACCACAGAGTTGGTGCCCAACATTTGATAGGTGGCGGAGAAGTCAGGGTCTGTCTCATAGAGGTGGGGCCATCCGGAGGTCTCGTGGCCACAAGAGTCTAGCACCGTGGTAAGTGCCGCGACTGGAGGTCGAGTAAGGCAGTCAGCAACTCGGTTGGTACTCCCTATTTTATATTTGATGTTGAGGTGGAACTGCTGTAAATATGTTGACCACTTCTGATGACGGTCATTCTGCAACTTTCCTTGGGTCTGCATGAACTGTAGTGGCTTGTGATCAGTGTGGATGACTGTCTCCTTCCCAAGAATGTAATGTCTCCATTGGCGGCAGGCTTGTACAATGGAGTACATTTCTTTGTCATAGGTAGGGTACTTGCGGACAGCATCTGAGAGTCTCTCACTATGATATGCCACGGGGTGGCCGTGTTGAGTGAGAACGGTGCCCACAGCATAATCTGAAGCATCTGTCTCGATCTCAAAGGGATGTTGCAGGTTTGGTAATGAGAGTACCGGCGATGAGCACAAACGCTTCTTCAAGTCATCGAAGGCTTGTTGTTGGGACAGGCCCCACACAAATTTTGCCTTACCAACACCCCTGGTCACTTGGCTAAGGGCCCATGCGATATGAGAGAATCCCAGCACGAACCGGTGATAGAAATTGGCGAGGCCCAAGAAGCTCCGAAGTTCAGTGAGTGTGGTTGGGGCTGGCCAGTCACGGATGACTTGGATCTTGGCTGGATCCACATGCACACCATGTCGACCAACGATGTAGCCTAAGTAATGGACCCTGTCCATGCCAAAGGAGCATTTTTCCAAGTTTGCATATAGTTTGTGCTTCCGTAGGGTGTGCAGAACCTGCTGAATATGCTGCAAGTGTTCCTCCCAAGTCTTGCTGTAGATGAGGATGTCATCCAGATACACCACTACAAAATTGTTGGTGAAAGGTCGTAGGATATCGTCCATCATCCTCATAAAATTTGCTGGAGCATTTGTCAAACCAAAAGGCATGACCAGCCATTCAAAAAGACCTTCTTTTGACTTGAAGGCAGTCTTCCATACATCTGTCTGTTCTATTGGGACCTGGTGGTAGCCAGACTTCAGATCAATCTTACTGAAGTATTTGGCCCCCGTGAGCTGATCAAGGAGGTCATCGATTCGGGGAATCGGGTACCGGTTGCGGACTGTGATTTTATTCAGGGCCCGGTAATCAATGCAGAGTCACCAGGTCCCATCTTTCTTCTGCACCAGCACGATTGGGCTCCCGCAAGGTGATGAACTGGGACAGATGTGCCCTTTGTGGAGCAATTCTTGGATCTGCCTCTTGATCTCCTCGTTTTCCAATAGAGAGCGGCGATAGACTGGCCCATTGGGTAGCGGTGCGCCTGGGTTCAGATCGATGGGATGCTTGACCTGGCAGTGCAGAGGTACCCCGGTCGGAGAGGAGAAGATATCTGAGTATCCTTCCACCACCTTATCTACTTGCTTCTATTGTGTGGATAGTTCGGTCATGGAGGCCCGGGATGTGGCTGCGATATTTCTTTCACTCTGAGAGCGAATCACGAAGAAGACAAATTTCCCAGTCTGAGAGATGACCTTCCTGCATTGCTTGGCAGATATCAAGGAAATAGCACTAGGAGGGACTGCCTCGGGTATCCTATACAATTTCCTATTCAAAGAAATAATAACACTACGAGGCCTAGACTCGTATACAGCATGACGTTTCCATAAATAAGGTTGGCCCAAAAGAACATCTGAAACTTCGAGAGGAGCAACATCACACAATACCTCGTCCTTGAAGGGCTTGATGCCGTATGGCAGTCGGCACTGTTGGCTGACGCGGAGATCGCTTCCCTTGTAGAGCCATCCAATGGTGTAGGGTTGTGGGTGCGGCGTCGTCGGCAGGGCCAGGCGCTTGATGACCTCTGCTGAGATGAGATTCTTCTGGCTACCGCTATCAACGATGAAGTGCAGCGGGGTGCCTTTTACCGACATCTGTGAATGGAAGAGGCGTTCTCCTTCTTCTGGCTCATCTAGTTCATCAGGATGGAGCTTGGTGGTAGCAATGGTGGCACTGGGTTTCGCGTCAATGATCCGTATTCCCCTTTCTAGTTCAGACTCGGAGTCCAAACCCGCATCTGATTCAGATGCTTTCACTACGGCCACCAACGACTGCTTTGAGCGACAATCAGCAGTGTTATGCCAAGGGCTCTTATGGAAGTCGCACCACTTCCCGGTATCTTTCTTTGTTTTTCCGGTGTCCTTTGCTTATGGCTTGGACTGGTTGTCCTGATACTGTCCATCTTTGCTCTGTCCTTTATTCTGTGGGTTCGGACCGCCCTTTCCTGTCTTTTGCTGTGAAGGGTTCCCAGGCCCAAATTGCCGCGTCTTTTGTTTGAGCTTCTGCTCGATTTTGATGGCATATCGGTAGGCCGTGCCTAAGGAAGAGATGTCTAGAAATTCCATTTCGGTCTGGATGTATCTATGCAAACCACTGCGATACTTGAGCACTAGATGTCGCTCTGAATCTTTGATACCCAGCTTGGTGCGCAAGGTATGGAAGATATTTGTGAACTCTGGCACTGCTTGGTTTCTTTCTTGTCGCAGTGTGGTCCATTTGGTATACAAGTCGTCATAAATTCCAATAGGGTAGTATTGTTCCTTAATAGCATCCCTCAAGGATTCCCAAGTGGCCATGACTGAAAATAATGAGGCTTCTTCTGTGTCCTTTTGCTCGCAGAATGTTTCCCACCAATCTATGACATGGGGAACGGCTTTGAGGAGCGCAAAAGTAATCTTTTCTTTATTCGAAAAGTTATGGACAGAAAAATACCCTTCTAGTAGATTCAACCACTTATCTACAGCATCTGTGTCTATATGTCCTTCAAATATAGGGATATCGAAGTTGATTTGTACCTTGAAGGGGGAGGCGCCTCCGCTCGAGGAAGATGCGTCGCTTGTTGGTAGTCGCCGAAGGATTTGCGTGAAATTATCCATCATCTCGTTCCTCTACTGCGTGAGGGCTTCCTCAAGCAACATTTTGATAGGATCTCCTGTCCCATCATCTTTCTTTTCTCCTACCATGAGAGGTCGCTTGGGCGTGCGAGAGATTTTGTCCTCAAGAGAAACAAGCTCGAGACCCAATTCTTTGTACCCTGAGCTCGTTGGGGACATGCATGAAGACGACAAGGAGCAGACCGCTCTGATACCACTGATCCGGATTTTATGAGCAGAACGAAATGAATACAGATTATTATCAGATGCTTAACACAAAATAACAGAGATACAGTAAAACTGGTTTTCTATTCAATAACGAAATAAGCTAGAACTGTAAAATGCAGCGGAAAACAAGCTTGCTGGAATGGTGGCGGCTTATCTCTGAGAAGAGATGTGACGGCTGCGCTCATTTCGCAAGAAGATGGTTACAATGAGGCTCTCAAGGCCTTTTACAATAAACAGGAATGTCAAAAACCCTAGACATCCAAAAACCTAACCCTAGGAGATGAAGCGCCAAAAGTCATGTGTGCCCCGTTTGGGTAAGTTAGTACATCAACTTCCCGGGGTCGTAACTTTTGCATACGATCTCCGTTTGGGGCGCTCGGTAGCCTGTTGGAAAGGTTTATCTGAGATTTACAACTTTCAAATGGGGCCAAATGTTTGCCGAGGGCAACCATTTGGCCCCCCAAATTGCCAAAAAAGGTCGTTTAGGGCCTCAAAACGTCCCCGGAAGTTCAGGACCCAAAAAACTGCTAAAAATAGTACAATACCAAAATTGCCATAAAACTGTTTTGAGCAAGTTGGAAAGGTGGGTGGCCACCAATATCCACCTGGATCAATCCTCCCTCCTTAGGAAGCAATGGTCTCCATTGCGTTGAGTTCCCCCATCAGATGAAAAAATTTCTGCTGAATTTGGCCTCGGGTGAGCCACTTGCCTTGGTGCAGGAGCTGCCCTGCTTTGACAACTCGATAAAGCTAGATCCTTTGATGTCGGGTGCCCTTGATCTGTGTGTCTGCAATATGATCACTGGATGCTTGTTGTAGGCAGTCAGGGTTGAGCTCTTTTGGTGTCAACTTCTCTGTTATCTCTGAGGTGTCTAATAGTGGTGGGAAATAGGGCCGAAGGAGAGCCACGTTGAAGACTGGATGCAGACCAAGAAAGGGGGGAATGTTGAGCTCAAAAGCATTATCACCCACCGCCTTGGTGATGGTGTACGACCCATAATGGAGTGGGAGGAGCTTTCAATGGGGCCCTTTAAGGCGTTCTTTCTGCAAATGCAACCAACCTTTGTCGCCCACCTGAAACTTATGTGGCATCCGATGTTGATCATGGCGCTGCTTGTACTTGGCATTAGACTTCTGTAGAATATCCTGAACCTGTTGGCGGATATGCTGGATCCGTTCAATGAACCGGGCAGCTTTGTTAGCTTCTGGGGACGAGTCGGCCGAGGTGGTCGCAAGGGGAAGTGCAACATCCATGGGGCCCAATGGTTGGAATCCCAACCCCACCTGAAAGGGGCTGTGGCCAGTTGAGCTGTGCAGGGCTCGGTTGTAGCTATGTTGGACATAGGGGAGACTCTCATCCCATGTGCGGGGGTGTTTTTAATTGTACATGCACAGGATATGTACGACCATCCGGTTGACGACCTTCGTTTGTCCATCGGTCTGGGGGTGGAAGGCAGTGGATTTGGTGAGCTTGGTATCCAGCAGTGACCAGAGGCTTGACTAGAATGAGCTGAGGAACCGACTATCACGGTCTGAGATAATGGTCTATGGGATCCCAAAATGTACCCATACTCGTTCAAAGAAGAGCTGGGCAGTGGATTCTGTTGTGATGTTCTTCTTCCAAGCGGCTAGAATCGCCATCTTGGAAAAGCGATCAACAACCATGAAAACACAGTCATTTCCCCTCTTGGTGGACGGGAGGCCCGACATGTAGTCCATTGAGATGGATTCCCATGGCCTGTCAGGACTAGGCAGAGGGGTGTATAGGCCCTGTTTCTTAGTGGTCGGTTTGGCAATAGCGCAAGCGGTACAGGACCTGATATACTTGTCGACATCCTGTCGAAGTTTCGGCGAGTCGAAATGTTTTTGCAACACTGCCACTGTCTTTTCGACGCCAAAGTGTCCTGCCACCCGACTGTAGTGAGCTTCCCAAATCAACTTCGCGCGCTCGCTTGATGGAACGCAAAGATGGCCCAGACGACACAACAACCCGTCCTGAAGATGGAAATTAGCAACCACTGAGTTGGTTCCCAACATTTGATAGGTGGCGGAGAAGTCAGGGTCTATCTCATAGAGGTGGGGCCATCCGGAGGTCTCGTGGCCACAAGAGTCTAGCACCGTGGTAAGTGCCGCGACTGGAGGTCGACTGAGGCAATCAACAACTTGGTTGGTACTCCCTGTTTTATATTTGATGTTGAGGTGGAACTGCTGTAAATATGTTGACCACTTCTGATGACGGTCATTCTGCAACTTTCCTTGGGTCTGCATGAACTATAGTGGCTTGTGATCAGTGTGGATGATTGTCTCCTTCCCAAGAATGTAATGCCTCCACTGGAGGCAGGCTTGTACAATGGAGTACATTTCTTTGTCATAGGTAGGGTACTTGCAGATAGCATCTGAGAGTGTCTCACTATGATATGCCACGGGGTGGCTGTGTTGAGTGAGAACGGCGCCCACAGCATAATCTGAAGCATCTGTCTCGATCTCAAAGAGATGTTGCAGGGTTGCGGACTGTGATTTTATTCAGGGCCCGGTAATCAATGCAGAGTCGCCAGGTCCCATCTTTCTTCTGCACCAGCACGATTGGGCTCCCGCAAGGTGATGAATTGGGACGGATGTGCCCTTTGTGGAGCAATTCTTGGATCTTCCTCTTGATCTCCTCATTTTCCAATAGAGAGCGATGATAGACTGGCCTACTGGGTAGCGGTGCGCCGGGGGTCAGATTGATGGGATGCTTGACCTGGTAGTGCAGAGGTACCCTGGTCGGAGAGGAGAAGATATCTGAGTATCCTTCCACCACCTTATCTACTTGCTTCTGTTGTGTGGATAGTTCGGTCATGGAGGCCCGGGATGTGGCTGCGATCTTTCTTTCACTCTGAGAGCGAATCACGAAGAAGACAAATTTCCCGGTTTGAGAGATGACCTTCCTGCATTGCTTGGCAGATATCAAGGAAATAGAACTAGGAGGGACTGCCTCGGGTATCCTGTACAATTTCCTGTTCAAAGAAGTAATAACACTACGAGGCCTAGACTCGTATACAGCATGACGTTTCCATAAATAAGGTTGGCCCAAAAGAACATCTGAAACTTCGAGAGGAGCAACATCACACAATACCTCGTCCTTGAAGGGCTTGATGCCGTATGGCAGTCGGCACTGTTGGCTGACGCGGAGATCGCTTCCCTTACGGAGCCATCCAATGGTGTAGGGTTGTGGGTGCGGCGTTGTCGGCAGGGCCAGGCGCTTGATGACCTCTGCTGAGAAGAGATTCTTCTGGCTACCGCTATCAACGATGAAGTGCAGCAGGGTGCCTTTTACCCACATCTGTGAATGGAAGAGGCGTTCTCCTTCTTCTAGCTCGTCTGGTTCATCAGGATGGAGCTTGCTGGTAGCAATGGTGGCACTGGGTTCCGCATCAATGATCCATCTTCCCCTTTCTGGTTCGGACTTGGAGTCAGAACCCGCATCTGATTCAGATGCTTTCACTTCGGCCAGCAACGACTGCTTTGAGCGACAATCAGCAGTGTTATGCCAAGGGCTCTTATGGAAGTTGCACCACTTCCCGGTATCTTTCTTTGTTTTTCCGGTGTCCTTCTTTGCTTGCGGATTGGACTGGTTGTCCTGATACTGTCCATCTTTGCTCTGTCCTTTATTCTGTGGGTTCGGACTGCCCTTTCCTGTCTTTTGCTGTGAAGGGTTCCCAGGCCCAAATTGCCGCGTCTTTTGTTTGAGCTTCTGCTCGATTTTGACGGCATATCGATAGGCCGCGCCCAAGGAAGAGATGTCTAGAAATTCCATTTCGGTCTGGATGTATCTATGCAAACCACTGCGATACTTGAGCACTAGATGTCGCTCTGAATCTTTGATACCCAGCTTGGTGCGCAAGGTATGGAAGATATTTGTGAACTATGGCACTGCTTGGTCTCTTTCTTGTCGCAGTGTGGTCCATTTGGTATACAAGTCGTCATAACTTCCAACAGGGTAGTATTGTTCCTTAATAGCATCCCTGAAGGATTCCTAGGTGGCCGTGACTGAAAATAATGAGGATTCTTCTGTGTCCTTTTGCTCGCAGAA
The DNA here is from genome assembly GCA_027924585.1 of Larix kaempferi. Lineage (NCBI taxonomy): Eukaryota > Viridiplantae > Streptophyta > Pinopsida > Pinales > Pinaceae > Larix > Larix kaempferi. The sequence continues at coordinate 1,524,337 of BSBM01000012.1, read as the reverse complement.
TGTTTCCCACCAATCTTTGACATGGGGAACGGCTTTGAGGAGCGCAAAAGTAATCTTTTCTTTATTCGAAAAGTTATGGACAGAAAAATACCCTTCTAGTAGATTCAACCACTTATCTACAGCATCTGTGTCTATCTGTCCTTCAAATATATGGATATCGAAGTTGATTTGTACCTTGAAGGGGGAGGCGCCTCCGCTCGAGGAAGATGCGTCGCTTGTTGGTAGTCGCCGAAGGATTTGCGTGAAATTATCCATCATCTTGTTCCTTTGCTGCATGAGGGCTTCCTCAAGCAACATTTTGATAGGATCTCCTCTCCCGTCATCTTTCTTTTCTCCTGCCATGAGAGGTCGCTTGGGCGTGCGAGAGATTTTGTCGTTAAGAGAAATAAGCTCGAGACCCAATTCTTTGTACCTTGACCTCGTTGGGGACATGCATGAAGACGACAAGGAGCAGACCGCTCTGATACCACTGATCCGGATTTTATGAGCAGAACGAAATGAATACAGATTATTATCAGATGCTTAACACAAAATAAAAGAGATACAGTAAAACTGGTTTTCTATTCAATAAGGAAATAAGCTAGAACTGTAAAATGCAGCGGAAAACAAGCTTGCTGGAATGGTAGCGGCTTTCTCTGAGAAGAGATGTGACGGCTGCGCTCATTTCGCAAGAAGATGGTTACAATGAGGCTCTCAAGGCCTTTTACAATAAAGAGGAATGTCAAAAACTCTAGACATCCAAAAACCTAACCCTAGGAGATGAAGCGCCAAAAGTCATGTGGGCCCCGTTTGGGTAAGTTAGTACATCAACTTCCCGGGGTCGTAACTTTTGCATACGATCTCCGTTTGGGGCGCTCGGTAGCCTGTTGGAAAGGTTTATCCGAGATTTACAACTTTTGAATGGGGCCAAATGCATGCCGAAGGCAGCCATTTGGACCCCCAAATTGCCAAAAAATGTCGTTTAGGGCCTCAAAACGGCCCCGAAAGTTCAGGACCAGAAAAACTGCTAAAAATAGTACAATACCAAAATTGCCATAAAACTGTTTTGAGCCAGTTGGAAAGGTGGGTGGCCACCAATATCCACCTGGATCAATCCTCCCTCCTTAGGAAGCAATGGTCTCCATTGCGTTGAGCTCCCCCATCAGATGAGGAAATTTTTGCTGAATTTGGCCTCGGGTGAGCCACTTGCCTTGGTGCAGGAGCTGCCCTGCTTTGACAACTCGATAAAGCTGGATCCTTTGATGTCGAGTGCCCTTGATCTGTGTGTCTGCAATATGATCACTGGATGCTTGTTGTAGGCAGTCAGGGTTGAGCTCTTTTGGTGTCAACTTCTCTGCTATCTCTGAGGTGTCTAATAGTGGTGGGAAATATGGCCGATGGAGAGCCACGTTGAAGACTGGATGCAGACCAAGAAAGTGGGGAATGTTGAGCTCAAAAGCATTGTCACCCACCGCCTTGGTGATGGTGTACAGCCCATAATGGAGTGGGCGGAGCTTTCGATGGGGCCCTGTAAGGCGTTCTTTCTGCAATTGCAACCAACCTTTGTCGCCCACCTGAAACTTATGTGGTACCCGATGTTGATCATGGCGCTGCTTGTACTTGCCATTAGACTTCTGTAGAATATCCTGAACCTGTTGGCGGATATGCTGGATCCGTTCAATGAACTGGGTGGCTTTTTCAGCTTCAGGGGACGAGTCGGCCGAGGTGGTCGCAAGGGGAAGTGCAACATCCATGGGGCCCAATGGTTGGAATCCCAACCCCACCTGAAAGGGGCTGTGGCCAGTTGAGCTGTGCAGGGCTCGGTTGTAGCTATGTTGGACATAGGGGAGACTCTCATCCCATGTGCGGGGGTGTGTTGAATTGTACATGCGCAGGATATGTACGACCATCCGGTTGACAACCTCCGTTTGTCCATCGGTCTGGGGGTGGAAGGCAGTGGATTTGGTGAGCTTGGTATCCAGCAGTGACCAGAGGCTTGACGAGAATGAGCTGAGGAACCAACTGTCACGGTCTGAGATATTGGTCTGTGGGATCCCAAAATGTACCCATACTCGTTCAAAGAAGAGCTTGGCAGTGGCCTCTGCTGTGATGTTCTTCTTGCAAGCGGCTAGAATCGCCATCTTGGAAAAGCGATCAAAAACCATGAAAACACAGTCATTTCCCCTCTTGGTGGACAGGAGGCTCGACATGTAGTCCATTGAGATGGATTCCCACGGCCTGTTAGGAGTAGGTAGAGGGGTGTATAGGCCCTGTTTCTTAGTGGTCGGTTTGGCAATAGCGCAAGCGGTGCAGGACCTGATATACTTGCCGACATCCTGTTGAAGTTTCGGCCAGTAGAAATGTTTCTGCAACACTGCCACTGTCTTTTCGACGCCAAAGTTTCCTGCCACCCGACTGTAGTGAGCTTCCCAAATCAGCTTCGCGCGCTCGCTTGATTGAACGTAGAGATGGCCCAGACAACACAACAACCCATCCTGAAGATGAAAATTAGCAACCACTGAGTTGGTGCCCAACATTTGATAAGTGGCAGAGAAGTCAGGGTCTGTCTCATAGAGGTGGGGCCATCCGGAGTTCTCGTGGCCACAAGAGTCTAGCACCGTGGTAAGTGCTGCGACTGGAGGTCGACTAAGGTAGTCAGCAACTCGGTTGGTACTCCCTATTTTATATTTGATGTTGAGGTGGAACTGCTGTAAATATGTTGACCACTTCTGATGACGGTCATTCTGCAACTTTCCTTGGGTCTGCATGAACTGTAGTGGCTTGTGATCGGTGTGGATGACTGTCTCCTTCCCAAGAATGTAATGTCTCCACTGGCGGCAGGCTTGTACAATGGAGTACATTTCTTTGTCATAGGTAGGGTACTTGTGGACAGCATCTGAGAGTGTCTCACTATGGTATGCCACGGGGTGGCCGTGTTGAGTGAGAACGGCGCCCACAGCATAATCTGAAGCATCTGTCTCGATCTCAAAGGGATGTTGCAAGTTCGGTAATGAGAGTACCGGCGATGAGCACAAACGCTTCTCCAAGTCATCGAAGGCTTGTTGTTGGGACAGGCCCCACACAAATTTTTCCTTACCACCGCCCCTGGTCACTTGGCTGAGGGCCCATGCGATATGAGAGAATCCTAGCACGAACCGGCGATAGAAATTGGCGAGGCCCAAGAAGCTTCGAAGTTCAGTGAGTGTGGTTGGGGCTGGCCAGTCACGGATGACCTGGACCTTGGCTGGATCCACATGCACACCATGTCGATCAACGATGTAGCCTAAGTAATGGACCCTGTCCATGCCAAAGGAGCATTTTTCCAAGTTTGCATATAGTTTGTGCTTCTACAAGGTGTGCAGAACCTGCTGAATATGCTGCAAGTTTTCCTCCCAAGTCTTGCTATAGATGAGGATGTCATCCAGATACACCACTACAAAATTGTTGGTGAAAGGTCGTAGGATATCGTCCATCATCCTTATAAAAGTTGCTGGAGCATTTGTCGAACCAAAAGGCATGACCAGCCATTCAAAAAGACCTTCTTTTGACTTGAAGGCAGTCTTCCATACATCTGTCTATTCTATTGGGACCTGGTGGTAGCCAGACTTCAGATCAATCTTACTGAAGTATTTGGCCCCCGTGAGCTGATCGAGGAGGTCGTCGACTCAGAGATTCGGGTACCGGTTGCGGACTGTGATTTTATTCAGGGCCCGATAATCAATGCAGAGTCGCCAGGTCCCATCTTTCTTCTGCACCAACACGATTGGGCTCCCGCAAGGTGATAAACTGGGACGGATGTGCCCTTTGTGGATCAATTCTTGGATCTGCCTCTTGATCTCCTCATTTTCCAATAGAGAGCGGCGATAGACTAGCCCATTGGGTAGCAGTGCGCCTGGGGTCAGATCGATGGGATGCTTGACCTGGCAGTGCAGAGGTACCCCGGTCGGAGAGGAGAAGATATTTCAGTATCCTTCCACCACCTTATCTACTTGCTTCTGTTGTGTGGATAGTTCTGTCATGGAGGCCCGGGATGTGGCTGCGATCTTTCTTTCACTCTGAGAGCGAATCACGAAGAAGACAAATTTCCCGGTCTGAGAGATGACCTTCCTGCATTGCTTGGCAGATATCAAGGAAATAGCACTAGGAGGGACTTCCTCGGGTATGCTGTACAATTTCCTGTTCAAAGAAATAATAACACTACGAGGCCTAGACTCGTATACAGCATGACGTTTCCATAAATAAGGTTGGCCCAAAAGAACATCTGAAACTTTGAGAGGAGCAACATCACACAATACCTCGTCCTTGAAGGGCTTGATGCCGTATGGCAGTCGGCACTGTTGGCTGACGCGGAGATCGCTTCCCTTGCGGAGCCATCCAATGGTGTAGGGTTGTGGGTGCGGCGTCGTCGGTAGGTCCAGGCGCTTGATGACCTCTGCTGAGATGAGATTCTTCTGGCTACCGCTATCAACGATGAAGTGCAGCGGGGTGCCTTTGACCCACATCTGTGAATGGAAGAGGCGTTCTCCTTCTTCTGGCTCATCTGGTTCATCAGGATGGAGCTTGCTGGTAGCAATGGTGGCACTGGGTTCTGCGTCAATGATCCGTCTTCCCCTTTCTGGTTCGGACTCGGAGTCAGAACCCGCATCTGATTCAGATGCTTTCACTTCCGCCACCAACGACTGCTTTGAGCGACAATCAGCAGTGTTATGCCAAGGACTCTTATGGAAGTCGCACCACTTCCAGGTATCTTTCTTTGTTTTTTCGGTGTCCTTCTTTGCTTGCAGCTTGGACTGGTTGTCCTGATACTGTCCATCTTTGCTCTGTCCTTTATTCTGTGGGTTTGGACCACCCTTTCCTGTCTTTTGCTGTGAAGGGTTCCCAGGCCCAAATTGCCGCGTCTTTTGTTTGAGCTTCTGCTCTATTTTGACGGCATATCGGTAGGTCGTGCCAAAGGAAGAGATGTCTAGAAATTCCATTTCGGTCTGGATGTATCTATGCAAACCACTGCGATACATGAGCACTAGATGTCGCTCTAAATATTTGATACCCAGCTTGGTGCGCAAGGTATGGAAGATATTTGTGAACTCTGGCACTGCTTGGTCTCTTTCTTGTCGCAGTGTGGTCCATTTGGTATACAATTCGTCATAACTTCCAACAGGGTAGTATTGTTCCTTAATAGCATCCTTGAAGTATTCCCAGGTGGCCGTGACTAAAAATAATGAGGCTTCTTCTGTTTCCTTTTGCTCGCAGAATGTTTCCCACCAATCTTTGACATGGGGAACGGCTTTGAGGAGCGCAAAAGTAATCTTTTCTTTATTCGAAAAGTTATGGACAGAAAAATACCCTTCTAGTAGATTCAACCACTTATCTACAGCATCTGTGTCTATCTGTCCTTCAAATATAGGGATATCGAAGTTGATTTGTACCTTGAAGGGGGAGGCGCCTCCGCTCGAGGAAGATGCGTCGCTTGTTGGTAGTCGCCGAAGGATTTGCGCGAAATTATCCATCATCTCGTTCCTCTACTGCGTGAGGGCTTCCTCAAGCAACATTTTGATAGGATCTCCTGTCCCATCATCTTTCTTTTCTCCTTCCATGAGAGGTCGCTTGGGCGTGCGAGAGATTTTGTCCTCAAGAGAAACAAGCTCGAGACCCAATTCTTTGTACCCTGAGCTCGTTGGGGACATGCATGAAGACGACAAGGAGCAGACCGCTCTGATACCACTGATCCAGATTTTATGAGCAGAACGAAATGAATACAGATTATTATCAGATGCTTAACACAAAATAACAGAGATACAGTAAAACTGGTTTTCTATTCAATAACGAAATAAGCTAGAACTGTAAAATGCAGCGGAAAACAAGCTTGCTGGAATGGTGGCGGCTTATCTCTGAGAAGAGATGTGACGGCTGCGCTCATTTCGCAAGAAGATGGTTACAATGAGGCTCTCAAGGCCTTTTACAATAAACAGGAATGTCAAAAACCCTAGACATCCAAAAACCTAACCCTAGGAGATGAAGCGCCAAAAGTCATGTGGGCCCCGTTTGGGTAAGTTAGTACATCAACTTCCCGGGGTCGTAACTTTTGCATACGATCTCCGTTTGGGGCGCTCGGTAGCCTGTTGGAAAGGTTTATCTGAGATTTACAACTTTCGACTGGGAAAAAATGCATGCTGAGGGCAATCTTTTGGCCCCCCAAATTGCCAAAAAAGGTCGTTTAGGGCCTCAAAACGTTCCTGGAAGTTCATGACCCGAAAAACTGCTAAAAATAGTACAATACCAAAATTGCCATAAAACTGTTTTGAGCTAGTTGGAAAGGTGGGTGGCCACCAATATCCACCTGGATCAATCCTCCCTCCTTAGGAAGCAATGGTCTCCATTGCGTTGAGTTCCCCCATCAGATGAGGAAATTTCTGCTGAATTTGGCCTCGGGTGAGCCACTTGCCTTGGTGCAGGAGCTGCCCTGCTTTGACAACTCAAGAAAGCTGGATCCTTTGATGTCGAGTGCCCTTGATCTGTGTGTCTGCAATATGATCACTGGATGCTTGTTGTAGGCAGTCAGGGTTGAGCTCTTTTGGTGTCAACTTCTCTGCTATCTCTGAGGTGTCTAATAGTGGTGGGAAATATGGCCGAAGGAGAGCCACGTTGAAGACTGGATGCAGACCAAGAAAGGGGGGAATGTTGAGCTCAAAAGCATTGTCACCCACCGCCTTGGTGATAGTGTACGGCCCATAACGGAGTGGGCGGAGCTTTTGATGGGGCCCTGTAAGGCATTCTTTCTGCAAATGCAACCAACCTTTGTCGCCCACCTGAAACTTATGTGGCACCCGATGTTGATCATGGCGCTGCTTGTAGTTGGCATTAGACTTCTGTAGAATATCCTAAACCTGTTGGCGTATATGCTGGATCCGTTCAATGAACCGGGTGGCTTTGTCAGCTTCTGGGGACGAGTCGGCCGAGGTGGTCGCAAGGGGAAGTGCAACATCCATGGGGCCCAATGGGTCGAATCCCAACCCCACCTGAAAGGGGCTGTGGCCAGTTGAGCTGTGCAGGGCTCGGTTGTAGCTATGTTGGACATAGGGGAGACTCTCATCCCATGTGCGGGGGTGTGTTGAATTGTACATGCGCAGGATATGTACGACCATCCGGTTAACGACCTCCGTTTGTCCATCGGTCTGGGGGTGGAAGGCAGTGGATTTGGTGAGCTTGGTATCCAGTAGTGACCAGAGGCTTGACCAGAATGAGCTGAGGAACCCACTTTCACGGTCTGAGATAATGGTCTGTGGGATCCCAAAATGTACCCATACTCGTTTAAAGAAGAGCTTGGCAGTGGCTTCTGCTGTGATGTTCTTCTTGCAAGCGACTAGAATCGCCATCTTGGAAAAGCGATCAAAAACCATGAAAACACAGTTGTTAACACCTAAAAAGTGCTCACTAGCTCATTCCCTTACTCACATGACCCATTTGTCCACTTTTCCACCATCTGAGCCTCTGAAACCAACAAAAGGTCACCAAAAGACCTTAGTACACCCCTTTTTCCATTAAAAAAGATTATTTTTCCAAGAAAATCATAAAAAACCCTCAAAAAGGGTCCAAATTCCCAAAAATATTAAAAAGGGAATTAAAATATTATTTTTATTCAAAAAGGAAAAAGGAGGGAAAAGTACCTAAACCATGTTGGTCAATACCATTTGGTTTCCACAAAACCACAAATGGTATCTCCCACCACCAAAACCTATAAAAAGGTGGTAGGGGCTCCTCATTTCATATCCTTCCATTATCTCATCCTTATGCTGCTGAAATCTCCCCTGAGCACTTTTAGCCATTGAAGCAACCTTGGAGAAAGAGACCTATTGGAGTTTGGAGCTACTCATCTTGGGAGTTGCTCAACATCAACCTTCACCATTGAAGGTAATATCGCAAGCACTTGCTTGCCCCCCCACTTTTCAATACAAAAAATTATTTATTATGTTTCTTGTTCTTGATTTTGAAATGTTTACATTATTTGCTTAGATTCTTGTTTAGATCCATGAAAAGTATTGTTTATTTAGTTTATTGTTTTTATTTCTATTGAAACTGCTACTACTAGTTAGTAGGTGCCCATAGCACTAAGCTTGGTTGCAAAACCGAGCCAACAACAGTCATTTCCCCTCTTGGTGGAAGGGAGGCCCAACATGTAGTCCATTGAGATGGATTCCCACGGCCTGTCAGGAGTAGGAAAAGGGGTGTATAGGCCCTGTTTCTTAGTGGTCGGTTTGGCAATAGCGCAAGCGGTGCAGGACCTGATATACTTGCCGACATCCTGTCGAAGTTTCGGGCAGTAGAAATGTTTTTGCAACACTGCCACTGTCTTTTCGACGCTAAAGTGTCTTGCCACCCAACTGTAGTGAGCTTCCCAAATCAGCTTCGCGCGCTCGCTTGATGGAACGCAGAGATGGCCCAGACGACACAACAACCCGTCCTGAAGATGGAAATTAGCAACCACTGAGTTGGTGCCCAACATTTTATAGGTGGCGGAGAAGTCAAGGTCTGTCTCATAGAGGTGGGGCCATCCAGAGGTCTCGTGGCCACAAGAGTCTAGCACCGTGGTAAGTTCCGCGACTGGAGGTCGACTGAGGCAGTCATCAACTCGATTGGTACTCCCTGTTTTATATTTGATGTTGAGGTGGAACTGCTGTAAATATGTTGACCACTTCTGATGACTGTCATTCTGCAACTTTCCTTGGGTCTGCATGAACTGTAGTGGCTTGTGATCAGTGTGGATGACTATCTCCTTCCCAAGAATGTAATGTCTCCACTGGCAGTAGGCTTGTACAATGGAGTACATTTCTTTGTCATAGGTAGGGTACTTGCGGACAGCATCTGAGAGTGTCTCACTATGATATACCACGGGGTGGCCGTGTTGAGTGAGAACGGCGCCCACAGCATAATCTGAAGCATCTGTCTCGATCTCAAAGGGATGTTGCAGGTTCGGTAATGAGAGTACCGGCGATGAGCACAAACGCTTCTCCAAGTCATCGAAGGCTTGTTGTTGGGACAGGCCCCACACAAATTTTTCCTTACGACCACCCCTGGTCACTTGGCTGAGGGCCCATGCAATATGAGAGAATCCCAGCACGCACCGGCGATAGAAATCGGCGAGGCCCAAGAAGCTCCGAAGTTCAGTGAGTGTGGTTGGGGCTGGCCAGTCACGGATGACCTGGATCTTGGCTGGATCCACATGCACACCATGTCGATCAACAATGTAGCCTAAGTAATGGACCTTGTCCATGCCAAAGGAGCATTTTTCCAAGTTTGCATATCGTTTGTGCTTCCACAGGGTGTGCAGAACCTGCTGAATATGCTGCAAGTGTTCCTCCCAAGTCTTGCTGTAGATGAGGATGTCATCCAGATACACCACTACAAAATTGTTGGTGAAAGGTCGTAGGATATCGTCCATCATCCTCATAAAAGTTGCTGGAGCATTTGTCAAACCAAAAGGCATGACCAGCCATTCAAAAAGACCTTCTTTTGACTTGAAGGCAGTCTTCCATACATTTGTCTGTTCTATTGGGACCTAGTGGTAGCCAGACTTCAGATCAATCTTACTAAAGTATTTGGGCCCCGTGAGCTGATCAAGGAGGTCGTCGATTCGGGGAATCGGGTACCGGTTGCGGACTGTGATTTTATTCAGGGCCCAATAATCAATGCAGAGTCGCCAGGTCCCATCTTTCTTCTACACCAGCACGACTGGGCTCCCGCAAGGTGATGAATTGGGACGGATGTGCCCTTTGTGGAGCAACTCTTGGATCTGCCTCTTGATATCCTCGTTTTCCAATAGAGAGCGGTGATAGACTGGCCCATTGGGTAGCGGTGCGCCTGGGTTCAGAATGATGGGATGCTTGACCTGGAAGTGCAGAGATACCCCGGTCGGAGAGGAGAAGATATCTGAGTATCCTTCCACCACCTTATCTACTTGCTTCTGTTGTGTGGATAGTTCGGTCACGGAGGCCCGGGATGTGGCTGCGATCTTTCTTTCACTCTAAGAGCGAATCACAAAGAAGACAAATTTCCCGGTCTGAGAGATGACCATCCTGCATTGCTTGGCAGATATCAAGGAAATAACAGTAGGAGGGACTGCCTCGGGTATCCTGTACAATTTCCTGTTCAAAGAAATAATAACACTACGAGGCCTAGACTCGTATACAGCATGACGTTTCCATAAATAAGGTTGGCCCAAAAGAACATCTGAAACTTTGAGAGGAGCAACATCACACAATACCTCGTCCTTGAAGGGCTTGATGCCGTATTGTTAAGATTCAATATGCTAAGACAGAAAATAGCAGCATTACATTCCATTTCACAATAATAGCATATACAAGATCACTGAAGAAACAACAAGCACAACATAAACACAAGAGACAGAGATTTATCCTGGGAAACCCTCATGGGGTAGAAAACCCAGCAAAGCTTCCTCAATATAGATGACCAGCAATATACAAAGATGAAACCCTGAGACATGATCTCCTCCTCCACAATAGCAGACCTCTCCTCCACAAGTGTGCTATCCTCAAGTGAGTGAGTGTATCAAATGAGGAACACACCTCCTCTATTTATACACTACTCTGATATGTATTTTACACAAGTACATGTAGGCTCGTATTTAACCATTAGGTTAAATACCCCATTATAACTAACTGGGCCGACCCCCACATGGTGGGTCTAGTAACCCTAGTTACCACAACCAACTTGGAGTAATAAACATCTCCGGATTTATAGTATAATCACATCGGAGGTATGGAACATCTCCGGAATAAATAATATACAAATATAATATTCTTTGAAGTTACAATATTTCAACACTCCCCCTTAACGAGAAGAATATTATAACAGTATCTGCATGAGAAAGGAGTCATCAACATCATACATGATACATCTATAAATCATTGGAAGCTTTCTTAACATCATCAGTAACTCAACCAGTTACTGGAACATCAACATCTTCAGTATTGAGTCTTTATCTTCTGCAGCACTCGAACAACTATAGCAACATCAACGTCTGGATCCTCACGATCATCAACATCGCCATCTAGACCATCACGATCAGCATCATCGTCATCATACAATCATCAGCATCGTCATTACATGATCATCAGCATCGTCATCTCACGATCATCAGCATCGTCATCACACGATCATCAGCATTGTCATCTCATGATCATCAGCATCGTCATCACACGATCAGCAGCATCGTCATCACACGATCATCAGCATCGTCATCACACGATCATCAGCATCGTCATCACACGATCATTAGCATCGTCATCACACGATCATCAACATCGTCATATCACGATTAGCAGCATCATCATCACACGATCAGCAGCATCGTCATCGCACGATCATCATCATCGTCATCACACGATCAGCAGCATCGTCATCACACGATCAGCAGCATCATCATCACACGATCATCAGCATCGTCATCTATATACATGATCCTTCCTTTCGGAATTACTGGATCAATCTCATCACAATCATATTTAAGACTATCCTTCCTTTCGGAATTACTGGATTTACTGTCTAAGGATGATTAGTCCAACCACAATCATATTTAAGACTATCCTTTCTTTCGGAATTACTGGATTTACTGTCTAAGTATGATTAGTCCAACCACAATCATATTTAAGACTATCCTTCCTTTCGGAATTACTGGATTTACTGTCTAAGGATGATCAATCCAACCACAATCGCATTTAAGACTATCCTTCCTGGATTTACTGTCTAAGGATGATTAATCCAACCACAATCGCATTTAAGACTATCCTTCCTGGATTTACTGTCTAAGGATGATTAATCCAACCACAATCGCATTTAAGACTATCCTTCCTGGATTTACTGTCTAAGGATGATTAATCCAACCACAATCGCATTTAAGACTATCCTTCCTGGATTTACTGTCTAAGGATGATTAATCCAACCACAATCGCATTTAAGACTATCCTTCCTGGATTTACTGTCTAAGGATGATTAATCCAACCACAATCGCATTTAAGACTATCCTTCCTGGATTTACTGTCTAAGGATGATTAATCCAATCACAATCGCATTTAAGACTATCCTTCCTGGATTTACTGTCTAAGGATGATTAATCCAACCACAATCGCATTTAAGACTATCCTTCCTGGATTTACTGTCTAAGGATGATTAATCCAACCACGTGCATTTTGAACCAAGGTCCAGGGACGATGCAGTCCTATCCTCTATTCTCGGAGACACCTGTCTACGGCTCACTTTAGAACTTGAGTTCAAGGATGATCCAATCCTCTCAAGTCCACCAAAGACTTCATTCTCGAATACCTCACGTCTACGGATCTCTTTAGGAATTAAAGTCCAGGGATGATCCAATCCCCTCAAGTGTCCACTAAGAACTTCATTCTCGGAGACCTCACGTCTATGGCTCTCTTTAGGACTGAAAGTCCAGGGATGATCCAATCCCCTCAACTGTCCACTAAGGACTTCATTCTCGGAGACCTCACGTCTACGACTCTCTTTAGGACTGAAAGTCCAGGGATGATCCAATCCCCTCAACTGTCCACTAAGGACTTCATTCTCGGAGACCTCACGTCTACGGCTCTCTTTAGGACTGAAAGTCCAGGGATGATCCAATCCCCTTAACTGTCCATTAAGAACTTCATTCTCGGAGACCTCACGTCTACGGCTCTCTTTAGGACTGAAAGTCCAGGGATGATCCAATCCCCTCAAGTCCACCAAGGACTTCATTCTCGGAGACCTCACATCTACGGCTCTCTTTAGTACTGAAAGTCCAGGGATGATCCAATCCCCTTAACTGTCCATTAAGAACTTCATTCTCGGAGACCTCACGTCTACGGCTCTCTTTAGGACTGAAAGTCCAGGGATGATCCAATCCCCTCAAGTCCACCAAGGACTTCATTCTCGGAGACCTCACGTCTACGGCTCTCTTTAGGACTGAAAGTCCAGGGATGATCCAATCCCCTCAAGTCCACCAACGACTTCATTCTCGGAGACCTCACGTCTACGGCTCTTTTAAGGACTGAAAGTCCAGGGATGATCCAATCCCCTTAACTGTCCATTAAGAACTTCATTCTCGGAGACCTCACGTCTACGGCTCTCTTTAGGACTGAAAGTCCAGGGATGATCCAATCCCCTCAAGTCCACCAAGGACTTCATTCTCGGAGACCTCACGTCTACGTCTCACTTTATAACTTAAGTTCAAGGATGATCCAATCCTTATCTGTATTCTCATCTATACAGGTACAAATATCCAAGAGCATGTATCACATCAAAACATGTATACATCACATCAAAAACATGTATACATCTAGCATGTATTCTCACTAATACATCTAACATCAAAACATGTATACATCACTAATCAAAACATGTATACATCTAGCATGTATTCTCATCATATCAAAAACATGTATACATCTAAAATAAAAGATATATAAGAGTTCTAAATCTAAATAATTCTAAGTAGCTAAGTGCAGTAAATAGGTAACCTCATAATTGATGAGACAGACTTGTTATCAGATACTATGCTACTCCCCCTTTCGAGGAGGGTCCTTCTGGACTATACCAAGCTTGTCTCGGAAGTATTTAAACTTTACTCGAGACAGAGGTTTAGTCAAGATATTAGCAATCTGATCCTCAGTGCTTATATACTCGAGCTTGATAGCTCCTCTCTGCACCATATCTCGTATATAGAAGTATCGGATCTCTATGTGTTATTGACTTATCGTGGAATACAAGATTTTCTATCTTGATTCATTTCTAAGTCAAACACTCCATATAATAGCTTATGAAGCCACACTGCTTCACAGCTGGCAGAGCAGACAGCTATATATATATTCTGCTTCAGCAGTACTGAGAGCCACACTAGATTGTTCCTTGCTGAACCATGAGATCATGGCAGATTCAAGACTATAACATCCACCTGATGTACTCTTTCTGTCTGAGGCACTTCCTGCCTAATCAGAATCTGAGTAACCATGTAAACGGAGTTCATGACCTCCAAGATAATATAGACCAAAATCTATTGTACCTTTTAGGTACCTCACTACATGCTTTGTAGTTATTAAGTGAACCTTTCTAGGTTCTACTAGATACTGACTTAGGGTATTTACAACAAAGCATATATCTGGCCTAGTATTTGTTAAATACGTCAATGACCTAATGATTTGTCTATAAATAGGGTTAGGTCCACTAAATACGATGAGTCATTAACTAACAACTTCAAGTTGGAGTCCATGGGAGTGGCCATGGCTTTATACTCCAACACATCAAATCCTTTTTAGAAACTTCACAGCATACTTACCTTGAAATAAAAGATTCCTTTTGGATATTGCCATACTTCTAGACCTAAGAAGTATTAATCCGAGATCTTTCATTTTCATTTCTACAGCCATTTTCATGACCTGTTTCTCATTCCTTGTCAGAAAGAGATCATCGTCATACAATAATGGTATGATAGGTTCATCATCCACAACCTTAAGGTTAGGAACAACTTTACTTCTGGTAAAGCCCAAGCTTTGTCATGAAGCTGTCAATTGTCCATTATTCACACTCAACATTGAATGATCTTCTGCATATCTTTTGAACTTCTATTCATTCTGTACTACTGTGCATGCTCAATAGTCATCCTCAAAAACATATACTCATTAGTATATTCTAAATGCTATCAAAACATTATAGTACTAAATAATCTTGAAAATGTATAGTCATGATTATAGTTAATAAACATTAGTATTCAAGATTTCAGGGAAGTCTTCTTTTACTCATGCATATCATCAATCAAGATAAAAGATATAATATGCATAATCCCTTGATTACTAACTTTATGAATAAGCATAACCAATCATTCCAAGTATACTTATATAAGGGATCCTAACACAAGGTAAGACTCATGGGAAACATACCTGGATTAGTATACCTACTTGGTTATGTACAACATACCTAAACAATCTCTTCAATGATTTAGAGATCCTGCGCTAGAACCTGCATGTCTCATAGGTTAAGCATAATATAACAAAGTCATACATACCTCGTAAGTAGAACAAAGATTGTGGATGAGTCTTTGTCTTCATGTTTTTCATGGTCATGGAACCTGATTTGTCTTTTGTGATGTACCTATATCTTGTTAGCAGACAACATCAACCTCACACAACATCATATTAGTACAATCATAAGTGTCAACACCCTAACCAATGAATATCTTCTATCATGCATTCATAATTTTGTTAAGGTGATACAACAAATCTAAAATCAAGATTGTACTAACCGTAATAACATGAAGACAAACATACCATAAACTTAATCATGAAAAAATCTCAAAACATACCTCGATGAGTCATACCTGTCGAGATCGCTTGTAATCTCCTTATGTAAAGCCTTAGCCTCATCTCCCTCTGAAATAGGAACTCCTTCACTTATGCAGGTGACCAATCCATCTTCTTCTAGGATTAATCCTATCCACTTGATTTGCAAGAACTGGACCTGGAGCTGGATATGGGTTTGTCAGAGAAACCCCCAAAATTCAAACTTTGAATTTAAAACTTTCGAAAGGATAGAAATATGTGCCTTGATGAGCTGATCAAACTGATATATTCAGAATTTGAAAACTGCAAAGTTTCACTCCTCAATTTTGCCTTTGAAACTTCCGGATTCACTGGACGTGACCCTGAACTGGGGTTTGATGAATTCCACTCTTCTGCTCAATCAATATGTTTGGTCCAAATCTCTAAGCTTCTATTTTTTTTTTTTTTTCTGAGGAGCTTCCAGCCATGGTCATAGATTTCAAAAATTCCCATTTTTGCAGAAGCCCTAATTTTCCACTTTTCTGATCAAAGTCCCGAACTAGGGTTTGATCAAGCCCAGCCTTCTACCCAACCAAAAAATCTGATCTTGGTCTCTAAATTTCTATTTTGATGACTAGCATTCAGCCGTGGTCTCCGTTTACAAAAATTCCAACTTTCTTCAAAGCCCTAAATTCCGGAAGCCATGAAGGTACTCAAAAAATAATTCTGTTTTGACAGAAATATGTACCTGATTGTTTCTGGTGTAACTCCAAACTTTTCAATCCACATGGTCTGAAACAGTTTTTTGAGATAGCCTGACCTATTATCTTTCCATCCTGATAGGTCTGACCTCAATTGGATTCTCTGAGAGAGAGTTATGTCAAATGTCGCAATGTGACCTGTTTTGGGATAAAACAGAAGAGCAAACTTGTACGGCATGCCACGTGTCACTGTTTGAACTTCGTCCTTTGAAAAACGTTCCTGAGGTAGCTCTGCCTGTTATCTTTCCATCCTGACAGGTATGACCTCAATTGGACTCTCTGAGAGAGATTTATGCCAAGTGTCGCAACATGACCTGTTTATGGGATAATACAGGAGAGCGAACTTGTACGGAGTTCCACGTGTCACTGGTTCAACTTCGACCTCTGAATAAGTTTTCTGAGATAGTATAGACTGTGTACTACTTGTCACTTTTTACGAAATTTCATTTGGAGCTTCCTAGCCCAAGATATGACCTTTTTCCCAAGGTCACCGGATTTTGACTCAGATCTGGAAGAGGCAGAAACCCTATATTGTACAGATCATAAATGACAAAGTACAACGAATTAGAGGTTGTCCTTTGGACACAAGGTACCTGGAGAGTTAATATTCGTCCTGTAGCAATTTCAGATCCGAAAACATCGCCAAAACGGATTTATAGTGAAAGTGCTACGATGACTGGTTTTTGCTATGTAAAACCCTAACCTTCAAATTGTCGTAAGTAAAGCAAGTGTCGTTAGTGCCATACCTTGTCTTCCTTTAGGTTAGCTCTGATACCATGTTAAGATTAAATATGCTAAGACAGAAAATAGCAGCATTACATTCCATTTCACAATAATAGCATATACAGGATCACTGAAGAAACAACAAGCATAGCATAAACACAAGAGACAGAGATTTATCCTGGGAAACCCTCATGGGGTAGAAAACCCAGCAAAGCTTCCTCAATATAGATGACCAGCAATATACAAAGATGAAACCCTGAGACATGATCTCCTCCTCCACAATAGCAGACCTCTCCTCCACAAGTGTGTTATCCTCAAGTGAGTGAGTGTATCAAATGAGGAACACACCTCCTCTATTTATACACTACTCTGATATGTATTTTACACAAGTACATGTAGGCTCGTATTTAACCATTAGGTTAAATACCCCATTATAACTGACTGGGCCGACCCCCACATGGTGGGTCTAATAACCCTAGTTACCACAACCAACTTGGAGGAATAAACATCTCCGGATTTATAGTATAATCACATCGGAGGTATGGAACATCTCCGGAATAAATAATATACAAATATAATATTCTTTGAAGTTACAATATTTCAACACTCCCCCTTAACGAGAAGGATATTATAACAGTATATGCACGAGCAAGGAGTCATCAACATCATACATGATACATCTATAAATCATTGGAAGCTTTCTTAACATCATCAGTAACTCAACCAGTTACTGGAACATCAACCAGTATGGCAGTCGGCACTGTTGGCTGACGCGGAGATCGCTTCCCTTGCAGAGCCGTCCAATGGTGTAGGGTTGTGGGTGCGGTGTCGTCGGCAGGGCCAGGTGCTTGACGACCTCTGCTGAGATGAGATTCTTCTGGCTACCGCTATCAACGATGAAGTGCAGCGGGGTGCCTTTTACCCACATTTGTGAATGGAAGAGGCATTCTCCTTCTTCTGGCTCGTCTGGTTCATCAGGATGGAGCTTGGTGGTAGCAATGGTGGCACTGGGTTCCGCGTTAATGATCCGTCTTCCCCTTTCTGGTTCGGACTCGAAGTCAGAACCCGCATCTGATTCAGATGCTTTCACTTCGGCCACCAACGACTGCTTTGAGCGACAATCAGCAGTGTTATGCCAAGGGCTCTTATGGAAGTCGCACCACTTCCCGGTATCTTTCTTTGTTTTTTCGGTGTCCTTGTTTGCTTGCGGCTTGGACTGGTTGTCCTGATACTGTCCATCTTTGCTCTGTCCTTTATTCTGTGGGTTCGGACCGCCCTTTCCTGTCTTTTGCTGTGAAGGGTTCCCAGGCCCAAATTGCCGTGTCTTTTGTTTGAGCTTCTGCTCGATTTTGACGGCATATCGGTAGGTCGCGCCCAAGGAAGAGATGTCTAGAAATTCCATTTCGGTCTGGATGTATCTATGCAAACCACCGCAATACTTGAGCACTAGATGTCGCTCTGAATCTTTGATACCCAGCTTGGTGTGCAAGGTATGGAAGATATTTGTGAACTCTGGCACTGCTTGGTCTCTTTCTTGTCGCAGTGTGGTCCATTTGGTATACAAGTCGTCATAACTTCCAACAGGGTAGTATTGTTCCTTAATAGCATCCCTGAAGGATTCCCAGGTGGCCGTGACTGAAAATAATGAGGCTTCTTCTGTGTCCTTTTGCTCGCAGAATGTTTCCCACCAATCTTTGACATGGGGAACGGCTTTGAGGAGCGCAAAAGTAATCTTTTCTTTATTCGAAAAGTTATGGACAGAAAAATACCCTTCTAGTAGATTCAACCACTTATCTACAGCATCTGTGTCTATCTGTCCTTCAAATATAGGGATATCGAAGTTGATTTGTACCTTGAAGGGGGAGGCGCCTCCGCTCGAGGAAGATGCGTCGCTTGTTGGTAGTCGCTGAAGGATTTGCGTGAAATTATCCATCATCTCGTTCCTCTGCTGTGTGAGGGATTCCTCAAGCAACATTTTGATAGGATCTCCTGTCCCGTCATCTTTCTTTTCTCCTGCCATGAGAGGTCGCTTGGGCGTGCGAGAGATTTTGTCCTCAAGAGAAACAAGCTCGAGACCCAATTCTTTGTACCCTGACCTCGTTGGGGACATGCATGAAGACGACAAGGAGCAGACCGCTTTGATACCACTGATTCGGATTTTATGAGCAGAACGAAATGAATACAGATTATTATCAGATGCTTAACACAAAATAACAGAGATACAGTAAAACTGGTTTTCTATTCAATAAGGAAATAAGCTAGAACTGTAAAATGCAACGGAAAACAAGCTTGCTGGAATGGTGGCAGCTTATCTCTGAG
Source organism: Larix kaempferi (assembly GCA_027924585.1). NCBI lineage: Eukaryota > Viridiplantae > Streptophyta > Pinopsida > Pinales > Pinaceae > Larix > Larix kaempferi. The sequence goes on along the minus strand of BSBM01000012.1, from coordinate 1,505,241 downwards.
AAGAGATGTGACGACTGCGCTCATTTCGCAAGAAGATGGTTACAATGAGGCTCTCAAGGCCTTTTACAATAAACAGGAATGTCAAAAACCCTAGACATCCAAAAACCTAACCCTAGGAGATGAAACGCCAAAAGTCATGTGGGCCTCGTTTGGGTAAGTTAGTACATCAACTTCCCGGGGTCGTAACTTTTGCATACGATCTCCGTTTGGGGCGCTCGGTAGCCTGTTGGAAAGGTTTATCCGAGATTTACAACTTTCAATTGGGGCCAAATGTACACCAAGGGCAACCATTTGGCCCCCCAAATTGCCAAAAAAGGTCGTTTAGGGCCTCAAAACAGCCCCGAAAGTTTAGGACCCGAAAAACTGCTAAAAATAGTACAATACCAAAATTGCCATAAAACTGTTTTGAGCCAGTTGGAAAGGTGGGTGGCCACCAATATCCACCTGGATCATAGGTTCCTAACATCCCCTCTCCCTTAGAAAAAGCTTTGTCCTCAAAGCTTTGGTTGGAGAAATTGCTGCAGAATATGAAGGAGTGGTTCCCCGGTAGCATCCTTGGTTTGCATTTCGGGCCACTGATGCCTTTGGAGTGTCAAGGAGGATTGCTTGGAAGGCTATAGATGAAGAAGAACCCTGTCAGCTGCGTGGAAAATGCACTCAGAACGGTGATGATCGGCTTGTTGTTTCAGGCGAATTCTGGCCATGTGAAGATTATCCTGCAGAATGAGAAGAATCTGATCGCTGTTTCGAAGAACCGAGTCAATTTCCTGAATTGGGGAGCTGCTAAGGGTGTATGGAAGAAGAATTGGCGGTGTTTGTCCATAGACTGCTTCATATGGTGTCCTTTGAGATGTGGCATTGTACCACCAGAGTGCTGCTAGGAAATACATAGAAATAGTTGGCCAAAGCTGTGTAGTGATGGGCAAGGGTTTGATCAATCCCGAAAGGAGTGTCGGTTCCCCCTTGTTGTCTTGGAAAGTATCATCGTTAGCCACCAGCTGTTGAATTGTCATTTTTAGTCCCAGCCAAAAGAAGTTACATTGTTCCTGGTCATACATTTTGTAGAACCCAGAGTGCCCTATTGATGAAGAATCATGGAGATCATAGAAGAGATATCCCTGTTGAACATATGTCAACCAATTTAGAACAAGCAAAGAAAGAGCTGTAAGAGAAACTGGGTCATCAATTGTGTGAGAAGGAGCATCTTCCACCATATTGTCCTTACCCTTCTTGTAAGTGATCACATAGGGATAACCCATTGCAGGTGTGTTGGGGAGGAGATCCATTGTTCCAGAAAATTTTCCAGACTCGGGAGATCAGTCTTGATGCAGAAATAATTTCCTAATAGGTATGGCTGCCACTTTTGTACTACATGCAAAATAGCCATGATTTCCTGCTGAGAGGTAGATGTGGTTACATTCTTACCAGAAAGGTCTCTTGAAGGCAGCAAGCTCATTGGTTCAGCAAAGATACCTGCATATCTATCCAAGGAAGTAGTGGAGACTGTTGATGGGTGCATCTGAATGGAATTGAGTTGAGCGATGACACCATGTGAATTCTTCTTAAGGATTTTTTCCAGGCGATGTGAACTGATGATGCAGAGAGACCCTGGTTGTAAGCCCCGAAATTTGTGTTGTGCCCCATTGACGTTAAACTGCATCCAGAGTTCAGCAAAATCCCATAAGATGGGGCCAAGTGTGCGTAACCATTGAACGCCCAAAACCACATCACATCCGCCTAAGGACAAGGCAAACATGTCGGAGCGTAGGTTATAATATTCCATAGAGATACGCACATTGTGACACTTCCCCTTGCAAGGTAAGGTGCCCCCATTGGCAACCATGACTTCAAAGTTGGAGCAAGGATGGACAAAACAATCAGCCTGTTTGGCAATTCGAGGGTCAATGAAGTTATGAGTGCTACTAGAATCAATGAGTATGGTAAGAGGGAGCTTCTTGAAGTATCCCCTGACCTGCATTGTTTGTGGGGTGGTGACGCCGGTTACAGCATGGAGAGAGATCTCGGGTGGGTCGTCCTGAGATGGGGTGTCAACAGGCGGGTGGTGCATGTCGATCGGATCATCTACTGTATATCTAGCTTCTTCACCAAGTTCTAAGGTAGGTGGAGAATCCACATCCAAGATATAGAGCTTTTGTTGAACACATCTATGTCCCCGAGTGAACTTCTCATCACAATTATAGCAAAGCCCTTTTTCTCGGCGTGCCTGCATTTCGATTTCAGACAAATGCTTGATAGGAGTTGGTTGAGGAGCAGGCGTGATGGGAGGTCATTGGGAACCCATATTTCTGAAGGGAACAAAGGTGGGTTTGGAGCATTGTTGAGATGCGATCTTGTCCTCGGCCAACTTAGCCAACCCTAGGACTTCCATCATTGTGTTGGGACAAAACATTTTGACCTATGAGCGGATTTCATCCTTGAGACCACTGATAAAACAACTCTTGTAGAATTCATCAGACAATCCTTCTGTTTGATTGGCTAGTTTCTCAAATTCCATCTGATACTCTCTCACTATGCCAGTTTGGTGAAGTTTAGTGAGTGCTCCTGTGAAGTCGTCAAAAGCACTAGGACCAAATCGTGGCAAAATGAGTTGGCAAAAATCTGTCCAGTTTGGCTCGGGATGAGCTTTGATGTACCAACGGTACCATTGAAGGGCTTCCTGTTCCAAATGAAAGGATACAAGTGGAACTTTTTGAACATCAAAAGTATTATGCAGGCTGAAATATTGTTCTGCTCGGTATATCCATCCAGTCGGATCAGTACCATTGAAGCGAGGAAAATCAATCTTCGGCCCACAAAAATTGCTAGAAGCAGAGAACCCGGTGGCTGCAAAAGATTATGGCTGTCTGGTATTGTTCATGGTTGAATGCTGAAGATGGAGGCTGAGAAATTTTTCATCCAGATCTTGGAGTTTGGTTTGGATCACTGCAAGTGCTTCCTCCATGTTGTGTGCTCCTGCACGGGTGACAACCGTAACCAGGTTGTTTTTTTTTTTAACTGGGTAGGAATACAAAAACAGGAACTACTTTAGTAAGGGAAAATTTGGATTTGGGAAAAAATCAGAAGGGTAATTGGGGTTTGACTAGGTTTTGGACACTGTTGGATAGACAAAGAAGCAAAAATGAGGATTTCAGAAGCGGGGTGAAAGAATGAGAAAATTTGGCAGAGGGGAACAAAGAATCAGAATTCAGAAAGGAACTCTGTGGTAAAATTTGAAGGTGATTGGGTGAAATCTGAGGAAGTTATGGCAAACCCTAAAAATCGACAAATGTGAGATTTCGGGCTGTAGGAAGGGGAATTGAGGATAGGGTCCTCAGGAATGAAATATGCAGAATGGAATGACAGGGGTTCCCTGAAAATTTCAAGGGAAACTGAGGTAAAACAAGCGAGATATGGAGAAAAACTGATTTTTCTTCTTTTTTTTTTTTTTTTTTTTTTTTTTTTTACAGACTGGAGCGGTTACGGCTCAGAAGAAATCAGGAACAACGCCGAATGGCTGGATCTGGAATGGCTTGCAAAATGGATCTGGAACGGCTTGCAAAATGGATCTGAAACGGCGCAGCAGTGATCAGCAATAGTTCAGCTGAAAGTAGATATGGACCCCAAGTATGTGCGGCTTCCTAACATTTCAGGGTTTTCACTCAGCCACCAATGCTGTCTGACGGCTTGCGTATTGGGGTAGTACCCCTCACTCCACGGCTCAGGTAAAACTGATAACCGCTTTGCCACAAACGACAGCTCTTGGTTTACCTCACGAGTGGGAACTAGTCAATCAGGTAGGGGTCATTTCCCTTTTCGCTTGGCAGGTCCTCTCAATGGCCAGCTACTTCGGGGTTCCTGTGGTACTCCTCACAATGCGTTTTAGGGCTTATGACCAAGTACTTCCCACAGTTAAGCGGATATGGATTATTCCCAGATCCGAACCTGCAACAGAAAAAAAAAAATTGGGCAGAAATTCCACTCAATGTTCAAAAACCGAATCTATATTGCTCAGAATCGCTATTATAGCATGTTTCCAGAACTGGAACAACCACTCTGCTTCTACCCATGAAAGCAGAATAGAAATCTGGGAACTTGGTCAAAATATTTTCTCGCCGCAATTTCCGCAGCCGTCACCAAAATTCTGAAAAATTGCTGATTTCAAATCCACGATATCTCCACTTTTAGAATTCCAAATGAGATGATTGTTTTTTTGAAACTACGTATTTTTGAAAGAGGAATTCAAATATGCAATCGGTTTCTTCTGATTTTGTGCAGAAAGTTTCAGAAATTGATCTGAAAGTCGCTGCCCAAAAAAAGAAAAAAAAAATTTCCCACTTGTGCCAAGGAAAGTGCTCTGATACCAGATGTGATGTACCTGCAATAATTAATTAATGCAAATACACGAGATATCAGAAATAATATAACAGATTCGCTTTTATATTGATCACAGGCCACTTCGAGGGGGCAACCTCCTTTGAGCAAGCTCAATACAATTAACTTCACGGTGCCTTCAATGACCTCAACACACACTTATATACTAAGTCTATGCCCAATACTATGAGTCAAAACCATGGGACATATAATACTACAGGACGACTTACAAAGCATATGCATCCAATACTATGGGTCAATACTATGGGCTAATATAAACTACGGATCAACAAATACTACGGGACGACTTACAAAGCATATGCATCCAACAACAATATACTAACATAGTAAAGAGAAGGGTTGACATAGGTTCCTAACATCTTCCTTGGACAAGGGAAGTATGCAGTAGAGATCCTGAAGAGGTTCGGAATGATGGACTGTGTGGCTATGGCATCGAACCTGAAGCTTCTGTGTGATGCTTCATCTGAACAAGTTGATGTCACTATGTATCGTCAGATGATTGGGTCCTTGATGTACCTGACAAACATAAGACCATATATTTGCTTTGCGGTGAACACATTGAGCCAGTTCCTGACAGATCCGAGGAGTGTTCACCTGATTGCTATAAAGCATGTTCTAAGGTACCTAAAAGGTACAGTGGATTATGGGCTCACGTATGAAGCGAATCAAAAGTTTAACCTGCAGGGTTATGTTGATTCAGATTGGGCAGGCAGTGCTGCAGATAGGAAGAGCACATCTGGGTGCTTCTTAAGTATGGGATCAGGTGTGATCTCTTGGTTTAGTAGGAAGCAGTCATGCGTAGCACTGCGTACAGCTGAGGCAGAGTATGTTGCAGCCTGTTCAGCTAGTTGTGAGGCAATATGGCTACGGAAGCTACTGTCTGAGTTATTTGATCTCCCGTTGGATGCTACTGGTATCTTCTGTGATAACCAGAGTTGTGTGAAGTTGTCCGAGAACCTAGTGTTTCATGACAGGTCGAAACACATAGAGATCAAATATCACTATATTAGAGATATGGTGCAAAGAGGAGCTGTGAAGCTCCTATATGTTGCGACGGACGAGCAGATTGCAGATGTGGTGACGAAGCCACTAGCCAAGGTGAAGTTCGAGTACTTCAGAGAGAGGCTTGGTGTTCTTCAGATCGAGGACACTTCGAGGAAAAAGTGATGGACACATTTGCTGAAGCCATTCCAAGCATGTTGGAAGGAGGATCCTTCACATGGCTGTGGATGTAAGCGCTAGATGATGAGAATTAGGATGATGTTCTGGTTTCTGCTTGGATATGATCAGTTGGATCATTTTTATATGTATGTATGCATCATGTTGGATGCTGGATATGAACAGTTGGATCATTTTTATGTATGTATGTATGCATCATGTTGGATGCTGGATATGATCGATCGGATCATGTGTATGTATTTTGTATAAGCATCATGTTGGATGCTTGGACCATGTATCTGTAGATGCATCAGGTGGATACATTGTATGATCAGGTAGATCATGTATGTTGATGGATACATTGTGTGGATCATGTATCTATGTATCAGGTGGATACACTATGTATATTGATATGTATCAGGTATGATCAGGTAGATCATGTATGTTGATGGATACATTGTGTGGATCATGTATCTATGTATCAGGTGGATACACTATGTATATTGATATGTATCAGGTATGATCAGGTATATCATGTATGTTGATGGATACATTGTGTGGATCATGTATCTATGTATCAGGTGGATACACTATGTATGATGATATGTATCAGGTAGATACTTGGTGTGCATCAGATGGATGCATTGTATGATCAGGATGATCGTGGATGACGAGCTTCTCCATATGACATGTAGTAGGATGTTGCAGTGATGATGATTAGGGTGATCATGTGTACATCAGCATGATGTATGATGAGTATCAGATGATACTTTGTGGTTGTGGATCAAGTTGTGCAGGTAAGCATGTAATTTGTGCCCTGGGAGATTTGCAGATGGTATTTCGAGGTTTTGCCTATGGCATGTAATTCGGTGCCCTAGGACATCTGGCAAATGCTCTTTTGAGGTTTTGCTTGGGAGGACATATAATTTGTGCCCTGGGAGATCTGCAAATAGTCTTTCGAGGTTTTTCCTATGGCATGTAATTCGTTGCCCTGGGATATCTGGCAGATGCTCTTTCGAGGTTTTGTCCTATGGCATGTAATTTGCTCCAGGGAGATCTATGTTAAATTTTCTGAATTTACTTCAATCTGATCTAGGATCTTAACTAAGAGAACAACATGTACAGCATATCTACAGCATATCAATCATGGAGACAATAATGCAAGCACACAAGAGACACAAAGATTTACTTGGGGAAAACCATAAAGGTGAAAAACCCCAATAACTTCCTCAGAGATAGATAGAGCAATGATACAACCAACCATGAGAGATAGACATAACCTAGCAGCAGATCCTCCTCCTCCATAAGTGCGCCACTCCTCCTTGAGTGCATGTGTGAGAAGTGAGTGAGTAAATAGAGTGCCTCCCGCACTCTATTTATACTTGACTTGACTTTCCTTTTTACCTAACTCATGTAGGCTCGAACATAACCACATAACATAATGCTGACTGGGCCAACCCCCAATAGGGTGGTCTAATAACCCTTTGACCCACATGACTTATACAGGGCCGACCCCAAATAAGGTGGTCTAATAATCCATCAAGTATAAGTTACAACACTTACAATATAAATGACGACACTTCCTTATAGAGGAATAATACCATCTCTATAGGAATACAATATACATATATGTGAAATACATTCCGAAGTTACATATACATCAACACTCCCTCTTAACTAGGAAGGTATTTCTCAGCACAGTTCTTCTAGCACAAGTCATATTCTCTGGATCATCGTCACTAGATAATCGTCATCGAGTCATCACCATCGTCACTGCTGCTGCTATCTCAATCAATCTCTGAATCTACTCGTCATAGGAAGTTCTATAGAGCCAGTCCTTTTTCATACTGGATGTAGGCCCACCACATGTAGGTCTTCATCATCACTGGCCATACTGTGGAATCCTCAAGACTTATTACGTGCATCACAAAACCTCGAAAGAGAATCCCAGGATGTTACGGGTACACAACTCCGACCTGTAGGATCTCCCAGGGTGCTATTACATGTGACCCCACCACAAAACCTCAAAAGAGCATCTCAGGATGTTACGGGTACACAACTCCGACCTGAAATCTCCCAGGGCACAAATTACATGTGGTCCACCACAAAACCTAGCAAGAGCATCTCAGGATGTTACGGGTACACAACTCCGACCTGAAATCTCCCAGGGCACAAATTACATGTGGTCATGGAAAAACCTCGAAAGAGCATCTCAGGATGTTACGGGTACACAACTCCGACCTGAAATCTCCCAGGGCCCAAATTACATGCCATAGGACAAAACCTCGCAAGAGCATCTCAGGATGTTATGAGTACACAACTCCGACCTAAAATCTCCCAGGGCACAAATTACATGTCCTCCCAGAGCAATGTCTCGAAAGAGCATCCCAGGCTGTTACGGGTACACAACTCCGACCTATAGGATCTCCCAGACATGCTCATCTGCACAACCTGATCCACGGCCACAGAGTATCAACCTGATACTCACCATACATCATCCTGATGTACTCATGATCATCCTGATCATCATCACTGCAACGTCCGGCTGCATGTCATATGGAGCAACATCCTGAAGCTCATCATCCATGATCATCCTTATCATCACTGTAACATCCTGCTGCATGATCCACCTGATCATCAATGCATCCACCTGATGCATACCAAGTATCTACCTGATACATATCATCATACATGATCCTCCTGATCATACAATGTATCCACCTGATACATGATACATATCACCATACATGATCCACCTGATCATCAATGCATCCACCTGATGCATACCAAGTATCTACTTGATACATATCATCATACATGATCCTCCTGATCATACAATGTATCCACCTGATACATGATACATATCACCATACATGATCCACCTGATCATACAATGTATCTACCTGATACATATACAGATACATGGTCCAAGCATCCAACATGATGCATATACAAAATACATACACATGATCCAACTGATCATATCCAGCATCCAACATGATGCATACATACATAAATGATCCAACTGATCATATCCAGCATCCAACATGATGCGTACATACATAAATGATCCAACTGATCATATCCAGCATCCAACATGATGCGTACATACATAAATGATCCAACTGATCATATCCAAGCAGAAACTAGAACATCATCCTGATGCTCATCATCCAGCGCTTACATCCACAGCCATGTGAAGGACCCCCCTTCCAACATGCTTGGAATGGCTTCAGCAAATGTGTCCATCACTTCTTCCTCGAAGTATCCTCGATCTAAAGCACGCCAAGCCTCTCTCTGAATTACTCGAACTTCACCCTGGATAGTGGCTTCGTCAGCACATCTGCAATCTGCTCGTTCGTCGCAACATATAGGAGCTTCTCAGCTCCTCTCTGCACCATATCCCTGATATAGTGATATTTGATCTCTATGTGTTTCGACCTGTCATGAAACACTGGGTTCTCAGACAGCTTCACACAACTCTGGTTATCACAGAAGATACCAGTAGCCTCAAATAACTCAGACGGTAGCTTCCGTAGCCATACTACCTCACAACTAGCTGAGCAGGCTGCAACATACTCTGCCTCAGTTGTACTCAGTGCTACGTAGGACTACTTCCTGCTAAACCAAGAGATCACACCTAATCCCATACTGAAGCAACACCCATATGTGCTCTTCCTATCTGCAGCACTGCCAGCCCAATCTGAATCAACATTAGAGAGATTTTGAGGTCAAAAAAGGGCCTCCTAAGAGATGTACTACAAAAATATGAGATATATTAAAATATTATGAATTGGGGGTTTAATAGGGTAGGTATATATGACAAGTCACCTCCCACACTATTTTCTATGCACAATATAAATAACCATGGTTGAGTTACTTTTCAAAATTCACTAGAAATAAAATTAATAAAATAAGTCTACATTGATGTGACTAAGATTCATTGTAAATTCCCAAAAATGTATTGTCCTTTAACATTTATTTGTCTTGAACTTGCAAATGAAATTAAATAATAAAAAATATTTTTAAGAGTTTTTTTTTAAAATTTTATGTTGACTTTTTATATTTAGTATTTTTCTCATGAATTTAATAATGTAATTTAATTGAGAATTTATTTACATGTAAAATGTCAATAATATTATTATAATCCACATTGCATTATTATTATTATTATTATTATTTTTTATTAGTTTGACATTATGTTATTAAATAGAATGGAGTGAATATATAATTTAAAATTAAAAACATAAAAATGATAATATATTATTTTATAAAAAAATGTGAAAGGACTTTCTTTATGAATTAAGAGTACTTCACTTGAAAATGACAATAATATTATTTTATGTGAAAGTGTGAAAAGACATTCATTATGAGTACTTTACTTGAAAATGACAATAATATTATTTTATGAAAAGACTATCATTATGAGTACTTTACTTTATGACTTAAAAGTACTTACACCACTACCTTGGTTAACTATGTGTTTTCATCTACCATAGAAAATTTGACAAATAAGCATTCTTAACTCATGCAATGCCACCTCACCAAGGGGGATGATGTCATCTACTAGAATGTGATTGGTTGTATTTTATAGTACATTTTCTTTGTTTTGAGGCCCTTTTTTGACCTCAAAATTTCTCTAATGATAACCCTGCAGGTTAAACTTTTGATTCGCCTCATACCTAAGCCCATAATCCATTGTACCCTTCAGGTACCTCAGAATATGCTTTACAGCAACCAGGTGAACACTCCTCGGATCCGTCAGGAACTAGCTCAATGTGTTCACAGCAAAGCAAATGTCTGGTCTCTTGTTCGTCAGGTACATCAAGGACCCAATCATCTGGCGATACATAGAGACATCAATCGGCTCAGATGAAGCATCACATAGAAGCTTCAGATTCGATGCCATAGGTGTGGCCATAGCCTTGTAGTCCATCATCCCGAACCTCTTCAGGATCTCTACTGCATACTTCCCTTGTCCAAAGAAGATTCCATCACTCTGCCACACCTCCATGCCAAAAACAAATAGTGCATCAACCCCAAGTTCTTCATCTCGAACTCAATAGTAAGCTTCTGCTGCATGTCGGCAATCAATCTATATTCACCTGTAACAAACAGGTTATCCGCATACAACTATTCAAGAAAGTTGTCTTGAAACCATCTAGTGTATCTTCTATTTCATCACTTTTATATTTCTCTATGCTGCCATCTGCAACATGCTTGATCTGATAGTTTCATCTGGAAGTCATAACAAACTTCCCTTCAGGTCTTGGGACTACATCCCAAACATCGTTCTTCATGATCGACGGATCATGGCATTCCATTTCTTCATCCCAGATCCTGGGAACTTCAATATCTTCAATACATATCTTTGTTGCTGGAACAAATGTTGTAGACCTTTTGTAGGTGAAGATATACAGTCTTTCCTACAAAACAGGTTAAATTGCATGATTAGAAACATCTCATAATTTTTAGAACAAATTCTTATACATAAAGAAATATGTCATACAGTCATGCAATTAGCCAATGCTTCAAAACAACATTTATCCATGTCCCATAACTTTCTAGATGTCTTCCAATCTCTACCAGAACATTGTTAAGAGTGTGCACAACTCCCAACATGTCAGAAAAGAGGTTTCATTCTAGATAAGTAGCAATGGAATGTTGTACAGTGCCATAAGCCACTTACCCAGGTATATTAGTAGTATATTGTTCATCAATGTGACTATTCTAATATGCACAATACATATCCTAAGGCTAGGAACATGAGTATATATATCATTTGAACAATTTTATTTAAACAAACAAATATGCATGAAATGATAATTAAAAATACTTATCTTTGTTTGTTCATTGGGTGGACTCCCTCTGAGTCTTCGCTTCCTTGCAGGAGCTGCTGGAGTCCTAATCTGAAGTAGCTTCTTCTACACCTTTCTGTTGTGGGATGTAGAGAGATGGTCAACTCCTTCTGAATATCTGCATCCTTGCATAAACCACTGGAGTGTACTCCCTCTTGATCTTTGCTTCCTGGATTACCTGTTCTTGAATCTCATATTCATTCTTGGTCCCTATGCATGCTTATTAGTATCATGAATGTGTTATCCTTGTGATCTCATATAAAATCATACATTCATTAGTATACTATTAAAACACAATAATCTCAAGCATGTATAGTCATGATCATTTCAAACAGAAATAATAAGCATTAGCATTCAAGGTTTATGTAGGATTCTTATGGTTAGTCAAATCATAAGAAACATAACATGTCTAAACCTGTAATTACTCAAACCTATGACTCTTCAGGTTAGTTGAATCATCAATCAAGATAAGAGATATAAAATGCATAAAACCTGTGATTATTCAAACCTATACCATCATGAATCTTCTGGTTAGTCATATCATCAATTATGGTAAGAAACATAATATGCATACAATCATGATTATTCAAACCTATGACTTCATGAATAATCATTATCAACAACAGTATAAGATCCTAACACAAGGTAGGATTCTATCTTGATATAGGAAAAACATACCTGGATTAGCATGCTAGCTATTTATGTCTAACATACTCACATGATGTCTTCTTGTTCTTCTTCAATGACTTGTGCTAGTAACCTGTATATCTCATAGGTTAACTATTACAAAACCAAGATATACATACCTCGTAAATGGATATTCTATGAGATCCATGGCAATGGATGAATATTTGTCCTCATGTTATCATGATCATATGTTCTTGGATCAGAACATGATTTGTCTTTCTTGGTGTACCTTTCATGTTTGTAGACAACATAAACCTCATACAACACCATAATGCATTAGTACAATCATAAGTGTCAACACCCTAACCAATGAATATCTTCTATCATGCATTCATAATTTTGTTAAGGTGATACGACAAATCTAAAATCAAAATTGTACTAACCGTAATAACATGAAGACAAACATACCATAAACTTAATCATGGACAAATATCGAAACATACCTCGATGAGTCATACCTGTCAAGATCGCTTGTAATCTTCTTATGTAAGGCCTTAGCCTCATCTCCCTCTGAAACAGGAACTTCTTCACTCATGCAGATGATCAATCCATCTTCTTCTAGGATTAACCCAATCCACTTGATTTGCAAGAACTGGACCTGGAGCTAGATATGGGTTTGTCAGAGAAACCCCAAAAATTCAAACTTTGAATTTCAACCTTCTGACAGGATAGAAATATGTTTCTTGATGAGCTGATCAAGCTGGTATATTCAAAATTTGAAGACTGCAAAGTTTCACTCCTCAATTTTGCCTTTGAAACTTCTGGATTCACTGGACGTGACCCTGAACTGGGGTTTGATGGAGCCCACTCTTCTACCCAATCAAAATATTTGATCCAAATCTCTAAGCTTCTATTTTTCTGAGGAGCTTCCAGCCGTGGTCACAGATTTCAAAAATTCCCATTTTTACAGAAGCCCTAATTTTCCACTTTTCTGATCAAAGTCCTGAACTAGGGTCTAATCAAGCCTGGCCTTCTGCCCAACCAAAAATTCTTATCTTGGTCTCTAAACTTCTATTTTGATGAGTAGCATCCAGCCGTGGTCTCGGATTACAAAAATTCCAACTTTCTTCAAAGCCCTAAATTCCGGAAGCCATGAATGAAGGTACTCAAAAATAATTCTGTTTTGACAGAAATATGTACCTGATTGTTTCTGGTGTAACTCCAAACATTTCAATCCACAGGGTCTGAAAACGTTTCCTGAGATAGCCTGACCTGTTATCTTTCCATCCTGATAGGTCTTACCTCAATTGGATTCTCTGAGAGATAGTTATGTCAAATGTCGCAACGTGACCTGTTTTGGGATAAAACAGGAGAGTGAACTTGTACGACGTGCCACGTGTCATTGTTTTAACTTTGGCCTCTGAAAATGTTTCCTGAGATAGCTCGGCCTGTTAATTTTCCATCCTGATAGGTCTGACCTCAATTGGACTCTCTGAGAGAGAGTTATGCCAAGTGTCGCAACATGACCTGTTTATGAGATAATACAGGAGAGCGAACTTGTATGGCGTGCCACATGTCACTGGTTCAACTTCGGCCTCTGAAAAAGTGTTTTGAGATAGTACCGACTGTGTACTACCTGTCACGTTTTACGAAATTTCATTTGGAGCTTCCTAGCCCAAGATATGACCTTTTTCCCAAGGTCACCTGATTTTGACTCAGATCTAGAAGAGGCAGAAACCCTATATTGTACATATCATAAATCACAATGTACAACAAATTAGAGGTTGTCCTTTGGACACAAGGTACCTGGATATTTACTCTTCGTCCTGTAACAATTTCAGATCCGAAAACTTCGCCAAAATGGATTTATAGCGAAAGTGCTACGATGACTGGTTTTTTCTATATCAAGCCGTAGCATCGTAAGTGCAACAAGTGTCATACATGCCATATCATGCCTTCTTTCAGGCTAGCTTTGATCCCATGTTAAATTTTCCGAATTTACTTCAATCTGATCTAGGATATTAACTGAGACAATATGTACATCATATCTACAGCATATCAATCATGGAGACAATAATGCAAGCACACAAGAGACACAAAGATTTACTTGGGGAAAACCATAAAGGTGAAAAATCCCAATAACTTCCTCAGAGATAGATAGAGCAATGATACAACCAACCATGAGAGATAGACATAACCTAGTAGCAGATCCTCCTCCTCCATAAGTGCGCCACTCCTCCTTGAGTGCATGTGTGAGAAGTGAGTGAGTAAATAGAGTGCCTCCTGCACTCTATTTATACTTGACTTGACTTGCCTTTTTACCTAACTCATGTAGGCTCGAACTTAACCACATAACATAATGCTGACTGGGCCGACCCCCAATAGGGTGGTATAATAACCCTTTGACCCACATGACTTATACAGGGCCGACCCTAAATAAGGTGGTCTAATAACCCATCAAGTATAAGTTACGACACTTACAATATAAATGACGACACTTCCTTATAGAGGAATAATACCATCTCTATAGGAATACAATATACATATATGTGAAATACATTCCGAAGTTACATATACATCAACAATCTAGACAGGATGAAAAAGGCCTCAGATGCTTCAGCCAGGTTTTGTGGCGGACCACATGTAATGTGCTCTTGGGAGATCCGACAGGTAGAGCTATGTGCTCGTAACAGCCTGGGATGCTTCAGCCAGGTGTGGTGAGATCACATGGAATGTGCTCCTGGGAGATCCGACAGGTAGAGCCGTGTGCTCGTAATAGCCTAGGATGCTTCAGCCAAGTTTTGTGATGGGTCACATATAATGTGCTCTTGGGATATCCTACAGGTAGAGCTGTGTGCTCGTAATAGCCTGGGATGTTGCAGCCAGGTTTTGTGACGCACGTAATAAGTCCTGAGGTTTCCACAGTATATCCAGTGATGATGAAGACCTGCAGGTGGTGGGCTTACATCCAGTATGAAAAAGGATTGGCTTTGTAGAACTTCCTATGACGAGTAGATTCAGAGATTGATTGAGATAGCAGCAGTAGTGATGATGATGATGTCTTGATGACGATTATCCAGTGACAATGATCCAGAGAAGAAGACTTGTGCTAGAAGACCTGTGCTGAGAAATACCTTCCTAGTTAAGAGGGAGTGTTGATGTATATGTAACTTCTGAATGTATTTCATATATGTATGTTGTATGTACTCCTATAGAGATGGTATTATTCCTCTATTCGGAAGTGTCATCATTTATATTGTAAATGTCGTAACTTATACTTGATGGGTTATTAGACCACCTTATTGGGATTGGCCCGTCATGTGGGTAAAAGGGTTATTAGACCACCCTATAGGGGGTCAGCCATGTGGTTCAAAGGGTTATTAGACCACCCTATTGGGGGTCGGCCCAGTCAGCATTATGTTATGTGGTTAAGTTCAAGCCTACATGATTTATGTAAAAGGCAGGTCAAGTCAAGTATAAATAGAGTGCGGGAGGCACTCTATTTGATCACTCACTTCTCACTCATGCACTCAAGGAGGAGTGGCGCACTTATGGAAGAGGAGGATACGCTGCTAGGATATGTCTATCTCTTATGGTTGGGTTGTATCATTGATCTATCTATCTCTGAGGAAGTTATCGGGGTTTTTCACCTTTATGGTTTTCCCCAAGTAAATATTTTTGTCTCTTGTGTGCTTGCATTATTGTCTCCATGATTGATATGCTGTAGATATGTTGTACATGTTGTTCTCTCAGTTAAGATCTTAGATCAGATTGAAGTAAATTCTGAAAATTTAACAGGGGACGGCCTTGAGGAGTGCAAAGACGATCTTTTTCCTATCAGAAAAATTGTGGATAGAGAAATACCCTTCTAGTAGATTCAACCATTTATCTAGGGCATCGACATCGATTTGGCCTTAAAATAAAGGGATATCAAAATTAACTTGTACCTTGAAGGGAGTCGTATCTCTGAAATGGCTGCTCGTTGAGGGTGCATTTTCCACTGTTGGCAGCATCGAAGGATCTGGGAAAAATTATCCATCATCTCGTTCCTCTGTTGCGCGAGGGCTTCCTCAAGCAACAACTTGATAGGATCTACTGTTTCGTCATCTCTCTTTTCTTCAACCATGGGAGGCCATTTGGGGCGGCGAGAGTGGTCTTCCCCAAGTGAAACTAGTTTGAGAGCCAACTCTCTGTATCCTGACCTCGTCCGGGACATGCACCGAGAAACAATCAAAGAGCAGACTGCTCTGATACCATTGATCCGGATTTATGTGGGAATGAAACAAAAGATAGCATATACAGAATCATATACAGAGATATATTGCAGCAACACAATGCTACAGTAAACACATATTCTATTAAATAGCATAAATAGAACAGACTGTAAAATACAATAGTTGGAATGGTGGTAGCTATCTCTAAGAAGAGATGTGGCCGCTATGCTCATTCGTGCGAAGATGAATACAAAGAGAGGCCGAAAGGGCCTATTTATCATAAGCATGAGGGAAAGAATCCCAAACATCCAAAAACCTAACCCTAGAAGATGAATCGTCATAAAGTTTGCGGCCCCAAGGTGGTTAGTTGAACAATCAACTCCCTGGGGTCATAACT
This sequence comes from Larix kaempferi, assembly GCA_027924585.1. Classification (NCBI taxonomy): domain Eukaryota; kingdom Viridiplantae; phylum Streptophyta; class Pinopsida; order Pinales; family Pinaceae; genus Larix; species Larix kaempferi. Next base: position 1,488,595 of record BSBM01000012.1, on the reverse strand, counting down.
TTTGCATACGATCTCTGTTTGGGGCGCTCGGTAGCTCGCTGGAAAGGTCTATCTGAGATATACAACTTTCAACTAAGACCAAATGGATGTTGTTGGAAACCAATTGGCCCCCCAAATTTCCAAAAAAAGTCATTTAAGGCCTCAATACGGCCCCGGAAGTTTAGGACTTGAAAAATCGTAGAAAAATTACTAGAAAATTGGCAAAATGGGAAACTATTTTGAGCCAGTGGAATAGGTGGGTGGCCACCAATATCCATCTAGATCAACAAGCTCTAAATTTTCATTCTTCTTTTGTTTCCCAACCCCGAGAAACATGACTCTCTTATGTTTTCCATAAACACAGTTCTCACAGAATTCCAAACTTACCTGCTTCAAATCTGGCAGCAACTTCCTTGAGTGGAGAATCTACATCCCCTTCTCACTCATGTGGCCAAGCCTATGATGCCACAATGTTGTATATGTTCCTATGAAAGCTAAAGAGATAGAATGGTCAGTATTATGAGGACATAAATACAATGTACCTACCCTGTCTCCTTTTTCTATCACCATTGATCCTTTAGTGATCTTCCACCATGTTTCTCCAAACATAGATAGACAACCGCCATCTCCCAACTACCCTGTTGAGATCAGATTTCTTTTCATAGAAGGAATATGCCTAACATCTTTTAGCAGCCATTCAATTCCATTCTTGAATTTTATCCATACCTTACCCATTCCAACAATTTTACATGGCTCATCATCACCCAATAAGACATGTCCAAAATCACCTGGAACATAATCATGAAAATATTTCCTATGGGGTGTAGCATGAAATGAAGCCCCTGAATCTACTACCCAATAATCACTAGTATTATCTAAAGCAAGAATCAAAGCATCTTGTAACACATCACCTGCTACATTTGCTTCCTGGGTAGTTTCCTGTTGTCCATCTCCTTTCTTCTTTAGAGATCTGTAGTCTTTCTTCATATGTCCTTTATTTCCACAGTTCCAACACTCTATCTTTCCCAGTCTAGACTTGGATATGCCCATTTTAGACTTGCCACGATTACCTTGGCTCTTTCCTTTCTCCCTTTGTCTTCCCCTGCTCTCCATGGTCAACGCCTTACCTGATGTCTCACCTATGCTTTTTATTTGCATTTCCTCGCTAAGAATAACACCAATAACATCATCAAATGTCAAGGTGTTTGAACCAGAGACAGAGTTACTTACAGCCATGACCAAGCTATTCCAGCTTTTTGGCAATGAACACAAGATTAGAAGATCCCTAACCTCATAATCAAAGTTCACACTTACAGAACTTAGATGGTTTGTAACTGTATTAAATTCATTTAAATGATCAGCAACAGATCCACCTTCAGGCATCTTCACATTAAATAAATGCTTCATTAGAAATACCTTATTGGAGGCTGAGGGTTTTTCATATAGCTTAACTAATGCGCTCATCAAACCCTCCGTTGTCTTTTCTTTTGAGATATTGAAAGCCACCGATGAAGCCAGGGACATACATATTGTTCCCACTGCCTTTCTGTCAAGAACCTCCCATTCTTCGTCCTTCATAGTCGCTGACTGCTTTGCTCTTCCTCCCAATAGTAGGAATAGATCCTTCTGGTATAGATATTCCTCCATTTGCATCTTCCATAACTGGTAGTTTTGGCCATTAAATTTATCGACCTTAAACTTTCCTTCTTCTGCCATTTCTCCCACTCGAACCAAAAACCCTAGTTTCTTGCAGGTTTATCTTCCAAATAGACCTTTGGATCTAATACCAATTGTTAGAAAAATAGGATCGCAGAGAAATAACAATAAACAGAAATGAAAATATAATCACATGGACACATTACAAGGGAGACACCAATAGATCGTGGTTCACCCAAGATGGGCTACGTCCACATTGAAATTGCTAGTCCTTATTATTATACCATCCAACAAATGAAGGGATACAACTTGCAGCACATCCGCTACACTTCCTCTTCACTGTCTCACAGTATCTCTTCATGATCTTAGATATATTTACAATGCATAATACCTAATACATCAACCCTAGCCGTATTACAATGTCTTTCTTTTATAGATGAAATACAATGGGAAAATACCACGGGTTACCCAAAACCATGGGCCCATAAACTGTTGGAGAAAACAACCCAATTTGTTTTCTCGGGGGCTTCTCCCCTAAACCCCCATTTCTTTGGGGTGTTTCCGTCGAACCCTCGTATCTCTGGGGCATTTCCCCCAAACCCCAAGGTTGGGAAACTAGTGTACAATCCTTTTTCATATCATATAAAGCTGGGGTACATGGCTGAGACAATATCATCTATGAGACTGGAAGATCTGGCTCCACAACCAACAGGATGAACAAACACTTATCAAATCAGGTCCAAGTAAGAAGCTTGTGGATTCTCCAAGTGCATATCTCCAATTGCTCAACAAATTATTTTGTAAGATTTCTTGCTTAGCTATCTTCCACCTATCATGAGCAAAAATATTTCTACTAGGAGACTCCATGTGTGACATGTAATATTCCACCCAATGCACGTGTGGATGGATGGTATCTCATGGTAACAATATGTACCTATGATGTTGATCACAAAACATATCAACATCATACAGATGTATATCAAGAAGGTGCCTTCCAAAGGATCATGAAAGTGCTTTTCCATCCAAGCAAGTAGACCACCGTTTTCCAAGTGCACACAAGCATCAAGTGACCAATCAAATATGATCCAATGACATAAGTGAGGATCACATGTCTTATAATGTTTCTCCAAAAGAATGAAGAATCTTCAAAATAATCAGCCATGTGTTCTTTCTTCCAAGAAGTGAATGAAGAAACTCTACCAAAATTTGAACCAAATAAGGACAAAAAAAACAAGGAGACTTCAAGTGGCTCAAATAAGTCTCATAAATACATCCATGAATGTTAGAGTCATCAAATGAGATCAATCGATGCTTCCCCAAGGAGGTTTGGAAGGTGTCAAGCAATTCTTCCATGTGGCCTTTCATCCAAACATTGGATGAATGAACTCTCTTGTCAAGTAAGGAACAAAGAGAACAATGGGCCTTCGAGGGGATCAAAGGAGTACCATATGTGCATCCATGTATATGTGTATCACCATAAGGTAACAAAGGATGCTCCTGCAAATATAAATAAGAAGGTGCTCTAGTCATGTCATCATCAAAAGGAGAGATAGGAGTTTCATACTCCTCATGTGGCACCATCAAAAAGAAACCTTTCACCCATACTTCATTAGGATGAATTCTGAAAAATGTGGAAGTTTAGGGTGTATCAGAATGAACCAACTCGCCCATATGATCAGAAAGTGTGAAAAATTCATCATGTGAAGGATCCATAAGAAAAGGATCATGCACCTCCCTCAAAAGTGGGAAACTTTCCTCATAGGTTGGTTCCAAAGTAGTGGAATCATTCACTTCTTCAAAAAGTGTGCAACCACCATCAAGAGGAAACCCAAGTTCCTCTTACACCATAACAAGTGCTTGGATCTCATCAAGATCATACTCAAAAACATCAAGCACATGCAAATTTCCATGTTTCTCATGATCCATCATTTCATAAGACAATTGGAAACATAGGAGGAAGAACAAGTATCTTGCAACCTCTCAAGAAGTTGCTCATTTTGAATTTTGAGCTTATGAATATCCTCATTATTTTTCAAGTATGATTCATGTAACCAGTCATTAAACTAAACCAAATTGCTTCTATAAAAAATCAAAGACTTGAAATTGTTTGAACATTTAAAAAACCCACTATGTCATTCTAGACTTAGGATAAAATTAATTAATCATTTATGATTAATTTCCTAAGTTTTGACTGGGTAGAATAGGCCAGTTTTGACTTTTAGTGGACCACATGCTATCCTCATTCACAAAAATGAATTTGGATAGATTTTGGATCAGATTTCCTTGGATTCTATCTGATTTTATTCTATTCCTGAATTAGAAAGACACTATTCAGTTTTAGTTAGCTTTGTCCTTCTTTTTCTACTTTCTAGTGGAAAAGATAAAGATAGTTAACTTGGAATCTTTTGCCACTTGACCAATTCGACCTCCACATCATATCTAACCTTATAAATCCATCAATACATCCTATTTACCTCACTCATGAACTGCCATACCATACTTGCCAAATTTGTGAGCCTCTAGCACAGTTTTGGAAACTGCTTTTGCCACCTAGGGGGTTTTTCGTCTTTTCTAAGCCTTTTCTTTTTTCTCTTTCCATATTGCTTCAAAGCAATTCAATTTTATCCATGGAGGATGTATTATATATTGTTATCATATCAATGAATAAGATACAGAGTGTTTTCCATAATTTATTCTCTCTATTCTTCTTCTCTCATTGTCTAAAATATTCCATGGTGAAATTGTCTTATGAATCTAGTTCCTAGTAATTCAAAATCTCACCTGGTATCAAAGCTAGCTTGATTCAAAAAAAATTCCAAGAGTGTTTTTTGTAGGTATTACCATCACCAGGAGCACATCAGTATGGATCAAAATCAATCCAAAGCTGTGACTCTCACTCCCTTCAATTTCTTTGATTGGAAGGCACATATGATCATCCAACTTCAGAGCAAAGGATTGTATAGAGTCACTATGGGGCTTGAAACTGAGCCAGGAGTTGTTGCATTAAAATCCAAATTGTTCAATAGGATTGATGAATCTTATGGGTTACTTTGTCTCTATGTATCTCCAGATATTCTATTCCATATCGATTCTCTATCAACTCCAAATGAAGTGTGCACAAAGCTAGAGTCTCTCTTTGGAAAACAAGACGAGCTCAGAGGTCATTTGTTGGAGATTGAGCTAATCTCTCTTAGTCCAAGTAATTTAGATTCTATGGAGGATTTCATCTCAAAATTCAAGAACCTAGTGCTTCAACTCAAGCAATGTGGTATAGAGAAGAAGGATGAGCGATTAATCCTTACCATTCTGTCAAAACTGAGCTCTGAATACTCAGTATTTGTGTCTGCTTTTCATTCTACAAGACTTGCAGTTCCCAAGTGGAAGATGCCAACCTTGGATGCATTCATTGATTCACTCACTCAAGAAAAAGACAAGCTGGTCCAAATGAGGGATCAATCACCCTCCAAATACTTTGCACTTGTTGCTCATAGAGCAAAGAGTTTCAAGAATGACAAATACAAACAGAAGATATTGTCATATGAAGAGGATTATGATGGAGATTCAAAATCCAAGAAGATGAAGAAGGAGAAACCTAAGTGTTCTTATTGATGGAAAGGAACTCATCTTGAGAAATATTGTTTCAAGAATAAATTGCACATCATGGCCAAGATGCTTGAAGAGCATAACATGGATGTTCCTGACTTTGCAAAGAAAGAACAAGACAAGCTTGTTGTAGAACAAGAACTCTGTCTCCAAGCCTCTCCCAAAGGTAATAATGTTTATGATTTGAGTGATAGGATTAAATATAATTCTGATGTCTCTGATATTGATTCACATTCTGATATATCAGAATCAGAAACCTCCACCTCTTCCTTGGAACAATCTTCAGTCAGTTCATCCAAGTCTACTCTCAAAACTAGTCATTATTTACTAGCTTCTGACTTGTCTTCTGAAAGGTCTTTCCACCATAATTCAAATATTTTAGATTCTGATTTAGAAGATGATTTACAGTCTCATATGTAGGTCATTACATATCCCACATCATATTCCCAACCTTTGGATGCACAAAAGACCCTACAAACTCCAAGTTCCTCAATTAAGAAACTACACAATTCTATGTCTTCCTACACTATGTCACTTGCCTCTGTTTCACTTTTGTCTTGCATATCTTTCATTGGTTGGACAACCATTGTTTTGAAATTATTTGGACTAATATTCCACACATCTGGACCTGACCCCATCACTCATGGTTCAAAATTCAAGTCCTCGCACTCTCCAGGCTTGCTCAACTGTCCGGGTGATCTAGTTTCTCAAACTTTTTCTACTGAAATTGTGTTCGATCATGGAGACTCCACATCTTTATTGGTTGCTGCTCCATATGACTTACATTTTGATATTTTAGAGTTGCATGATCTCATTTTAAATATCAGAAAGGTTCTACATCATTTTGAGAAGAAAGTAAAAGAACTAGTACACCATATTGCATCTACAAAAGAAATTGATCCTGTTGAGTTCATTGTTTCTCCTTGGGAAGGAGTATGCATAGATCTTCTTTCCATCATTGATTATGTTTTCAGATCTGATTATGTATGTTACAGCAGCAAGAAAAATTCATTTGATGCTCCTCCATCATCAAAAGATGAGCTTCATAGAGCTTCAACACATGGTTCTTGCGTACACAATATTGATGCATTGATGCATGATCATGACATCCACAATATCTTCATCAAGTTAGTTACTCAGAAGCAGCCCATTCAACTCATTCATCTCATTCAAATGAGCAACATGACAATATGAAGACATCAAGAATGTCCATTCTTGAGGGAGGGTTTTTTTCCCATGAGGTTTTCCCTATTTCCTTGGTTTACATGGACTAGTTATTTTTGTATTGGGGCGACCATAAGCCTTGTTGCTTGGGACCTATATTTTTTATATTTTTCTGATTCCCATCACATAAATTCAGGCTTAAGGGGGGGTGTTAGAACATTTAAAAAACCCACTATGTCATTCTAGACTTAGGATAAAATTAATTAATCATTTATGATTAATTTCCTGAGTTTTGACTAGGTAGAATAGGCCAGTTTTGTCTTTTAGTGGGCCACATGCTATCCTCATTCACCAAAATGAATTTGGATAGATTATGGATAAGATTTCCTTGGATTCTGTCTGATTTTATTCTATTCATGAATTAGAAAGACACTCTCCAGTTTTAGTTAACTTTGTCCTGCTTTTTCTACTTTCTAGTGGAAAAGATAAAGCTAGTTAACTTGGAATCTTTTTCCACTTGACCAACTCGACTTCCACATCATATCTAACCTTCTAAATCCATCAATACATCCTATTTACCTCACTCATGAGCTTCCATACCATACTTGCCAAATTCGTGAGCCTCTAGCACAATTTTGAAAACTGCTTTTTCCACCTAGGGGGATTTTGTCTTTTCTAAGCCTTTTCTTTTTGCTCTTTCCATATTGCTTCAAAGCAATTCGATTTTATCCATGGAGGATGTATTATATATTGTTATCATATCAATGAATAAGATACAGAGTGTTTTCCATAATTTATTCTCTCTATTCTTCTTCTCTCATTGTCTAAAATATTCCATGGTGAAATTGTCTTATGAATCTAGTTCCTAGTAATTCAAAATCTCACAGAAATTACCTTCAATGTTGCACATTGCTCTTTGAATATTCTCTGTGTCTTCAAGGAAGGATGGCTCATCCAATGAAGAAACTATCCAACAAGAATTTGATAGAAATGCTTGAGTGTCATGGAGTATGCTAAGGGCCTCATAAATATTCCTTTCACTCATCTTCAAAGACCCTTCAATGAAGGATGGTTCATGAGAGCGAACCTCCTCTTCTTATTTTTTCTTGGGATCAACTTTACATGGAAACTCAAGTGGTGACTGGGAAGATGATATTGGTTCATATTTTTTTGCTACAAGGTCTTCTTCTTCATGCTCCATGGAGTTAGGACTTGCAGCATTCTCATCAAGGCTGATAGCTATGTCACCATCATAGATATGTGAGCACCCTTGGATATCACCTTGCAGTGACTCATGGTCCTGTTACCGGACAATCTACCGAAAGTGAACTTAAGGCATGATCTCCCTAGTTCAGCATGAATCTAGAACAAATAGGATAGAATGCAGATCTACTTTCCTAGATCAATAGAATTGCAAACAAATATATGGTTCACTTACCTCATATTTGCAGATCCCTTTTCTCTTTGTTGATCCAATGCTACAGCGTCTCCAGATCTCAAGCTGCAAGACCTTGTTGAACACATAGAAACTAACAAACAGTAAAAGCATACATTTCATATGATTGATCTAAGTTAACAATTAAGAAAGAAAACTCTAAACATCATCAATGAGACAACATTTATGGAAATAGATTGTATTATTCTATAAAAAGTGGAAATACATAGAAGAGTGAGGATTACAACCAAGCCCTAATGTTGCAATCTTCTTCCAACAAGCCAATCCAATGCCTCTAAGGAGAAATGGGTGCCTCCAATGGATGAGTGATGATCCCCTAATCTTTATTTCACCAGCATATGGATGCTATAGCCTTCCTCCCTTTGGAATGGGAAGGAGCTTCATATATATAGGACTAGGAGGATAGGGCAGGTTGAGATATAGTGGGAGAGGACTAAGGGATCCTCCCAAAGGGAGAGGGAACCAAATTCCAGCTCTCCTTATAGGTTAGGTATAGATATACAAGTCACACACCTTCTAGAAATGGCTTGAAGATTCCATTTATAAACTTTAACTAACATCGTTGCAGGCTGCATTAGGACAACCTGCGCCATCGCATGCTGCACAAAGGTGACCTGCGACAACCTAATTAGACTCTATGGAAATAGGTCAGTATCTCTTCCAGTTTGACTTCCTAGTCATGGGAACTTCAGGGATGTTTACACCGAGTCTTATGATGGAAAGATTTAGGTGTAATAGAATGCCCCCCAAAGCATGAAGCTGTTGGAACTTGATAGGTGAAATGCTTTGATAGAAGGATGGCAAGGACTTGTAGGAGAGAAGATGTTTTCTGCTATACAACTGACTCTGAGAACACAGTCTCGCATGACTCACAACATGGCTACCGAACAATACATTGCAGATCCATGGTAGTAAATACCAATTGAACACAATCATGGCTACTAGAGAAAAGTGTAGATCCATGAAGAGATGATAACACAAACACAACCAATACAAAACTGGACCCGTGTAACATGACACAAACAATATCCATTGTAACCTGGGTACAACATGACTCCCCAAGGTCTTCAAGCCAAACCCGCAATGATATGAATCTATCCATGTGATTACAAATGTCTTGATGTTGAACATGTTAGAAACCACTTGATTACCGATCATTGATGTATACTATTAACAAGCGTGAGGGACATCACCATTAATGTCAATGATCCCTAAGGTATCATAGTACATATCATTAAGCACGAATGAATGAGTTGAATTCGAACGCTTGACAAAATATTTCAATAAATAGTAAATGATGTAAACTCATGTCGAAAGCGAGGTAACCTACCATCGAGGCATGCAGGCCAAGGTACTCGATTGGTTTCTAGATTCAGTCCTTGAATGATGATTTGAAGTCAACAAGGATGAACCCGTCGAAGGAGGGCCTTAATGAATCCCCCATCATCGACATGAAACTTGATAACAGATTTTTGGAGCAGATCAGATGATACAGTAACATGCAATACTGACTCAGAGTAGACCGACAAGGTGGAGGGTGTACTGACTGCAAATGATGAGCGGTGAATGTATTCTTGAACATGGGCATGGCATGACTTGGTTTTATTGACGTGATGAGAATGAAGCCAACCCCTAATGCAACTGATGATGGAAGTATTCTTTGGATGACCCAAAAGAGTAACAAGACTCAGGAAGTAGGCGAAACTTGAGGACAAACGGATGGCCCAAGTACTATATGAAAATGCAAATGAGTTCCATGTTCAAGAACGACTAAGTACTGCCACAGGTAAAGGTGTAACAAAAAAAATTTCCTTTTTCCCCATCATGACTGATGAGTGCCTCATGTGTTTTTTGACAAGCTTGATGAGGGTAACTAGATGCTTGGTATAGCTCATCTCATAGATGAGTCCAATCCCAAATGTTTTATGAACCTGGGAAATGAGGGGTTCATCCTATGACGAGCCCTTCAATGTTGAGTTTTAACGAGTCCATAGTGTTAATTTTTCATAATTTACTTCAATATGATCTAGGATCTTAACTGGGAGAACAACATGTACAGCATATCTACAGCATATCAATCATGGACACAATAATGCAAGCACACAAGAGACACAGAGTTTACTTGGGGAAAACCATAAAGGTGAAAAACCACAATAACTTCCTCAGAGATAGATAGAGCAATGATATAACCCAAGCATAAGAGATAGACATCTCCTAGCAACAGCTTCTCCTCCTCCACAAGTGCACCACTCTCCCGAGAGTGTGTGAGAGAATAGAATGATCAAATAGAGTGCCTCCCGCACTCTATTTATACATGACTTGACTGACCTAATAACCTTTACTAGGTTGGCCTTAACTTAACCACATAACATAAAGCTGACTGGGCCGACACCCAATAGGGTGGTCTAATAACCCTTTGACCCACATGGCCGACCCCCAATAGGGTGGTCTAATAACCCTTCGACCCACATGACTTATATAGGGCCAACCCGAACAAGGTGGTCTAATAACCCATCAAGTATAAGTTACGACACTTACAATATAAATGACGACACTTCGCTATAGAGGAATAATAACATCTCTATAGGAATACCAACACTTCCGTATAGAGGAATAATACCATATCTATAGAAGTACAATATACATATATCAAATACATTCCGAAGTTACATATACATCAACACTCCCTCTTAACTAGGAAGCTATTTCTTGACATAGGTCTTCTAGCAGAAGTATTCTTCTCTGGATCATCGTCACTGGATAACCTTCATCGAGTCATCATCATTGTCACTACTGCTGCTATCTCAATCAATCTCTGAATCTACTTGTCATAGGAAGTTCTACAGAGCCAGTCCTTTTTAATACTAGATGTAGGCCCACCACCTCCAGGTCTTCATCATCACTGGCCATACTATGGAATCCTCAGGACTTATTACGTGTGTCACAAAACCTGGTGGTAGCATCCCAGGCTGTTACGAGCACACAGCTCTACCTGTCAGATCTCCCAAGAGCACATTACATGTGACCCATCACAAAACCTGGCTGAAGCATCCCAGGCTATTATGATCACACAGCTCTACCTGCCGGATTTCCTAAGAGCACATTACATGTGATCTCACCACAAAACCTATTTGAAGAATCCCAGGCTATTACGAGCACACAGCTCTACCTGTTGGATCTCCCAGGAGCACATTACATGTGGTCCACCACAAAACCTAGCTGAAGCATCTGAGGCCTTTTTCATCCTATCCAGATCTCCCACAAGTATATTACATGTGGTCATGGCAATGCCCTCGAAAGAGCATCTAAGGCCTTTTTCATCCTTTCCAGATCTCCCAGGTCCACTTACATGCCATAGGACAATGCCTCAAAAGAGCATCTGAGGCCTTTTTCATCCTATCCAGATCTCCCAGGTCTACTTACATGCTCATCTGCACAACTTGTCCACGACCACAGAGTATCAACCTGATACTCTCCATACATCATCCTAATGTACACATGCTCATCCTGATTATCATCACTGCATCGTCCTGATGCATGTCATCTGGAGAAGCTTGTCATCCATGATCATCCTGATCATACAATGCATCTACATGATGCATACCAAGTATCTACTTGATACATATCACCATACATAGTGTATACACCTGATACATACATAGATACATGATCCACACAATGTATCTACTTGATACATATCAACATACATGATCTATGTGATCATACAACGTATCCACCTGATACATATACAGATACATGGTCCAAGCATCCAACATGATGCATACATACATAAATGATCCAACTGATCATATCCAACATCCAATAAGATGCGTACATACATAAATGGTCCAACTAATCATATCCAACATCCAACATGATGCATACACATACATACAAATGTAAATGATCCAACTGATCATACATAGCAGAAACTAGAACATCATCCTGATGCTCATCATCCAGTGCTTACATCCACAGCCATGTGACGGATCCCCCTTCCACCATGCTAGGAATGGCTACAGAAAATTTCTCCATCACTTCTTCCTTGAAGTGTCGTCGATCTGAAGAACACCAAGCCTCTCTCTGAAGTACTCGAAATTCACTCTGGCTAGTGGCTTCGTCAACACATCTGCAATCTGCTCGTCTATCGCGACAAATAGGAGCTTCACTGCTCCTCTCTGCACCATATCCCTGATATAGTGGTATTTGATCTCTATGTGTTTCGACCTGTCGTTGAACACCGGGTTCTTAGACAACTTCACACAACTCTGGTTGTCACAAAAGATACCAGTAGCCTCCAGTGGTAGATCAAATAACTTAGACAATAGCTTTCGTAGCCATACTGCCTCACAACTAGCCAAACAGGCTGCAACATACTCTGCTTTGGCTGTATTCAGTGATACACAGGACTGCTTCCTTCTAAACCAAGAGATCACACCTGATCCCATACTGAAGTAGCACCCATAAGTGCTCTTCCTATCTGCATCACTGCTTGCCCAATCTAAATCACCATAACCCTGTAGGTTAAACTTTTGATTCGCATCATACTTGAGCCATAATAAACTGTAGCCTTCAGGTAGCTTAGAATATGCTTTACAGCAACCAGGTGAACACTCCTCGGATCCGTCAGGAACTGGCTCAATGTGTTCACCACAAAGCAAATATCTGGTCTCGTGTTCATCAAGTACATCAAGGACCCAATCATCTGACGATACATAGTGATATCAACCAGCTCAGATGAAGCATCACACAGAAGCTTTAGGTTTGATGCCATAGGTGTGGCCATGGCCTTGCAGTCCATCATCTCGAACCTCTTCAGGATCTCTACTACATACTTCCCTTGTCCAAGGAAGATTCCATCTGCACTCTGCCACACATCCATACCTAGAAAATAGTGCATCATCCACAAGTTCTTCATCTCTAACAGGGCAACAAGCTTCCGCTACGTGTTGGCAATCAATCTATCTTCACCTGTAAAAAATAGGTCATCCATATACAAAAGTAGTATCACTAGATTGCCTTCCTCAACCTTGTATAAAGGTTGGAATCCACTTTACTCTTTGTAAAGCCCAAATTGGATAGGAAGCTGTCTATCCTACCATACCAAGTTCTGCACGTATATGGCTCCCTGTCATGTGTCTCAAAACCAAGTGGTTGCTCCACATACACTTCTTCTTCAACTACACCATTCAAGAAAGCTGTCTTGAAATCCATCTAGTGTATCTTCCATTTCATCTCTGCAGCCAAAGCAAGTACTGATCTAATGGAAGTGTATCTGGCTACAGGAGCAAAAGTCTCTATGCTACCACATGCAGCATGCTTGATCTTGTAGATCCTCTTGGAAGTCACTACAGACTCCCCTTCAGGTCTTGGGATTGCATCCCAAACATCTTCATGATCGACTGGTACTCCTCGATCATGGCATTCTTCCCAGATCCTGGGAACTTCAATATATTCAATATTTTCAATAGATAACTTTGTTGTTGAACAAATGTTGTAGTCCTTCTTTTGTAGGTGAAGGTATACGATCTTTCCTACACAACAAGTTAAATTGCATGATTAGAAAACATCTCATAGTTTTCAGAACAAATTCTTACACATAAATAAATATGTCATACAGTCATGCAATTATCTTAGCCAATGCTTCAATACAACATTTATCCATATCCCGTAACTTTCTAGATGCCTTCCAATCTCTATCAGAACATTATTAAGAGTGTGCACAACTTCCAACATGTCAACAAAGAGGTTTCATTCTAGATAAGTAGCAATGAAATGTTGTACAGTGCCATAGGCCACTTACCCATGTATATTAGTAGTATATTGTTCATCAATGCAACTATTCTAATATGCATAATACACAACCTAATCCTAGGAATAAAATATGCAAGGAATGATAATTCAAATACTTATCTTTGTTTTATTTGTTGGGTTGACTCCCTCTCAGTCTTTGCTTATTTTCTGCAACTCCATTCTGATGTGGATTGTGAGAAGTGGTCAACTCCCTCTGAATATCTGCATCCTTGCAGAAACTACTGAAGTGTGCTCCTTCTTGATCTTTGCTTCCTTGCAGGAACAACTGGAGTGTGCTCCCTCTTGATCTTTTCTTCCTTGCAGGAACAACTGGAGTGTGCTCCTTCTTGATCTTTGCTTCCTGGATTACCTATCCTTGAACTTATATCCATCACTATGCATGCTTATTAGTATCATCATTGTGTTATCCTCGAGGTCTCATACATAATCACACATTCATTAGTATAATATTAATACTATCAAAACACAATAATATTAAACATGTATAGTCATGATCATTTCAAACACAGATAATAAACATTAGTATTCAAGGTTTCAGGGAAGTCTTCTTTTACTCATGCATATTCTTATTTGATCATAGGACTCTTCTGGTTAGTTAAATCATCAATCAAGATAAGAGACATAAAATGCATAAACCCTTGATTACTTACATTTCTAACTTTATGAATAAACATAACCAATCATACCAAGTATACTTATATAAGGGATCCTAACACAAGGTAGGATTCTAACTTGATATAGGAAAAACATACCTGGATTGGTATGTTAGCTAGTTATGTCTAACATACCTGGATTGGTATGTTAGCTAGTTATGTCTAACATACCCACATGATGTCTTCTTGTTCTCTTCAATGACTTGTGCTAGTAACCTGCATATCTCATAAGTTAACCATTATAGAACCAAGTTATACATACTTTGCAAATAGATCTTCTAAGTGATTCGTGACAATGGATGAATCTTTGTCCTCATGTCATCATGATCATATGTTCTTGAACTAGAACATGATTTGTCTTTCTCGGTGTACCTTTCATGTTAGCAGACAACATAAACCTCATACAACACCATAAAATCAATCATGAACAAATCTTGAAACATACCTGGATGAGTCATACCTGTCGAGATTGCTTGTAATCTTCTTATGTAAGGCCTTAGCCTCATCTCCCTCTGAAACAGGAACTTCTTCACTTATGCAGGTGACCAATCCATTCTCTTCTAGGATTAATCCAATCCACTTGATTTGCAGGCACTGGATCTGGAGCTAGATTAGGGTTTGTCAGATAAACCCTGAAAATTCAAACTTTGAATTTCAAACTTCCGAAAGGATACAAATATGCGCCTTGATGAGCTGATCAAGCTGGTATACTCATAATTTGAAAACTGCAAAGTTTCAACCCTCAAATTTTCCTTTGAAACTTCTGGATTCACTAGACATGACCCCAAACCAGGGTTTGATTAAGCCCACCCTTTTTCCCAATCAAAAGGTTCGATCCAAATCTCTAAGTTTCTATTTTTCTGAGGAGCTTCCAGTCGTGGTTGTGGATTTCAAAAATTTCCATTTTTGCAGAAGCCCTAATTTTCCACTTTTTCGATCAAAGTCTCGAACTAGGGTATGATTAAGCCCGGCCTTCTTCCCAACCAAAAATTCTAATCTTGGTCTCTAAATTTTGATTTTGATGAGTGGCATTCAGCCGTAGTCTCCGATTACAAAAATTCCAACTTTCTCTGAAACCCTAAATTCCGGAAGCCATGAATGAAGGTGCTCAAAAATAATTATGTTTTGACAGAAATATGTAAAGGATTGTTTCTGGTGTAACTCAAAACTTTTTGATCCACAAGGTCTAAAAAAATTTCTTGTGATATCCCTGCCTGTCATATTTCCAACCCCACAGTTCTGACCTCAAATGGATTCTCTGAGAGAGAGTTGTACCAAGTGTCGCGACGTGACTTGTTTATGGGATAAAACAAGAGACCGAACTTGTACGGTGTGCCATGTGTCACTGGTTCAGTTTCATCCTCTTAAAACATTACTTGAGAAAGTACAGTCCATGCACTACTTGTCACTTTTTACTAAATTTAATTTGGAGCTTCCTAGCCCAAGTTATGACCTTTTTTCCAAGGTTACATGTTTATGACTGAGATCTGGAAGAGGCAGAAACCCTATATTGTACAGATCATACATCAAAAAGTAAAACGAATTAAAGATTGTCCTTTGGACACAAGGTACATGGGGATCTTAGCTTCACCTTGTACGATTTTCAAACCCTGAAAACTCTCCAAAATTTATTTATAGTGAAATTTCTACGATGACTAGTGTTTGCTATATCAAGCCCTAGCTTTGCAATTGCAACAAGTGTCATACATGCCATACCATGCCTTCTTTCAAGCTAGCTCTAATACCATGTTAATTTTTCAGAATTTACTTCAATATGATCTAGGATCTTAACTGATAGAACAACATGTACAACATATCAATCATGGACACAATAATGCAAGCACACAAGAGACAAAGTTTACTTGAGGAAAACCATAAAGGTGAAAAACCCCAATAACTTCCTCAGAGATAGATAGAGCAATGATACAACCCAAGCATAAGAGATAGACATCTCCTAGCAGCAGCTTCTCCTCCTCCACAAGTGCGCCACTCTCCCGAGAGTGTGTGAGAGAATAGAATGATCAAATAGAGTGCCTCCCACTTTAACGTACCCACCCGTTTATCCAAAGCAAGGAAGGGTACATGATGGCAATCTATGGGGCTTTTCATAAAACTCAACCCATTCATTAGATGCATATAGTTAAGAACAAATGTGTGCAGATGTAAATCAAATAAATATGCACAGCGGAAATAAATTCATCCACACACATATTTTCATATGCACTCAATATATCAATAACAGTCATCAATTAATCTAAACAATGCAGAAGTAAATAGACATAAGAGAATATACTCATCTCACTATAATGCAGTCCCAAACAACTAGCTATGTCGCTGCAACGTTCCACCCAGCCATAGTCCAGTTGTGTTCATCAAGCTCTCAACACAACTGCCACCCCCGAGCTGGGCATGATTCTTACAAGGAAAAGGGGACATTCACTCATTCACAGCCAATTAATCATTTCATATGAGCCAAGCCAGTCCACAGTTGGGTTTATCAAGCTACGTTTGAACCCTGGAGGCTTACACTCAAGATCAATCCAAAGCAATAGATTTACCAATAGGATGTCCATGGGTTTGGGCTTTCCCCAAATTGTTTCCATCCAAAAATGAATTGTGGGATGAGGAAAAACATTCACAGGGAGGAAAAACAATTTCTCCCCAACCATCTCAGCATTTAACAGCCAAAATGGTCTCTATGGAACCCCAATTCGATTTTCCATCTTCCCCACTGGTATACAATACAAAAATGCCCTTATCCTAGTTGAGGATCAAGGAGAACACCCAAAAACATGGCTGGAAAATGCCCAGGTAGATCCCCACTCCTGAGGGAGAGCAATTGGTTAATGGATAATGGCTTGGGGAGCAATTCATGGCTCTTTTCTTGCCTAAGAAGCAAAACACGATTTCCCATGCATGGTGGCTTTCCCATACCCGAATTTGGGAATCCATACCTCCCATTCCCCAAGGCATTAACTACCTCAACCAACTCTTGGGAGAAATCAATGATTGGGTACAAAAGTCAACATGGGTAGCTGAGGGTTTGATTGGTTCTCTCATTGACACTTGGATTGACTTGATTGGATCCAAGGGTTTGAATGTTTTCCCTCCCAATTCCTTATAAAAATCATGCCCCCATCTCTTGTTGCATTGCATAGCTAGTTGTGGGTATTTTATTAAAATGCATATTTACATGATGTCAAAATTTCAATGTGCCTAGCTAGCACATAAACCATATGCATCAATAAATCGATGGCGGGGCCTTGGCCTTGAGCTCCTCACCATGATTTTATAACAATATTACATCATTTACATTCTTAATGCAATGGGGTCAAGATGGGGATGTTACATACCCCTCCCCTTGGAATAACACCGTCCTCGGTGTTCCAATTCTTAGGAATAAATACCCACTTTACACATGCTTTAAAATTCACAATGGTGGCAGGTATGTTCTTCATTTCATCTCTTGAATTTGAACTTTTAGGATCAAGTCCTTTGGCTTCCTCAAGTTGCTCCTGCTAGCTTTGATCTCCATCTCTACAACTAGGCATTGCTCCACGGTAATCCCTTTCCGTTATTACCCTTCCAGCTGATCTACAAGTCTGGAATTCCATGGCTACCATCTTTCTTGCTGCCCTAACAACTATTTGAGGAAGATTTCCAGCTAAAACAAATAGCTTTTGGGTCTGCTGCCATGATCACAGTGCACAACTAGCTCTCGCTTTTCTCACTAGCAATCACTTGGCTAGTAACAGCTGCAACAATGGCTTTCAATGTCTCTCCTGTGAGACTCATCATGGCAATTCCTGTTAGGACAAGCATAACACAATATTAAAATTAGTCAATTATTTCCCTAATTGACTTGGAACATCCATGATTTACTCATGAGACTTCCACACATTTTATGCTTTCCCACATACACATGAACTCATTCATGTTCATCCTTTCACAGGAAAATAACTATTTCAGCATTCACAATTCATTTCAAGCAAATAACCACACTCTACTTTCAATCATAACATGCATTCAACAATTTTATATTTTCGAATGTATCAATTAAAAAACGAAAGAGAAGAATAAGAGTTTCCCCCTCTTAGTCTTGTTCCAATCCGGAGCCACACCATCACCGTGGTTTCATGCTCCTTAGCCTCTTTCACTTCAATGTGAATGCTTGACTTTCCCTTTCTTGGCTATGACACTTTAGTGTCTAAGGTCTGTCTAATGCCCTTCAACTAGGGAACCCTTCCCCTTTGTTGCTTACAGAACCTTTGGTTGCTAGGACCCACACAGTTCCACTAGCACCATCTTTCATTACTGCTCATACTGAGCTCTTTAGGATAGTCATATGTCCACATGCATCCCTATGATTCCTTCATATTCCTTGCTTCCAGCAATACCTACACCCAAACATTGAATCAATTCACATGCTTAGTTTATTTTCATATGGTTTATCTCCAAGTGAGAATTTAAGAAATCATAACCGAATCATATACACACATATATTCATATTAAATAAGCAAGAAGCTGCAAGATAACCAAATACTTATCTGCATTGGATGTCTTCACTTTATCTCACAGGATCCTTCATTGCTTTACAAGCCTTGGATTTCTCGTGGATACAATAATGAATGTTGGGACAGCACGCAGGCTACTCCACAACCATTCGAATAGGCAATGCCCGGCCAGTACGCCGACTGGGTTTTATCAATTAATTAAGGAATGTTTGGCCAGCACGCTGGTTGTTCCACAACATCAAGTGGTTAATGTTCCCACCAACTATTCTATGAATTTACCAAGAATTTTAGAGCTCCCAACCAGTTACTCTCTGGCTTTACCAAGAATTTTATAGTGCCCAACCAGTTACTCTCTGGTTTACCAAGAAATTTATAGCGCCCAACCAGTTACTCTTTGGTTTACCAAGAATTTTATATTTCTTTCAGGGTCCTTGCTTTCCTACAATGCCCAAGGTTTCCAACAAAGAAACAATAGTGTATCAGCTTAGCTGTTAGAAGAATTATACTTGAAATCTCAATTATTCCAAACAAGAACTAAATGAAAATGAATACTTATCTGTATTGTTCATTTCCTTTCTAGTCCACAGGATCCTGCTTTACTTTGCAAGCCTTGGGATCGCCTATGGACTTGTATGTTTGGCCAGCACACATGCTTCTCCATAACATCATTCGAATAGGCAATTCCAAGCCAGTACGCCGACTGGGTTTATCAGGCATCCCTAAAATCAGTATGCTAAGCCAGTACACCGACTAGGTTTATCGAGCATTTCATAAATCAGTATGCTAAGCCAGTACGCCGACTGGGTTTATCAAGCATACAACAACCATTTCCAAGCCAGTTCTTCGACTGGGTTTGTTAGGAAATAACACCCTTCACCAATACCTCCACAACGTACAATTAATCAATGCCAAGCTAGTACACCGACTGGTTTTGTCAGGCATCCAACAACCATTCACCACAACATCCAAATAACCAATGTCAAGCTAGTACACCGACAGGGTTTATCAGGCAATAAGAACAACATAATATGATTACGTGGATCCTTCTCTTATTCAAACCAGTGGTTCCCTCCAGGAAATCCATAGGTGACTCACTTGACTGCAAGCTAGCATGGCCCCACAATACCCACTCACACTACACAAGGATGATACCCCTTTTTTGCAACACAGCTCCTCGAGCCTATCCATCTCTTCTAGTGTCCTTTAGTGTGAGCATAGAAAGGTTACCACTTCCCATACAGTTCTCTTGAGCACCCTTTCTTCACTTTGCCTCTTAACGTGCAACACCAAATTGTATCTGTGTAAGTTGGTAGCACAAGAAGGATAAGCAAGCTCATCAGTATTGCTGCTCTAAAATTGTAATCATATTTCATAACATTCACTATCAAGTGTTGAAACACCAGGAATGCCTCCATTCCCTTAGGGTGTAGTCAATATTCACAACCCTAACATAGCCCATCACCCGAAAGGTATGCATCCCTTTTCGATGTGAGCCATGTAGGCCTTAATCACACTCAAGTAGTCTGGAATAAGAATGAAACAATGAAACATGCTCTGCATATAAAATCTAATAACCAGACAGGTATATTCGTAGTTAGGGTTATAGAATACTCATTCATTTCACAGATGTATCTTTCCTTTATTTGCGAAGAATGGGGGCTCCCTTCTCTGAGTCAACAGTACTTCGGGTTTCCACACCAATATTTTCACATTCCATAACCCATACATGCCTTCTTGGCATAATTTCTCCATCTCACTCACATGGCTTTCCAACATGCAGTGCAGCCGGGATATTAACAAAACTTACAATGGTGTTTCACCTGAAACCCATTTCCAAAGCATGGGATCTTCCCCATCTAGTTTGGATTATGCAGGCCATCACACATGGTATTCCTACAATGTGTCATCCTGGAACACTTATCAAATAGGAAAACAATCATCAACATTTAGCAATAAGCTTCAAATAGGATTGTTCCATAACTAATCAATAGCATAATAATTAAATTCAATATGAATTTGCAATTCTGTCTACTACAGAAATTGATTTTTTTAGCAATGAGGCTACCCTCATATCGATTGGCTCTTGTAAGTGGTATCACTCTGTCCATTACGGTTTCACCCTTGCTACCATACATGAACATCCACCTACAACATGTCCTCCTGACACAATTTTATATAAGCCAAACAGTGATTAGCAATTATAAGCAAATTCTCAAATTTGAAATCTACAAATCTGTTTTCCTATAGAAATTAGATTTGCAACCATGAGATTATTCTCATAAACTTTAACAAGAAAATTTTCAGATTTGTTTCATGCATAATTTACAACCATGAGAACCTTCTCATAACCTTTGGCTTCTATACATGGTAGATCCCGGTCTTTACTATGGACTTATCCTCATTTCCATACGCAAGACTTTTTTACCTGAAATCTGAAACTTCAATCAGCCAAACACATTATGAGTATCTATGCATATAATCCTTTCATTGCTACAACAATCACTGAAGTGATCTCAGAATTATAACACTCAATAATTCAAACACTCTCAGCTGTTAATATTTGAAATGCAATGAAATATGTATCTTTATATAGGCATCATTATCAAAATAAAATTGCAAGACACAGTCACACTATCCATGCAATTTAAATAAACTATAAATACTCATTACTTCACATTCCATGCAACTCTGTCCTTCCAATGGAGTGCTCTGGTAGCTCGTCACATGTCTACCTTCTTCATGCAGTCTTTCTCCTGCATTCATAGCAGCTCATGAAATGTTCTTAGGATTAACAATAGTCCACCATTTCATCTATTATCTAACTGCATTGAAACATATATATGTCACACCCATGCATTCACACAATGCATCTCAACATGTGCACCCACACATATGCATGCACATTCACAACATTTACATAATCTTTTAGTGTGTATTCAATCAATGCATAACCCCTCAATGCAACCAGGAATTAGTCCATGAATACTAGGCGTTTCAACATATTATGGCCTAACCATGCCTATCTCATATGGCATACACTACAACAGGACCATAAGTCACCACTTGCTTTGGTTATTAAACTCACAACCAACATACACAAATGGTATGATATAATTTCATATGAATGCATTGAGGTTTCTAAGAAATTGTAGGGTGCAAGGCTCCTTGCCTTCACTCACTTACACCTCACCATACTCGGTGGGTTAACATTCACATTCAGGCACTCAATACCACATGCCAACCAATCAACATAGTTTAAACATAGTTGAAGGGATCTTACCAAATCCTCCTTCAACATGTATGCAATGAATCACAAATAACCATTACCTGCATGGTTGTTATTAACATCGCTTGATGTTACCTGATCAGTTGGCCTCTTACCAATGCTACACAGTCCTTTTTCCAACCTCGTGATCATAGATTTGTTGCACCATCCTTTCCTCATAAGGTTGTTGGTCATATGCAACAACACCATCCACATCTTTAGCCATGTTTTGGTTTTCTTTGGTCCTATACCCAATGCAAACTCAACTAATTATTAGCAACCACAATAATTATCTAAGGTGGCTCATTGCATATATAAAACCTCACCATGATTTTACCAATATGCAATATCATATACATGCACAACATTTTCACAGGCACTATGTAATTTTTATTAATATGCCATCTAGTGCATAGTCATATCATCTATCTAGTCCCTTGCATTTCCTTCATGCTTCTATGGTCTGATTCATATAGCCATTATCAACTACATGAATTGTCATCAGCCATAGACAATACCATTAATGGGCTATTGCATGCGTGACTTCACTACCTTTACTCATATACAACATCATGCTCATGCATAATCAATTCACATGTACTATGCAATGACTCGGTTATCATGCCCACTAATTCACATGCATTACTCTCTTTCATTTCCAGCATCCTCATGCCATAACTTTAAGTATATGCAACTCAGGAAATATAAATACAATAGCAAGAGAGGGGTTAAGGAATTCTCCCTTCCCATTTCATCATTGTAGCATGGAGTTCTCTCTTCCACATCATAGTTGATTCTTTTTCTTGGATTTCCTACCAAGCATACAAGCAATCATTAGCTATGATTGTCTCATGAATTAGCAATTCAACATATACATATGTGTAATCATTAATTCTTGATATTTTCCAAATATGCAATTCTTATGCGATAAACAAAAATAGTTTAAGGTGAGAAAATTCCCTCTTTAATCCTCCATAGTGCATATTCCAAGCATAGACATTTTCTTGTTGCTCCCATTGCTCATCCGCAATGCATATTACAACCAGTTACTCTTAATAAGGCCTGCAATTCCTGCTTCTCATCCCAAGCATAGAGAATGCATTCCACACTTTCAATGACTGTCTCTTAGGGACGACGGGGGTCAAGGGGGATTCCCCCCTTGTGGCTTCCCTGCACCACTGCTGGGAAGGTCGAGGGAAGCGCCCTCATTTTTTTTTTTTTGTAAATCCTTCAATTTTGCACAATCTGATGCATGAGTTCAAAGCCATTTTTCAACTTTCGGTACTAGAAATTCACCCTGGAAAACAGCTGAAATTCTCTGTTTCGGCGGACTTGGGAATTCTCTTCTAACCTGTTGTGGACAAACTTGCTTAGTTCTTCTGGTCAAAAACTCAGCTTTTCCTTCCATCATTGCGACGGAACTTGCTAATTCCTTCTAACACTGCGACGGAAACTCACCAATTCCTTCGGACCAACTCATTGAGTCCTTCCGTCGTTGCGGACAAACTTGCCGAGTTCTTCCACCAAAAGACACTTAGAAAAAATTTCGTACCAACTCGCCGAGTCCTTCCGTCGTTGCGGAACAACTCGCTAAGTTCTTTCGCCGAAAGACACTTAGAAAAAATTTTGGACCAACTCGACGAGTTTTTCCATCGTTGCGGACCAACTCACTGAGTTCTTCTGGTTTGGCGAACTTAAAAATTGTCAGTCAACCATTTCGGCAAAAACTCGTCAGTTCCTTCCACCATTTTGGCGAAAACTCGTAAGTTCTTCCCGATACAGACTTAGAAAAATTTTCAAAAATTTGAAAGTTTGAAATTTTTCTTACTGGTCTATAATGACCAGTAAGCATACTTACCCCTGCAAGCTATGATAGGTAGCCCATTAAGGCCCAAATGTTGCAAACTTGGCTCTAATACAATTTTGTAACGTACCCACCCATCTATCCAAAACAAGGAAGGGTACATGATGGCAATCTATGGGGCTTTTCATAAAACTAAGCACATTCATTAGATGCATATAGTTAAGAACAAATGTGTGCAGATGTAAATCAAACAAATATGCACAGCGGAAATAAATTCATCCACACACATATTTTCATATGCACTCAATATATCAATAATAGTCATCAATTAATTTAAACAATGCAGAAGTAAATACACTTAAGAGAATATACTCATCTCACTATAATGCGATCCCAAACAACTAGCTATGTTGCTACAATGTTCCACCCAACCATAGGCCAATTGTGTTCATCAAGCTCTCAACACAACTGCCACCCCCGAGCTGGGCATGATTCTTACAAGGAAAAGGGGACATTCACTCATTCACAGCCAATTAATCATTTCATCTGATCCAAGCCAATCCATATCTAGGTTTATCATGCTACATTTGAACCTTGGAGGCTTATACTCGAGATCAAGCCAAAGCAATGGATTTACCAATAGGATGGCCATGGGTTTGGGCTTTCCCCAAATTGTTTCCATCCAAAACCGAATTGTGGGATGAGGAAAAACATTCACAGGGAGGAAAAACGATTTCTCCCCAACCATCTCAGCATTTAACAGCCAAAATGGTCTCTATGGAACCCTAATTCGACTTTCCATCTTCCCCACTGGTATACAATACAAAAACGCCCTTATCCTAGCTAAGGATCAAGGAGAACACCCAAAAACATGGCTGGAAAATGCCCAGGTAGATCCCAACTCCTGAGGGAGAGCAATTGGTTAATGGATAATGGCTTGGGGAGCAATTCATGGCTCTTTTCTTGCCTAAGAAGCAAAACGCGATTTCCCATGCAGTGTGGCTTGCCCACACCCGAATTTGGACAGACATACCTCCCATTCCCCAAGACATTAACTACCTCAACCAACTCTTGTGAGAAATCAATGATTGGGTACAAAAGTTAACATGGGTAGTTGAGGGTTTCATTGGTTCTCTCATTGACACTTGGCTTGACTTGATTGGCTCCAAGGGTTTGAATATTTTCCCTCCCAATTCCTTGTAAAAATCATGCCCCCATCTCTTTTTGCATTGCATAGCTAGTTCTGGGTATTTTATTAAAATGCATATTTACATGATGTCGAAATTCCAATGTGCCTGGCTAGCACATAAACCATATGCATCAATAAATCGATGGCGGGGACTTGGCCTTGAGCTCCTCACCGCGATTTTATAACAATATTACATCATTTACATTCTTAATGCAATGGGGTCAAGATGGGGATGTTACACCCGCACTCTATTTATACATGACTTGACTTGCCTAATAACCTTTACTAGGTCGGCCTTAACTTAACCACATAACATAAAGTTGACTGGGCCGACACCCAATAGGGTGGTCTAACAACCCTTTGACCCACATGGCTGACCCCTAATAGGGTGGTCTAATAACCCATCAACTATAAGTTACGACACTTACAATATAAATGACGACACTTCTGTATAGAGGAATAATAACATCTCTATAGGAATACAAACACTTCCGTATAGAGGAATAATACCATATCTATAGGAGTAAAATATACATATATGAAATACATTCCAAAGTTACATATACATCAACACATAGAAGGTAAACTCGGTGTCATTTCATGTTTAGAGAGTCTAAAAAGAACTAAAGAAGACTCCAAAGGTCCTTTTTCGTAGAGTTAGCCTCTTTGCCCCGGAAAGGGTAAAACAACGGGAGAGAGAACTCTTCCAATCATGATTCATTGGAGTATTCCTTTTTCGTACGTAGTGCCCCCTGGTCCAAAAAAGGGGTAAACTATCACCAGGAAGACGACCATTCAAATACCTCAACAAGCATAAACGCGGCAAGTTTGCTTGGCGATCTTTTCGTATTTTGAGAGCCTGAAAAGAGCTTAAAGAAAGACTCCGGGGGGGTTCCTTTTTCGTAGGAGTTTAATGATCTCGAAAAAGTGATAAACTATAACTCAGTGACTTATTCTCATCATTTTATGAGCACGAGAAAGAACAAAGAGTAAGCTCGGTGTCATTAATAATTGAATTTAATGAGAGAAATAATGACAAAAAAGACGCTCGAAGTGTTGTTCACACCTGATAATACTTAAGAGATGATCATCACGATGACAAATGTCATTAATTAGGCACTTAGCGTCTTTTGCAGCTCAAAGACTAGGTCAAAAAAGTTAACCAAGCGTTTAAATGCAGTAAATAACCCAGACTATAGTAAAAAACCCACTAAAGCATCAAATTATAAAAGGAATATTCCATTCTTGGTTATAAAATGAGTGAAATAGTGAAAACAAATTACAATTTTTTTTACCATGTTTGGAGAGTGTGAAGTGCCGCTTGGATACGAATTTCGTTTGCTGATTCCAGGAGGTACGGTCCACCATTTCGTGAGCGATCAGAGACAGGTAGGCCTAAAATCATCTATGCAACTTTTCAGTGGATTAGTTTTATGTTTTTTGCTTAAATTTTGAGGGTTTTGAGTCGTTTTGGTTGGGGGAAATGTGCCCACGGATCGATGGAAGCCCTCCTTACGGGAACTGCGACAGCCATGCGCCTTCGAAAAACCTGTAAGGGCCTTTTGCACCGACGTCACGCTCTCTGTAAAGACTTCTTGCGATGGCGAAAATGCCCAACTACAACTCAATACCCAACCAAAATGAAAAAGTCTTGAAGCATGGGATGAATTCTAATAGTGTTTATTTGTCCCTTTTGACAGGTTCACAGTGATAAAAATGGTTATTGAGTGGTAAGAATGAGAGAACAAGGTGGATGATGCTCAGGCCGAAAATGATTGCTGCATTGAGGAGCTATGGGTTACTCAAATAATTCTGAGTGATGCGCATGAGTGCCTAAGTTTCACTACTGAAACACATGATCCGATGTTGGGATTCGGTGCAACAACACTTAGAGATTGGGGTACACACACTGAGTCTAGATGTCAAGGACATCTACTTCCTGACAGGATTATCCTATAGGGGGGAACCTATATCTCTTACCAGATCATAAGGAGGTGATCAGATAGTGCACGACATGATTACTCAGTACTCCACTGGAGGAACTGTGACTACTGGTGGGAAGATCCCCATCAAGGAGATTCGAGATCACCCTTTACGTACTATTCTCTACACTCTAGTGAGGGTGGAGGGGAGTCATTCTGCTCACCTTGCGAGCAAGACATAGTTTATGTATGCGGAGGAGTGCATGGATCCTAGGGTATTCAGCTGGTGTGCGGGACTCCTTACCAACCTCTGGAATCAGTTGACCAAGTGTTGGCGCAAGGCGCTAAAACAAGTCAGATATGGGTCCATGGTGATATATTTTCTATTGGAGCAGGTCCCTCATCTACGTCTACATGTGGACTTGGATGACCGAGATGTCAAGGATGCACACATGACTCGATGGGCAGAGGTGATGGCCCACCATGGTGGTGGGGGTCCCATCATAGGATACAGTACAGGGTTCTTTACCTGGCTGGAGGGATAGATCCTCTTGATAGAGGATTATCCGTACAGTAGGATGGATTTCAGAGGTGATCCCGACCTAGTGCTTCCCGAGGAAGCACAATGGGGTGACATCAATAAGACAAACAAATTTTTGTTTTTCATTTTATATATATGTGATTTTTTTATTGTAGTGTTGATGAATTGACATTTTGTGCAGATGTGGTTCCATCGCGACCAGTGGGAGTCTCCCTCATTGCGAGGAGAGGAGTGGTTTCAATTGTAGGTCCTGCAATGCGAGATGCAACTGAGGAGGTGGAGGAGGTTTATGAGAACCTCAACAGGTTGACACTGGATATCCTAGAGCCGGGTGTCCGTGACCTACCTCAGGGTTACCAGAGATACATCATCGGGGTGTCTACACATTTTGGCACACTGTTGGATAAAGTGGCAAGGGCTGTAGTCTGCTATCATGAGCAGCCTAGGGATTAGGTTTATGCTTATGTATGTACTGAAAGCTTATGAGCTTCAGATTTTGTAGAGACTTACTGAAAGCTAGCATGCTTCAAATTTTTATACTAGAACCATCATTTATATATATATATATATATATTTATATATATATATATATATATTTATATATATATATATATATATATTTATATATATATTTATATATATATATATATATATATTTATATATATATATATATATATATATATATATATATATATATATTTTCGACGGCTTTATACATTATGTGTTTTATGGATGATTAATGAGATCTTGTTTACATGTTTTCTTATACAATGGTTTATTTACATGCTATGTATGCTTTTATATTTTTATGAATATGTTATGTGTGGGCAATCTACCAATCTATAATGAAGTTGGCCATCGAGTCGACAGCTGTGTTCATGTCTCGTGGAATGTGAAGGTATTGAATAGATTTAAGGGACCTTTCCAGAAGACAGACTCGTCTGAAGAAATGGAGTAGAGTAGGTTCGCGGATAGGATAAACCCGGTTAAGATGAGAAACCACTAGTTGTGAATCCAAATAGATGACAACGTGGTCCATAACCAAGGAAAGAGCGTCGGTTAGGGTTCCAATGACTGCCTAATATTCTACAGCATTGTTGGTTGCGAAACCTAGACAAATTTCTCCTGAGTTGATAAGCTCGCCGGTGGGAGAATAAAGTACCTAGGCTACCGAAGCAAGGTTACGGGTATGTCAGCTGGCACCGTCTGTGAATCCGTAGCAAGTTTCCATCTGCACATGCAAATAGAACATGGTATAAGAAGCAAAAACAAGATCTAGACACACTAAAATAAAAGCGTCACACCACACAAAACACACACGCCATGTACAGTAAATACAAGATGTCTATACGTGAAAATTTTAGGCATAGTACCTCTTCAGGTAGATCCCATTGCGGTGCTCACCCAAATATATCCCATCATAGTCCTCTAGTTCGTAGGCTCCTTTCTCTTAACACGTTTCACTATGTAGGGTCCGTGCCACATTGTTGGCGGGCAAAACTACCCTATAGCAAGGAAACTAATGCTATCAACTTGGATGGGGTGACAGGTAAGTGTATTAATTGTATTGCAGAGATATTTATGAAAAGAAATGAGTTGTGGAGCTTGAGAACATACCTTTTAACCGGCATTCGATCCTAGCTTTTATTTGATCCCGCGTTTAGTCCTCAAATCCACCTTCTGTTTAGTAAACCTGCAAGACAAACACCTTTCTCAGCGTATCTTGGACAACATATAATGTTCGAAAGAAACAAAAGCAATGTTAAACATTTGATATTGACCAAAACAGATCCAAATTAAGATATTATTTTAGAACACATTTAAGTTGGAACAAGAAAGACACTTCAACCTTTATTGTCAAATGTAAATTCATGTACAAGTTTACCTGACTTTATGACAAGCTCCTGCAGCTTGATTCTAGGATCTTGCTCTTCTCTGGCTTGGATATCTTCAGCATCAACTCCTCCAATGCAAGCTTCTCTTTTAGATCTCTATGTCTCTAATTTTCTCCATCTATCCATCTAACCTTTCTCTTTAGTCTTCCCTATATTTATAGGATCAGAGAAGTAGTTCAGGTCGATATATGGTTATGGAGGAAGTTGGGGAAGTTGGGAAACTACCAGCAACTAATCCTCCTCATGAAATTAATTAAATTTTAATCATTTTTAAGATGTACGCTACTATTGTTTAGTGAAGTAGCGTTTAGGGCGCTACTATGGTGCTTGTCAACTAGCGCTCATCGAGTTTTAAATGTTGAGCGCTACTATGCTGAGAAGGAGTAGCACTCATAGGGCTTTGAGCGCTACTATTACACACTGGAGTAGCGTATAGGTGCTAGTATTATTGAAGTAGAGTAGTGCTCATATCTTAGAATGATATTTTTATGGTTTTTCCAGTAATGTCAGGAAATGGAGTAAGTCAAAGTATCATCTAGGGTCAACATGCTCCTCCATCCAAGTTGTCCTTTTGTGTGATCAACAGCTCAAGGTGATCACGGACGGAGAGGTGCAAGTTTGACCTATAACACACATGGACTCGAACTTACCTGCCCCCAGCTTATCGTGCCTTTGGTCATATGTGAGGACCAAATCACCTTCTTTAAAGACACGGGGTTTGAACAACCTGTCATATTGTGCCTTGATGCGCTTCTTGTGTGCCTCGTTGGAAAGAGAAGCATCACGGTGATTCTCGTCAAGTTTTGCGAGGTAAAGGAATCGCTCTTCGTCGATAGTGGTGTACAGAAGAAGTTCCACTGCGAGTTTGAGAGATGGAATATCGCACTCTATAGGTAGGACTGGCTCCAATCCATAAGCTAACTGGAACGGTGTAAATCCAGTGGCAATCTTAATGGAGGTCCGGTATCCCCATAGTGCAGAAAAGAGCATGTCATGCCAGTTAGACTTGTGCATACCCACCATTCGTTGAATCATGGTTTTAAATACGTTGCTAATAACCTCTACTTGTACAATGGACTATGGGTAGTAAGGTGTTGAGTTTTCATGACGAAAACCCAATCTGGAGCTCAATTCATCAACCATGTGGTTTTGAAAGTGAGATCCATGGTCAGTGACTATGGCTTGTGGAACTTTGAATAGTGACATAACATGATTAAACATGAAGAGTGCGGCAGTTTTTCCATCGTCGGTGTATGTAGGCATAGCCTCGACCCACTTTGTGAAGTAATCCATGGCTACTATGACGTAACCATGCCCCTCGACTGAGGTAGGCTTATAGTGCATGAAGTCAATGCTCCATTTTGCAAAAGGGCCAATGGCAATAACCGGGTGTAATGAGGATGGATGGGTGCGCATTTTCGTTTGAAAATGTTGGCATGGGGGACATTTTTTAACGGCCTCGATGCAATATTTAAAGATAGATGGCCAATAATATCCTACGCGTAGTATCTTCTGGGCTGCATCCATCCCAGAGAGATGACCTCCACAAGCCCCAGCGTGACAGTCATTCAAAACTTGTTCAACCTCCT
Organism: Larix kaempferi; assembly: GCA_027924585.1. NCBI lineage: Eukaryota > Viridiplantae > Streptophyta > Pinopsida > Pinales > Pinaceae > Larix > Larix kaempferi. The sequence continues at coordinate 1,457,550 of BSBM01000012.1, read as the reverse complement.
CATGTGTCAGACAACGTCGAAGTACATAATCTATACCCCGACGATACAGGGTATCACTAACGATCAAGTAATACTTGGCATGGTGGCGTATACGACGCAGTCGTCACGAGACAGTTGGGAATTGAAAGGTTGGGTCTAGAGATATAAGGTAATATCCCTATACCACAGGTGAGATGTGTTGATGAGGAACAATGATTTGTCTGGGAGAGAATCATTGGGATTAAATGCTAAATCAACATGGGGAAGATCGCAAATGAGCTCGACAAACAAAAAAGACTTCTTAGACTTGGATTTCTTGAAGAGGAGGTCGAACTCCTAAAGTATCACGATCCAGCATGAATATAACTTCCCCCCAAGTACTTGACATGTTAAAACGTGGTACATGGGGTTCGAGTCGGTGATAATGGTGGTGGTGCGGAGCAGTATGTAGTGATAGAACTTTTGGACGGCAATGACTACTGCGAGAACGATTCTCTCAACATGTGAATAATGATTTTCATAGTTAATAAGACCCTTACTTAGGTAGTAGATCACATGCTCCTAGGCATTGTTGTATTCTTGTACCAATACCATGGTGATCGTGGTGGCAGAAGCAACAAGATAAAGGATATAATCCTTGTAGTAATTGGGCGGTTGGAGCACAGCGGCATGCGTAATGGAATGTTTCAGACTATTGAAAGATTGTTGCGCTTGATTGTCCCATATGAATGGGACTTCCTTCTTGAGTAGTCTCATATAACCCTGCGTCTTTTGCATGAAATTACAGACAAAATGCCATAAGTAAGTTGCCTTCCCTTGCAAACTTTGAAATTTTGTGATGTCAGTAGGAGGTGGGAGAGAGACGATGGCCTCCACCTTCAAGGGATCAATGTGGATCCCATCCTTCGAGACAATAAAACTGAGGAGGTGTCCCAACTTGACACAGAAGATACACTTGTGAGGGTTCAGGCGGATGTTATATCGACGGAACTCACCAATTCCTTCTGACACTGCGGCGGAAACTTGCCAATTCCTTCCAACGCTGCGGCGGAAACTCACCAACTTTTTCCACCATTGCGGACCAACTCACCGAGTCCTTCCGCCATTTCGACAAAAACTCACAAGTTCTTTCCGCCATAACACTTAGAAAAATTTTGAAATTTTTCAGACCAACTCATTGAGTCCTTCCACCATTGTGAACAAACTTGTCGAGTTCTTCTGCCGAAAGACACTTAGAAAAATTTTCGTACCAACTCGCCGAGTCCTTCTGTCATTGCGGACCAACTCGCTGAGTTCTTCTGTCGAAAGACACTTAGAAAAATTTTCGGACCAACTCGACGAGTCCTACCATGGTTGCGAACAAACTCATTGAGTTCTTCCAGTTTGGCGAACTTAAAAATTTTTAGTCGACCATTTCGATAAAAACTCGTCAGTTCCTTCCGCCGTTTCGACGAAAACGCGTAAGTTCTTCCCGATATAGACTTAGAAAAATTTTCAAAAATTTGAAAGTTTGAAATTTTTCATAATGGTCTATAATGAGCAGGAAGCATACTTACCTCTGCAAGCTGTGATAGGTATCCCATGAAGGCCCAAATGTTGCAAACTTGGCTCTGATACCATTTTGTAACGTACCCACCCATCTATCCAAAACAAGGAAGGGTACATGATGGCAATCTATGGGGCTTTTCAAAAAACTCATCCCATTCATTAGATGCATACAGTTAAGAACAAATGTGTGTAGATGTAAATCAAACAAATATGCATAGTGGAAATAAATTCATCCACACACATATTTTCATTTGCACTCAATATATCAATAGCAGTCATCAATTAATTTAAACAATGCAGAAGTAAATACACATAACAGAATATACTCATCTCACTATAATGCAGTCCAAAACAACTAGCCATGTCGCTACAATGTTCCACCCAACCATAGGCCAGTTGTGTTCATCAAGCTCTCAACACAACTGCCACCCCCGAGCTGGGCATGATTCTTATAAGGAAAAGGGGACATTCACTCATTCACAGCCAATTAATCATTTCATCTGAGCCAAGCCAATCCACAGCTAGGTTTATCAAGCTAGATTTGAACCTTGGAGGCTTACACTCAAGATCAAGCAAAAGTAATGGATTTACCAATACGATGGCCATGGGTTTGGGCTTTCCCCAAATTGTTTCCATCCAAAAACGAATTGTGGGGTGAGGAAAAACATTCATAGGGAGGAAAAACGATTTCTCCCCAACCATCTTAGCATTTAATAGCCAAAATGGTCTCTACGGAACCCCAATTCGATTTTCCATCTTCCCCACTGGTATACAATACAAAAATGCCCTTATCCTAGCTGAGGATCAAGGAGAACACCCAAAAAAAATGGCTGGAAAATGACCAGGTAGATCCCAACTCCAGAGGTAGAGCAATTGGTTAATGGATAATGGCTTGGGGAGCCATTCATGGCTCTTTTCTTGCCTAAGAAGCAAAACGTGATTTCCCATGCAGAGTGGCTTGCCCATACCCGAATTTGGACAGCCATACCTCCCATTCCCCAAGACATTAACTACCTCAACCAACTCTTGGGAGAAATCAATGATTGGGTACAAAAGTCAACATGGGTAGTTGAGGGTTTGATTGGTTCTCTCATTGACACTTGGCTTGACTTGATTGGCTCCAAGGGTTTGAATGTTTTCCCTCCCGATTCCTTGTAAAAATCATACCCCCATCTCTTGTTGCATTGCATAGCTAGTTGTGGGTATTTTATTAAAATGCATATTTACATGATGTCGAAATTCCAATGTGCCTGGTTAGCACATAAACCATATGCATCAATAAATCGATGGCGGGGTCTTGGCCTTGAGCTCCTCACTATGATTTTATAACAATATTACATCATTTACATTCTTAATGCAATGGGGTCAAGATGGGGACGTTACACCCGCACTCTATTTATACATGACTTGACTTGCCTAATAACCTTTACTAGGTCGGCCTTAACTTAACCACATAACATAAAGTTGACTGGGCCGACACCTAACAGGGTGGTCTAATAACCCTTTGACCCACAAGGATGACCCCTAATAGGGTGGTCTAATAACCCTTCGACCCACATCACTTATACAGGGCCGACCCCAACAAGGTGGTCTAGTAACCCATCAAGTATAAGTTACAACACTTCCAATATAAATGACGACACTTCCGTATAGAGGAATAATAACATCTCTATAGGAATACAAACACTTCCGTATAGAGGAATAATACCATATCTATAGGAGTACAATATACATATATGAAATACATTCCGAAGTTACATATACATCAACACATAGAAGGTAAACTCAGTGTCATTTCATGTTTAGAAAGTCTAAAAGGAACTAAAGAAGACTCCAAAGGTCCTTTTTCATAGAGTTAGCCTCTTTGCCCTGGAAAGGGTAAAACAACGGGAGAGAGAACTCTTCCGATCATGATTGGCTAGACTATTCCTTTTTCCTACGTAGTGCCCCCTGGTCCAAAAGAGGGGCAAACTATCACCAGCAACACGACCATTAAAATACTTTAACAAGCGTGAATGCGACAAGTTTGCCTGGCGATCTTTTCGTATTTTGAGAGCCTGAAAAGAGCTTAAAGAAAGACTCCGGGGGGGTTCCTTTTTTGTAGGAGTTTAACGATCTCGAAAAATTGATAAACTATAACTCAGTGACTTATTCTCATCATTTTACGAGCACGAGAAAGAACAAAGAGTAAGCTCGGTGTCATTAATAATTGAATTTAATGAGAGAAATAATGAGAAAAAAGATGCTCGAAGAGCTGTTCACACCTGATAATACTTACAACATGATCATCACGACGAAAAATGTCATTAATTAGGCACTTAGCGTCTTCTGCAGCTCAAAGACTAGGTCAAAAAAGTTAACCAAGTGTTTAAATGCAGTAAATAACCCAGACTATAGTAAAAAACCCACTAAAGCATCAAATTATAAAAGGAATATTCCATTTTTGGTTATAAAATGAGTGAAATAGTGAAAAAGAATTACAATTTTTTTTACCAAGTTTGGAGAGTGTGAAGTGCCGCTTGGATCCGAATTTCGTTTGCTAATTCCGGGAGCTACGGTCCACCATTTCGTGAGAGATCAGAGACAGGTAGGCCCAAAATCAGCTATGCAACTTTTCAGTGGATTAGTTTTATGTTTTTTGCTTAAATTTTGATGGTTTTGAGTCGTTTTGGTTGGGGGAAATGTGCCCACGGATCGGTGCAAGCCCTCCTTATGGTAACTGCGACAGCCATGTGCCTTCGCAAAACCTGTAAGGGCCTTTTGTGCCGATGTCACACTATCTATAAAGACTTCTTGCGATGGCGGAAATGCCCAACTACAACTCAATACCCAACCAAAATGAAAAAGTCTTGAAGCATGGGATGAATTCTAATAGTGTGTATTTGTCCCTTTTGACATGTTCACAGTGATAAAAATGGTTATTGAGTGGCAAGAACGAGAGAACGAGGTGGATGATGCTCAGGACGAAAATGATTGCTGCATTGAGGAACTGTGAGTTACTCAAATAATTCCAAGTGTTGGGCATGAGGGCCCAAGTTTCACTACTGAAACACATGATCTGATGTTGGGATTCAATGCAACAACACTTCGAGATCCGGGTACACACACTGAGTCTAGATGTCAAGGACATCTACTTCCTGACAGGATTATCCCAGAGGGGGGAACCTATATCTCTTACCGGATCATACAAAGGTGATCGGACAGTGCACGACATGATTACTCAGTACTCCACTGGAGGAACTATGACTACTGGTGGGAAGATCCCCATCAAGGAGATTCGAGATTTCCCTTTACGTATTGTTCTCTACACTCTAGTGAGGGTGGTGGGGAGTCAGTCTGCTCACCTTGCGAGCAAGACATAGTTGATGTATGCGGAGGATTGCATGGCTCCTAGGGTATTCAACTAGTTTGAGGGACTCCTTACCAACCTCTGGAGTCAGTTGACCAAGTGTCGACGCGGGGCACTGAAACAAGTCGGATATGTGTCCGTGGTGATATATTTTCTATTGGAGCAGGTACCTCATCTACATCCACATGTGGACTTGGATGACCGAGATGTCAGGGATGCACACATGACTCGATGGGCAGAGGTGATGGCCCACCATGGTGGTGGGGGTCCCATCATAGGCTACAGTATAGGGTTCTTTACCTAGCTTGAGGGATAGCTCCTCATGATAGAGTATTATCCGTACAATGGAACGGATTTCAGAGGTGATCCCAACCTAGTGCTTCCCGAGGAAGCACAATGGGGTGACATCAGTAAGAAAAACAACTTTTTGTTTTTCATTTTATATATATGTGATTTTTTTATTGTAGTGTTGATGGATTGACATTTTGTGCAGATGTGGTTCCATCGCGACCAATGGGAGTCTCCCTCATTGCGAGGAGAGGAGTGGTGTCAATTGTAGGTCCTGCAATGCGAGATGCAACCGAGGAGGTGGAGGAGGTTTATGAGAACCTCAACAGGTTAACACTGAATATCCTCGAGCCGGGTGTCCGTGACCTACCTCGGGGTTACTAGAGATACATCGTCGGGGTGTCTACACATTTTGGCACGCTGTTGGATAAAGTGGCGAGGGCCATAGTCTGCTATCATGAGCAGCCTAGGGATTAGGTTTATGCTTATGTATGTACTAAAAGCTTATGAGCTTCAGATTTTGTAGAGACTTACTAAAAGCTAGAATGCTTCATATTTTTATTCCAGCACTATCATTTATATATATATACAAACATTTTCGACGGCTTTATACATTATGTGTTCTATGGATGATTAATGAGATCTTGTTTACATGTTTTCTTATACAATGGTTTATTTACATGTTATGTATGCTTTTATATTTTTATGAATATGTTATGTGTGTGCAATGTACCAATCTATAATGAAGTTGGCCATCTAGTCGGCAACTGTGTTCATATCTCATGGAATGTGAAGGTATTGAATAGATTCAAAGGACCTTTCCAGAAGATAGACTCATCTGAAGAAATGGAGTAGAGTAGGGTCGCAGATAGGATAAACCCGGTTAAGATGATAAACCACTAGTTGCAAATCCAAATAGATGACAACGTGGTCCATAGCCAAGGAAAGAGCGTTGGTTAGGGTTCCAATGACCGCCTAATATTCTGCAGCATTGTTGGTTGTGAAACCTAGACAAATTCCTCCTGAGATGATGAGCTCGCCGGTGGGAGAATAGAGTACCTAGGTTGCCGAAGCAAGGTTACGAGTATGCCGGATGGCACCGTCCGTGAATTCGTAGCAAGTTTCCATATGCACATGCAAATAAAACATGGTATAAGAAGCAAAAACAAGATCTAGACACACTAAAATAAAAGCGTCACACCACACAAAACACACATGCCATGTACAGTACATACAAGATGTCTATGCGTGAAAATTTCAGGCATAGTACCTCTTCAAGTAGATCCCATTGTGGAGCTCACCCAAATATATCCCACCATAGTCCTCTAGTTCGTAGGCTCCCTTCTCATAACACGTTTCACTATGTAGGGTCCATGCCACATGGACTCGAACTTACCTGCCCCCAGCTTATCGTTCCTTTGGTCATATGTGAGGACCAAATCACCTTCTTTAAAGACACGGGGTTTGAACAACTTGTCATATTGTGCCTTGATGTGCTTCTTGTGTGCCTCATTAGAAAGAGAAGCATCACGGTGATTCTCGTCAAGTTTTACGTGGTAAAGGAAGCGCTCTTCGTTGGTAGTGGTGTTTGGAAGAAGTTCCACTGCGAGTTTTAGAGATAGAATTTCGCACTCTATAGGTAGGACTGGCTCCAATCCATAAACTAACTGGAACGGTGTAAATCCGGTGGCAGTCTTAATGGAGGTCTGGTATCCCCATAGTGCAAAAAAGAGCATGTTGTGCCAGTTGGACTTGTGCGTACCCACCATTCATTGAATCATGGTTTGAAATACCTTGCTAATGGCCTCTACTTTTCCAACGGACTATGGGTAGTAAGGTGTTGAGTTTTCATGACGAAAACCCAATCTGGAGCTCAATTCGTCAACCATGTGGTTTTGAAAGTGAGATCCATGGTCAGTGACTATGGCTTGTGGAATTTTGAACAGTGAGATAACATGATTAAACATGAAGAGTGCGACAGTTTTTCCATCATCAGTGTATGTAGGCATAGCCTCATCCCACTTTGTGAAGTAATCCATGGATACTATGATGTAACCATGCCCCCCGACTGAGGTAGGCTTGTAGTGCATGAAGTCAATGCTCCATTTTGCAAAAGGGGGAATGACAATAACCGGGTGTAACGGGGCTGGAGGTGTGCACATTTTCGTTTGAAAATGTTGGAATGGGTGACATTTGTTAACGGCCTCGATGCAATCTTTAAAGATAGATGGCCAATAATATCCTGCATGTAGTATCTTCTGGGCTGCATCCATCCCAGAGAGATGACCTCCACAAGCCCCAGCGTGACAGTCATTCAAGACGTGTTCAACCTCCTCATGTGTCAGACAGCGTCAAAGAACATAATCTATACCCCGATGATACAGGGTATCGCTAACAATCAAGTAATACTTGGCGTGGTGGCGTATACGACGCAGTCATCACGAGACAATTCGGCATTGAAACATTGGGTCTAGAGATATAAGGTAATATCCCTATACCACAGGTGAGACGTGTTGATGAGGAACAATGATTCGTCTGGGAGAGAATCATTGGGATTAAATGCTAAATCAACATGGGGAAGATCGCAAATGAGCTCAACAAACAAAAAAGACTTCTTAGACTTGGATTTCTCGAAGAGGAGGTCGAACTCCTGAAGTATCACGATCCAGCATGAATATAACTTCCCCCCAAGTACTTGACGTGTTAAAACGTGGTACATGGGGTTTGAGTCGGCGATAATGGTGGTGGTGCAGAGCAGTATGTAGTGACAGAACTTTTGGACGGCGATGACTACCGCAAGAGCGATTTTCTCGACATGTGAATAACGAGTTTCATAGTTAATAAGACCCTTACTTAGGTAGTAGATCACATTCTCCTGGGCATTGTTGTATTCTTGTGCCAATACCATGGTGATTGTGGTGGCGAAAGAAACAAGATAAAGGATATAATCCTTGTAGTAATTGGGTGGTTGGAGCACAGCAACATGCGTAATGGCATGTTTCAGACTATCGAAGGATTGTTTCACTTGATCGTCCCATATGAATGGGACGTCCTTCTTGAGTAGTCTCATATAACCTTGCGTCTTTTGCATGAAATTACAGACAAAATGCCATAAGTAAGTTTCCTTCCCTTGCAAACTTTGAAATTTCGTGATGTCAGTAGGAGGTGGGAGAGAGACGATGGCCTCCACCTTCAAGGGATCAATGCAGATCCCATCCTTCGAGACAATAAAAATGAGGAGGTGTCCAGACTTGAAATAGAAGATACACTTGTGATGTTTCAGGAAGATGTTATATCGCCTGCATCTGAGGAAAATGACCATTATATGATCAATGTGGTACTCACGCTATCGTGAATGGGTAGGTAGGTCGTCAAGATAATGTTCCACAAAGTCCTTCACACCATGAAAAGCGTATGACATGGCCCGCTGGAATGTGGCACCAGCATTTTTGAGACCAAAAGGGAGCTTGCGATAAGCAAACGTGCCCCAAGGGCAGATGAAAGTTGTCTTATGTTGGTTATCCTGGTGAATCTCAATCTGGTTGTAACTGGAAAATCCATCCATGAATGAGAAGATGACACTTCCGACAAAATTGTCTATGATCTAGTTGATGAAGGGAGTGGGGTAGTTGCCATTAGGACAAGCTTTGTTCAAATCCTGATAATCAACATAGACTCGTATGGTGCCCTACTTCTTAGCTACAGGGACAACATTTGAGACCCATTTTGTTAATGGAATAGGGTAAATGAAACCGGCCTTCAAGAAATTTTCAATTTCTTCCTTAATCACTGCAGTTTTTCAAGGGTGTACTGGTCGTAGATTTTGTCGGACTGGTTTAGCATTAGGATAGGTTTGAATTTCATGTGAAACTATAGCATGGTTTATCCCAGGAATTTCCTCGTATTCCCAAGCAAACACGTCTCAAAATTTCTTGAATAAGACCATGAAAGTAGTAAGTTCTTCAGGGGAACACTTCTGGCCTAAACGAATGTGTTCCACTACACTGAGAGTGATTGAGATGTCAACCGGGATGGTGGCTTCAATGTTTTCCAATTTTCCCTTGGAGTCTGTATGACACGTGAGGATCGGGGACTGTGGGTTGGGGTAGACATCCGGGGTAAAAATGGTGGTGATGCTGTTCTCCACAGTATCCGATGAGGGAAGGAAACACGATCGATGATGGAGGTCTTCCCATGGAGGTTCGTCCCCACTCATCATCTCCATAATGGACTCATCAGAATGAAAAGTCTGGAATAGAGGGTCGGGTAGGGACGATGTCCATTGTAGAGAACAGGATGTAGAGGCCACAACTAAGTGGTCCTCTGGTGATAACTGGATAGCCTCGTAAGTGAGTTCCATGGGTGAAAGAGGCATGGAGTCTCCAATCAAGTTCATACTGGCTTCATCAGGTACAAGCCATGGATCGTTAGAGTTGGAAAAGGATGAAATCCCAGAGGAGATCATGTTCACTGTGGAAACATGATCGGGGGAATCTGGAGTTGGAAAAACACCCATAAGAGATGAGTCTTTTATGAGGCCAACCCCCATGCTCTCATATAGCTGTGAAGATTTCCAAAGTAATGGGACACTATCGCCAGAATGAGTAGCGGTGTCCGGTGTACAGAAGTCCAGTTGGTCGACAGTGACAATTCGACCTTGGTGGGGGAATTGCACAATGCGAAAGACAGATGATGCGACCACAGTCATAGTGTAAAACCAATTACAACCAAGTAGGAGATTATAATCCAAAGAGGCTATGACTACTTCCACGTTAATGGTTGCGGTCTTACCCCCCAACTCGACCGCTAAGGCTTGTAACAACCCATGGGGTTGGAAACCACAACTGTCGAATGCTTTCAAGGTGGTGGGAGAACGGCTTAACTCAGGAGAACCAATGGCTCTCCAACATGATATTGACATAACCAAGTTAGAGGCACCTTAGTACAAAATGGTATGATGGATTGTCTTCCCATCAACGTTCGTAGCAACTTGAAATGCAAGTTGGTGGGAAAGCCTCAGCTTAAAATACTCAAGACGAAACATGACGGAATTAGAGGAATCCAGATCAACTGTGCCAATGGTAGCGAGAAGAGTCTTGCACTGGTTGGGACAGTTTTGCAAGACTTCTAGCATCGACATAGCACAAGGAGCTTGTGCCAAGTCATCTACAATATTGTAGTTTTGAGTTTCCCAAGCATTGGGATTGAAAACGGATTTTCGAATCATACTCTTAGGTGGACACAACACTGACTCTAAAGAAGGATTCTCAATGGTGAGAGAAGCATGTGGTACGGTGATGTTAGGAATAGAAGCCAAATATTTTTCAATATTACTTCCAACGGGTTTCTTCTGAGGGACTAATTTGTACGAGCATGAACGTGTGTTCAAGTTAATCGTCTCACTATGCATCATGAGAACATGCACGATGGAGGATGCCTCTCCATGGGAAGGAGAGGTTTGAGTGATCAGTTGTTGGTTCTGGGTGGGGAAGGGATCGTTGAGAACTACGGTAGTATATTTTCCTTTGAGAAACTTCTGCACTTTGTCTCGGTGAGGACATTCCTTGGAAAAATGGTCACCACCACACAGTAAACAAGGATACTTCAACTTCCTCTTCTGTTTGGTGTCTTCAAGGGTGGGCTTGGGCTCCTGCTGATTAGAATATTTCTTAGGTTTTCCTTTGTTTTTCTTCTTACCACCGGATTTCTGGGATGAAGTTGATTGAACAGAATTCAACTCTTCGATGGAGGCAGGAGTGGTTGACTTGGTGGTGTTGTTTCCATACTGCGGTGGAGATGGGGAAGAACCCTAGGGGTTTGACGGTACACCAGTTTGAGTAGAAGGCTAGGATTTAAGGGAACCAATGATGCCATCGACCTGAGGTCCCTTGGGTGGTTTCACATGGTCATACGTAGGGCAGGGTGTGTCACGAACAATTTCATACAACGTGCCAGATTGAGCATAGACCAAGTCTAAGTAATGGGCATGGGAAATAGCTTGTTCCTTGGTGATGGATCTTCCCATGGCCACGTCTCAAGCTATGATAGGTAAGATATACTTTGTGAACCATTCAACTAATATTTGGTTAGGAATATGAGCCTTAATAAGATGTCGTCTCCTCCGCCACTCATGGATATGATCTGAAATATGAGTTGCACTATTCTAGCGAAGAGAGGTTAATAAGTTTGTACTAGTCTCATAGCATATGGGCAACTGGAAATGGGTCAAAAATGACATAGCAAGAGAATGGAAATATGGAAAAGAGTTGGGTGGTAATTCAATATACCACTTGGCAGCTGGGCCGGTGAGATTTCGTTGGAATAACCTAAGTCGGATTGATTCATCCATCAAGGACTTGGATGAACACCATAAGTGGTATGTCATCACATGATTTTTTGGATCCTCACCAATTTTTCCATCAAATTTCGGAATATTTGATGGTAGTTTCACCAGAATTGGTGACCAATTATATCCGTGGAAGATGGGGTCATTATTCAGACAAGACAGGTCGAGTAGGTCCAACATAGCCTAAAAGGGCAGTTGTTGATTTGGCTGCGGGTACTGATAGTACTGATATGGCATGTATGGACCAGTGGGACGTTGCATCGACTAGTTTTAGGGTGTTCCCAGAGGAAACTGGTCGTAAGGGGGTATGCCGCCCGGACCGTATGTAGGTCCGCCACCATAATAAGGTGGTCCGTTGCCATAGGGTGTGGGTCCGCCACCACCGCCGGGGGGGTGGAGGTCCACCACCACCGCCGGAGGGGTGTGGAGGTCCATGACCACTATCAGGAGTGGGTGGGGGTCCACCGCCACCGCTGAAATAAGGTGGTCCTCCACCGCCTCCTCTAGAAGGGGGTGGTTCACCACCTCCTCCATCGAAAGGGTGTGGCCCTCCTACACCACCTCCACCGAAATAGGGTGGTATTCCACCACCGCCTCCGAAATAGGGTGGTCCTCCACCATAAGATGGGGGTCCACCGCCACCAGGGGTTTGGTCCTCCACCTCCGCCGAAAGGGGGAGGGCCTCTGCCTCTGCCTCTAAGAGGGGGTGGGCCATTGTTTCGAAAATGAGGTGGGCCTCCACCAGAAGGTAGAGGTCCACCTCCTCTGGAATTGAATGGGGGCTCGTTGCTTCCAGCGGGAGGTGGAGGGGGACCAAGTGGGGGTGATGGTACTTGAGGGATGGTTGGTGGGGGTCCATTTTGTAAAACATTTCGATGCCCCCATAGAGTGTATGGAATTCTGGGATAAGGTATCCCATAGAGTGCGTTTACGAGGTTGAATTGTGCTGACACAAGGTTAAGATAACTTTGATACGCTTGGATCCATGGCAGTTGGTTCAAATGGGATGGTCCCCCAAGATGAGATAATCCCATGGTGGATTCTTTGATGGATAGGGAAGCTCCAGCGGAAGGACTAATGAGAACTCCTCCTCCCCTATTATGGTTAGGAGACGAGGGTTTCCCCCCAACTGCAACGTGTTGACCACTAATTAGTGGTTGACCCAATGTAGGTTGTTGATTATCTAGTGTGGGATTAACATTACTCGAAAGAAAAGTAGGGGGTAAAGAGTATCCTCCCTGTGATTTTTGGGGTGGGGGAGGAGTGGGTAATGTGCTCGTAGTAGTAAGAGGAGTGTTGGATTGTTTTCCCTCAACATGTTGAGTTGTTTGAGGTATAGAAATGGTCTCTTGTCTAAGGGGTGTATTTGCAGGAAGTGAGGGTTGACCAGGTTCATAAGTGGGCACATTGTGGATGGATAGTTCCAGTGAGTCATAAGATAATGTGTGAATCAGGATATGTCGATATGCGGGTAATGTCGGGTCTTCAACCATTCGTAAAAGACTTTGCCTTTGAAATTCCTCACCCATGGCACGTAATCGATTCAAGCGATCACAAAAGGGTCTGAAAAGTTCATCAGGAGTGGGCCAACTGGGTGGGGATGTAGTGGAAAAATGGGCCACTTGTTGACCTAGAGATGTTTACCAAAAGGGTGCAACTGGACCAAACGTAGCTGATACAGGGTCGTCCTGGGGGTGATTTAACCATTCCACCGATCTAGGCTCTCCTGGTAAAATGGGAGGGAGAGGTACATCTTGTGATGTGGAATTTTCTGCCTCTTCACCCCTTGAGGGGTTGGAGGTGAGTGAATCTGGAGGGAACATGTGTGCCCCAACATTCAAAGTAGGGTTTTCTACTTCAAGTGACACAACCGTGACATGTGGATCCATTCGTACCTTCAAAATTACCTCATGATTAAGGGGATATTTGGGTGGTAAGTTCAAAATCCTATGAGACCTTCTCCAAGGACAGTCATCCAGAGTGACTGAAACAGAGTTTCTCCTAGGTGTAATATAAACAAAATAAAAGAAATCAAAAAAAAATCTACACAAACTAAGGCCGCAAGCAAACTTATGTGATAGGTGTGGATTCAAAAGTCTGGAACCTCACAGGATTGTCAAGGCTTCTCAACTCTCTATATACCACGGGGTCCAACAATAAAACGCGACAAGGAGGATTGGGATTGTACCCTTTCCTGAATACCCAACTACCTGGATGACACGTGTGTATTAATCTCCCCGAGTGATGATATTGGTGTATTGCTCTATCAAGACAACCAAATGGTCAACTCAGTTGGTTTCAGGAATCCTAAGAGTGTCTCCCGATATACACAAGGTACGTGGGAGCTCAAATCCGTGTTGGTGTTGTCTAATGCACAACCGTACAGCACGATACCTTCCAATATACTGTTGAGTATGTGAAACACCTTTTGATATACGCAAAGTACGTGAAGTGCCTTTCGATATACCTTAAGGCACGTGAAAGAACCTTTGATATACTGGTTGGTACATGAAAGAGCTTCGATATACCTATTGGTACGTGGAAGACTACAATACCCCCGGGATGCAGTGCAGGAAAATAACGACAACTGTCATGTTTTAAGATGCTAGAACACGTCTCTAGGATTGACTGCTTAGCGTAGCCTGTGGTCAGACTCAGAGCGCTTGTCACAGGTGGAAAACAGGTGTTCTGTGACGGCGTCGCAAGATGTAAAACTAAGTTGAGCTCCGATGGCGCAGGTTGTAGAGAATAAAATTGCACCCGAGAGAGGACGTCACTTTGGATATACTAACCAAGTGCGACGGGAGAAATCCCAATGCAAATATGGAAATATCTCCAAAAATGAGCAATCGAAAGGTTTGACAATCACACATACAAACTCAGAGGAAGTCAACAGACTCTTCAGAAAGAAGATCTGATGGTGAAAGAGGCTTAGGAGGAAAATGAAATGGCTCACAAAGAAATCAGAGAAAATGACTTTCATACTGAAAAATTAAAACAATGCACGTATTTCCCCAGTATGGTCGCCAAATTTGTTACCAGACAATCTACCAAAAGTGGACTTAAGGTGTGATCTCCCTAGTTCAACATGAATCTAGAAAAAATAGGACAGAATGCAGATCTACTTTCCTAGATCAATAGAAGTGAAAACAAATAGATGGTTCACTTACCTTAGATTTGCAGATTCCTTTGCTCTTTAATAGTTAAGGAAGTAAACTCTAAACATCATCAATGAGACAACATTTATGGAAAGAGATTGTATTACTGTATAAAAACTGGAAATACATAGAAGAGTGAGGATTACAACCAAGCCCTAACGTTGCAATTTTCCTCCAACAAGCCAAGCCAATGCCTCTAAGGAGAAATGGGTGCCTCCAATGGATGAGTGATGATCCCCTAAGCTCTATTTCACTAGCATATGGATGCTATAGCCTTACTCCCTTTGGAATGGTAAGGAGATTCATATATGTAGGACTAGGAGAATAGGGTAGGTTGAGATATAGTGGGAGAGGACTAAGGGATCCTCCCAAAGGGATAGGAAACCAAATGCCAGCTCCCCCTATAGGTTAGGGATAGAGATCCAAGTCACACACCTTCGAAAAATGGCTCGAAGATGCCCTTTTTCCACTTTAATTAACATCCTCACAAGATTCATTAGGACAACCTGCGTCGTCGCATGCTACACAAAGGTGACTTGTGACGACCTAATTCAACTCTATGGAAATAGGTCAGTATGTCTTCGAGTTTGACTTCCTAGTCATGGGAACTTCAGGGATGTAAACACCGAGTCTTATGATGGCAAGATTTAGGTGTAACACTCCTCCAATGGTTCATCTCCATTACTTCCTTCATAGTTAACACCAAAAATTTTAGCCTCCATACTGAGGGACCCAACCATGCCAACCTTCTTAGTGTAAGTGGATACCATATGAGAATGAAACCATGGGATAAAAAAATCAGAATTGTGGCCATACCTTGGTACCATGTCTTTCTCTTCATGTGGTAGATCTTTGATGACTTTGCCTTCCACCAAATCTTCTGGTTCACATCCAACCGATGTGTGCTTGTCTTCTGCTTCCTGATGAAGCTTAGGAGGTGACTGTAAACCTGATTCATGTTCATCCTTTGGATCAAATCCACAAGTTGTCTTACCACTCCTGACAACATCATCATCCCTTATAATTATTTTAAGATCACCCACCAAGAAACTAGGAGTGATTTCACCTTCCACATTTCCAACAACCAGATGTTGGACTGCTGGATCTTCAGTTGTGCATGGACCTTCTTCATCTACTTCCGATGAATTATTTGGTAACTCATAAACCTTATGGATGATGCAAATAGGCTGATTTATATTTTCCTCTTGCTTCTCCTTCATATCAATACCTTTGGTCCTCTTTTCTTCTCTACAACTCAATTCCTTTCCTGATGGCTTGTTGGTCTTCAAGGAAACCACATATGTCACTGTTTTGACTTTCTTGGGTATCAAGAATCCCTCTTATTTGCACACATCATTTACCATCAATGCAATCTTCAGCTTTTTAAAGCTAGAGTAGGGATCTTGAAATAATATTTGGATCTCATATGTGCAAAACTCTCTGAAAGATATGAGTTCTAAAATCTCATCTCTCAATGCATAATAAGCTGTGAGGTACTCAAAGGGTCTCCTTAACTTCACTTCCTCAACAAATTCATACTTTGGATAGTAAAAATATGCATCATAACATTGGTCATCATAGTCACCATCATCTCTTTTGAAACTACTCGAAAATATGCATGATGATTCTTCTTCTTCGACTACAACTGACAATAGCCTCATGGCTACAAATTTCAATTGTGATCTGCAATATTATTCAAAAGTGAGATTCTTTCTTTCCAAAGGGGTGTAGGAAAGTGCTTTGATACCACTGTAATGTACCAGCTTAGGATTGTGGCACAAAAACTCAAGACTTCTCAAAATTGACTAAAATAGTGATTGTGGAAGCTAGAATTGGTGGAGATGGGAAATATCAAAGGCTATGGATGGATGGAAGGTTCTTATCTAATTTTATATCTCTGCACAACGTACTGAGACCATTTATGTTTCAAGAACATCCTGGCTGAACTCTACTCCAATGCTCCTGGAGTTCTCAGCATATACAAACTAGTATGGGTAGGAAAATTGACTAAGGGTTGGAGAAGGTTGTTGAAGACATAATATAGGTTAACTAACATTCATTTACAGTCATATAATCTCAGAAATTTATATGCAGATATGGACAAGTCTTATAACAAATCTAGTAAAATTGCAATTCAGGACAACTCAGCTAGTTCAACTTATGGATTCCCAAATAGTGCTCAAAGGAAATAAAATTTATGAAACAGAGGTTGTATCATGAAATAGGACATGTTATATAACTCCAGGAATAGGAATAACTTCATTTGGACTTATACTCATTGACTTATGAATCATACACTAAAAGCTAGTCAAATTCTAGCTAAATCTAGAAGGGGTGCACAAATTGGAGAAGAAATCAGAGTTCTGTAATTTGTATTGGAAATAATGACATCATAAAATTAAATAATATGTTATTACATCAGAAATAGTCCAGTATTCCTTTCATAAAATTATAGAAGGATCTCTCTTCCTGTACATGATAAACTAGCTGCAAAACTCAAGAAGGAGGAGGGATTCGATATCTGAACTTGGTGAAGATGATTTTGAAATTTAAATTCTACATGATAAGATTCAATACCTGAAAATAAACTCTGTGATAATGGCTTAATTCCATCATTCTCTCACATAAATATGGAGCACATCTCCCATGCTTGACAAGGGGCACACCTCCCAAGTCTCAGATGCACAAATGCATCCATAAAATTTCTCATACTAACAAAAGACGTGAAATGGATTTAGAATCCTTCTTGTATAGAATGCATGTTGACCTATTGATCAATTTACTTGTCTTGGTGACTTGTGAGAATAGGTCACCCATGAGTGGACATACTTTCCTTACTTTGCTTTGGCTTTCCTTCTTTTTCCTCTTTTTTTGACTTTCCTTCTTTTCTGAACTTTCCTGCTTTTCTTGTTTTATCCTACTTTCTGGATTTATGTTGCTTTTCCTGAAATATTCTTATTTTCTCATTTTTGACATCATTTTTGGACTCATGTGGCTTTACTTGACTTCTTCCTCAAGTCACTCCTCCAACCTTATCCACTAATGCACCCTAGTGGAGCATTTTCTCCATTTATTCAGCTTAATAATAAAATATTAAATGCACCATAAATATTTATTCCAAGTGGATAGAAAACTATGGATAAAATTAAATGCACACTCCTAATTAATTAATTGCCTCATCTTAACCCCTCATTAATTAATTAATTCAATCTGTCACTAGGATCCATGGGGTTCAATCTTCTTCATGGTGCCGACAAAATGGGAACATGATAGATGCCTTCACTTCATTTAGTAGGACACATTCTGATTGCATGCACCTTTTGACCAGTGGCAGAGAGTTGAGCCATTGGGATTATTCACATAGGGAAGCACTTTTCTTTCCAATTGGATCATGGGGTTGGATTTTCTCTTCTATTCCTATTTGGGAGAAAATACACATAAGTGATATTCCTGCTTGCATCTATGGAAACTTCTTGGATACATTTTACACTTCTTGTGAGTAGTATGGGAATCCATGGAATTTTGATGATGCCTACTCTTTTTTTGATTGGACATGAGAATCACACCCTTGTCATTTAAACAACAATGTTTTGATCTTTGATTCTTATGTGCATTAGACACATAAGAACCTTCGAAGGAGCTTAGAGATATTTGTTTGGGTTTGGCCCTACCTAGTGGATGCATTTTTCATGATCTATGATCTCTCTATGATTCAACCTATCATTGGGGGTGACACACTTTCAGTATGGTTGCATGATCTTGTCAGTACCCATGATGGTTCCTTCATCTTTCCTAGTACCCTTCATGGTTCCAACTTCTAAATGGTATTGATGATGTTTGAGGGGATGCACACCAAACAGTGGGGCCCTAGTATTCCTTGGGATGTCAAGTTTCCCCACATGAAACTGCCATATGGAGATTTGCATATGAGGTAGTGGGATCTAGGAATTCTTTTGCGTGATGGAATTTGTTGGATGACATTCTCATTGGTTAGAGTGAACTACAAGCAATGGGATCTAGGTGTTGCTCGTCTTTGGAGCATTTTTTTCATGTCTTCTTGATGGATCAAGTCAACCTTATCTCTCATAAGTTCATCAATGTTGCGATTTAATTCAATATCCTACTTGGGGAGCATTTATCTAGATGCAATTGTGGTTTGCATGTGGGGTGCATTGGAGGATGTATCTTACACCCTACATTTCTAAGGATCCAGGAATCATTCTTGGTATAAAGTAATTCATCTGGAAGATTCATGTAGCAGTATGTGGGGTAGAGACATTCCTTGATAGGGATGAGATGAATAAACTTAAGTACCTCCCCAAGTGTTGTTAGGGAAAATACCTTATAGCAGGGGATGGATGATACCAATGTACCTAGGGATGACAGATAGATATATAAGGTTTCACACTAATTACTGTAAACAAATGAGATTAGGGTTTTATAAAAGAGTGCCTTATTTATGGCGGTTGGTCCTAGATTTCTCCCAGTATCCACAGAACTATACCTGCAAACCAACAAGCCTTACTCAAAATGATTTGAATATAAACATATAATGATATTGACAAAACAATGTAGCATTAATTATACTAAAAAATCCAACAAAATTGACATTTTATTGGGATGGGAAGAATATCTCGATCTTTATTGTCAAAGAAATGCAGAAAAATACAACTGATATACCTGATCTTGCTTCAAGCAATTCTACAACCAAATTCTGGGATCTTGCTCCTCTCTTGAATTGAAATTCCTTCAACATAACAATATATTTCTCTCCAAAATTGGCCTCTTCCTCATGGCCTCCCATTGTATTTATGGCCAAGGCAGGAAGTTAGATTCGTGAGGCAGTTGAATTGGGAAGTTGGGGGAGTTACAATACCAAACTCAACTAATCCCAATTCGTATTCTTAATATATTTTTCAATTTCATGTTAATATACCCGCAGGTATGACACTAGGAAATAGGCGCATGGTGTGCGACTAGTTCTCTTAGCAACTCGCACATACACTTTTAAGTGATGTGCGTGGGTTGTCAATATTGGAACCCGCACATGAGCCGCTAGATGTCAATTATTAGAGTCGTGTCTTTCCAATGAAATATGCAGAAAAATAATATTTTCAGCTGAAGATGTGGGATCTCAACACTAAGTCATCTAAGGTAAACCCAACTCTTCCATCCATAGTGTCCTTTTGTGTGATCGACAGGGCGATGTTATCACGGACGAAGAAGTGTTGATTTGACCTATAGCAGATGCCCCCTAATGTGTGAGGTCAGAGGTAAAAGATGGATGAAATACATTATAATCCAAGTCAGAGGAGGAGCAAGGAAACCACAGGACAAAGTCACAAAAGTACCTTAAAGAAACAACCAAGGACAGCGAGCAATTACAATCTTGACATCAAATAGATGTTCAGTATGATAGAACATGATATCCAATACATAGCTAGGATATGTATATAGAATGGCCACTGAAATACAAGCGTGGATCCATGTCAAAAATAGGAGATCATAGACATAACAACAAGCTGGATCTATGTCTCATCAAGAGCCAAAAATAAGTGTGGCTCATTCTTGCGCAACTTGGGTAATAACATAAATATGGTGATGCTATTATAGTCCCAAGGTATTCATCCAAAAAATCCCAAGGTACGAACCCTGACCATGTGAATAAATGAGTTGGATTCGAACATGGGGGGTACCATTTGATTACCGGTATTTGATGTATACCGTTAACAAACACGAGGGCGTCCACCAATAATGTAAATGGAGCCCAAGGAACCTAGTACATTCTAGCAAGTGTGAATAAGTGGAATTGAAGTTGAACACTTGAAAAATCCATCGAATAGGAGACATTGATGTATTCCCACTATCCAATAGCGAGGGTAATTGCCACTAATGGCTGCAATCCCCAAGGTACTATCCAAAACTCTAAGCTTCGTTCCCACAGCATGATGAGATGAGGTCGATGGGAAGAAGTCCATTGGAAGGGAGGATTTAATGCATCCTCCATCATCCAACACGAGGAAAAATCACAAGATTGAGTTGATTTGGAGTAGGACCGATACAAGATGAAACAAACTGACACCAAGGATGGATGACATATGAATTCAAGGTAACTGCAAAATGGCCGACACAGGCTGTATCCTTGAACCGTGGGCATGACACAAGAGGGACTTAGGAATATTTTAATGTAACGGGAACATGATATAAACCTGCAATGTAGGAGACATTTGCAGATTCTCCATATGATTGGAAGAGTAACTAATCGGAGGAGTGAAAACTCTGAGATCAAGTTCATCCTAAGGTCAAAAACTAAAACCCAACTGAATGATAGACTCAATAGGCGTTTTGTTCAAGGACATGACTGCCGTGTTGCCTTTAAAATAGAAAGATGTTTGATACCCTTCCCTTCCCTTTTCTCTTTTTATGAAAGAATATCCTTCTTGTTTGTTTTAATGAGTCCAAGAAAGAAAACTCAATAGTCTCTCTTCATTTTTGAAGCAGGCCTGAAGAAAGAGGGAGAAGATTGCTTGATGTAAGTCCAACCATGTGTAAATTTAATGAGCCCATGGGAGGAAAAATCAGGACCTTATTCATTTTTTACAAATTTTGAAGAAGAGATAGATGAATACTCTATAACACTTATCCATGGAATTTAATATTGAGCATGGATCAGTTTATGCTCGCTGGTGTTTTCTTTTTTGAGGAGTCTAAAAAACTTAAACATTAACTCCATACACCTACTCGTGGATTTTAGTATCGAGCCTAAGTTGGTATGTGCTTGCCAGTGTTTTCTTGTTTGAAGAGTCTGAAAAACTTAAACAATAACTCTATATACCCTCTCGTGGATTTCACATCGAGCCCGAGTAGGTGAATGCTCGTTGGTCTTTTCATGTTTTGAGAGTCTGAAAACCCTAAAGAAAACTCCTAAAGGTCCTTCTTCGTACAGTTAGTCTCCTCACCCAAAAAAGTATAAAACAATGAGAGAAGAACTCTTCTAGCCATGTATGAATAGAGTATACCTTTTTCGTAAATGATCCACAAAGGTCTGGAAAAGGGGTAAAATTATACCTAAGTGGACGTCGCTTCAAATCCTTTAACGAGTATGAAATGACAACTATACTCAACAATCTTGTTTATTTTGAAAAATTCTAATAAGGGATTAAAAAGACTTTATAAGCTTCATGGACACTAAGTTCCATGACCTATCAAGCGATGAAATACTATCGACAACTAGATTAGTGATATATAACATGATCAAGAAAGATTCCTAAATGACATAGAGTAACAGGGAAATACTATACCTCATTAACATCTCGTCAAGGAAAACAAACCTTAAAATACCATCGGTAGGAAATATAGTGAGTTCCATCGTTTGTACTTTACCTAATCAACAAAAAGCACATTAGTGGATTAAATAAAGTATTTAAAATGATTTCGAAACTATACTAAAATATGAAAATTGGGTAAAAAATTAATTAGATTTTCTATAAATAGTTTCAAAAACATAACAAACTCACCATTTCAAAGCTTTGGAGCAAAAATTGGAAAACCAACCTCTACTTCTGTTTCTCATTGTGATCACTTCGGGTTACCGAATCGAATTCCGTCACTTCCAAGTAAGTAATATCTTCCTTCTCTTCCATTTCAATCCAAAATTTGAATTGTTAAATGGTCATTTTTATTTTATTTTATTGACCTTTTTATTTTAACTCTGCATGCCTGTGGGTTCCCTTGTGGAATACTCGTGCATACGAGGAAAGTGCGCAGCTCTTCCAAAAAGGAACCCACGGGTGAGTGCTTCTATCTAATAGGGACAGTCGCACACACCGCAATAAAAATGAAAAAAAATAAGAACTAATGCATGAAATGGTTGGCCAACTGTAGGATGGTTCTAACTTGGCGAGAAAGAGAACATGAAGACATGGATAGGAAATCCATGGGGGATCCATTGACCCTCAATGCGTTGAGAAGATGTGGGTTGCTTAAATTCTACTGAACCGTTAACATGCGATCCCAATCACAATTACTTGAAATGATGGTGCAATACTGGGATTCCGAACAAGGGGTCTTCAATATCCAAGGGGAGATCCTTGAGTTCGCTATTAACGACATGTATTTTATAACTAGTCTCTCCCAAAGAGGGGAGATGGTCAACCTTAAAGGCACATCTCGAGGTGCGGATACACTTTCCGTACAAGACTACATAAATGCATAATGTCTTCCAGGTACTAAAAAGAGTGGCAGTCATATTTCCATAGCAACTATTGCAAGCTTTCCATTGAAATTTATCTTAAGTGTTCTAAACAGAATAGGGGGAAATGCAACGCAACATCTTGCATCTCGGAACTACATGCAAGTTGGCATAGATTGCTTGCGTGGAGTTGTTTTCGATTGGTGTTCCAGTTTGCTAGTGAGCATGAAACACCAACTCACCGAGTGTAGAACAGGTAGGAAAAATAATTTTGGTTATGGTAGTATTCTTTGCACCTTCTTCTTTGAGAGGGTTCCTGCTTTCAGTCCGAGGATGGCCTTTCCCCCACTCAATCCTCACGAGCCACTCATGACTCGTTGGGGAGACATATTCAAATGCCAAGGTGGTAGTGAGAGTAACCTATCTTATGCCGACAAGGATTATTGGGCATGGTGGGGTTGGCAGGTGTCGGCATTGGATCAGTTTCCCTATGCGAGGATGGACTTCTTCAATGACCCTAAGCTAGCTCTTCCTCTAGGATCCACCTAGGGATAGATGGGTAAGAAAAAGTTTCTTTTTGAAAACTTATTTCATTTTTTCATTTTATATGTATATAATATTTTTGATGAGTTTGGAGTATTAATCAATTTGTCTCATGCAGATGTTGGACCTCTATGTCCCGATGGACATCCTCACACATTTGTATGACCAATTGAGCTAGGGGGCATCGATTCCATGTTGACGAGCATAGAGGGAAAGATGAGTTGGTTGACTCATGACATCCCAACTTACAAGATGAAGCGGATGCCGCTTGACATGCGGGAGGACATAGTGGGTGTGCCCCCAACGTGGATTCGGCTACTTAGGAAAGTAGCTAGACTAGTTATCTATTACAGAGAGGCTGTAGAGGAGATGGCAGAGGCTTCTCCTTCTCCATCAAGGAGGACATATATGTATATTTTTTAGGCCGTTGAGCCCATTTTGTATATTGATATGACATTGTGACAGACTTGTTGACCCAAACTCATATATTTTTTGATATGACTTATATAGAGTATTGGTATTATTTACATATGTGTCTTATCTTTATGTGTGAATTGTTTCTTATGATTGTATGTGATGTAGATGCCAGTCTAGAACAAAATTTGCATATGAATCAACTAAAGCATTTAAGTTCCTTCGAATGTATTGATATGTAATATAATCAAAATGTCTTTCAAGTAACCTAATTCGCAAGAACTGATGTAGCAAAATAGGATCTCTAACATGATACTCACCCATTACCTAAAACACAACCAACTACGAGTCCAGTCTTACCTCCATATGTGAAATGCAATGGTGAAGAGCATCTCGAAGTAATTAAATGACTGTGCTATATTCAGCCACATTATTCATTGTGGGGCCTAAGCAAACCCCGCCCGAAGACACAATTTGGCCAGACAGTGAGTAAATAACCCAGGCTGCTGCAGCCAACTAACAGGTGTGGCGACTAGCGCCATCAGCAAATCCTATAAATTATTCAGCATGCATGTGAAAAAAAAAACCAATAGGCACATAAGACATGGCTATAACCACAAGCAAAGCTAACTCTAAAAAAATGTACAGCTATAATACATGAAAAAGCATAGAGGCCTAAGCATAATAATTTTTCAGGTAGAACCCATTTCTAGGCTCCGGCAACTTATTACCCTCATAATCCGTCTGCTCATAATCACCCTTCTTTAGAACTTTAGAAACTATGTAAGGATTGAGCCACACAAACTTGAATTTTCCTACCCCCAAGGGTTCCTTGTCCTAGTCGTAAAGCAAGACAAGGTCTCCTTCGAGAAAAACCCTAGGTTTGACAGGTTTATCGTACTAACTCTTGACTCGACTCTTATGAACCTCATTTTCTGTGTGCACATCATGACGCTTCTCATCAATATGTTCTAGGTGCAGCAAACATTCTTCTAGAACTAAAGTATCGGAGAGTATTTGGATGGCCAACTTTAATGAAGGAATTTCGCATTCAACCGGAATAAATGCTTCTACCCCATGAACAAGTTGAAAGGGAGAGAACCCGGTAGCAGTCTTAACATTAGATCGGTATGACCAAAGAGCTGGATACAACATGATGTGCCAGTTGGATCAACTGGCATTGAAGGTCCTTTGAATAATAGTCTTCAAAGTTTTGTTAACCGCTTTGACCTGACCATTCTCTTGTGGATAGAATGAAGACGAATGTTCCTGCCGAAAACCTAGCATAGTGTATAGGTCAGTCATCATGTTGTTCTGAAAGTGTCGATCATGGTCTGTAATAATTTCTTTGGGGATACCAAATCTAGCAATGATCTGGTTAAAAACGAAATAAGCATCCATTTCTCCATATGCTTTGATAGTAGGCATTCCCTCGGCCCACTTTGTTAAGTAGTCGATGGAAACAATGATGTGATGATGTCCTCCAGTGGAAGCTGGATTACAGTTCATGAAATCAATCCCCCACTTGGTGAAGGGGCCTATTGTAATCACATGGTGGAGAGGAGTTAGGTGTGCTCTCATCTTTTTTGGTGAAAAATGACATGGCTGACAACGTTTCACAGCTTCCACACAATATTTGAAGATCGTGGGCCAAAAATAACCAACACACAGTATCTTCTGAGTTGTTTCCAACCTAGAAAGGTGACCCCCACAGGATCCACTGTGAGCATCATTCAATACTGCTTCGGCTTCCTCTAAGGTCAAACAAGGACGTAGAATAGAATCTATCTCACATTTGTATAAAGTATGAGAAATGATGAGATAATTCTTTGCATGATTCTTCAATTTCTGTCGCTCATCCCTAGAGAAAGTAGAAGGACATCTCAAAGTTTGTAGATATGCTAGAATATCCCCGTACCATGGGTCAGAGGATGCAATAAGGAAGATGTGTTCATCTGAAAATGATGACTCTTCCTCATTGTTTACTACGTCACTTGAAAATTCAAAGATAAGTTAAACGAAAACAAGTAACTTCTTTGACTTAACAGATTGAGAAACTAGGTCAAATTCTTGCAAGATGACGATCCATTTATTAAATTTTCCACCGATGATACGTTAAAACATATTGAAACAGATTGACCTCTGCGATCACTATAGTAGTTCACAACAAAATGTAGTGGCACAGCCTCTAAACAACATGGATGGTAGATAATGCCAACTTCTCAACATCAAAATACTTAATCTCGGGAGCTATAAATGCGTGCGACAAATAGTAAATGACTTGCTCTTGGAGATTGTCATCCTCTTGAACAAGTACTATGCCGATTGTGTATATAGATGCAACCAGATATAATAGGAAATCCTTGGTATAGTCTGGAGGGATCAACATGGGGGATGATAATAACGCCTTTTTCAAGGCCTCAAATGAATTTTGAGCAGCCTCATCCCAAAGAAAATAGGTGTCTTGTTTGAGGAGTCTCATGAAACCTTTTGTTATTTTTGCATAGTTAATGATAAAACATCGTAAGAAGTTCGACATAGCATGCAGAATCTGAAGTTGACGTAGGGTTTGAGGAGGAGGCAGATTTACAATAGCCTCAACTTTTAGTGGATCGACCATGATGCCACGACTGGATACGATAAAACCCAGTAAACGTTTGGAATCAACACAAACACACACTTATTAGGATTCAGGCGAATATTATAGTATATGCATCATTCAAACACGAGTCTCAAGTGATCAGGATGATCCCGTCTCTTACGAGATTGCACTGGGAGATCATCAATATAGGGTTCAAATACATGTTTGATATCATGAAAAGCGAAGTTCATTGTGTGCTGGAATGTAGCCCCAACATTCTATGAAGGTCCCCAAAGGACAAATAAAAGTTGTTTTATGTTGGTCTTCAAGTTTTATCTGAATCTGGTTATATCCTGAAAAACCATCCATGAAAGAAAACATTTCATGGCTCGCACACGCATCGATAATCTGGTCCATGAATGGTGTGGGGTAGTGTCCTTGGGATAAGCTTTGTTTAAGTCCTGGAATTCTGTGCAAACTCGAATGGTTCCTTGCTTCTTATCGACCAGAACAGGATTAAAGACCCATTCCATCATAGCAATCGGATATATGAATCCAAGTCTAAGCAGTTTCTCAACATCCGCTTTGATGGTAGCTGATTTTCTAGGATTTACGGGACGAAGCTTCTATCTCACAGGTTTAGAATTTGGATAAGTTGCGATGACATGCTCCACGATGGCGAGGTCAATTTTTGGCATCTCCTCCTAAGACCAGGAAAACATGTCATGGAATTCCTTAAACAAATTGGTGTACAAAATTATCTCATCGGGAGAACAGTTTTCTCCAATGAAAAGGTTTTCTACAACGCCAAGTTTGATGGAGATGTCAATCAGAATGGTTCTCGATATGTTTTCCATATTCCCCTCGGCATGAATATTTTGTATAGAAGGGGTAGTGGAAAAATCGACGTCACCACCAAATCTCACTGGAAACTCTCCCCTCTCAATCTTGTCCATATCAGGAAGAAAATAGGACCTATGATGCATATGTTCCCATGCGTTATCTAGGCCTACCATGGCTTCCAAAATGGCCTCGTCAAAGGGAAAAATAGTATCCAGACAATCAAAAGAGTGGG
The DNA here is from genome assembly GCA_027924585.1 of Larix kaempferi. NCBI lineage: Eukaryota > Viridiplantae > Streptophyta > Pinopsida > Pinales > Pinaceae > Larix > Larix kaempferi. The sequence continues at coordinate 1,430,078 of BSBM01000012.1, read as the reverse complement.
TAGAGTTGACAGACCATGTAAGGGCATAGTCCATATCTGATTCCGCAGAGACAAACGGAGTCAAGATATGTTATGTTGTAGAATTTTGTGATGCTTTATAATCCACTTCTTCAATAGACAAGGGCACGGTTGGTTCTCATTAAGTAGGGAGAATCCATGGATCAGTTGTTTGACTGACCATGGAAATCTCCGAAGATGAGAAATCAGTGGTACTCTTCGAACCAATAAAGTTAATGGGAGAAGGTAGGTCAAATGTTCCCATCAGTGATGAATACATTCCTACTCCCAAACTCTCACTGGGTGGGTGAGACTGATCAATCAACGGAATTGTAGAATCCGATGAAGCATTGTTGTTTTTAGGGAAAATACCTTATTGAAAATCCCCAGTGGAGTCGCCAGTTTTGTTGTTATGGAAAATACCTTATAGCAGGGGATGGATGATACCAACGTACTTGGTGCTGAAAGATAGATATATAAGGTTTCACACTAATTAATGTAAACAAATGAGATTAGGGTTTTAGGAAAGAGTACCTTATTTATGGCAGTTGGTCCTAGCTTTCTCCCAATCTCCATAGCAATATACCTGCAAACCAACAAACCTTCCTCAAAACGATTTGACTATAAACATATAATGATATTGACAAAACAATGTAACATTGATTATAATAAAAAATCCAATAGAATTGACATTTTATTGGAATGGGAAGAATATCTCGATCTTTATTGTCAAATAAATGCAGCAAAATACAACTAATATACCTGACCTTGCTTCAAGCACTTCTACAACCAAGTTCAGGGCTCCTGCTCCTCTCTTGACTTGAAATTCCTTCAGCATAACAATAGCTTTCTCTCCAAAATTGGCCTCTTCCTCATGGCTTCCCCTTGTATTTATGGCCAAGGAAGGAAGTTAGATTCATGAGGTAGTTGAATTGGGAATTTGGGGGAGTTACAATTACAAACTAAACTAATCCCAATTCATATTCTTAATATATTTTTCAATTTCATCTTAAGATACCCACGGGTATGACACTAGGAAGATTCCAACTCAGACAAGGAAGGCTCATTGGATGAATCCAAGGAGGTTCTTTGGAAACTTAACTTGCTCAGCATGTCACCCACTCTATAAAAGAAGGATGGAGCACCACTTTCACATATTTTGACAGTTTATTTTTGTGATTGAGAAATCTCTATGCTTCTCTAGGCTTTGGAGATGTTCCCTTAGCCACCCGTGGGAGATGTGACCCATAGTTACTATTCCATTATTCTACATATCATATAGTGCATCCATTTATGACTAATTTGAAGATATGATCCATCCCATTTCATGAATAGAGTGGTCCTTCAAAGCTGATGTAGAGATCCAAGCCGGTTTGATGTGGTTTTGATGAGTTTCACTTATAGAGAGAAATCAGTTGGAGAGATTGAAAGGAGTTTCAGAAGTATAGTGCACCTCCCATGAGCATCCAGAATATCAATGACCGCATATATATCATATTCAATGATCACACTTCTCCTTATTACTCTTCTTTGAGCATTCTTCTCCAATCTTTGTAAAAATCCCAAGATTGTTGACTTTCTCTGTAATCTGAGCTTTGTTACATCTATTTATTGATTAATAGGTTCAATTAACAATTTTTTATGCATATTTTATAAATTTCTGATTTATAATAGTCATCCTAAGAATAATTTGAGATCCTTAGAGGTCTTTTGGGTTTACTTTTCTCAAGAATAGCTCTTTAGGCCCTTTTATTTGACTAGGTTTGCAGTATTATTTATTAAAAGTTATCAAAATGTCTATTTTTATTTATTTCAGTCCTATGGGATTCCTAAGACATTAATGAAGCTCATACAAGTCCCATACTAAGGACTTGTATCCCTCTTGACCTGTTTGGAAGAGCCTAAAAATAAACTAGTTGAGTTTTCCTCCATAGCACTCTTTCTCTTTGGACTTCCAAACTCAGTCAAATCCTCCCAAAACTTCAGTAGATCTTGTCCATCAATATATTATGGATTTAATGTATGACATAGACACTCTGGTTTATTTCAAGTGTAAGTGAATGAGTTTAGTATGCATATGTTGGTGTGCCCAGGTAGCCTTGTTGGAACTTCAGCAGTAGTTGTTGTCAAAGCATAAATGGCCCCAATACATTGTGCATAGGACTCTTAATATGGCCTTGGTTATGATATATTTTCTGCTGCACACTAATTAACATATTTTGCAGATCCAAAAAATCCAACCATCAAGCTCTTTCGAGGTTTATCTGTGTCCAAGACTAGTTTCTTCATGACTAGTTTTGAGGACTAGTTGCAGTTGTGTTAATTTGTGTTCCGAATTTTAAATGTGAGATAATATCCTTTGAAATATGATTTAGGGATAATAAAACTATACTCCTGCTAAGTTATTTTTGATATAATAGATGGCATAGGTATTTTTTTCCTCTTCCTATCCTAAAACTACACCAATATTTGTGTCGGAGTACATGAGTTGTAGTAGTTTTCTCTTTCAACTGCTCAAATGCTACCATGCACTAATAAGTCTATTTGAAATCTGTGTCTTTGGTCAATAGTGCAAACATGAGAGCTGTCACTCTGTTGAATCTTTCTATGAACCTTCTGTAGTAGCATGTTTTTCCTAAGAAGCTGCGCACATCCCTTTGTTTGAATGGTGGGGGGGATTTCTAATGACAACTACCTTGGATTGATCAAATTCAATTCATCTTTCTGATATATGGTGCCCTATAACTATGCCCTCTTGGATTATCATTTTACACTTATCACTACTTAAATAGAGACTCATCTCTATGCATTTATTCAAGAATGATTCCAAATGATCTAGTGCCTACTAAAAATCTTGTCCATATGGTGTGAAATCATCCATATATAATTCCATCCTATCATTGATGAAATATGAAAATATACTCAAGATGTCCCTCTGAAAGGTTGCAGGGGCATTGAAGAGTCCAAATGGTAGTACTCTGTATGCAAATGTTCCCCACAGGCAGGTAAATGTGGTTTTATCTTGATCGTCTAGGTGGATCTAGATATGATTGTATCCACTGAAACCATCCAAGAATGAAAAAAAATGTTCCCAACAAGAGTATCCAGTTCCTGATTAATGAATGGTATGGGAAAGTGGTCTCTTTTGGTTGCCTTATTAAGCTCTCTATAGTCCACACATATTCTCCATTTTACCCTTTCTTGGGAACTATCACCAGAGGTGATACCCACTCACTATCTGAGATAGGATAGATGAAGCCAACGTCAAGTAGCTTCTGTAATTATTTCTTGACTAAATCTTTTAATGTTGGGTTCATTCTTCTTTCAGGTTTCCTTATTGGGACAACACCTTCCTTGATATAAATATGATGCTTGCAGATGTCAGGATGTATCTCCTTCATGTCTATGTAAGTCCAAGAAAAAACATTGCTATGATTTGTGAGTACTTTAATTAGGAGTTGTTCTTGGTTTGCATTCAAATTGGTGCTAATTTTCACAGTCTTTCCAAGAAGAATTTCTACTATTTTTACTATTGTGGGTTCTTGTTACACAGAGAATACCTGCTACCACATCGTGTCAGGATATTTAGGTGGATCTCATATGATCTCTTCTCTTCTTGTTCACCTATTGCAAAAATTTATTCAAGTACATCATTGTTAGGATAAACATTCTGAGTGAAATTAGATAAATAAGTATCTTCATCCTCAACTTGTAGTGTTAAAGAAGTTTTTATGCTGAGGACTAGTTGCACTTCTTGATCATAAATGTCATCATAATCATCTAACCAGGTAATATTTTCTTATCAATTAAAGTTTGGCTGGGGGATAGATGGTGATCTTATTTTTTTATTTTCCAATAGTTATGGTCATGTCTCTGGATCGAAAAACTATGTAGGCATCTGTTGTTTCTAGCCATGGAATTCCTAGGATGAGGGGGTATCCACTAAGTTTACTCTTGACCTCTATGACTACAAAGTCTATAGGATATTCCCAAGATTCAATGTTCATGATGATATATTCCAGTATACCAAGTAAAGGGTGAATTGCAGGACAAACCTACCACATTTTTTGTGAATTTTGGACATATGTAAAGTGGGTATTTATTTTCCGAAGTGTTGGAACACCAAGGACGGTGTTATTCCAAGGGGAGGGGAATGTAATGTCCCCAGCTTGACCCTATTGCATTAATATTGTAAATGATGTAAATATTGTTATTTAGTCATGGTGAGGAGCTCAAGGCCAAGGCCCCGCCAGTGATTTAATGTTCTATGTATCGGCAATTAGAATAGATGCATAGAGTTCTTGTGCTAGGGATGCACAATGTAAAATCGGACATCATGTAAATATGCAATTTTAATGAAAAACCCACAATCAACTACGCAATGCAACAAAGAGACGGGGGCATGATCTTTACAAGGAATAGGGAGGGAAAAATAGCCAAACCCTTGAGCCATGGTGTTAAGCCATTTCATTGAGGAAACCCATGAACTCTCAAATACCCATTTGGTCTCATGCACCCAATCATTTAATCCTTCCAAGAATTGGTTGAGACAATAAATGCCTTGGGATGGGAGAGGTATGGCTGTCAATTTTCGTGCATGGGAAAGCCATCAACTTGGAAAATCGTGTTTTTGCTTGTTGGGCAAGAAAACCCCCACGAAATTGGCCCAAAAGCCATTCTTCAACGAGGGCATTCATCCTCTCATGGAGTCTGAGCCTGTTGGGGTTCTATCCTTCACGTTTTGCACCATTTCCTGTGTTTTTCCATGCCCATAAACTCGTTTTTGGTTAGCTCATTGGCTGGGAGAAGAGAGCCACGATTTTTGGGGTTATGGAGGCCGTTTTTGCCCATGAAATGCCCGTGAGTATTCTTCTGAAAACGAATCTGCTCTCCTGGGGTTGATTTCCCATTTTCTCCTTTCGTTTTGGTTGCCCACGTTTTTCTGGAACCATTAGAAACCCATTCTTGGGAACTTCACTATAGAACCATTTTTTTTCTCATGCCCAGCACTTATGCTTTTGCTGTTATATGCATCCATCTCCTAGCCACCTCAAAAACCCAATTGCTGGTTGGTATGGCTGATTCTGGTGTATCTATGGCTAAGTGAGACCCTGTTGTTCCCTAGTTCCTTGAGGAGATCATGCCCAGCTCGGGGGTGGCAGTGGTGCTGAGAGATTAAGAGCACACTGGCCTACGGTTGGGTGGAACGTTGCAGAAGCGTAGCTGGTTGTTTGGGACTACTTCATTAAGATAAGTAGTCTCTTGTGTTTGTATATTCTTGCCATTATTTAATTGATGAATATCTGAATGTATAGTGAAGGTGTAAATGATATTATTTCCGCTGTGCTATAAAATAGTTATGCATCTACATATGTCTTTGTTTTATTATGTGAATGCTTATGTAATAAATTCATGGGGCTGGATGCCCAAGTTAACTTCACGATCCTCTCCATCTAGCTGGTAGAATGGGAGGGGACGTGACAGAATGGTATCAGAGCTGCTGGTTGCAGCATTGGGCCTCTACAGGCCAAATCCAATTACAGTCATCTCTGATAGAAAGAAACTTTTCAATTTTTTCAAGTCTGTTTGAAGAAAATTTTTGTTTAAGTCTGTTTAAAAATTTTGTTTAAAAACTGTTTCGGAAGGAATTCCCGAATGTCTTCCGAAACTGCGGAAGCATTCGGCGAATTGTTCCGAAACTATGGAAGCATTCCGCGAGTTTTTCCGCAAACGCGGAGGAGTTTGGGAAGTCGCCTCGAAATTTACGGAAGGAATTCTCTTCCGAAATTGCGGAAGGAATTCTCTTCCGAAATTTGCGGAAGGACTCCGCAAGTTGCCCCGCAACGTGAAAAAATTTGGCAAACTGCTCCGAAAAATGAAGAAAATTTTTCTAAGTGTTTTCGAAAATTTTGTTTAAAGTTTGTTTCGGAAGGAGTTCGGGAAAGTCTTCCGAAACTGCGGAAGGATTCCGCGAACGGTTCCGAAATTGCGGAAGAGTTCGGGAAAGTCTTCCGAAACTGCGGAAGGATTCCGCGAACGGTTCCGAAATTGCGGAAGAGTTCGAGAAAGTCTTCCGAAACGGCGGAAGGATTCCGCGAAGGGCTCCGAAATCGCGGGAGAATTCGGGAAAGTCTTCCGAAACGGCGGAAGCCTTCACCGAATTGCTCCGCAATTGTGGGAGCATTTTCCGAATGGCTCCGCAACGGAAGCCTTCACCGAATGGCTCCACAGTTGCGGGAGCATTCGCTGAATGGCTCCGCAATTGCGGGAGAATTCAGCGAATCGCTCCGCCATTGCGGAAGCGTTCACCGAACTGCTCCGCAATTGCGGAAGCGTTCGCCGAACTACTCCGCATTGCGGAAGCGTTCGGAGAACCGGAAGCGTTCGGAGAAGTGACCAAAACTTGATTTTTTGATAACAGGAGCATCCGGACTCAGAATGCGATGATTCCTGTGGGGCTCGGAGGCCATTGACGAAGGCCATGAAAGAGCCAGTGAAGACCCCGAGCCCATTACACTCCGATTTGACAGAAATTGGATAATAGTGACTTTTGAAGGACAGAGTCCCGAGGCTTGACAGAAGGTCGGTTTGAGCTAAAATTGATATGAGGGAGTCATGAAGCAGACACGATGTTAAGTTCAGAATCTTGGAGCCAAACTCCAAAGGATGTGAAGTCGGGATGAGCAAGAAGGCCAAAATGCACTGTTCCGGGCCACTTTTTCGGGATTTTGAAAAGCTTGTGGGCAGTAAAAGTGACCCTAGATGTGGGAATCATAAATTTTACTGAACTAGACATTTCATATTCTCATTAAGACGGACAGTTCCCGTTAGACGAAGATTTTCCAGAAATGCACCGTTTGGGAGATAGCCGTTTTTGGCCCAAAATTTGGAATTTTGGAAAAATGTGAAAAGTGAGAAGTAGTAAAACCCAGAGATTCATAGAAGATGAATGGTGCATCGGAATTGAAATCCGTGAATTGCTGGGTGTTCCTTGTTATATGGAATAACTCCGCCCGATAGAAAAGTTTTTGTGATTCCTCATGAATTTTCTTCCACAGGTGGCTAAAGTTGGCATTCTGGACCAAAATGCAACTGTGTAAAATGTGCAGAATTAGAGTGAAAGTTGTCATTTTTGAAAAGATGCAGTTTCCACACCTGGTGTCGGAATGAAGCATGAAGATAGGCATTGGAAAGCTTGTCCAGCAGGGAACAATGATGCATGACCAGAGTTTGAAGGAGGTCTATATATATCATAGATATTTAGTGCAGAAGGGTGCCAGTGGCTGTTTTGACAAACAAATTTTGTTGTCAATATGGGCAATCTCTACAATTGCAGAATATGGAAGAGGAATTCCATGTCAGGATGAGGGATCGAAAAGGGAAGAATTTCTTAAACCTCTGTTTGTTATCATACTTATAATTATGAAATTGTCATATGGCATAAAAATGTTAAAAATGTAAAGGATTACATAGATGTATATGCACTAGATGGCATCTTAACAAATTGCATAGTGCATATAGAAATGCTTGTGCATAAATGGGATATTGCACCTTGGTAGAATAATGAAGTCGGCATATGCAATAAACCACTAATGGAGAATATTGTGGTTGATAATCACTATTGATGTTGGTATTGGTTGTAGGACCAAAGATAACAAAGAGCATGGCTAAATGTTCTGAGGATGTTGTTGCATGAAGCCAACAACCTTATGCAGAAAGGATGGCGCAACAAATCCGTGATCATAAAGTTGGAAAAAAGACTGAGCAACCTTGGTAAGAGGCCAACTGATCAGGTGACATCAGACGATGTTAATGGTAACCATGCAGGTAATGATTATTGGTGCCAAATTGCATGAATGTTGAAAGGGGATTTGGTAAGATCTCTTCAGCTATGTTTGAACTATGTTGAGCTAATTTGCATGTAATATTGAATATCGACTGGGGCTATTAACCTACCAAGCTTGGTGAGGTGTGGGTAAGTGAAGGGGATGACCCTTACACCCTATGACTGTTTAGAAATCTCAATGCATTCATGTGAATTTATATCATGCCGTGCGTATGATTGGTTATGTGCTTAATAACCCAAGCAAGTGAGGACTGGCGGTCCTAATTATGGTAATGCAGGTTATAAGAGATAGTCATGTTTCGATCATAATATGCATGAATGCATAGTACTCATGAAACAATGCAAGGTAGCATTGAGTAGATGTGCATTAAGAGATTTTATAAATCTTGTGATGCATTGTATGAATGCATAGGGATGATACACATGTCATTGCAAAATAAATAACGAATGAAATGATGAATTGATGATAATTCTAGGACCATTTCATGGGCTGTTACGAATGCAGAATAGTAAGTGCATGAAGATCCCAATCATGATCGATGAGCTGCTACAATGCTCTGTGGAAGGACAGAGTTGTATGAATGATATGACTGTGAAATTTGATCTAGAGCTTATGAGAATGAATCTCATGGTTGAGAGCTCTAAGTTCTGTTAGTAAGAATAGTTGTAAATCTCAGATTGGTAAATATTTCGGATTTGAAATTTTGCTAATAATTGCTAATGACTGTTTGGCTTATATGAAAATGTGTCAGGAGGACATGCTGTAAGTGGATGCTCATGTATGGAAGCAGGCATAAGACCATAACGGGCAGAGTGGTGTCCCTTACAGGAGCCAAACAATATGAGGATAGCCTCATGGATAAGAAAACTAATTTCTGTAGGACACAGAATTGTAAATTCATATTGAATTTATTTATGAATGCTATTGATTGGTTATGGAACAATCGTATTTGAAGCTTATTGCTAAATGTTGCTGACTGTTTGGCTATTTGATGAAGAGTGCCAAGATGACACATTGCAGGAAGACCATGTGTGATGGCCTGCAGAAGCCAAACTAGATGGGAAGGATCCCATGCTTTGGAAATGGGTTTCGGGTGAAACACCATTGATAATGTCTCAGCCAAACCGCATGTTGGTAAACCATGAAAGTGAGATAGTAAAGCTATGTTCAGAAGGCATGTGAGACACATCTACAAAATGAATGAGTATTATGTAACCCTAGACAAGAACATGCATGTCTAAATTATTAGGGTTAATACGCATAGCATGCTCCATCTTATTTATATCATTGCAGAATGCTTGAGTATGATTAGGGCCTACATGGCGCACGTTAGAAAGGGGGTGCACACCTTTTCTAAGTGCTGGGTCATGATAGGGTTTTCAATATTGACTACACCCTAAGGGAATGGACGCATTCCTGGTGTTTCAATACTTGGTAGTGAATGATATGGAATGTGGTTAAGAATTGAATAGAAATACTGATGAGCTTGCTTATCCTTCTTGTGTTGTCAGCCTACACAGATGCAGATTGATACTGCACATTAAAGGGCAACGTGAAGAAGGGTACGCAAAGAGACTGTATGGGAATTGGCAACCTTTCTATGCTCACGTGAAATATTACCAGAAGGGATGGACAGTCCCGAAGAGGTGTGTAATAAGAGAAGGTATCGTCCTTGTGTGAGTAGGGGTCATGTTAACCTACAGTCAAGAAAGTCACCTATAAAGTTCCTAAAAGGAACCACCGATTTGCACAAAAGAAGGAGTGGCGTCCTTGTATAAATGAAGAGTTGATGTGTGTGAAGGGTTACGGTGCAAGAAGGTGTGGTGGCATTGGTAAAGGCATGAAATCTCTATTGGGTCAGCAGTGGGAGGGCGGGCGCCGATGACTGACTGAAAACCCTGAGATGCCTATTGGGTCAGCAGTGGGAGGGCGGGCGCCGATGACTAACTGAAAACCCTGAGATGCCTATTGGGTCAACAGTGGGAGGGCAGGCGCCGATGACTGACTGAAAACCCTGAAATCTCTATTGGGACAGCAGTGGGAGGGCGGGCGCAGATGACTGACTGGAAACCCTGAGATACTGTTGGCAGCCAGCAACAACCTCTTCATTTCTTGACAAAATAAAGAGAGATCAGTTCTTTATGTGATTTATCAATTCAAAATTATGTTAGAGTTCCTTCAGAATCTTTGATTCTGAAGGTGCTCTTAATCAAAGAAAAGTAATTAAGGATTCTAGAGCTGATAGGAACTTGATCATTAAACTTGGCTTTTGAACGAAGGTTAGATAAGTTTCGTAAATTCTCATTAAATTTATTTAAAATATCAAAACGAATTTATGTGACTTAAGGGATTTGTGTCAAAGAAATATCATAAAACACATTGTTTAGGGTATTATTAGTCTTAAGACTAAGAGAATTTTGGAAGTTAATATCATAAGGAATATCCTATTATGAACTTTGTAAATATCATAGTTAATCGATAAATGAGGTTTGTATAGGAAACGTTTCACATATGATAAATACCCTATATGATGATATATACTATAGTGTGTTAATAGAATGTATAAAGGTTTAAATTTAGTATTGTACATATATATATAGTTTGGTACATATACATAAAATAAACACCAAGCTGGCCATTTGATCAATGCCTACTTAACATTAAAACGCAATTTATTACTCTTCAAACCACTACGTAACATCATAAACAGGGATGATTGTTTGATGAACTGGCCATGCACTAAATCAATGGTTTAATCAATAAACGTTTTGGATTGATGAGCTGGTATGGAAACGTGGCTTTCACCCCTTGACAGAGTCGACAATTGTATGCATTTGGCAAAACCGTGTTGACAGTGTTAATTGCTAACAGTCATTTCAAACTACGCCATTGTACTTATTAATTATGAACCACTGTCAATAATCAATGATCGTAATAATGGTTCTATCAGTCTTCGTATCGCTGGTTCGCCAAGTTAAGTGGTGATCTCATATTGCCGATTCGCCAAGTTAAGTGGTGATCACTACTGGGCATGGTCAAACGTAGATAAGTTGGCATAAGTCACGGTGTAGTATGAAAGTTGTAACATTTATCACTATCCCGCTAAAATGGTGGGTTCAGAGATTTGATTTTGATCAGATTTGAAGCATGTGAAGATTTTCTAGCATGTCGTGTGTGTGGATACCTATTCCCTCTGTTTTCACTTTCCCTTTCATTCCACGACTAAGCCCAGAAGATGCTGAAGAAACCATGTCTCCTCTGAATTGTTTTGAAATCTCAGGGTATGAAATTATTGAAGCCAACCAGGAGGTTGCCCAGAAATTCGAAAAAATGGGATGGACACATTTCTTTCAAAGCTTTGATGGTCATCATGTGGATATTACCAAAATGTTCGCAATGAGTTTTAAAGATGACAGGGTGCGAATTAGGGGTTTCGAATTTGTTATCAATGAAGACAAAATTGCTGAAGCCACGAAACTTCCTCAGGTGGGAGAACGCTGGTTTAAGGGCATTATGGTTGACAAGAAGAAGTGTCTGGCTTTGTTAATGCCTTTACCAGATAAAACGAAATTGAGGGTAGGCGTACCTGTAAAATTCTTAAAGCCCGAGTGGAGAGCTTACTATGAAATCTTGGTAAGGTACGTAACCTGTTGTGGACGTTTTTCCCATTTGCACTTGTATCATTTAAGGTTGTTGTTAGCAGTAAAGGGTTATAAACTTAATTTGCCCTTCTATCTTTGGCAAAGCCTTAAGAAAATGTCACAGTCTGTAGGGAATTTCAATAACCCTGACAACAGTCTGTGTCACCATGGATTGATCAAAATTTTACTGCAATTCCAATTATCCGCAAAAGGTCTGTCTTGGGATAAATTTCTAGTTGATTGTCAATTGGGGCCAACACAGTATTGGCCTAATCCATCTCCTCGAGCTCGTAGAAAATGAAAAATCATAAATCCTGAGGTTAATAGCTCAGAGGATAATGAAACAGAGGCCGTAAACATGTCCATAGACGATAAGATAAATGAAGATGCTGATAGGGTTTCAGTTCCTTGCAATTCTAGGGAAATATTAAAAGAACCCGAACCTGGTAAGAATGATGGCAACCCTGTAAAATTAAAAGAGGGATCAGCCGAAGATGAAATTGTTAAGCCTGATGACTGTGATAAAAATTCTATGCATAAGTTGAACCATTTGGCTCAGGTTTGTTGTGACAAGGAAGGGTTGAATGTTGAAAAATTATCGTTTTCGCGTAGAGTCACTAGAAGCATGCATAATCTCCATTCGACTTCAAGGTATAGGTCTGATCCACAGACTTCCAAATCTACTGCTGCCGAACCTGCAATTGTAGATATTGAGGATGATATTCCGATGCCTGTCCCTAACGCAATGGATGTAGGGAATTCCACTACTGTGCAGGGGAGTGATGTGCAATCAGGTGAGGTCGAGGGTAATCAACCAGAAATAAACATTGACGCTGTAGAACTTGAACCATTGCACAATCAGCGTTGTGACAGTCCTCGTTCTCCTCATGTAGCCAAAGAAGACGAAACCTTGCAACAGGTATTAGGAAATGTTTATCAACATAAAAACATAGAGTCTAAAGGAAAGCGCAAACAGTGTACAGCCTTATTGGAAGAAGAAAATAAAACTTTCAGGAAAGAATTGCTAGAATGGATTGACAGATGGAAAAGAGCCAACATGAAGAAGAATCAACTCAAGAAATCCAAGAAATTGATATTAAAAACGAATCAGCTGCTATTGGAACGAATTGAAAAACAAAATGTTAAAATTATCAGGTTGAAGGCTAAATTGGCCGAAGCTAAAAGAGTAGTCGCTCTTCATAATGAGGCTGGACATTTTTTCTTTTCTCATGTTGACAGGTAACGATTATTTCGATTTTGCATGTCTGTAAAATCGGAGATTTTACAGGCATGCATTTATAATTTTTTTTAATATTTCTGTTAACTGTGTTAAATTGATTTTAATATAATGTATTTATTGAATTTAATGCAGGAGGTTTTATCACCGCCTTCTTCCAGGAATGCAGGACATGGTTGATGCGTTGGCATGAAAATGTAGCGGATCTGTTATAAGCTGGAGTTTTGTGAATGGGCCAGAACGTTCTGAGATGTCTCGACTCAGGCTAGTCGGTTTTATTTTTAGTAGTAGGTGTAATTAGATGCCCTTTTGGTTAATAAAGTTCCTATAATGTTGCATGCAACATTTATAGCGAAACTGATTCTCACTAGTATATGAATGAAGATTTTTGATGAACTCGAGGATGGATGGAGTGTGGAAAACTTGTTGAAATATATTTTATTGCTGGTATTATATCAAACTTGAAGCTGAAGCTTTTATGTGGATAATACTGGATATCTGCGAATGATGCTGTGACTGGTATTCATTTTTGGATTTTTATATATATACATATATTTCGGTTTGTCATCTTCTGTTTATATGCAAACTCTGTGTGTTGTGACACATTGATGTTTAAATAATTTTCTCACTTTATCGTCTCAAGTTAGTTATTGAATGAATATGTCATTATGGTTGTGTTCATTAGTGTGTTCACTATAAACATTAGCTTGCATGATATACTCTCTTGTTTATTTAAAATTTCATTTGTATGTTAACGGTGAATTTTTTTTTTTTTTGACAAGAACGGTTAGGTTGCATTAATCTGCGTTCTGGCGAGCCAGAACCAAAAGGTTACAAATCTGAAGAAGGTTGGTGACCTCTAACAGTTCTGCCAACCTTCTTGTTAAAGTCTTGGGAGACAAATCCCATCTATTTCTTGAGCTAATTCGAGATAATGTCAAAAAGAGCTTACAAGGGTAAATTCTCACAAACTGTGAGCAAAGTAGAAGACAAAAGCAAAGCATTTAGAATCAGGGGGATGAAATTTGCCCCTTAAAGTAGGGATCCAGCTTTTTCTGAGATCCAAAAGAGATGTTGGTAGCCGTCTCCTTCTCTCTACGTGCCTTGTTGGTCCTTCGCCCTCTGGTAAGGGGTGGAGACGGGACTGAATTGTCTTCAGGTTCAATAGTTCCCACAGAGCCGCTAGAGGGGACTGAAACAGTTTGACCTGCAGGGGCAGGGGGTTCAGGATCTGAAGCCCTGGCTTCCTTCTCATCTACTGAGCCAGGTAGGGCAGGATCCGGAAGTCTTTTGTCTACCGGAGGGTCTTCCAAAACTGTTGTTGCTTCAGGGTCTAGGGCTTCTTCTTCTTGCAGTGCTTCGAAGTTGTTTTTAGTTTCAAGAGTTGCCTCCGCTGAAGGAGTGACCTTCGGAACCTGGGCTAGTGATTCCTTTCGCCTTGGCTGCCTTCGCCGGTTAGTTACTGGCTGAAAATCATCTTCTTTAGCTGGTTCTGCCACTTCTGAGGCTTTGGGGCAGCATTTTGCGAAGTGACCATAAGTATGGCACCGAAGGCACTTAAAAGGAATCTGCTCGTAGTCCAGCTCTTGGATATGGCGCCATTCCCCCAGGGAGAGCTGAATGGCTTCCGGGAGTCCTTTCTCGAGGTTAACCTCAACACAAACACGAGCACAGGTAAATTGATCCCCTCTCGGCTCCACACTGTCCAGGAAACAACCAAGCTTATTTCCAATGTCCTCCAGAGAACTTTTCCCCCATAGATGCAGGGGGAGATGAGGCAGCCTAACCCAAACCGGGGCTGCAGTGATCTCATCTCCGGGGTTAAAATCAAGAGTCCAGGGGGCTAAGAACAGCCCCCTCGGCCCCATGAAATAGGGGCCAGATCTGAAAACTAGATCTCGGTCCACTTTGCTAGAGAAGCTGAAAACAAAGAACCCCCTGCCGACTGCACATAGAGAAACGTTTCCATGTATCAGCGATTTCCAGCGTTCTTCCATCCAAGCCTCCACCGATTTGGGGCTAGGACATAACCCTGTGAACTTTCCGATGAGGGATTTTTCTGCTAGAAGGAGGGCAAGACTGCATGGCTCTTCTGGAGATAGCTCCAGAGAAGGGATCTCCTCCATCTTCTTAACAAACTTAGACGAGAGAGAAGGCTTGGTTTTAGGTCCTGCCGAACGGACTAATGCTGTGAAAGCTTCCAAAGAGTCTTTTTCCATCTCTGCAAACCGATCTGGGGCCATCTTGGAAGGCGGCGCCCACCAGCTATGAAAAACGCGGCAGATCGAGCAGCAAAAACGCAGGCACTTCGTCCTTGGCCCTGCAAGCAAAGGAGACGAGCGGTGCGTCCCTGGAGAGACCGTTCCCTACAAACGAAAACCAATGAGGCGGCGCCCACCAGCTGAGGAACGCGGCAGATCGAGCAAAACGCAGGCACTTCGTCTGGCCCTGCAAGCATGAGCAACGCGTCCCTGACAGACCAATCCCTGCAAACGAAGAGGTGGCTAGGGTTTGAGCCCTAGCCGCAAAGAAACGCCGAGCGTCTTCATCTTCTGAGATCTTCCACTTCTTACTGTTTTTTTTTAACGGTGAATTTTAAATAAGCATTATTTCAAATTTAAATGACTGTCTTGACAGATAATTATTAATCAGTTTTGGAAGTGAAATTTGACTGTGTGCTTTAGGTTAAATCTCATCTCCATTTCTATATAGCAGAGTTATTGTTGTTATAACTTAAATATGCTTTGTTTATATCATACTTCAATTTTCTGTTATTGATTAATGATTAATCTTAGTTTCAAATTTGCTCTCAACTGAGATAGGGTTAAATAGGGTAGATAGATTAATTAGTTTTAAAGTTTATTTTATTAAGCATTGTTGACTCATTTTGCATATTGTAATTAAGCTTTCATACTTAGAAAATTTCCCAAAAATTGAAGTCTTTCTTTACGAAAGCAACCTTAGGACATTTGTAAATATATAGATAGGATAAACATTAGAATAGGTTAGATTTTGCTAGTTTTAAGGTTTCCTTAAGAGACAAACTAGCTGGTAGCAGGACCATAACCTGCGAGGTCTTGTTAATTCAAACACACCGGATACTGCTTTAAGTTGATTGTGTGGATAAAACCTCTTTATTGGTTCTGATTCATAAAATCAGGCCAACAAATGGCGCTAGAAGGAGGGCCTGAATTAAGTAATGGCAGGTGAAACTAATGAAACATTTCCAACCAGCCAACAATCTTCGGAAGTTAGTAGATCACCTCTTATTGAAACTGTAAGGAATATCCTTGAACGTGATCCTATTACTTCTCCTTTTACTCCTGCACAAAGTGCTCAAACTCTAGAAGAATCCAGACATATCCTTACTAGAGCTTACGCTAATCAGTTAGGTATTACTCCAATAGATTATGGTCTTCCTAGACAACAGCGACATAACCCACAATTGACCATAGTTACAGAAGATTTGGAAATAACTGATAGTACTCCTCAACATCAAGCTGAAAGTTATCAAAGACAGATTACACAAACCAATACCACAAGGAGGTTAATCTCGGGAAGTGGTTCTGATCAGCCACCTTCTCCTCCTGAGTCACCACCCAACAGTCCAAGATCTTCTCATTCAGAGAGTTCCTCTAGTTCTCAAGGAAGTCCAATGGCAGGAAATGCAGGGGGAGGAGGTAATCCTCCACCTCCTCCACCTAATCCACAGCTCCCTTGGTTAAGGGCAGCTGCTGTAGCAATTCCTGGGGTACAACACCCATTACCAAAACATTCAGATAAAATTCTTCCTAAGTTTAACCCAGATGACAAAGAACCTGCAGAGGTACATATCGATAAATTCATGTTAGCTGTTCAAACCTTAAATGTTCAGCATGAAGATGTTGTTTGTCGATTGTTTCCTCTCACCTTTGAGGGAAGAGCCTCTACCTGGTACTTTTCATTAGTACAAGGATCTATTACAAATTTGGAGGAATTTAATAAAGTTTTTTTAGATAAATTCGGGGAAGATAAAACACCTGCTCTTTTAGCCCTAGAATTATCTAGAATTAAAATGGAACCCAAAGAAAGGATTAAAGACTTTAATCAAAGATTTCTAACATTGAAAAATAAAATTCCAATTGCTTCTCAACCACCAGAAGATATAATCATCGAAAATTATACATCAGCCCTACCTAGGAATTCCGGAATGTTTGTTAAGAGAGTTGGAAAAACAACACTGATAGAAACATTTGATGAAGCAATTAAAGTAGAAAAAGATTTCATGTCTTATGAACCAGAGAGAAGTGGTAAAACTGATTCTTTTCCTCGAAAGAAAGTAGAAAAATCTAGTTCAGATAAAGATAAAGCTTTCGATGTGGAACAGCTACAGAACGCTATTCGAACGTTAACCAATGAAGTTATAGGGTTAAAAAAGACCAATTCTGAAGCTTTTCCTTCTAGAGATTACTTCAGAAACCAATTTAGACAAAACCCAAACGCAATCAATAAGAACACACCCCCAGATGTAGCTGCTAATGAAGAAATCTTTAATACAATTCGAGCTGTTCTATCTTTGTCTGAAACACCTAGTCAAGAGATAAATCAGAATAAAGAAGATGAAGAATCTAAAAATGAGGATGAATCAAAAGAACCTCAACAAATTAATGGTCACTTCTGGGATAATTTTGTGAAAAAACATGAGAACAGAAGTCCACCCTCAGGACGACATGCATATAATACACGTAGTAAAGCAATTGCAAATACTCCTGGTGCTTCAAGCTCCACTTCAAACACTGATAATAATAACTCACAACTAAACAAACAAACTCAACCCGGCAAGCAAACTCAGTCAAATAAGGGTACCCAAATCATTCAAAACGCTCCGAAGTTGGATTTACAATATGACATAATTGAAGATCTGAAGAAGACACGTGCAAACATTAGTATGTACGATCTCCTTCAAATCTATCCAATGCCTGATACTCCTATCATTAATCCTGCAGTAAGCATGATCGTCCCTAATACAAAGCAAAATGTTGCTGCAAACAGTTCAAGCAATGATCCAACAGCAACTGATAAAGGGAAAACATCAACCGATAAAGCTTCTTTGATAGGTAAGAATTCTAAGTCAACTACACCTCCATTCTTACTTACCTTTGAGATTTTTAATAGGAATGTCCACAACTGCATGGTAGATTCAGGAGCATCTTCTAATGTTATGCCTTTATCTGTGTGCAAGAAATTAAATGGCAAATTTGTTCCATCCAATGCACAAATAACTCAATTAGATAGAACAAACGTTAAGGTTGTCGGAGAAATGAAAGATGTCTTAATTAGGATTGCTTGTAATCCTTCAGTTTATCAAATCATAGACATCGTAATTGCTGATATACCAGATGCATATGGACTATTCTTGAGTAGGGATTGGTCTCAACAACTAAATGGTTTCTTTGCCACTGATTGGTCAACCTTGTGGTTACCAAAAAATGGAAAAGCAAATCAGATAAAGATACAAAGAGAAAGGTACATGAAACATACTGTTACAGAACTACATGATCCTAGTGAACCTGTGTTATTTTCTGATTCCATTATGGGAAACTACATGTATGAATTAGGTTTTGGAGATTTCAAAGCTGAAAACTCTCTTCTTTCCGAAAATAGCAAACAATCTGAGATTTGTAACGTAACAGTTATTTCTCCTAATTGTTCCCTTAAGGAGACCATTGGCGATGAAAATAATGTAAATATTGTAAATATCATAGAAAGTAAAGTGATCGCACATAATTCTATTTGGACTCTTTATTTCGATGGTGCAAAATCTAAAGAAGGAGCAGGAGCCGGTTGTTTACTAATAGATCCCCAAGGTAATAAGACTTGTATAGCCTGTAGACTAGAATTTAGTTGTACAAATAATATGGTTGAATATGAAGCTTTAATTCAAGGATTGAAAAAAGCAATCGATTTGGGCATCAAAGAGATAGTGGTCTTTGGCGATTCGGAGATCATCGTTAGACAGGTGCGTAATTCCATTCATTGTTTATCTGAACATTTGCAAAGTTATCAGAAAGAGGTATGGAATCTTATCACATATTTTGATGCATTTAACATAAATTCTGTTCCTAGAAGTCAAAATCAAGAAGCAGACTTATTGGCAAATGTAGCTTCCAAATTGATTCCTTCAGAAAATTTTTCACCAGAATTCTTTTCTGTTGAATTAATTTTCAGGCCCTCCATACCTGATAACATTTTTAATTGGCGTGTGTTTGACAATGATACACAGGTACTGCATTTTCTGACAAATGATGGAATCTTCAAAGATTCGGCAATAGATGAAATCACTCACGACGACAATTTACGAGATTTTTCGGTAATTAATGATTTTTGTTCAATTGAGAAAGCCTTCGAGCAGGTAAAACCCGTTCCCAACTCAGTATTGAGATTAGAAAAGTTTTTTGATTTGCAGGATAAGTTCAAATCAGTTTCTAATTGTAAAACAAATAGCTCTTGCATGAGATATGAAATCATCAATTTGGGAACAGAATCTAATCCCCAAACTATAAACCTAGGAATAGATTGTGATCCTGTAGAAAGAACAACTTTCATAAAATTATTCAAGGAATTTAAAGATATATTTGCATGGACATATGATGACTTAAAAACATTCAATACTCAAGTCATGCAACATATAATTCCAATTAAACAAGAATCAAAACCTTTTCAGCAGAAACTAAGAAAATATCACCCATCATTAGAACCAACAATCAAAAAAGAACTGAATAAATTGCTAACTGCCAGGATCATTTTCCCTGTCAGACACACTCAGTGGGTAGCAAACTTAGTTCCAGTTAGAAAGAAAAATGGGGATATTCGATTGTGTGTCGATTTTAGAAATTTAAATAAAGCTTCTGAAAAAGATAACTACCCAGTTCCACCCATGGAACAAATTCTTCAGAAAGTATCTGGGGCTGAGATACTGTCTCTCCTTGATGGTTTCTCAGGGTACAACCAAATATTAGTCTCCCCGGATGATCAATTAAAAACAGCTTTTATAACTCCATGGGGAACGTATGCATACCGTAAGATGCCCTTTGGGTTAATCAATGCAGGAGCAACATTTCAACGAGCAATGGATATTGCCTTTAGAGGCTTGATCAATCATTCAGTCGTTGTCTATTTGGATGACGTTACTGTCTACTCTAAACATCGGCCTGATCATCTTAACCATTTGAGAAAAGTGTTTGAACGATGTAGAAAATTTGGGATATCTTTAAATTCTAAGAAAACAATATTTGCTGTTTCAGAAGGTATCTTGTTAGGATGTGTAGTATCAAAACACGGAATCATGATTGATCCAGAAAGAACACAAGCTATTTCAAAGATTACTTTCCCTTCCAGCAAGAAAGGAATGCAGTCATTCTTAGGGAAAATTAATTTTGTCAGGAGATTCATTCCTAGTTTTTCAGAGACTGTTCGTCCTTTGCAGAAAATGATTAAAAAAGATGCTGTGTTTAATTGGGGACAAACTGAAAAAGAATCTTTTCAGAAAATTTTAGAAGCTATTTCAGAAGCTCCTAGTCTTCTAAGCCCAGATTTTAACAAGGATTTTATATTATATACCTTTGCTTCTGATATTGCGTATGCAGCAGTATTAACTCAATTAAATCAACAAAATAATGAGGTTCCAATTTCGTTCATGAGTTCGAATTTCAAAGGTGCTGAACTAAACTATCATGAAGTGGATAAACAAGCTTATGCCGTTTTTAAAGCAGTAAAACATTTTCGTCCTTACTTGTTAAAATCCAAAACAAAAGTAATTGTACCTTATTCTTCAGTAAGAAATTTGTTGGTACAAAAAGATTTAGGAGAAAAAAGGGCACCTTGGATGACAGCTCTTCAAGAATATGACTTAGAAATCAAACCATCAACGATAGTTAAAGGACAAGGGTTGTGTAAACTAGCTGCTGAAGCTGCTCATATGCCTGATGATAAAACTGAAATTGTCCTTGATGAAGATTTACTTACCAGAGAAATTTATTTTTATCCACCACCTCAAGATTCCTGGTACACAGACATACGAGTACTTCTGGAAACAGGGACTGCCCCTGATTACTTAGATCCAAGGAAGAAAAGAGCACTAAGATTGAAATCTGCCCCGTACTTATTAATAGATAATGTCCTCTTTCGAAGAAACTCAGATGGGGTATACCTTCGGTGTTTAGATAAAGATGAAACAGAAACAATTCTGAAAGAATTGCATTATGGACTAGCAGGAGGTCATTTCGGTGGAGAAACCACAGCCCATAAAATTCTTAGGGCTGGTTATTATTGGCCTACCTTGTTTCGAGATTCTTATACTTTTGTCAGAAGGTGTCAAGAGTGTCAACTTGCCGCAGGAAGAGTTAAAAAATCTGCTTTCCCTTTACAACCTGTTTCAGCTGAAAGACCTTTTCAGCAGTGGGGTATCGATATAATAGGTCCAATAAACCCTCCCTCATCAATGCGACACAAGTATATAATAACTGCAACTGATTATTTCACTCGTTGGGCTGAGGCTGCACCGTTGAAAGTTGTGAATACTAATCAAGTTATATTATTTCTGGATTTCTTTATCATAACAAGATTTGGTGTTCCTGATTCTTTGGTCTTTGATAACACATCATATTTTTCATCAATTGAATTGACTCAGTTTGCTTTAGAAAAAGGAATAAGAATCAGATATTCGGCTAATTACCATCCTCATGGGAATGGTCTAGCTGAGTCAACAAATAAAAATTTATTGAAAATTCTTAAAAGAACTGTTTCAGTTCACCATCGGAATTGGCATACAGAATTGGTTAATGCTCTCTGGGCAGACAGAGTAACTCCAAAAGTTGCAATAGGTAATTCACCATTTTTCTTAGTGTATGGAACTGAAGCTATTCTTCCGCCAAATTTATTTTTACCTTCATTACAGTTAGCTCAGTTTGTCCAAGAAGAAGAATGCCCAGCAATGGAGAAAAGAATTAATGCATTGCTAAAATTAGAAGAAGACAGAGAAAAGTCAAAACAGCACTTTAACAAACATCAACACATTGTTAAGTCATGGTTTGACCAATCATTTAGTTCTGATCGCGAATTCCAGGTGGGAGACTTGGTCTTAAAGTGGGATAAAGCTCATGAAGTTAAGGGTAATCATACTAAGTTTCAAAAACTTTGGTTAGGTCCCTTTGTTATTTCTGAAAAAATAGGTCCAAGTACCTTCCGATTGCAAACACTTGAAGGACAGTCCGAGACATTCCCTGTGAATGGACTGATTCTTAAAAAATATTTCTGTTAATAATTTGTTGTCTAAAATGTATATACTTATTCCCTGTTTATAGATAATTTGTATTTTGTATATAAACTAGCAAACTGTATATGAGTCAAATTTATGTCAATATCACATATTTCAGATTATTAAAATTTATGTATATAACCGGTCTTTAAACAGAAATATGTAATTAACAACTGTAATTAGTATAAATAAATAAAATCAGTTTACTTATCAGTCTTGAAAATTTTGATTTAAACTGAAATCTTTTAAATTTGTTCAGATTGATCAAAATTTCTTGAGTTTGTAAAAAACCTTCGTTAGTTCTATTTATAAATGTTTCTCGGATTTTCTTTCATCTGGTTATTTTCTTAAATAAGGATAGTTTATTATATATCTTTTTCGAAGCTCGTGCTTTTGAAAAATCTTTATAGATCTCTATCATCGGTTTAGAAAATTTTTGTCATTTGAGAACTATCTAGCATTTGTTCCAGTTAATAAGAAGCTAAAGTGAGAGACAGAAGGTCTCAGTAATGAGCCGGTCTGATCAGAATCATAAATATCATTGGTATGACATTATTAGGAAACTAGTAATGGCTTTTGGTCTTGAAATCAAAAGATAAGGGGTCTCATCACGAGCCAGCTGATTCATTTTCTGGTGATATTTATGACTGACATTACCATTTGGTTACCATGCTAGGTGATGATCTCTCATTTTAGTTAAAACAAAATTAATGAAAATCCCAATAAAACATAACTCTTTCCTGAAGAATAGGAGGTCTCAGTAATGAGCCGACCTAATCATGATCATCAGGGTTGCCTGGAATAACTTCATTTCTGATCACCAGGGTGATGGCTTTTGATTTTAAATTGAAAGACAGGAGATCTCATCACGAGTCGGCCTGCTTATTTCAGACAACCCTCGTGAATGATACTATCACATTGGGACACCAAACCCAGATAGTAGTCTTCAGACAGAATTATTATTTTAAAAAGAACAGCAAAGCAAGAAACAAGAAAATTACTATACCCTGGAACAGGTTCTAGATAGTTTTCAGAAGAAAGGTATTCGATGCTGATGGTAAGATCATCCTTACTAAGAAGTACTGGTTTCGATGAGGATATTTGTAAGCTTATCTCTAATCAAATGTTTGTTTCAAAAGATGAAAGAATTTCTGGGTTATACTTATGAATCTGAATAAATAAAGGTTTGATATGAATAAAGGATTTTGATTATCTTTAACAGATTTCTAAGATTTCGTTTTGATCATCTTGTTTTAAGCAGAGATAACTGGTTCTCCCAGGTCGTTGCCATTTGTTGGCAGCCAGCAACAACCTCTTCATTTCTTGACAAAATAAAGAGAGATCAGTTCTTTATGTGATTTATCAATTCAAAATTATGTTAGAGCTCCTTCAGAATCTTTGATTCTGAAGGTGCTCTTAATCAAAGAAAAGTAATTAAGGATTCTAGAGCTGATAGGAACTTGATCATTAAACTTGGCTTTTGAACGAAGGTTAGATAAGTTTCGTAAATTCTCATTAAATTTATTTAAAATATCAAAACGAATTTATGTGACTTAAGGGATTTGTATCAAAGAAATATCATAAAACACATTGTTTAGGGTATTATTAGTCTTAAGACTAAGAGAATTTTGGAAGTTAATATCATAAGGAATATCCTATTATGAACTTTGTAAATATCATAGTTAATCGATAAATGAGGTTTGTATAGGAAACGTTTCACATATGATAAATACCCTATATGATGATATATACTATAGTGTGTTAATAGAATGTATAAAGGTTTAAATTTAGTATTGTACATATATATATAGTTTGGTACATATACATAAAATAAACACCAAGCTGGCCATTTGATCAATGCCTACTTAACATTAAAACGCAATTTATTACTCTTCAAACCACTACGTAACATCATAAACAGGGATGATTGTTTGATGAACTGGCCATGCACTAAATCAATGGTTTAATCAATAAACGTTTTGGATTGATGAGCTGGTATGGAAACGTGGCTTTCACCCCTTGACAGAGTCGACAATTGTATGCATTTGGCAAAACCGTGTTGACAGTGTTAATTGCTAACAGTCATTTCAAACTACGCCATTGTACTTATTAATTATGAACCACTGTCAATAATCAATGATCGTAATAATGGTTCTATCAGTCTTCGTATCGCTGGTTCGCCAAGTTAAGTGGTGATCTCATATTGCCGATTCGCCAAGTTAAGTGGTGATCACTACTGGGCATGGTCAAACATAGATAAGTTGGCATAAGTCACGGTGTAGTATGAAAGTTGTAACATTTATCACTATCCCGCTAAAATGGTGGGTTCAGAGATTTGATTTTGATCAGATTTGAAGCATGTGAAGATTTTCTAGCATGTCGTGTGTGTGGATACCTATTCCCTCTGTTTTCACTTTCCCTTTCATTCCACGACTAAGCCCAGAAGATGCTGAAGAAACCATGTCTCCTCTGAATCGTTTTGAAATCTCAGGGTATGAAATTATTGAAGCCAACCAGGAGGTTGCCCAGAAATTCGAAAAAATGGGATGGACACATTTCTTTCAAAGCTTTGATGGTCATCATGTGGAGATTACCAAAATGTTCGCAATGAGTTTTAAAGATGACAGGGTGCGAATTAGGGGTTTCGAATTTGTTATCAATGAAGACAAAATTGCTGAAGCCATGAAACTTCCTCAGGTGGGAGAACGCTGGTTTAAGGGTATTATGGTTGACAAGAAGAAGTGTCTGGCTTTGTTAATGCCTTTACCAGATAAAACGAAATTGAGGGTAGGCGTACCTGTAAAATTCTTAAAGCCCGAGTGGAGAGCTTACTATGAAATCTTGGTAAGGTACGTAACCTGTTGTGGACGTTTTTCCCATTTGCACTTGTATCATTTAAGGTTGTTGTTAGCAGTAAAGGGTTATAAACTTAATTTGCCCTTCTATCTTTGGCAAAGCCTTAAGAAAATGTCACAGTCTGTAAGGAATTTCAATAACCCTGACACAGTCTGTGTCACCATGGATTGATCAAAATTTTACTGCAATTCCAATTATCCACAAAAGGTCTGTCTTGGGATAAATTTCTAGTTGATTGTCAATTGGGGCCAACACAGTATTGGCCTAATCCATCTCCTCGAGCTCGTAGAAAACGAAAAATCATAAATCCTGAGGTTAATAGCTCAGAGGATAATGAAACAGAGGCCGTAAACATGTCCATAGACGATAAGATAAATGAAGATGCTGATAGGGTTTCAGTTCCTTGCAATTCTAGGGAAATATTAAAAGAACCCGAACCTGGTAAGAATGATGGCAACCCTGTAAAATTAAAAGAGGGATCAGCCGAAGATGAAATTGTTAAGCCTGATGACTGTGATAAAAATTCTATGCATAAGTTGAACCATTTGGCTCGGGTTTGTTGTGACAAGGAAGGGTTGAATGTTGAAAAATTATCGTTTTCGCGTAGAGTCACTAGAAGCATGCATAAT
Organism: Larix kaempferi; assembly: GCA_027924585.1. Lineage (NCBI taxonomy): Eukaryota > Viridiplantae > Streptophyta > Pinopsida > Pinales > Pinaceae > Larix > Larix kaempferi. Next base: position 1,404,576 of record BSBM01000012.1, on the reverse strand, counting down.
CTCCATTCGACTTCAAGGTATAGGTCTGATCCACAGACTTCCAAATCTACTGCTGCCGAACCTGCAGTTGTAGATATTGAGGATGATATTCCGATGCCTGTCCCTAACGCAATGGATGTAGGGAATTCCACTACTGTGCAGGGGAGTGATGTGCAATCAGGTGAGGTCGAGGGTAATCAACCAGAAATAAACATTGACGCTGTAGAACTTGAACCATTGCACAATCAGCGTTGTGACAGTCCTCGTTCTCCTCATGTAGCCAAAGAAGACGAAACCTTGCAACAGGTATTAGGAAATGTTTATCAACATAAAAACACAAAGTCTAAAGGAAAGCGCAAACAGTGTACAGCCTTATTGGAAGAAGAAAATAAAACTTTCAGGAAAGAATTGCTAGAATGGATTGACAGATGGAAAAGAGCCAACATGAAGAAGAATCAACTCAAGAAATCCAAGAAATCGATATTAAAAACGAATCAGCTGCTATTGGAACGAATTGAAAAACAAAATGTTAAAATTATCAGGTTGAAGGCTAAATTGGCCGAAGCTAGAAGAGTAGTCGCTCTTCATAATGAGGCTTAACAGTTTTTCTTTTCTCATGTTGATAGGTAACGATTATTTCGATTTTGCATGTCTGTAAAATCGGAGATTTTACAGGCATTCATTTATAAATTTTTTTAATATTTCTGTTAACTGTGTTAAATTGATTTTAATATAATGTATTTATTGAATTTAATGCAGGAGGTTTTATCACCGCCTTCTTCCAGGAATGCAGGACATGGTTGATGCGTTGGCATGAAAATGTAGCGGATCTGTTATAAGCTAGAGTTTTGTGAATGGGCCAGAACGTTCTGAGATGTCTCGACTCAGGCTAGTCGGTTTTATTTTTAGTAGTAGGTGTAATTAGATGCCCTTTTGGTTAATAAAGTTCCTATAATGTTGCATGCAACATTTATAGCGAAACTGATTCTCACTAGTATATGAATGAAGATTTTTGATGAACTCGAGGATGGATGGAGTGTGGAAGAAAACTTGTTGAAATATATTTTATTGCTGGTATTATATCAAACTTGAAGCTGAAGCTTTTATGTGGATAATACTGGATATCTGCGAATGATGATGTGACTGGTATTCATTTTTGGATTTTTATATATATACATATATTTCGGTTTGTCATCTTCTGTTTATATGCAAACTCTGTGTGCTGTGACACATTGATGTTTAAATAATTTTCTCACTTTATCGTCTCAAGTTAGTTATTGAATGAATATGTCATTATGGTTGTGTTCATTAGTGTGTTCACTATAAACATTAGCTTGCATGATATACTCTCTTGTTTATTTAAAATTTCATTTGTATGTTAACGGTGAATTTTAAATAAGCATTATTTCAAATTTAAATGACTGTCTTGACAGATAATTATTAATCAGTTTTGGAAGTGAAATTTGACTGTGTGCTTTAGGTTAAATCTCATCTCCATTTCTATATAGCAGAGTTATTGTTGTTATAACTTAAATATGCTTTGTTTATATCATACTTCAATTTTCTGTTATTGATTAATGATTAATCTTAGTTTTAAATTTGCTCTCAGCTGAGATAGGGTTAAATAGGGTAGATAGATTAATTAGTTTTAAAGTTTATTTTATTAAGCATTGTTGACTCATTTTGCATATTGTAATTAAGCTTTCATACTTAGAAAATTTCCCAAAAATTGAAGTCTTTCTTTACGAAAGCAACCTTAGGACATTTGTAAATATATAGATAGGATAAACATTAGAATAGGTTAGATTTTGCTAGTTTTAAGGTTTCCTTAAGAGACAAACTAGCTGGTAGCAGGACCATAACCTGCGAGGTCTTGTTAATTCAAACACACCGGATACTGCTTTAAGTTGATTGTGTGGATAAAACCTCTTTATTGGTTCTGATTCACAAAATCAGGCCAACAGATACCTATGGCTCCTTAGTAGAGCCTTGACCTATGATGGTCGGTGGCACAGTTTCCTTCCATTGGTCGATGACCCAGACAAATGTGTTGGCTCGGCACTGGAGAGGGCCAACCAGGTATGGAACTGGTTGGGCACCACCAAATTCTTTGTAAATCCAGCCAATGGGGAGGAGTACTGGTTAAGCATTAACTATATCCAAGTCCATAGGCGATCCCAAGGCTTGCAAAGCAAAGCAGGATCCTGTGGACCAGAGGGAAAACGCACAATACAGATAAGTATTCGTTTTCATTTATGTATTGTTTGGAATAATGAAGATTACAGGTATAAATCTTTTAACAGCTAAGCTGATACACTATTGTTTCTTTGTTGGAAACCTTGGTCGTTGCAGGAAGGCAAGACCCTGAAAGACTATAGATTGCTGGTAAATCCAGAGAGCAAATGAGTGAGCGATATAAATTGCTGGTAAATCCAGAGAGCAAATGAGTGGGCGATATAAATTGCTGGTAAATCCAGAGAGCAAATGAGTGGGCGATATAAATTGCTGGTAAATCCAGAGAGTAAATGAGTGGGAGATATAAATTATTAAGAAATCCAGGGAGTAGCTGGTTGAACGCTATAAAGTTCTTGAAAAGTCCAGAGAGTGACTAGTTGGGCATTAACCACTTGATATGGTAAAGCAGCGTGTACGCTGGCCCAACACCCCTTAAACAATTGATAAAACCAGTCAGAGCACTGGCCTAGCATATTGCTAAAGGAAGTGATTGATAAACCCAGTCAGCGTACTGGACTGGAATTGCCAATTCGAATGATTGTGGAGTAGCCTATGTGCTGGCCCAACATTCGTTATTGTGTTCACGGGAAACCCAAGGCTCGTAAAGCAAAGAAGGATCCCGTGGAAGAAAGTAAAGACATCCAATACAGATAAGTATTCAGTTACCTTGTAGCTTCTTGCTTATAAATATACGTGTGTATATGATTTGGTTATGATTTCCTAAGCTCTTGTTTAGAGAAAAACCCTATGAAGATGAACTAAACATGTGATTTGATTCAATGATTGAGTGTAGGTATTGCTGGAAGCACGGACTATGAAGGCATCTTAAAGATGCATGTGGACATGTGACCGTCCTAAAGAGCTCAGTATGAGCAGTAACGAAAGATGGTGCTAGTGGAACTGTGTGGGTCCTAGCAGCCAAAGGCTCTATAAGCGACAATGGGGAAGGGTTCCCTGGTTGAAATCTATATGCAGACCTTAGACACTAAGTGTCATAGCCAAGAAAGGAAAGTCAAAGCATTCACATTGAAGTGAAAGAGACTAAGGAGCATGAAACCACAGTGATGGTGTAGCTCCATAATAGAACGAGACTAAGAGGGAGAAACCTCTACTCTTCTCTTTCCTTTTGATTGATGCATTTATAAAACAAAAGATTGTTGAGTGCATATCATGGCTGAAAATAGATTGTGTGTAATTGCTTGAGATGAATTGTGAATGCTGAAGTAGTAAATTTCCTGTGAAAAGATGAACATGAATGAGTTCATGTGTATCTTGGGAAAGCATGAAAAGTATGGAAGTCCCATGAATAAAGCATGGACATCCCATGCAAATTGGGAAAATAATTGACTAATCTTAATGTTTATGCTATGCTTGTCCTAACAAAGAATTCCCATGATGAATTTCACAGGTAAGAAAGTGAAACAATTGGTTGCGGCCGGCACAATAAAGTATTGCTAGTAAGCAAAGTGTGTTCAATTGTGCCCATTGACCATGGCAGCAGACCGAGGGCTATTAGAGTTGGCTGAAAGTCTTCTTCAAACAATTGCCAGGACCCAAGAGAATCTTGGGGAGATTCTCAAGCTACAGAGGCAACAGAATGAGAGAAACCATGAAGCTTTGCAGGACTCTATTCGTCTGCAAAAAGAGGTAAAAAGCATTCTGGGAGCAATCAGCAAGGGAAAGGAAAGTGGGTCAATAAAGAAGCATTCATCCAATCGTCTGATTAAGAAACGCCCCAGGTGGGAAGAGTCAAAGGAAATGGACCAGGAAAAGGTAAAGCCGTCGATGAAATGTTGGGGATGTGGAGGGAATCATTGCCTCCGTGACTGCCCAACAAGAGAATATCAAGGGGGTAGCAACCGTAAATTCCCTAGGTTCGTGGACCAGTTGGAAGGAAGAGGAAAAGAAGGAATTGTTGTGGAACGATGTCCTCATGCAGAGCTAGAAGGTCCTAGCCAGCAAGAGCAGCTTGTAAAGACCAAAGGACTTAGTCCTGAAAGACCCAAGTAAAGGGTGAATTGCAGGACAAACCTACCACATTTTTTGTGAATTTTGGACATATGTAAAGTGGGTATTTATTTTCCGAAGTGTTGGAACACCAAGGACGGTGTTATTCCAAGGGGAGGGGAATGTAATGTCCCCAGCTTGACCCTATTGCATTAATATTGTAAATGATGTAAATATTGTTATTTAGTCATGGTGAGGAGCTCAAGGCCAAGGCCCCTCCATTGATTTAATGTTCTATGTATCGGCAATTAGAATAGATGCATAGAGTTCTTGTGCTAGGGATGCACAATGTAAAATTGGACATCATGTAAATATGCAATTTTAATGAAAAACCCACAATCAACTACGCAATGCAACAAATAGACGGGGGCATGATCTTTACAAGGAATAGGGAGGGAAAAATAGCCAAACCCTTGAGCCATGGTGTTAAGCCATTTCATTGAGGAAACCCATGAACTCTCAAATACCCATTTGGTCTCATGCACCCAATCATTTAATCCTTCCAAGAATTGGTTGAGACAATAAATGCCTTGGGATGGGAGAGGTATGGCTGTCAATTTTCGTGCATGGGCAAGCCATCAACTTGGAAAATCGTGTTTTTGCTTGTTGGGCAAGAAAACCCCCACGAAATTGGCCCAAAAGCCATTCTTCAACGAGGGCATTCATCCTCTCACGGAGTCTGAGCCTGTTGGGGTTCTATCCTTCACGTTTTGCACCATTTCCTGTGTTTTTCCATGCCCATAAACTCGTTTTTGGTTAGCTCATTGGCTGGGAGAAGAGAGCCAAGATTTTTGGGGTTATGGAGGCCGTTTTTGCCCATGAAATGCCCGTGAGTATTCTTCTGAAAACGAATCTGCTCTCCTGGGGTTGATTTCCCATTTTCTCCTTTCGTTTTGGTTGCCCACGTTTTTCTGGAACCGTTAGAAACCCATTCTTGGGAACTTCACTATAGAACCGTTTTTTTTCTCATGCCCAGCACTTATGCTTTTGCTGTTATATGCATCCATCTCCTAGCCACCTCAAAAACCCAATTGCTGGTTGGTATGGCTGATTCTGGTGTATCTATGGCTAAGTGAGACCCTGTTGTTCCCTAGTTCCTTGTGGAGATCATGCCCAGCTCGGGGGTGGCAGTGGTGCTGAGAGATTAAGAGCACACTGGCCTACGGTTGGGTGGAACGTTGCAGAAGCGTAGCTGGTTGTTTGGGACTACTTCATTAAGATAAGTATTCTCTTGTGTTTGTATATTCTTGCCATTATTTAATTGATGAATATCTGAATGTATAGTGAAGGTGTAAATGATATTATTTCCGCTGTGCTATAAAATAGTTATGCATCTACATATGTCTCTGTTTTATTATGTGAATGCTTATGTAATAAATTCATGGGGCTGGATTCCCGAGTTAACCTCACTATCCTCTCCATCTAGCTGGTAGAATGGGAGGGGACGTGACACCTAAATGCACACTTCCCTTTCTATGAAGGAGACGAAGATCCAAGAAGAAATTGGTTTGTTTGTGAGTCATAATGGGAGGCCAATGCCATTTACAGTGAAGATAAACAAATGGCACAATTTGCTGGTGCCCTTCGAAAACGAGCTCTTTCCATCAGAGGAAATTTGAGGTCTAATTTAAAATAATAAAATAATATTTACTAATTTTGGAGGAAGAAAGAAAAAAACTACTTCTTTTGTTCGTATTTTCAACATATATCCATGTGTTTTTACTCAAATTTTGAGTGGGAGCACTCGTTGGATGCAGAATTTAATTCTGCATCCAATGAGTGCTCCCGCTCGAAATTTGAGTAAAAACACAGGGAGATATGTTGAAAATACGAACGAAAGAAGTAGTTTTTTTTTATGACAAATATATCAAGTCAACCCTTATGGTTGACTGATTTTATTAAAATTCTATTAGTTCTTTAATTCCAACTCATAAGAAATTATGGTTGGCTCGTTTTCTCATAAGGCCCATTTTAGACCCCAAATTTCCTCTAATGATGGTACATCACTTATAAAGAAAGAACACTTACTGCAACACAGACTCAGATAAAACAACAATTTTTGTCTTTCTTCAAAAATCTAGATGCAAAATATCTAGCTACTAAGAAATTGGAAACCACTTATCAAAAGCCAACAGAAACTATCAGGGACTACGACAAAATATTCAAACACTTGCTGAGCCAGATTGAGTATGATATTGAAGAACCTTTATTAATACAATGGTTTGTAGATGGATTACTACAGAAAAATAGAATGCAAATCCATTTACATGATTTTACTACATATGAAGATGCCTTGAAAAAATCATTACAAATAGAAATGAATGATGATTATCCTATAGCCCCCGTTGACCAACGCATTGAAGAACAACTTGAGATGATGCAAAAATCCATTCACGAAATCAACTTGAGAGGAGCCGATCTATGGTGTACAAATTGCTCAATAGTAGGCCATACGAAATATTATTGTCGACAAGATGACCACCGATACGACGTTCGGTTTGTACAAACAAAATGCTTCTGTGACACTTTCCGAGAACACAACTCACATTCAACAAAATATTTTATGTGACACTTTCCGAGAACACAACTCACATTCAACAAAATATTGTCCCTACAATATGAAGAATGATCAAGTTCGTTGTTGTTCCATATGTGATGTAAAATCTCATTCAACGACAGAATGTAGCTTAAATTTGAAAAATAAATAGAATTATCATGCAATTTATCATACCAATAATGCTGACCAGAGAAATGACAGAAACAACAGATATCAAAGAAACGACGACCAATGATATGATCGACGAAATGACAAATTCAATCGATAGGAAGGATTCCAAGGTCGAGGTCGAAACAATGGAAATCGAGACCCTCAACCATGTCGATGGCTGCAATGTTTTATGTGCCTCAACAAAGAACATCTATTTGCAGATTTCCCCTTCAAAGATTGGACGGATCTCAAATTTTGTACAAAGTGTGGAGTTGGTGATCACTTCTTGGAGGATTTCCCCACCATACTTTAAAAGATTACTAATAAAAAGAATGTTAACATCTTGTCTAGTGTTCCTAAGTCTGATGTTGTTAAAACTAAGAATCTCCATATTTTAACTCATCAAGGAACTAAAATTGGTGCTGATAATCCGCAAATTAGAAAAATAAAAAGTCAATATGACTATCCTAATCCAATCGAACATAAGCACTTATATAATAGTGCAACATTTTTTTTTCAAGAATTGGCATCCCAAGAAGAAAATGACAAATCTTGACAAATAAATAATAATGAACTTCTCAAATTAATAACCAAAGAAGAAGCACTTTCAAAGCTAATAGATATCATGAATAATATTAGAAGCACATCTATCGAAGAAAAGAAACCAAAAATCTATGTCGACTAAATCAAAGAGATAAAAATGATGCAGACCCACTTGTCGACTTAGAAATTGAAGGATACTATGTTCAACAAGTCGTCCTCGACTTTAGATCACAAGAAAATATCATGACTCGATATACTTGGGAACACCTTGGTTGACCACAACTACACGAGTCGAGCATCTACCTAAGCCAATCAAGGATTGATTGAACCAATTGGGGTATGGAAAAATGTCGACACATCCATCAAGGGTATAAAAACACAAGTAGATTTTGAAATTATTAATCCAAAGGAAGGATCCAATTCCTTCCTAGTTAGCCGACCATGGGGAAGAAAGATGAAAGCATCAATATCACTTAACAAATATAGGATAAAACTCAAAGAAAATGGGAAGAAATTTATTGTGCCAATTCACCCATCACAAGGACAGCCCTGGAAAGATCCTATCGATGACGATGTTGACATCTGACAATTATATTTAGTAATGAACAATGAAGACTATACTGAGCCTAATGCACAAGGGGAGATCCACCTCAGGAATCTTTCATCAGTCAGATATAATTCGGATGCTGAACTCTACGATTAGAAAATGGAGAATTATGAGTTCCAAGCATGAGAATGTTGGACAATTGAAGTTATCCCTAAAATATTTTTGAAAGAAAAATTAGATAATATCCAATACTCACATTGGTGAAAAACGAGTCGTCGGGTGTTCCAATGTTGAGATACAAAGAATGAAAATCCCCATCCTCCCATGTCGAGGAAGTGTCAAAGAATATAGGAGAACAAGGTCAACTTCAGAGTTTAGTCAAAACCTTCACAAGTCAAGCTGCAAGATGGTGGGATACACATCAGTCGAGACTTCATACTTGGACTACAACATCGACATACTTTGTCGAAAGATTTGAAGCAAGAAAACTCATGGCACAAGCAAATATTCCAACTTTCACAAAGGGAAAGATCCTGAAAAGCATATCAACAACTGCAAAAAATAATGGAAAATATTAGGCTATAGAGACGAAAGAATCTGGACACACCTTTTTCCAGGTACACTCGACGATGATCTACCAAAAAAATGGTATAAAATGGAAGAAGAAAGAGGAGAAACATTTATCTGGAAAGAATTGAGAGAAAAGTTTATGAAAGATTTCGCATTTTCTCCACAGGACGATTTATTAATAGAAACACGCAATCAAATGAAAAATTTCCTACAGCCAGCAAGCTGCAAAATATCATCAGATAATCAACAACCACTTGTCAGAAAAATTGTTGTATGTAACAATATCAATTCGACTGAACTCCAGCACTCGACAAGACTACATATGGAAACAGATAAAATGGAAGGAAAAAGATTCAAATGGAAACAAGAACATCCAAACACATCAAAGCTAGTTAGAACAATTTAATGTCCAAACTTCAGAGAAGGATGATCCTAAAATGTTGACTACAGAAGATTCCCCAACAACATTTACAAATCTTAAAGAAGGTGAACGACATATCAATGAAACCAGAGCACCCGAATGGATGGACACACAGATTAAGATCAAAGAAATAGATATATATATATATATAACGATAATAGACCCATTGAGATGGAAAAAATAGGTGATTATTGGAATGAAGAACAAACAACATAAATTACAAACCTCCTAAATAATTCCAAGATGCCTTTGCATGAGATTATAAAGATCTGAAAGGACTTGTTCAGGAAATGGGAGAAATGAAGATTGACATCAAACCAGATGCAAAACCAATCAAGAAGAGACCCTACAAGATTGCGCATAAATACAAAGAAATAGTTAAGAAAGAAATAGACAGTATGCTTGTCGCCAGTATTATCTATCCCATTGATCAATCAGAGTGGGAATGCCCAATGGTCGTCCAACCTAAGAAGCAGGATCTGACACGACTGTGAATATGTGTCGACTTCAGAGAACTCAACAAGGTAACACTTACAGACCCATTTCCGACTCCCTTTCATGATGAAATTATCAATGAAGTTGAAGGACACGAATGTTATTCATTCACGGACGGTTTTTCCGGATATAAAAAAGTACCTATTGTTGGCAGGCAGGTTTTGGGATAAGTCAGCTACGCAATACCACAGATGCTACGCAAGGTCAAAGATGCCGCACAAGGAGGAAAACCGCACGCAATTCGGAATTATATTATTTTATGTATTTTAGGGTCATTTTGGACCACATTGTGTGGATTAGGGTCATTCTTTTGTAGATCTTGTTAAAAATTAGTTAGGCATTTGTCTAATTGGAAGATGAATGTAATGGCGCAAGCCTATAAATGGATGTAGAATTGCAAGTGTTAGTAGGACTATATGGAATTTCATTGCATTGCATCGCATGGTATGTTTGGTATCGGATATTGATCTTGGTATTTTGAATTTATGTATGCGACAGAAGAACTGTGTTGGGGTATCTGTATTTTGTTGCGAAGGGTAATATGACATGCCGGATCTTGACCAAAATCATTGTGTCTTTTCCTATTTTCCTATTATGAATGTGATATGTATTTGCAATATGAATCTGTGAATGATGCGGAGTTTCCATGCTCCAATTGATGTTATACTATTAGATCTATTTGCGCATTGATGGTTTTGTTGATAATGAGATATGTTGAATGATGATGCAATTATGTTTGTGTTATGAATAAAATAATAATAAAATAAACATCAGCATATATATATATATATAGATAGATAGAATTAATAATAATAACAACAACAAACAAGAATAATATAATAATATAATTAATTAGTGAAATGGTGTAACTCTTTATGAAGAGTTGCATTAGACACCCTTTAAACAATTATAAATACGGGAAAGTCCATCTTGTAAAAGACCATATCTATTTTATCAACTTTTATATATATTCATGGATTATTTGTATTTTTGAAAGTGGAAGTTCGAGAAGTTCCAGTAAACAGATTTTTACCGTTACAGTGGTATCAGAGCTTGTTGATTCAGGCTTGTGGCCAAATTGTCAAAGTTTCTTTGAGATTTAGGTTTTTAACCTTACATTAGTCTTTTAGCCATCCTTATTGAAGAAGAAAAAAATTATTAAAAGAGAGAAAAAAAAAAGAGAAAGGAATAAAAGAGAAGTTAAAAAAAGAGAGAACAAGAAGAAGTAAAACCGCACATGGTTTTAAAGTGCACGTGGTTTTGTGAGAAGTGGGTTTGGTTTTATTCCCTAACAACAAACCAAAAGTGAGATTCGAACTTGGGTGGGGAAGGTGACACTCATTCCTCCCAACCAACCATTCTACACCATCTTAAAAATATTAAGGGGAAATTAAATTAGAAGAGCGTGAACAAAAATAATTTTTACAAGAAGAATCAAAGAAGACCACGTTATCGTCCAAGCCAGGAATTATGGCGAATTTTAAAGCAGAATTGCAGTCCGGACTAAAAGAAGCATTTGACATAATGAAGTGGGATATGTCTAAGAGATTAACGGAACAAGAGAGTCATTATCAAAAAAACCATATTGAGAGATTATCTACACAAATTGAGGAATTAAAAAATGAAAACGATTTCAATCAGAGATTGAAAAATCAAGATATAAAGAAAGAAAGAAATGATTACAAAGTAGAAATAATACACTTGAACAAAATCATTTGCAACAAGGATGAAAAACTAACGCAGATACAAAAGAAATTAGAGGATCAAGAATCAATGGTTGACCAGTATCGACAACAGATAAAAGTTATTCAACAACAAAATGATGAGTCTAAAAAGACTCATACGTCAAAGATCACAAAAAGTAATAAAACAATATCCAACAATTCCGAAGAAATTTTCAGATTAAGAAATCATAACAAGGCACTAATCACAAAAATTAAGAAGTTTAAAAATAGTCAGAAGGTAGATCAATCTACGAAAGACATTGAAGGAAAAATTCTAGACACACAGAAATAAAATAGCTACATTAGAAGTCATAACAAAGATCTTAAGGAACAACTTAAGAAGTCGGAAAATGATAGAAAATCGCAAGTAGAAGTGATTAAGAAGTTTCAAAATAATAACATGCAGTTGGAAAGCAAGTTGAAAAAGATACAAAACAAAAACTTAAATCCTCAAGAGATAAAAATACAACTTCCAGCTCAGATCAACGCTCAAAAGACGACACTCGTAAAAGAAAATGACATTACAAAAATTCCCTATTGACACCCCAACCATAAAAACCAATATTCTAAAAAGTGGGAAATGTCGAAAGATAATGGTACTAATGTGATCAAAGCTCATGTTAAGAGATCAGTAAGGAATTGCAGCAGTCAGCAACAAATCAATTTGGGATGGATTGATCCATCCACATATCGGAAGTTATGTTCTACACTTAGAAGTTCGTACCGACATGTTTTGTCATCTACGACATCACAAGGAACGGTGTGAAAACGTTATAAGGATTTGAGGACAAAGACTTTCTAAGAGAGAGATGATGTTATGAATAAAATAATAATAAAATAAACATCAACATATATATATATATATAATAATAATAATAATAACAACAAACAAGAATAATATAATAATATAATTAATTAGTGAAATGGTGTAACTCTTTATAAAGAGTTGCATTAGACACCATTTAAACAATTATAAATACGGGAAAGTCTATCTTGTAAAAGACCATATCTATTTTATCAACTTTTATATACATTCATGGATTATTTGTATTTTTGAAAGTGGAAGTTCGAGAAGTTCCAGTAAATGGATTTTTACCGTTACAGTTTGATGCCTAAGCTGAATAGATATATCTATTAAATAATGCTACACTAATTTGATAAGTAGATGCACATGGTCCTCCTTCATTTGACGGAAACGTGATTCCGTCAGCTCTCCCTCGAACATCTCAGGTGAGACTTCATCTGCTCTGCAGGTGTTTCCAGGCGGGATAAAACCTGTCTGGGCCGGTGCTCAGGGAGAAAGTGGTGGTTTGGGTGTCGACAAAGTGAGGAACCCCTGTCGATTGGGTTTGTGTCAACAAATGGTTCCATTTCCGGGACCCTAGCGCAAAGAGGAGGGAGGACATGTTGTGGCATTCGACGAGACCATAAATTCAAGATTGGTTCGACTAAAAGTTACATAGTTTGTTGAGAAAGAGAATCAAAACCCTGTATTGATGACGGATAGGTGGCTGGAAAGGTACATACATGACGGTCCACACAAGTATTTTTTCTCTGAGTTCCCCATCATCTTGTATGAGTGGTTAGAAAAATTAACTTATCGCAAGACAAATTTCCAAGGTGGTGAGCCAACATCCTAGACCGCAGAATTGACCCAGGAGTTGCAAGAGGTAGACAACAGAGCATCATGGGATGTTGAATTCTAGCTTGACAGTATATTGGATGGATATATCACCAAGTTTGCGGTTGATACAACGAAATATTATAGCGAAGATGAAAGGGAATTTTTCAACGGACCAAGAGGTAGGTTCCTATTGTCTTTGTAATTGTCCATTAAGATGCTCATCTGTGAAAAGTGCATATTGAAGATGAACCCAGAGTAGTAGAGCCCTGGTGTGTAGAGGCCATGGATACCACGAAGACAGGGGGGGGAAATGGGTAGATGGGTGCAAGTTATGATGAGACTCTGAGGGAAGCCAAGGAAGATAGTGGTCTTATGAGGGGAGGAGCGAGGTTTCGACAAGAGAAGAGGCAGAGGACATGGGAAGGTCCTACTACGATCAAACCACAAGGACGCAAAGGAATACCACATGGGACGAAGCAACCCTACAATGCTGACAAGGACGTCCAGGCTATCCCCAATTCAGAGGCAAGACCAACCCCCAGCTATAACGTACCCACACCTTTGTGCACTACATCGCAACCAGGAAGAAACACGAGTTTGACACCGATGTGTCCAACGTGTCAACAACACTCAAATACTAGTGGATCAATGACTATAGGAAGAAGGCCCAGGATGGCATTCGACGATGTGAAGTTAGCTCTGTTCCATGGAACTAGAACTGAGGATCCAGACAAATATTGGTTCTTATGTGAATCTGTGTGGACTATTAAACAAACTACGGATGATGATGTCAAGAAAGGTAAATTGGCGACGACTCTTTGGGGTCATGCACTGGATTGGTACATGAAATTTGTATAAGTTCCTGCGGGGAGTCCAGAGAAGACATTGGTTGAGGTTATAAAATGATCAATTGAAGAGTTCAGGAAACCAAAGTCTGAAGTGCAATACATTACGGAACTAAAGGAGATCAAGCAATATCCAAACGAAACTGTTTTGGATTTTGACCAAAGGTTTAAAACGCTAATGGAAAGAGTTAGCTTTGAGATGAGCGACATTCAACATAAGGAATGGTTCATCGCGGTGTTACTAAATCATATTAGACTTTTGTTGATGCAGCAGAAAATCGAGACACAGAGCGAGGCTCTAGAGATTGCGATGAAGTTAGAAGCTTCACCTGTTGGTGAGAATGCAATCAGCATGCAGATCCAGACACAGCTGGCGAATCTGTCACCTCAGTTGCAATATCTCAAGAAGGGTAAAGAGCACCGTGAAGAAGTTTGGTGTACTCGATGTCATGCAAAGGGACATACCAAGGATAACTGCTCATATTTCTGAAACTACCTATTATCAGGAGCACCGAACCCATTGAGTGGTGGAGGTATTCCATGGTGCTGCATTTTTCAAGTTTATGGGCATTGACATGAAGAGTGTGGATACACACAGAAGATGGTCACGAAGCCAACGAATTTATATTGTACATTCTATCAGTTTGTCAAGAATGAAGATAAGGATTGTCGAGCGTATAACCTACTCCAGGAAAGAACGTATGACTCATACTATGTAAAGGGAGAATACCATTGCGTAGTACAACAACCGCAGCCACATCCATAGGTGGCCCAGCTGCCACCTCAACCGCAGATGCAATTTGTACCATAGCCGCAACCGCAACAGCAGTTTGTGCCACAACCGCAGTATAATCAGATGCAGATGGCTCTGCAGCACCCATAGTATGTTCAGCCAGTGCAATATGCTCAGCCAGCGCAGTATTTTCAGCAGCAACCGAATCCCCCGCAACAACAATTTAATAAACCGCAATATCAACAACAAGGAGGATTTCACGGAGGATTCCAAGGAGGATGAGGTGGAGGCTTTGGTCGAGGAGGAGGACGGGGTCGCAAACCTGTGCAATGTTATAATTGTGGAATTTTGGGACACTATTAGAGAGATTTCCCGCGGTTGCGAGCACAATGTACATATGGGATTGTTATTGATCACACTATTGAGAACTGTCCACAGCTAATCACAAGATGGATGGTAGGAAATGTTCCGCAGTTGCAGAACCAGAACCTATTGCAAAACCAGTTTCAGAATCAGAATCAATTGCAGAATCAAAACCAGTGGCATAATTAGAACCCATTGCAAAATCATAAGCCATTGCAAAACTAGAATCAGTGTCAGAATCCGAATCAGAACGCAAATCAGAATGTGAATCAACTGCCAAACCAGAATCAGGGACCAACTTGCGACGATTTCAGCAGAACCAAGGACACAATATGTGGGCATTGTTGTTATCACTTGCAGAGGTATGACAACAGGAGAAGATGGTCCACGTCCACTAATCCGGATGGCTGGAAAGAAGAAGGTGCAGTTTGATATTGATGTTGAGCAAGACACATTCTTTGAAGCACGTGATGCGATAGGAAGAAATCTTGGTAAGTCAACTACTTATGACATGCCCGCCGCTTTTGACTCAACCTCGGTAGCAGGACCATCGTGACAGTATGGTACTTTGCAGAATTTCTTTGAAAGTTGATTATCGATGGAAAGATATACCGATGCTCTTGCCGATATTGAGAGGCTGTTGCATTGACCTGCCAAGCAATGGAAAGAGTCTGTAGTGAACTCTTTACAGAGGAAGAAGACAGGAAAAGAGATGTGCATGAATATCCAAATTGGGGACTACGAGGTAGATTCAGTCATTCTGGATCTAGGCTCATATGTCAATATTCTAACAAGGTAGACATGGAAAAATATGGGGAGCCCAACGCTAAGCTGGTCTCCCGTGTAGTTGTGACTGGCTAATTAGGCCAAAGTAACACCAATTGGGAGAGTTCCGCACCTTGTTGTGGAAATTTAGGGGATGAAAACCTATGCTAATTTTGATGTTATTGAAGTTGTCGATGGTTGAGGCTCCTATCCCGCATTGTTGGGGATTGGATGGGCCAATGATAGTATGGCAGTAATTAATTTCAAGAAGCGGGTGATGACCTTTGAAAATGAATACCTCAGAGTCATAGCTCCGTTGGATCTGACTGAAGGGCGAAGGTATGTTGACCCAGTAAAGGATGAAGTTGTAAGAGGATGGGATCATGCATATAACATTTCAGAAGACTACATCCATCTGACTGTTGACGCTGAACTCGGTTGGTGCAGCTCTAGCTCTGTGTCTTTTGACTCTGATGATGCTTTAAAGAACTGGCACAAAATCATGCATGAGGTGTCGTTTAGAAAGTGTGGTTTGATCACACAGTCATTGTACCGTGTCACGACTGAGACTGTTGAATTACCAGTATACAAAGGACTACCCGAGTTGGATGAATTTCTAGTGGCATTTGAAGATAAGGTGTCAGAACCACAGCGGTTGTTGGCGTTGGAGGAGGCATTGAAAGCTGCTCCAGCACGTTGGTGGGTGACCCATAAGAAGTCGATTACTAGATGGTTGCAATGTCAAATATTGATGACGATTCTCTTTGGCAACGCAGAACTATACCACACTGGAAGATGTGATGCACGGCATGACCCTGGCGGTCATCTGATTGAATGTCAAAATTTATGGGCCTCACGACCAAAGGATGAATGGGTCCATTCCTTTGTCCGCGCTTTGGATGAAATGCCACAATCTTGGTATCCCTCAGCTGAGTTGTGCAGAGAGATTACCACTTGGGAAGAGTTGATGGTTTGCTTCACTCACACCTTCAGTTTCGCGGATGCCAATCCAGATATTCATAATGCCTTGCAAATCATCTGCGATGTTGTTCTGAAGGTGGTTCTAGTTGCATACCCCATGGATCTGCATGCACATTGTCAGATGCATTTGATGATGGAATGCTATAATATGACTGGAGGGCCGGAGGATGGTGATGACCCGTGGAATATCAATATTCCGGAAAAAGAAGGAAGTCGTGATGTCGCAGGACATGACATACTGATAGATCCAATAAATTAGTCATTGAAGCTTAGGAAGGTCAACATTGGGACGAAGGAGAATCCAAAGTTTGCAAATGTTGGGGACTACTGGGATGAAGAAATGATGGAAAAGATCACAGACCTGTTGCATGAATTCTATGATTTATTCGTAAAGTTTTCAAGATGAAGGGAATATTGGGGGATTTAGGAGAGATGAAGATTCCGTTGAATCCGGATGCGAAACCAGTAAGGAAGTGACTGTATCGACTGAATCCATGCCACAAGGAAAGGGTCAAAACTGAACTTGACAGAATGTTGGATGCTGGAATAATTGAGCCGGTCAAAGAATTGGAATGGATTAGTCCCATGGTGGTTCAAGATAAGAAGACATGTGAGGTTCGGATTTGTGCCGACCTGAGGAATTTGAATGATGCGTGTATGCATGATCCATTTACGATGCCATTCACTAATGAGGTACTAGAAGGAGGGTGCTCAAGAAATGTATTGTTACAATGTAATTGTCCACCTTGTGAGCATCAACACTCTTTGGCCTTCAGAATCCATTTCATTGACTGAGATTCACTTTATGTCCTTCAGAAACATTGTTTCCCTATTTTTCTTCCTATATGCTAGCTGTTCCACTTTACCCAGCGTGCACGCGAGTTGTTCCACTATAGCCTGTGGGTGCCAAGTAAAATGGTAAAAATAATTAGAAAATTACTTTTTACTCCCAAAAAGCGGTCTTAGGGTGATTTTTGGCCCTCCATTTGCCCCGAAACGCCTCGATGTGTCCTTTCACTTACCTTTGGAAGTCTATATATTGAGCTCTTATGGAATATGGAAGGGAGGAGAAAGAGAGAGCAAGATAACTCTAGTGCATTTTTTCCATGACTTGAGTCTACACTCATTGATCCTTGTTGTTGTGAACTCATGTTCACCTACCAAACTCTTATCCTAGTTTGAGTTTTCCATTACATGGAGGATTGAAGTGGTGGAGGCACAAGTGGAGAGACCCAGTTCTTGGTTCAGATTGGTTGCCGGCAAGAGGTCATATATTGTACTTCTTGTTATTCATTAATGGAAATACTCATTTTCTCGTCCAAATGATATTATGCATATTGTTTAATTACATTGGGTTATATTTGCTTATTATAGCATGGATCATGCTATTGATCATGCTAATGTCTTTCACATATTATATGCACTTGCTTGTACTTGTTGTTGAGACTAATCTGCAGGTTCAAGTGTAGAAGTTGAAAGCTTAATGGGGATCTACATCGAACATCCGGTTGAAGGTTGGTCTTTTCTCCATTATCTTAGCATTGTCATTTATATAGCATTGCATTGGGAATTGATTCATTTTCTGGTAGTCAGTTGTCTATTGTGGTCTGCCCCAAGCCATAGGAAGTTTTCTCCGTAAGAGAAATGGCGACTCCGCTGGGGAGAACAACCATTTTTGGGGATTTTTAGGCTTTAGTCCTTATTTAGAGTTGTTGTGTGTTGAGCTTCTGTGTCTTTGGCTGGCCGTTGGGATACACTATAGAAAAAAAGATTTTTCTGGGTCATTGGACTCTTTATTTGCTCATTTCCCTTTCCTTGTATGCAGGTCAAGTCAGTTTATCCCATGTCTACCCGCCACTGTCTACACTATAGCTCACGTCTACCCGTAGTTATTCCATCGACAGTAGCGTACAACTCCAGGATTGATTGGTTTATGGTCTTGGATTATTGTTGGGTTGGTGTTGAGTGTTCCTGAGTCTTAGTTGGCCTTATTCCTGACTGTTCCATGCCTTGTTAGTGACCAGAAACTCTTCTCTCTCTTTGTTTTGAGCCTTTTTAGTTTATCACCATTTTTTATTTTCTAGCTCATTACATTGGCTGAATCTCACTGTTTGGGAATTGTTGGGTTGTTTTACTGATCTACTCTGCATTTCTTTAACTGAATAGGTAGATTTCACTTGCATTTTTCATTCCATTATATTGAAAAATACAAAAACATAATTTTTCATTTTCCTTTTCATTATAAGAGAAAATACAAAAATATTTTACTTTCCGTACTGCATTTTGCATCTAAGTGCTTGTGCTTTCATCTAGGATCTACTTGTGTATTGGAAATTTAAAAGAATTGCATTTTATTTCGAACCGTTGGATTGATTTTCATTTTAGTGGCATTGTTTTTTTTTTATAGATGAGTCTAGAGTTCGACTATTGTGCATACCATTGAGTCATATACATCATTAGTTTCACGACCAGATCCTTTGAGTAATCACAGCCATTTAAAATCAACGCTTAATCTTAAAATTGATTAGAACTATTTTTATTTTATAGGGTACACTAACTAGTATAGGTTTAGAGTCTTGGAATAGATCATTGTGAGTTAACAATCCAAGACTACTAGACGAAACATTATGTGTCTGACCAGGGAGTGGTGAAACCCATGGTATACATCAATGTTCTCAGGAAGCTCTACTCAAATCAGAGTTAAAAACGAGGTCATGGGAGGTTGGTTGCGGAGATAGCCCTCCAATACTGGTTGAACGTGGGAGATATTTCTAGGATTTGTTCGTATCTGGGGAATCTTGAGGGATTTGTACCTATTGAGTTTCAGGCTTACCTACCCTGCACTTATGATGGATCCCACCTGCGACTGTCCCCCTGAGCATTGGTTATATTGTGGTGACATTAGTTTCCTTACCTAGGTATCGCATAGGGTGCTTGCAGTGGTTATACTGTACGTATCCTGAGTTAGATAGGGGTTGGATAACATATTTTTTGTTGTATAGGGACTTCACCCTGTGCACGTAGTGAAGCCTAGGAATCTCTATAACTGATTTTGTTACCTCCGCCTATAGTTTGGGAGTCTCAAGCCTCTCCTAGGTGAGACATACCAGCTGTAGTGTCGAGAGCTCCTTGAGCCAGTCCTGTTTGTGTGCATTTGGCTGTAGTTTCTTTAGGTGTGTGCTCTTTGATACTTTGATCGCTAGTTTGGCCCCTAGGGGATGCTTTGATTCATTGACTCTTTAGAGATATCGTGGCGCGAGGTCTTACTCTCCACCGGTCTCGTCGGTTGGCTAGTTTACCGACCGACGAAGTTACACGTCATTTTGAAAGAGGACGTCGGAAGGCTCCCTCTGAGTCTTCAAATTCCTTTGAGGCGATTCGCGTCGACATTTACACTGGTTTTGGCATGGGAGAAATCCCTGTGACTCCGTCGGGTAGAGTTGAAGATGCCTCTAATCCTCCTACTCCTAGCGAGGAATGGGGGGGTGATCCATTGATACCAAAAACTAGACCTCTTTTATTTCGATCTACTCCACCCGAGGACTACCCATTGGATCCTTCGAATCCACGGAATTTCCTACACTAGATACCGAATTTGCATGTTAACACAAGCCCTACGACCACTACGAACGCTACCCCATTCTCTTTTGGTATTCTTGAGTAAAACACAGTTGATCCATTCACTATGTTTGGTAGTCATGATAGCACTGGTCATGGTGTTGGAAATACTGCATCCACTGGGGGAAATACCCTCGCCGAGGGCATCACATTTTCTACTCACACAATAATACGGGGACTGGTCATATCCCTTCTAACAATCCAAATGTTGGAGGAAGGTTGCCTCCTAGGACTACCCATCCTAATAGGAACACTTTTCACAATATGACTCGCCATCCATAGTACAATACACATGCCCATACACATCAACCCAGGATCACATTTGCTAATGTTAACAACCCTCCTAATAATGGGGATGGACACATACCGTATACTTTTACATCTGTTTCCGCTAATAGTAATGCTAATTTAGGGGGTGGGAATATCCCTTATACTTATGGTCACACCACGACTGCTTGTGCTACCAGCGATGCTTATGCAGGGGGTGGGAACATACCTAACAATTATGGTTAGTATAATACGGTTCCCTCTATGAATAATAATTATATGCCCCATAATTATGGTGGTAATCCTTACAATAATACAGTCGTTGCTGGCCCTCATTACAACCCACCTCATTACGGTGCTCATAATGCACATATACCTACTTACTCTCACATGGGTCAGGTTGAGGGAAGTTGTCATCCTTATGGCCATGGTCAAGCTTATGGTCCATTAGGTCCGTACAATCAACATTTTAATGGTCATGGCCAAGCTTATGGTCCATCTTATCCTTCAGGTCCATATAATCAACCTTTTATGGGAGCTTATAATCAAGCTTTTCATCCGTAGCTTCCTTTCCTTGCTTGATTGAATCTTCCGGATCTTTCGAAGCTCATGAATTATTTGGTGTGTCACAATCCTAATTGGCCTCCGGTCCCTACCAAGCTCCCTTCGAACATTCCCAAGTTTGAGGGGAATGGTGGTGAGGATCTGAGTGATCATGTCACAACTTTTCACCTTTGGTGCTCATCAAACTCGTTAAATCACGATTCCGTTCGATTGAGACTATTTCAACGCACCCTCATGGGGGCAGCCGCAAAATGGTATGTTGAGTTTCTTGGGGGCACGTACATGGGTTTCAATGAGATAGCCTTGGTTTTCTTGGATCATTTCCAGCTTCCGGTTAGCTACGATACTGGCACTGAACTCTTGTCTACCTTCTTCCAGAATAAGGCCACACACATATCTGACCACGTTCAAGACTGGCGTCGACGGAAGAGGTTAGTGAAAGCCAACATTCCTCTAGAGTTCTTGTTGGAATGGCTTCTCAAGTATTTGCTTCCATACATTTCTAAGGATGTTTCGATGTTCAGCATTACGACTAAGGAACAAGCTATACTGAAAGTCTAGCAGCTAGACTTACTTTATGCTCAATCTGGCATTATGTATGACATTCTTCCTGACGCACCGCAATCACGACATGAGCCCAAGCCAGTTCCTGGACCACATGCCGATGGCATTGTTGGATCCGCAAGTACTCGACCCGTAGATTTGGTTGCTAATCAAATGCAAAATTTGTCACTTAACCAATCTACTCCCGGACAGGTTCACACCTTGTCCACTTCCACCCCATCGTCCGATGTACATGCTATGCAATCAACGAACCCATCAAGTAACCAATAGCCTGGTGCTAAAAAGAAGGGGAGAAATAACTATAAGGGTGGAAATAATGGGAACAATGGTAGTAATCATAATACTCCTCGGAAAGAGAACGCCAACCCTCCTCGAGAAGGCGGAAATGCTGGTGGGGACCGTAAACCTAGGTGTAAAGTGAAATTCACTTGCAAGCTTTGTGGGGAAGATCATCTTAATCACTTGTGTCCTCAGATTGATGAAGCATCGAAGCATCTTGCACAGATCCCATCTGTGTTGAAAGATCCCCTTCCACATCATCAAAACATGGCTTCGCATGCTCACGCTACTAGTTATAGGCCTAATGAGACTACAACGCCTTCTTCCCATACTAGTGGCTTTGGATACGTGAATATGGTTAAATCAAAGGTTAGCATTGCCACTTACCAACGTGATTACGATGCACCACAACCGAATATGGGGAATGAGCCTCCTCCTCCTCCTGATACCTCTTTGCATATCGAGAAGCCCACTACTATGCCGCGGATACCAAAATGTGTTCTCAAGCACTCTATGCATAATCTCAATGCTCGAGCCACCCAGAACTACTCTATTGTAGAATATTTGGGTCAAACTCCGTGTGCCATGTCGGCTCTCGAGGTTTTACAAGCGTGTACTTCTCAAAGGCATGCCCTTTTATGTGCTCTAGGAGTTCAGGATGGGGGAATTCCTAACGTTATCAAATTTGACACTACTGACGTCCAACCTCGCTTACCTTATCATGTGGCTTTTCAAGTCCATGTGGAGTGCCTGCAGAATATCATCAAAAGAACAGTGGTTGACGAAGGTGCTTCTACGTCAGTGATGTATTTATCTTGTTGGAAAGCTCTTGCCTCTCCTCCCTTATCCAAGTCTATGACCATGCTCACTGCATTTGATGGTCGGTCATTTAAGCTGCATGGGATTCTCCCTTCCCTTGTTGTCCGCTTGGGTGGGAAACCCGTGCCTATTGAAGTCGAGGTGGTTGATGTGCCCATTGACTACAACCTTCTCCTGGGTAGGAATTGGATGTATGCTGTGAAAGCAGTCACGTATAC
Organism: Larix kaempferi; assembly: GCA_027924585.1. NCBI lineage: Eukaryota > Viridiplantae > Streptophyta > Pinopsida > Pinales > Pinaceae > Larix > Larix kaempferi. Next base: position 1,381,708 of record BSBM01000012.1, on the reverse strand, counting down.
TGTATTCAAAATTATTTTCTTTCCACATGAAGGCAAGATTGTGACGGTCGACCAACTAGATTTCGTTAGTCCTTATTCCATAGCATCCATGAGATCAGTGGTCCCCCAAGTTACAGATTCTCAATCGGCAACTAGGAACATGGATTTCGGATTGTACCCCTCATTGTTGGGATCTTTCGACCTCCCTGCACCAATCTCCTTTGTAGGAACCATCTCCATTTATGCTCCTTCCTCGCTAAATCATATACCTTTCCAGACACCGTATTTCAATGATTCGTGGAATCTACCTTCCATGAGTTCCCCATCTGGAGACATTTCGCACATTGGGTTGGATATGCCCTTGTCTACAGTCAAGATTGCTCATCATGTTCAACAAGCCATTGCAGATTTGGATCTCTCTTCGTCATGGACAGGAGAGGAATATCCCATTATGCTGCCTGCATAGGCAGTCGACCCATCTTGTTCACACGGATGCCTTGATGATACTCTACCTTCAGATGAAGATTTTATCGCGTCCATGCATGGTAACGACGAGCCTTGGAGGGATTCCTATCATAGATCTCATTCCTTTCCCACCCTCAGTCTTATTGAATGAGATCAACCTATAATACAATCTTCCACCCATTTGGATTTGGATCCAGTCACAGTATCGTCCAGCTCTGGTTTGATGTTTGAGTCTGATGAGTCTTTGAGCTCTCCTATAGATCTGCAAATCAACACTCTTGAAGAGTTTGATTCTATTTCTAGAATTTCCAACTCCCGTGATGATGAATTTTCTCTTGCAGATTCTTTCACATCCTTCAACTTTGCTCTTCATTTTGAAAATGATCATTTTGATCCCTCAGGTATTGGTAATATGGAACCTTTAGTGGTTAGCTCTACCTGCATGTTGTCTGAGGTTAATAATAGTGAAGTTTTCAACCGCATTGACTTGTATCATATTTTTCTTTACGTACGTTTTAGGATGATCTTGGTACTTATGTTTCTTGGAGACAGGATTCTTAGCTAGACTTATACTTGTTTACTGGTCCTTTTCGACATTTGCTTTGTTCATGGAAGGCATATTCGGAACCTTGCATATAGGTTTAGGCATCTCCATTGTTATGATGCATTTAAACCTTTTTCCATCCGAATTCGCAGACACCCCCTGAGTATCCTTATCTTGCTCATGTTCCTTGCATTATGCATAGCTTTGTTCCATGCGCTCGGAACTAGTCTCGCATGTCCCTGACACTTGTCTGCTCCCATTATGAGCATTCTTCCATCTCTCCTTTGAGCTTGTTAAAAACAGTAAGGAGGTCACGAGTTTACTTTTTCAGGCTCGTTAAACCTTTACGGAAAAGATTTTTATAAAGTATTTTTTAAGCCCTTGTTAGACTTTTTGAAATCAAACAAGATTTCCGAGTATACTTGTCATTTCAGACTCGTTAAAGGATTTGAAGTGACATCCACTTAGGTATAAGTTTACCCATTTTCTGGACCTTTTTGGATTAATTACGAAAAATGTATCCTCTAGTCATATGTGACTAGAAGAGTTCTTCTCTCATTGTTTTACACTTTTTCGGGTGAGGAGACTAACTTTACGAAAAAGGACTCCCCTTTTATGTCGATTTGTGATTGCATTGCATCATCCTGCTCTCCTCTTGAGCCTTGTGTCGGCTCCCGCTTACTCACTTATTAGCCATGTGCTTGAGCACTTTCCCTAACGAGCCTTGTAGAGCTTTCATTTTCCTTTCACAATTTGATGACATTTTGACCCTGAGGGAACACCCCCCGAGTGTCTACATCATGCACATGCTTCCTTGCATTGATCATAGGTATGTTGCACTGCTTGGGACTAGTTTGCTCGCTATTTGACACTCGTTCCCTCAATTTTTGTACTATAAGCAATTTTATTCTTTTTCAAGCTTTCCAAATATGAAAAAGACCACAAAAATCAAATATTCCAAAATGCCGGACGGGAGAGTATTTACTTCTTTTTTTTGGTAGCTGTTGTGTCTCCATTGAATAGAGCATTCATTCCACTCCATAAATTATGAGTCGGGACTATAGTCGGACCTTAGAAGTTGTACTCGTTTCTCAGTTTCACTCCACTGACTGGTTAAGATTCCAGTCACTATGGAGCCCTTTGTTGATGCCTCCTGCATTGCACAGTATTATGTCGAGTCTATGCTGCCTGAGTCTATCTGTCTGCTCATGCTCTTGTTCAAAGGAAGTCTTGAAACCAGATTTGGGCACTCCTAAGATCTCTTGACTATTGCATGTCGGCCATCCATATTGAGTCAGTCCATTTGTCCGAGTTCTTCCAAATCTTTCAGCGTAGCTATTACCTTGTGTTGGTTGATGGAGGATGCCTTAATGCCTTCCCTCCAACGAGTTTCGTTCCGTCGACTGCAACTCATTTATTATGGAATTGAGACTTAGAGTCAGTTGAGTACCTTGAGGCTTACAGTCATTAGTGGCAAGTTCTGTCGCCATCGACAATTTTGGGAATACATAAATGTCTCCTGATCGATGGATTCATCTTAGTGTTCGACTTCAACACATCTATTCATACTTTGATGATTATACTCTGTGCCTTGATGCCCATTTTCATTATTGGTGGGTTGTCTCACATCTGTTAACGGTATACATCATTGACCAGTAATCAGACGATGTCACATCAGGTTCGACCTCAACAACTGTATTCACTTGATGGGACTTGCATCGTAGATGATTTGTGCAGAAGACCCCAGGCGATAGTGGCATTTAAGTATGCTACTTATGATCATGACTTTACATCTGAGATATCATCTCTCAGAAATCAGCAGTTTGTACCTCTGGTATTGCACCAGTTGTTTCCTTTTCAGCAGGAGACCATATCTTACTGTAGATGATTATGGCTATGATCACTTATGACATATATTCATGATGTACTGCCTATTCATGGCTATTGTATCAGATTGTTGTACTATACCGACATGTACTCAGAGATACTATTGTATTATGACGAGTGAGCTACTCTCTCCAGTTGTGTCTCCATCACTCCACTTCTGAGATTTATAATGTATTTCGGCCATCGTAGCACCATTCTCTGACCTCACACATTAGGGGGCATCTATTACAACGTAATTGTCCACCTTGTGAGCATCAACACTCTTTGGCCTTCAGGATCCATTTCACTGACTCAGATTCACTTTATGTCCTTCAAAAACATTGTTTCCCTATTTTTCTTCCAATACGCTAGCTGTTCCACTTTAGCCAGTGTACATGCGAGCTATTCCACTATAGCCCATGGGTGCCAAGTAAAATGGTAAAAATCATTAGAAAATTACTTTTTACTCCCAAAAAGCGGTCTTAGGGTGACCTTTGGCCCTCCATTTTCCCTGAAATGCCTCGATGTGTCCTTTCACTTAACTTTGGAAGGCTATATATTGAGCTCTTATGGCATTTGGAAGGGAAGAGAAAGAGAGAGCAAGATAACTCTAGTGTATTTTTTCCGTGACTTGAGTCTACACTCATTGATCCTTGTTGTTGTGAACTCCTTATGTTCACCTACCAAACTCCTATCCTAGTTTGAGTTTTCCATTACATGGAGGATTGAAGTGGTGGAGGCACAAGTGGAGAGACCCAGTTCTTGGTTCAGATTGGTTGTCGGCAAGAGGTCATATATTGCACTTCTTGTTATTCATTAATGGAAATACTCATTTTCTCATCCAAATGATATTGTGAATATTGTTTAATTACATTGGGTTATGTTTTCTTATTATATCATGGATCATGCTATTGATTATGCTAATGCCTTTCACATATTATATGCACTTGCTTGTACTTGTTGTTAAGACTAATCTGTAGGTTCAAGTGTAGAAGTTGAAATCTCAACATGGATCTACATCGAACATCCGGTTGAAGGTTGGTATTTTCTCCATTATCTTAGCATTGTCATTTATATAGCATTGCATTGGGAATTGAGTCATTTTTTGGTAGTCAGGTGTCTATTATGGTCTGCCCCAAGCCATAGGAAGTTTTCTCCATAACATGTATTCCTTCACATATGGCTTTTCTAGCTATCACCAGATCAGGATCGCCACAAGACAACGTTTGTGACTAAATGGGGCTATTTCCAGTATACTGTGATGCCATTTGGGCTAAAGAATGCACCCACGCTATTCTCTCGAGTTGTTATCCTTGCATTCAAAGATTTCATTCAGAATTTTCTGCAAGTCTATATGGATTACTAGACAGTTTATGGATTGATCAGGGACCATTTGGAAAACCTGCGACTGATGTTGGAGCGATGTAGACAACATCAGATCGCGTTGAACTTGAAGAAGTGTATTTTCTGTGCACCGTTTGGAATGTTGTTGAGTCACATTGTTTGCAAGCAATGATTGTTGTTTGACCCAACAAAGATTGCACTGATTTTGAGCTTGCCACCGTCTACAAATGTAAAGAAATTGAGAGTGATGTTGGGGCATACGGGGTACTACCACAAGTTTATCCGTGGTTATGCTATGATCACGGCTCCTATGGAGAGGTTGTTGAAGAAGGATACGGTATTCTTATGGAGTCCAGAATGTCAAGTGAGTTTCGAGATGCTGAAGGCTAAGATGGCTTATGCAACAATATTGGTATTTCTTGATTGGAACAAGGAATTCCATGTCCATGTGGATGCATTGTCGATTGCACTGGGCATGGTGCTCGCACAACCAGGAGAAGGATATCTTGACCACCCGATTGCTTTCACAAGTCAGAATTTGTCATCTGTGAAGAAAAATTATATGACTACAGAGAGGGGAGGCCTAGCAATGGTATACGCGCTACATAAGTTTAGGCATTACCTGTTGGGGGTCATTTCAAAATGTTCACAGACCATTCTGCTTTGAAATACCTAGTTAATAATCCTGTGTTGGGGGGAGAGATATGCCACTAGCTACTTCTCTTTCAGGAATTTGATTTTGAGGTAATTGTGGAGCCAGGTCGCTTGAATGCGGGGCCAGATCATTTATCGCAAATTGAGACAGGTGAAGAACCAACAAACATTGAAGATGGGTTTCCAGATGCATAACTATTCAGAGTTGATATGGCTGATGACTAGTATGAAGAAATAATTCAGTTCTTGGCGACGGGAACTACACCAGCAGATTTTACCACAAGTCAGAAGAAGCAGTTGGTGGTTAAGGCCACAGATTTCTAGTTGATTTCCGGACAAATTTATAAACTAGGACCAGATGAGCTTTTGAGGTGATGCATCCTACCTCATGAACAAGGGCAGATATTGGTAGAGGCACATGCGGGAGCAGCTGGTGGATACTATGGAGGTCGTGCTACTTCTAGGAAGGTGCTTCGCACAGGGCTTTGGTGGCCCACACTTCATAATGATGCGATGGATTATGCGCGAACTTGCGACGTTTGTCAAAGAACTTGAAAACCATCAAGGAGGGATGAGATGCCGCTGGTACCTCAAGTGACATTATAGCCATTTGATAAATGGGCTGTGGATTTCAAGGGACCAATCAACCCACCTGGAAAGAGAACTAGTGCACGGTACATAATTACAGCAACAGATTATTTAACAAGGTGGGTGGAGGCCGCACCTATTATAGATTGCACCGTTGCGACAATAGCACGATTCTTGTTTGACAATATTCTTACTCAGTTTGGATGCCCAAAGATATTGATGAGTGACCAGGGGAGTCACTTCATCAATCACACAGTCAGCACATTGACAGAAGAGCTTCAGATACATCATAAGAAGAGTACCCCATATCATCCGCAAGAAAATGGAATAGTGAAGGCATTCAACAAAGTTTTGAAGCATGCTCTTACAAAGGTGTGTAATGCGAACCGCAATGACTGGGATTTGAAGATTCCAACAGTCTTGTGGGCATATCGCACCACTTGTAAAAGATTGATGGGACATACACCGTTCAAATTGGTGTATGGGAAAGAGGCAGTCATGCCTATGGAGTATATTGTTTTGATTTTACGCATAGCGGCCGTGACAGGCATGGACGACAAAGCAGCATTAGAAGAACAACTTGCACAGTTGGTACAACTCTAGGAAAACCGTTTTGTCGCAGGTTTTCACCAGCGCATCGAGAAGGATCGACAAAAATCTTGGCATGATCGACATATTAAAAACAAACAATTTCAGCAAGGTGACTTGGTGTTGTTGTATGACAGTAAGTTCATGAAGCATCAAGGTAAGTTACAGATGCATTGGCTAGGTCCATATCTCATTAATTTCATTACTTCAAGAGGTGCAGTACAACTGCAGTAGTTAGATGGAGCAATGATGTCAAAGCTACTGAATGGTAGTAGGATGAATCCCTACAGGACGGGCTCGGAGCTGCGCGATGCTTATTGTATTGCGCAAGAAAAAAAAAAGAATAGGATGCTAGGATAGCGCACCTGTAGGGAAAGGATGCACAAGTAGGAGAGTTGGTATCGTAGTCAGGAAGCCATGCTGCAACAACTGCAGGGCCACGACATAGTCAAATCAATGATAAATGTAGTCAGTTAAAAGAAGTTAGTCAATGACGCTCGTTGAACTGACATGTATTAATGGCGGATCCAACTGTTGGATTGACAGGATCGTCGACGGATTCAGATAGTTAATGCATGATTTGGTCATGATGATCGGCCTGATTTGGTCATGATGATGGAGGGACTGATTTGGCGCTATAATGGGTCGAACACGGTCAGGAGCCACCATTGTGCAAGGTGTGAATTGAGCATATTAGTATTGAGTTGAATTGTGCAAGATTGAGTAGAGTTGCAAAGTGGAGTCACATTGATTTGAATGTGCTTCCAGGTGCAGTGAGAATTATGGGGCACTGGTGTGACATGCAGCATGAACCAGCCACAGTTGAGATTTCGAGTGAAAGAGAATCACCAGTCGTCCCAACAACCATTTAGGAGGAAGTTGTCAGTATGCCGATCGGATCATCCTCGGTACCGAAGAAGAAGAGGGGGGATTAGCATCCTAGCTCCTCGGCGTCACAGAAGCGGTAGACCAGATCATCTTCCCAATTAGAGGAGGTACCTGTCGAGTTGAGTCCATTGAGCCTAGGAGTTGTGGAATCCGTAGCTCGCACTGGGGTATCCACTACGGATATCCCTGGGTATGTACCTCCCTTCTGACCTGGTGTGCAGCCCAAGAAGCTTACTAAGAACCAGAAATACCAAGTGAGGATGCCGATGATACCACACGACATGGTATGCACCACATACATTGTGCATGCGCTGAGGCATATGAAGTACGATGACCATGATATGCTTGCATTGAGGGACATTTGGTGGATCCATATGTGTCTACGGTAGTATTTGGAGGCATCCCAACCCCATGCACTCCACAGGATTGGGCACGTGGATTGGATAAAGCAGGACTGTTGGGACTGATCAACATGCCATGTTTTGGGCAGTTGGCTCAGGCAAACGCCTGCGTAAAGCAGCTTTTGGCTTGTTTCCATGGTGGGATTTTATGGCTGGAGAGACCGGTCGCAGTAACGGTCGCCCTTATTTCAAACATCATGGGGTTTCCTATGGATGGGCCAGACCCCTTGCAGTATTTCTGAGGGAAAGATAATGATAAGAGGCTCGCGGCGAAGTTTAGGAAGCACTATGATTTACAGCATGACGGATGGGCATACCGCATTAACAACATCAATGATTAGGCAGTGCGCATCGGGGCAAGGATTTTGTCTAGTAAAGTAGTCTGGAATAACCAACCCAACCAAGGTAACTCAAGGGTCATTGCATGCGTCGAACTGTGTGTGCAAGGGGCACAAATGAACTGGTCGCTCTTTTTACTGAACCAGTTGACAAAGGATGCAGTGGCAATCCAGGCAGGGAAGCGACCATTCACATACAGTTGGTTGTTGATCTTAATCGTGCTTGTAGCTTGGATGGAGCCAGATGATTATCAAGGTATGGAAGTGGACGCAGTCAAGTTTTGTAGGGGCGCGCACTACCAGAACCTCTTGTGGGTGCGGGAAGTTGAGCAGCTTAAGGAATGCACAATGCAGTTCTAGATCTACTGGGAGGCGTTGTAAGTGGCAGCTATGAAATTTCTACGATTGTCTGACACAGCTATAACAAAATATCAACAGATTGGTTGGCTCGCAATCGGGCCCCATGCCATTCATATGCAACAACATCGCGACCCGAAGAAGCAATGGTTCTTGACACCATACAGGTTGTCTGATGCAGAGCTAGAGATAACTGTTGATGATTGGCCCATCGAATGGAGAGAACCGATCAATCTGGAAGAACTATCAACGGACCCACCAGCGGATGCACCAGATGATCAAATACCCGCGATGGACCAGTAGAGTTATAGGGAAAATTTTAAGACCCCCCCCTAAATTTCTATGTATAAAAATTGGGCGAATCCCCATGATATACCGGAAAATATGAAGGCTATTTTAGCAATGTTATATTATGTATATATAATTTTTTGGTGAATCTATCATTAAATTATATAATCTTTTAAATTCTTGACGAATCTTTCACTAAATTATAAAACCTTGTAAAATCTCAACGAATCTTTTGCGAAATCATAAACCTTATAAAGACTTGGCGAATCTTTATAGCACTAGTACTGGAAATCCCCTTGTCAAACACTAAATCAACAACAACACCAAATATTGTGTTAATCCACCTGAGTTACAAATTTAGAATAATGACAGAGATGTACTTAACAAGTAGAATATCTATGCACAAGAACAAAGCTAATGTCATGAAGCTCTTATCAACTCATTGTAAACGACAGATATAGAGGTTTGATGCATAAGAAGCAATGATGTTGCCTCCACTCATGATAATCCAGTTGAAGCTAACGGGGCACTTTATAGCGCACATAGAGGTACACATACACAAATGATTGAAGAAAAATCACAACTTCCAAACATCTACATCAAAATGATGTTGCCATGATTTCACTCACAAAATACCCATAAGTTGTTAAAGTGATTACACCATCATCACAATAATAACTCCATCTAGCACATGTATAAGTCACAAAATAGACAATAACACAAAATACAATATTCTGATCATTGGGGCTAACAATGACAAATATGGTTTTGTGTAGTTTGTGCAGTCAGCTATGGCAATCTAACAAGTCTAGATATGCACCATAGACTTCAATAGATTTAACCCAGATTTTTTTTATTCCATAATGGAATGGTTAAACTTTAAAGATACTCTTGATTTCACATTTGTATTTTGACCTTGTAGAATGCAATTTTGTTGGCATTTATTGACCTACCTAGCACATATGGGACTAAAAAACCACCTTGATATTTAATTGAGAAACCTCTACTGTCACAAAAATCAAATTAAAAACTGTGATTTCCATCTAGTTGGTTAAACTGGAGTACCCCAGTACATTGAAGAAAGTTAGCTCTTCAAATAGATCATAATGAAATGCTCTGGAACAAATGTTGATATTTTTTCCAACATAATGACAATTAGAGGATTGATAAGCACATACCCAACCAAAGTTCACATCTTAAAAACAACATAAAAATTTATTAAATACTTGAATGATATTGATATTTCCTCTAAGATGTTTGTGGATATAGCATGTAATATAGGTTAAACCACCTTATTATCTTAAAATTCACTAAAAAATTCCAATGCCCCAATCGATGTAGAAAGAAGAAATGTCGGTAAAATAACAAAGTGCATTATCAATTAAGACCTTGGTAAGAAGAATAAATTAATTCCTTAAATATGGAAAAATAATTTTGATTCAATATTTTGCAGGAACTGTTGAACATAGTATCCCCTTCATCATACCCACAGTGTATTGGTTCTATAATGTGTAATTGTAGAAAATTTTAAATATATATCTATACAGGAAAGATGCTCTCTTCAGCAACATAAATAATTCTACTAAGTACAACTATGCACATTAATAGATGATATCCTTGAGCAAGTTCACTCCTATTCCATAAGTTAGAAGCCAACAATTTGAACTCAAATTTTATCACATTTATGTAGAATCATCCATTTGGAGCTATGTTGAACTTTGTTAGGATAATATTTAACACTATCTAGAAGTGATCCCAATATAAAACAATATTGGAGCATAATATATACAATTAACTATTAGTGGCACAAGCACGTGCACCCCCACCTGTAACCTTATTTTAGAACGTGCATTGAGCCATTTTTTTGGATGAGTTGTGCCCATGAAAAACATTGAACCAATTTACTAATAGATAGCCATTTCTCTACCATACAAGGAAGAACATTTCAGAACTAACTTGTTAAGCCATTCCCTCTAAATATAACATCAAACTAAAAGCTTCTAAGTTTGAATAACCATTTATTTCGAACATATGTTGTTAAGGGTTCCCTTTTCAATTACAACCGATAGTATATATGGCTACAATTTAAACAATCGTTAACAACATTTTATAAATGAATCATTAGATAATTATATATTATAAATGAATCATTAGATAATTATATATATATATATATATATATATAATATTCACAATTCACAATAACAACCCATCATATATCATTATTCTAAATACAGAGCTCTGCTCTGTCCTTGATTTAGGAAAAAAAATACTTCAGTACAGAAGTAACTCCATTATTAATCATGCATTTAAAGAAGAGAATGCATCGGTATGGCGTGGGATAACTTGTACTCCGCTTTTCGGACGATTTGTTCCCTAGATCCTGTTATAAAAACGGGGGAATCGTAGTTTCACTCATTTATTGTGGAACTATGCCATGAAACTGTATCCCTAGGGGTTTTGACCCATTTTAAAACGACCCAAATCATAGAAATTCCAATAAAATAACGAGAAGGAGTGAAACTTTGCTTCGCCGAAAATTTTTCCAAGTCACCGGCAGGGGGCGATTTGAGTGCCAATTATCACACGCCCATCTGTATAACATACAGAACTCTACTCTGTCCTCGATCTTGGGAAAATACTTCAGCCCAGAATTAATTCCAGCATTAATAATTAACCATGCTTTTAACAAAGAGAACGCATTGGTATAACAGACAAAGCTCTATTCTATCCTCGATCTAAATACAGAGCTAAAAAAAAAAGGGATCTAGCTTATCTTAGTACAAGCATTCCAAAAGGAAAATCTCATAAGATAAATGACCGGGGTTCAGGTTTGCTCCACCGAGCTGGGCCCTCCCTTCTTGCTGAGATCCACGCAGAATCAAAGGTAAAACGAAAATCTAATTGTAATAGAAACAAGCTTTCCAGCACAGGGTCTCACATAATAGATGACAGGAAAATCGGCTTGCTCCACCGAGACCCAAATTAAATAAAAACGGTAATGTATAAAAGATATAATATGACTTCTGTTCACACGAGATGTCGCAAAAAGGGGCGCTGTCGTAATCCTACAGCGATCCAGACTTAATTAGACATAAATCTTTAAAAGAAAATAGAAAAATGTACGATCCTCTGTGTATATCATGCGGTTGGGCTCTAGCTCTATCCGCACAGAGAGGCTAGGCGCTAACTCTGCCCAAGCAGAGATCAAGACAAAGGGCAGAAATATCTACACAAAAAAAAACATTAGCACTCTGTAAGTGCGTTAGCCCTATCCGCACAGAGAGCCTGGGCGCTAAATCTGCCCACCCAGAGATCAAGACAAAAGCAGATGCAATAAACATATTACGGTAACTTTGTAATCAACATAGATAAAAAATATTAGCTGGGCGTTATCTCTAGTTCGATTAGAGATCCAAAAATCAAAGCAGAGGTATTAACATTTTACGGTAACTCAGTACATAACATAGATCCAATAATAAACAATGCCGAGGTATATAGAAAACAACTTACCATGTAACTCTTCTTACCGAGATTTGTTAAGCTGGGAGCCATCTCCTCATTCTTCCCCTCCATCACGCAAAGTTCAAATTTCTTGCAGGGATCGCATTTTTCCAAACTCCTGTTGGAATTACCATCAGGAAGTTGTTTGTTTGTTTTTTTTCACCCCCCTCAACACTTAACAAGCTTCAGAATAAATAGAGATGCCTCCATGACACCCATAATGACCCTTACTTCGTTTTCCATATGATATCAAATGGATTAATAACCTTAATAAACTCCGAAATAAAGTGGAGTTATTTAATAAGTTAATTCTCCACAGTGGAATTCGCACTATTAATTATGTTTGGTTAATGGCCATAAGCCATGGGTAAACATTTCATCATTTAACCTCTAATTAAGTGCGCATTCTCACTTTATTCATTATCTTTTTGGAATGTAAAACAATTTAGATTTGAAAGTATTACATATGTTTTTTCAAGGAGTCCTAACGTAAATGACACTCCTTTTAATATATAAAATATTTTAATTTCTTTTTTTTTTAACTATGGTTTTGTGGTTTCTAGTGTCTTCATTTAAACAAAAGGGTCATTCCCTTTTGCGCGACTATAATTTGAATATATATATATATATATATATAATTGAAAATCTATTTCAATCCATAATACCTGCGCGGTTTTACCAAAAACCAGCATATCCATGATCACTGAAGGGCGAATTTACCCTCAGCAACCGCCATTTCTACAGATTTTAGGCGAAATAGAGGGAGCAGAATTATTTTACGGGCTATGGGAGCTCCAAATCGAATCAAACCTGGGCGAAATGGTTAGATTTAAAATCATGTTTATATATTTTATTGGGCTAATGTGCCATTTATTAAAAATAAATACATAAAAATTGGGCTAATCATAGTAAATGATGGTTTAATAAAAAAATAGCCCACTAAAAAATTAAAACCCCTAAATTTAGCCCATGGGCTAAGATTAGCCCCTAAAATTTTCCCTATAGGGTACTATATAGTTCACCACTGCACTGGATTCATGTGAGATCCACTCAAATATGTCACAGTGCCTCTCATAATTGCACTAATGTGATGGACCATTTTCTTGGAATTCCTCTCACTTTATCTTAGAGATGGGACTTCACTGGGATGTCTAGCTTTTAAATGGGTTCCTTATTGTAATACACTCTCCTTTAACGCCTATTATGTAATTTCAATTTATATGTGATTGTACTTATGTATTGGTTCATGGCGTGGAGCTCAAGGCCAAGGCCCCACCAATGAACATTACGACATTTAACAATATTTCCACTATGTAGCAAAACCATGCATTGGCAAGGTATGGTGACATCTTGAATATGATTCAAATTGTAAATGCCAAAAATAATGAAAACTAAAATACAAACCCTAAGGTTGAATATGCAAGGAAACTAAATTGAGGGGAAATGGTATCCATTAGGGGGAGAGTTTAGAGGCTAGCGAAGCCTTGAGAATCCAATTAATGATGATCAAGGATGATCATGGTGCCTTGGGCGCCGAAAGGAAAGCGAGTTGTTATTACCCGCTATATAGCGCAAAAACAATGTTTATGGATATTTTCTTACTATAAGCCTTTGAGCATTGTGAGGAAAGACATCCATCGCATGAGAAGGTGAATGGATTAATATTCACTTACGAGTGTTAAAATGCTTTTTTTTTCTCCTTCTATGTTTTTTATTGGTATCCTTTGGTTCTATCTAGGTGAATGAAAAATAATCTCAAGGAGATCTCCAAGCTAGATAGATCTAAAATTAGCTATTTCAAGGAAATTATGGATTATTCCTCTTTTGGATTCATAAATTGTTATGACTTCAAGAAAATCCTAGAATATATCTCTTCCCATTTTAAAATTATTTGCATTGACCTTGGGCCTATAAATTTGAATGTTTCCCATTCCCTACTTTAGAACATTGTACAAAAAAATACAATTGTTTATAAGTCATATAGATAACAAATCACGAGAAATATAACACCCATAATCCATGGAATTAATATCATTTCCAATGTTAGTACTGGAATTGGAATGTTCTAATACATAACTTATGTATTGATCACATTTTATTTTCCATCCCTTTTCTACAATTGTTTAATAATTGATCCATTCTAGTGTATAACTAGCAACAACTCACACATCAACCTAGCAACTTGGAACACGATGTTAGTGATGGTGATGGTAACGACATCGACGTCAATGAAAATCATCATCATTACCATCAACACCATCCCGATCATCATCATGATAATCATTTTCATCATTATCATCATCATCATCATCATGATAACCATCTTCGTCATCGTCAACAATCATCATCATCATAAAAAACAACACCAACATCATCGTCGTCATCATCATCATCATCATCATCATCATCAGTGACGATGATGATGATGATGATGTTGATAATGAAATCATCGTCATTGTAATCAATACGACCATCATCGTATATTTCAACACTATCTAATTAGATTTAACTAGCCCCCTCATAGATAACCAATGAGACCACAAAGGTGTATTCTTTCAAACTTTGATAGTCATTTATACTAAAGTCAAAGTTTCTAAAAAAAAAATTACATAGTATATGGAATCCTTGGGAGGCCATTAATCTGTTCTATCCTAGAGAGAGATCTCTCCATTTGAATGGGCTTGTCCTTCACTAGTGTGTTTCCTATCCAATTCCTTTGTAAATGGAATCATCTCTATACCATGAATACATCAAATTGTTAATTATGCAGTTAATAATTGTAACACCCTTCCGAGATGGCGCAAAATTAAAAAAAAAAATTATGTCTACTTGGGTGGGTCTACATCTATATTCATAATCCCATGTGACAATATCATTACAATCAGTTGAAACCTTTTAATCTCTAGTATAACGAATATGAACAATATTATCGGCCCCTCAATTTCTTCTACATTAGATCCATTGGCACCATAATGTAGACCTTCTTGCAATTAATATTATAAACCAATGTAGGGAACCAATTAACAACTCAATATCCTATGGGTATTACCACTTGGAAAAATGATGTAACAACTCCTTTCACAAAGACACTTACAACCCAACATACTAACCCGCTTGGACATTTAGATAGCAATTCATTACTTTGTAAGGAAACCCCATATCTATTAACATACCAATACATGAAATAAAGTAATATGTAAACTCCTAATTTGTAACATCATTAACACAATTCCTTAGCCCCCTTTTTAAGGCAATATCTAAATTCATGTTATGTAGAATCAATAACCACTACCCACCATACGTTGATTCTTATTGGAACAACACGTAGTAATCCAAGGGAATTACTTAGGTAATCCTCCACACATGCAAACTCCAACTGCCCATTTTTATATACACCTTATACATCAATAAAAACATGAGGTACAATGTTATCAAGAATGAACAGAATACTCAACCTAAGTTTACCTTGACGGAATACACAACCTATGTATGTGTTTCCCCATGTTAAAATTTTACTACTCAAAGCTAACCAAAGAAAGAGCCTTGACTTACTAAAATTCTAAAATTTTGGAATGGATTCTCCCACTAAGATTCATTGGTATCCCCATCAAGAAACATGACTTTGTTACCCATAATAGCAATGTATTCACTCAATGTGTTCCAATACCAAACCAATCAATCATCGTCTTCTCTTATTTTTTAATTTAATTTTTCATGTTCACTATTAATTGTTTCCATTGACTAGCCTCCCCCCTCCACAAATATCAAACCCCTTGCTCTTTTCCATCCATGTTGTCATAATATACCTCTACCTAAAAATTTCAATTTAGTTATATAGATTGAGTTTTTTTTGTTCTTATAGGCTATCAGAATGTCAAATAAATATACTTGGGAAGAAAATAATAAGAGGTGTGTTGAGTTTAAGGAAAAATTGGAGGTGCAGGGTGATGAAAAGTGTTATTTCCCTTGCAATGATTGCAAAGGTTTGCGAACAAGAAGAATTTTAAGAACAACAACTGAAAAACATTGTAAGGAGAAGGGGCATGTTGAAGGGGGATATGAATATCATCCCTTGGTAAGACGTTATTCATTACATAATGTACTTCTTATAATAGCACTGATCATGTATTCACAAAATGTTTTATCATTTTAAATATATGTGTTGTATATTATACACTAATGTTATTGCATTGTTTGTTAATATAAATACAATTCCCCCTAAATGTCGACCACCATAGAGCTATTTGCCACATAATAGTAGAAATACTACTTTACAAGGTGAGGAACATGGAGATCGGGATATTGAAGATCAAGTTCTTAATGATCCTATGGATGAAGATGGTGTTATTGATACAAATGACGAAGATGAGATAAATAGATTGCTCCAAGACACATTTGATCCATTGGATGAGGACAACCTCCATGATATTCATGATCCTCTACTTGAGAAGTCCCAAGAACCTCTTTATGAAGGCTCAACAACCAATATTCTATCTTCTATATTGTTGTTGGTGAACTTGAAGGTTTTGAATGGTTTATCAAACACTTGTTTCACACAGCTCCTAAGGTATGTAAAGCTGACTATTTTCCTCTATTTTAGTGTTAATTAATTTGTAAATTAGGGATATGCAATATTTATGACGTATATTATTTACATTTCATTTTTTTGTCAATGTTGCAAATTGTTGGGTGAATTTCTATTACCACCATCAAATAATTTACCACGCACATGTCGAGAGGTATTCTTGATTATTAAAGAAATTGGAATGGAGTATCAAGATATTGATGCATGTCATAATGATAATATTATTTATTATGGATAGTATGCATCAGAAAACAAATTCCCACAATGTGAAATTAGTAGATATCAAAATGATCAAGTAACAAAAAATGTGCCTCACAAAGTTCTTCGTTATATTCCCATAATTCCACATTTCCAACAACTATTCAGGTGCCAAAGTATAGCACAATTTATGGATTACCATGCAAAGAACATAAGTGAAGATGGTGTTCTTCGAATTCTTGCAGATGGTTCTACATTGAAGAACATCGAAGAAAAAAGGCCAATTTTAAAGATGAACCTCGTAATGTTAGACTTTCATCGGAAGCTAATGGTTTCAATCCATTTGGTGAGCTTTGTTCTACTTACTCAGTGTGGCCTGCTTTTGTCATAAACAATAACCTACCTCCTTGGATGACGATAAAGAGAGAACACACAATGTTGGCAATGATTATTCCAGGTATGTTTTTTAAAGTAATTATATTATTTCATTAATTTCTTTGTTTAGTTGTTGCATGATAACACCTTTTATATGTTGGGACACATAACTAAATAGAAATATTGTATGTTGAATGATCAATTAGGTAAGTACAAAGTTAAAGATATGAATGTATATATTGAGCCTCTTATCGATGAGCTATTGAATTTATGGGTTGGAATCACTATGTATGACATCTCCATACCAATAGGGCAGAAATAATTTCAGTTCCATGGAATACTTGCTTGGACAATTCATGACGCTCACGGGTTAACACATTTTTGTGGTATGTAACTTTTTGTTGCACGTCGCTAAAATTATATGTTTTTAAGGTAAATAACATGCATTTTTTTAAATTAATAATCTTTTGATACTATAATATCAATACATATATCTTACAAGTCTTGAAACAAAGGGAAAATTTGCATGTCTAGTATGTGGTCCTAGGATAAAATCTCGCCATTCAAGAAGTTTAGAAAATGAGGTGTTTGATGAGTACAGGCACTTCCTCCCTAAGAACCATAGGCATCAAACTACCAAGAAAACAAAATTTGATGGTGAAGAAGAGAATGGAAAGAAACCACGAAGAATGAAACCTCACCTATGGAAGTTGGAATATAACAGAAATCGTCGAGGTATGCAAACTGTATATGTAGCATATATAAACATGTAGTATTATGATTTTTATATTTTTACTGAATTTTCTCTACCATGGGTGTCATGAATTATTGTTAATGTGTTTTCGATTATGTTTAATGAATTTCTTTAAGGAATGAATGGGATTCCACGAGGAATGAAGAGTTATCCCATACAATTCAGTAGGTTTCCTTACTACGAGCACCTACAAATAGATCATTTGTTCAATACAATGCATATTGGGAAGAATGTAACAGAAATGATATGGTGGATATTAGATGGAAGGTCTTATAAAGATAAAATTGGAAAAAATTGTAGTGGCATTGCAGAATCTAATCACGCATTGCAAAGTGTAATTATTTTCGATGCTGGAGATGGGGACCGAAATATTAGTCTTCCATGGTTATTGACAGTACAACAAAGAAATGCTATAAAAGAGGTCATTCAGAAAATAATGTTTTTGGCGGGGTTTTCATCGCACATACAAAATATCTGTAATGTCCCCTCCCGTCATACCAGCATGATAGGGGGGGGATGTGACACAAAATCCGGGGCATCTAGCCCCATATCCATTAAGTAAAAACTCATTGATAAAAAGACATATACATGTGCATGTTATAGAAACACAACGGAATTAAAATCATGTTTAATATCTAACATACATTCAACATTTCTGTGACAGCCATTAAATAAGGACATTGCAGAATTTATAAAAGAGAATACTTATCTTAACAAAGTAGTCCCAAGCAACCAGCTATGCATCTACAATGTTCCACCCAACCATAGGCCAGTTGTGCTTATCAACCTCTTGATACAACTGCCACCCCCGAGCTGGGCATGATTTCTACAAGGAACCAGGGAACAACAGACTCACACATACCCAAGCATACACCAAGATGAGCCAAGCCAATCTACAATTGGGTTTATCATGCTGCTAGGAAATGGAAAGGAAGAGTTGCTAAGCTAGTGAGCTCAAGCACAGAGCTAGGGATAACCTTACAAGATCTATCTAGCTTGGCACCCACAATACTTACACACCCAACACAAGGAAGTATTCTTTTCACTGTTGTATAGTCCCTCAAGCCATACCTTCCCAATCTAGTGCTCTCAGGGTGTGCATAGAAGAGTAGCCAAATCCCTCTTGATCTTCTTGAGAGGTTGTCTCCCCCACTAGGTTTATCAATCCCTCTCTGTCCACTACCACTCCAATCTCTTGCTTACAGTCTCCAAATCAAACAAGGATGCAAATAACAACAGAACTACAATTATTGGTCCTGATAAAAACGTTTTTACAGTGAGATGCCCAAAGATGGGGTTCTCATTAGCCTCAGAAAAACATGGGAAACCCAAAAACAAAACTGGAAAATGGGGAACAACCCTGGGAAGCCAAATCCGTTTTTAGAAAAAACGTCCATGGACATTCTGGGGCAAAAACGGCCTCCATAACAGTCCCAAATCGTGGTCCTTCTCTCCCAGTTGTTGTATAACACAAAAACAAGCTCCCAGCTATGGAAAAATGTAGGAAAATTGGTAAAAACGTGATGAGTAAAGACCCAGTAGTTCAGACTACGTGAGAGAGGAAAAACTATGGGTTCAGAATGGCTTTGGGCATCATTTCGTGGGTGTTTTCTTGCCCAAGAAGCAAAAATACAAATTCCCAGGTTGATGACTTTCCCATGCACGAAATTGGCTACCATACCTCTTCATTCCCAAGGCATTAACTGCCTCAACCAATTTCTGGAAGAATTAAATGATTGGGTCCATAACCCAAAATGGGTAGTTGGTGGTTTATGGGTTTTCTCATTGACACATGGATTAACACCATTGGCTCAAGGGTTTGAATAATTTCCCTCCCTATTCCTTGTAGAATCATGCCCCCATCTCTTTGTTGCATTGCATAGCTATTTGTGGGTATTTCATTAAAATCCGTATTTTTACATGATGTCTTAATTTACATTGTGCCTATCTAGCACAAGAACCATAGGCATCTATTTTTAATTGCCGATACATAAAATGCTAAATCAATGGTGGGGCCTTGGCCTTGAGCTCCTCACCATGATTAAATTACAATATTTACATCATTTACGATTTAATGCAAAGGGGGTCAAAATGGGGACATTACAATATCTTAACCAAAAAAGGTGATTTTGGCAGTGTTAAAACTCATGATTGGCATGTGTTCAGCAAGGTAATTATTTATGTATATAATTTCCATTTAGTACATATTTTTAGTAATTGTTCTCTCCTATTTGAAAACATTAAATAATGATTTGCTTTTTGCTATAGTACGTTCTACCTCTATCTCTCCCAGATAGCTTTGACGACAACATAAAACAAGTTATATATGATCTTGGTAAATACATGAGGTAAGTAACAATTTATATGCATGAAAATGTTTGTTCTCTTTGTTGCATAGCTTATTGAAATATTGTGTTTTACAGCTTGGAACTTTATTATATATGCCTCAATCTTGTTGATCACTGTTATTTTCTTGTATTTTTGTAGGTGGATTTCATCTAAAGAAACCCATAAAGAATATATTAGGTATTGGAAAAGATAAATTCCTCGTCTAAAGTGTGAAATGAAGAAGTATTTACCTCCATCAATTTTCAATGCACAAGAACACTATCTCATACACCAAGTTGAGGAGATTGAATTGTGTGGACCTGTAAACTCAAGGTCAATGTGGATGGTGGAAAGGCATTTGAAGTCATTGAAGGATTTTGTTAGACAAAGAGCGCATCCCGAGGGTTATCTAGTGCAGGGCTATATGGTATATCAATCCATGGTGTACATTAGTCAGTATTTTCCAAATTTAGAAAAAAATATCAATCTGCCTCGCATTTGGCATGTCAACTCCATCAACAAATTTGGAGGGGAGGTCCTGTTGGGGAAAGGTAGAATGAGGAAAGTGAAAGGTAATTGAATGGTGTAGATTTAATTTATTATACAATTAATTTTTCTATTTCATATATATATATATAATACTCATGTAATTTTTATTATTCCATCAGTATTTTAAGATAAACTTAATTTCCTTTAATGATAGCTAATTTACAATTCTTAATTGTTATTTTTTCATATAGTTGATTGTGTGTGGGATGCACTACATTTATACATTGCAACAAATCTTGATTGGATGGAGGAATGGATAGAAAAATGTACAGGATTCTATGGTACCTTATCATGGGAAGGGGTTAGTAAAATGATTAAAACAGTGCATCGTCATCAAGAAGAATATCCCAGTGAACTTACACAAAGGGAAATTGATTTAGCATGTGGTTTACAATATAAAAAGGAAAGTATATTTGCCATGATCATTTTTTTCGTTGTCTCCTATTGTATCAATGTATTTCTTTCATTTATTTCTTCGTATATATTTATTTACCGAGTCGGGCATGATGCAGTTGATACACCACAAGGCTATGTGGTGCAATGGTCGTAAATTTCACATCAAAGAGTTGGATGACATGAAGAAAATATTTGATTGTGGGATAACTGCAGTTTTTTAAGTCACTAATGTTTCCTCTAGAAGTGACAGGAATCCAGAAGTATCCGAAAATAGGTACTATGGTTATTTGGAATATATAATTGAGTGTGACTTTAATTCCTTTAAAATAGTTTTGTTTGAGGTCAAATGGTACATGCTACGACTGAATGAATGTGATCCAAAAAGAACTGTTATTGAGCATGCCAATGGATTTAACATGGTTAATATAAGGGCAATTGAATCGGGTACAAAGCCTTATGTTCTTCCCAGTCAATGTGAGTAGGTCTTTTACTCAGAGGTTCCAGGTAAATCAAGTTGGCCATACATTGTTAGATATTATCCAAGAGGAAGACCGGTCAAGTATAATGCAGATGAAGAAGACAATGTTGAAGAAGAAAGTGATGCAGATCAAGATTATTGGCCGCCGACGTAGATGTGTCAGATGAAGAATCTCATCAAGAAGTTGATCATCCAAATGATGTAGCAAAAAATGACATAGTCATTTATGATATTGATGATG